>JAWNNW010000444.1:12455000-14855000 GCA_035044465.1 Scaptomyza tumidula | reverse complement strand
TTGGGTAGCTTAAATAAATCAAGTTGTAGTTGTTTCGCTTTAGCTGCAACGCTTCCCAGCCTGCAATTAGACTTGGTGGGAATTCGCACTCAAGCCGCGTGCAGATTCTTCAGACAGTCTTTTTTTTTTTTTGTGAGAGAGAGGAAGATTTGGGGTTTTTTTTCGGCTATACCCTATAACGGATCATCTTTAAGAGGTTTAAAGGAAGCTTATAGAACGTTTTGGAGCTTTGAATTTACTTCTTTCGATGAAGTTAAATATCTAGTATTTGTCTTTTGAGGACTTTAGATGTATTTATCTTAAAATTCATTAATTTTTATTATTTTTGAATAAAGATTTATTAAAGAATAATTTGAGAATGTATTTAATTGATATGGAAAGTCTAACTTGTAGTTGAAAGCTAGCCAAAAGTAATTTGTTAAGAGAAACATTTTTTTGTGTTAATATGTTTAGGTTATTCAAGAAATATTTGCTTATGATAAACTTATTGAAACTTACAACTGAATTAATTTAAAAACTTTAGATTTCTTTTTTGAATATTTCTGCTCTTAACTTTAACTTTTTCTGTTACCTTTCCTAAGCCAAAATCATTCCCATTATTCTACAATACAAGAGCTTAAGATTCTAGTAGATCTTTCTATAGGGTATCCAATTAGTCGACCTGCTACTTTAAATCAATTTGGTTATTTTTATTGTTGTTTTGGTTTTGTGCTTCATTCAGTTCATTCGCAGTTTGGGGCTATCGGCTATCGGCTATCGTGGCCCGCTGCCTAATTGCATAATTATTTAAAAGCTATAATTTATGTAGCCAAATAGTCAAGTGTATGTGTATGCATGTGTGTGTATGTGTGTGTGTGTGTATGAATGACCGTTAAACTTGAAAATTAAGCCAGAGTTTCAATATCTCTCACTCACACCAACACTAAACAGCAGCCACAAAAAACGATTATGTGCCGTTTGTTTTACAAATTTTAACGCTATTTAACACATTTGCCACAGATCCGCAGACAAGTTGCGCTCGTTGCCTCGTTGTTGGTAGCACGCCATTAAAACATAAAACTTAAACCTTAAACTCTAAACCATTAACATGCGAACGAAACGAAACGAAACGAACCGAAATCTCAAACAGAACCGATGAAGTGAGCCTCTCTCTGCGCTTCTCACCAGTAGAGGGGGGAAAAAAAAGCGAAGGCATTCCGTATTGACAAAATTAATGATGCCCTCACTAATATCATGCCTAATTGATTAATATGCGCCGCCTCTTTGTCCGAGTCTATATATATAATATATATATATATATATATATTTTTGTTAACTTTTTTTAATGAACGCAACGCGTTGTTGTAGCTGTTAATCTTACTGTATAGCCATTTAAGGCAGCCAACAGCTCGGCTTCTTAATTAAATTATGTGTACCGCTGAGCGTTTTTGTTGTTGTGGCACCCTACGGCCAGCAGCAGCAGCAGCAGCCACATAACTAACTATCCAACTATCTATCTAGGCAACCATCTATCTCGACAAAAAAAAAGATAGTTTCTGATGTCGATGTCGCTGCTGTTGATGAGTTGAGAGTCTGGAACGGAAAGGTATGGGTAAAGTACCAACGTTTTTGGGGCGTTGCTGTTAACTTCTCACACACACACACAAACACACACATACAAAGAGAAAGGCTGGCAAAAAGGTCAAATGGTCAACAGCTGGTGGTCGGTCAAGTGGTAAACAAAATACCAACAAGAACCAAACAACGACGCACGCTTCTCTCTGTGTATTCTCTATGAGCTTGTTAGTTGCGCTAGATTGTAGCCCCATCATCCCCATCACCTATGCCTCCTCCCCCTTCTTAACTCTATTTTTTGGGTTCTGGCTCAGTGGGTAACTAACAGCTGTTGCCTGCCCATTGTCGTTGCGTTATAAATGGAGCTAAGAGCAAGAGAGAGAGGGAGAATCAGCATGAATCGGTTTTTATGTGCCTGCAAAGTGATTTCCATGATGATTACGAGCACAGTGTGTGCAACAAGTTGCATGTAGCATTTAATGAACATTTAAAGGGGGCAGTTTGTCTTTTTCATTAACTAAATGCGCTAGTTTTAATGCTTAGCCATTGACTATTATCGATTTGAGATTTGAGTAAAACACTTTAACCAAACAAAATTAATCGAGTAATTAAATTTAATCATATAACACCTAAAAGTAATTAAATGGAGTAACTAAGAACCTGAAAGAAGTTGTAACTGACTTGATCGTCAATTCTTTTAACAGACAATCACAACATTTTTATGATATAGAAAAAACAAATAAAAATAAATGAAACTTAAAACCGGAACTAGTTTACTTCTACAAAAGTGACTTTTGCTTAATGGAGAACAACAAGAAGTCAATATAACAAATAGCAATAAAGTCATTTTGTATTTAATTAAGTTAAAAAAAAGCAGATTTGCATTAAGAGATAAAACATGTAGATTATAACACAAAGTGTCTATAACAAACTTGACTTAAAATAACAAATGACTCATTTTTAACGAAGTCAAGTGATTTATTTAGCTGTTTCTCTAAATATTTATGTAAATAAATCACTATAAAAATACAAACAGCTTCTTCTTTAAATTATAGCTTCCTTAAATTCTTCAAGAAGATACGAACACAACTTTAACAGATTAAAAAAATTAAATCAAATTTAGGAAATGTTTTTTCATTAGATAAATTTAGTTTTAAGAAAAACGAATCTGATATTAACTTAAAATATATTCTTTTAATGCGGTAAAATAACTGTTAGATCAAAAAGGCTTTAAGTTAACTAAAAATATATTGTTTTAATGTAGTAAAATATTTGTAAGCTCGAAATAAACTTTTAGTTAAAAGTTTTTATTATGGCTAACAACAAAAAATAGTTTGTTAAAAGTTGCCAAAAACTTTCAACTTTCATTAAAATCTCGCTTAACTATATTTAAAAATATTCTGCTTATCAATTAGGAATTATTCACAAGCCACCCACCGAAACCCCTTCCTCTTCGGAATGGAGAATTTCTTGCAACCTGCCAACTGTTATAATTAAAAGATACGCCTTCATTTTATGGCTTTTCGCCCGAGATGCAAATTGGTTTCATGATTTTTTTCTGGTTTGACCCGCTTAAAAAAGTCAACTTTACGGTGTTGATGGTTGATTAATTACTTGGAACCATATATGTTAATGCTTTTGGCCACGAACAAAAAAACGGTAAGTGTTGTCCGAAAAGGGTTTTAAAATAAAAAAATATTTATGTATATAATTAGCAACTTACCGCGCGGCGAACGCAAACTCAAATCAACTGGTTCAACTTGAACCGGAGGGCCCTCTGCCTGCAACAAGAAAGAAACATAAAGAGAGAGAGAGAAGAGTTAATGGTTAAGATCATCATTAAGAGAGAACAACAACATCATTATCAATAACATTAGGCCATAAGCTACAGCCGCATCTAATTAAGTTTGACAAAATGCTGCTTAAAATTCTATATGCCCCATATACAAAATGGGGAAGGAGTATATAGGGTATTAAGTCTAAGCTTATCTGGCTAAAAAGTTGCGTGTTTGGTAGCTAAGTTTTCTTGAATTGTATTGAGGTTGCTCGAATTGAATTGAATTCAACTGCGTGGAACCGCAAATGACTTCCGTCGAGTTGAGTCGAGTCGAGTCGGTCTTCTGCCTGCCCCATATGCCCCATATGCCACAAGCAACCGCAAAGCAATTGTTGCGCATTATGCGCTTACGAAATCTTCGACCAATAAACTAACGGCAATAAAAAACGAAGCGAAAAAAAAAGAACGAACCCAAAGCAAACAAAACAAATAAAAAAAATAAAACAATATTTATATATAATAAAAACTATAGAAAAAAACAGAAAAAAAAGAGAGAAGTTGGCTTTAAACAGTTATTGGCTGCCCGCAGCGCAATAAAACGGATAAATTTTAATTTAGCACTGCATATGCATTGGCCAAAAACGCCGATATCGAATCCCCCCAGTTCAGTTAAAGCCAAGTTAAAAGCTGCTTTGCCGATGCTGTGAGCTGGAGGTGCGAAAGCGCCAACACTTCGATAGCGTCTTGGCCCAAACGGATGCAGCGCGTGTATGTTTGTTTGTCTTGCATACAAGCTGCCAACAGCAAAACCAATAACAACAACAAGAACCACAACGAGCGCTGTGATTTTGCCCAGTGGGCAACAAAACGACAATTGTCAAGCTTGTAGCGCAAATTATGAAAAAATGTCAGCGTCGAGTGGGCGATTTACAAGACAAAGCCAACTTCTAGATGCTGTGATTTTTAACACTTGGACCAACAAACCAACAACAACAACACAGCCACGCGATGTATGTTATACTCTGTACATGCTACTCTCAATGGGGTATGATATTTGATAAGGTTGTTGAGTTTTTAGAGCGAAGCTTTTAAAGGTTTTCCTCATTTCCTTTTCTTATGATACGAAACAACGAGCAATTCTTAAGAACTTTATTTGTATCTTAACATTGTTTCTTAAAGTCTAATACAAGTTTTAGTTATCATTTTCCTTTAATCCTTCTTCTATATTCCTTGCTTCTAAATCATTAAAGGGGACCTTCAAGAAGTCGAATATTTGCTTTTGCTATTTCCTAATCAAAGCCATCTGATATACCCAAAAAATACTAAGTTCAGTATTTATCAAGTTCATCTTTTGGTATTTTTTGGTAAAAATGCTAACTTTAGTATTAATCAAGTTCATGTTTTGGTTCCATTTAATGCTCAAAGTTCACTTCTACCCCAATCACTGTTCCATTTCCATGCGTTCCATACAAAGAAGCCAATAATATGAAAGTTGTATTGAGTTGAACTAGTTGTAAATGAGTTTAAATTGATTACATACAATATGCTACAGATTTGTAGGCATTATCTAATCTAAAAGTCGCGCCTTGTAATTTTTGCGCACATTTCTTGTTTGTTTATTGATTAACAAGTTAATTAAAAGTCGCTTAGCTTGTTCGCAATACTAATTACAAGGTATTGCAATAGTCGATCACCACGCCCTCTTGCCAATATATAAATGTTGTTATTGCGCCTCGCTGACCGACTGCATTTATTTATACTAACAAATGCTTATTGGCTTTGAGAACAACATTAGATTAGATAGTTTGTCTTCGATTGTGTCCGGCAAGATCGGCCGCAGGGGCATTTTCGGGGGCAAATGGAATCAAAATGCCATGCAATGAAAATGCATCGTTTGACTTTTCGAAAGGGGCATGTATCTCTGTGACAACAACAACTTCATTCGTACACAACAACAACACCACTCAGATACATGCTACGATCTTATATATCTTTCAGTTTCAAGATTCAAGATTCGAGATTCAAGAGCGATTGCAATTGATATGCGGGCCGCAGCAACTGTTTTTTTTTTTTCAGCCATTTTATCTAATTGCATTTAGCTTCAAACTGTGTGCTGATTTATTGTCACTGATCTCTCGATCTTACCACCACCACTCCTCCCCCTCCCCCTTTCACAAACCTACCTCCCCTTGTTTGCCCTTACTTTATGATATTGTTATTGGCGTTGCAATCGGCTTGCGCTAATTTGTATGAGACGTGCGGAAATTTCTCATAGGCGCCGATCACTGCAAAATAACTTAACCATTAAAGTCTCTCCTCTTCTCTTCTCTGCCCTTCACCTGCCCTCTTTACCCCTTCGCCACTGCTCTCGTTTGAGTTGATGGCCAGTTTTATGGATTGTTTTTGCTCCCAGCTGCGGTATGCGAGCTGGCAAATGATATTTCCAGCAGCAGGAATTTTTTGGCCAAGAGCAAATAGTAGCAAAATGTTGTTAATGTTGTTGTTGTTATTTTTGTTGTTGGTTTCTTCTTTTTTCAGTAGCTAAGCAATTTGCGCACCGATTGATGCGTTTTATATGGCAACCAATTGCAGAACTGGGAATAGTTTTTGCCAACATCTCATCAACAAGACGAACAGTCAGATAGACAGACATATAGACAGATGGATAGACAGAATGTAGAACTATATCACTTACTCCAGACAGTTCTCAATGAGTGTAAATAAATACAAGCAACTAATTGTAAATTATATTAATTGATTGGACAATTACTACACAGTGTTTGGTTGTGTTTTGATGTTTGTTTTATTCTTTGGACACAAACTGAAATTTGTTATCAATCTTTTTCTTTCCAATTAGTATCACAGAAACATTAACACTTTTATCAAGTAGAAAAGCCATTAATCTTCAATTTTGTGCTTTCTTGTTCGCTTTTGTGTTCGTTTTTTTATATCCAAAGATGTGTGTCAAAGTTAATCATTCTTTAGCTTTAGAATTCTCGTTTCATAATGAAATCGGGGATATTTTTTTGTTAAGATGATTTCATTCTACTCGATTATTTACATATTCGTATACCAAAATTAATACAAGAAGCTATGTTGTTGAGAGACAAAAGTTGATTCTTATACGAATCTAGTTAACTTCTGTTTTTGATGTACTCCTATACTAATATCCCATTTGCTAAGGGATAGGCGTACGACAGGTTTGAAACTTAACTAAATTTGGTTCGTTTCATTTCCAATAAGTTCCTGAATGCTTAGCAGTATGAGAATTAAACTAACTTCCTTTGAAGCTTTCATTGAAGACAGATAGATTCCAACTTTATTGCCGTTAATTCATTTTGCTGAAAAGATGTTTCATAACATCAAATCCATTTATACCATAACAAAACTTAAGCTTTTAACCCAAAGATATCATTAATTTGTATGATAGAGATTGAAAACTCACCTCCTTTGCTGACAGAGGGTCGGATCCCAGTCCATTCTGCAAACCGAACGATAAGCGAAGAGAAGAGAGAAGAAGAAGAAAAGAAAAGAAGAGAAAAGTATGTGAAAAATGTGTGTAGCCTAATTATGCATGTAGACTTTGTTGTTGTTGTTATTGTTGTTGCAATGAAGGTGTTGGCTCCAAAGTGAAGTCAAGTTTTAGTTGGTGTCAAGTTGTTGTTGCAAGTTGCACTTGAAGAGGGCAACCAAAACAAACAGAGCAAAAGGATTGGGGGAGAACAAGCACAGGAAGGAAGAGAGGAAAGAGGGAATGCGGGATGCGGGCAGGGGAACACTGTGAACGGGGGCACATGGCAACATATGGCGCGCGTTGGCGTCAAGAGTCGAGATAGTCGAGAGAGTCGAGATTGGTGCTTACCATGAAAACCATTAAATTGTAAAACGTCTTACAAAATAATAATTGCACGCGCAACGTTGTTCTTTTGGCCACGTTACGGAACTGCAACTGCAACTGCCACAGCAACAACGTTGCTGACGCTGATGATGTTGATGATGATGATGTTGATAATGATGATAACGACGACGACGACGACGATGGTGCTTGAAATAATCGTTGCAACTATTGTAGTTAGTCTCTATTGTCGCAGCAGCTGCTGTTGTTGTTGTTGTTGTTGTTGTTACCGTTTGCTGCTGCTTCTGCTGCATGCTACCCGCCAAATCAATGACAACAAAAACACACACACACACAACAACAACAACACTGTTTAACGCAAGCGCAAGCGAGTGCAACGCACCAAGCGGTCGGTTTCTGCAGTTCAAAATTCTCTTCTGCTGTTGTTGTTGTTTTTCTTTTCGTTTTTTCTAGCGACGGCGTCGCAGCCAACGCGACGGCAAAAGCAGCGACGTCAAACGCCGCATTGTGCAAAAATAAGAAGTAGAAGAAGAAGAACGCAGCGAAAAGCTTTACGGTGCGTGACGCGTGCAGTTATACAGACAGGGTGGAGTTGGAGCGAGTGCGAGTTGGTGGGTGGGTGGTTGGGTCAGAGACAGAGAAAGAGAGAGACAGAGAGAGAGGAGGGTGTCTGATCGCCTGTAAGCTTAGGCCATAGGCAAATTGTATAGTTTGATGAGGCGGCAGGGCATGACCGTTATTTAAAAAAGTTTGTTGTTTTTGGTGTTGTGCGTTTCCAACTTGTTGTTTTTTTGTGTTGTTGTTGTTGGAAGGCGTTGAAGAGAACGCAGTGGAAATTCATAAATACATCCGGTTGGTCACTTATTAGCACTTAGTGCCACGACAGCTTCCTGGGCGGGGGTGTTGCACACACGCACACACACGTACACACACACACACACTATACTATATATGCTGTATGTATATTTTACTCTTGCATATCCGCTCAATTGCCGCGGGCGCAACAAAATAGCGCAATCAACACAACAACAACAAAACACGCACTCGCGACGGTAACAGCGACGGCGACAGCGACGGCAACGGCAACGGCGACAGCGACGACGGCGATGCACACTTAATTCGATCAACAACTGTTGCTGCTGCTGGGGCGTTGTAATCACGCGCTAGTTGTTGTAGTTGTAATCAGTATAGAGGCTAGGCACATGCTACGCCCCACAACACGGGCTGCCGCGTGTGTTTTGGTTTTGTTTTCTTTCAATTTATTGACACTCGTCTGTATGTATGTGCAAATTACAGCACATCCGTCATTTTAATTTCACTTAAAACGCCATTTAAATCAAACGCATAAGCGTAGCCGTTAACGTAAACGCAACGCAACGCACGCACGCGCAGTAGATAAGCCGGCAAAAAACGAAATGTAAACACGCGAAACGCATGGGAATTGAAACAAGCAGGAGCGAATTGGTTGCGAACGAATGAACGAACGAACTGAATGAATGAAAAATACGAAGCGCGACACACGACCGACTAGCGCCACGTTCGCTGCTGGAATAAAACCTAGACCTGGCGGCCAGTCAGCCAAGCAAACATGTTGCGACCACGTTCGCACCGAAGCTTGTATGAAACCGTTTAGTCTTAACTCTCTGTGTGTGTGTGTGTGTGTGCTTGTGTGTGTGTGCGCCAGTTTGTTTGCTTTGTTAAGGTGGAGCTAGGCTAAAATGACAAGTTGGCGCGCATATTATTGGGTGGCCAACTGTTTACATTGTCTCTCAGACAAGTATGAGTGAATGAGTGTGTGCCTGTCTGTGTGTGTATTTGTGTGTGTTGCGCTCTTTACGTTGTTGTTAATTAACATGCATTGCCACACACAGACGCGTGACAAGTTGTTGTTGATTACTTTTTGGTTTGGCGTAGGTGTTGTTGCTGTTGGCGCCAGCGTTTCTCATTGGCTGCTCGCCGCTCGCCCAAAAAAAAAAACGGCAATTAATATAGCACACAGCACACAAAGCTCTCTGCGTATGTGTGTGTGTGTGTTTCGTTTCGTTTCGGTTTTGACAGCTTTTTATCAACATGTCTTGTGTTTGTTTTTCCATTTTATTTGCTGCTGTTGTTGTTGTTGTTTAATCTCAGCAACTGCATCTACGCAAACGAGGCGAATTCGGCGCACAAAGCTGTGGGAGTTTTATTCGCGCTCTCTTTTTTGTTGTTGTTGTTGTGGTATTCGCTCTGTGGCAACAGCAATAGCAACAGCATGAGGCACCGTTAGTCTGCCGCTGATCCACTTTTCCACGCGCTTTGACAACCATTTTTGGTAACAATAAATCGTGATACATCATCAAAAGTCAATTCAAATATGTAGACAACGTTTGTTTGTTTTTGTTTTTGTTTTTTTACTGACATGCCGCAAATGCGAGCAGCAGCAGCCGCAGCAGCAGCAGCAAAAAATATTTTAATTTTAATTGATTGTCGAGCGAGATTTACGTGCACCAAATGTTGCTTCTCACGCTCACACACACACATACAAATGTGTCGCGCTGATGCAGGATTAGGATTGCAATTTTGTCAAAATGGAAAGCGGCGCACGCAAAATATATAAACAAAAACAACAACAACAACAAAAACGTTAAGTGTGGACATTTCTTATTAGAAAATGCATTATTTTGCTTTTTAAACGTAACGTTTTTAGTTTAAAGTTTTTTTTTTTGTTTTTCGTTCGCATCCCAAATCAACATAAACGCAATTGAAATCAATATACTACGTGACTTAAGCGTGGCCAATGCGTGTACAAAAACAGCGAATCACTCAAAGCCAGCACACAAAACAATGCAAAAAACACACAAAAACCAAAACATGACAAAAGGCAGGCACAAAAAAAAAATCAAAAACAAAACAAATGATTTGCCATAAACGCAAAAGGTGTTGATTATTGCTGCCTACTTTTGAGCGCAGCATTAAAAAGTTTGCTATATTTATGGGATTTATTTATGCTAGATGTTGGCAGCTCTCATTATGGCAGTGGTCGGGGAACCGGGGTAAATTACCCCGAATGGGGTAAAAACGCAATTTTTGGGGGTAAAAAGAAACTTCTGTGAGTGAAAAGTATATATTTTTCTTCGCCATGGGGTAATACCAACTTACACATAAATATTTTGGTGTAATGATTAAAAGAGTTTAAACGAACTAAGACTCAATAACGAATTTAAAACTCAAAATGCATAAAGTTCTACAACAATGGGCACTCTTCCTTATAAATTTTCCCATTTTGCCAGGCATACGAGGTCAGCAGCAAGCGATGTATAAATTCTCATTATATACATTTGCATACTTTTAGGCTGGCTTTTTTATTCATAATATAATTAATTGTGCAGCATACTTTTGTAGTTAAATATATATATTTGCATACTTTTGGGCCGGCTTTTTTATTCATATTGTCCTTTATACTTTTGTAGTTAAATATAAAAAACCAGGGCTATTGCTGCCTAGTCTGTTCGCCTGGTTATTGGCGTCGAAAATACTTTAAAACTCGATGAGATCGCAAAAGCATACCGCCGACCTTCAATTAATGATTAAAAATTCATTCATTTTTCTAAGAAAAACATTTTTATTTAAACATAAGAACAAACGAGAAGCACCTAAGTTTATATGTATATCTAATTTTAGTCCATGTCTTATATTATTATTAATAATTGATTGTAGATTTTTTATTAGATTTATTGGTTTTTGAGGTAAATAAATACGATCTTTAACGATACGAGCAATTCAAAAATATCCTATTCCTTTGTTGGGTGGGAATCACAACCATCCTTGACTGCAAAACCGATGGATCCTTAATGATATTGACGAGTTTTGACCTAAAATGTGTTGAATTTTTTTTTTAAATACTCCTAACCACTTTAATCCTTTCGGATTTTGAAAGGACATGTTGCGTGAGAGTTTCAAGGACCTACTCTATCGAACTGCATTCAAGGATTATGGGGTCATCTAAGAATAAAAACACTTGTAAAAAATTTCACTCTACGGCCGAGCGAAAATAAGAAAACACCATAAAAGTGCAGTTTTCTCGGAAACCACAAGGACGATTTGAATATCCTTTGGCCAGTTGGTAGCCCTGGTCAAAACCAAATGTCTGACATAGGACATGTGCGAATCCTTTATTATTTGGCCGAGTTATAACCAATTTTCTGTTTTAAACATTTATCCTTTTATTCCAGCTGTTTGAAGGACTATCGTCCTTTGAACTACTTTGCTCGTATCGGCGGGCCCAGGCCTACCTGTGGTCCAAAGGACATCTTAATAGTCCTTAAAATAGCCGAGTTATCGACTATTTTGTAATTTTTAAAAATATTTCTGACCTACCCCCTGTAAAATTTTCCGAACATTTTTTTTCGCGAATCCTGGAGATCCTTATAAGCAAATCGATAGATCTTGTTGCTGTGAGCTTAAAAATGTATTTGCCTTTAAGATCCTTA
Source organism: Scaptomyza tumidula (assembly GCA_035044465.1). Taxonomy (NCBI): domain Eukaryota; kingdom Metazoa; phylum Arthropoda; class Insecta; order Diptera; family Drosophilidae; genus Scaptomyza; species Scaptomyza tumidula. The sequence continues at coordinate 14,843,344 of JAWNNW010000444.1, read as the reverse complement.
AGGAAATGTTCAAGTTATGGCTTAAAATCGAATATCCTTTTTGGCGAAAATTTATGTATAAGTAAGAATTAGCGATCTGCCTAAAAGTATGTATACTTTTTTTTATTATTTTAAGAGGGTAGTTAAGCCAATGCACAAACCTTATTTGTTTCCCCACAAAAGCGGTCGATGAACCACTATGGGGTAATATCAACTTAAATAAAAATATTTTGGGGTAATGATTAAAAAAGTTCCCCGACCACTGCATTATGGTGTATGGTGCATTTCTTTTTCCTGCACCAGCGATCCGTTTGGTTAGACAAGACAACAACCAATCCGCGTTTTATCTACAATCGCCTACAAGTATGCAATGACTTTTAAACAAGCAAAGTTTTAAAATATTAAATTTAATTAGTCATTTATTTATTAACATAACTTACTAACGAATGTACAGCACAACAATGAACTTACTTAGTTTGAGCACATTTTTTTATATTATTTTTATACAACTATTTATATTAGATTGGAGTTACCCATCAGGTAGTTAAAAAGAGAGCAAAAACCCGAGTTAAGCTATATAAAAAAAACCCTCAAAGTGGTTTTTCTACAGGATTCTCTCTGCATTGGATTTTTGGGTTAGGTAAGCGCTTGAGCACACGAGTCCGGCCGTATTTTCCAGCGGAAGTTCGCGGCCCGCATTAATCGGGTATTTCAGCTAGACAGGCAGACGGGGATAATGATATCCGGAAATTTGACTTTTCGCTCGTAATTTTTGGTGGATATTTGTGTGTTTTTCTAGATGCGATTTATTAGTCTCTGGGTTTGTGTGTGTATGCGTGTGTGTGGGAATTTACTAATTACGCATAATGAAACCTTTTTGTGTGGAGTTTCCTTTATTTGGATTTTTAATATAGGGTTGAGGATTAAAGGTTCCATGACTTGCAATTCCCAATAACTGATTAGATAATCAACTAAAGGATTTTTATTTAGAGAAAACTTTGATTAAACTAATAAAATCGAGACCTTTTTAATTCCTTCCTTAACTTCAAAATATTATAATATTTAATACTTGCTTTTTGCCTTACTTTCCCATTTCGCCTTTTATGTTTACACAGAATTTGCCAAAACAAAAAACAACAACAACATAGAAAGAAACCCAAGTCCTGAAAAAGTACAAAACTTCTCTCTCTGCCCTCTCCCTCTCTCGCTCTCACACACTCTGTTCTGTGACCCAAAAACCCAGGCGCTAGTAAATTGCAGCCGCTGGCCACACAAGAAAATCCAAGAGCGAAAGCGAATTCAGCACTGACTGACGTCATACCTGCCGCAGCGGCAGCAGCAGCAGCCGCAACCCGCCATAGGCCCGAAGGCAGCAAAGCGTATGCTTGCGTGCGCCAGAGCGAGACAACTAGTGCGAACTGCGAACAGCGAATGGGATTTGAGCAATGCGCAAAACATTGATCTCAGCAATGGCTGGCAAGGATCGTGCGTCAGTTGAGTTTCGTCATTGCCGCTGCGCGCACCACAAAGCACACACACTTAACGACAAACGGTTAAACGAGATCGCGGGGCGAGTGAAAATTCCAAAGAGAGAAAAACCAAGTGAAACTCCAAATAAACAATATTATATGCAACTGTGCAAAGTGGTGCAACATAGTGAAACATACAAAATTGCCTATCAAACGATGAGCGCACGTTCCGCGTCCCCCAAGGTGCTGCTGGACATAAGCTACAAGCCAACGCTGCCCAATATCATGGAGCTGCAGCACAATGTCATCAAGTTGATCCAGGTGGAGCAGCAGTCCTACATGACAAGCTACATGCAACAACATTCGCAGCAACAACAACAACAACAACAGTATGCACCACTGCCCGCAGATTATGCGGCATATGGCATTACGGAACTGGAGGATACGGACTATAATATACCCAGCAATGAGGTGCTCAGCACCAGCAGCAATCACAGCGCTCAAGGCAGCCTGGAGCTGAACAACAACAACCACAACAACAACAACTTTGAGCAACAGCAACACACCACGACGACGACGACGGCAGCAACAGTTGCTGCTGCCGCTTCAGCGCCACATGGTTATATCCTTAATGAGCATGGCAAGCGGGCGCGCAGCAGCAGCGATTATGATTGCCACACGGATGTCTTGTCCTTGCAACCCGACCACAAGAAACTCTTGCAACAACAACAGCAACAACAACTCTATGTTGACTATTTGCCCACAACGGTGGATGAGGTGGCAGCAGCACACACACACACACAAACACAAACTCAGGCACCCACACAACAGCAACAACAGCAACAACAACAGCAACCGCCACAGCTGCAACAAAATGGCTGCGTCTCCCCACTTTCTCACTCCCACTCGCACTTCGATTTTGCCGGCGACGAGGAGCTGCAGGATCATAAGCCACATATCTTCAAATACAATGTCTATCCGCAAACAATTGCTCCTCTGCAGCAGCAGCAACAGCAACAACAGCAACACCAGCAGCAGCAGCAACAACAACAATTGCACTTTCAAAGCAGTTATAGACCAGGGTAAGTACATTTTTAACTCTTTATGATTAAAGGAGACTTTTCATGGTAGGGTTCATAAAGATTCTTACTTTAACTAAAAAGTTATCCATACAAAAACTCAACTCAGTTGGATTTTCCTTTTAAAAAATAATTTTAAAGCCTTTGGATGACATTAAAATGTTTCAATACTAATTTAATCTTCAACTTTCTATAATAATTCATTGAATTTTTAATCCTTCAAAAGCTAAAATCTTAATTTTTATTCATCAACATCTATTATTTTATGGAATCATATATATTTTACTGCTTTCAACTTTACGAAACTTAGTTAAAATATTAGCTTTTTCTAAATGTAAGTTATTAAACCTGCGCTTTAAAGCTTAAAAATGTGGAAAGAACAGCAGATGGATAAAAAAATATATCTCAATACCCATAGAATATTTTTTCAAAATTTCTAAATAGTTTTTTGTGTTAAAAATAATTATTTCCTGTCCAAAAACACCTCTAAAATTAAATCGCAAACCATATTCTGACTAATATATTAACCAAAATCCATCAAAGAAATAATATTGCAGTTCAAAAATCATTCGAAAACAAATAATTTTCAAATAAGATATAAGTTACTTACCCAATCCTTCAATTACTAAAATAACCTTTCGTTGTTAACTTTTCTTTATAGTCAAAGTTACGAATCGTATGAGCCTGCGAATAGTTTGAATGGCAGCACATATTCCAGTTCGGATCGCGATGATATGGAATATGTACGCCAAACGGCGCTCAGTTCGGTGGGTGGCTATGCCAAGAACGAGGATGACTTGGATGACATGTCGCCTGTCAACTGTCTGGCGGATGATACAAGCAGTCTGCTGGATGCCAACGATATGGGTGGTGGCAAGGCATTCCGTAAACCGCGACGCCGGATGAAACGTAAGCCGAGCAAAACGGAGGAAACGGATGAGTTTAGCAATCAGCGGGTGATGGCCAATGTGCGGGAGAGGCAACGCACTCAGAGCTTAAACGATGCATTCAAGTCCTTGCAACAGATCATACCCACACTGCCGAGCGATAAGTTGAGCAAGATACAAACACTCAAGCTGGCCACAAGGTAAGTTCCAGTTCCATCCAATCCATCGAATTTTCTATAGCTATACGACGGGCATTTCCGGACTGGGCTTAACCCAGTTTTGAGGTTTGTTTACCTGGTTCTACCTACCAGATAGTTGGAAACTTTATGCAGTTCTGAAAGTACGCCTAACAGGGCATTCAAATATTGTATTCAGAAGGTTGAGATATTACTTAAACCAATATTAAGCGAAATAAAATTGAAGGAAAATTCTTTCTTGAGCTTATTTTATATCAGAAAAAAAGATAAACTAATTGAAAATTCAAGAAATAAAATATTTTTTATCATATAAAAATAAAAATAAAGCAATTTGAACTAAAAAAAAAGTATTTAAAATCTTATTTTATAGCTGAAAAATATTTTTAGTTATATATTAAATAAAAAAAAGTTTTGGATCATATAAAAAATTAATTTGAATTATAAAAAAAGTACTTAAATTCATTTAAACATGTTTAACAAAATTTTCAATATTTTTAAATGCAATATTCCAAGTTATTTTGCATTAAATATCAATCGTACTTTAAAAGAAATACTAATAATAATTTTATATATTTTCCGATAAGCGTTTTCCACTTTAAAATTAAGTATTGATTACTTATATGATTACCTATATGATTAATAATGATGATGACCGATGACTTATATTATTACTTACTTACTTAATTACTTATATGATTACTAATCTGGTACATTTCTCTCACATTTCTTGTTCATAACAGATACATTGACTTTCTGTGCCGCATGCTCAGTTCGAGCGACATATCGCTGCTGAAAGCGCTGGAGGCACAAACATCGCCCGTATCACCGGGTTATGGCAACAGCGGTGGCATGCATATAAATGCGAGCACATTGCTTAGTGCCGCCAATGGAGCGGAGGCTGATCTCAAGTGTTTGCGCAAAGCAAATGGAGCACCCATCATTCCGCCCGAGAAACTTAGCTATTTGTTTGGTGTTTGGCGCATGGAAGGCGATGCGCAACATCAAAAGGCATAAAGGAGGAAAGTAAGGAGTCGTTTTTCGATTGCCATTGGGGCTTCCAGTAACTGAACACACACACACACACATACACACATGAATAAACACAGAGCGTGAATAATTCCAAGTGCAAGGTGCACTTTGCAGATCTTTCCATATCTTATAGATGACACGAACATTATTTAAACAAAGATATATATACATATATATAAACAAGAAGCCAACTATTATTTAGGTATAATTTAATGTGCTAGCGCCTAACTAAATTAAATTGTATAAATTAAAAACAAAAAAAGAAAACACAAAACCAAAAAAAAAACGCCATTTTATTATTTTATTTTCTTGCCCCAACAAATTAGGCGCGAAAATGTTTGTCGTTGTCTCCGTTTGGGGGGGTCTCGACTACATATATATATATGCATATATATTATGTGTGTGTATAACGATCGAAGACGACATACTTAGAGCGTAACGTCATGCCGCAGACAGGCGTCGCAACATTTATGTATGTATCTCACAGATACAAAATATGTATCTCGCTCTCTCTCACTCTCACGGCTAGCTGCTTCATGGGAAACGAAAGAAAGAAGAAAAAAAAATGGCAACCGGAGACGGCAAGCAAGACGGGGGTAGAAGAAGATGAAAAAAACACCATCCACATCCGGTGATTTATGTGCATTTGTTTAATTCTCTTCTCAGTTTTTTTTCCTTCTGGAGTTGTTTTTTTTTTTTTTTGCTACACATAAAAACTGTTTACAATGTGTATTGCAAAACACAAAAAAAAAAAAGAATAAGAGTATATTTATGTCGCCAAAACTGGCTATTTAAAATGCTCATAATTGGCTCAGTCAGTTGATTTAGACTCGTTGCAAGCGTCTTCAAAGGCGCACACAAAACGAAACGAAACGAAAAACAATTTTAGTTGCATGAGTTAATTGCTTTTTAAATGACAGCTGGCATTAGCATTTTGAGTTATATTCAAAGTATACACGATATCCCCTTATTTAACGACAGAGAGAGAGAGAGAGAGAGCAAACACACATTAGAGAGATAAATATTCAAGCATTGCGTTGACAGGTTGTTGCACACAGATACTACACCATAAGTGGGCTAGATCAAGAACCAACAGATATATATATATATATGTGTGCACAATTCTGCACTTGCACAAATACAGTTGACTTTTCACTTTGCACACTTTTATTGCATTGCTTTTATACGTATGGTAAAGTGCTTGTGTGTGTGTGTTGTGCTCTATCTATCTATCAATCTATCAATCTATCAATCTATCAATCTATCTATCTATATATCTATCTAACTATCCATCGATCTATCTATTCATCTATCTATCTAACTATGATTCTATCATTATATCAATCTATCAATCAAATTAACTATCTATCTATCTATCAATCTATATTTATGGGTGTAGAAGTTGTGAAGGTGTGAAACGTTCTATTCAGTTAAGTGTTTATGTTATAGGAACAGAAAAAAATTGCGATTTTTAAGCAATTCTAATGAATTTTGTAAGCAACGGAAACCAGGTCAATTCTTTACCATATGCTTTGAAAAATCATTTACCTTTGACAAAGTAATGTCTTGGAAAAGCTTGAATCCATTTAAAGTAAACTTTTTTGGAAATGAAAAGCTATCAAGCTGTGATATTTTAAGCTTTATTTTAACTTTGACAAAGTTATGACTAGGAAAAGCTTGAATACATTAGAAGTTGACGTTTTCAAGAAACCTCACGCGGTTTAAATGGTTTCCTTACTTAAAGGTACCCATAATGGAAAGGTTAGATATTTTTAGATTCACCAAAGTTATTTGCACTGATGAGATGATAAGTTTTCACCAACTTACATTTATTTTTAGGAAAGCGTTGTATTTTTAACTTAAAATCTTGAACTTAAGAAAGATAACACTTGACGTTAAAATGCTTTAACATGCACATGCATTAAATAAGAAATTATTCTATATATTCAACCTTGTTATTGGATGCCAAAAACTCTTTTTGTTTTTACTAATAAACCACGAAAACATTTTTAGTTCCACTCGAATGTCACTTAGAGCTAGAGTTTCCTTGAAACGCAGTCGTGCCGCGGTTCTAACTTATTTTTGAATATATATAGGAAACCACCTTGATCGTAAAACAGAGTCCTAACCCCAACTCCAAAACTGTCAACGCCCCCCCCATTCCGGTGGTTGATTTCAATTTCGGTGAGGCACCTAAAAAGCATTTGAGGATCATCTCAAATAACCGAGACGCATAAATTGTGTAACTTATTTTTAGATACAATGAGCAGGAGTAGCTCACACACACGCACACACACACACAGAGAGTGGAAGAAACGTTGCTCACAGCAAGGACACCAACCATTTTGTATTTTTATTGTGTTTTCCATTGTTTTGTTTTTTTTTTTGCATAGCCGAAAAAAATTCACATGGCCGTTAGGGAGAATTGTTATTAGAGTTGTTCATGGCACAGGGATAATCAATGGCATGTGCTATGCGCCTGCGAATCACAGTCAGCAAGGACCTGGGCCAAGGACCTCATGCCGCTAACCATCATTCAAGTTTTTCCAACATATGTTTCAGTTTCGACTCAACATAAATGAAATGAAAACAATGCAATGTGTGGGAGTGTTTGTACGAAGGATGCGTTGTGTTGTTGTTGTGTTGTTGTTGTATTCCATGTCCTTTCATCTTTATATTGTTTTTATTCTTAACTCGCATGAGGCATGCCCTGACTTGAAGTAGGCGCCGCCAGAGAGCGCCTAATGGTTGCCCTTTTTTTTGACTTTGTTGAACGTTGTTGTTTTTTTGTTGTTGTTGCTGTTGTTGTTTTACTTATTCATGGAGCGCTTCATTCAGGCAGTTTCCCAAAAAATTCCAGTAAAATGGGCGTTTAACTAAGCAATGGCCATATAAATCATAATGAATCGTGTTTTTTATGGTTTTTTATGTTTCATTTTGTATTCGGAATGTCAAGTTTAAGATTTAATTAGATGCAGTTTTTCAATGGAAGCGAGTTGAAATACACAAAATATTAAATCAGCTAAAAATAACACATAACAAAGAGTTTATAGCGTATTTATGGCATGCTTAAGAATAAGCATATATATTTATTTAATAATTATTTAATATCGCTTAAACTTTGGCGTGTCAGAAAAATCATACAAAAAGTTATAAAAGACAAAGTAAAACCATTTATATAGCAACTAAATCGTTTTTGTTATGTTGCTCGAATTAGTTAAAGTATAAAAATCAAAGATCTACAAAAAACCCATTAATATTATATCTTCTTGAACTGAATATAATACACTCAAAGCAATGCACAAGTAGGAAAATATTAATTTTTACTTGTTGTGTAAAATATTAATGGCAATTTATTTATGATTTCTATGAACAATCTTTATTTATTGGCAATGCCATAAAAACAATATCTAAAAACAATTGCCAGACACACAAACATACAAACGTACATGCAAACATGTTGTACTTGCCCCCATGTACTTGCTGAGGCAACACGGTGTGTCCAAAAAATATACGAAGCGTTTCGGATTTCAAAGTGGGAGTAAATCGAAACAACGGAAGCATTTGCTAAGAACACGATGAACGAGAAGGAGATGGGGAGACTGTGTATGTTTGTGTGTGGTGTGTGTGTGTGTGACCCAGAAGGCAACCCGTACTCATTTGTGGCTCGCTGATTGATTTTTAGTAAGAAGCTGGCTACAGTTCGTCCCGTTTTGTGGAACATCTGCTTCATGCAACGCTGCAAGCGACAAAATGTATGTAATGTATGCACACTAGACGCAGTAATTAAAATCAATATACCAAGTCTCTTGCGTTCTCCAAGGTGTTCGAACAGTTCAAACTGGACCCCAACAACAACAAACAACAGCAAAATGCAGTTTGACTTCTTCTGTTATTGTTGTTGTTATTTTTGTTGCTGCTGCATTCCGAGTGCATTTGGCAATCAATCAACGATCAAAGTTCATAAGTTGACCCAGCTGACTAATGGCAAACGCCCGACTTGCCATCGAACGTCAACAGCACCACCACCACCACCAGCAACAACAACAACAACAACAAAGTTACGCTAATGTACTAGTCGCATTAATGTTTATAAAGTCACATACACATACACTTTATATACATATATATATATTTGTGTGTGTTGCGTACCAATAAAAAAAAATAACATTTAAAAATTTTGTTTGCAGCTGCAGTGCCATTGAACGACTTGGCATTACCCTGTATATTTTTAAAAAATTATTTTATTCACACTGCTTATTCCTTCAGCAGCTTTTGAGTCTTTTTTTGCCAATGCCAGTTATAAATAATTTATGCTGACTCTAAAAAGTATGCTACACTAAAATTACCAAATATTTAACACAGGCTTTTTCTTTCCACCTGAAGAAGCATTCTTGTTAGCTCTTATGTATGGTGGAAGTGAAACTAACTACAGATTAACATGATATATTATTAAAAACTGTCTGTATGATAGTCTTTTCCTACAAACTGACTTTTTTAGCTTTATTTTTCCCTTTTTATCAAAGTCAAAATCTCTTTCTGTCATATGTCTTGTCTACAGTCTTATTCACACTTTTTCTGCATGTTATTTTCATTCACGATGCTTTTTTTCGGTTGTCTTTTCATTGTTCTCTCTCCCTCTCTGTCTATGTTTCTTCTCCTTTGACTTTATTACATTGTTTTGTCTATGTCTCCCTCGTCTTCTCTTTTCTCCCTCACTGATTAACGACAAACCCACCAATGTAATTGATATACCCCACCGTTTGTATATGATCTTATAGTTCATGTACGCATAATGTATAAAAATCGAGTAGTCGCACAGAAGCGCAAAAGGGGAGCATCATGAAAACAAACCAACCGCTCCCCGCTCGCCTGCCTCCGTTCGTCTCACCGTCGGCCTTTTGGTCTCTCGATCGTCGAGCGCATAAATATTTTGCTTTTATATTTTTTCAGCCGAAGATGCGCACATCACATCACATCACATCACATAAACCCCGCGATATTGTAGTAGTTGTTGTAGTTGTGTTGTCTATAAACAAAACAAAACAAAAAAAAAAATGGATCCATAAAAAAGCACAGAGACGCTGGCAGCGACGTCACATCAGCGTTGGCGGTCGCCAAAGCAACATAAAAAACAACAAAACATATCGCCGTACAATTTGTTTATTTACACAAAATGATTTTAGTGACTTTGGCTTGGCAGCCAGGAAGTAACTAAGTAAAAATGCCCGTTTGAACTGCCTAAAAATCATACAAAAAGGAAAAGGGAAACGAAAAGCCTGGCAAAATGGTTGCCTTGCTTCCCCTTTTATTTCATTTGGGGCAAGAAGGGGGCAAGGGGATGGGTTCTGGGAAGCACGGTCCGCTGCATCATTTGATGTAAACGCTTGACACTTTGAGCCATAGCCGAACCGCAACATCTGGTGGCAAAAAACACAAAACCCAAAAAGATTAATTTCTGACAGCGCGGGAGCGTCCCCAAAGACATATAGTATAGATATATATATACACTTTATAGCTGCTGATGGACAAGTTTTGTGTGATGCGCGTTTTCCACGCCACGCTTTTCACGGTCGCATCGATCAATTCGTTTGCCTGTCGTAATTTAAGACATTCAAATACTCGAATATGAATTCGTATTACAAAACAGAAAGAGAGAGTTGTCGGGGCGTCAATGGGTCTCTAAAACTAATCATGTGCCAAGCGCGGAGACATAAAACATCGCCTGCCACTTGACAATATTTTCTCTCTCCTCTTTTTTTTGGGATTTGCCGTTTAGTACTTCATTATATGCAGACTAACGATGTTATTTTAATGATCTCAGACCAAAGAGAATCCACTTGACAAAATGCAGCAGCAGAAACCAACAACAACTCAAGGGTTTCACACAAACTGAGGGGTTGGGTGGGGGTAAGACAAAAGTTTTTGAAGGGTAACACATTAATATATATTTATATACAAGCCCTATATATATCTTTTGCATTTTATTTACTTTTCTTCAGTTTCGCATTGGCAGGCAGGCAGGCAGGCAGACAGACATATTTATGCCCCTTTTGGCAAATGTGTGAAAAAGTCGAGCAATTCTTCGATGCTTGCATATATATATATATATATATAGAGAGAGTTATGGTATATATACAATATATGGTTGGGTTACTGTTGATTGGCATTGCTATAAAAATTCTTAGTGCCCATGCAATGAATTGCCTTTGAAAAGATTCGACACAATGTAGTCGCAGGTATTAAAATTTTCGAAAGAAAAAATATTTAGAAAACAAAAAAAAAACATTAAAAATGTAAGAAAACTTAAATTACTTTAAGAACTTAATCAGACATAATTAGAAATGAATAGTGAGATATAATAAGCAGTAAAAGCTTTGACTTTTCAATTTTAAAAATATTAAAAATTACTTTTACTCTTAGTTGAAATTTATAGTTTGACACATGTCTCAATTAATTTAACACCAATTTTATTATCTACAAAGCTAACCAGAAACTGGGTTATATTAACAAAACACAGAACTAGATAAGCATAATAAAAAGCTGTTTACTTTTATCTTGTTAATTGAACTTTTTGTTATAAGCAAACTGAAGTTAAAGAAAAATTCGGCAATTCAAATGATATTTCTTTAAACTTATTGAATAGCAACAAGTAAGAAGGCTTTTTACCCATTTTCAATGGATTCAGGGTATAAAAAGATTTGGTAAATGATTTAAATGATATTTCTTTGGAAAAAATCACTGTGAAGTTTCGAAGGGTTCTTAATCATGTATAGCATGTTATCGATTATTAATAAGTACACTAAAATTGATATAACGTTATTGTTACTGATTAAAATTGAGCTTGCTTGACTATTAGATAAGTGTTTATGATCAATCTAGGAATTTATACAAGCGTTTGCTTTTTGGTCAGATAGAAAATTTCTGCTTATTTTTCTCACAATTTCTTCTTCACTTCTAATAAATGTTTCAAACATTTAACTTCAATTATAATTTTTTTTATTTATTGTCATCAGAAACTCCTTAAAAACAATAACAATTAACCTCGTTACAAAAATTCCCTCTAAAGAGCAATCAGCTTAAAATTCTGCTTCGTTCTTGTGCGAGTTTAGCCTAGTAATGCCAGTATATACAACTTTTCATATAAATAATCTCTTTAGAATATAAATTACAAGCTTGTTGCTGTTGCACTTGTCTGCACACAAGATATTCCCCTCACCAACCCATATGTATATAGAGTAGGGAGGGTTAGGCGGCGACAATGCAACGCATGAATCGTTTCGTATAAGAAGAGAGAGAGCATTGAAAGATGCAGAAGAAGAAAAGAACTGAAATGAATGCCAAAGAGTGCAGACAAACTAACCCACGTGTTTCGAATTAAATGCAATCATCTTTTGCCCCCTTTCCACACTCCTGCCACACTACTCCCTCCCTTTTCTATTAAACATGTTGCATGCAGAATTTCTAATAGCAATTGCTTATGGCCTTTCTTTTTTTATACTCTTTCCATGGGCTGGTCAGATAATGTAACAAGATTGAACACCTACGACTGGAAATATGATAAAAATCGATAAATAAGTATCGTAGAAACTACTCGAGATCCTAAGCGTTAGAGCCAACAGACTTGGTGGCAAGATAGCTAGTGATATTCTTTAAAGATCTGCGTCGAAAAGTTTTAAGCGATTGTTCACCCTTTTATACCGCTATCAGAGTATTCCGTAGTCGGTTCCGGTTCGACTTCTACATTTCCACTTGTTTCTCGCTCTATATCGCAGTCTTTTCGACGACATTGTGCGAAGTGCAGCGTTTTAACGCCACTCTGTTGAAATGTTTATGGCAATTGCCCAGCGAAAGACAAACATATAAAAAAAAAAAGTTGTTGAAAAGTGTAAGACAATTGCTTAAGACTTGAAATTAGACTTTAGAATACTCTAATTCCATATTTTTCAAATGTTTCTAAATACCTAAAACGTTTCAAAAACATAATCAAATATATGTTACTAGGAGATAAAGCCAATTTCACTTTAGAAACTGTGTATTATGCATATAAAAAGTGAGAATAGATTAATGTAGATCTCTAGATCTATAAGTAGATCTCTCCTATCAACTCTTTGTAAAGTGAAACTTTAAAGATCTAAACTTTTAATATGCAAAGTACAACACGACCCGAGTGAGATCTGGTGATACACCCTAGTACATGTATATATATAACTTTTCATTGATTTACAGGGAATTTATTAACTGTTTTTTGATTATCATTTAACAAAATGTGCGTTTATATTTCTATTCTTCAGCTGTTGTTATTAAGTTCTTAAAATTTAATATAAATTTTAAAGAATTGATTAATTGCAATTACTGCATATAATCCGGAAGTATTAGAAGCTATCGGTCGACACAAATCCAATCCTCAATTGGCCTTCTTGATCTTCTTTTGTTGTTTGCTCTTCAGTTTCTCCTGCTTCTTCAGCTCCTTCTCCGTCAGCGATTTGTACAGCTTGAAGCCAAAGAGAGCTGCAATAAAGTTGAGTTAAATCGAAAAGTTAGTAAGCTTTAGAACAAGTTTTGCTTGAAAATAGTTAACCTAAGACTGAGACGATTAGAAATATCACTGCCACCAATATGGATGTGGAATAGGTTTGGGCAATGTGCGTATGTTGCAACAAACGACGCTCAATACTAGCTATGGCCTGCTGAATGGAACCCTTCATCTCGCTGAGAAACATGTGACGATCGCTTTCCGTTAGAGATTCCAATTTGGCCTGCAATCTGCCTATGCGCTCTGTGAGATCCTCAACGAATTTGCTATGTGGCCCCGTCTTGGCCACAATCGATTCCACCGAGCGTTTAAGCTGCTCAATAATGGACTCATCGCTCGATATTGAACTCATCGTTGCCTGCCTGACTGCCGGTCTGCTGCCTGCCTGCCTGCCTGCTGGACAACGTGCTCCGTACTATGGCCAGAAGCTTTTCTATGACACTTTGTTTTTTGAGGTACTTTCTGTGGTGGATTTCAGTTTATCTTATCGTAAATCGAAACCCAATAAACCAACATTCTAAATGATGTTTACCGCATGAGTGTGTTAACAGAGCACACTCTATACAAATAAACAATACACAGAAAATATCGAAAAATGATAAAAAGGTAACTGATAAGTGTCACTTTTTGAGTTGTGAGCTTTGCGAGGGTTAACCCATGACTTGTTGCTGCTTACCAAAGACAATCAATATGAGCGCTATCATCACAAAGAATATTAAATATTCTCGTGAACTGTGACCAGCCGGTCCATATTGTTTCATGAAATCCTCTGCTGATGGCGCCTTTGGATTAAAGATGCTTTCGCGCAGCTCGTCACGCTCAGTGTCCGATATGCCTTCCATGGACTCGACCATTTTCCAGATCTCGTCGGCACTGGGCATTTTAAAGTTGGGATTGCCGGGTCCACCGGCCATACCAGGTGGCATGGCAAAACCGTCTTCACCACCAGCGGCTGCTGCAGCTGCCACATCCTCGGCAAACTCTCGCTGATTCAATGGATCGTCGGCCATTTTTTTTTTATTTGTATATTTTACTAATATTTGTTATTGCTTTTTTAGTTCCAACTAGCGACGTTGATTATATTTTTTTTTATTTTTTGTTGACGTGTGTTTTTAGCGGTAAATTGTGTCTACATTTGGGCGGAAGTTATAAGTTATAAAAAAAACCTCCACAAGGCAAGAAAATATCTATTTATAGCATGCTCTAGTTTCTTTTACTTTTAATATAAATTTTATGATTATTATGCAAATGTAAATAAATACATGATTGAAACAATCACAAAATAAACGCAAAAAATTTCTACGTGGCAACGCTCCCAGAGGGAAAGAATTGCGCTCTCTGTTGCTGCTTTATGGCAGTTTGGGCAACTTCCAGCAACAGCAGTCGTGGCCGAGTGGTTAAGGCGTCTGACTCGAAATCAGATTCCCTCTGGGAGCGTAGGTTCGAATCCTACCGGCTGCGAGTTAGTTAATAACTTTTTTTTAAATACTTTCAATTAATGAATTAATTTTTCTAATGTTTTTTTTCTCTACTTTGTTCAAGACAAGTTTTATTGCCAACTCACTTTGAATAAATTATAATATTTAAACGATTTAGCACTAATAACGTACGGCAGCTCCTGCTGCTTTGGCAAACTGAACGCTAAGAAATTTGAATCTCAAATATAAATTGACATTTATTTGTAATCAGTACGCCTTATGAGATATACTTTGTGTATTTTGCTGGGCTTTGTATTTTGCTTTTGTTCGACGTCCGGCATAAGCGTCAGCATATTTTAAAGGTAGACCCAATGAAGTCAGTCAGTCAATAAATATAATAAATATAGAACCTCAACAAAACAGGTGCGATAAGATGACTTCAAGAACCACGGTTATCAGTTAAAACTATGTATAGCAAGGTTGAATATATATATATATAAAATATCTTTGAGCATGCAACTAAGGCTAAAACAATCAAGTCGTAACATATGATACAAATTGTAAACTTTACACATGTTCTAAGGCATTTTGGCACTTTAAACAATTAACAACTAGAGGTGTAGCGAATAGTGTTTGTTGAACTCTTATCTCTCACATTTGCACTTATCACTGAAAACAATTTTTAGACAGCAGCAGCAGCGAATTGTATACGTACACAAAAAAGAACGAAAGGAAAGGAACAACAAAATGCGAATTCGAACAGAGATAACTGGACAATATGCCAAGTACACGTACACAATAGTATTATGAACTTCTCTCTAATATAATCTGCAAATCAAAACACACAGATATAAAAATGTTTCTAATATGAATGCAGATAACGGCTTTTAAACCAGCTTAGGCAGAGGCAGCGAATGAGGGGGGTTCTTTGGGGGGGAGCGGGCTGATACATTCTAGTTTCTGGTGGTGAAAGTTTTTTGTTGTATTCTTTTGACCCAATTGTAGTGCGGTAAACAAAGTGTGTATTGGTTGGAATTTTCATTGCATGCATGACGCAATATTACAAAAGGTGGCGTGAGGGCAGGGGTTAGAAAATGCACCCTATGGATGCGGGACTAAACACTTACCTGCTAAGCCAAAAACAACAACAGCCGGCACATAGAATGCTAGATTCGGTATTGACTGCTGGAACGGTGAGCCGGCGTCAGTTAAATCGACCATTGTGTTGAAATTTAATAAATCAAAGTTATTTCTAATTGAACAAAAATAAACTTAGGCAGCTTAGTGGGCCGTTCCGTTGTCGTCACACTTTCAAGTTTATCTCAGAAAATGCTGAAACTCGGACTCAGATGAAAATAATTTACTAGCGTTGCCACCTATGTACACAATTAACAAGGCTGCCATGCGTTCAATTTCAGTGCTGTAAACACACTGAGCACACACAACATTTTTCGTTATTAAACACTTGTTTGTTACAGCTGTTCATTGGCGTGCGAGGCGACTGCAAAATTTGCAAGAAAATTACGAATTTTGTTTGACAAACCTACCTGAAAAAATGAAGGTTATCTACAATACTCTGTTCAAGCGAACATCCACCTATGCGGTGGCCATCATGGCAACAGCATTCTTCTTTGAACGCGCCATCGATGTGGGCTCCAACACGATCTTTGATACCGTCAACAAAGGCGTAAGTTTTTTTTTGTGGCTTATGTAAGAGTAAATTGTGTATTTGAGAACTTCGTATCTTATTGATTGTTACAGAAACTCTGGAAGGACATCAAGGGTAAATACGAATAGGTCGGCGGTACCTGTGCAATGAGTGGATAGTTTTAAAATTTAACAATGATGTAAATGAACGGCTATTGTTATGTAGCATATAAAAAAAACGTTTATTCTAAACGGCACGAAACCAAAACAAGTTATTTATTTTTTATCTGAGGTGCAGCCGTTGCAGATTGTTCCGATACCTCCCATGGCTTCTCGTGCCTGTATGCATCCCACGGCTGGGTGTTTGGCAATCTGGTCGGTTCCTCAAAGCTGACGCCGTTTTCCTGAACAGCTTTCAGTAACTTTTGCAGTTTGCTGCCAGCAACTGCCTCAACGTTGCAGGTCATTTCAGTAATGCCCGCCTGCAGGCATCTTTTGGCTAGTACTCGTCCTAGATTCACAAATGCTGCAGTGTCATTGGTTTTATACAGTTGCTGTTTGATGGCCCACTCGGATGTGCTGGCACTGAGAATGGTGCCGTTCTCGAAATGCTTCACATCGGCGCTAACATAACGTCCGCTGGTGTTAATTTCGAGTGTGTGCCAATATGAACGGCCAGGCTTCTCCAGATGATAGCCGGTTGGCTTGTATGCAATGCGTAACCGCTCCAGGTTGCGTGGATTGCGGTTGAATACACAGTTTGTTTCGCCGTCGGGTTTTGTTAACGCCTTTATCTTGTGCAGCACGCGGGCTGAGGTAAGAGGGCGTGCACTGCGTGACATTTTTTAATGTGTGTTGACAGGTTTAATACAAAAATTATTATTTTTCTTTTTGATATTGAATATTCTGATGTGCTTTTCTATTGAACATTTGGCAGCTCTGTAAGTTATGTAACCGTGGACTGTGAATGGCAAACAGAAACTCACAGCTGTTCTGGACTTGTTTACATTGAACAAAATTTTTTGATTTATTTTAATTTTCTTTCGACCTCCGCGTACTATCATAGCTTTTTGGCAACTGCAATTCTTACAGACATGCGCGCTTTAGTGAAACTGCGCGCTAGGCACCCATTAACTTTGTACGGGCCTGAATGCGCAAACATTGCACAGCTGAAATTGAACCTGGACGTCGATAGAAGCAGCGCAAGTCCAAGTTCGCAAAGTGGCCGTCGAAAGATAAAATAACGCTTATGTAAAAGTGGGTGCCTAAAGATAGCGAAACATAAACCAGCAACTAAAATAAGCGTGTAATATATATACCGATTACACATATCATACAGAAGTAAAGTGGTTCATCATGTTGATGGTTATTTGTACAAGTTTGAGGCGTCTGCGGGCCAATCACGTGAATTTAAATGCCACGCGTAGCTTGTGGCATTGTCATCTGCAGCATCTGCAACGCAGCATTTATGGACCGAATGTTTACAGGCTGGCATCAAGGGTAAGAGTTAATGAGCAAAACCTAATAATAATTATAAATAGCCAGTTAAAGTTTTAGTTTCATTGATTTTGTTTTATTTCTCATATACGTAAATACGCGTGTCTCATTCATTCATACCACACCACACAGTGTGTGTTATTCACCACAGCGACCAGGGCTGCTGTGCAATTTGAGCGCGCGCTATTTAAATACGTTATTGCAAGTTGTAATCTATAAATCGCGAGTGAAAACGTGCTTTCACTGCAACTGATAAATGTTTACTGATAGCGCATACGAAAACTTGCACTCGACTGGCTCTCTTCAACGTCTCTCTTGCGCTTGGACGCCCTTGTACGCACCTGTACATGCACAATCTGTACTTGACAAAAATTTGTCAGTTACACTTTCAAGTTGCCAACGCATGGTTGTGTTCCGTATGTCTACCGCCAAAAACAAACAACAACAAATTCTACAGTGTACGAAAATAACAAATAGAAAATTATATTGAACAACTTTGAAAGCGCACAAATATTTCGAATTAATTGAAGGCAAGTCAATTAACTATTTGAATCTTTTGCTGATTGGACGACTTTGAGGGTCGTTAAAAATGTTGCTTGCTTTAAGCGAGAGCACACTGTACAGTGAAGAACCCGGAAATGTGAAAAAAAATCAAAATCTGAGATTGTGAAGATATCTTAACTTCAAGGTTGATAAACAAATTGATAACAATGCAAAATATGTGCTAAAAATATATTAGTTACATTTTATGATTTATGACCATTGTACTTGTTGTGTGTATTTTTGTTCTTATTGCGTATTTAAATCGCAATCGTCTTTGTGTTTTTGTTTTTGTTGTTGCTGATGATGATGCACATACGCAGTTATGCATTATGCTCTTTTCCTCTCTTTCGCTATTGCTAACCCTTTCACTTGCACTGCGCATGCTAAATGCTCAAGGGTCCTGTGGGTGCTAAGGAATGAGTAAACAACTTTTATGACAAAGCAGTTTCGACATATTTAAACAAATTCAACAACAACAATTTATAACAAGTAGTCTTTGTTCTTTATTGAGTACGACGATAAGATTAAGGCTAGCCCGGATGGGTGGCAAACTGTTTTAGCTGATTTTGGGCGTCATGTTAAACTATAATTTCGTTGATTCGCAGCATTACGTTCAAGCCCCCGAGGCTCGTCAAGTGCCAGATGATAGATCTTCGTCCGGACTGCAGCAGCAGCAGCCGCAGCACCAGCAGACGCAAACGCAGCTACAGCTGGAACAGCAACAACAACAACAACAGCAGCATAACGTTCATCTGAATCTCTCCGCGCATAGCTTAACGACGCCAAGGGATAAGCCAAACAAGGATACTCAAGCCCAGGACATCAAGTCTGCATCCATGAGCATGTCAGCTGGCATTGAGATTCCGTATCCCATTGATTGGATATTCCCAAGGCTGCGCAATCCATCCGGCATATGGTATGTTGCCAGTCAAATAATCATCACCATCGTTGGTGTCTTTAGCAAGATTGTCCTAGGTAAGTGATACACCTCTTAACTGACCCCAGATAATTCCCTTGTTTCAAAATGCATTTAAAAACATGTGTTTTAACGTAAGCTCTATTAACTTAAATATTTGCATATTTCTAAAGTATGTCAATTTATTTTTGGTGCAAAAATGCGCTAGACCGATTTGCATATATATATATATATATAGATACTCTTTCGCTGTATGCAAGTTCATAAGAATATTTATAAGCATAAGCACATTTATTTTTACCCAGAAAAGAGTGTAAAACTAGGTTAAAAAGGATGTTATAAAAACAAAAGGGTATTCAATCTTCGGCATATCACAACTGTAATGTGTTTCTGTTTATATGATCACATGGTCAAGATTCGTTCTTGACTCTTTGTCTGCGTTTTTGCTTCCTGTTTTCTTGTCGACTATTTTTTTTTCAAGCTCAAAAGTATGCTATAAAATATTAATTGCTATTCTTGCCTTCTAGTGTTAATGAACAAAACTCAGGTCCTGAACAAGGAGCGACTATTAAAGGCGGTAGGCAAACGGCCCAAGGGTATACCATTGCTGACAGTTTCCAATCATTATTCCTGCTTCGATGATCCGGGCGTGTGGGGCATTATGCCTTTGCGATATGTGTGCAACACGTTTCGGATAAGATGGGCGATGGCAGCGCATGATATTTGCTTTACTCGAAAGCTACATTCAATGTTCTTTATGTTTGGTAAGTGAATTACAGTTTGGAAAAATATAAACTTGAACTGATTTTGATGACGATTTTGAAACAGGCAAATGCATACCAGTGGTGCGTGGCTATGGTGTCTACCAGGAGGCGATTAATCTGTGCATAGAGAAGTGCGCCTTGGGCCATTGGGTGCATGTGTTTCCCGAGGGCAAGGTGAACATGAATAAGGAAGAGTTGCGTCTGAAGTGGGGCGTTGGACGGATTGTCTATGAATCGCCACGGATACCCATCATATTGCCCATGTGGCATGAGGGCATGGACGATGTGTTGCCCAATGTCGAACCGTACAAACTGCAGCGACGCAAGAAAGTCACCATCAATATTGGAAAGCCATTGGATCTGGGCGACTTTGTACAAAACCTTAAAGATACTCAAGTGTCGGAGATTGTGGCACGAAAGCTCATAACGGATAAAATCCAAGATGCCTTCAGGGTAAGTTCCGCATCATTAAAATCATCACTTACAAATGCATTAGATTATATTTTCTTGTTTCATTTTGTTGCAGGATCTTCGATATGAAACTGAGAGAATTCATGGGGAGCGCGCTTAGCGGCTTTTTGTTTTGCAAAACCAGCTAGTAAATAATGCATGATGCTTATTTACTTTTGTATAGTATTAAGCTTAAAATTATGCCTCCATAATCCGTTCTCGATATATTTATTATATGTACTAAATTTATACTACTAGAAAATGAGGCTTTTGCTATCGTATGTTAACACTATAATGAACAAAATGAATTGTTAATACTTATTGAAATTATGTGCAAAGTTTAACTTAAGTGCGAAAATCTGTAAATTTATAATGTAAGTGTATTAAAAAAAAATATATATAATATATGAGAGATCCAGTACGCTATATCAACAGATGTCAATAACTTTTTAGAATTAATTTTTCGTGGCTTTAAAAGTTCAGTTCTACATATGTATAGCATTGAAGAAACATCTGCTACAACAAATTTGAAACAAATGTTTGAGCGCCATTTGCAGTATTTATTTTTGAATTCTGGCAACGCTTTTCACCCACTCAACAGCTGTACAAAGCACCGTTAAGCGAGACATGCGAAATGTGAGCAATAAATTTAATTAAAAGTATAAATTAATATATAATTTGTTAATCAGGTCCTTTTTGAAGTTTGCCAACAAAGAGAATGCTTTGGTGCTTACCACACCAAAACGCAACGAGCTGCTGAAAGATGGCCTCCCAGAGATAAAGTTCAACAGGTGTCAGATTTTAGGCCGCGGCGCCTATGGCACAGTTTTTAAGGCCATCTATCGTGGTATGTATTCGCATTGCATGTAAAACAACAACAACTACTTGTTCTTTATATTTAGAACATCCTGTGGCATTAAAAATAATTAGGAACAGTGCCATTTGCACATTGCACAATGAGGCGCACGTTTTAAACTGGAAGCACAAGAATATTGTTCGTTTGATAAAACTGGAATCGACGCCAGAATTTGGACTGCTCATCATGGAACGTACGAATGGAATGTGCCTGCAACGTGTTGTGGACACACTTGCGTTGCCACTGTTGCACAGAGTGCTGTAAGAGTTTTGATAACATACTTTTGTATATGTATTAATGTTTGTGCACCTTTTTTGGCAGCATAACTTTGGATATTTTGGCTGCACTGCGTTATTGTCATTGTCAGAATGTATTGCATTTGGATGTAAAGCCAACGAATGTTTTAGTTGCACTGGGCACCAAGCCAGCAAGCATTGGCAAATGCGGACAATTGAAACGCAACTATTTGTGCAAGCTGTGTGATTTTGGTAGTTCCATTCGTCTAGGCGATCCTTGTGCTAATCAAAGCAGTGCCAAGGGCACATTGCGCTATATGTCGCCGGAGGCATTGCGTTCGGCGCCATTGAGCAGTGCCTCAGACATTTATTCCTTGGGCATTACGATGTGGCAGCTGCAAGCGAGACGTCTGCCCTTTTATACGCTCGCATGCAATGAGTCCATTGCATATCAGGTGGTCAAACATGATCTGAGACCCGATAACTATACACTGCTCGAGGCACTCAAACTGGGCATCGCCGACCAGTTGCCTACAATCAGCTGTTATTGTGATGAAAGCTTCAAGCCCAACTCCATCGATCTCATTTGCAGCGTAAAGTGCCAGCTAGACGTCGTATTATTATCGAGTGATTTGTATAAAAAGGCGCGTCGCAATCTTAACTTTGAGCCCACACATGGTCGTGTACATAAGCGTCATAAAAAGCCACGCAGGCAACCAAGATTAGCTCACTATTTTGACAATCTGTCAACTGTGCCGGCCACATGTTTGGATAATCTTTATAGCGATCTATATAGAAACTGCTGGATCAGTCAACCGGAGTTACGTTTAACTTCTTTCCAACTACAAAACTGTCTGGAGCTTATTTTAGCCAAGTGCCTAACTTATTAATGTGTTTTTAGTATTTTAAACTTTATGTGTATTTTATGAGATTAATGTTAATCTTGATGTAAATTGTTCTTTTTTAATATTATTGTAAAATATTCTGATTCTAACTGGATAGATAAAAATTTGTATCTTAAAAGCTGAAATCAGAGCAAATAATTATGTAAAATGTAAAACTGTTATTTTTAAACTTTTAAAAAGACCAATGAAATGTTTTGTTGGTTTTAATAATTTATTTTTCGTAACTTCTGTTTTTTTTTTTGTATTGTTTATTTTGTACTTGCTACGCTAAGAAAATACATTTATAATGTTTATACGAGCTTAAATTTATAATTTCTCATTGCGTCGAGCGTAGTGCGTTTGCTATAGGTTATACAATATATATAATATAGACTTATATAACTCGTACTTAGGATGTGATGTAAACTAAACACAGACCGATGTCATCATTATTCATTCATTCAGTTGTTCAGTTCACATCGGTTGCTAATTAAGAAGACTAACTAGAGAGTAGAAGAGAAGAGGTTCTTGCCCAATGACTTTTTGGGGTTTGTTGGTGTTTAACTATAGATAAATCTATTTACATATTATTGTTATCATTTGTTTTACGTTCGCTTCGAAACCATATATATATATAAATCTATGTGTATGTATATATAAATATCTGTAACTATCATGTTTAGTATATAGTATATGCCTTTATAATTTATTGTATTCTCTTTCTTTAGTACTTTTCACCCAATTCATACAAATGTCCAACTGCATTTTGGATTCTACCTATTCTATTAATGTGTGTGTGTGTTTTTTTTTGTGTTTGTGCAATGCACACTATTAACTGTTGATCTTGTTACCTAACCGATTATACCATATTCTAAATGCTCTAATGCATTTTTTTTTATTGTGCGGAAGACTACAATTTTAGTATGTTTCTGTTTGTTGATAGCTAATAGTTTAAAGTGTTTCATTTTTAGTTGTTGGCTAATCCAAAGTTCTTTGTTTGTTATCAAATATATTGTATACAGATTATATATATATATGTTGTGTATATGTATGTATGTATATTCTCTTTCTTGAAGAGATCTCTAAACAGTTGGAAATGCAATTTTTGAACACATTTATCAATCATTTATCTCGTTACATTGCTCTACAAAATTGTATAGAGCAAAGTGAGATTTTTTGCTTTTGGATACTTATTGGGAACAAACTTTCAAAAAACTTATAGATAAGGTATATATGTATGTATGTACAATATAAATATGATTCGTATTCATACAATTTATTTCTTGCTCTTCTATCTTTTTACCTCCTCTTTTTTTTTTAGTTGAATATATCACAATTTAGTCTTTTTAAATGTTTAAATCTATGTTTGTCGTTTTTATTATTTATTTGTGGTTGAGATTGAAATGTGTGTGGGTGTGGGAAGTGGGCATAGCATCTCTGCATCTCTCCTCTTAACTCGCATAGGAACGTCGCACGGGAACTGGAGGTGGAATTTTTGATTTGCGCTGCGGTTGTTGTTTTTGTTGTTGTTGTTGCTGTTGGTTTGGCAGCTTTTGTGGCGTTTGTGGTGACGGCGAAGATGGCGACGACGATGTGGATGAGGTGGATGATGAGGATGCCGCTGAGGAGGATGTATGAAGAATGGTTGGAATCCGTGTGGGTGGCGCCGCCTTTTGTTGGCAACTCTTTGGCAACTCCGTTGATTTTGTTTCCTGCAAAGGGTTTCGATTAATAAAAATATGCTTTCACTATCCGAAATTCAATAACAAACTTACCTTCTTTGGTGAAACAATTGCTTTTTGCACTGGTGACGCCACACGCTTCCAGCCATTGCTGCGTCGCCAGGAGTTGGCTGGGGAGGAAGCATATTTCTGTAGCAATCGTTCCTTAAGCTTGGACACAACGGCTGGTGGTGATGCCTCTTTGGATACCATTTTGGCCATAAGGGAGCAGTTGATGCTGTCGCTGCGCACCACACTGGATTCGAGCTCACGTCGCTGATTGTGTCGCAGTATGCAGCTGGGTTCTTGCTCCTCCAGCACCGACTTGGACTTGACCAGGACATGAGGCGGTCGTCGCAGTTCCGTCTTGATTATTTGTGCTATGCATTGCTGTTCGTTGAGCGGCGGGGGAACGACCACCAGCGGCACATCTTCGATTTCAATGTCGCTGACACGCCGTCGACATTCCTCAATGACAGCATAGTCATGTTCTTCCTCCTCGTCCTCCTCCATAACCTCAACGGGTGGAACCAGCGTCTGCTGTGGTATTGAATGCTCATCGGTTTCGCTGCTGGAACAGCTGGTTAGTTGGGCACGACCCGCCTCGCTGGGCGTGGGACTAACACGCGCCTTTACTTGACTCTCCGACATGCTCGAGTCTTGCTCATCCTCCTCATCATCATCTTCATCCTCATCTTCATCGTCCGTCTCACCCTCGAGATAGGAGAAGAGACTGCGTGAGGAATTGGAGCGTATGTTGACCAGCTTATAGAAATCGTTAGTGAAATCCGTGCAGGCCACCTCCTCATCCTCTGAGTACACAATCTGCAAGGCAAATATCGATTAGATAAATTAGGTTAAAGGATTTATGAGTTAACCAACCTTCTGCTGGAGTAGCTGAGCAATGTTATCAGCCACGGAATCAGTCTCAACGGTTGTCGAATTGATAAAGTCTGCGGTTGAGGGCCAGAGCCAGTCATGTTCCCGCTTACGTCGCTGCTCCCTCAGCTGGAGTAGATGCTGATGATCGCGCTCATCGTCGAAGGTTATCACAGCCAGCTCCTCCTGCGACATGCTCCAGTCTTCCATTTCCGTTGAGCAGGGCTCCGCTGGGAGCAGCCACTGCTCCGGCTCCTCGGGCAAATCCTCCAGATGACCGTTCGATGGTTGCGGCTGACCGCTGCTCATCGTACAATAGCCCTCATCTCGCCCCTTTACAGGACTCGCTGAGAGTGCCGCATTCTGTGCTTCCAAGTCGCGAACACGACTCTTCAGCATGCTGACCTCCTCCCGCAGATTATCCTCGGCCACAATGGCATCCACCACTTTTCTCATCACATCGTCCAGACAGTGTTCGTATTGTCGAATGCGTGTGAGTAGCGCTCGATTCTCCTGTTGCATCGAGTGCAGAAGATTCTCCTGGCGCGCAAAGCGGGTCTGTCAAAGGCAAGGAGAAAGCGAAGAGGTTAGATTTTATTTATTATAAGCTTTGAACCCTTTAGGAAATCAAATTATTAAGTAGCAAACAATGTTTCTAGTTTGTATTAGTATACTCAATCACTTTATAGATTGGGGAGACCTTCTGGCATTGAGAACCGACACAACCTCTAACTAACCTCTCCCACCCTTGTGCTCCCTTGGTCTCTGCGTTGCATTGACGAGGGTCGTCACAGACGACCCGCTCGATTTATCAAACGCCGAAGTGAAGTGGCACTAAAAACTATTTCGAATTCAAGTGCTAAATGAGTAGTTACATATGTATTTATATGCAACGAAACAACGCCCCGTTAACCTCCCAGGTTCCCCTAAACAGACAAGTTGTTAACTGGCGCGAAGGTCAAATGCAACTATTGAAAGATTGAGAGTTTTGAAAACAACCTTCAGATTCATTAGAGTGGCTTTAAGCAACCAATACGAGTTAACTTTGGCTTTAACCGCATGCCAATGCCAGGTTAATAGCGAACAAAACAATCTGCCCATAAAAGCCACCCAGTGCGAGTAAGATTTGGATTTGGAGAGAAAAAAAGGGAAAAATCTCTTTCGCCTGGTGTTTGTGTATGTAATGAAAAGATGCTGCTCAGTGAAGCGTCTCTAATGCAAACGCTCAATCAATTTCAACAAAAAATAAGTACACAAAAAGCGAAGAAGAGAAAAAAACAATTTCAAGACGAGTCTCAGTCGCAGTCGCAGTCAGTTAGGAGTTTCTGTTTCTGGCCCAGATAAGCGACAATTTGTATGCAGAGAATGCGAGCTGAGGGAAACATTGTTCTTAAAAATGAATTTATGCGTTTATTTATGACTTCGTTGAGACTTCTTCGTCTTCGTCTTCGTCGACTGTCTCTCCCCCGACTTCCGATTTTCTTTACTTTTTATGTTTATATATTTTTCAGACAGCCACCCCATAGACACTTTTTTTCAGCGCCAACTTCGACTCCAAAACAATGGAAAACTCTTTGCCGCAGTGCAAATTGTTTTTTGTGTTATGTTTTTTCGCTGTTCCACATGCTGTGAAATGCGAGATGGGGCTAAGAACTTTAAACTGTAAGGAAATTCTTTTTTCAGCTTAAGTATGTTAAAAAATAACTTTTCACTACAAGGAAAAAATTATTAAGGTTTAATCATTTTCATTTTTGGTTTAGTATCAGAATAACATATTGAGAATTTGAAGTTGATCTCTTGTAGAGCAACACTTCGAATGTATGAAACATAATTTTCGATGAAATTGGAACCTTAGAACTGTGAACGATTGGTGGAAAAAAATGTTTCAGATTTTATGAGCAGAACAATCAGTTTTTTACCCATTCAACAAATTCTTAGATATTTATCATATACAGATATGTTTATGAGTACGAAACAGTTAAGTCATACTTACATATTATTCAACTACAGATCTCGATTGTAATGTCCGTTAAAGGATTTTATTTTATCATATTCAGCATATTTTTTTAATCAAAAGTTGAACAAATACTCAAGAATATGATAATTCTCTCCTAAGATTAAGCGTTTAAAAATTTAAAATAATCATTTAACCTTACTTGAAGCTGTTAAAGCTTGCATACTTTCACTCGATTATGAATTCAATATAATTTTGAATTTTAACCGTTTGGCAACTTTACTTGCCACCCTCGTAGACACGTAGATAAGAGACAAAGCAACTAAGAACATTAGCAACCATAGCTTTAACAATAGCAAATCCAAAGCGCGATTCCAAACAAAATTGTGAATATATTATGTATATATATTATATATATATATTGTTACATACCTGAAGTGCCTTGTGATCCCGACATGTCTGCAGTTGTTTGCGTTCTTTGGATTTCATAATGCGATTCATGCTGCAAGCGCGAGCACAAAAAACGTGAATGTGAAAGATTGAAAAAGAAAAGAAAAGAAAAGACAATAAATAAATGTTGTATGTAAATGAAAAGAAGCCAAAGAAAACTACTTGTGTGTGTGAAAATTAAAGTAAGTAAAGTTCAAAGTGCGTAAAGACTTTTGACCAAACAGCCAAAAACGCGAAAATTTGAATTGGCGTAATTATGGTTTTTGGTTGTGTGTGTGTGTGTTTTTCTTATGCCCTATGGCCTGACTGATTGATGGCTTCTCGCGCGCTTCTGAGCATGTTTCTAATGGCCAATACTCTCCCTCCCTCTCTCTTACTCAGTCGAGTGCAAAATAAATGCTTCCTGCCTGCCTCTGCTGCTGCGGTTTTCCAAGCCATTCGCTTTTGGTCGGCTGCTCAGCAATTTGGAAAATTGCATTCAGTGCCGTTAACTTGACTTCTTCTGCTTCTTCTTCTTCGACACAGACATGGCCCAAACCCCGGTTCCTGCCCCATACTCTGCCCCAAGAACTCAGATTCTAAGTGCGTAATAACGCTTTTGGACTATTTTGTCTGGACTTGCTGCTAGCTGCTTGTTGCCAGTTGAAGGCGTTCTTAGTCACGACTTTTTTGGAGTATGAAATATGTTTTACGCTCTTTGGCCGCAAAAAAGCAACGCGAAAAACTCTTTTTTTTCTCTCAAATTGCATAATTATGCGGCGGGAAGGGGGAAAGGGGAAACTGAAAAGCGGAAAATCCATCCACATTGTGTATAAATTTTCCATGCTATGTGCCTTGAATTACAATTTACTTAACTCCAAATGGAATGCATAAAACATAAGTCGTTCTTGTTGCTGCTGCCAAAAAAATATTAAATGCGCTTGTAAATATTTGAATATAGTGCAAAAACAAACAGGAAATACATATTATTAGCATAATTTCTTTTAGTTTGCATAAATATGTTGCTTATTGTCTTCAATTTTGTTATCCATTCTTGATATTTAGTTTCTTTTTTAATGTATTTATGATTGTTCTGTTGTAAAAATTCGGATTTCTTTTCTTAAGTTTGCTTGCTATTTGTTGCTAAATACATTATATTAACTCTACACATATATATATTTTCAAGTATTTCTTTGTTTCTATATTATCTAAATATTCCTTTGCTCCACTTTAGCTGGAATGTTTTGAAGAGTTCAGCTTTAAGCCATTGAGATAAGAATAAGTTTGTAAGTGCAATTCAAACGATTACAAAACACTTAAAAAAGTTACTGCTGCAAACTTAAGTATAAAAATAAATTCAATTGATCTTCCTGGTGTGTAAGTCTATATATACCCTAACCAAGAATAACTTTTTTAATATTTTATACTACAGTAGGACTTTCATATAACGAAGTTTTCTATATCACGAATACATTTTCAATACACTGCGATTTCTTTATTAAAAATTCTGTCTTTAAGAAAGTTTGTTCTTGTCCCCTTGAGATTCTTTATATAGAAGTACAACCGAATTTTTGGACTGTTATAGAGTAAACGTTTTAAAAAATTATAATATAATATTATTTATAAAATTTTCTGATAATGAGTTCAGAAACTTGCTGAGTTGCTTTAATCAAAGTAGTTTACTTTTTCATAATTAAATATATCCTAAAAGAACTAATTAAGAAATATTCGTTTTGTTTCCTTGCTCAAAAACATTTTTGACCTAAAAACTAAAAAAAAAATCATTAAAAATAGAAAGAAATTAGCCGAAATGACTTTGTTGGTTGAGTTTTTGTCAGCTGATAGTGTAACTAAATGAAAATAAATGAAGATAACATGCATTAAACAATGTAATTTTCACACACACACACTCAGCACACACACACACGCACTGTTGTTGATAAATAAATACAATTTGTCACTTACTTCTCAATTTGCTCGCGCAATTCCTTCTCGAACGTTGGTGACCCGCATTGGCTCTGGAAAAAAGTGCATTAAAAAATAAGTGAAATGAGAAAAATAAAGGAAAGGAAAGGCAACAAAAGGGAAAAAATGATATGAAGTATTAAATGAAATGCGAAAGAAATTAAACACAATAAATTTTAGTGCACATTTGGCTTGGATGATGATTAAGAACGACAATTTAATTGCCCGATATCACAGTGGCAATCAACGTCGCCCCACAAAAACACTGATGGAGGAGTGACATGATGCGGGGAAGGGTGCGAGGGGTTGCACTTTGAGTGGGGGTAGCTAGGTTAACTGAAATTGATTAGAGACGTGCGAGGTAGAAAAAAAAATAAAAAAATACCCCAGACTACGACGACGAGTGAAAAGCTTTATGTGGCATGGTATACTATGCAACTGCAATGAGAGAATGCGGAACAAGAAGGCGAGCGGGGGGGGGAACTTTGCTGTTGCATGCAGCAATAAATCAGCAGAGTCAACAACCGAGTAGCAGCAGCAACTATTTGCCTTCCAGATGCCACCCCAACCTGCCCCCAAGCTGTTGCTGCTGCTGTTTTGGCGTGAAATGTAATCGATAAAAAGTTACATCACGACAATTTCATCTATCTGTGACGTGACGACAGCCAACAGATACAAAATACACAGATACAGATACTTTGGCTACAAGTAGCCAAGCAGCTAGCCAGCCATACAGCCATCCAGCTAGCCAGCCAAAGCCCGTCAAGCATCGTGTAATAAATCGTTTTGGTTTAATGCAAACATAATGAATGACGAACGCAGCGAAGCAGCTTCAAGTGTAAATAAAACTGAGCAATTTACAAGCTATCTAAACTGAGATTAGCTATTAGATATCAGTAGAAATAAAACAAGTGTTGATGCTCAATAATAAACACGTTTATAAGCTACACAATAAATGCTTTCTCGTTCGTCAAACAGCATTTTTACTTTATTATATAAATAAACACAACAAAATATTACTTAAATTATATTTTACGGAATTTCTGAATTCTTCTTGCTGCAAGTATTTTTGATGTTATCACAGGGGTTGAGGATTTCAATTTCAAATAACTTTCAAAATCAACAAAAATATGAAAGGAAACACGCTTTCATCTACAAACAAACAATAAATAAAATACTTAATAGAATGGGTAGAATTATTTTGGAATGTAAAAATAAGAGCAGATTTGTTTGACTGGACATCTAAGAACTCTGTACAAAGAATGTTTTAGGTATGTGAAATAAGATTCAATTTGTTCAGCTACTTAACTTAATTGAATTTGTAATTTTTTAACAATTTTCATATCAATTTGATAAATATTTCTGTTAAATAGTTGTAAAACTAATACAAATATTTGAAACTTTCTTTGAATAGTTCAAGAAGAAAAGAAATTATTATGATATAATTTATAAAAACTTTAGGGATTTTATTAGAAGCTGTTTTTTGTAACAAAAACTTTTTAGAAATTAAGAATATATATTTAAAAAATTTACAAATCGAATGAAAAGTTGTATATTACTTTTATTTTATTCTTTTTCTTTCCATTTTCTACCTTAGCTTCTTACGACTTAAGTGAATCTTTTACGAAGCCAAGCCAGAAAAGGCTTCTACCAAATTGTTATCATTCTTATGCAAGAATGGGCAACATTTGCTTTAAATTTCTGAAAGCCTTTCAATTCCAACTCAAACAAATAAACTTTGCTTATGCATTATAAAGTAGCATAATGTTTGCTAGCTTAATTGAAAGCGTATAATAAAACTTCTTGTACGCAAAATTTGTTTGCCAGCACATGTTACAGTTATGGCAAACAACATCGTATACCCTATGAAAGAAAAGTTTTCTGTCTTCAGTCTACAACGACTGGTTTGCACATTAAAAATGCATAACTTAATTGTAACTTGAATGATGTCAAACTGTTTTGTCAACCATAAAAAAGAACAAACATACAATATGATAAGAATACATTTAATACCCTATGTTTTTTCGGGTGCCGCTTAAAACGACAATAAAAACTGAACAGCACGCGCTAACAACCAAACAACAACTGGCACCACTTCTACCCCTACTCCTTATCCACCCCTACCCTTAAGCAATAAGGGCTCTACGAAGCTCATACTGTATTACAAATATATGCAATAATTTTTATTAATTCGCTACGACATCAGGCAAGCATAATACAATATTAAAATGCCGCCGGCGACATCAAAAAATATATGTATGAATATGTAGGAGTCGGAGAGGGAGAACAGCAGGCAGCAGACGTCTTCGTCGTCGTCGTCGTCGTCTCCATCGTCATCATCTTTGTGTCGTGACGTTGAATGAGAGAGAAATCAGGCGCCAAATGAATAAGCAAAGGCCTGCTGTGGCAGACTGATTGCCGTCTCATGGCAGACAAGTGCTGCGGGGGAGGGGTGGCAGAACAGTAATGGTTGGGGTAGTGGAATCTGGGCGCCACTTGTGCCACAATGCCAGTGGCATAGAATGATGAACGTGTTAATAAAATTATAGGCAATGTCAGGAGATGTTTGGGGTGGTGGTAGGGAAGGGGATTCCAGCTTGCTCCACCCATCAACTCTCCTCCCCCCACTCAGCTCATCCCGAAAAATGCTATTTTGGGCAAGTGGTGCGGCTGCCACCAGCTGTTGGCTACTGGCTGCACCCACAACAGCAGCAACAACAATAACAACAAAAGCAACAATCTTGTGCCACACATTTACAATCCAAACATAAAAGAGTGCTAGAAGCGAGTGCTTCTGACTATAAGATACCCTATAAGAGGCTGATATATACATTTGTAGGCTTTTAAATACAGGAAAAGTGATTTTTACTAATCGATATTTATCGATTTATATCGATTTTTAAACTTTTGTGTCTTTAGTTATCAACAACAATGCTGTGTACACATACTGTGTATCATTTAATCGATATTCCATAATCGATATTAATCGATAAATTTTATTTTGTTTAACTAAAATATTACATTCTCTTAACGTAGTTCATACAACCAATTTCATAAGCTTAAAACTCAAAGTAACTATAACTATAACTTATCGATAACATGTTCTATTTCTTATTAAAACAAAAAGATTACATTTATGTTTGTTACCATAAGGCGATAACCTTTTTACCCAATCCAAATATGTACAGGGTATAAGGTGGCGCACATAAATATTCATTGTGAATTTTTGGTCATAAAAACCAAGTCAAGAGCAGGCCGAGTAGATTGCTAGGGTGCCAGTTTGGGGCATGGGAGTTGGGGCAAGTGCCCGTTTTGGCCAAACAGCCGCACATTGATTAAGTTATAAAATCGAAACTGGACTCGATGCTTATTAATTAAGGCCCAAAACACAATGCTGGCCATATTCCAAATATTCCAAAAATTTCCATAAGTTTCAATTAGCTGGCGTCACACGAGCAAACTCGAAAACAACGTCGACACACGTTGCCAAGGGCAGCCCAAAAAAAAGTGATGATGATTTAAGGGTGCAGAAATTAACAAAACAACAAATCCCGGCAACATGTTGCACTGAGCCACCAAAAATCTAAACAATCACTAAGGGGCATGATGGGGTAACATAAAAAATGCTTCAGAGGGTTGAATGGATCACAACAACAGCACCATTTGCACCCGCAACCGTGAGCTTTAACTGTAATCCCCTGGACAAGACCATATACAAATCCAGGGAAAGTTTATTACAAACGAGTGGAAAGGGGAAACGGGGCTCACTGCCTTCTTGGTTGATTGGAGATTCATGGTTGTCTCGCTGTGATAGATTCATATTTTATTTTAGTGTGGGATTATTTTCTAAAAATTTTGAACATGCTTATTATTAATTAACATGCAGATTGCAGCAGCGGGTGGCAAAGACTATATAAAAGGGGGACAGCTTTTGTGGGCAGGGCAATTGTCAACTGTCTGCTATATATGCCTATTGTGAACTAGCTTCAAAGTAAGCAAGTATAAGACTTTCTTTTGGCTTGTTAGTCACTGAGTATAAGACTTCTATAAGCATGCAAGTGTGCGAGTATAAGACTTCTTATATTTGCATTCATTTCTTAAAGAGTGTATAAGAGTGAGCTGAGAACGGTTTCCAGAAGTTTAAGAACTTTATAAATATAATGGAATGGGAATTATAAACATAATAAATAATAATTAGATAGAAGTAAAGTGCTTTAAAACTTTGAAGTCTTCAAACATAAATATTTTTGAGTTTGCAGATACAATGAGGGTGAATTTCTAAAAATAAATATGGCTTAAATTCAAATACCAATGAAAATGTATTCATATAATCCACTTAAGGTTGTAGATGAGGAATATGAATAAAAGAAAGCAACGAAGCTTAAAATAAAGTCAAAAATGTATAAGAAAAACACTTAAGAATATTTATTCATAGCTCAAACTCCTTACTGCAAAAGCTTAAATCACTTTTGAATAGGTAATAAAATTTACTTTTGAATATTTTACTGTTAGTCAAATCTAACCAAGCAAACAAACTTTCAATTCAATTACCAAATTGATTACAAATTGTTACTGGAATAGCATCAAAGAATTTTCTGTAGACTTGAAGAAAGAGGACATTTTTCCGTAAATACTTTTACATATACAACCACACAATTACTTTTTGTACTGAAAAGGATGCGAAAAAAGTTATCCAATTTATAAAAGGGATATCTTACCATTTCAATAGCTCAATATCACAATATATCAATGAGCTGCTTATTGTTGTTTATCTATGTGCAGTAATTTGTGCAAAGTTCTATGATTTTTTTCTTCTTCTTCTTTTTTCTTTGCTTGTTGTTGGCAAACACAAAAACCCGTATAAATAACAAGCGGTCAAAAGGCACAGCCACAAAGCAAGAACAACAACAACAGCAGCAACCGGTAGATGTATGTATGTATGGGTGTGAGAGACACAAACAACGGCACAAAGGCGACAGCGAATTTGGACCTGGAGGGAAGCTCAACAAACAGACGGCGTTGCTTTAGCCTCGGGCTCTGTCCCCAAGCGTCATAATGTTTTGCGACGCACAACAACAACAACAACGAAAACACGACGACATAAAAAATTGAACCCCCGAAAAAAGCGTAACTTAAATTAGAGGTAGAAGTTATAATTTCTATGGGAAATGATGGTAAAAAAAGAAAGAGGAGCGTAGCAGACGGCGCGACCGATAGTAACAGAAGGGCAGACAGCCGGCGGAGCACTGAAAACCGAGTAAACGGGCAGCACCCAAAACAACCCTCGCCGTAAATGCAACTGTGAGCTGAGAGATAAACAGAGAGCGAGAGAGAGCAAGAGCGCAACAATCTTTGAATTCGCCGCAGGCTAAGCAAGCGGCGAGTGTAAAGCAGCTGCTGTTGCGCCACTCCCACACTCGCCAACAGATCAGCATCAGCTGAGACCGGCTTTCAGCTCGTCAGTCAGCTCAACTGAGCCCTGCCCTGCCCTACCCTACCCATCAATTGCAACGGTTTTTGATGTATTGCTCTGGCAACGAATTGGCTGTTTTTAATTTAATGAACCGCGACGGGCAGCAACATCAAACATGCTGTGAGCAACCTCTGGGTGTGAGAAACGGAACTTGAGTTTCAACAGTTTGAGTTTCAATTGGAACAGACAACAACAACAACAGCTAACGTAGATGTGTCCGAAATAAAAAGCAAACAATTTGCAGATGTAGCGAGCAGGGTTGTCAGTTGTGCTTCTAGGGTTGATCTATATGAGTGTGTAGAATGCTTCAAAGTTCTTGGTAAACACTAAACGTCACTTCAGTGAGGACGTTTTCACTCCCTTTTGCATTCGCGAAAAATTAATTGCATTGCACTTTTTTGTCAAGGGGTTTTTATTTTTTACTTCCCTTTTTTTCGAAATAAGCATAAAGTATATAGTACATAGGTTTTATATAGTATATAGTGTGGTGGTAGTTTTTCAGCATTAATATTTCGACTGGTTTGAGTGGGCGGATGAATCATCAGTCGTTCATAATATTTCCAAGGTCTTAAGGGTCAATTGAAAGGTACGAGAATTCGTATATAGATATAAGCTTGCATGTATAATGCGGATATAGGGTGGATTTGTACATTAATGCATGTGCAATACAGTTGCTAAAAACAGCTTAAGCTTTAAGGTTGTTGGCAACACCTCCGACCTACCCTAAAATATCACGGAAAAAGGGTTTTTTTCTCTCGATTTTGTGTTAACAGAAATTCAACTGTTAATCGTTTGTAAGCCAGCTTTTCTAGATGACTAGATAACTGATGTTAGGGTTGTGAATTTCCCAATTCAATACTTTATCTTTCATAAGTTTGCCTTAGAAATTTTATTTTTAAATAAGTTGACATGGAAATTTTAGAGGCCATGTCAAAATTCAATCTTACTTTCATAGTTTTATGTTCTTTAAAGATTTTCAATATTTTTTAAGCTTTTCACTTTAATAGCTTTTCCAACACTGAATAAACAGCATAATTTTGAGTACATTTTGACTTATACGATAAAATTTCCTGATAAATAATCACTTTTACTTTTTCATTTTCTTACTCGCCCTACTCTGATGTTCCCATAGGAAGTATCATTAACAAATTGAATTATACGATACATTTAGTCTTGAGCTAATTGCCCTTTAAGTGCATACGTTAAGGGTCTCACTTTTCGCTCTCCACCACTCTAAAATAGCAACTAAGAATATTTAATTGGGCAAGAAGAAGAGCGCGCGAGTTGTGTATAAAATGTTGTTGTCGTCTTGGGTCGCCAGCCATTCAATCACTCCATGGGGCGTCCGCTCTGGCCTTGAACACAAAGATGAGGAGAGGAAAGGAAAGGGAGAGATATTATGCTGGATGTGAATGTGGTCGGTTTCTTTTTTCTACATTTTTTAGCTGGCGGCGCTTTCATTTCCGAGTGAGTGAGCCATCAAAACGTTTGTCACAAAAAAAAAATAAATAAAAATATTAGCAATTCCAAAGTTGCGACCGTTCTTCATGATGATGATGATGAAGAAGACGAAGCTGTTGATGATGTTGCTTGCTAATAATAATAATAATAAAAAGTGCTTATGTTGCGACTTCTTTTGCAAAGCTTGCCCCTTCCCCACGTACTCCTTCAATGCGACCAAGTGCCACTCGAGTCGATACTGGAGAGGAAACAGGGGGTGGAGTCGGGTAAAATCAAAGTGTGCCCGCCCGGGCAACCAAGTCTGTCGTTTAGTCATTCTTTCTGTCAGTCGGTCGCCTTGACACTGACAGTTTGACATTCTTTTTCAATTCTCGTTTTCTTGCTCTCTCTTTCTCTCTTTTTTTTTCTCTATCTCCACTTCAAGTTGAATGCATCTGAGCTTATTAGGGCGCAGATTTTTCAATGGGCATTGGCCATTGGGTTGGGCAGGAGATTTCTGCGAGGGATTTGGAGCATTCACTGCATTGGAATTAAAAATTGAGCACGTGCTGGTGTGTCGAAACTTGGCTTTTGTGTATGTGAAGGCGTGTCAGCAACGCGTGTTGTTGCATAAGCTCCAAGTTTAAATACAAAAGTGAAACAGAAACGGCTAAAGTTCGGAAGTTTCAAGTTGACGGCTTTAAGATGTCATCTAATAAATTAGCGGATTAATTTTCGTTCCCTTATGAACCTTGGAAAGAGTATTAGCGTCGGAACATCGGAACAGACACAGATAGAAAGCTAAATAGATAGTTAGACTTATAGATTTATCGAAAAAATATATCGTTAAGTTTATGTACTGAAACAATGCTAGACAATTGGATAGATAAACAGCTTCAAAAAGTGCACTAAAACTTTTTATTGCTTTTCCACACATCAGTTTCGATTTCTCTGTTTTGATCTGTTATCGATAATTTTATTTTCAAATAAACTTCGTTCAGCAAGCTTCGCCTTTAGAAATATTTATACTCTCGCTCATTCTGATGTTTTTTTTTTTTAATCCTTTACTCGACTTCATTAGCAAATGGAAAATATTTGACACTGGACCTGAAGAAAGACCTAAAAAAGGGGGGAAAATGCGTCGTTTGCATTTTCCGCCTGTTCGGCTTGTTGATTTATCACTGATGAAAAGCAAACAGCAAACAAACAAACACAAATCCGAGTCGCCTTTTTTTTTGACACTCATTTGGTTGTTTGTTTTCTGCTGCTGTTGTTTGTTTTATGTTTTTTAATTTTTTTGTGCCATTGCAGCATTTCTAATTTCATAGCTAAATATTTGAGCGATTTCCATGAGCCGAGTTGAGTCGAGTCGAGTCGTGCATGCCGAATGTGCGAAAGGGGATTAAGTGTCACAATGGGCAACTTGGGGAAAAACAATTCTTCTCCTTGTCTCAGCTGTTGTAACAAAATAGCCAAATCCAAACAGCAGCTGTCAGCAATTTGAGTAGGGTTAAGAGCTTGAGCTTCAAGCTGCTTGCCTGCCACATCAAGTGGCAAGCTCAAACTCAAAGAATGAAGCTAAGCAAAACTTACAAGCAACATTGCTGAGAGCATCTCCTCCTTAACCAACAGCAACAATGGAGATCACAATGCACACTTGCTTTGCAACAAGGGAGAAAACCAAGTAGGAATAAAAATCACTTGAAGCTCAGCTGCGGGTTAAAGTTTGAGGTCAGCAAAGAAGAGAAGCAATGAGAATATATATTGACAGTTTTTAAAAATGTACGTTGCTTGCAACCGAAACGAAGAAAGGATTAAAGTGGCAATAAGCTCAAGGATTAGACATGTGAACTAAGTTTGCAATATAAAATAAAGCAGATTACTTTGGATAATTGAAAGTTTAAGGGCAAGATTTAAAGGGTCTTATACAGGAATATAATTTTTTAATATGTTTAAAATACTTGTACTTAATTTTCTAAACACAAATGTAATTTCAAACCCACTTTATTAGTTCTGCAATGTTTAAATATTCTGCAATCAAGGCTGGATATTATTTTATGTAAGTCCAATAGATAAATTTTAGCTTTGCTCAGCATATTAATAATCAATAAATCATTATTTGTTTGAGTTTGTGGCCAAATGGTTTGCGGTTTGTGCAGTTAGTCAATAATACACATTAGATATAAACAAATAGATATATGTATGTATATATATCGATATATATATATGCTGTGTGGTTATGAAGCTGTAATCAGATGCGAATCAATAACATTTCATTTGGTATAGAAGTAATGCGAGTACTTGCAGGAAAGTACCACCCAAAATTGAATTCACCCTCTGGTGGTTGGTTGCTCAAATTAGAAACAGATGATGATGATGATTAGATGAGATGTTGCTGATAAGGAGGCATGGCGAATCATAAGATGGATATTCATTGAATCGTGCTATTTATTGCATGCCACATGGCCATCATCCAACATTGGTTTCGGTTTCGGTTCGTTTCGGTTTCACAGTGTGCCTCAACATTTTGCAACATTCACACTTTTGGGCTGAGTTGTCATTGCCTGCCACTTCTTCACCTACTACTACTCCTCTTTATGCTGTTGCTGTTGTTGTTGTTGCCGTTGAGCCAGTGATATGCCAATAACAATAAAGTACACACCCAGCGGGCGTGCCACACAGTCAGGCGGCAAGAGGCAGTTGTCTCTAAGTGAAACCAAAGGACAGTGGCAATGGTCTGACGCTGGAGTCGGAGTTAGAGTTGGAGTTGGAGTTGGGGGTGTGCTGTGTGGAGTTGGCAGCAACATAGTTAATCGTTATTTACAGACAGATAAAGTGCAGAAATATTGTCGAGCCGACGTCGAAGGAAACGGTAGCTCATGTATCTCATGCGACCACCAAATGTCGAAGTCGAAGTAAGCAAAAAAAAAGTAAGAAGAAAAACGCAAAGCGAAAGGTGACGAAGTTGAAATACTCTTAGCTAGTTTTAGAAATTTGGTGCTAATATTAAATTGGTCAGTTAGGCAAAAATAAAAGATACTAAAACAAGTTCAAGTATGAATCTTGTAAATATTTGATAAGTTTGTTATAAAGTATCGTTTCTCTCTCATAAAAACTATCGTAAGGAAACCAAAACGTTATAAAACATTTGGAATTCATCTCAAATTCACCATACCCACAATGTGGCAAGAGCATCCATAACAAAAATAAGAATGCGCATACGGCGAAAGTAATCGGATTCCCATGCATGAGCCCCAAAGACGAAGGCGTTGGCCAAAGAAGCTGAAAGCTTTGGAGCAGCGATAACGAGCAAAGGCAAGGGGCAAGGGGCGGCAGAGCTGCAGGCAAGGAACTGCTTGCGGGTGGGCCATTGGCATCACCATTCCCATCACCATCACCATCAGCCGTTTCCATTGCCATTGCCATTGCTCCCATTGCCAAGTCTCGTAAATTTGCGCTTTTGCCAGGGCAGAGTATAGAATATTTAGTCACACACACACACACACACCCGCACACCGACCTAAGTTTGCCTCCTTATATATATTGCTGTTTTGCCAGTTTTTGTCTCCATTGCTTCCTGTGGCCGGGCGGGCGTCAGCAATTTCTTTGCGGAAATCCATTGGCCAGGAGCAGCAACAGCAACAGCAGCCGAAATGTTTTGGGCCCAATTTTTTTTGTTTTTTTTTTCGGCCCACATGCTGCGCCTTTTCACACCATAAAACTCGCTGTGCGTTTAACTCGTTGGCCATTTATTTTGGCTACAACTCCCTCTCTCTCCTTCCGCCACGTGTTCGGGTAGCCAAATTCGCTGCGAGTCGTGTTATCAAATTCAATTACCTAAAGCCGGAAATGCGTACTATGCCTAGGCCATAAAAACTGGGCAGCAGCCAGCAGCTCGAACAAGAAAACAAAAATAAGATGCCTCAAGATTAGCCATTTAGATTCGAGATTTCTTTCTTGAGTTTCTCATACGACACAAAAGGTGTTGAGCAAGTCATTCAGAACATTAAAATCCAAGAAAAAAACAAAATCAACTGGTACTTCGATTAAATGTACGACTAAAGCATACCATGTAATACTAACTAACATTCAAAAGTTGTTCAAATATCTTTTTTATTTAATTTGATACAATTTTTGTTGACTTGTGATTAAAACAACTATTAAAAATACTTCTAAACTTAGAATTCCTGCAAAAAATTATACTCTTAATGACTTAATAACTTTT
This sequence comes from Scaptomyza tumidula, assembly GCA_035044465.1. Lineage (NCBI taxonomy): Eukaryota > Metazoa > Arthropoda > Insecta > Diptera > Drosophilidae > Scaptomyza > Scaptomyza tumidula. Next base: position 14,802,871 of record JAWNNW010000444.1, on the reverse strand, counting down.
TTAAATACCTTAAATTATTGGACGTAGATGTACTAACGGACAGTACATTCAAGTGGCCCAACGATACCAAGCACCGGCTTGTTAACGCTTGTTAATAATAAATCTTAATATTTTTTTCTAACATTTTTGTTTTTTGCATTATTTTTAAGTTCTAGAACTTTCTGCATTTACATTAAAAAAATATATATATATTTGGCTTCTTAAGCTGCCTTTCAAACTTCATCATATTTTTCCTTTAAAAACAGAGTATACAAAAAACAAGGGCGGATTGTAAGACAAGCAACACTTTAACTTTGTTATCGCAATAGCCAAAGAATAAAAGACTGACCCAAAAATGTATATAGTATCTCGACTCTGAAGTCCGGTGCCAAGCTTTTGATAATTTAATTTTTGGCTTCATGTAATTAAAGCTTGTAACTTTTAATTGCTGGTCAGAACAGCAAGGCGACCTTGCTTTTGGTAACCAGCAATTGTTGTTTGTTGTTGTTCGACTGTGTGGCATATGCAAAGCTTGCTCCCAACTCTTTGTAAAGTTGACCACATAAGCCACAAAGCGAAAATGACTCTAAAACGAAATGCCAAGCCATACGATTAATGATCCCTTCTCTCACATGGTACGAACCCCAAAAAATGTGTCCAACAACCGCACAGGAAATTAAAATTTGGCAAGGATGCTTAGATTACTGTTGTTGGTTGAGCAATGTCCGTTTGAAAGGGAAGGATTGGTTGGTTTGGGTTGGGTTGGGTTTTGGTGTGTGTCGAACTCTAATCGTAATACTCACTTTTTGGAACTGCTCCTGCAAACGCAGCAGCGCGCCTTCGATCTCAATCATGCGCTTTTCCAACAATGCCTGCAAAAACAACAAAAAGAAAAGACGCAAACTGAAGAACAAAATGCATTTGTTGGCTAAATATTTCGAAATAACTTTAGAGCCAGATCTCATTACACCCGATCCAAAAACAATACAAAAAGCTATACTTTAAGCGGTGCAATAATGTATATCTATGTATGTGAAGTTGCTAAAAGGCTTATGTGTGTGTGTGTGCGAAGAGTGTGTGTGTTGTGTGTATATACATTTGTATAAATGACCAATGAAACCAAAGCGGCGTATGCGTAATAAGTGTGTATGAGTATAAGCATATATAATAACAATAACCAAAGATATGTTCTATTATTTATGTAAAAGCATAAAAGCATTTTACTTAGGATAATTATGGATTAAAAACTTTTTACTTTACTTTACATTTACTGCGAAAACCATACAAAAATTTATAAGTATTGAATTTGATAACATTTCCTCAACTTTCAGTTCTTTAAATAAATTGTAGGAGTTGCCACTTTGAGTTGACTTCAACAACATGGCAATATCGCATAAAAAAACTAATTGAATAAACAAGTATGCCAAATATATAACGATTTATGAACCCATCAACCAAAGTGTTGCCAACTTCAAATCGGCAGCATTGCCAGGCCACATTGCATTGACAACAGCTTGAGATAAGTAACAGTAATTTAACTACTGCGACAACTAACACTAACTGTAATTGCAACATGAGAAGAAAAAAATAAAATAAAAATCCATTTTGTAATTTATTTCGGCTTTTTCGGCTTAACAATAAAGGCGCCGACTGAAATGTGAAGCGATATAAATTAATTTACGAGCTTGTCAATTGCACAAATGGCTTCAAGGTGCACAAATACCAAAATCAGTTAGTTGATTTCTTGGCCAGTTGCGCTCTTTTTATACCCTGATCCCATTAAAAATGGGAAAAAAGGGTATAATGAAGTTGTGCAAAAGTATGTAACAGGTAGAAGGAAGCATCTCCGACCCTATAAAGTATATATATTCTTGATCAGCATCAACAGTCGAGTCGATATAGCCATGTCCGTCTGTCCGTCTGTCCGTCTGTCCGTCTGTCCGTCTGTCTGTATGTATGAACGCGTCGATCTCAGAGACTATAAGAGCTAGAGACTCCAGATTTGGAACTTAAGCTCGCCTAATCCCTAGGCGAGCAAGTTTCTTTCCGATTTTCGATAACTTTTCCCGTTTCCGATATACACATGGGATCGATAACAAGAAAATCTTGAATTTTGAAAACTTTGAGATGCAATTTGAATTATAAAACAAAATAATGACAATCTGTGAAAATTTTATCGAAATCGGATAATAAACACCGGAGATATGGGACATTGAAGTTTTGTATGCACTATGCAGTATGCGCGTACACATACACACATACTTGCAAGCACTGACTGTATGCGTGAAGTATAGGGATCAGGGTATCGTCTAGTCGGGATTTCTCGACTAGAGCCTTCTTACTTGTTTTTTATCGACCTGTTTATTTGGCCAAAATGCACAACAATAAAGTTGCTTAATCTGCACGCGATGTGGAGATGGAGAGAGAGAGGGAGGGGGTAACGGCAATCTGGTTGCAGGTGTGCACGACCAATAATTCACCCAAGAGTGTGGCATGCAACAAACTGTGGCACGAACAAAGAAATCACTAACAGCAAAGTGATCTTTTTTTTTCGTTGATATTGTTGGTAGCAACTACTACAACAACAACAACAAAGCCACACATACTTATATGGCTCGAAGTGTTTTGACTCGTGGGCGTTAAGCGCGCGCGCTGTAAGCAGGAAGTGGCAATGACAGTTTCATAATTGGACTTCGAGTTTGAAGAAAGATACATAAAAACATAGTCGTGGTGAATATGTTTTTACTTATTTAGTAAGCCCAAGTTGCTTGACAAAGTTGCAAGCAACAAAAAATAAGAAAACATATCGAAACGAGATCGTAAAAATAAATGCTTAAAACCAGCAAGAAGCATGGAAAAAGAAAAGAAACAGCGAGGGAGACAATCGTTAAATGTTTTTTTTGTTACTTACAATTAGTTAAAGGGGAAGTTGTTAAAAATTATATTGTTATAGCTTGAAAAACAAAAAGCACAATAATACAAAAAATAAATAAATATTTATATATTTTTTTTTTATTTGCACATTAGACAAAGTTGTTTTTTGCTTGGCCATTTTTGGTGTTAAAGAAATTAATAAATGCCATAGGTAAAAACTTCAACAAATACATTGAGCCTGGCTTAAAGTACGAATAAGCCATGATTTGTGGCAGGAAATTACACAGACGCTGAGTGGGTTAAGTGGAGTCCATTTTTTATGCACATAGTCGACATATAAAGGCTTACAATAGAATCGTTTTGTTGTTCGAGAAATACTTTGTGCTATATAAAAGTTGATTAATAATCTTAACAAATCTTAAGTCGACTTATTTTTACCCGAAAAATAAGCACAGATTTTTATCAATTTGTGGAGCATTTTTATATGAACTTAAGCTCTTTATAGCTCAAAGTATAAATGTTAGTTCAAGTTATTAGTCTCAAAAATAGGCTTAAAATAATTTTATATGAAATTAAATATATTGAAATTTAAATATTCCTATGTCGAACATATATTAAGCTATAAGAAATATTGTTTTATATATCAATTTTATTGTTTCTTCTTTTAGAGTTCAGAAATGTTTCCCAACAACAGTTAGAAACACTAACTTTAAACAGCTAAAACTATAAGCATTTAAACATATTTTTAACATGTTTTTGGAAATGATATTTTTTTAACATTTTCTTAAACATTATAAGCATAAAATGGGTTAATTTGCATACAAAAACATTTGATTTTTATTTAATGACGTTTTTATATAACTGCTCGAACATTTTTATGGGTTTAGGGTATTAAAGAATAACACATTGCAGACATATATCGCTTTATTGCCACGCACACACACACACATACACATATACACATGCATCACACTTACACAGAACAAAGAAGACAACTAACTCCAGTATGTGCTGCGCATGTGCAACTGCAACTGCAACAGCAACAGCTGAGCACAAGCGAAACCGAAACCAAATACGTAGCAAAACCCAATGCGATGGGAAATAAATAAACAAACACAAACACAGATCGCAGTAGAAAGAAGAGGGAATGAGGATGATTGGGAATGAGAAGGGTGGGGAGACGAAGTGTAAACGTTGCCACATAAATTGCACAACGTTCAATGAACTTTTTCAATCAGACGTCGCAAGCAACAACAAACAAACTGCAACTGCAACTGCAGCAGCAACAGCAACAGTGTTCAGAACGTGACTGGATTCTGATTCTGATGACAAAACAACAACGAACAAACGAACAACAAAAATACAACAGGGCGAGGATGCAGTGCAGCAGCATCTGTGGATGTAGAGAAGCCGAAGCAGCAGGTCTATTGTACATATATGCGACGCCATAATCAAGATGCCATTTAGCAAATTTGCGAGCTGTTTGTATGTGTGTGTTTGTGTTCGTGTGTGTGTGTGAGTGGGTGTCTTTCTCCAGAGTCTGAGAAAAGTGGCAGGCGGCTTGGTAATCGATACACGCATTGTTGCCCTCATGTCGTGCGGTCTGTGCCTCAAAAGGCTGTCAGCCAAAACAGCTGCGCATTCGGCTTAGAGAAGCTTCAATTAACCTTCCACCGCAGCAGCTGCACACAGTGGGGAAAGAGAGAGGACGAGAGAGTAAGACAGTGAGAGATGGGGAAGGAGATGAAAAAGTTAGAATGTTCTAGTCACAAAAGATGGACTTGGAGATACCATAAGCTTAACTATCTGTCTATTCCAAGCGGTACACCTAGATGCGATTCTCTCCAGTGTGTTTTATAAGAGTTTTTATTGAAACCGATTAGCGATTTATCGATAACAGCTTTGTGTATATTTCTAGGTCGCGTGTGAAACAGTAGATACAATTTTAAAAAGCTTGATCTGCGAATGATATACGAAAACTAAAATTCTATCTCATAATATTGTCTTCTCGGTTTTTTAAGCCAACTTCTAACTGATTCATACAGCAACAAACTCACACACAACACCATTAAACCCTTTAAAAAAACAATCAAGAGGAAGTCTGGTAGATTTTTCTGGGAAGTATTACAGCATCAGACCGATGCTTAGCATTTACATAGAAGATTTCTTTGCGCTTCGTCTCTCTCAGATTCATTTGCAGCTGCTTATGGGCCGGACCGAGCCGGGCCGGGCCTAGCCTGGCCGGATTGGGCCTTGGCCATGTGGCTGCTGACTGTAGTTTGGACGTGTCTCTGTATGTCTGGCCATAAATCAAGTGGAGTCCACGGCCTGCGCGACTGCGCCATACTTAGCGCTATTAAAGCGTCACGGAAGTCGCAACGTGATCGGTGAACGGCAGCAAGCATTAAAACTAACTACGGCCATGGAAACGATCTGCCAACTTGAACAAAAGGAAAACACAGTCTAAACGCTAGTTGGCATGGCAATGGTGCATAGAGTGTAAGCTCGAATTCGAATTCTTAAACTCCAAACAGCTACAATTGCGGGAATTGTAAGCAATTTAAAGATTTTAACATGTCCCACTGGGATTGAAACGCAATGTGATTAATTCTGAATGAAGTCGTCATGTTGGGGAAACCACATTATGTAAAGAACGAATTCAAACTATCTCAAAATGACTCAATGTTGTTATATGTTAAAATTAGTTCTATAAGTAATAGTTAAGATCAAGTAAAACTGCAACAAAGATCCATCCAAACACAACTGTTAACTTTAACACGACGTAAATGTTAAACCTCAACTTACTATATTTTAAGAGTTCAACTAGGTCATCAGCAATATTCTTAGGTTTAGTCTTTAAATGATCATATTAACCAACCGGCATAAACGTCATTAAAATGGATGAGAAGTATAAATAAACTTAGAAATACTAAACATTCTTAGCCACATGAACATCAATCAAAATGATTGAAATGTTTAAAATAACCTCAATTCATGGTATCTTAAAATTGAACTAGGTTATCAGCAAACTGACAAAGAACAAAGAAGTGCCGCAAGTTGAAATTTGTTACAAGATCAAATCAAGTAGCATATACATCATGCCAACCTTAACCTTCAATTCAGATAGGTTATCTCGAACAAAGCATTCTGACCAAGATTTATGACTCAAACACATGAAAGAGATAGTCTATGGGAATTAAGTTTTCATAAACTTTTGCATATCGCGATTCGGTACGAGAGTTTCTTAAACTTTAACGTGAAACGTGGGTCTCTTCCATTCCAGCTGCATGTCAAGAGTGCATTCGGAGCTCATGCGGTGTTTAATTTCATTTCATTTCTGGGTGGAGAGGCAGAGTTGTTCATCAATCTTTAAGCCGTGAGCTGGCGTGATGTGTTTTAAATGGTACTCGTTAACGAGTTCAAGTGGTTCCACCAAAAAAACCAAAAAAAAAACAACGAAGGGTTCATAAGGTGTTTCGTTTCACAGGCCGTCTTTTGCTTTGCATGCCATGGTTTTTTGCTTCACACGACACGCGAATTTACATTGGGTGCACGAAAAATTGGGTTAAACTACAGCAGTATATATATACTCTAAATGACAATGATGGTTGGTAAGTAATAGCTGTTTAATTTGGATTCGGGTCGCGCTAAGTTGTTAACCAATACAAGCATATAGGTGAACCAGCACCAACAGGTTGAAGGGGGAGGGGGGGTAGAGGGGATTTAACTACTATTATACTACTTACCTTATCGCCAGTGGTACGTTCCAAGGTCAACGCTGGTTCATTTTCCAAAGAGCGCGCTTGGTGCACCAATTGAATTTTACCCTGTGAGATTTGTATATAGTTTGCCGGCGGCATTATGTCATGCACATCGTCCTTGTCATCCTCATCGCCATCCTTCTCGTTTTGTCTGTGAAGAAGAAAAGAGAACGCTTGATTAATGCCATAACGTAAACAGCCTTCAACATATTTACACAATCGAGAAAAACAAAAATTAAAACTGCAGCCGCTGTGTCTGCAACGAAAACTTGCTCGACAAGTTATCAACAAACTTAAAAGCCGCACAGAGAGCGTGTGGGCTTAAGATCGTATCAGTGATCAACGTATAGTCGAGAGATCGCATAGCTCAATGGTTTCCCAATGCCCATAATCGGCAATCGTGGCACCCCCAAGAAGTGTCAAAATTATTGTATTGCCAGCTGGCAACAAAAGCTTCACATAGCAGCTAATCTGGAGCGCAAGTGTTGCAATGCACACAAATCTCCAAGTGCCCAACTATACACACACACACACACACACACACATATATATACAGACTATAATGCTATCAAAAGCCGTTGCACATTGGCTTGGTGACATATGAAAATGCGATTAAATTTAAATAAAAATCGTTCTTTTAAGAATTTTTCTTCTAAAAGTTGTCGGGATTGTTTATTAACAAGTTAACAATAGATGTTTTTAAGATCTTTTTCAGTCTGTCATAAGTTGACATTGGCTTTGGGAACATCAGCTCCTGAGTTGTTAACGTCCAGCAAAGCTTGAACTAGTTATAACACAAACATAATAAGAAAGTTTCTAAAGTCTAATCAAAAATCTAGTTCCAGTGTGCTCTTGATATGTTGCAATAAGTATTTAAGATATGTTAACAAGATAACGATAATTGTATAATAAACTTGCCCGTAAAATAATGTTATACCACTGTGCACTTTGGCTATGGCCCAATAAGAATTTTCAGCTTGACAGCTCTGCCACCCTGGAAAGTTAACGTGACCCAATATTGCCATGCTATGGCTGACAAAGATATCGATTATGGCCAGAGAGCACCTGTGAAAATGCACTGACAGGCGCAAGGCACAAGGAGTATATGCGTGCAATAGATATGCTGCATATATATCCTTAGTTTTGACGTAGTTTGCATGTCACAGATTCAAAAGTAAGCTATGGACATTGGTTATAGCGTGCGCACATGTCGGCCATAACCCGATTGCTAACAACAACAATTTGCTCGTTAGTTAGTTTTTTTTTCAAATTGAATTTGCGAGTTAAGTGCAAATAATTTGATAAAATTGGCACTTGGAGGCATTCGAGTGGGCAACAAACCAACAAGCCACAACATTAACCACAAAACTCTAACTTTGAGTTGAGTTGAGGCTGCGTGCATTCAAGCCAATACAACATGTTGGACCAAACTCCCTAGCATGCACCAATGCCAATCCAGTTTCTAACGCTCGACGCTCGACGCTCTTTAGCGGCAACTGCTGCAAAACTAGAGTCAAATAAATGGACAGCTAAACAATCTAACAAGCAAATCGCACAAAATGTTTCGTTTCGTTGCGTTCGATTCGATTCGAGTGTCCAGCTGTCCCGGACGAGTTAGCAGTTGTTACACTGGACAAAATAAACTTATATCAAGCATACAAATATATTTTTAAACTAATTTTAAAGCTTTAACCTTTCACTTTGCTTAAGAAATAACTAAATATATAAGTCAATCTTTGCTCACATTGCTTGCTAACTTAATTTCTCTGAGTGTATTTTTACATTTTCCAAGTGGGCAGTGGTCAAAAACGTTGACTTGCATCTTGTGTTCAGTTTTTCTTTTTTTCTTTCTTTTTTTCTCTCTTGCTTTTTTCACTTTGCTTTTCAAATGCTGCTTGCAAAGCTTTCAACCCACGTGCCATGGCGCAGAATTTCTATGCGCCTTTGATTTATGATCATCAAATAAAGCAATCAAAATCAATTTAACTGTTATCGAGCTGGCCAATTGGCAAACTGGACTGCACACTATCTATCGCTCTCTCTGCCTTGCGTCTTGCCTCTTCGTGACTCAGCTGCTGCTGCTGCTGCTGCTGTGCCAATCATTTGCGGCAGACTTAATTAGCAAGGCGGCATCTCATCATCAATGCCAAAGTCAAAGAGGCCAACTAATAGCATTACAGGGCTTTAATTAACAGCCAACTATAAACGACACGTTGCACACATGCAATCATCATGCAATCCCCCCCCCCCAAACCCCAACCCCTTCACACACCACTCCACTCACTTATTTAATCAATTGACAGTGAAATAGCGATTGTTCGTGCTAGGTGCAAAGTGCAGACGTTGCACTTTAGGAATCTAATTTAGCAGCAATGACTCATACTCTTACTCCGGGTACGTTAAGGTACGGGGTATGAAACGTTTCGTTCCTTTTAAGGTGCAGTCGCTCCTTTCCACCTCTCCATCTACATGCTTCTGCTGGTGGCAGACAACGAGCAAAGCATTTGCATTCCCATCAACTTTGCTTCCGTTGGCATATAAACCATAAACTACGAACATATGCACATACACTATGTTAACGAGCATATATATTTGTGTGTTTTGTGCTTAAATGGCATGGATTGACTAGACTCTATTGTATCCGCATTTTCTTCTTAGTCATCAGTTTGCTTTCTTACTAAAGTTAAAGCATAGAAAACGACTTGGAAGGAAGACAAACAGTTGCGATAATAAATTTGTTTGACTACAAAGTTATTCAAATTTGAATATGACTTAGGTTAATTAAATATAATTGCTCTAACAGCATAAACTTATACTTTCTCATATCAAAGTGCCTTTAATTTAAACATAAACTTGCCTTTCCACATCGGAAAACATAATTGATATGCCTTAAGTAAGTCATTTGTGTCAGGGTAGCAAACATGTGGAATAAATATATGTATATACATATATATATATGTATATATTAATTCTTGCCACTGATATCGTTGAATGTTGCACATTCGTCAAGCGCCACAATCATTTCAAGCGCTGGCAGTGACAGGGGGCACAAATTGTGCCTCTTTCTGTCTTTCTGTCTGGTTGTCTTTTTGTCCGTTTGACCGTTTGGTCATTCTGTTAATCCGGCACTTTTGTATGGCACATTCGTTTACTGATTATGCGTTTTATGTGATGACCATAAATTTTCGCTACCCCTTCTCCTACTCACATGCTTTCTCAATGTCCGGCGCTTATCATTGGGGCAGTTGCAGTTGGCATTAAAATAATATTGCACAGAGACAGAGAGAGAGAGGGAAAGAGAAACAGAAAAAAGTAGTCGTAGCTGGCCGACACTTTTGGCTTGCATTTTAATGGCCATTTCTTTTTATTTTTTTCTCTTTCTTATTTATTTTAACGGCCTACAAAAATAAGCCTGAATAAGGCGCTTTACTTCTTAACTGACCGATCCGAAGTTGAACTGTGCGACCCTTAACATCAAATTTATGGAAAGTAATTACGTTGTGGCTTTAGCAGTAATTGGGTTGGATTGAACGGCGTTGTATATAAATATATATTGTAACTTTTTTCGATTAAAATACAATGAATACCAAGCGGCTTTCAACAATATTTATGTGATTAGGATTAAGATTAACTAAATGAAACAAGTGCTATGAAAAATGATAAATCGTTAACAGAATTATTCAAACATTTATATTAATGACTTTATTAAAGCTGTTGACTAATTATAAACAAACATTTAATGCTGTTTAAAATTGACTTTTATTAAATTTGTGTTAAGTACCAACACACATACATAATTGCTGGCTATTTTGTGGCATTTACACCCAAACAAAAATGCTTAATTTACATAAAATGCATTGAATTAATTCGACTGTCATGAAAAGCTGCCCAAAGAACGCCCATATGTGTGTGTGTGCTTTAAAGACTTTAAAGCGCTGACAATGAGGTCGACAGTGCAAATAATTTACAGTTCTGCAATAATTTTCGATGGCTGTTTCTATTCGAAAGCTGCCACACGCCCCCGCCACATGTCTCTCTCTCTCTATCTCTCTCTCTCTGTCTCTCTCTATATATCGCATGAATATTTGAAAACGCCCAACGCTCGATTCAAACTGTCCAACTCTATTTCAAGTGTCCAACTGTCAAACGTGGCAGTCAATTCAGTCACAAAAGCAGCCCGAATGGCGGATAGTTTGCATAGCTGTTGAAATATACCCAGTAAAAAGAGAACAGGTAGAAGTAAGGACAATGCCTATCGATTACTATCGATAAACGAAACTGGACGAAGAGAACAGGTTGAAAATAAAAACAATGCCTAAACAGAAGTTTTTTAATGTTAATATATATAACATATTTTAACAACATTTTATTTTGAGGATTATTTTGGTTTGTATGTAATATCGATTATTATCGATAAACAAAACTCTACGAAGCGAATAGATAGAAGTAAAGACAATGCCTAAACAGGAGTTTTATAATATATATTAAAGGTTATTTTGGTTTGTATGAAGTATCGATGAATATCGATAAATGAAACTTACTAAGATATCTTTTTACTGGGTACTTTCACAGTCTCGCACACTTGACAATCGCAATCTTTTGCTTGTTTTGCTCAATGCTTGTGGGTGCTCCCCCTCTACTACGACTTCTACAACCCATACTCAAGAGAGGGCGTGGGCGCCGCCTCAATGGCCACTGACCACACGCAGATGCATAGATGCAAAGTCTCTCCAAGAGACAGAGACATGAACGTTGGTTGTGGCACACATACGTACAGACATACGTGAATGATTTAAAGCACAGCATCCTGGGGGCAAACAAATAAATATGTATGTATATAAATGGAGTCTATGCGCTTTGTAAAAAGAAAATGTCCAGCAAAGTCGAGAGCTACTGTGTGTGTGTGATTTTTTTGAATTGCATAATTTATGTAGCTAAAGATCGATTAAATGCTAGGCTGGAGAGTATTGGCCTTTTATGGTAATTGTGAACAATACTCACAAAGCTCAAGCTTAAGCTCGAGTTTGAGCATGTGTATGCAAATTTGTGGCAAGCAATTGTTAATTTATTCATGGGACGCGAGAGAACGCGAGCTAAGCTTCCGTTATAATAAATCTGAGCGTTGCAACGCGCCGTTGCACATACACACACACACACATTGATTTCGAAAAGGGCTTGAACAGTAACCCATTTTCCAGGCAGACTTGAAACAAAACTCTGACAACAACAATAAAAAACACATGCATTTTATACTCGTGTACTCATCCATGCAACAACAAACAAAGCAGCAAAGAGTCAGGCAACGGCAACGGCAACATAACCCAAATAGGCGTGTCCAAAGTCTGTTTACAATTCGAATGAGGTCTCCGCTTACTGCGTGCACAAAAGTGTGAAGAAGCAAAGTCAAACAACGACAATAAAAAGGATGCACAAGCTGCAGTTGGCAGTTGGCTTAAAAAAGCTTCAACAGCAGCAGCAGCTTTGGGGCCACCCCATTAAATTGGGCCTCTCAGCAAGGTTTATCCTTGTTCGGGTATTTAAAGTTCCCAACACGGAAGATATATTTCGTGCTCATTGAAAAAGGACAGTTTTTTCATGGTCTTTAAGAAACTTCTTCAACTTATCTTAAGATATTTATTCCAGATTTTTAAACTATTAACCAATTTGTTTATGATCTGTGTCTTCAAAATTCTTATCGATATATAAAAAGTATAAACAAATACTAATTCAATAACATAGTTGCAAGCTAAGCTAAGTTGTTGACGTTTTTACTTTCACAAGCTTTTCATGCCCTTAAAATTTTCTGAAAATTAAAAGCTTTACACTAAAAGTTATTCAATAATTCCTTAAACACAGCTTCAAGAGAAGGTTCAATAGCAATATATTGACCTAAAGCGTATTTCTAGTCGTTTGCACACGAAAAAAAAGAAACCTTACTTGTTTCCCAAAGTCAACTCAATCAAGCCCTGTGGGTGTGATTAATGTAATGAGAAATTTCAGTTCTTCTTGTTGATTGCTATATTTTTTTTTGGTTGGTTTGCATCTCATTTTCAACACTCCTTTTGGTCGATGACAATGTGTTGATGTTTTCATCGATGCTACATCAATGACCCAAATCTGTGTAGGGCATCTCTCTTGCGCTCCCTCACACTCCCTCTCACTCTCTTTTCCATGCTGTCTTCCGTTCATAACTGATTTTGAAGCCCACACTTGAAATTTGCATAATTTGACAACATGAGCGCTAACCAAACCAAAAAAAAAAACAACATCGAAGTGAAAGAAGACGAAAAAAGAAAGATTTATTACATATGGGAGGGGGAGAATGGGGAACAGATCCGATAACAATCACATAATTGTACTGCGGTCGTCGAACAGGAAATCCAAAACCACATAAAGACTTTAACAACAGCAACAACAACATGTTCCACAATAATTGAGTGCAGACATCGTCGATTGTCTCTGATCGTAATGAGATCTCGCATCAAACAAATGCATTTGTAACGAGCAGTAAAAGTTGGCTGCGCTATGCTATTGATTTGCAATCAATGATATCGTATATCGATATGTTTATTTATTGCATTTATTGGCACGGCAAACAATCGGGCAATCGGACAATCGGGTAATCGTCCAATCTGCCAATTGACACTCAAATAGAGCGCAAAAGCGCATTTCAAACGTTATTTGTGCAAATATTTATGCAAATACAAACACAACAAGCGAGCCCGCCATTTGGTAAACAACAAACACAAACGGTAACAGAAACTATTGCAAACATCAATAGTACTATGTTGGAAACGTCAGCTGCATGTCACGTTCCCAAGCTTTGGTGCTGCGATTCCATGGAATCGGGAACAGGCACACGAAGTAATCAGCAAAACGGAAGTCAAGTGGACACTTTGTGTTTACCTTGCTAAACACTTTAAAAACTCAACTGATTGACTACAAACGACAGAAAGCGAGCCAGGCCAAGCCCACCTTGTTCTCTGGTAGTGTATGCACTTAGAGAAAAGAATGAGTAATAAGTGCAAATGTAGCTCAAGCTTCGTGTTAGAACGTTGAAACGTTTAATGAAGTTCTGTTCGGAAAATCAATTTTTCTCAACGAGAAAGCAACGCAAGGTTTTTTATATAATGTATCTGAAGCGATTGCTCCACTAAAAAATACTTCAAACTAGCTTTCAAAATATACTTTTATTAATAAATATATAAAAGGGATTTTGAGTGAACCACTTATACAAAATCAAGAATATTGAAGGCAAATTTTGACTATTAAGTTAATCCAGCTTCTAGCATCATATTTCTTTGAGTGCACTATATAGTAGTATATATGTATGTAGGATTGTCTGCAGTTATTTACACATTTCTGTGTTCGTATGTATATGAAAGGAAGCCGTCAAGGTGCAGCCATCAGTTTAGAAAGTTATTTGCATGTCACATTCGCGCCGACGCGTCACAGACTTTGCATGCAGATTTCTTGTTTCTTGTTTGTTTGTTTGTTTGTTGTATAGAGAAGTTGCCACAAAAGGCATGACGCGACGCTTTGAAAGCGGAAACACAACATCAGTATCACTTATCAGCAGCGCTATCAGTTAACAGTTGGTTGCCTTTAAGGACATACACACACATTGGCATGCTAATTATTTGTTTCCCCAAATATTTTTGGCCAAAGCTATTTAACTCGGCCAGCACCCTAATGACCCATAAACACTGCCACAATATGCCATATCCGCACTTGAATAGATAACGCGCTTGGAATCTATTGTTGTTTTCGTTATATATATATAATGTTTGTGTATGATATTGTGTGTGTGTTTGTTTCTCTATGTGCTGTCCACCTGCCATAAAGTTATGCATATATAAATTCTAATTATTGTTGAAAACCCAAGATAACTAGAATACAGTGTTAACCAAGTTATTACAAGAGTTTCATTACACTTTTAATACTTTTTGTATATTTTCAAACACTTGAATATAATATATATTAAAGAAAATCTAGATTTGCAGTTTCTAGATTCTTAACTATTTGTTATACATAATTTAAAAATGATTTTTTAAATAATCTTTTAATTTTCTGAAATAAATTACAGTTGATCCTTAAGAAATACGATTTAATTACAACCAAAACCCAATACGTTTTTATTTTTGAGTGACCACTGTAGCAGTTACTGGTGCTGGGCTTTATGGCACGTCAACGCCCCGAGTAAAAATGTTTTTTCGGGGAAGAAGTCTCTTAGCGGTTTGGTGTGTATAACAGGGCGTGTGTGGGTTTTTGGCCAACGAAGTTTGCGTTTAAAGCAAACGTTAAGGGCCAACTTTTAATTAGAAAACAAGTACGAAACTGCCACACGAAAAACAAAAAAACAGGCAATAAGGAAATTCTATGAACAACAAGTATATATATACATATATATATATATATTGTATAGGGAGGTATAAAAATTCATTCGTTGGCATTTCAAAAACGCACTTTGCATGTCAGCGAGCAATAAAAGAAGAACAAAGCTCAACTATTTGGGTAGGTTAGGGTCATTCCACGCGTCAAACTTGGACAATTTATGATTGAAGCAGGGAGTTGTATATACATAAAGAAATACACCCGCTCAATGCTCACTGAATGCCGCAGACTGAATGCCTTTGAAGTGATAATAAATTGCTTCTTCACCCTCTTCTTCATGCATATTCATATGTCAGCTGCTCATTAAAAAGGTATTCATCATTATATGGCGTCGCGTCTGCAATTGTCACACCCAAAGGAAAATTGAATCTGTAGTCGGTCCGGTTGTGTATCTGCTGCCTCTGCATTTGTGTATCTGCATGCAGCGTGCAACGTGTTTGCTGTCAAAATGCAGCAGAAAAGACAGAAAATGACTATTTGACGCTTTCATTGTGCTCATTTTGTATACTCTAAGCATAGAGTTGCTTTAAGACTTGCAGCGGCTGGATGAGTAAGCTTTCAAATGTTATTAATCGTTGTCTCTGTAATCGATTACTTTGTGAAGGGTAAGTAATCGATACTTACAATTCTTATAGATCTTAGCTATGTGATAAAGTGTCAGTTTGTGCTACAAGATTAATGTAAGTGACGCTGCATTAAATCAAAAACATGGGATTATCATTTTTGACTTTGAATAATAGCATTAAGATACTTTGAAGTTGATTTTTAAGTAACTTTATGATTACTTTAGTATAGGTTACTTTGAAAATACTGAAGAGTTACGTACATAAGCTATTAAAAGATAATATAATACTGTTTCCTAAGTGTATTATGCGATTAATACAATATATTTCATATAAACATTAAGTAGATCTACGAAATATTAAAATCACAAACTTTCAAGCTAAGAAACAAAGCCTTTATCCATATTATCAGTGTTGTTATCTTTATTATCAGTGTTGTAAAAGAGCTCCACAAATCTCCACGTCGATATAAAAAATGCATACGATTTTTTTTTTTGTTATTTTGTTTTGCTTGTAAATTGGTTAAGTAAAAATTGAGTGCAAAATTGTGAAGTTAAGTGCATTTGTTTTTATAGCCCGATCTACTTATTATGGTAATGCACAACACACACAATTGTTAAGTGCATTATCATGTTGGCAAATGCATGCAAAATACATATAATATATATATGTATTAAAATTGCATATGTATGCGTATTTAACAGTATTCGATTACAGCTTAACTGCAATTTAAATGCACAATTTAATTGATTGTTAGTGTATATGGTATTCGATTCGTTTGAATGAATGCAGTTAACGTGCGCTCGTCTGTCATCTTTATGATTATTTTCGTTTTCGTTTTGGTTTTGGTTTAGTAGAAATTGTTCAATAATAATTTTTCTTTTGATTGTCGCCCCTTTTGTGTGTTTGTGTGTGTGTCGGTGTGTGTGTAAGTTATGCGATATGTGCGCCACTTTGGCTTATGATGGAATTGACACTTCACTCAGACAGACAGAGAGAGGGAGAGAGATGTGCGCCCAGGCATCAGATACAAAGATACAAATACAAATACAAGGCACATTCAGATACAAAGATACATACTTAGATGTGAGATAGTGCACAGACGGCGACAAAGACTTCAACACACTTGAAATGCATAAAATGGCATTTTTTTGTGTGTGTGTGTGCAAGTGTGTGTGTGAGTGTGTGCATTGAATGCGACAAGAGGGAAAGATTTGTGGGTGGATGTGGGTGCGTTGCTGTTGCTTTTCTTGTTGTTTTTTGTTGTTGTCTAATGTGAAGTTTTGAAAATACGTTGTTAGCTCTAATGGCGCATTTATGACAGCCAAGTGTCGTGGCAAGGGGGAAGACAGAGAGACAGAGAGAGAGAGAGAGAGAGGGGGGGAAAGAAGGGTGGTGTACAAAGGAATACAATTGGAAGAGGCAGCTAGCTCCTGGGCGAAAGAATGTGCTTATTGTGTCGACTTGGATACAGTGGTAACACAATAAAGCGGCAGTCTTGGAGCTGACTTTAAAATGTAGCAGAAGTTTAAGTTAAGAATAAGATAAATTTGAATATTGCTTAAAACACAAGAAAATATATTAAGCCAAGCAGAGTTTCGGATTTATAGTTTATTTAAGTATTCATAGGACCTTCCATCATCTATTATTTAAAAGTTTTTCATATCCAAGTGACTACTGTAGTAAGTAATGAAGTGTGCTCTATCTACATATCGATCAGGCAGACATTTGAAGCCCTCCTTAACCCCCCTCCTCTCCCCTCACGTGTTTTTAAGCGTTAACAAACGATGTGCTTGTCTCGACGCTTACTGAGGGCAAACGAACTTTGAACTGGAACTGAAGAGGCTACAAAAATGTTGTTGTTATTGTTGTTGCAGAGCCAGGCAAATAATATGGCACAATAATGGGCGAATGTTACCCTCAAAGCCTATCGAATATCGTACGCATGAAATACCACACACACAGACGTACAACAATTAGGCAAAAAGCAACCGAAAAAGCAAACTTTACGATAGGGCATAAAGTACAAATCTATAAATGTATGTGTGTGTGTGTGTTTTATGTGGCAAGAATTGCGCATATCCGGTTAATTGCAAGAGGCAGACCCAGTTTTATTTGTTTTCTATTATGTTCTGATGCTTTTATTGTAATCTTAGCTTGAAATTAGCGCGAGGTTATCAACTGCTGCAGTCACAGTTTTTTTTTCTCATCGCCGCACGCTTTGTTGCATCACATTTCCTTTTAACCCATAAGCCCCAAAGCATATACGTGTATATATATGTAAGTGGCACAGTGCGCAGCGTCACAAGTTGTCAGTTGTTGAAAAAGATACATTTGATAAGTCACACACACACACAAAGTACACACACAACACACAACATGAACACGTTGAGAACAATGAGAGCAAGGCGAAATGAGCACAAAATGGAAAACATTGCTTGGGGCCTTCACAACTAGTAGTTACTAAAGAAAAAACATAGAAAACTAAATAACAATGGCGCCAAGTTAACACACAACTATTGTATTATTGTTGTTGCTGTTCTAATATCCATAGCTAGAGGGCGCCTAGCGGAAGTTTAAGTCTGAAACTAAAACTAATCTCAAAGATTTACTAAAAACATTAGTTGAAGTTATTAAGAAATGTTTAAAGAACTCGAAAATATGAAAATATTAAAGTTAAGATTAATTTTTAGTTCAAAACTGCAAGTCAGTTTTATTTAAAGACAAACTTGTTCAACTTTATAAGCTCTTTGCTTTAAATTTTTAATTATTTTTGTTGTGGAAAATTTTACTCATTTTACAAACAGTTTCTTTAGTATAGTTTTGATATTTTTTCAGATTTTTTCTTTAACTTGTAAAACCTTTTTTTTTTTTAAATAAAATTTTGTTTGTAAGAATATTTATATATTGTTATAAAATTCATTTTTCTAACTTCGTTTCAGCTATGAAAATCATAAACAATATTCTCTATTTATTATCACAATTTCCATAGAAAACTTTTCTGACCATTCCCTCATCTTAAGAATTAAGATAAGCAATCTAAATCATAAGGAAATACTTAAGTCATAAGCAGGGTATACTTTATTCTAGTGCATTGTCTTACCCATGCACACATAATAATTTTCTTCTTCCCGTATCAATCATAATTAGGCATGCAATAAATGTAAGTTTTTTTTTGTTCCAAGTTACTTTGGGATGCGTGTAATTATATGTTATGGATAGATACACACACAGTCTTCAGTCCACACAACAATTGCAGCGTGACTTGTTTGCTTCAGTTTGCTTTTAGTACTTATTTTTATATGCGTGAGAATACTACATCATCTTTTTCTAAGAAGAAGAGGGGGGGAGCCTTTGGTATTGTGGGCCAACCTTTCGGTGTGGCTGAACTTTTAAAGCTTGCTTGCCCACATAAAAAAAGTTTGTTTGTAATGTTTTTAATGTTGAATAAAGTGTGTTATGTCTTGGCTTGGTGTAATTTTATTTTGTTGCTGTAACTTTAGTTGCGCTTGCCGCGCCCCTCCTACCAATTTCCGTGGCATCGCAGGCGTTCTACGTTCATATTAAGTATCTAAGCGTTTAATTCCAATGAAATTTGTGTGTGTGTGGGCCTTCCCAAAAAAACAAGAAAAAAAAAAATATCTTAAGCCATTTACAAGATATATATGTGTGTAGCGTGTAGTGTGCCACCTACAAAATGTGGCAAGTTACTGAAGTTTTTTTGGGCCTCTGGCTCTGGCTCTGGAGTTGAGTTTGTTGAGTTGGAGTTTTGGAGTTTTTCTATTTGCACAGGTGTTTTTAGCACCTGAGCCTAAAGTGTCTTGTTGTCGTTTCAGGCACTTGTGGGCGGGGAAGGGGTGACCAGTCAACGTTAAGTGCTAAAAGGCATTTGGCTGCACTTTTCGGAAATAATTAGCACATCATGATAAGTAAACAGCAACAACTACTACCCCAAAATTTAACTTCGCCTTTGTCATCTGGGCCAGGCATAAACTCTGGACTTTCAACCATTTTTAGAGTGTCAGTGTGAATTGTGTAGGCTGATAATATTGGAGCATGTGATAAACTTAAGTGTGTGTGTATATGTATCTGTGTGTGTTTATGTGTGTATCTGTGTGTTCTTCAGGCAAACTCTTAAGAACAGTATGTGAAGCAATGATTTAAGACTAAAGTGAAATATTTAAAAGGTAACTTGTGGAACAAACTATTTTTTAGTTGATTTGGTAAAGAGCATTTTAGAAAAATAAAACATTTATATATATATTATATAGAAATATGCAATATTTCATATTTTTAAAGCTTTTCTAAAACTGATTAAATTGAGTTTGGAATTGCTGGAAATAAGAAGCGATTATAAAAGATTAAACAACAATTGCTTCTAAGGTTTTTTAAGCTTAACAACTGGATACTTATATAGAATAAATACCAAAAACAGAATTTCTTTAAATATACAATCGAAAGGTTAAAACATCATCAATCATCTCTTAAACCTGTAATCCTAATATTTTTATACTTTAACTACTTGAAATTGCTTTGAACCTTACCTTAAATAAGAACATAAATATTACCGTATATGTAAAATCCACGGGTCAATGATTTCGTTAATCAAAATATTTTCTAAAGTCACTTCTTGATCTCCAAAACACTTCTCTAATCACATAAGTCACCATAAGAGTGGCTCTCATATGTGATTTGATCGATACTTCAAACAATTACGCGTCTATTCTTTAACACTCGAAACTTTCTAAAGCTTTCATTAGGCTCGAGAGAGTCTTCACAACTTCACGATGTTAAGTTTCCCACGAAAATGATTTTTTTAATGGCACTCTCAAAAGTGCGGATGGGCATTTGCAACAATGTATGTATGTATGGGTTAGGAGGATGATGATTTGATGCCAAACAGTTAAAGGCTAAAAAAAAATCAAAAAAAAAAACAACAACAACAAATGCCGCAAGGCAGTTAAACATCAATTTGTGGTATAATTCAATTTTCTGTTTATGGATAAACGCTCAAACCGGTTTTGTGGCAAGCAATCAGCTAATAATAAAGATTTTAAGCTAATTGGCTCATTTACCAAATCAAAAATAAAAAAAAAAAATAGTGAAAAAAATTCATTATAATAATGATGATGCCAAATAATGAATGATGATGATTGCTATTGATGTTGTTGTTGTTTGTTGCTTTGTCGAAACGTGCAACATTTGCACAAATCAGCACAAAATTCATGAGCTTCAATGTCAAACGCTCATGCTGACTGGCATCAATGAGCCACGAGTTTAGGGGAGAGTTAATGAGAGGGGAGAGAGGTCATTATTGTAGGTGTCCCCCAATTTTCTTTCAAAAGCGTCTCAAGTACTTCGCCAAATAAGTTTCAATTCCAGTCTCAAGCTGGGCAACAAAATTAATTAGACAAATAGTATACTTGATATTCTCTGTTCTTTCTTTATTTTTTTTTCGTTTCGTTTCTTGTTTACCCGATTTGACGCTTTTTGCAAATTGAAAAGCGCCCCCAAACAAAGTTTGGCCGCCCCCCTGCTGACCTTTTATCGCGTAAGTCATTAACGGCGGAATTGGGCCATGAAAATGAAGGGACAACATTGATAAAAAACTGCAAAAGCTAGAAAGGTTTATTTTTTTTGTAGATTGACCGAAGTTTAAATGCTCTAAAAAAAATATTTTTACATTTTTTTAAGGTGATTTTCTTGAACCTGATTTTTAATCAATTAATAATATGTGTTTTTCGAAAAATTTTTGTAAAAAAAAAAAAAAAAAATTTAAGACAAAATGCGTTTTTGAAAACTCCTTTTGACAACTAAAAAAAATTTCCAAAAAAAAACCAACATTTAAAAATATTTGTGATATTGTTAGGAAAAAGTAAATTGTCAAGAATATTCTTAATTCCACCGATACCAAAACAATTTAAACGATAAAAATCTCTTCAAAGGGTATTCAAAAAATAAAGAAAAAGCCCTTCAAATGGTTGACAAAAGAGTGGAACGTAATCTTAAGTAGTATGATATAAATAGGTAGGAAAAAGAGAAGAAAGGAGAGAGATAGAGAGAAAGAGAGAGAGAGAGAGCTTTACTTACTTGCGTGCCAGTCTTCTTTTGATGCCCGCGAACATTTTTTGGCTGCTTTTTGTTGCTTTTTTTTGCTACTTTTTATGGGTTTTTTTTGTATTTTTTGGCTCTACTTGGGCTCCTTCGAAAGCGTCTTATTGTTAAATTAAATTGCTGATTTCCGGCTGGACACACACAAACACACTCACGCACACTAACTTACGAGCTTGGCGCTCCAAAAAGAAAAAGGGCAAAACACAACAACACTTTAAATTAATTAAAAAACGCGCGCGCAAAAAAACGCGCACGAAACGCGCACGCAATTGTCGCACAGTTTCTCTTCTTCTTCTTGTTGTTGTTGCTGCTGTTGAAGTTGTTGTTTTTGTAAATTGTTGTTGTTGTTATTGTTGTTGTTGTTGGTGTTATAAGCTTTGGCACGCCTCATTGCATTGGCATTGGCTGCAAACAGAAAATCAATTAAACAAAGTAGAAACAAACAGCAGCTGCAACTGTTTAATATGTTTTTGTTGTTGTTGTTGATGTTGTTGTTGATGTTTTGCTTTTCTCGCGTTATGCAATCACAAGATTATTTGGTGTGTGTGTGTGTAAACATTTGAAGAAATCAATAATCTGATGACTTGACTTTGTTGTTTTCTTAACTTTCAATTCCCAAACCAACATCGAAAACAAAAAAATCAGCTGCTCTTTTCTTTTCTCACGCACACACAAAAATTCCCTTTAAATATTTGTAGGGAGGGAGGAGGGAGGAAGGGAATTTGACTGCATTCACTTGGCCATTGACAATTTGTCTTTATGTATTTGTTGTTGTTGCTTTTAGGGGGGATGTCCAGTTTGTTGTTGTTGTTGTATCTGAAACGAGCCAAGAGAAAATTCACACATTATTTTCAAATTTATATTGAGCATTTAAGCCATAAGGGAATGCTGAGAGAAAAACGACAAGAAAAAACCCAACAATATATTTTGGCTTTCAATAAATATTGTACTAAATACTCTATTGTTGTGGGTTTTACAGTTTTTGGTTGGGCAATTAATATAATGAAATGTTTTTTGATTGATCATTGACTTATTTATTATTTACTTTTAACAAAAAAAACTTTGTAATTACAATAAATATAAAATCTCAAGAATGCCTAATTATTCATATTTCTCTAGGTATGAATATGCTTATATAAATAATTGTTACATATTTTGTCCTAACAAAAACCTTTAAAAAAACGTTGTCGAATTTCTGCGTTTTTTGTTATATTAAAAACCTAACTAATAACAAACTATTTTCTATATATTGCACATCAAGTTGATTATATCACAGTCAGTAAGTGTAGCTAACAATTCGTTATAAAAATCTTAAGCAACTTTTCCCTTAGCTTCTTCTTCTTGTGTTCTTATTTATGTTTGGGAATTTTGTGTACCAACAACCCAAAACAAACTGCAAACATATATTCTCGATTTATATAATTGACGTGTCGAGTGACAAATTAAAAATTGGGTCGTTGCAAAGTCTGCATTCATTATGTGTTAAGTAGATATATACGACTTATATATCCACGAAAGATTTATGTGCTTTAAATTGGTTGCAAGTGCAAAAGCGAATATTTTGGTAAATGCAGCTGCTCCCCAATCGAAATCCCCAAAAAGAAAAGCAAAGTGGCTTCTGCACGGAATTTGGTTAAAAACATAATTACGAAATATGCTTGAAAGCATGATAACAAAAAAAAAAATGCCCAACAGAATCGAAAACTACTATAGAATCCCAACGAAAACATCAATCATTGTGCGTGTAATTAGAGTTACCAAAAAAAAACAGAATATGTGAAGAAAAAAAAGGGCGCAACTCACAGATACACAGATACAGATACATAGATACCGATACATTTACAGACGTAATTATGCACGGTTGCGCCCTAATGGCGCATTTCGTTAACAGCAAAAAGGGGGAGGAGGAGGAGAGGGGGCCGCCAAAAGGGCGTAGGGGCCATGCACTTGGCTCTGATTCTGATACAACGACTACAGCTACAAAATGTCCATTGAACAAAATAACAAGCAACTTTGTTTGAGTGAGTTCGTGCTGGGAATCAAGAATAGAAGATACCCTGCTTTTAAAGTACGTGAATAGTAAGCTTATATGAATGTTGAATAGTATATCGATATGTAAGATGTTTCTATCGCAGAACAAATTTGTCCTTATGATCAAAGACAAGTTTTTGATACGTTTTAAGTTTACTTTTCCTTTTTGTGAAACGAACTTTAACATCAAATCAATATGAAATAAAGGTTCAATTTGATAAGTTCATCAAATCGGATCGAAAGAATAAAACTTAACATTGCCGAAGAGCGTACAGAAAAGAGAATCATAGCTAATAATTCATACATTCATTCCGTAACTGAATTAAAGATACTTCCAACTCTTTCTCCTTCAAACATAAATACAAGTTCAAAACCTTTTTGGGTTCTTACAGAGTATACAAAAAACAAGCAGCCATGCCACAAGGCAAGCATGACAAAGAACATGTTTTTACATTAACGTGAGAGAGACAGAAAGAGAGAGAGAGGGAGATAGAGAGCTTGAACGTGCGACTTGGCATCAGTATTGAAGTTTTGTTAGCCGGTGCAGCGAGCGTGAAGTAAAGAAGAAAAAAAAAACGCACAAAAACTCACGCACACTGGCACAATTGTGTATGTGTATCTGTATCTGGAGCTAGTTGTATTGTGTATCTGTTGCTTGTATCTATTAGAGATTGCAACACGTACAATTCGTGCAACAACAACAAATAAGGCTGTCGCTGGCCAATATTGATGGGATGCCCCAACCCCTTTTTAGTTAATGCTTGTTGTTGTTGTTCTTGTTGTAGTTGTTGTTCCCATCGCGGCTCATGTTCCGCATTTGGTTTGTGCCGCTATTTTAGGTCGTTTCTCCCAGTCAGTAGCAGCAACAGCAGCAGCAGCAGCAAGTAAAACGGAAACCTGCAACATACGATATGCTTCAGCGCGCGTGCAATTACCACCGCAAAACAACGCAAGGGGAGAGGAAGAGGCAACTTACATTTGACAGAGTGAAATTCAAGTGGAACCAAAAAAAAGTTTTAATATGAAAAATTAATCTAGTTGCATATTAAACGTAGATGTAAACCAAGAATATAAAGAAATAAGAATAATACGTTTTTTTTGGTGGTTGGTGAATTAAAATCTTAGAAACTCTTTTTTAACCATTCTCTGGTATAACACAAAAGCGTTTTCGGTCAGTTTAGAGATTGAAGCACAATACAGATTCAGTTTGTGAATGCGATGGAATTTATTTTTGCATTGCTATTCATAAAGCAACGGAGAAATGAATATTGTTGTTGATTGGTGGACTGACAACTGACTGGTGGCATTATGACAGCAACTATTCGTTGATTCCGACACAAAAGAAGCGTTGAATAGGAGTATAAAGATGTATGAATTGAAATTGAGGGTGTGATAGAAATGAATGAATAAAGGGATTACCATTTGACTAAGGCAACCATTTCACCCAGTTTGCATAACTTACACAAAGCAAAACCATTTTTAATTCAATTAACTAGAAGAAAGAGTGTCAAAATGATTAGAGTTGTAGCTTTGCGGCATAGAGTTCTATAGAGATGTCTAGGAAAGGAATTTTTGCATTTAGTTTTAATGAAAATTAATGTTTTTCTTTGTTTGATACACAATACACTTCACTTTTTACTATGGGTTTAAAAACCTATAAAATTCGGTTCCTAAAAGTATCTTCCTTAAATTCAATTAACTAGAAGAAATAGTGTCAAAATGATGAGACTTGTAGCTTTGTGTCAAAGAGTTCTAAACTTTCAATGATAATTTATGTTTTTCTTAGTTCAATACTAAATTATCCTCTCTTTATGCCATAATCTGTTTAAAAAGCATCAGCATTGGCACCAAAAATCACACTTCAGTTCTCAAAAGTGTCTTACTTGAATACCAAACTGATGTCCTTAAAGTTGTGGTTGAATTAAAGTGTCTAAAACAGCATTAAAATGTCTCAAAACAAAAGTTTCTTAGTTTTAGGTTGTTTGGCTTTACTCAAAAGTGGAGACAAACTAAAGTTTCTTGTTTCAGTTGTATTTTGTGTTTATTTCTTATTTTAAGAGCGCAAAAGTTTGTGGTTTTTCTCTCCTTAAGAACTTGAAACAAAAGTTCTGCTTGCGCTAATTGCTGGATGAAATTAGTTGTTGCAGTTTTGTGTCTCAAGTTCATCAGTTGGTGATTTTATGTGAAGTCTGCCACACAACTGATTTAATTACAATTTACAGAAATCCCAAACGAAATGTGTTAAACGAGCGACGAACGAAATGAAAAATGAAATGAAAAACGAGGCAAGTAAAAACCAACAAAAATGCATAACGTGAAATTAGCGCAAATAACTTGAATGCAAATGCAATTTGGGCACGTCGAGAGCAAAAGCGCACCAAAACTGATGGATGCGGCTTATACAGTCTATATCTATGTATATGTGTATATATATGTTTATAGGGATGCTCATAAAAATGTAGCAGCTGCTGTTTGCTTTCAGTTGCGGCATTTTGAACTCAGACACAGAATATACTTTTTCATACTCATAATCTTTATATGTACTAGTTGGGTGATTTTTTTTTGTTCTGTTCTGTTCTTTTTAATAGCGCCCGCTTGTCTCAGACGTCTTGTTGCAAGCAGACTGCTGCTGTTTTATAATTAAACATAAACGCACTCACGCACTCATTTATGCAATATTTTGCCAATAATAAAAACGAACAAGCAACAACCAACAACAACATCCCCCAGTTTCAGTTGCAGTTCTGCAGTTATTAAAAAGTTTTTCTCGCCAGCTGCCAATTGCTGTAGTTTTTATCTTTTTATTTTTTTTCCTCTAATGCTGACAGCGATTTTTAAAATGCAAATCAGCGCCGTTTTTGTGGCGCATTTCGAGCAGTTGAGTTTGAGTTTAGAGAATATATCCACTCTTAGCCTTAGCTGCAAATGCAAATGCAAATGTCGCCAAAAGACTCAACGACTCGCGCTGACAGTAAACAACAACAACAAAATTATTGCTTGTTGCCGCAAGAACTGTTGCCTCATGCCGCGTGACTCAAAGTCAACAAGTTAGAAAGTGTTGTTTGAATATTATTAACTTGACTTTAATATACCTGCACTCACTTGAATCACATTCAATTAATGTTTGTTCAACTCTTATATTGCACTCAAATGTTTACTTTATTCGTTAGTGATAAATCGCTTTTACTTGGAATCAATAAATGTGCCAACTTATCACCTTTTACTCACTTGTTACAAATTTATTAGTTCCCAAAGATTAAAATATTTGAGTTGATAACAATTTGTTGCTGTCTTTAGCGTTTATTCCATTCTAAAATCTTTTTTTTTTGTTACAATCCTTGAACTTTAATCTTCTTACTATAACGAAAGTTCGTTTTAGTCATTACCAAAAGATATTCATTTAGTTATTTCTCTTAATTAATCTTTATTTTCATTATAGTGTTAAATCTTAAACGCTTTTAGCTACTTTCTTAAACTGTGTTTAAAATAAATAAAGCTCTGTAGTAAATTATTCTATCTATAAAAACTCTTCTTCCATTTTCTTAAAGCTTCCTTCTATAATAAAATTCCCTTAGTCAACTGAAAATGCCCTTCACTTTCGATTGCTGTTCGGGTATTTTGTAACGATCGCGGCGAATATCGAAAATGAGAACGCCAAAATAAACAAATCATAAATCTGGGAAATATGCGACGACCAACGACCACCCAAAATATATGTTCTTCGTCTTCTTCTCTCTTTCGTATGCATCGTTGCTTTATATTTGTGTGTTTATGTGTTATTTATGCACTTGCTAAGTTGTTGTTGTTGTTGTTGTTGTTTGTGTCGGTTCATCAAAAAGCCGCAAGAGTTTTCAACGCTTTGGCAACAGTGTCATTTGGCTTAATTATGTAAGAATTTTTAATGATCTGCGTTTATGATGTGTCCAATTAGAGAGCAACATTTGCATACAACAACAGCTAACTGCAGGTGTGTCACACACACACACACACACACACAGAACACACACTCGAACTTACACTTTGGTTTTGTTTGGTTTGCTTTACAAATTTGGCATTTAATCGAGTGTTCAACTTGATATTTGCATTTGCAGTCATAAAAGTTGTTTGCAATCAAATAACAAGCAAAGTTTTTAACCCGAAAACAGAAGGAAGAAAACTCTTTTATTGAGGGTAAGAACTAAAAGCAGGTAGCAATCGCTTATACAAGCAATAAAAAGGGGAGAACTAAAACTCGAGCAAACAAATTTTGATTTTTGTTGTACTTTCAACTTTAACTTGACTAGGTTTTTGTATACATTATATATTATATATATATTTTTTAGTTTAGTTTGAAACTCGAATGAAATCTGAATTTCTTACCAGTTGCACACGTTTATTTACTGCTGTTAATTTGTGGCATTAAACAAAACATTAATAATACAAAAACAAATAAGAGACACACCCACAAAAAAACCACGCCCAGATCTCCAGCCCCCTTCCCTTGCTCTCTCTCCTCTGTAATAGCTAGTATATTGCTATTGTTATAAATCAGTCGAGTCTTATCTAGAGTAAATGGTTTTTTACTTTTTGCCGATAAAGTGCGCCCGTCAGCGAAACTATGCCAAGGCAGCAGGCAGCTAAAAGCCCCAAAACCACTGAACTCCCACTGAACCACCACTCCCCCACCCCCCCAAATCTCCACCCACTGTTAGCATTATGTAGTATATCCAAAAAGCATACTATCTACAAAAGCTGCTCATCCAGATTGCCCCGAATACAACACAAAAAAAAAAAATAAACACAAGAAGCAGCCGCGGGCATTAAATGCTTTCTTCTCCCCTCTCTCACTCTCTCACCCACTCTATCTCTTTCTATCTATCTTGGCCATTGAGCTTAACATTGAAATCCGTATTGCGACTTTATTTGCTTGTCGTAAAATATTTCGGTTGCTGCATCAAGCTGTGGCAAGTAGCAAGAAGCTTCAGCTGCGCTGTTTATTCAAGTAATTAGCGTAAATATTCAGACCATAAACCAGCTTAAACTTCAAAACACTCAAGAACCTGCGGCTCAGCAAGCTTTTCAGCAAGGAGTCTGCAATATTTGAGTTTCAGTTGCGGCTCGATTGATAGCTCGCAAAGCAGCTGAACAGGTAAATATACTATAAAAGATGGTTAGATAAAAAGTTTTAGCAAGAATTTGGCATTAAATAATGTTAAGCAAAATAATGATGCCTTTTAGCTAAGCCATAAAAAGGGAGGTAAGGGTATGTGCTTTGTATTTTCAAACTGCTAAAGATAATAATTTTTCTTTTAGAACAACAAAGTTGCCTTAATTATTTATTCGACTTTCACTCCTCACATTAATGTTATTTGTTTATCTCTAACTAAGTACTGTTAATATGATTACTATGCCTAATGGACATCTTGTTTGGCACTGTTGAAAAGCTAATTACGAGTGCGTTAACTAAATAGCACACTGTACTATATGCCAAATGAGAAACTAGCTCTTAGTTTGTGTCCAAGTTTGTGGGCATTTATGAGTGCCAAGTGAATTCCCTAAGAGACATTCGTTTCGATTCCATTCACACAAATCTTAGCGATTCGATTCGATTCCATTCAAACACACGGAAGTTGCTGTCCATAAAGCGAGAGACAACACAATAATGGCAAATATACACAGCAAAACAGTCAAGTAGAAGAAAAAGAAACAAACAAAGTCTTAACACACATATCATTGACTAAATCCGCTTAGATGGTTAACCAGTTGGACAGCTTTTGAGCCAAAAAATAAATAAACGTAGCACAAAACTGACAAAGTTCTTGGCAAAAAATCAAATGCTGATTAACACGCCAAGTTGATGACGTTGATGTTTATGCGTTTTGGCTTTTAAGCCAAAAACCAGTTAAACAAGTTGTTTTTAAAAAAACACCTACAAAAAGCGTAATACTATATAGATACTATATGTCAGAACTGAAACTATAGTTACAATATTACAAACAAAAAGTGTTGATTTCAATCGTTTGTTTGTGTGATTCGAAAACAAAAAGGTGACAAAATGTTAACCTTGCGCTTGTCTTGAAATATTTAAATGTTAAATGAAATTAACATAAAATGCAAAACGTGCCCAGCAATGATAACAAACAAAGGCTGTTGGCCAACTTGCATTGTTAACTTGACTTCCAACTTGGCTTTGAATATCAAAATTAGTGCGTGTCTCCAAAACAACAACAACAAAACATATATCCAACACAAAGTGAAAGAGAGCAAGAGCTACGCTTAATGGGGTTTTTTTAGTATGGGGGCGAGAAAGTCTACACAAATTTACGAGCAGCCCTATGAGATATGGTTATGGCTGATGTGTTTATACTGTCAACTGAAACTGAAAATGAAACTCCAACTCGTCCTCCCCACTCCCCCAGACAGACAAACAGACAGACAGATAGACTGACAGACAGCAACAGCAGCTAGAACATTTGGCCCAGGCACAAGCCGTTAGATATTCATATGACGGGGATAATCATGAATGAGTACACGGCAAGAAAAACAATTGTAGCTAAATTCTTACTAAACTCAATATGCTTAGCTTAACTAGGTTGCTTTTTAAGAACTTTTAAATATTAAATATAATTTTTTTTAGTTTTGTTAACTTATATATTTTTAGAATATAAATAAGAATAATATGATATATTCTTTATATTTTTGAATTTTTAAGTACGCATTATAAGTAAGTCAATATTAGTTTTAGCTTAAGGTTTTCAAGGCAAAATTTGTTCACCTATAAATCTTAAATTCTTAGAAGTCTTTTTAGAAGCAAGATTTTTTTGTGTACTAAAAAAGTATTCTAATAAATTTTGTATTTTATTTCATTTTGGAAAATAAGAATATAAAACTATGCTTAAATCAAAAATAAAACCTTTTTCCACATTTAAAAAACATTCCTACTAAATTTTACGATTTTCTTTTGGTTTTCAATAACCACAAGATTTTTTTTTTAAATTTTCATAAACTTTAAGATTTTCAAGCTTCCATTTATAAACTTTATGCCTTTCATAAGCATTTTTTCGTTCAGTGTACTTCTAGGTGCTTCACGTTGGGCGCCTCTATTTGCATAGTAGCCAAATAGAAATAGGAATAGAAAGAGGAGTCATAGAAGTTCTATCTATATGTATGTATGCGTTCGAGGCAATTTGAGCATTCATAAAGCCTTTGGCCTAGCTGTGACTTTATTTATTTGCCAGCAGCACGAGAGAGAAGTTTTGTTGTTGTATGCCCTGATTACGCAGTGCCCCCCACTCTGCCCTCCCCATTTACATGCGAGTTTTGTTCTATCATATATATACATACAGAAAGTTTGCTGCAGATTTTCCGCTCAGAGATTAGACTTAGTTTTGTGATGTTTGAAAACTTTAAATACCAAAATTTTCGTACTCGCTAATTGGCTTAAAAGTTCCCACAA
This sequence comes from Scaptomyza tumidula, assembly GCA_035044465.1. Taxonomy (NCBI): domain Eukaryota; kingdom Metazoa; phylum Arthropoda; class Insecta; order Diptera; family Drosophilidae; genus Scaptomyza; species Scaptomyza tumidula. Next base: position 14,771,720 of record JAWNNW010000444.1, on the reverse strand, counting down.
TGTCCGGCATTTAATTTGATTTTTGGGTTGCTTTTAATTATGTTTTGTATCTTTGTGCCAAAATGTCTTTATTTATTATGTAAATTTCTAAACATGCACACACATAGCTATAAATAGTTACACATCTATGTATGTGTGTGTGTGTGTGTGTGTGTGTTTGGCAACATTATCATGTTTATTTTGCGTTGCACGCACGATTTCGACGTCAACGTCGATGTTGAAGCTAAGTTAGGCGCACCTTTCTTCCGGTCTCGCTTGTTGGGTCACTTTTACGTTTTGTCAATTGCTTTGCTACGTTTATTTGTTGTTGTTGTTGTTGCTGTTGTTGTAACAACATTACTTTATACCCATAGCAAAGGGAATAGAGTGGGGTAGTTTGAATATCGAAGCGTCCATACAAAAACAGCTGCATTAAAAAATGGTAAAACAAAAGTTATTAAAAAGTTCTGTTTTCCTATCATCTAGTTAATAATGTAAGCTTGCACATAAAATAAAATAAAAAACCTTTAAAAAATTAAAGTTCTATTTGAATTTATTATTATTGTTTTAATACTAACTAAAGCAAAAAGCTTAGAATTAATAAAAATATTAAAAGGAAATTATTATTGTTTATGTCTGTGAGTTTTTTCTTGTTAGAGAATCTATTTATATAGCTAAACATATTTTAAAAATTTTTAAGACATTTTTAACTGATTTGTTGAGCTTATTTTTTCAATTTTATATCTTAAAATATTAAGCAAAATATCTTTGAGATATTTTACATTGATTTATTTAATAAATTTTTTTCAATTGTATCTTTAAAAATGTAAAACTAAAAGTTAAATTATACATATATACATATTTTTTTGTCGTTTATTAGTTGGTTTTCTTAACCTAATAATTATATTCTTTAGTAAAACATTTTACTTCATGTTTATTAGTGTATGCTTACTATAAAGTTTATAGTGCAGGTATTTTTAAGGTCGTATAATAATTTGCTTACTTTAAGCTTTCGACAATTTTTGATAACATTCATATTCTAGACGCATTTGGCATTTTCATAGCTAATGCTTATATTTTTCAGCCGGGTCGCAGCACGTGCGTGAAAATCTGCCCTTAACAAAGAGAGAGAGGGTGGCGGGTGAGGGGTTGTAGGTAAACGTGTTGTTGCTGGCCTATTATGATTGTTGTGGCAACCATAATTAAACGGCAAAAAAAAAAGAAGAAAGAAATCATTATTGTCGTATGTCGTTTTCTTTGTTGTTGTGCGTTGGTGTCGAGCTTTGTTGTTGTTTTGAGCCAAAGATTGCATAATTACGTATACGACACGAGCAACACTCGACTCTAGCCGTGACATTTATAATATTTATTTACTTTGTTTTTGGGCCTGGCTTTTAATGATGGAAAGTGTAAGTAAAATAAGCCAAAAAAAAAGAAGTTGTTGAAAAAAAGAAATTCTTCAAGTAGAAAAATTGAATAATAATAAAATCGTTGCTAGATTGAATTAGCCAAGTAAAAATACAAAAAATACACAATTTGACGGAATATTTAATGGAATATTGATGTGTCTGCGTTTGGAGTTATTCAAGCTGAAAAACAGACGCAACATTCATTCCATTAATAATACGAATGGAATCTAATGGACGCTTAATCTTATCAGAGAATGCGTTGGCTTTATGCCTGCAGCAGGAAATTTCATTACAAATTACCATTACTCATGACGCTGACGAAAAATCGAAATGGAAAACGAACGAAGAACGAAAAAATGTTGCGAAATTCCAAAGCGGTAGCAAAAGAGCCAATGCACTGTTATTAATTGAATCAATGACAAAATCAAATTCAATATACACAATCACACAGTGAGTGAGGCAGCGTCTTATCAGCTTGTGGCGCCATGTGGCGTATGCGCAATATTATTCACCATACGACCCCGAATAGAGCAAAATGATGCATAAGCAAAACGTAACAAACTTGAACAAAGCAAAAACAAAACAAAATGTAACAAAGTATATTAAAGGCAAGACAAACAATTAAAGGTGTTTGAAAATAAACACTTAAATTCAGGAAAAGCATTTTGGAATGCTAACGAAAATGTTGTCAATATTGAAATATTATATTATTATTATTTTTATTGAAAACGTAGCAATTTGAAATGTGGTTTTGTTATAATAATTAAAAGTTGTTGTCTAAACATATAATTTGCTTTTAGAGTTGGTTTTAACAATTAACCATAATTATGAAATAAATATTATTAAAAGCAGATATAGAAAATGTGTTAAATGTAGCAATTATAATAATTGCGTACAATTAACAAATTATAATACTGTTTTAATATTTAATATTGTTTTTGGTGTTTTTACTTCCGGTTTTAAGTCATAAATTGATTTGAAATTATTTTTTGTATTTTTTATAAAGTCTGGAGATAATTTATTGTGAAATTGTTTTATTTGTAGCAAATAAAAGATTTTTTAAATATTTTTTTTGTTTCTTCCATCAGATTTCAACTTAATACAGGATATTTGTATTCCAATATCGACCCATTATTGATGCAGTCAATATTTGTCCAGTTAATAAATATATATACATCTATAACGCATTCATTGTGTGCACTTTTAAAAGGTTTCGCTATGCTTTGTTGTAACTTGTGCAACAATACTTTGGAAAGCAAATGCCAGAAGCAACATTCACCAAGTTGGAGTATGATAAGAGAAACAGAGAAAGAGGAAGGAAAGCACATAGTGATAGAGATAAGTAGTGAGGGGCGAGGGTTATGTATATGGCCATTGCCTGGACAGTTATCAGCAATTGATATCGGAAGCGACTACGTCGACAATAAGGCCTGATAACGATGACAACAAACTCAAAATAGACGCCACAAGCACTTTAATTGCTCGGGTTGAACACACACACACACAAAGATAGAAGAAGGCGCCGCAGGGTGTTCAATATTGAACAACTTATATATACTTATTTTAACGACATAATTGGACTTTGAAAATGCCCTGTGAATGTGATTTATGAAATTTGATTCTGAAAAATAATTTTTAATATGTGCTAAAAGTTAAGAAACTTGCGTTTGGTATAAAAACAACTTTAAGAATCTTGTTTTCAGCATTTTTATGCATACATAAAGTTTATTTCACAATAATTTAAAAGCATTTTTAGTCATGTCATGCATTTAAAATATAAAATATGAATTTCTGTCACAAACATTTTTAATGTCAAACTAAAAATAAACAAAACCAATATATATATATCATGATATTTTTCACATTTTTTACTTTAACAAGTATCAATTTTCCTTTCTTTGAGAGTTTCGAAATAAGATATGTTTATACGTACACTTCCTCTCTTCACTTCCTCTACACAACATACCTCTTTTTACACCCTCCATTACAGGGTATCTACAACTACAACAACAACAGCCACGCTTCAGACACTGAACAGTTGACAACAATTATTGAGCAATTGACAAGTTCATTTGGGAACTGAAACACAATTTTTTACACTACTACAAACAAGCACACTGCCTGTCCAGACACAACCAAAGTACAAACACACACACACTCATACATTTGGACCCACAGCTCTTAGAAGTCTGGGTGTGAGAGTGTGAGCAGCTGCTGCTCACGACTGATAATGTTTTCAAATTAACATATTAGCAGTCAAAGCGACCAGATAATTATATGTAAATGGTTAAATGTCGCCTGGTTGGTTGTCTTATCAGTTAACAGTACGCAATCAACCCATTATTAGACCAAAAAATATATTTATAACTCACTAAAACAGTCATTGAACTTGGATTATCTCGAAATTTAATGCACTCTGAACTTACATTTTGCGTTCACTCTTCTACTTTTCGCTTAGTTTTTGTTGTTGTTTGTGTGTGACAGTTGAATGAGCACAAAATTTGACACTAGCGAAACCGGCGAAAAAAAAAGTGAAGACGAAGGCGAAAAAATGCACAAACTGACAGGCAGCAGGTGTGTTTTTGTCTATGTTGTTGTTGGTTTTGCTGCTTGTTTGTTTATTTGGTTTCTCTCTTTTTTTTGCTTTTGTGCACTCGGTTTGCAAGGCAAAGGCAACGGCAAAGACGACGCCAGAGTTGAACGGCAGCTGTCAACACAACAACACACGCACAGTTAAAACACAAAAGCGCGCGACGATCGCTGCAGTTTTGAGCGGCATAACGCAGCCAAATTATCGCATAATTGTAATGCAGTCGCAGCAAACTGCAACAGCAAACTTTTTCATGCTGCAAAACAGCCAATAACACAATACACTAACACGCACGCACAGTTATATACGCTCGATTTACAATTTTAAGCCAGCTACAAAAACGACCAGCTGCGTACCGCACACGGCGAACTCTCGACAGTGACTGAATTGGCCGCACTAAAAATGCTGTCTAATATGCTCAAAAAGTATTTAATGGGAGAGTTCTGCTCTTATACGTTGTTTGACTGCGCTGCATCGGTTCAATTCGCCGCCGGTGAACAGCTGTGCTTGCGTTGTTGCCGGCTTTTTCAATGCGCCTACATGCTTGGTGGTGGGCTCGTATAAGAGTCATTGACGCGCGTATAAGACGGCGTCAGTCACGCTAAGCCGATGTTGCTGTTGTTGTTGTTGTGTTTATTGGTATTAGATGCGTTCAAATGTGTTGTGAATTCAAATGAAATAAAGTTAAAGTCACAACAGTGAGGACTCGCTAAGTAGAACCGATTGGCTTTTGATCAAATATAACTGTTTGTTGGTAAGTTATAGTAATGGGTTGATGAATAGGTATTAAAATAATGATATTATTGGGTTTTTAGATAATAAGAATTAGCAAATTATGAAGATAAGTTAACTCTATGTAATATTTAAATATCTTGAAATCCATTGTGTTCTAAAATTCTTTAGCCCTCTTACTTTAAACCCATTACCCCTACCTTAAAAAAGAAATTCAATTCATTATTTACCATTCATATCCCATTGAGAGCCAATTTGGCATTATTTTTATGTGAGCTCCCTTTCGCTTTAGCCCTAATCAAATCATTTAGCCGAAAACTTATTCAAAATTCACATTCAAATACACAAACACACCCAAAAATAAAAAAAAAAACACCGAAAATAGAAAATAGAAGCCAAAATGGATACACTCGAGTGAGTTGCAGCAGTTCGTCCCGGTTGAAGTTTGCCTGCTGCCTTTGCAGGACCTTTGCATTGTTGTTAACAATCCATCATTATCGCATAGACATCCGGCGCAAGGAAACGCAACACCAACAACAACAACAACAGCAACAGGGAACAGCGGGAACCAGCAGGAAAAACCGCTGGGTTAGCTGGGGAGAATCCCAACATTGCATTACAATTTGCGGCAACTTTGCTGCTCTCTCTCTCTCGCTCAATCACTCTCTCTCCCTCGCTCTCTCTTTCTCTCTATGTACGTGTCGCACGTGTCTAACAGCGTTTGTTGGGGATTACGAAACACAGGGCAGGGTCCAGTAGAACACTCCATCTAGCCAAAAACAGCGAAACCGAAAGTGAGTAGCGAAGCAATGTTGCCAGGATATATATATATATATATTATACATATACGGGCAGACAGGATAGCAAAGGACACGAGAGAACAGAACAGGCCGCCTGGCTGACTGGCAGTCTGAAAGGCTAAAAAGACGGACAGCCCAGCACAAGGCACTCAGTCAGTTGGTCGTGGTTTTCAAAATACCCAAACACTTCAGGCATATCGGGTATGCTTGGTAACAAATAACGTTGACCTGGGTGCTTTAAGTATTCACAGAAAATACCTACGAAAATTATACGAAATATATTTATTGTAGTTTCTGTAAAAAAAACTTTAAGAATGATCAATTAATCAGTGTTAAATAAAATCAATTTTGATTTAACTATTATCATAAAAATACTTTAGCCTAATAATTTGTATAAATTTACTTTAAAAAATATGTTTTAATCATCGATTTTAACGGGCAAGGCAGCTTAATTATTATTTTAAAAGTAACACAAAATATTTGGACCTTTATTTTGTCTCCCTAAATATACATTTTTTAATAACCCAATTTAATAATTTACTAAATCAGTTTGAAGAAATAAGCAATAATTCTACTTATGGGTATTTATATAGTCGAAGTTGTTGCTTTTTGTTTTAATTCCCCTTTTGCCTATTTGAAAATTGCATTTGCCGGCAATTTTCCATTTCTTTTTTTTATGGCATTTTTTTGCTCTCTGTTTGGATTGGCTGGTGTCGAGTGTGGGCGGTGGAGAGGGTGGAAGGGTGTAGGAGAGAAAGTCCGCTTAACTTTTTAGCCATGGCGGTTGTTGCGGTTTATGCAAATTAGCAAAGTTAACATTTACCAAAATTGTTGCCGCTACCAAAAATTTAATTTGGGGCCTGAAATCTTCTCCATTTTTTTTCGGTGTCTCGGTGGAGGAGGAAGTTGGGAATTTTCTCATCACCCACACATCCTCAGAACACGGAAATGCAACTTGCTGGCTAAGCGAAAGATAAGAGGGAAAATGAGTGTGGCAAAATCAAAGGCAGTTGCCAGCTTTTTGATCAGCAATGTGTTAAAAGATGCCACAACTTTAAGGGCCAACTAAAACTGCACTTCAAGAAAATAGAACTAATAAAATCTTTATCGTATTTGGCAGAAGGAAGAACACTTTATTAAAGCTTCACTTTATTAAAGCATTAAAATAAGAATTAAATTATCAAAACAAAAGCTAAAAAAATATAAAATTTCATATTTTTTGGCAACTAAAATTTTCATTTATTTCCTTAATTTTTTAAATATAACTTAAACTATAAATTTCTAACCTTAACTCAACTTAACTTTGGATTTAAAGATTGAAGTCAATAAATTCTATAAAAAATGTTAAAATTTGTAGAAACTAAATATTGAAAAGCAAAAATTGTAAATTTGTTTCTTCATTGACACTTATGTTTTTTGCTAAGTGTATTTCTTGGCTATTTTTGTGTATCGTCGACTGGTTTATTAAGCGGATTTGTCGTCAACTTCTGAGCTGACAGCCACAAACCAAATGACGGAATGCAGCTGCAAAGTTGATGCCACTTGGCGACTTCCCCCCACACTCTCTCTCTCTCTCTCTCTCTCTCTCTCTTTCTCTTAGCTGCGCTGTCAGCGGCTATCTATCATAATTAGAATTAGAATTGAGTACTGCAAAATGTGAAAATGCGTGAGATAATAATAATAAAAATAATAATAATAAATGCGTGCCACATAAATTAAGCGCACAAACTGCCAGTCGGCAGCAAATAGAGCGTCTAATAGGATTTCATTTAATTTCCGCCCTGCAACTAATGAGTTTTTTAACCTGCAACAACTCCTCCTCCACTTCTTACCCCCCCCGCTCCTCCACCTTTCGCTCCTCTAATCGCGCCCAAGTGAGCTGTTTAGAATGGAATGGAAAAGCGACAACTTCAAAATGGGGAAAATGGTATGAAACTGAATAGACTTGTGAATGGCAAAGCAGATGCATAATAAAATAGCCAAATACCTCACTAACTTGACTAACTGACTAACAGGTGGAAGGTGAAAGACAGAGAGAGTGAGAGGGAGAGAGAGAGAGTGGGAGGGAGGTAGCATGAAATATAACAAATACATTAACACTAACGATGCCCCATGTATATCCCAGGATAATTCAAGTGGCTAGCCAGGCAGACAGGACCAGGGAAAGTGTGGGGGACAGAAAGGACACCGAGAGTTTATGATAAGCAGATGAAAGGCAACAATAAATCCTTTAGTCTTATTGGGTTTGTTGGTTTACTCCATAATATATACCCTAGAGTTTTAGTTACAAAGTATCTGCGATTTTAGTTCTAGAAAACCTATTTTAACTTACAACGAACTTTTCTATATAACATGGTACTAGAAATGTATTTTGAATCCATCAAAAAATAATTCTAGATCACAAATTTTCTATTAAGCGAAGTTTTTCGTTGTTCCCTTGAAATTTGTTATATGAAAGTATGAAATTGTACTCTTCTGTCCAGCATTCTGTCTCACTGACTCCATTGTTGCTTGTTACTTGTTGTTTGTTGTTTGGTCAACAACAACTTGGCTTAGTTTTCTTTTTTGGAGTTTAGCGAACCCGAACTTCACTTGCAGTTCGACTAGGAGTCGAGGACCCGACCCAGACGAGAGCTTCGCAACATTTCTTTGTGTCTGCTTTTCGACCCGTTTGGCTAGACAATAACAAAAGCTGAAGAAGAAGAAGAAGAAATAAGGAACATCGCATGCATCCTGCTTAAGTTCTCGCTATGTTCTTTAAGAACCGCATGAACACAACAAGAAAAGGCGAATGAACGCTCAAATGTGCACATTAAGCACATAAAAACATTAATAAAAGCCGTTCGAATGAGTTATGACTGTGCCACAGCAAGCAATGCAATTAGCTGCAAGTGGAACTCATGAGTAATGCATGATATAATGCCATACGTAAGCATGTACTATTTGGACTGTTTCATAGTTATGCTCAAAATTTGCATAATCAACACATAAATAAATTACCATACAATAGATGATATTAACTGTAATTAAAAGGTAACTTTAACCCCTCTCTCTAACTCTCTCTCTCCTTGGCTCTTCTTCGTTTTGATGATAATGATGATGAGCTCCCCATTGAAAAGCTGCAATTGAATCTGCTGCCAAAACAAAACAAGCTCCCATGCAACAACTTGACTAACAAATAGGTGCAACACACATTAATTAGACACACACCAACACACTTTTAGAAATTAACACACATTGTTTGTGTGTGTGTGTGTGTGTGAGTTGGCCAGAAAGCTGCTTTCCAGGTGGCATCCGACCACAAAGTGAACTTTGCCAGTGCCTCAAAATTGATTGCAGCTACAGACAATTAGTTGATGTACCTTTTTCTCCACACACTGTGAGTGTGGGGTATGCTAGACTGATGGTATATATGCAGTAAAGGCACTTAAATGTCTTACTGCATGCCTAGAGCATTATATCTATGTTGTGTGGAAATTTGATACTTCTAGCTATAACGGTTTGGACTGTGCTTTGATAGCAGTCAATCAAGATAAGCATTTATGTTGATAACTTAAGATTAGAACGAGTTTTAATATGATACAAAAATATTTAAGGGTTTGACTAGCAAGACCAACATGAAAGGAAATATTTCTTAGCTTAGAATAATAATAAATAAGTAAATATTTTAAGGAATACCCATACTTTGGCTATTATAATAATGCAATAACCTTGCCTGTTTAGAGGTATCTAATAGTTAGGCAACAAGTAATGCCTCGAAGCTTTTCTCACTTGTTAGATGCGATTGTGAATGTAAATGTGGCAACGTGAGAGAAAGTCGCTGCAAATTGCAGCTTCATGTGGCTTACACAAACACACACACACACACAAGCACACATCTGTGCAGCCTGAGAACAACACACACACACACACACACACATTGTTGCTGGAGTTCATTTGTATTCATGAGAAACTGCGCACTTTTGGCTCCCAACAAACTTGCAACTCCCACTTTGAACTGCGACGCAAAATCAGCGACGTGGCACTTAACTAAATTAAATCCTTTCACGGTATTTGAATATATATATACACATTTTTATATATGTATATGCGTATAGCATTCCGTTTCGATTATGATTATTCATTTATAATCATTTAGTTTGAGTTATGTACATTGAAACACACTCAAGCACAAATCCCATAATGAGCATATTCTATTAGGCCAAAAGCTACCCTTCATGTAAAGTAAAAGTTACCCTTAGAGCACAGCGCGCGAGAGTTTATCGTGAGGGTTGTAAAAATTAAACAAAAGCAAATCCTGGACACATGTTGCATTCAAGCTTGTCAGTCAGTCAGTCAGAGTTCTGTTTGTATTGTCAGTTGGGAGTTGGGAGTTGGAGGTTAATGCCATGTTTTGACAAACCCCAAATCAGCAAGAAAACTGTGATGATGAGATATCCTTTTGAAGATGACAAACCATTTGCACCCGCAACCACCAAACCAATACCAAAAACAACCAAAATATACAGTGACAACAAGAACTCCTCTCCACTCCTCTGACTGCATTTACCTAAACAAGCTAACAACCCCTCACCCCCCACACACACACAGTTTCCAAAGGGTTTCGAGCAGGAAGCTGTTAAGGGACAACCCCAAAAAAAATCCTGTGCAGTTTGAGCAGCTGATAAATTACACGCAGTTTTGGGTATTTGTGGAGTCTTCTTGGTGTTGATTTGGCATAATGGGGTTTGGCTGCAATTTTCTCTTTTGCGGTTTTATTATCGAATTTTGCAAATCGAATCGAATCAAATCGCGTGAAATTTAATCAACTTAAGCACACTTCGAACTCCGTTGGGACTGAATTTCGTGGTTTTTAACAGGAAACAAAGAATTAGCTCGAAATTTATCTCATAACATTTGGAATTCAGATGCTGATGGGAAAATTCAACAATAGAAAAACTTTCAATAAGATGATCGACATTTAGATATCATTTTATATATCTTTATACTTTTATAACACATTTTTAACGCACTCAGAACGAAAGTATGGTCTGAAAGTAACCTTATCAATAACCTTTAGGCATTTTTGCCTAGGATAGTAAACCCATTAAAAAGTTTATTGCACTAAAAACAACACCTTCAGGCATTCCAATGCAAGAGTCGTTTGCGAATTAAGCCTTTCCTCTTTCGGATTTACAACTGTAATAAAACTCCAACTACTTTATTGCCAACGAATTGAGTTACTAATGGGATAGAGTTGGGCTACTTATTCCATACAAACAGACAAACAAAGGAAAACAAAACAGAAAAACGGCATTAAGCCAAAACTCTATCGATGATGCGACATCCAAATGCCAATGAGCTCGTGTCCCCAGTTCCCAGTACTCTCTCTCTCCCAACTCCCAACTCCATTTCAATCCCAACTCCCACCCATTAGTTGCGCATTTGCGTGTGTTTGGTGAGGCAAGTAAATACGAAAACCCTCTAGGGCGGACGGATGTGTAATGTCCGTTGACCAAATAGACAAAACGACAAAATGGCAAAACTGACAAAGCCAGGAAATTAAGCCCTGTAAGCGGATTTCATGCCACATGTGTCCACATAAGGAAGATAGCTACTTAGCGCAAGCTCTAAAGTTATGTGCTGCACATTTATTCAACATATATATATACACACACATAAAAATGGTATCAATTTCTTGTCGCACTCTTCTTTACTTGATGACGCGCTTGCGAGTGTTGCCCAAGATTCGCAGGTGTGCGCTTCGGGAGAGCTCCCGTGCCTCACGTTGGCTCAACTCAAAGAGTTCGACCTCCAGCTGACGTATATGAAAGTCCAATTCTGTCGGCGACATCTTAAACAGTTCTGCAATGTTAAACGAATGAATTTAACTAAGTGCATTTTCGTTTCTCTCTCTTTCTCTTTCTTTCATTCTTACCGATTCGCTTTTCTTTATCATCCTGTGTGTTGCTTATATTGGCCACCTCCTGTTCATTCTTTTTGGCCATTGCACCGATTATGGAGCTGAGACTTTTACGTTTTCGTGGACTCTCCTCGGCTTCATCCACTTCCACTTCGACACTCACATTCGCATCTTCTTCGCTTTCCTCATTGGAAAATGCTTCAATCTCTGGATCTCGCTTCGGAATTTTCTTATTTTCTCGTACCATTTTTAATGAATTTTTTTTCAAAGCAAAAAAATAAACCTTTCGTGTTTGAGTTTACAATGAAAGTGATGTAAAATGATGAAGCTGTCAGAGCTGTCAGGGCTACCAGGACTGCCAGGGCTGCTTAAAGCTTCAAAGCAGTGTTGGAAATGCAAAGAACAGTTATTGTTGCTCTTATGTTAAGAACCCTTGAAAACACCTAGATAAAATAGTTTAAAAGTGGTTAAAATTATGATGAAAATTTGAAAATATACAAAAAATAAAATAAAACAAAAAAATAACACTACCTAACAACAATTTTGTTCTACAACGTAGTTAAAAAACTATTAAAAGTTTGCAAAAAATAATTTTTATTCTAAAAATATATTTGTTTTGTATTTTATACGTTGATATGTAAAAAAGATATAAGTATAGAATACAAAGCAAATATTATATAACTATAAATATTATTTTTTCAACATTTTACCAAATGTTTGGTGGTCGGTTTATTTTTGTATATTCACCTTGTATTTTATACACATCAACTAACATATAGTCTAAGTTTGTACATATACCTAGCTCACCTTTCTATATATATCTTGATAACAAACATAAATTTGAAGAATATTTGCTCAATTTAATAAATGTTATCTTGGCCTTAAGCATTAACCCGTAAGTCCTTAAACAGACATTGTTCGACGCGCATATTAGCTATCTAGCGAGGCCATTAACTTTTATAAAGGCAGTCAGCTAGACAGTTAACCCCAAACCCGAGGACACAGAAACCGTAGAACCCCAAACCATTAACTTCAATTTGTTGCTTATGCGCATAAAGCCAAAAAATTTGAAATTTTCAGCGACGCATATTCAAAGGTTGAACAAAAGGAAAACAAACTTCCCTGTTTTGAAATTTTGCTTAATGAGCTGAACAAAATTAATTGTCGCAATGAAATCACTTGGGTTACCCCCAACCCCCCCGTTCAATAAAGGGAGCTGAAGTATCCGGGCAACAAACGCTGGAAATAGCCAGATTCGATTTAGAAGTGGCAAGCAGCAGGGGGCAATAGTTAGAGTATGAACAGTTGTTTATGCAAATTTCGTTAGCTGCAGAGGGTTGCAGCCACAACTGGTGGAGACCAGGGAAGCCCCACAGCCCCACTGGCCCAAGGCAAAGGGACACTTTGTGGCTATTAGAAAACGTTTTTTTGGCTAACAAAAACTCCAAGTTGAAATACTTGTAAACAATCCATCATTAGCACATGCAAACACCCTGTGACCCTGCCACCCACACTTTGGTGGCACGTGTGGGTGTTGCACGTGTCGGTTTGCATTGCTGCCAGCTTAGACGACAGCCAGACAACAGAAACAGCTGCAACAACATTTCCCTGAATCTATGTTATGCGCAGGACACAAAGGACGCGTGCTTATTATACTCAACTCATCTACATACAACCATTCATACATATACATATATATATATATTCCTTTGTATTGTGTATATTTCTATAGTTGTTGTTCTTGTTGTGTTTATTCTCCCTTCTTTTTATGTTGGCTCAGTTAAATAAGTTGGGCCAAAAGTATCGGTTTTTACTTTTACTTGCCTTGTCCTCATGCAAATTGTACAAGTTAAAATTTTTGGTAAGTATATACATATATATATATCAGACCACCCAACCCGATCCCTTACTCTTACGTTTGTAGTACATTACCAAAAGCCTCCACCGCCCCCTCTCCCCATTTAACTCCCCTTTCGCACAGCAGTTACTAAATGATGGCTCATGTTATGCGCCTAACTGCTGTCCAAAATCGCTCCCCTGGGTAGCTGACTAGCTTATACCGCTGTGTGTGCTTTACGAGTGCATGATGCACTGAGAGAAACTTGGAAGTCAAACGCAAATATGAAGAAGTATGCATATTAGTATAAGTTCATATCAATATCTGTACGGATGACAGACGTTTTATCTATCAATATTTAACTACTTGCATCTGGAACTAAGAACAAACAGATCTTAGTGTTAACCTACGATCCATATAACAAGATTTCTCATCAAAATTTTATAGCTATATCTAATCATTTGAGCTGTGCGCTGATAGCAATCAGTCAGTTAATCAGTCAATAAATAAGAACAAAGAGCTATAAATATACAGATAATTATAAAGATGTATAAAATAAAGTTATTATCAAATAATTTTATATAGTTATATATATTTAAGATAAAAGTTCAAAAGAAATATTTATTATATTTTTTTATAACTGCAAAAAGCTAATAAAAAATCTGAATTATTAAAAAAACAAATGAGCTTTGTTTAAAATATTTAAATCATAAGATTTTTGCAAAATTAAGCTCCAAACGAAAGCCAAAAATTTTAATTTTTCTTTAAAAGCATTTAACTTAGTTCTTACTACCACAACGTATCAATTACCTTTTTAAAGACACTCTTAACCTTCAGACAAACTTTCTTTCAGTGCATATTTAGCTTATTCGGAATGTTCGCATTACACTGCATTTTATTTGCACGGATTTTCATGTTATCATCATCTATGTCCTGGCACGTGTCCCCGCCGTTCGAGCTGCTGTTGACTGTGATTTTGGTTGTCTGTATATTTATGTGTGTGTGTGTGTTTGTTTATTTATGTGTGTGTTTTGTGCAAAATATAGAAGTGGCTTTTAAATGCTACTAACAACAAACAACTGCTGCTGCTGCTCAAAGAAACAAAACACAGCAAAGAAATAAAGAGAGAGAGAAAAGTGAAAAACAAACATTGTATATCGTTGTAGGCAGTTGGCACTGTAGCCAAAAGCTGCCCGAGGGTTGAACAACCTAAGCAACAAGCAAACAAAACAAATAAACAAACAAAAAACTAACAGCCAAAACAAATTGTGCTGGCCAAAAAAAAAACAACAAAGTTTGTTGCACAGGACATTGTGCCAAATATGAAGCTGTGCAACATGTGGCAACATGCAATTTGTGCGTGCGCAAAACTTAAATGAGCCTTAATTGTAAGTACAGTGAAGCAACATTTAACTGTCATTGCCAAACGGCAATTTGATTATTTTTAAATAATTGTTAATTGCCAATTTTAATTAATATTCATTTTTTGCTACTGCTGCTGTTGTTGTTGTTGTTGGCTGTTTGCACATGCAAATGGCGCATTTAATTGGATTAACGCACATTTCCGATGTTGCACAAACCCCGCTGTCACCTTACCCCCCTCCCAGCCAATTCATCGTCGCTGGCGTTTATTTATGTTGCATTTTAATTATGTCGCAATGGCCAACGCAGCCAACTGAGCCACGTTGGAAGTGTGCCATGAAAGAGAGCGAGCGGGGGGAGCGGTGGGAAAAGGGTGCTGGTTTTTGCGGATGTGCGGCTCGTTGCAGCTGCAACACACACACACACAACAGCAACAACAAAAACTAAACACACAAATGCACATAATAACAAAAATTACACTTTGATTTATTGCTTTTACTTTTTGTTAGGTATTTTATTGAAAATTTCCTCTCAACTCGCTAGCTGTAATTGATACCCTAACCTATCTGATTGCATTTCGCATATTAAGTCTTAATGGTTCACTAATTTTCGGGTTGCAGCAAGTCAATTGGCTGATTGTTGCCGTTGTTGCAACGATAACAATGGTGAAAGTCAGCTTGCTTGCAACAGCAACGGCAGCAATTTTATGCCTCTGTGTAGGCGCAACTGTGTGTTGCTCGAAATGCTGAAGTGAATAAATTTCTGCAGTCATAATACATAATCTTCACTGTTGACATCAATATGCCAATCAAAATGGCATTTGGATTATAGTTCATGCACCTTTTCTTACCTTTTTTCTCGGTGTTTCTTTGTAAAGGGTATTCTGTGTTTGCAGTTGCAAAAGAATGTTGACGCCAAAAGGGAGTTGGAGAATCTAAGATTTATATTTCTTGGTAAAGAAAAACTCCTAAAAAATCATTTTTAATAAAATTCCCATTATACGTATTTGTAATTGTTTTAGTATTTTTATATATGTGTGTGTGTGTTAATGTGTGTATGTGTGTATTTGTGTGTATAAGCTGTGTATGGGTTGAAACACTACAAATATGCACAAAAAATAACAATTTTACTTAATAAATGAAAAATCGCCCTCCTCCGCGATTCTCAAAAATTCAAGTAAGTCATGAAGGAATTTGATCTTATTAGTCAAGTGTTCTATGAGTTAGAGTGTGTGTGACTGTTTTCGACCTTTCTCAAATTCTGTTTTCGTATCTCTATCTCTTCCTCTCTCTCTCACTCTATCTCGCACTCTCTCGCTCTCACTCTCTCACTCTCTCACTCTCTCTCTCTCACTCTCTCTCTCTCACTCTCTCTCTCTCTCTCTCACACACTCTCTCTCTCTCTCTTACTCTCACTCTCACTCTCGCTCTCTCTCTCTCTCTCTCTCTCTCTCTCTCTTACTCCCTCTCTCTCTCTCTCTCTCTCTCTTACTCCCTCTCTCTCTCTCTCTCTCTCTCTCTCTCACTCCCTCTCTCTCTCTCTCTCTTACTCCCTCTCTCTCTCTCTCTCTCTCACTCCCTCACTCTCTCTCTCTCTCTCTCTCTCTCTCTCTCTCTCACCTCTCTCTCACTCTCTCTCTCACTCTCTCTCTCACTCTCTCTCTCTCTCTCTCTCACTCATTTGAAACCCCATTCGGGTTAATTTACCCCGGTTCCTTGATCGCTGGTTTATAGAGTATTCATACAATGTCTGGTAAATGTATCAATACATTTTCATTTGCTTTCCTTTCGCACACACACACACACACACAAATTTGCATTGTTTAACCATTCAATGTGTGTCAAAAATGTTCATAAACAGAACCCAAATACAAACTGTCTCACTTGAACAAAACTTGATTGTTGTTTCCTTATCTCCACTTTTGCCTGGAGAATTGGGTTACTTCGAAGGTTACTGCAAGCCAATATGTGTGTTAAGTCCCTGAGAATGCTGCTGGCTTATTGGACATATGTATTAAACCAAGAAACAATAAGAAAGTTTTGTTAGTGTTATGTCAAATCAATGTGTGTCATTTATTCATACTTAAGAAATGCAATGAATAACAAATAACTTTTCATAAGAAAACAAATTTTAAAGACATGCTACGAAGTGTTGCTGTGTAAAAATGAAAGTTAATTATACACTGTTTCGCTTATCGAGGTGGAACCTATGTTAAAATAAAAGGGAGCACATGTTCGATAGTGCTGCAGGAGTGAAGGGGAAAGGTGAGGAAAGGAGTAGGGGCTGTTACATGTCAGGCAACATTTAATTCTCGTGCTCGCCGTTGACAATTCATAATACATGCTTATAATTATCCTCTGCACCCTTTTGCAACCAAGCAGCAGCAGTTTTGCACCACCAGCCGCTTAATGTCAGCTCAAGAAATTTACGGTCACCTTTACTGTGTCTGTGTGTATTATTAATTGCCCGAGAGCACGAAACTGAAGCTAGTAGCTAGTAGCAGTCAGGTCCTTTACTCGCCTCCTTGCTAGCTGTTGTCCTTGGTGGCCTTTATGCTTGTCGTCGCCAAATGCAAATCATAACAGTTGGGCGAAAGTTAAGGAAACGACTCAAAAATACCTGCACCAAGTTAAAGGTGAAGTAAAGTAAAGCTAAATTGAAACTTTTTTATAGTCTATGATTATATTTATCTTAACATTTTGTATGTTTTTCCTTTCTTGCAAACTTTAAACATTTTTGAAGACATTTGTTCAGCTTGTTTAAAAGAACAGCATTTTTAAAACTTTTTTGTAGGTAATGTATATTTTTCCCTTTGTGCAAACTTTATAGAATCATTATTGCAATTTTGTTTGATTTTGTATATAACAAATACATTTTGAAAGACCTTTCTTCAACTTGTTAAAATAGTTTACTTATTATTTTCATATTCAAAAGACTATCAAATAAATCCTTAGGAAAAACCACTTTGTTAATACCTTATACACGCTGTGCATACCCTTTCTGTATGTACCATAGTGCAGGTATTTGGAAAGCATAAATATTAAAAGCCTAATTAATTTAAGCCGGCATTCCAGTTTATTGTATTTATTACCATTTTCATTACCAATCATAATTGTAGCGCAGGCGCAGCAGGTGTGAAATAATCACTCGATTTTTCAACTCCTTTCCTAGCTTTAACTTACAGCTGCCGCAGCAAAGGACACGCACTCAAGAAACCAACCAGCATATATTTTTTGCGCTTTTGTCATTTTATATGCAATAAAATTGTTAAATAATTAAAGTAAATTTTTGTTACGAGCGGATTTTGTTTGTGCCGTTGCCGACAAGTTGAAGACGAGTTTTCTAGTTGACCGCTGGACACAGCTGCCACAGCTTTTGACATGTTTTGCAACTATTTAACCAACTAAATGCCACAGAACATGACAGGACCAAAACTAACTTTTAGCCAGCTGCAATTAGCACGACAGCATTTTAAGTTGAGCTCCAAAAAAAAAATATTCCATTATGTTATCTCAGTTGCTTGTTGTGTGTGTGTGTTTGTGTAATAATACTCCAGACTAAATGATTGATGTTGCTGCAAGGAAATGCAATCTTCAAGATAAAGTCTTGTGATTTTAACCAATTTTTGCTTTAAATTTTAAGTGTCAAAGAACTAAATATAAAAAAAATTTTGTATTTTCTCACTCTTAATCACTTTTCTTCTTAGTTCAAAAATTTCTTTCTGATTTAATTTTGCTTTTTTTCTTGCTTTTACAAATTATAAACCCCTTCTACTTTGCGAACTGAAAAATCAGCAGATTCTGTGTAAATTTGCTTTGTTTGAAAGTAAAGTGCAAGTAAAAGTAGTTAGCCCAGTTTGTAGACAATGAATATAGTAGTTAGCCAGGAGCTGCAATCGATGCATGAAGTAGTATATATCCATATCCATATCAATATCAATATATAGCCACTTTTAGTTTCATATATGCAGTTGCTGCAGGTGCTCAGCTAACCTCTCTCTCTTCATGTATACAATCTAACCAAGCTGGCCATTCACTCAACTGCACATTACACTATGTATGGGGTATATTAGCTAACACTTTAGGTATGCTGAACATTTATAGTATTAATATTGATATTTTTGACTAGTTTCTCAAGAACTTGCAACATTTTTATATGGTGTAACAATATTTTCGATGGTTTTTGGTGAGTGCATCTTAAACTTCGTTGTGCTTCTTGAACATTCCCCACTGTTTTTTATTTATGACGCTTCAATTGGCATTTGCTGTTTAAGCTGTTGGCTGCTGTTGCCTGCTTGTTCATATGGCTAACGATATATATTGATGGATAACAAGTTTACAAGTTAACTTGTGGAAAGTAGGTGAGTTGGCCAGCTACAACGCGATTGGCATGAATGAATGATGCATTTGGAAAAGTTCGCTGCTCTCTGTTCAATAGACTTTTATTCACTACTCACAAACTGAGTGAATGCCGCACTGACTTATGAATAGTAATGAGGAAATCGCTTTTGACTCTAATTTATTGTTCGAATGTGCATTAAAATGCATTTGCCGCTTCAGAGAAACTTATTGTAGAAAATTAAATGCCTGTTGTCTTTAACGTTAACATTCAAAATTGCTTTAATGCATGACAAACGCTTAGCACAAAAGTATGAAAAACAGCTTTCTAGAACTGTTTCCATTTGGACTCTCGTAATATGCCAAATATGTCTTTGAAAGATGATTTCATTCTATAATGATAATGAAAAGTTGCGATTAGTTTTTGAACAACTGGTTTGGAAAAATTCATTCTGTTTTTCGTTGAACTTAAGATTAATCTTGAATAATTTCTGAAAATATGTTTTGAAAAGTGTTCTACAAAAGATTTTATTTCATGGTTTTAAGGATTTTATTATTGTTAATCATACCTTAAATATATTATTATATTATATATCTAAATATAATCTATATCTACTTTTTTCATACTTCAACATTTTTTAAAATATTTGTAACATATATATTTGCTATTTATAAACCTATTTCCTTAAATGTTTGTGTTCCAACTACAACATAAATAAACATATCTCCCTTAACCCTTCTAATTAGTTTTTATGACATATTTCTCTATGTTCTCTTCCAGAAATTGCAATTATATTGTCAAATTATAAATTGAAATTTAATCAGTTACTTTCAAGTCTTTGATGTGAAGCAAAACAAACACGATTTGAGTCAGTGACGGCTGACTGATCTTGTATAAGAAGCTGTCAGACAGCAGATCCTTTAAATCTGTCGACTGCATCCGCATTGGGCCACCCTATTTGCCATATATATATGTTTTCTGTCTTCAGTTTTCTACTTCGCCAAAAACCATTAAGCGAACCAAAAGATGTGTCGGCACTTTGAAGTTAACTTTTGCACACAAACACACACAGAAATGAAGTTGTTTTGCTTCTCATCGACATAATATATACATAATTTGCTCATTTTCTAAATATAGTTGGGAGCACTAAGAGATCATTAGTATGCACAGGATGCAGCAGGAAGATATAGAGCGAAATAAAGAAGAGAGAAAAGAAAACCATTAACTCCGCTTTCATTCGAAGAGCAAAGTTGTTAAAATTGTGATGTGACAAATTGTTTTCGGCTGGCGCGACTTTTGACCCACAAAACAGCAATGACAACAACAATAACAACAGCAACAAATGTGGCGACTTTCTTGGCGACTTCCTTGGCGACATTAACTTTGTCACTTTATTTGTTTGCCTTTAGTTTATTTTTTTTGTTCTTAGTTTTACTTTTATTATTCTTCTTACCTCAGCAATCACAGCAAAAGCAACTGCTGAACTTTTAGCATTCAATCAATGCTTAAATATGTGTGCGTGCGTGTGTGTGTTTGTGTGTGTGTGTGTATGGCAGATAGTGGGGCAAACTTAAGATGACTGTGCACTATGGAAAGGCAAGGTAATTCCTTGGGCATGAGTTGGACTAGCTAAAATGTTCAAATATATAAAATATTTTTCTACACCAGAAGCCAAGCTTCAAAAACTAAATAGAACAAGTACAAAAAAAAATTAATTTAAATGAAAATAAAAGCAAATAATTAATATTCGTTCCTAATAATAATAAAATAATAATAATTAAATAAATGTTTTTCAACACTAAGCAAACTTTTTTTAACTTAACTTTTTACACAAAAAATAACGAATAACTTTATCTTGAAGCTCAAATTGACTGAAGCAAATATTTTCTTTTGTCCACAAAAGGTATCTGACAGTCCTCTGGTGCAAGCAACTCCACCACCAACACCAACAACATCAGCAGCAGCACCACCACCAACACCAGCATCAATAAGACAACATCTTTTTGGCTTACGCGTCGCCGTTAAGTCTGACCTAGTTTTGGCTTATGGCAGACAAATTGTCTGCGCCCCAACAGATTGTTTATGATGCTTTTAAACTTTGGTTTAAAGCGCGCAAAAAAAAAAAAAACCGAAAACCGAAGTCGCCAAAAACTACGACAAAAATCGCAAACGTCATCGTTGGTCGGTAAGCAAAACTAAGACGCAAAAAGAAAATAAACTTAAACTTGCCCCCATAATGGCGCCTGTGGCAAATTGAAGGTGGCAAAGTGTGGTATGCGTCATGTAAATTCAATTATTTACCATTTCGACCTAACCTTATAACTATAAGAAAGCCAAGCTAACAGCTTTGTTGCACTCTCTTAAGACCGAAATTAGTTTGACAGATTTGCATCGCCCAAATGTGTTTTTATGGCAATGTGTGGACTTTGCCACAAATCTATAAACCAACTCTGTCAAATGCTAAGTCACTTTTTTTTTGTGATGTGACAAAACTAGCTGGCAAAACTAACAATTTCGTAATGATGACAGAATTTGAGTTTGCTGTACAAATGCGTATGTCCAAGACGAAAGTGCAACATTCAACATTCAACATTCGCAATGCAGTGAAATGTCATAAAATGCAACTCAACTGACCAGCCGACCACCCGACTGAACAAAAGTAGGAGAGGGGGAGTGGAGATGCAAAGTGGCGGATGTGGTGGACAGCCGCAACGTTGCTGCATGTCAACAGGCAATGGAGAGCCGCTGAATGAAGAGTGGCAACTGGCAACTGGCAACTGCAACGCACACAACATAACCGCAACAAACACGCAAAACCCAAAGAAAAAAAAACAAAATCGAGAGCAACATAAAACTGTCAAAAAATTCAGTTTGCAAAACGCAAAAAGCACAGTGTGTGCTAAAAGTAAACATACGCGTTGTGTGGTTGGATGATATATGAAAGTTAACAGAAATAGAAACTAAATAAAAATTTTGATATTTGCTGATGTTTTGTAAAGCGCAACTTTTTGCAGTAATGCTAAAGTATTTACCATATTAAAATATGAAATTTATAAGACTTAGTAAATCAAGTCTAAGTTTTGAGTGGCTGCTGTATAGCAGTGTCCACTAAACGTGTTTAAAAACTTTTAAGAGAATTGTGCATAAACTTAAAATCTGAACTATGAAAAACTTAAAAAGAACGAAATTAATCTGTGCTAAGATTATTTTATTACAAGAAAGAATTCTTAATTGGATAAACATAGATCACTGATTTTTAAGTGTAAGAAATGGAGAAAAAGTTCAAGTTATAGTAAATAAGTTATAGTTAGTAGTTATATAGTTATTAAAAGAGTTGACAGCTTATATAATATTATTGATGTCATATACAAATTTTTGATATACTTTTATTTTCAAAAATGTGTTTTATTAAAATTCCTTTGTTCCTCGAAAAAGCTTTTAAACCACTTTGAAAAAAAAACAGCTCTTCGTCTTTTATTGCAGAAAGGCAAAGCTTTTAGTTTTAAAATCCTATTTAAAATCCAATTAAGTTGAAGTGCGCCTCAACCTCAAGTTGTTGCCTATGGTTACGTTAACTGCTCGCACAGACTGTGCTGCACACATTGTGTGTGCATACAATACAATACGATAGCTGTCTCCTCTTGCAACGTTTTGCTGCCCACATGTCAACAATGGTAACTAGCAAAACTGTTTGCAACTTGCACAAATCAAGTCAACAATGACGGAATTGCATTTATGAGATTTTAGATGCTAGATGCACAAACCAAAAAAAAAGAACCGGGTGTGAATATGCATATTTGTGTGTGTGCCATTGACTTTGCTACTTTGTTTTGGAGACAGATGAAGTGATGAGTGAGAGAAGCAGAGGCAGAGACTGAGACAGAGATATGCGTAGACAGTTCTGTCAGTCAGTCAGTTAGGCTGTCTGTCTGTGTGTTGTCGATGATGGCAAACAAAGAAGTTTGTCATCATACATATTTACACTTAAGCATAAGTAACGAGACAGTACACACATGCATACATAGTTTGATGCTGCATGCCACTTGTACATATTGGCATCGCTACCGGAAGTGCAACTCAAACAGCAGTCCAGTAGCACAGGCAACAGCAACAATCGTCTGGTTGGAACACACACAAAGGCGAAAAAGTTTTTGCTGCTGATGCTGCCACTCAAATTTGTGGCAAGAGCAGATCATGGCACTTCTACTACAGCTGCTACTTGTGTTGCTGCTATCACTGTTCGTCCGGCACTTTGACATTGTTTGCATTTGGCAATCATATTTTCTTTCTTTTGTCTAGAAAGTTTTTCGTTCTTATTAAAAATTGAAACTCTTATCACATTAGCAAACGGTTGAATGCTCGCTTAATAAAGTGCAGTGAGAAAAAAAACTAAATAATTCGCTAAACAAAGAAAATGAGTTTGCTTAACTTAAACAACAAGAATTAATTCCATTTCCATAATTCGTATTAAGTTACTATTCAAATACGCGCTACAACTTAACGAAAGCTGTCACTACTTAACGATCACATCAATCACAATTGACAGATCCTTAAAGCATTAACCAACACTTTAAAAAAGCAACGCTGCTGCAGTTTCCCATTTAATTTTTTGCTTCGTTATGTTTCTCTCGGCACACGCTCATTTACAAACATAATTTCACTTCTCTTTTTTATTATTTTATATGTACATTTTTGTACGTGTTTCGTCGGCTGATTGCAGCGATAGATTAAATGGCGCAGACGCTATAATTATAGCCTGGACGAGCAGCGGCGCTAACGCTCTTTTATTTCATTTTCACTCAATGAAGCGCAATAATTGCTGCGATTAATGCAAATTCTTCTAACGCTACAAAAGCATAAAATTTTACAGCACAAAAATGCGCCACATGACCGGAGTACGCCCATGTCTCGCCCACACACATATATAAAAGTAAATGTCAACCCCTTGCGAGACTTTGTACCCCCTTTTGCCAACCGTTTCAATTTAATACTAGCAATGTGTATGCAAATGAGTTTCCAATGACTTGGTCCGAAAACAAAACACCACACACAACACACACAGAAAAGGATGATGTCTGCTGCACTTGAACTTGACTCCCTCTTGTCTAACCTCCTGTTACGACCATGTCCCCGACTTGCCATTAACCCATGTGCGTGTGCGTTTGTGTGTGTGTGTGTATGTATTAAAGAAAGTGTTGCTTGTATTAGTAGTAGAAGCATTTTGTGCAAAGATTGCACTTTTACTGCGACCTATCTGTCTCATGTCTTATGCGGCATGTCCCTTGTGCCTTGTCGAACTTTAAACGCTCAACGCAATAAGATAAGAGCGAGCAGCAATTTGCGTTGCGGTTTAATGCATGTGTCCCTTGTATGCATTTCACGGTGGTCTTATCGCACTTTAAAAGCCACTCTGCGTTGACACTAAAAGCCTCCAATGGTCAATCTAGCTTTCAAGCCGATATTCAAGTGAAACTCACTTGGTTTTAATGACCCAAGTTTATGGCTGTGTTTTCACTATTGTAAGTGGTAATAATTTAAGCGTAACATTAACTATTTGGCGCTTTGCTTTTAAAATACAGCGTGAGTGCTAAACATTTCGAACTTTCTGGCAGCATTAAGCATAGCGCTGCCATAGTGTCAGCACTTGTTGCTGTGGGACAAGTTGGCAGCCCGTGTTTTTATGTAAACAAGAGGAAGACAAATCGCTTATAAAACCTTAAACTTTGCGAGAATTCCAATAAAATCGTGCCAATGTCCAAGCACACATTAATAGGTATGTTTATTGGATGTGCTATATAAAGCAGATCTAACTCCAACGGTTGACCGGCAGGCGGCGGCACTGGTTTTGTTGGCAGCCATCTGGCCAAGCATCTCAGCCAGAAGGGTCATGAAATCACCGTTATTTCGCGTATGCCCGGCAAGAAGAGGATCACCTGGCACCAACTAGAGGAGCAGGGCATACCAAGCAGCGTCAATGCA
Source organism: Scaptomyza tumidula (assembly GCA_035044465.1). Taxonomy (NCBI): domain Eukaryota; kingdom Metazoa; phylum Arthropoda; class Insecta; order Diptera; family Drosophilidae; genus Scaptomyza; species Scaptomyza tumidula. The sequence continues at coordinate 14,746,792 of JAWNNW010000444.1, read as the reverse complement.
GTGGTTAATGCCACGGGTCAGAATGTGCTAGATCCGTCCAGACGTTGGACGCCAGGCTTCCAGCAAAACGTTTGGAATTCTCGCATCAATTCGGCTAAAACGCTGGCAAATGCTATCAAAGCAGCACCGCAAGTCAAATCCTTTGTGAATGTGTGTGGTGTAAGTCTTTATCGTCCGTCGACAACAAAGACCTACACAGAGTCGGATAAAGGCGAAAGCTATGATTATATGTCTAAGCTGTGCTTGGCCTGGGAGGAGGCAGCTCGCTCCGCTGACAATGATAATAAGACATGCAAGTGTGTAAGTAGAAGCTACATATAGTTGCATATCAATATTATATAAACTGACTCTCCGTAGACTATAATGCGCTGTGGAGTAGTTGTTGGCCTAAATGGTGGCATGATCAAATCGATGTGGTTGCCATTTAAGCTAGGAGTGGGTGGCCCGATGGGCAACGGAAATCAGATAATGCCTTGGATTCACATGCACGATCTGTGCGCTCTCATACAGCACTTAATGGAGAAGGGTGAAGTTGGTCCGTTCAATGCTGTCGCACCTGAGATAACCACCAACAAGGGCTTCTCTCAGGCAAGGATTTCTACTTAATGACTAATCGAATTGAATACTAATCCCTATACTTCATTGTTGTAGGCATTTGCAAAAGCATTGAATCGACCCTGTTTGTTCGCTGTGCCCGAGTTCGTGGTGCATGCAATGTTTGGCAAGGATCGTGCAGCGCTCCTTTTAGGCGGCTCCAAAGTACAACCCAAGCGAGCGATCGCCTCTGGCTATCAGTTTAAATATCCTACTGTCAAATCTGCTGTGAACGAGTTGGTGGGCAAGTAAAAGTGGCATCAAGTCTAGATTAAACTAGCAAATTATTAGTGGCAATATTGTTGAACTACAAGTAGCAAATTTTGTATAAGTGAAAAAAAGTATAAATTATTTAACAAAATTGTGAAATATTGCGAACGTAATTTGCGAATTAGTTGTTTAATTTGTTTACCACTAAGCCAAAAAACCGCCATGCTTTGTGATTTAAATAATGCGTAGTAAAAGTTAATAAAAAATACAATAAACTCAACTTTCTAGACACATTTTTAATGTGTTTGTGTTAACTCAAATATATTTTGACAGTTTCAATGGTAAATCCCACTAATAAAATAAAAGTTTCTAGCAAATTTGTCACATTTAATTGTATTTAATATACTTCACCCAAAAAATTATTTTGCAAACATCAAAAGGGTTTTTATTTGCTTTTATATCTAGATAAAATATCATCAGACAAATAGCTTATGTCAATTGAATTAATTAGTCAATCGCAATAATTACATGACACAAAAGTAAATTTCGATGTGAGCAAACAAAAAAAGAACATTTTTGTTAAATACAAGTTAATATGTATATAGAAGTATGTATGTACGTGTTCATCATAGATCAGCGCGAGCTATAAAATGCCCAAATCATTCCGTAGCCAAGTCAGTAGCTTTACTGGAACCAAGCTAGAAGCGTTAACAAACAACATGTTATCTAAATCTCAACAATTGTTGCTCATCGTTGGGCTCTGTTTGGTATGTGTTAAAGTGGAAGAGAAAGGAAATGGCTAAATACGTGATTAAATCTATAATTTGGTATAATCAATTAATTAGAGCGTGGCCAGCAGCGCTGATGTGGATTGTACTAAACGTCCCAAGTTTGTGAATCCCAAGACATGTTGTCCCATCCCCCAACTAATCACTGATGAGTTGCAGGAGAAATGTCAAAAATTTAATGTAACACCATCAGCACGGCCGCCGATGTCTGGTGAACAGAGCGGTGAGGGAAAGCATCATCATCATCATCCACATCACAAAGGCTTTCTGCCACCGGTAAGTCATAGGATTAATATCTCGATCTTAGTTTTATCACATGATTTGCCTTTGCAGTGTTTTGTTTCATGCATCTTCAATGAGACTCACGTTTATGAGGACGACAAACTGGATGAGAAAAATCTCAACGATTATTTGAAGCTGGCCTTCAAGGATGATAGCGAAATGCAGACTTTGTTCAAGGATGCTTTTGTTAAATGTGCAGCCAAGGCTGATGAGTTCAAGGGAAAGATGGGCAATCGACCACGTCCATCTCCGCCACCAGGTCAGGACTCCTGTCCACACAGGCCACACTTCCTGATGGGTTGTGTGTACAGGCAGGTTCTGAGCAATTGTCCAGACTCGATTTGGAACGATACCCAGGAGTGCAATGATGGTCGCGAATTCTTTAGAACTTGTATGAATAAACGGTTTCCATCAAGCGGCGAAAAGTCAGCAGCTTAAAAAAAAAACTATAAGCCAACCTTGCAGGCTACCTCAATATAATATTAAAAATTTATCACTTTTTACACATATTCTGTGTGTATATTTCAATAAAAATATATAAAAACATTTTACTTCAGCAAATTGCTTTTCATACAAGTTAAGCATTCTGTTACAATCATAAAAAAAAGATTTAATATACTTTAAACACTTTCTTTGCAATTTCTATTTATTTTATTATTGCCTTCACATCCTTTGTAATCCTTATCGCTCTTTTGCACGTCTGGGCGAGCTCAATGAAATAGAAAATTTGATTTACTACAACAGAATTGCCAATCGGGCGCATGTGCCACTCAAGCAGCAATCCAGGCAGCCAAGCAAACATGCAGAAAGACAGCGAGAAAGTTTCGTGATTGTTGCTCATTCGGTTTCTGGCGTGCAGGGAACAAAGACATGGCCGATGTTGAGCGGGAGTTGGCGCAGTTCCTGGCGCATTGTCGTCGTCAACAGTTCAGTGAGCAGGAAATGAGAAACATATGTCAGCCACTAGTCTGGCATAAGCTTCTCATCCAATTGCGAAAATGGACGCAGTGGCTCCTGCTACCCGCTTTAATCGCTTATGTGCTGTGGACTTATTGCGATACTTGTGCTTGGACAGCTAGTGCTGTGGGTCGACTGATCTTGATACAGTTGCTGCCGTACTGGAATTGGACACCGTACTACAATGCCAAGTGTCTGATTGAGCATGGAATCGAGGAGCAGCAGTCAAAGCCGAGTCTGGGCAGGCACGAAACGCTCTGGGAGAACTGTGTGCTGTGCGAGACACTGGGTAAGCAAAGCTTAACAAGAACATCTGTACACTAAAACATGCACAATAATGGGAAATTAGCAAAATCCCCGCTTAAGGTTCGTGTACTGAATAAGATGGCTTTAATATAACACTCTTTATTCTGTTCCCTAGAAACTATTCCAGCTGCCTCAAATGTGAGCTACTCCATGCTGGAATCGGAGTATTTGGAACGTGGCATGCCCGTCATCATTACTGATTGCCATTTGCGAATGGATCTAGATAGTTTACTGCATCGCATCATGGATAAAACACCCGAACTGCTGGCCAGTGAGCCTTGCGATGTTTCAACCAATCTGTTGCTGCGACAGCTCTTCAACTTGGACGCTGCACTGCAAAAGATTCCTGGAGCCGCTGCATGGCATCTGCAGTTTCGCAACTGCGAATCCAAAGCTGTAAAAGCATCGCGTCTCTATGCGGAAAAACCCTATTACTATCCACGTCATTTCGAGCCCTTCTACTCCAGCTGGCTGCTAATGTCGCAAAACGTGGCCCGTCCACAGACGGAAATCTTTGTGCGTGGCCTGATCTTTGTGCAGCAGCTGAGTGGACACTTTGAGTGGCGTCTTCTTCCTAAAGAGCCCTGCGATGAGGCCAGCTGTCCCAATCTTAGTCTGCGTCTGAATGAAGGTGAGTGTTTGGTGTTTTCAACAGATCTGTGGCGCCTCAGATATGGACTGCAACAGCCACAAGCAAAGCATGCCTCAATTGCCACACTACTTGAGGTCAACTGGCAACTATAATGAGTTCTACAATAATTTCTTATAAAATGAAAACAGATTGACCAAGAATATCAAAAAGATTAAAATATCCGAAATATAAAGTACAAAATTAGAGAAAAAGTGAAAGGAATTCTATATATATATATATTGAATACAAACGTGTCCACATTGACACTATTTAAATCATTATTGATTGTTTAACATTATAATAATATTTATAAATAAAGATTCTTAAAATTGATTTATTATTTATTTTGAAAAATATAATGTTAATTTTCTTTAGTAGTTGCCTAAATTGTATATACAAAGTTACACATCGAATATGCATAGGAACATAAATAATACTGAAGGATAATTGCTTTGTTGTCTCCTCTCTCTCCTCAGATTAGGCACGCCTGCATTTCGCCTCGACGAGTTTCTGTAGTGTGGCCGTCAAACTGTTGATGGCATCGATTTTCATACGTTCCATACGCTCCTGTTGCACCATTGACATTTTCTGGATTTGCATCTGTTCGCGTTGCAGACTGCGTTGCAGCTCCATCTTCTCCCGCTCCACATCCAATTTGCGTTCAAAGTAATCCTTCCACCAGGCATTATCCGTTGGCGGGGATTCATTTTCGAATAGTTTACTATTTGGTGCCACAGCTATTTCGTTGCTATCGTTGTGATCCTGTGAAGTGCTAGCTGTCTGATCTGCATCGTACTCCAGTTTGGGCTGACGCACCTCCGACAAACTGTTGCTATCCTCATCGAACTCATCGTTCGATTTGGTATCGAGTTGTATCTGTGGCTGCAGCAGCACCTGATCCACAGGCGTGATATACGGCTCAACGTCCTTGCAGCTGATAAGTGGTGCTTGTGTAAGCAGTTGTGGCGTCACTGACTTCTGTTGGTAAGGCAGCTGATCCTGCTGTGGCTGTTGTTGCTCCGTTTGTTGCTGTTGCTGCTGTTGTTGTTGTTGCTGCTGTGTTTGTGTTGCCGCCGTTGGCTGCAGCTGCATATCGAAGTCGGCCTTCTTGCCCTGCAAATACTTGAACATCTCCTCAAAAAACTCCCAATGCACATATCCCGAAACATATTTCTTGTTCAAATTCTTGTTGTACGTGATGAGAATGTTGTGCCATTTCTTTTGCACTTTGGCGGCACTATAACGAAATCCCATACGTTGCAGCTGCCTCGTGCAATGCAGCCACAGCGCTGTCCGCTTTTGTCTGCCCTCCGTAAAGCTGCCCTCCATGGGACCGCGTATGTGGATGAGTGCACGCGTCGCCTCTGTTGTCCAGGCGCGTTCGTAGGGACCACGTCCCATGTTATTGACGCCACCTGCCATATCCGCCTCCTCCAGCAAGCAATCGTCGTCCAGGTCATCCAAATCATCGTCGCTGATTTGATAGGCTGCAAGTGCAGATGCAAAATTAACAATAAATAACACTTGTTGCATTCTTAACATCTGGCAACTCTTGACAACTCTCTTAGTCTGTCTGTCTCTCTTTCTATCATTCACAAAGTTTTAATCTTATTCTCTGTGACGCTCTCACAGTTTTTGGCTTACCACCCACCACCAGGCCACCGCATCCTAGTTACCGCCCGCAGCTGCAAGGATGCTAGCGCTGCGGCTGCTGCTGTAACAATCATACATACAAACTTACATGTATTACAGCTGCAGCCGCAGCCGCAGCCTTAAACAGATACACACACACTTTTTTCTCATACTAAAATCAAAACTAATCACACCATGAATTTTAAATACCATACCATAAGTTTATATATTTAAAATTATAAACTTACGTTCATTTTCATCGACACTTCCATTATTGTTTGTTGTTATATTAGCACCGTTAATCATTACTTGTGCCATTTTTGCTATTTTTATGATTTAATTGAATTTGTCGCTGCTTTGCCAGCCTCTACTCTAGACCTGTGTACTCTCAATAGTTTTCTGTTACTAACGAGGACATTTTGCTTGGTACAGCTTCCAGGCACACTGAGACAAATCGCGTGCGCCATCGCTCTCGAAGCTCTCTTCCTCTCTCTCTGTTAGGCTGGCTCTCTGGCCTCAGATCTGCGGGCAGTCAAGGCAAGGCGGCTAATCCATAGTATAGTAAAGTATCTAGAACGACCTGTGTTTGCTGCTGGTATTTTGGGTGGAATGGGTTATCTAGCAGCTGCGCACTAACAATGCGTATTTTTGCAAGCAATATCATCATCAAAAAATCAAAATATCAAAAACGTTGATTTTTTAACGTGGAAAACAGCTGTATTCTGTATACACCATTACTCTACTTCAAAATTTAGCTTGTTTTCTGTGATAACGTAGCGTAATTAATAACGAGTTACATACAAAAACATAAAATACTTACCATTAAAACGATTTTAGATTTTTTGACGCAACAACCGCCACATCTTGGTTCCTAGGCAGTTAACGGTTTAATTTACCAGGCTGGCAGCGCAGACAGAGCAGGTTGAATAGTTGTTTCATTCATTGCTATGCTTGTCATTATGGTTCTGACAGCATAAATGTTTTCTGTTCTCATCAACCGGCTTGACTTCGTGCACTTTTGAATACTCGCTAAAAATTGTTTAAAATTATTTACCGATTCTTTAAAAGCAACAAAGAGAACTTACTTTAGAACAAGTCGAGTCAGTGCCTGCATAAAATAATAAACATATTTTAACGTTCTGGTCATTTTGGACAAGGATCTGGCAATGCTGTTCTTGAACAGCTGATCTTATCGCTGCAAGGTGCTGCCACTTATTCTTACGATTGCCGGTAAATATCGCTCATTTTGCCATCACCAGACGCAGCGAAATTGCGCGTGCGGATTTTGTTGTCGTTCTTAAAGATTGTAAATTTCGAGGCAAACAATACGAATTGATTTAAAAATCCCCTGTTCCATCGTATTGTCGTATAGGTGTTAAGGATTATAAACATGCCAGCTGTTGAAAAATGTGTCATGTAAGTAGAAAACTTAGTGTTTAATAGCGGCTTCAATATTCGATGAACTTTGCAGTTACGATTGGAAGCGTCTGTGGCAAATGGTGTCCGGCATACACTATGAGACACCCAGGAATATTGTACGCGAGGAGTTGCTCAATGTTTGTTCTGAGCTACAAGCCGGCGTGCTGCAGTTCAAGCCAAAAAGTGCCTCCAATGTGCAGCTGGACACATTGTTAAAGGAAAAGAAGCAAGAGAAACTGCTGGCATTTACAGTGCGTCTGCAAGAGTTGCTGGATCTGGAGTCAGCTCAGTGCTGGGAGACATTATGCTATTATCTGACCAAGGAATATCGTGGCTCTTCCAGCCTGTTAACACAACTCATCTCCAACGAAACAAATATGATGAAACTATTGGAGGATATAAGGCATTATTATTCGCTGGAGCGCATGATTGTCCTTAAGATACTGAACAATATGCTAGTGTTCTACAATGTGCCCAATCATCCATATCACAACGAGTACAGAGAGGTGGTAGAGAAGCTGACGCTGCCCCGTCTCGTCGACTCCTATCTCAATCAATTGGATAGCCTTATTAATGAGCAGCCGCCGCGCAAGTTGATGGCTGGCGAAGGCTTTCATTGCACATCCATACTGACCAACTGGTCGGAGCGCAATGCCCGTGAGACAAACGAAGTGTTGCACATCCTTTTGTTGCTCACCGAGCACACGCAAATAGGCTTTGCGGACATCAAGCGATTGTTTGCCATTATAAAGCAGCATTCGTTTGGCCACTTTCAAAACTATCTGAACAAGGACAACACTTACCACAAGGAGCTTATCCAAAATCTGACCTATTCGGAGATGGTACTGCTATTAAAGTGCCTCGACTTTGAGCAGCCCGACAATAATGCCGAGCTTATTGCACAGCTTGTCGAAGAACTGCACTATGATATAACGACCATGCATCATCGGCCCGAGCACGGTCCATTGCTGTTGACATGGATGATATTGCGCCTGCGTGGCACTAACGACGCCGACGATGCATCCAGTTTGCTACGCTGCCGACAGCTGGGCAAACGTTCCGTGGAACTCAAGTGCTTTGTTCAATTGCACGCAATTGTCACACATCCAATGTTTGCTGATGATAGCCTTCTATCGCGTATTGTTCGCAAGACCATTTATAATCAGCTGACGTACATGTGCGATTTATTCGATGGCGATGGCAGCTGTGCTCGATACGAAGGCATCTACGAACTGCTTTGTGAGCTGCTCTCTTGGCCACAATTGGCTAAGGATTTCTGCAGTCGCGAAGGTGAACTGTTATAACCCATACCTTAGTGGAATGTTTATTCAATTAAAGTTCATTACTTTCAGATGATGGTGTACGTTCGTTGTATAATTCACTGCTAGAGAACTTCCCGCTGCAGTTCACCAACCTGGCCAAGTTGGCACAGGCCCTAACGAAAGCGGGTCAAGGCAATTATGTAAGCTTTTAGTGCTTCTTCAAGGAATCTCACATCTCTAATAACATTTTCTTTTCTTTTCTCAGATACAAAGTCAGTTGGAATCGTTGCCTATGCTGGCACTGCTATATGATGAACGTGAGCACAAGGTCAGGGAAGTGGAACCGAATGAATATGAGTTGACAAACGTTTTGCAGCCCTTTCCCCGCATCGATTATACCTTACCAGCTGGCACAAGTTGCACTGCTGTGCAGCATCCCAATGGCTATTATATGCATTTCCGTTGTAGTGTCAACTTTTTCAATGCATTGCATCACGAGATTAATTGCTTGCTGCTCGAGAAGGCTCAACTCCACGGGGACTTTGAATCCAATGAACGCATTCAGCGCGTAGAAGCGGGTCTCAAGTATCTGGAATTGGCTGTTAAGCGTACCAAGAGCGTGGAGGACATTAGCGCCGAGATGGTGCATCCAACTGAGATGTGCATTGATCTGTTGAGTAAATTCAAGAGTGTACAATGCCCACCGGTTGGTCTACTCTCCAATTGCCTGAATGTCTGCACCGCATTGCTGCCTCTTGTGGATGAGGAGATCTTTACACGCATCTTCAATCTACATATATTGCCTACGACAAGGAATCAATCGTTGCAGGATTACAAGCTCTTCGCCAGCGCTGCACACTTTGAGTCCCGCTTTCTCGGCTCTGTTATTGATAATGTGGAGAAGAAGAGGGAACGCTATGACTTTCTATTGGCCTACATGAGCTTTTTGCGCACGTATACAAAGTTGAAACGCAAACGTTATCTTCAAGTGGAGATACCCGGCTTGGTATTTTTGTTGCGTGATGTCTTTCCGCATCTGCATACCTGGCACTTCAAGTCGCATCTCGACAAGAATAAGATCTACTTTGAGGTGCTGAGTTTAATCTGCGATCTATTTGATATCATTGGCACTGGCAGTTATATAAGATGTGAACAAAAACAGCTGCTACTTAATGTCTGCGTTTACTCGCTGCTTAATCTTGACAACGGATTGGTTTTATTGAGGTACGATTCGTTTATTTTGAAATGTGTCTTTTTTAAATTATTATTATTGCTTCTGCTTAGATTCGTTGGCGTGGGCAATGCGTATGCGCAACACACCATGGAATTGGAGACAAACTGGATGCAGCCACAGCCGCATGGACTCATGATGCTTGTCCGTCTCTCCATGCGCATACTCATGCAGGTGCTGTGCCTGAAGAGTCATGTTTATGCTGCGGATACACTCTCACCGCTGGAAGCTCTTATCTATACGCAGCCCAAGCAGCGGGATACATTGCGCATTATACCCACTGTTTGCAGTTATATGAGCAACATATTTGATCGGTGGCTGCCAATTGTGTCGTGTCGTCTACTGAAACGTATTGCTTTGGAATTTAACATGTCGTTGCTGGCCTGTTTGGACATGGAGGCAGATCAAATCCGACTGACTTTTATACAAAAGATGCCCGATGAGCTGGAAAGCGATTCGATTAAGATTGCCATATTGGAGCTGGTGGAGGCGTGCATAGCCAAGCAGCCGGGGGTAACGGAAGCCTTCTTCAAGGTTAACTATGCGCCTGAGAAACGCTCCTTCTTTGGCAAGGAGTGCACGCCCAGCATTGGAGATAGCATTGTGACCTACATGAAGGAATTTCTCGATGCTCTATCAACTGAACCGCTAACCGTTCAGCAGCCCCTGCCCTGCAAAGTAATGAACATCTATCATGCACTGTGGAAACACAATCTTCAAATGCTAGTTGATGAGCTGTTGCAGAAGCCGAACTTCTGGCAAAAGCTCTGTTCACCGCTCTTTGCCCAATTCAGTGCCCAGCCTAATGTGCGCGTCTACACGCAGATCATTAACATTATCTCTATTGAGATCTATAGCACGGGCAATAGCAAAAAGGATGAGCTGCGTCAGGTGTTGAGCAAGTTCTTTGAACCCAAGTGTTTCGAGCAGTGGCTTAACTTTGTCTTCGATATGCCAAAAGTGCCACCGGTAAATAGCGCAAGTGATGAGCTACCCGATTGGATTTGTTGCCTGCAATCGTTTAAGGATCTGATCATTATACTGTTGAAAAAGCAACCCAAGTTTATAAGCATACCCGATGCACAGTTCAAGCTGCTCGCACAGAAGTGTCTAACCGTGCTGGTGGATCGTGCCAACTACTTGGAGGATATGCGTCCCTTTATAATGCTGGCAGAGCTCTATATCTTTATACTGCTGCAATTTAAGAAGGCGTATACGAGCAACAGCGCGGAAGAGCAGGAGTTGATGGAGCAGCTGCAGCAACTGATGTCTCGCATCTGCGCCTGCTACGAGGACTTGCATGTGCGTGCCAAGGAAGCCTGCCTGGCCATCATCACCAAGTTTGCGCATCTATACTCAAATCTTTTGATTAAAGACTCCTCCATATCGTTGCGCTTTCTCAACTGTGTGGTCAGCATCATATGCACAGAGCTGCAAAGCATGGAGAAATCTGTGCACATTGAACCACAAGCACCGCCCGAGGAAGCAAAGGACAAGCAAGTCACATCATCACATGCGCTGATTTTGTGCCTCAATCTTGTGAAGGCAGTTGCAACGATATTTAATAACGATGGACCCGGCAACTGGGATTTGCCATTTGTGTCCGTGCGCCTCTTCCAGCGACTGCTGCAATGCGTCTCCTATACACTGCCCATGCACAGCAAACAGGTGCTCAGCATCCAACTGCTGGATGTGCTTATTGTATTCGCCAAGAGCAACTGTTCTAGCGAATTTTTGCACTGCGATGTTGATGAGCATTTGTGGTTGAAACTGTTGCCACCACGAGAACTCATCGAGGAACGAATCGATAAAGCCACCAGCGATAAGTGGACCATTGAGCAATGGTGGCCCGTCTACGCTCGTGGCATCGAACTGGTCAACATCATCTATGACAAGCACAAAAAGTGCTTCCTACCGCAAGCTCTACGCTTTGTGGGCATACATAATGTTTATCTGGTGGATTCATTGCTACTCGGCAAGCTATCATTGGAACCGGCTGCCATGCAGCTGATCAAATCGGCTATCTCCCTGGTTGCCAGCTTGACGGAGCATCACAAGGAGTGGGCAGAGGATAACAGCACTTCACTCTATACTATTATGGTACTGTTTGTTTTTCGAACTTTCGATATGAAACTAATTTTTCTATTTTTTTGTCAACTTTGCAGAATGCTGTACAAAATCTTATGGGTTATGCCACCTCAATGTTCCATCAACATCGCAGCTTGAAGTGTTTGCTTGGCGGACGACGATCCCAATTGAAAATATTGTGCAACTCGGAGCCAATTGATATCGATGATGAAATAATCAATGCCTGCAATGAGTAAGATCTAAAATTTCTTAGTAATAATGATGAGTATTTAAAGTAATCTCTTTTCTTTGCACAGTCTAACTGACATCATCATCCATTGTGTGCAAGCATTGAAGAAATTTACTCCCGATGTTGTGGATTTGTTGTGCTGCGGTTATTATGAGCCACATAAATGGCAACCCATCCTGGATTGCAAGTTTGGTGCACCCAAATTGACTGAAAGCAACTTATCGCTTACCTTTGGCATGGTCCTCAATATGATAACGATCTATGTGAAGGCTTTAAATTTGGTAAGCAAGTGGAAGAGGGGAAAACGAATATTACTTGGAATTGCTTTAAATCATTTTGCAAAGTTGTTAAAACGGCGAAAGTTGTTAGGTGTTAATTATGACCGAGTAACAAATTAAGTGTTAATTTTCGATATTAGATAATTGATGATAATGAACAATGGCTATTTTTTTGTGTTGTCATCATAAACAAATGAATCTGTTGATCTTTTAAGTTCTCTTTCATTATCATCTATAAATACTGCAACGAGGTTTGATTTAATTGCATTCCTTTTTTCTTTACAGCAATGTTATGAATTCAATGCTGTGCCACTTAATGACCTGCCAAATGTAGAGCATGGCGAAGTGACGAGCAGCGTCAGATCTGGAGACACTGCAAGTCGTAGTCAACGCAGCTTTACACAATCCATATCGACAGCCACGTGTCCGTCGAGTGATTTGCTCTCGAATCTGGATGGTCAATTGTGTTTGGTGGCGTTGGAGCATTTGTTAATGTTGGTTGCCTCGCAAAGCCTTTACATGATACGCTCACCGGATCTGGAGCCACGCTGGAAACAGATTGTGCGACGCGATATAAGCAGTGAACTGCTCAGCTTTCATGAGTTTGTGCGTCGCAAAGTGATTATCGATCATCGGGACTCGCGTTGTCCATGGGTGCGGCGCAAGCATGGCATTTACAGGCTGCAGCAAAACTCTCTCCATGCTGTGCCTGGCCAGCAACGAAGCAGCAGCACTGAGTTGGTGCGTCGCAGCAGCAATGCTAATAACGAGCTCCGTGTTAATGTTGTGCGGCGTCTCCACCTGCAACAGCATCCGCAGCAACAGAGTGGTCTTGGTGGAGCTTATCCCACGGCTGCATCCACACCACATGGCATGTCCACAGATGTGGCAGAAATACCATCCACCGAAAGTAGAAAACGTTTGTATCCGCAACTACCAACAACCACTGCCACTGAGGTGCAATATTTTGCACCAAACACCGAGCCAGTTTACAGTGAACTCTCGCAGGTGCAGCTGGTCGAAGAGGATTATATGCAGTTAATGTATGCGCTGTTTGGTGTCATATCGCAGACAGAGTGAGCTTGATTGCTGTTATCTGGGTTCTTAATCTTAGTATGAACTTAATGAATAAAGATTAATTTTTTATATAAGAATGTGATAGTGACGTCACTTGATTACAGACGAGCCCCCCTCAAAGAGAAAGAGCGAGTGCACACCACCCACACAAACCGTTACTCTCCCACACAAACACTCTCTCTATTTCTTCTTAGCTCTCTCTCGGCTTTGCTTACGTTTCGCATATCCGCAGTTGCGCTTACTCACAACTCAAACATTGCCACGCACAAATGTTCAAGAAGAAGCCGAAAACTCTTGCTGCTAGCGTCGACGTCGCCATCAACGTTGCTGCCGGTGTGTTGAGCTGATTAAGAGTTTAGCCATTCATTTAGTACCTTGTGTGTAGCCAAAGAGAACGAACGCATGTGCAGAGACGCGGAGCACGCAACGAAACACGAGATACATCATTAGCCGAAAAAACACTTAATAGTTAACAGTTATTAACTGAGAAAGCTTGAAGAAAAAAAAAACAAACCAATTCTACTGTCACACGCATACGTACGTCATTTTGTAGTTTATTGTGAGAATGTTTAAGGGTGTTCCAACGCTTGCGAATCTAAATCTGCGTTTGCTATCGAGCAACAGAAAGTGTCGCCTGGTGTCGCCAATCGCCAATGGCCTAGTGTTAGTGCGACGCACAAAGGCGACATCGGTAACATCTTTGGACGTTGAAGATGCTAATGGAAAACGTAGCAAGATCGATGTGGATATCTATAGTGAAGAGGAGTTGTTGAAACGCGCCAAATTCAGGCATACGGGCATTGAGGTGAAACAGAAAATTGCCAACGAGGTGAGTTTATCATTCCCCCACTCCCAAAAAATAATAAACAGCTGATTTGAGGGGTGTCTGTAACCAACGAGCAATAACAACAACAACACGCGGTTTTTTTTTGTTATAATGCATCACATAACTATTGATTTTTTCAATGCTCAGTTTCACGCATATAATTATGCCTTTTTTATATAAGAATACTAATGCGCAGAATTCTAAATATAGCAGCAAAAAACACATTTGGCCAAATAAGCTACACAACAAAAAAATATAATTACGAAGTGTGGTGTAAAATTTACGTTAGAAATATTTTGTTTTTCCACTAGACAGGCATATAGTATAGTACTATATATTTAAATGGGATTTAATTCGGACAGCCGTGAGTTTCTTATCTAGTATTTCCGTGAGATAACCATTAAATTAAACTAAAAGTTACGTGCCCAAAAAAAAGGAAGATAGTTTTTATCATGCGGTTTACACTTTGGTTATCTTATCTGTTTACATCTAGGGTTAGTCAAGCGCCAATGACTACTGGAAAAATAGTATTGAATATGTTATAATGACGTTGCAACTAGTTTTATGAATGGCTGATTGAACAGAGATTTGTCATACAACTTTTATCTTTATGATTTCTGTTTGTCCATCGAAGCTATCTCATAAATCCAAAACTTGGACTTTAGATAGAAACGTTGACCGAGACATTGAATTTATTTTGTGAATGGATCGATTGCTTTAAAAATTTCTCGAAATCATTTCTGCTGATAATTAATGATTCATTTGGGCTAACACGCAGAATCTCGAAAATCTCAACACGGCAAAGTCACGAGAAAAAAAAAATTAGAAAGAAAAATACTTCACAAAAGAAATCACAAACATACATAAATACTTACATACATACGTACATACATATAAGCAACAAGCCCCTTCTCCTAGTAACAAAACACAAACAATTTTCAACAACATGTGGATTTTTGCTCTCGTTAACATAAGCGAATTTTTGTTAGTGCTGGACACTATCGTTTGACCGAAAAGCGGGCGCAAAGCAAGTGATAAAACCAGCGAACCGGTTTAATAGCCATCAAATTATCTGTTTTTAATGGTTTTTGTCTTGTTTCCAAGCCAAAGAAATTTTTAAAATATTAATTTTTGTCACAAAAACATATTTTCGAGAAAGATCTTTAAATGTTTATTAACAATTTGTGAATTATATTGAAGTACTTCTTTTGTAACGTGCTGAGTAAAGTTCAAAAAGCTTAATCTCTATTGTTTATTAGTTAGTTGTTAGTCATTAAAACACATAAATAATATATCAAAATTGCACTTAATCCCCAATAAGTAATAAAGTAAGCCCATGGGATACCATCGCTAGCTTCTAAAAACTGGTACCATTTTCTGCGACGCTCAATTTCGTTGCCATGGAAGAAAATAATATTCTTAGGTACACAAACCGACGCACACACAAACAATGATATATACTTTTGAGTACATATACACATATACATATGTATGTTTGTATGTATGTATGTATCTATAGCTACTCGTTTTTGGTCTGCCAATATATATAAAAAAAAAAAAATAACAAGCCCCTCACAAGATCACATGTTGTTATTGCTTTTGGATTTTTGGATATATATTTCTGACAGTTTCGCATCAAATAAATAAATGCAACTTACGAGCAAAACAAAGTTCAATTGTATTTGCGTTTCGTGCGTCAAAAAAAAATCTTGCGCATTTTTTTCACATCATTTATTTATTTTAAAAGCTGTCCGACAAATAGCAAAATGCGATAACTCCTGACAAAAATTTGTAGTTTGTCGTTTATTACACATTTGTTAATAATGCGCAAGTTTAAGGTTTGCTATTTTTTTCTTTACCCAACAGCTGTGAGTTATCTCTGATTCACATGACTCTGTTTGCCAAGCCCCCGGTTTCCACCCATTTATCCATTTATCATGGCACACATATGCAAATAGCACGTGTTTTGAGTATTTCGAGTCTTCAGTACTTAAAAATTCCACTTGCTATCAATTACTATTTGGTCAAACACTTAACAAAGATTTCGGCCTTCCTCGGCTGTCGTCAGGCAGATAGCACGGGGAGAGCATCTTTTCTGTCTGTCTTGTCTGCTGATGTCATACAAAGTAATCCAATATTCAGTAGTCAATAAGGCAGGTGTTCAATTACTCTTCATTCATGAACTCAATTAGATTACCAACTTATTGCGAACTCTCACGAATGGCTTAAGTATATTACACATATTATCCAATTGTTTTAAAGCACTTTGCCTGATTGCTTAATTAAATGCCAAGAAGAAACTCTTACGTAGTTAGTTAAAAAAATTCGTTTGGAAAAATACCAAGTATAAAAAGAATATTTAATCGAACAGAATAGCAGTTAAAAAATTCATATATATCAGTAAAATAAATAACTTAATAACTTAACAAAGTAAAGTATGATAAGAAACTTGATAATCAATATCAAAATTCGTAATAAATATATTTTAATAAAAAGTCGATTTTTTTTGCCCAAAAAATTGTTAGCTGGCGCCAAAATTATAGTGAACTTTTTTTTGTATGAATTGTATCTATTATCATGAATTTTATTTGATAAATTTTTGTTGGTGGCCTTCAACAGAGTTGAATTTCCGTGTTAGTAGGGTAAACCGTGTATGAGTAATCTTTTAAGCATACTTTTCAAAAGTTAGGTTTATTTTTTGATCATAGTTAGTCTGGCTGACAGTTAAAAAATTCTACAAATTATTAGGCTGCATTTGGTTTTGTTACAAATATGCCTAAACGTTCGAAATATGCATCGCATGATTGTTGCCAGGTTTACTATTAGCTTAACACAGGTAATGTTGTTATTGATTCCATGGATTAAAGACTGCAGATTAAATATCAAACGAGTCGTAGAAAATATATACTTGTGTTCTTCACTTTCGTGTTGCTTAGCATAACTTAATTTCAACAGGTAGAAGATAACTTGAAGATTTTTATTGCAGTCTTTTAGGGGAATACAAAAAGTTCAAAGAGCTTTAAGCAGTTATTCATTCAAAATTAAATATATATATATTATATATAAAGTTGCCGTTATTCTGTTGTTTTCATTCAGTCAAAATGATTGTACGTGTGCAAGTAACAATAAAGCTTGACAGAATGTTTAACAAAACGTGCTCAAAAACAAGTAACATACCAAATAAACTTAATACTCACATATATTTGTTTATTCGTTCCAGAAGAAACTACGAACACCGCCGCTATTGAATTTAGTATTCGCCAATCGTAAATTATCCTTCTATGATCCCAGTTCTGGGCCCAAACAGCAACAGGAAAATGCCAAACGGTAAGTAGAGAAATTTTAAACTGAACAATTCCACATTCATTGCACCAAAATCACAACTAACACCAAAGCACTCGCAGCTATATAATAATTATTCGAACCCTTGCACCGCAGCTGCCGCCACGTGTCTTAAATGAATAATACCAATAGCTCTAGTTGCAGTTTGTTATGCTCAAATAGTTGGTACTACTCAGTGACAGATTTTTGTTACCATTTATAGAAAATTTTACATGTTAACTTTGCTATTTATAACCATTTGCCATTTTTACAAACATTGATTTGCACAATTAGCAAATTCAAAAAATATGAGTGCAATTTTGTCAAAACAGATATTTTTGCAAAAATATTTACCTTGCACATTTGCATACATATTATTATTGCGAACAAAATTTATTTATTTAATTTTTTTTTTGGGTTGCAGCCAAACACAACTGAAAATATTTTTGTTTTGAATTTAGTTGGCGCAAGGACTTTTTCTCTCATTCTCTTGCTCGCCCTTTGCGGTAGTTGCGCTGTTGAGCTCTAAAATACCCTGTTTATGGTTGTGAAATTGGCTAAATAGGGAAATTAAGGTGTAAAAGTAGAGTTCATTAAAAGGGAAATTAATGTTCCTTTTAGTTACAAGTCAATGAATCTAGAACCAATTTAAAACAAATATGAATCAGTTAGCTTCACTCTCCAGATGCTCTTCACTTGCTTCGCAACTGTGTGGATGCCCAAAACGAATCAAATATATAAAATGTGTTACTCTGCACGCGCATAAGCGCTAATTGACGGCAATTTGGGGCCATAAAAATAAATTAACATACGTTTATTAAATGAAGATAAGATCGAAATACGCTCAATTCTTTTGCCGATGTACAAAAATATATAAACGCGTTGCCAAACTATAAAACTGTTGCCTCGTCGCGCCATTCCGCTCATTTCGGCAGCAACGCGACTCGCGCCACAAACTGCTCAAAGCAAAGTGCAAAAAACACCGAATTTCATTCAAATCTCAACAAACAGTCAAAGATGGGCGAACGTAGTCTGAGTCTGTTGCAATATGCAACGGAACAGGCCCCATTGCCATTGGATGGCTATACGCCCGAGGAGGCTGCTGAATTTAAGGATAGCATACGCCAAAAGATTCTCGACGATCTCAAGTCGATGAGTGGCGAGGAGCTTATACAGCTCGTTAAGCAGAATGCCGCCAAAGTTGTTGAGGAGGAGCAACAGCAGCAGGAGGCAGGTGCTGGCGCGGATCGTGTCCAGGATGATGCCGATCTAATCGATGCAAATATCATCGCTGAAATGGTTGCTGGCATTTGCACCAAGCATCAAAAGGCCACATTCATTAAAGTGATAACCAAATATATCAGGTATTGAAAACCAAAGTGATTAAAGTGCAAAAAGTGACTCAATCTTAAAAAGACAAGCCCCCATCCACTCCCCCTTTCTTGGCTCTTATCACTAAACGATTCTTGAGCAGACAGTCAGACAATGACTATAATAAATAGACAGTAAAGTATGCTTTAAGTGAACAGACATGGTAATAGTGAAAAGAACTTTCACAGTGAAAAACAAATAGAATAAAGATAAGTTCCCGTTGAATAAAAAAGAATTTGTGCAAATTTTCGATGTAGTTCTTTGGACTCACGAATAACCATTCGTGTCAAGTGCTTAAAATTCTCTTGCGTAAGCCCCATGCAGAAATGATTTTCAAACATTCAATAATTTAACGGAAATATTCAATGTATTCTGTATATATTAAGTATATTTTTTTTAAAGTAAAATTTCTGTTTGAAATAAGATTTTCGACTTTGGCAAATTGTTTATGTAGCAAAGTAAAAAGGGAAGTTTTTTGTACCCAAAATACGAAGTTCCCATATTAAACGTAAATTTCCTTCATACAAGAAATAAATGTCCCTTCAAAAGGAATTTGTCCTTTAGCATATCTGTTATCACACATATAATATTGGAATTATATACTTACAAGTGCAAATAGATTCAATCGTTTACACGCGCGCGTGCGCATTGAAAGGGGAGTTAATTAATTTATTTTATTGGCAATAACATGATTTAGAAATTAGCGCCTTTACTCCACTGTCTCTCCGCTCTTCCTCTCTTTCGCTGATTGCTTGTCTGCCTGTTGTTGGCCTGCCCACCCCACCCCTGAGCACAACAGTCATAAAAAATCACACATTTGGCTAGACTGTATAAAATGTGGGTTGAGCTGAGCGTTGTTTTCATTAAACCAGCAACGTTTGAGCGATAGAGTCAGGAAATTAAAATATTAAATTGTGTATACGCCATGGTGCTAACTGAAGATATTGACGCACTGAAGCGCCAAAGCGAAGATGGCCAGGCCAAGGAGCGTGAGGAGAACTATAAGCGTGACAAAGAGCAAAATACCACAGAGACAGCAGCGATGATCGAGGAAATCATCGAAGGCATCTCGCTGCAAAATCGTCGCGGCACAATTGTTCGCACTATATCCGCTATAATCAGGTAAAAGTCGCATCAGACGGATATATATATGTGGAGAGGTTGTATAGCTCGAGTGCGTTGCATATTTATGAGGGTCATCATAAAAATAGAATACACCCAGACAGACACACCCGTCCCCTCTCATGTACCAATCCCTAAATTACATTAATAATCATTTGTGATTAGTGAATTTATTACACAGCATATGGCAATGTTTAATAACCATTTATGGCATATATATATATATATACTTGATTTATATATATTTTATTTCCTTTAGAGTTCAGCGACGCCACTATTCGATGAGGCCGTGAGTAACTTTAACTTTGCTTTGTAGTTCGGTGTGCCTTGATATATATCTATATACTTTTTATATATAAACACATTTGTACTTGTTCCATACATCTTTGCTTTTGGTTGATTTATATACAAGTTCTACACCCACTTTTATACTATACAGTGCCTTCAATTGTCTGCCGACGCACTTAAATTGAGTTTAATTGAAATCTCACAAAATATTTTGATCATTTTGACACGGTTAACCCCTTTTGCCCCGGCCAACTCCACAAAAAAAAAAAAAATTAAAAAACGTGCATCACTATTTTTAGTTTCTATGGATTGATTTTTGTTGATTTTATGACAGGCTATTGACCAAGTCTAGACTGCTATTTGCCAATTACCACCTCCTCCGAACAAAAAGATTTTTATTAGTTTTATTGCTCGATTATTGGTACATTGTTTTTTTGTTTTTTCCACATACGCATGCTAAATAAAAACCGCAAAAGTATTTCCCAATCCCCTTCTTAGACTTTGTCCTACCAAAATATGTGGCAAATAATTGACATCTTTCATTTTGTTTTTAGTCATCGGGAGCAGGAGCAACGCAATGCCGAAGATGTTCTCTTCGATATGTTCGCCAGCGAAGAAACTGGCCTCATTTCAATGGGCAAATTCTTGGCCGGACTGAAGACAACGGGCATTCGTCGCAATGATCCTCGAGTGCGTGAGCTTATGGACAACCTGAAAAAGGTGCACAAGCTGAACAACTATGAGACGGGCTCATCTGCTGAGACACAGCATCTCAATCGGGAGACCTTCAAGGCGTAAGTAACAACAAAAAATCTATCGAAACAAGTGAAACAGATTGAATGATTCATCGAATCACGCATTGATTGACTGCTGGGTGCTTTGAGTTAATAGCTAACTAACTGAACAATTGACTGACTAATTGATTTGATAACAAGTTGATTGAGTTATTAACTTGCCGATTGATTGACTGATTGAATACTAAGGACCAAAGAGTAATGGCAGAATAGACTTCTTTTGGGGTTAATTAATGCGATAAAGGATTGATTGATTGATCTATTAAGGATATATTTGAAATAATCTTATCTTCTTACATCGCTTCTTGTTTTGCAGTGTCGTCTCACCGAACATTGTGTTGATTGCCAAAGCATTCCGTCAACAGTTTGTCATACCCGACTTCTCGAGTTTCGTCAAGGACATTGAGGATATTTATCATCGCTGCAAGGGCAACACATTGGGCAAATTGGCCGATTACATTCCACAACTGGCTCGTTATAGTCCAAACTTTTGGGGTGTCAGCATTTGTACTGTGGATGGACAACGTTATTCCATTGGCGATGTGGAGGAACCCTTCACCCTGCAGAGTTGCAGTAAGCCTTTGACATATGCCATTGCATTGGAGAAGCTTGGACCAAAGGTGGTGCATTCCTTTGTTGGTCAGGAGCCCAGTGGACGTAATTTTAACGAACTGGTGTTGGATCAGAACAGTGAGTGCGATTTGAAGAAACTCCCTCTTTGATTTAGTTGACTTATCGCCTTATTCTTTACAGAAAAACCTCACAATCCGATGATCAACGCGGGTGCCATTCTGACCTGCTCGCTTATGAATGCTTTGGTTAAGCCGGACATGACCTCTGCGGAGATCTTTGACTACACCATGTCCTGGTTCAAGCGTCTCTCTGGCGGAGAGTACATAAGCTTTAATAATGCTGTGTTCCTTTCGGAACGTGAGGCAGCTGATCGTAATTACGCCTTGGGTTTCTATATGAGGGAGAACAAGTGCTTTCCGAAGCGCACCAATCTCAAGGAGGTGATGGACTACTATTTCCAATGCTGTTCCATGGAGGCCAATTGTGAGTCCATGTCTGTGATAGCCGCCAGTTTGGCCAATGGTGGCATCTGTCCCACCACTGAGGAGAAGGTCATGCGACCGGAGGTCATTCGTGATGTACTTTCCATCATGCACTCTTGTGGCACGTATGACTACTCGGGTCAGTTTGCCTTCAAGGTGGGTCTGCCAGCCAAGTCTGGTGTTAGTGGTGGCATGATGCTGGTCATACCAAATGTGATGGGCATCTTTGCCTGGTCGCCGCCACTGGATTCTCTTGGTAATACAGTGCGTGGTCTGCAGTTCTGTGAGGAATTGGTCAGCATGTTCAATTTCCATCGCTATGATAATCTGAAGCATCTGTCCAGCAAGAAGGATCCACGCAAGCATCGCTACGAGACCAAGGGTCTCTCCATTGTCAATCTTCTCTTCTCTGCTGCTAGTGGAGATGTGACCGCATTGCGTCGTCATCGCCTGTCCGGCATGGATATCACTTTGGCGGATTATGATGGTCGCACAGCTCTTCACTTGGCCGCCTCAGAGGGTCATCTGGAGTGTGTTAAGTTTTTGCTGGAACAGTGTCATGTGCCACACAATCCCAAGGATCGTTGGGGCAATCTGCCTGTCGATGAGGCCGAGAATTTCAATCACACGTCTGTTGTTGAGTACCTAAAGGCCTGGGCTGAAAATGCCAAGGATGCGCCACAGGAATGCAACACCGAAGCAGTAACAACCAAAACCGAAGCAGATGAGGTTAGTTGAAGATTTATAACTAAAGCTTATAGAATATTTTAACTAATTACTTTCGATTTCAGGAACTACCCTGCAACCCGATTAAAGATGAGGCTAGCAGTGGCACCATCAGTCCCATACCCACAGAGTCGGAACCTCGTAGCTCTAGTCCCGTTACCTCTGACACAGGCAGCACTGGCAGCCAAGCTAGCACAGATAAAACCAAGCCGGGTCTCTAAAATGTTTTTGTTTTTAGTTTTCAGACATTGAATACAAATCTATAGATAGACATAAATAAGAAAATAAGTGTAGAATCTCGCTTAAATTATTTGTTTAATCATTTAGTTTCTAGTTAGCTATTCAACATACATACCATTTATCATATATATATATATATACTATATACAACAATAACTTATATACTTCTGCTTCTTTGATCGACAAAATGCGGCATTTGTACTTGTAGGATTTTAGATAAGCATTCTGAAATCTGTGCTGGAATACAGATAGTACTTAAACATTGACAAAGCAATGACAATAAATATGTATTTAAATACTATTGTAAATCCCACTAAACAGAGCTATGATATACATATATATATTTATACATATTTAATAACTATACATGTGTTTCTATATACTGTGACTTGTAAACTTTATATGTACTTATAACACAATTGTCAATTGATAGTGTTTTCGTGTTTTTTTTTTAGTTCTTTAAAATTAAGTTTCTGTGTCTATATGCATAAACCAAATAAAACTTAACAAAACTTCAAACTTAATTTACGATAAAATTATCAAAATCGATTTAACACTTGGAATTGGGAGTTGAAAGTTGTGTTAGCTAAATGAAGACTTACACAAATATTTATATTATATATATATTATATATTAATACAAGGAAAAATATTTTAATATGAAAGAAGATTTATTTCTATACATATATATATATTTATATTCATGTTATTATCTGACGATTAATCTAAATCTATGATAGACCGCTAAATTTTCTATATTCCAATATTAATATTACAATCGGTAAACATAAACAAACTTATTTCTAGAGGGTTGTTAAGTAAAATGTTCAATTTACCTAAAAAAAAAACTTTATTTTCGGGATTCAAACAGAAATGATTTATGTAAAATCAGCTACGAAAAAAATCATAAAAACCGTAAGGTAATTAACTTTATACCTTTCAAAGTATGTTTTCTAAATATATTTATTGTTTATCTACAAATTTACAACTCCTTAAATTGTCTCGAATTAGCTTTCGCTCATTTTTCGTTAGTTTCGACACACTGTTCAACGATGCAGCGACACACACGAAGCATCGAAGCTCGTCCGAAAACATTTTTCGATGTTGCCGACTGCCTCGCTGGCCTCGCGTTTCAATTGTCCAACCAGCCATCCAGCCGGCAAAGCCAATTCAGTTCGTTAGCAGCATTCGTGGCGAGCAGACGGCGGGTTCGGCTTTGTTTTGTGTTTGAGTCTTTTCGGATTGCGCTTCTGTGTGTGCAGCAGCATCGTGCGATTGCATATTTAGCCTAAATGATTCAAGAAATTATAGTAGCTCGGAAGTGAAACGGAAACTGTCGAAGCATAAAATAAGTGAAGATTTGATGCATTTAATTGAATCATAAATCGTATAATTAGAAGAAGCATCGCTTAAATTGGCTAGCTTGCATTTGTGCGCACTCTAGAAAAACTTGGGGTAGGTTAAAGAAAGACGAATGATTATTTGTATTGTTTGGCAGCAGCAGCACTAGCCGCAGCAACACCAATAACAACAACAACTGCAGCAACAGCAACAACAATAACAACTACGAAAATTGCCTGGACCGCCATCAAACACTAAAATCCTTTACATCCGTGTGCTTTGTGTGTGTGTGTGTTTGTGCATAAAAAAAGAAGCTGATGATAGTAACAAAAAGAACAGCAGAAGAAAAAAACTTCAGTTTAATCGGATTATTCAGTTTTGTTTGCATTTAACTTTGTTTATTTCACAAAACCGCAGAAAAAATCATGAAGTATTTTTTTCTTTATTATACTGAACTTCATTCAAGTTCATTTAATTTGTTTTATGCAGCTTTGATTTAAACAAATGCAACTTTAAGCATTTTCAACTATCATTTTCTGTGTTGTTTTGTTATTGTATTCAGATACGGATCCGGAAACCGTTACGCTGCATTGCATAATGTGCAGTTTCCTACATTTCAAATTGGGGTCTACACTGATATAAAGTTCATTTTTTTTCTTATTGTTCGTTTTATGTGGGCAATGTGAACAATTAGGGCATCAGGCAATATAGCACTAACTAGCTTCTAGATGCTATATCTTTGAAATTCCCTCACGCAATGGAACTATACATATGACGGCATATTTATCAATTGAAACTGAGAATATGTATATGTGGGTGTTTGTTCTCTTTAATAGATGGAGATCTGGAAGATTAGTTTCTGAGAGACTTTCGTTAGTTTTTTGATTGGTGAGAGAAATGAATATAGTTATAAAATGTAGGACACTTATGTAAGGGTCATAATAATTTCCACTTTTCTTTCCAATTGTATGTTAAGTTTAAACGATTCCTTATCTCAAGATAGAATCTCATCAAGTTGATACATAAACTTTTACGACTGAACATTTTATTAACTTAAGTTCATCTATCTAAAGACAGTTCCTTAATAGAAGTCAAATCTAATTTAATTAAGTTCTTATTTTCGAATAAATAAACTTAATATCAAAGTAAATAAGGAAAATCTCCAACACTTTCGTTGTGGCACATTAAAATAAACCTCCTGAGTCCAATCAAATCGAAATAGTGCCACAAGTCAATTAAAAAAAACATTCTCCGCAATTGTCACTCATGTAAGCAAGATATAGAATGCTAATAATACAGTTAGGGTAGTCTCATGCTTTGTGGGGGGGGGGGAGGGGAGAGCTGTGGGAAATAGTCAACAATTTGTAAGTTGCTAAACTGTCGCGACACAAATAGAATAGAATAGAATAGAATAGAAGGGAATGGGTTAGGTAAACAATAGAAAAGGACACTTGAGGACATACTATATTTTGTTGTTGTACTTTGGTTGTGTCCAAGTCGAGCGTGAGAAACGGACACATGTCAATTATGCAAATGTCGAACGAAGTTGAGTACATTATCTCAATGCATTCAAGTGTCCATCAGAATACTGTCTCCTGGCCTGGAGAGTTCAATGAACTCACAATAAATAGAACACTAACTTAGGTATAATTATTGGTTTTACACTTGTGTGTGTACGTGGGGGGCGGGGAGTGATGGGGCATACAGGAAGACCGTGTCCCAGTCAATCTGCGGCACACAAGCGACATCGCTGTCGGAAATTGGCGCTCTCTTCAACTCGATTCAAGTCGATTCGATTCGATTCGTTTCGATTCTGCAGAACGCACTCGGATGTATGATAGTCAATTTTACACGTCGACGACGTCTGCCAAAAGACAAAAACAAGCCAAGAATTTTAACGCATCGCAACTTGAATACCCTTCAAAATGCAGTCATCCATTAACAGGATGAGCAAGTGGCTTTTCGGCTAACTCAAAAGAATAGATTTGGGTTTGAGTCCGAGCTAAAGTATGTATGGTTAATGGTAGGGTTTTGAACTTAGTTTTATTATTTGCATTCGTAAATGGAAAAAAAATAATCTGAATCAAGAATAGCTTAGTCAAAATTGCTAGCTAATTTCTTTACTCTTGTCAATAACGCTTTTATTTTTGAACTTTAATTTTAAATAAAAAAAATAGTTCATGAGCCTTAAATTTTGCATCTATCTATATATAGGTAATACAAATACATAATACATAATTACATAGGTAATTTCTATATAAACTCCAATATAGTAAGTACAAAAAAACCCTTCATAAGTTAGTTTTACTCATTTGGTCGAACTTGCGAACTTTACATTAACAAATTTGCAGTGTTTTTCTCAAGTTCAACATACTTCATAAAAAAGCCATGATACCCTCAGATGTTTTTGTTTGGCTGCAACTCAAGTGCAATGCACTCTGGCAAATATGTTGATGCCGCACTTTTACCTTTGGCTCCACATATGACAATCTTTTTTTTTTGTTTTCTTCTTCTCTTCTTTATTTTCTCCCTGCGCTTTTTATTTTTTTGTTTGTGCATATCCGAAAATAAACTCAATTTCCATTTTAAGCATAAAAATATTGTGCTCCACCAGATGAGCATAAATACAACATGTATATCTATATATAAATAGGTGGGGGAGGGGGGAGGAAAGCGGATCAGTTATCAGGGTATTCATCTACGTACGTAAAGCGCATTCATAACAATCTGCCACAGATTGCACTCTCCATTCACACAGCTAATGTAAAGTGGGTGTGTATAAGTGTGTGTGTTTGTGTGTGTAGGATGGCGGGGCATGTAATGAAAAGTGTGGCATATAACGGCGCCGCTATTCATCACAAGTGAAACAGCCGTCGTCGTCCGGAGATTTACTCCCGCTCCCCACACAAACTCAGCTCCCCTGTCAGTCAGTCCGTCAGCCAGGGAGGCAGGCAGGCTGGCAGAGTGGGAGTGGGAGTGGGAGGAGAGACAGGCAATTCCTGTCTGTCAGCAACAGTTCGCCACTTCAGTTTCTGATTTTAGCTACTGCTACTAAATATTATGGAAAAACATTTTTATGACTGACTTCAAAATGAGAAAATGAAAAAGGGAAACGAAAAATAATAATCATGCGAAGATCCGTTGTTGTTAATGTTGATGCTGCTTCTGCTTACACTATATTATATATATTATATCCTTTTGTTAGTCAGCGCAAAGAGACGATTTCAAATTGATTGCTTGAACATGGATAGTAATTCAGTTAGCCCCCTGCCCCCATTGGCCATCATGGAGAGCGAGAAAACGCCGCCCGGCACACCGAATGGCATTGAAATGCCTCCGCCGCCAGACGAAAAGTAAGTAATGAATTTGTTGATTACTCAAGAACCATGAACTTGAATTTAAGAATTATTAATGAATTTCATTTCTTGATGTATTTTACCAGCTAAGATATTGCCTGAAAATACTGATATACTCAACTAATCTTATCCAAAATCTGCTACAGGGTATCAAAGCTAAATGTTTCGTTTCTTTTCATTGCGCATTTGTCTTCGAGATTCACATAATTATTTGTCTCAACTGCTGATGATGAATTGAGTAAAGGAAGCTCATGCTGAGTGCCATTGCTCTGTTTCAGTCTCAGTTTCAGTTTGAGTTCAACCCATCATCATCTAATCAACGCAAATTTCAACAAATGCTTAAATATAAATATTTAAATAAATTGTGTCACACGCCAAATTCAAGCAACTGCGAGGCAGAGAGAAGAAGAAGAACTGAAACAATTTGCGTTTTGTCTAGCCAGCAATTGGCATCAACCAAACAACAGCCCATCCATCCATCCAGTGAATTTAACTGGGAACACTGGGGTACTAGGAGAACTATGCCTTGACCTCGTCAGCGAATTGTTGTCAAACAAAAAAACAGTTCGCTCGTTAAAACTTTACTGTTACGCATTAATCGTTGCTAATGGCCAAAGTGTATGTATGTATGGATGGTTGGATGGTAACATTTACATTTCAATAGGTTACGTATACGCAGCGTAATTAATGCACAGCATTTGCAGGCACGCCCTAAAAACGTGGCTCCTTCATCGT
Source organism: Scaptomyza tumidula (assembly GCA_035044465.1). Classification (NCBI taxonomy): domain Eukaryota; kingdom Metazoa; phylum Arthropoda; class Insecta; order Diptera; family Drosophilidae; genus Scaptomyza; species Scaptomyza tumidula. The sequence goes on along the minus strand of JAWNNW010000444.1, from coordinate 14,718,634 downwards.
TGTTGTTGTTGTGTCGGCCAATTCCCTAATCCAATGTACACCCAAACGGGCTCGTAAATTCTATTTTAATATGTTCGAGGTCCGGCAAAATCACACACATTCAACAGTTGATCGCGTGCGTGACATCCTTATGCCCCATTTTGTATCCTTTCGTTTTTTGTGTTGTGCCACTACTCACTCAGTCTCAGTATGTAATTACCACACATATTTTGTGGCTTTAACTTTGAGCTACATTTTCGATTTGAAGTGTAATTTCTGGGCGCGCTACCCTCAAAATCCCATCCATTTTCAAGGAGTTGCCGTCTCGTGATTCGCTCTCTCTCTCTCTCTCTCTTACTCTTTCGCCTCGCGTTGTGTGTAATGACAAACTATTAGCTGGGTGTGTTTATGTGTTGTCTATTTGTCGGGTTGTCTGCTTGCTCCTGTAATTACACCCGACCTACTCGCATTGTCCTAGTTTTTTTGGTTTTTAGTATTTACAAACTTCATTTTATATTCATTATATTCATGTGTTTGTTTGATTATAAGTTTTTGTGGTTTTCCTTTTGTTCTGATTGATGTTCATGTGCGCAATTATTAACTGAAGCATTCATTTATTTATTCATAAAGCAAATGGGGATGTTGCTATTAATAAACCACTGAATTAACAAAGATATCACCATGTTCTCTTGTGCCCTTTCCTTGGCGTTCTTATTATTATATAGTCTGTTTATATATCATTTTTGATATCACTGTTCTCGAGCTTTTTATCAAGCTGTCAGTTATGTTGTTTGCCACAATATTATTTACAGTATTTGCAGACTCTTTAATCTCTTGCCTTGTGTATCTTAAGTCTCCAAAATCTGCTCACATGCTTTTTGGCAAGGTCACAAGCGTTATTCAAATGCACTTCTCATTTTGAATTTTATTCTAGGAGTGAGATAAGGGCATTGGACAAATACTACACCAGATACAAATGAGTAACACTGTTTAATAAGTTAATATTGTTACTTCGTAGGCAGAATAAATTTTAAATTAAATTTTAAGCTTTTTGCCAACGATCCACCAAAGCTTGCTGCTGGTTTGTGTCTTTGCTTGATCGCACAAATCTGTTACTTCAACATGTTCACTTTGAGCTTTACAGTGCCATTTTGAGCACAACGGAACTTTTAACATTTACGTTTGCTCAGACTCTTAACGTTTATTTTAAATATTTATTGTTTAATAATATTAATAAATGCCAAACATATTTAAATAAGAGTTCGCTTAAACAGCAATATTTTTTTATATATCCATTAGTCAATTGTTTATCGTCACTTAAATCCGTAAAAGCTTTAGCAGATGCCGCCATTTCTCAATCTCACTCTCTCTTTCTCTGTCTGCCTGCTGCGTTAGATTCCAAAACGAAAATATATATTCCCGCAGCATTTTGTCAGTTGATGTCTGTTGTTCATTCGTTGACGATCGTTTGCGGTTGCCGGGTCGTAATTTGAATATCGTGTGGTGAAACAAATAAAAACAAATGTGTGTGTTGATTTAAGTGTTGTGTTTATCTGCTTTTGTTGTTGTTGCGCTAAAGAACAAAAGGCAACAAAATATTATAGTATAAACAACAACCTTGCGCTCCTACATAGAAAGTGTTTTTTTGTCGGTGTTTGTTAAAAAAAAATTACAACAACACCTTACCGTATCAATGAGATGCTCGTTACATGATGCTAGGCCATTGTCAATCAATTAAGAAATCGAAAGTTTCTTTGTTTGTCGAACGAAGAATACAAAGAAGAAGAAGATAAAAAACAATCACATTTGCATACATATCAATTACATTAATTTCAAATGTCTCTATGCCATAGATAACAATCTTTGGCATACGAAACAACAGTTGCTTTTTGGAAGCATCGCATCTTCTTATTGCTCAGTGACAAATTTAACCTGCTGATTAGCAAATCGATTCTCCCACTGTCCGTTTGATATATACAGTATATATAATTACGTAGCCTCCCTTTAGCTTATTTAATTTCTATAATGCATTTCACAGTGTATTCGTCACAGAACCAAACCCAAAAACTGCTGCTGTAAAAATACTATTGTGTGTGGGAAAATCCGAAAAGCTCGATCTCGATATCTATTGAAAATTAGCACAGTGACGTTTTCATTGCGTATACGCCGTGTGCCAAAGTATTTAAACTAAAACAAAAACATCTAAACAAAATTCACTTAAATGCGTGATCGTCATTTGAGCAAAATGCCGCGTGGAGGAACAACAACAGCGTAAGTTTAGAGCCCGACGAGGTTCGTGCATTAAGTAATTTCCCTCTGTTTGTGTCAAAAATTAATATATATAAATTAGTTTATGTATATCTAAGAATTTTATTAGCAGTTCAAGGTTTGCTGCTAATTGTGGTTGAGCTGTTTTTTGACACATTTTGTGTCCTCCAAAGATAAGTTTGTTGCTATCATAAATGAGGCTGTGTGAGGGAAATTTGTATAAGTTTAAGGTGTTAAACTTGGATATAATGTTAATAATTGTCTAGGTACTTTTTTCCCTCCGAAAAACTGTTGCTTATGTAGACAGCCTGTTCACATATATTATGATGTATATGTGTACTTGTAAATTTATTCATTTAAATTGATTATTTATGCTCGACTTGAGGGTAGCTACAACATATATGTATGAGTCGAACTTGCCATCAAAAAGAAAGACGCAAAAAAAAAAGTTGTTTATAAATATGCTGAAATAAATACAATAATTCAATGAATAAATTGCAGTCCAAGCTGACTGCGTGTCGAGTTAATGTACTGCGAATTTGATTGTATCTTTAAGATACAATTACCACAACAATCACACACACACACACACACATACACACATGTATGCAGGCGAAACATAAGACTGCCTCTTTAAACAAAACGTGGCACCGACTGTTTCAATTGGAACTCCCCGAGACATCGTTGTCGCTACTAAACAATTGTCGCTTATTGTAAAGCAACACCAGCACACACAGATACCCTTATGTATATATGTGTGTGTGCACTTCATCATAATTAACCCGCAGGATACACATTCGTCTGCTGGTTTTTTTTATTTTTATTTTAGTTCTCTTTTTCATTCTCTTTGTTGAGGTTGAAGTTTTCAGTCATGCATGTGTTGTAAATTGTGGTTACAATTTAGTTGCATGCAACATGTATTTCACTTGCTTAACGTTTTTAATTGCTCGTACTTGTGTAATTTATTACATCCCTCTGTCTGTTACTTCAAATGAAATGTGCCCAAGTTGCCTGCATGTCAATCACCTACTTAGATACAAATGTATCTCAATCGATGTGTGGTACACCATGTCTCGCTTGCTCCACTTCTAAGTGTCATCTATCAGCTGTTTTAACCATAATTAGCCCGCTTTTACAGAATGCCTTCAGACTAGTTCTAACTGGGCTCTAATTATGGCATTGCTGTTTGCTGCACTGCACTTCAAGATACATTTGTATCTATCACATGATCACATCTCGTTTGTCATGAGATAAAACGCTTAGATTAGGGCTAATGAGCGCCATGTTTTAAATACATATTAGTTTGTTGACAACTTTTATTTGCCTTTTTTTTTTAATTATCACTTAAACAAATTGAAGAAAAAATAATGCTAAAAAATATTTCTTAATACTTTCTGCTGATTTTCTCCTTTAACTCAATAGATTATGTGTTTGAGACTTGACAATAAAACCCAATACACACACAGTTGTATATATATATATGTACATATGTTTAGTTAATTAATTGTCTCTCAAATGTTGAAGCTTGCTTTCGCCGCCTTTATGAAAATGTTGTTGTCGCTAATGCGGTTAAAGAACTGCCAGCTTAGGATTTGACGCTTTCCTTCATTAGCCAAGTCGAAGTCTGTCTGCCAGTCATGTCTGCTGCAGCAACAACTGTTTATTGTTGTTGTTGTTGTTGTTGTGGGTGCAGTGTCAACAGCCTCAAAAATACATTTTAGTTGCTGACCCATTAGCAACATATAGCATTAAATCAGCAAAGCAGGTAATTTTGTTCAGGCGCACTTGCAACGGGCAACATGCCACATGGCGCAGCTTCTATGCAAAAACAAGTTGAGGCAAGGTGCAGTCAAAGCCAAAGTCAAGCCGCAGCAAAAGCAAAAGCTTTTAGCGAAATTTTTCCCATGCAACAGCAGCAAACAACCGAAGCCAGTTAAAAAGTGAAAGAGTTGTACACAGATGCAGATGCAGATACAGATACATTTACACAGCATACATAGATACACAGCTGCATGCAGCTTGCTCGCAACTCGCAACTCCCGCCTCCCCCTTCACGCTTTTTAGTTGAACAATTTGTGGTCGTTGTTGTTGGTGTTGCACTTGGGCCGAAGCGGCAAGTGAAATGTATGTTAAAAGCAAATGGCTACTTCAGCTATAGATACCCTGCCCCTACCCCCACTCCCTTGCTACCACCGTCTCGGTAGCCTGCGGCGTTTTGTGCAATGTGTTGAAAGCTAAATGCCTCAGCTTGCAGTAACATATACATACTTACATGTGGTGTATGTATGTTATGTATTTATGTATAAATTGTGTTTGTTTTTGTTGCAACGCTGAACGTTCATTGACATCGCCGCGGTCTGCGGTCTGCCGTTTGCCGTCTGCCTCAGAGTCTGCCCGCGCCTAATGAAATTGTCAGCCTAGCTGCAACATCTCAGTGGGGCATAGTCGGTCGATCGGTCAGACGCACACACACACACACGCACACATTGAAGACACTTCAATGTGGATGCCTCGGCGCATGTTAATTAAAGCGCTTATTACAGAAAAAATGATGCAAGTGATACAATGCACTCACCAATCAAATCTAAAGCTGAGAAAGTGTCTGACACTTATACTTTATTGTTTTTTATACCCTCTACTTACTGAAAAATGGTTGAAAGGGGTAGCATTAAGTAAGGAGAGATCAGAATTCGGCAATAGCTGATTTCAGTTGAAGAAAAAAATCGCCTTAAACAAAGCTAGTTTTTCTTCCAACTGAAAGCTAATTTTCTTTAACGGAAGAACAGTTTTTTTTTTTATGATCGCTAGAAATTTTTAGTCATTTTGTAGAATACCACATTATTATTTATGGTTAAATTTAACGATCGCAAAATTTATTCTTCACAGTAAGTGAACAATTTAAGACTCAAAAGAGCAAGAGAACGGAAACTTGGTGTGTGCAAAAACATTTTTAATGACTTTGTTTTTGGTTTACATGCGTTTAACAATAAGTATATCATTCTGAATATATCTTATACTAATATAACAACTTAATCATTTTCTCTAAGACAAAAGACACAAATAAAAGACTTAAATAAAATTTGAATGTTTTCTTAAAGTTATGATTAAAAAAAGAGAGCTAGAAAAACTTTGTACAGGGCATCTGCTAGTCGTTCACGCTTAGCACAACTAAATCAAACTAGTTTTGTTTTTATTATTGTTTGTAGCTGATGCTTTCATTATCAGCTCGGCAAAAAGCAATTTCTTAGCTGTGCGCACTATTAATTTAAATAATAATTTTGTTTTGGCTTTCGTTTCGTTTCGTTTCGGAATTGTTTTCTGTCATTTCAAGTGCAGCGAAATCCGTTCAAAAGTGCTATGCACTTTTAAATGATTAACGCGGCTCGTTGGACGACAGCAATGCGCCTAATTACCACACACACACCCCGACCCCTTCCGCCCCCCATTCAACATACTGCCACATTCATTTTGAAGTCTGTGTTTATCTCTCTGTTTACTTTTGACAGCTGCTCTTTGCATTGAGTTTCCAGCTCCATCTCCATTGTGATGGGGTGCTGCTGTGGCAAGCCATTGCGACTCCCAGGCTACCAGCGACTATGATATATGATATGATGTGAGATCATCGTTATATATCTATCAGAAATGTCATTTGTTATTTGAGCAGTTCACGCAATGTATGATGAAAATGATATGTTATAGTAGCACACAAGTTTTAATTGGCATCGAATTGCAAATGAACTACATTTCTATTTGGAGCAGCATATATCCAAAACATCGAAAGTGGCTTGAACTTTGTTGAACTCGGAAAACTTAGTCTCAATTGGTATATGCTATAGAAAAACTTAAAGTGCAACCTTTTACTGTTATTTAATATAGTATGAATCTTCAGAAATAGATTTAAAAGAGAATTTTTTCAGTGACTGTTAAAAAAAACCGGGTGAAACTTAACCCTTAACTTTAGTTGCTTAAAAATTTAAAAGCTTATAAGTCCTATGACTTTATCTTAATCTTGTTATTAACGTTCCAATCAAAGACATCTTTAAACAAGTTCCAATATTTATTTTTGAAGATTGAAATGTCACAACAAACATTATTATCATTTTTTCTTTTGCTGTCATACTGTGTAGAAAACAAATAGAAATTAAAAATAAAATAAATAATAATATTCAAAAAAGAAATTATTAACTTTTAATCAAATTGGACATAAACCAATGGGCAATATACTCGAGAATACTGCAAAACTGAGTAAAGGCTCAAAGAAATTCGCACATTTTGAAAAGTAAGAAGTTGAAATAAGCTTTCAAGAAAGAGTTCAGAATGCGTTGCTGCTTCAATGATTTTGTGTGTGTGTGTGTGTGTTTGTAACCAACAATAATGAACTCTGTGTGGCAAGCATAAAGATATAAAAAAGAAGATAAAGTCTGTTAGTTGGATAATTACATTTGTCTGGTTTAAATTAGATAATTGCGTTGCTTTCTTAACCTCGCACAGTGATTCCACGATTTGTTTGTGATGTAAAGTAAAGTATTTGCTTTATAAATCAATTAAGCCGATTAGCAGCGCATTCAACCCACAATTAGTTCAAGAGAAATTTACCTAATTATGACAGGCAGCTTGGACAGAAAGACTATGGAGAGTTATGACTAGACTTAAGCTACAATTATGTAAACTAAATTGAATTAGAACCGTGAAGATAATGTTTCTATATGAAGTATATGTTTTTGTAGTTTTAACCTTGGATAATATTATATAAATCGAAATAAAATAATTATGGACTTTATTGATAAACACTTTATAAACAAAATTAATCGTATGCTGTCCTGCAATTCAAAATTTAAGTAACTACATTCAAAAATATCAAATCAAGTAAAAAGTATATATTGTATTATATTTACAGACGCTATGAGGAGGATCCGGATAATGCTTGGAACTGTTGTTCCTGGTGTGAATATCTACTAATTGTTATACTAACCACCATACTTTTGGTGGGTGTCTTAATACTTACACTCTTCTGGGTAATGTTCTATCGTGGTGGATTCGCTTGGTCGGATAGACCATTGCAACAGTTCAATTTGCATCCCATCTTGATGGTTGCGGGCTTCGTAACGCTCTCCGGATTTTGTAAGTCATAAGACATATATATATATATAATGTTGACATTTTGCTTGATAATTAAATAATCTGGATTGCAGCTATCTTAATTTATCGACTGTGCCGTTGCGTGAAGCATATCTATGTGAAACTGATTCACATGTTCTTTCATGCCGTTGCGATACCCTGCATTGCCCTCGGCTTCCTCTCCGTCTTTGACTCGCACAATGCATTGCATAAGGTGAATTTCTACAGTCTGCACTCGTGGCTGGGCTTCGTGACAATGGGCATGTTTGTGCTGCAATTTGTAATTGGATTCTTCACGTGAGCTCCCTTCATTACCTAACTTTTTTATGTTAAATATTTATATATATGTGTATACGATTCTGTTTTCATTAGGTTTCTGGTGATGCTCTGTTGTGAAAATAAGACATATAGCTGTCGCTCAGCCATGGTGCCCATTCATGCCAGCATGGGATTGGCCAATTTCTGGCTGGCCATTGCCACATCTGTTACAGGCATTATTGAGAAGGAACGGGAAACTGCCAATGATCAAACTTTAAGGTGTGTTAAGAAAAAACCATTTTAAATCAATTTTTGGTTTTTGTTTTCCCACAAGCTGTGAATTTGTGATTGAAACTTCTACTGTTCTCTTATACTTGCAGCAAGGAGAACCGTCTGATTGAACATTATATAACGAGTGCGATAGGCTTAATGCTGATTGTTATTGGCATTATTGTTACCTTTGCCGTGCGAAGAACCAATGCACCAGCATCTGCCAAAGTTTATGTCACCGAACGCATTTAGATGACGCTGCCATGCCCCAGCCACGCCCATCGCCCATGGCAGTCACAGCCAGTCTAATCAAAGGCTTATCATCACTCGACTCGGTGCAGAAATTACTAACTATATAGTACTATATATGTAGCTGTGCAATCTATCAATTGGATACATCAAAACGTCTATAACACAAAGATGCAAAAAGAAAACTGATCAAAAACACGCTTTAGCATTCTCCTCTCATCAAATCGTACATACTACATAATATATAAAACATATTTTACATACTTTACATACTTTACACTATTTATGCCAAAATCAAAGAAACTCTTCAACCTACTAAAATCAAAACTAGAACTTTTCCATCAACTTTTTTGCAGCTAAGTAGTTTTCTTTTAGGTATAGGAATCTCATTCTAACAGACTTTAAACAGAAAGTATAGAAAACTTTAGAAACTATAGGACCGCCCAGCCCAAGACCAAACGTAATATGGAACTACAAAGAAAATCAAATATGAAATTTATAACAAACAAAACAAACAGCTGAAAATCATGGCTAGTTTTTCGGTAGTTTTCTAGACATTTTTACCCACAAACAAAAACAAAAGCAAAAGCAAAATTATTTAATATACTAATCCTTATACAAAATACTAATGCATAAACTTTACACAAAACTATACGTAGATATTGTCGCATTTGATGTTTTTCTTTGTAATTGTGCAAATAATTGTATTTCATAATAAAAGCTAAGCAATATATAAGTTGTAAACCAATTTAACAAGTACATAAATTTATAATAAATGATTTTTTTATTTATTACATTTAAAATAACTGCTGTGCTTAACTTATTTTCAAATGAAACTGGATAAATACGAATACTCCGTGCTAACTAAAAGTGTTTTCTTTAAGACGCGGCAGCCGTAGTTTTCGTCTTAATGATACAGCACTACTATTATCGCATACCGACTCTTGGCCAGTGACCAAAATAGTGCCATTATTCGAGCTTATGGAGTAGACACTGGCATTCTGTGGCTCCTGTTGGCTGTCATGCATTTCAAAGTTACGGACACGTGGCTCTGTTCTTGGACTTGTTAGGTCATATTCGATGTCTAACTTAAATGGTGAGACAAAATTTCGTATCCAAATCTTGGATTGCGGCCGTTCTCGTTTCTTATGGATTGTGGGTGCAATCTTTTTAGGTTCATAGGATAAGTCTGGCTCAAACGCAGGAACTTCGCCCATACAAACATGTAGTTTTTGAGCTTTGGGTGTGTCCGCAAGCAAATATCCACATTTACATTCCACATATCCATGTAATCTGTAGATGGGTCCAAGCTTCTTGATGCTAAAACAGCGTTTAACATGCGCCGTCAAACTTTTTTTGAATTTGTCGGTGTTGATGCCACAGCTGGGACAACTGGCAGCGTTTCTTATTTCAGGAATTGTGTACCAAAATGTTTTTCTGTCTTCCAACATGCTGGACTTGAGTTTTGTGTCCTAACAAGGGGAGAAAAATTTTATATTTCCATCAAGCTGCTGAACTTCCATAATATCTTACCGTCATTTTCTTTTTGTTTGGCATTATTCGCCACGTAGATTGGAGTTTAATATTTTACATCAGCTTGTTGTATATTTATTATTATTACTTCCTTTTGTTTTTACCAACAGGTCCTGCTGCAGCAAAAATGGTGTCGCATTTTCATTGTTGGCTGTGTTTGTCCACAGTGCAAAAGACACATATCGCATTCAGCAAAATGGGTAAAAGATGATCCAGTAACTTGTTTATTTTACCTTTCTTATCTTTTACTTCGTTACTTTTAATTTTATTTCTATGCATACAATTGTTTGTTGTTGATGTTTAATATGGTTTAATGATATCGATACCATTGACATCGCTAATTTATTTCTATTGTGAACGATTTTTTTTTGCATCATTTTGCAACACTGTACTTGTCAATCGTCTATCGAACTTCCAACACAAATTGCCTTAACAAGAAAACATAAAAATTACTAAGTTTTTAAAGAAACTTAATTGTAAAGCAATTTACTTTGTATAAAGTGTTTCAAAACTCAACACAAAAGAGCCGGGCTGCAAACAAAAAATAAATAATAACTAAAACAGCTCAATCGTGTTAGTTCTATAAATGATATTCTGTATGCATATGTAGACAAAAATATTGGGGTGAAGCATGGGTAAGAATTGGAGTAAGAAGCCAACAAACAATTAAAGTGAACTAATGCTTCGTTTATATATAGATGTACCGGAGCCTGCAGCATGTTTACTATGCCTAGAGGAGAATTGCCTCACCTCCCTGCACGACTACATGGATATCTATTCGCCAGAAGCTGTCCGGCAGAATGTAGTGAAAATAATCAACAAGCATTTTTTCATGCAGCTACCCGAAAGCAGTGTGGAGTCGCGAACAATATGTTCTTACTGCTGGCGAACAGTATCTGCTTTCAACACGTTGCACGAGTTTGTCAGCGCCGCTCAAAAATCACTGCGGGAGACGAAGGTATTGTTGATGGAAGATGATCCTTTGACTCAGGGTAACTTAAACGAGGCACCCAAACCGAATCAGGAGCAAGCCGAAACAAACGAACGCAACTTCTTCTACCCTGAGGTTAAGATCGAGGAACATGAGCTCGAACAGCTGCCCAAAATTGAGGTGCTCGAATCGACAACCCGTATACAAGCAGTTGAACGTGTTGCCTCTCCGGCCCGACGATTGCGCAAGCGTGTGAAGGCCGAATTTCTTGACGAGAAGTCGACTGAACTTGTTATTAATGATCCGGTAACGCCGATTGAAACGCCTAAAAAGCGTCGAGGACGACCACGAAAAACGGAAGTTGCTTTCAAGGAATCGCCTTGTGAAACGCCAGTTGAGCCAATAACTGATTTAGAAACAGAACTTAAAGAGGAAAAACCTGCCAATTCAAGCGACGACGTTAGCGATCAAGATTTCATGGGCCATCTCGACGATGGACTAACAAACAGCGACGACAGCAGCGATATGGAGAGTTCAGTTAGTGATGATTGTTCCGACTTTACGCTCGATATTCCCGCTGAAACTGCATATGCCGTAATTCCGAAGCGTACGACTCCAGTGCGGCCCAAAAAATACAAGAAACGTGCGAAGCCGGCTGAGCCGAGAGTCCGTATGTCCCGCGAACTGCTGGATCAGCGCAAAAAACAACAGGAGGAATTCGATATCATCATTGCCAAGTTCTTTAACGATGAGTTGCCCTGCTCCATATGCAATTTGTTGGTTCATAACTTTACGGAAATGCAACGACATCATCGCCTTACACATGAAGTGGAACCGGGCTACGTGCTCTGCTGCGGTCGTAAATTCACACAGCGTAAAGTGCTTGCCGAGCATGTACAGGTACATTGGAATCCGGATCACTTCAAGTGCACAACCTGCGACAAGGCATTCCAAAACTCACGACACCTGGAGTCGCATCAACAGATGCACTTGGTCAAGTTGTCTTTCGAGTGCGACATATGCTCAAAGGTGTTCCTTAGTAAAACGGCCATTGACTATCATAAACTAAACAAACATGTACCCAAATCAGAATTCAAATTCGCGTGCACTGAGTGCAACAAAGTGTAAGAAACTTCTCTTTTGGCATAAGTTGCAGATATAATAGATATTATTTTCCTCAACAGATTCCTGACTGAACGTAAGCTAAAGAATCACATGGGCTCCATGCATGATCCGGAGAGCATAATTATATGCGACAAATGCGGGAAACAGATGCGCACGAAAATCATTCTGAAGAAGCATTTAGAGCTTATGCATTCAAATACACCGCGTCCAGAGCCCGAGTTGAAACAGTGTCAGATCTGCGGTGCCTGGCTTAAAGGCATGACCGGTCTGAAGCAGCACATGAAGAGCATACATGTTGAAAGTGAGGGCGAGCATCGTTGTCATGTGTGCAACAAGATATCACCAAATGCTCGCGCTCTCCGTCGCCATATTTATCACAAGTAATGCATTTAATTTGTCCATTGTAATTCAATTTTAAATCTGTTTCTTTTTGACCTACACAGTCACGAATGCGAGCGTAAATTCAAATGTACCATGTGTGATAAGGCATTTAAACGACCACAAGAACTAAAAGTAAGCTATTGAAATAACACATCTAAAATCAAAAGTACAGTAATCCAATTTGTTGACAGGAACACACATCAACGCATACTGGCGAAGTTCTTTATACCTGTCCAAACTGTCCGATGACCTTCTTCTGCAGCGCCAACATGTACAAGCATCGACAGCGTTTGCATCGAGCCCAATACGAGGCGGACAAGAATCAGCCAAAGCCTCCCAATATTCTACAGGCGGCCGTTGGGGCCACAGCGGCGATGAAAATGAAACGTATACAGAACTCGAATGTTTCTAGCATAGAAACGGACTTGAAGCATTTTTAGAACATTTACAATGCGTATTAAGACTTTCTAGTTGTAGCTTAGCTTAAAGATTTTGTAAAGTCAATATAATGACAAAGTAAAGAAAAAGTCGATGTCGACACACATTATTACAATGTAAAGCTGTTTTCACTTTATTCAATCCCAGTTTCTGGCAAAGATCTCTCTTTTGGCAATTGAAAACAAACAAGGTTGGAATGTCTTTCTTTCTTTATAATTATTTACAAGGATGGCTTAACGGCACCTTATATAACGCATTTGACATTTACATATTTTTGTTTTGTATAATGCATAAATTTAAAATATATATTTGTTTATCAGATACTGCATTTGTCTCACTTTTATAATTGTATTGGGATTTTGTGTGTTTGTTTTTGTTTATCTTAATTCGTTAAACATTTAGATTTGTTGTAGCAGTAGCAAACATTGAAAAAAGTATATTTAACTTTACTTTACATACAAATATTATTGTTCTTTCCTCATTAGTTTAGTGCAATAAGTTCTCCTTTGAATACAATAAAAAAAAAGTCGAACAAGTTGAGTTTAAGTATGTATAGGATAGTATAATTGTGTAAGTATTATATTTTTATATTGGCTTTTTCTTAAACTTGGTTCAAGCCGCATTTTAAATAACTCGTATTCGTTCTGGTTAACTTGGAATTTGGGTTTGCATATATAGTTTCTCAGCATTATCATAGCGTTTGGATTTGCGAAACATGCGCGTTAATAAACTCTCGATATTTAGGCAACATTTATAAATACAATACTTGCGTTAAAGGTTTTTTATATCCAAGGGAATTTTAATTGAATTGGTTATAACAAACTATTTGCGACACCATATTATACTTAACGTTATAGGATTAGTTGATTTAGTTATTTTTATCGAATCGGGTTAGTCACAGAGACCGGAGATAAAAGCACATAAAAAACAAGACAAGGTTTTTAGACATTTTCAAAACATATGTAAATCAATTATTTATTGTATTAATAATATTGTGCTACTAAATCAAAAGAAAAAAAAAACAAAACAAATTAAAGTTTCAGCTCATTTAGTGACAAGGTTTATACATTTTAGCTAAGTGTTAAAAACTTTTTCTACATCATTCATTCATTCAACTTAATTAAAGAACAAAGCACAATTTTTTGTTTCTTAACAAGAAGTGAAAAAAATAAATGAAATAAACAAAAAAAAATACTGTTGAAAACTGAAGCAGAACAAAGGAGATATAAAATCAAATTAATAACTTTTATACAGCTTCTTTTCGTTTTTGGATTTATATTTCGCACAAGTTTGAAATTGTGAAATTTTGTTTTGCTTCTCTTACGCGCTGAGGGGTAGGGGCGAAGGGGGTTTTGGATTCTTTGCATTGACAGTAAGTTAAACTTGAAAACGGAGTTGTGTGAACGCGTAACATAAATAACAACAATAATTATATAACAATGACTAAAATTATTTAAAGTAAACTATTAATTGTTTGCGTGGCAACTGTTGCTGATTTCTGATCTTGTTGTATATGCATTTCTATTTATGAGCAGGATAGAATTATTTCTTTAGTTGTTTGCAGCTTTGGCTTTTGCTGCTGCCTGAATACAATTAGCATATTGAATTTTTTTAGCTTTCTCTTTTTTTCGTATTTTTTTTTTGGATAATTTATATATTTATTTTGTTGTGGGTGTGTGGTTGTGTTTTGTGTGTGAGTGTATGAGAGAAGCCCCTTAAAGTTTGGTTTGCTCAACCATATCGATGTTCACCTTGTAGAACACATAGGGATAGTATTCGGATTGGCCGAAGCCCAAGCCGGGTATGTCGACATTCTAAGTAAATGTAAATACAAATTAATAATGAGTTAAGTAAATATTGAGTTAGGTCTTACATCTGCACTGCTGACATTGCCACCAGCGGATGCACCATCCAAATGGCCATACAACTGATTGAGGACATCGCGCAAACGCTTAACGCTCTTCTTGTTCGGCTCAATCAATATGGCCTGGAAGTTAACGGGCAGACCGTATCTACAAATGTAACGAAATGATTAATTTGCACATTCCATTTTGCTGGCTAATGACGCACCTCAGCACGGATTCCACAAACACACGCAACGCTTTGACGTGTATCAAGGCACAGAAGGCCTCGCTAAAGTTCACCTTCAGCCAACGCACCAATGGACCCTATAAACAAAATAACATATAATTATGCCTTGGCAAAATTATAGTGGCATGAACATACAAACTGCTTCTTCTTGTCGGTCATCAGTTTGGTCATCTCGTTCTTGCCCGCCGCCAACTCCTCCTCGTTGTAGACAAAATCACGCACAATGAACTTGCGTTCGCGAGCGTGCAGCTTGAACTCTTCGGTGACCTTCTTGAAGAGTGTCACATTGAACAGGCAATAGTCGGGATCCTCTTTGATGAGCTGCGACGAGCGTGGCACAATCATATCAGTGATTTTCTCATAGTTGGCTAACCAATCATTGGCCATGGTTCTAAAGTACACATATAGAGGAAGCAAAGAGTAAATAAGTGTCATAAGTGATCAACTTTATCCTCTCTCACTTACTTTGGCACAATCACGAGGAGTGTGGTCAAGTACTCCGAGTCCAGTATAAAGTGCTCCTTCTTGACCAAGTCCGCCAGATTGCGTGTCAGCAGGCTGCCACTGTGTGGGAAGAGTATGCGTTAGTCGTGATATTCAGTTTTGTTATTGTATATTGCTTTGCTTACGTTTTCTTCTTCTCCAAATTCTGAAGATTTCCCTTCAGATTGTTGTAGGCTTGGGATTTTGTTTTTAAATCGCCATCGATTTGACCGGTTTGTTTGGAAATGATATCGGCAATATTGCGCAACGATTGCTTGATCGGATACTTGGCCATATCCCATTGGAAACGCGTTAAATACTGCGGCAGATCGGCTATTTATGGGGGTTAAAATAAAAATCTATTAGTTTAATCTCGCAAATATTCAACTTTTAATGCAAAATGACTAGCAAAACTAGTCCGTTATTATTTATAAAAAGTAAATAAATTTTTTTAAAAAAATATTGCTGGAATTCATCTAAAACTTTAATAATTTATTTTTTCTTATATGTTTTTTTTTAGTAAAAAATAAACTGAGTTAGTTAAAAAGAATAAAAATGAAAAGAATAAAGTTATGTAAGTAATAAATATTGCTCTTAAATATATCAGATAAGATTAAGATAGGATAAGTTGTTACAAACACGTATACATAAGACACGCATACACACGCACATTCATACAAACAACACAGATACACACACAAACAAAAAGGAGCAAAATTCAAAATTCATTTCACATTTTACACACATGATTTAACAACAACAACTACAGCAAATAAATACAATATTAGCTACAACAATGTGTTAACAAAATGCCGTAAGTGTAATATTAGTGTTATAACTAATTAGCTCAAAGTAAGCAGCAATTCAGTGCGAATTAGTAAAACCAAAGGAAGTCCCTATCATTTATTTCCTGTCATTAAATTACAGAGCTTTGTACATTAACATTTCTGTTTCTGTTAAAGTTGCATAGGAATTGAGAAAGTGTTATCGTATCTTAAAAGTTTTATCGTAAGAAGCAAGTTTCATTGCCGTATCGTTTATTATCACAATTGTTCCAAGTTTCAAACCGTTTTAAATGGACTTGAATGACTTCAAAAATGGACAATTATTTCTTCATGTCAAATTATAGAGTGAAAAAAACATGCACATAAAAACATTCACTACATATAATAAGAAAGGTAAAAGCTGCTAATTACTTTGAAGGGATTCTAAAAGGGTTTTTGGTTTAAGAGAACAGCAATTGGTATAGGTATATAATGCATATAGTTAAAGAAGGAATAAGGAGTACCTTTCGTAATATATTTTTGAAACGGCACAAAATGTTAGCTGATTTTTGTATGACTAGTGTAATATATAAGATATATATAATATATATTTTGTTAAGTATAAAATAAGTAAAGCTTATGTTCAAACACTTAAAAGCAAATAATAATAATAACAATTAAATATAAATTAAAATAGTTTCTTTTTTTTAATAATTCTTGTTTCAGTGTATATGTAAGTGTGTGTGTGTGTGTAATATAGAGCTTAATGGATATCGGCGTTAATCGTGGCTATGATAATTGCGCAGCAGAACAACATTTTTGGTGAGCAGTACACTGAAAAAACAACATATTCGCTTTTACACTGTTACAAATAATTTTTGGTGTATTTATATATATCGGGAAATCAAAATCAATTAACTAGGGAGCACACATTTTGAAATATGCTCGTGAAATAATAACTGCAAAATAAATAATCATATATATATATAGAAAGAGAAATGAGAGACAGAGCGAAAGAGTGAAAGAAGATCGTAAAAAGGTGGACACAAAAAGACTTTGAATTTGTTTTTGGTTTTTTTATTCTTTCGGTGGGGTGTTGAACAACTTTAAACTGTATAGTCGGGTGTATAACACATATATATATATATACCGTATAACAGTTATATAACCAATCCAAACGCTTCAGATCACAAAAAAAAAACAATAAAATAGTAAGCAAAAATAATATTCAAGTTTTGCTTGAGGAGTTCGGTGAAGATCACAAATATATATATATATTCATATATATAGAGAGAAAGAGTAGTAGTAGTTATAGGTGTTGGAAAATACATAATTAAATAGTGGGTACATCGAGTAAAAGTGATTTCTCAAAAACGAAAAAGTAAATGAGAAGGAAACGTGAACGGAAAGGCAGAAAGAAACGAAAGAAAGAAAAAAACACAAGGATAACGGATAAATAGAGCAACGTCCAAGGGTCATTATACATATATATACTTATATATATATGTATGACCAGGCATGCTAACCTGGACTCAGCGGAAATTCGGGCAGCTCGGGATGATCCGTGTCTGGACTGGAACGACCCTGGCTACTACTGCCACAACAACTACTCACTGGAGACGATCTATGAGTTGGTGTTAAATTAAATCCATTGTTTATATTTAATTGACTCGGTGTAGAACGTTTGCTATAAATTTGATCGGCAAGAGAATTGAAGAAAGAGCGATAACTAGAGCGCGGTGTGGGCGATGTCTGATGCCAAAATGTCATTGGTTTTGGATTTGGAAGTGTTGTTGTGCATTGTGATTGTGCGCTGTATGTGTATGTGTGTGGGTGTGTGTCGGATGTCGGGTGTGTAGTGTATTTTGGTGCATTTGGTATTTTTTTATTTGATGAGTGGAATGTGAATTGATGCCGTGAATGATTTAAAAAAAGAAATAGATTATTTATTGCATTTTGAATGGTTTATCCTTTAATGAAATTAAACATTTATGCATGAGAGAGAAAGGGGAGAGAGAGAGAGCGAAAGCAAGTGCAAGTTTTTTTTCAGTGTATTCATTGTGTTTTGGTGTCTGTGTGTGTACGTGTGTGTGTGTGTGTGTGTGTGTAGTATGACTGCAAACATTTGAAGTTGAAGTTTGGATGACTGGCATTTGGCAAAAGATATTTTGTTTGGATTGATTTTGGTTTTGGCAACGGTTCTACTTGAGAGACAGAGAGTTAGGTGAATGCGATGATAAAAGATACCTGCACTTCTTAGAGTTACGCTTCGGTTTATTGAACCACCAGTCGAATGTTTCGGATAATGAGGAGGCGCTCTGCGGACTCTTTGGATCATCCAGATCGACATCCTCATCCGTATCGCAAATCGATTTATCTGTTGGTGACATCAGCGGTGGCGATTGTTGATGTTGCTGGTGGTGATGTTGCTGCTGTTGCAATTGCAATTGTTGCAAATGTTGTTTGGGCGATTGTTGTTGCTGGTGTTGTTGTTGTTGTTGTGGGAATTGAAATTGACTGACGTGACTGCTGCTGCTACGAAAGCTGAGCTTATTATTGTTTATGCTGCATGTGTTGTTATTCAGCTTTTTGCTATTAGATCGCGACATGCTGTGCGATGAGCTAGCTGTGCTTGCTGTTGGCGCCGATGTTGAGAAATAAGCCGACGAGCAAATAGTCGACGATGATGCAGTAGCATCAGTTGTTGCTGTTGGTGTTGTAACTGCTGCTGCTGCTGCTGCTGGTGTTGTTGCTGCTGTTGCTGCTGTTGGCGTTGTTGTGCTGCACATGCTGCTGCTGCCAGTGGCAATAGCTGTTACCGTTTGTATCGCACAACGTGTGGCATTTAGCATTGAGGAAGCTGTCTGCGAGTAACATTCATCGGCCATTAGTGTGCTCGATGTGGCACTTGCGCTGGGCGGTGCAAGGATGCTACAACTGCCACTCAGTGCCGCATAGGTGCATTCATCGCAGGCACAGCCCGGCAACGGTATCACAAAATCAAAATCCCGTTCGGACTCATCGTGCGTTGAGGATAGATTTGTTAGACTGCCGCCGCTCAAATGGCAAACGTTGCAGGCACCTCTACTAGCTGATGATGTCGATGCGTTGGTGGCAGAGGCATACATTGAGGCACAGGCAGAGGCGCAGGCGGCATGCGTATTATACGATTGGGAATTGGTGGAGGTATTGCAGCAGGTATTGGCTTTGGTTGTTGTTGTTGTTGAGAGATTGTTGTTGGATTTACCCTTGATATCCGAAGGCAGCTGATGGTGATGATGATAGTGGTGTTGTTGTTGTTGTTGTAGGGGATTGTTTTGGTGGTGCGTGTGCTGGTGTTTACGTTGATGGCGCAGGCTTAGATGCTTCAAACGCTGATGGTGTCGACACGGCATGATTTCATCGGGCGGACCAGGACCTGATTGTGCCACACACACACACACAGACACGGCAAGTAAGTAAGGGGGTAACAAGGATTCGTCGTGTTGTTCAACGGATTTTCATAATAATAAACGCAGTTGTTTTTGGTTTAGGTTTTCCAATTTTACACACACACAAAAAAACAGTTATATATGGATAGAGAGGGGAGAAATCATTTGTTGTTTGTGAGCTTAAAAACTATAGCATACATTTTGGGGCAATGCCATATGACGCAATAAACCCTAGATAGATCTTAAAAAAAGAATAAACCAAGAATCACTTTACGCTTTCTTTATGATTTATGAACCAAAAAGGCCAAAAAACGAAACGAAAAATTGTAAATAAATTGAAAAAAAAATTAAGAGATGAACTGAAATTCGAATAAAAAACCAAATTAAAATAAATTTGTTGTACATATACTATACGTATATATATATAATCAAACTCATGTGTGTATATAATAATTTTGCAATTTTTGTCGTGCAATTTGTAAACCAATATAATCAAAATATATGTTTATAAAAAAATATTCATGAACAACAGTGGAAAGAATGTTGCAAGAAAAACTGTTTCATTATTTTTTCTTCTTCCGTTTACAGTTTTTCTCTGTAATTTATTTACTTTTTCCAATAATTTTGCATATAAAATCATTTTGGTATATCAAATCAAATCAATTTTGTTTTGTACAGTGTAAAAGCGTTATATATTATTTGTTTTTATGTATATTTTTTTTTTTAAAGAATTTTTCTCGATACTTTTGCAGCTACAGCATATGGATGCTAAGAAAAAACAAGCGAGTTAAACATGTGAATGGCAAAACGGTAAACACAACAGAAATACACATACAAACACACACACAGACACACACATATAGAGTGAGATGGATTTCAGGTGCAGGTAAGAGATTAGTAACAAAATGTACAGTTATAATTTAATATTATAATTATTATTCATACGAGCAAAGGACTAGCGAGTGAGCGAGCGAGCGAGAGAGAGCACAGAAAACAATGTATGCGAGAAAGGCTCAGACAACAACACAATACACACACAAAAACATACACATACAGTACAAACACACAAACACGAACATAGACATATTGAACATTTAGAAGAAGTTGTATAACAGTTTTTTTTTTAATTTTCATCTTGTCGACGCACGCACTTAAATTAAGTAAAAAATTATATCAAATTAAAAAAGAATAAATCAAAAGATTTGAAAAGAAAAACTCAAAAATGTTAAAGGAAAAAACCGCGCTTTTAATTTTTTTGTCATCCCGAGTATAAAAGTTTTAAGTATGTTTAATGAAAAATTTATTTTCTTCATAATTTTTATTACTTTATTGCAAGTTAAAGAATTTGACTGTTATTTTTCAAGATTTGAACACTAAGAAAGAAAATAAAGAAAACAATAACTAAAAGTATAAAAGTACAACAATATTTAAGTAAATTTATGTAAAATATACAAAGTGTTTTTTTCTCACTTAAAGAGAGAATAAATAGAGAGAGAGTTTAGCGCTTAGAGTGATATAGAATATCATTTAGAGGGAAGAGTTAAGAGTTTGTTTAACGGCTTTCTTCAAGTTGTATGTGTGTGTGTGTTAGTGTGAGTCTTTGTTGTTAACTATATATACATATATAGCATATTATGTCGCTGTATTGTGTGTTGTATGTTGTGCACGTGGATAGTATTATTGGTAGAATAGATTGATTAGAGAGAGAGAGAAATGTACAACAAATGCAACATAAAATATAAACAACGCAAATTCTCTTGACTTTTCTGAACTTTAGTTCCATTGTTGTTATATATGTATGGTAATATACTTATATATATATATGTATATAAAACATTTATCAACTTTGATTTTTATATTTTTCTTTTTCCATTAATTTTGGTCGTGATTGATGATTTTTGTGCGCATGAATTTCAACATAAAAGTTTAAAAAATCATAAAACTAAAGAAAAGAAAACTTAAAATTAAAGAAATAAAAAATTGAAATAACAAAATAATAATTGAAAGAAAAGAAAATAAAACCTACAAGTTTTTCAGCTTAAAATTGATTAGTTTTTAAATCTAGTTCGAAACTTAAGATAAGAAAATACGACATCGTTTTAAGTATACAATAAAAAAAAGTTGAGGAGATTTTTATATTTTTGTTGGTGTGTTAGTCAAAAACTGAAGGAGTTTGTCAGGAGAGAGAGAGAGAGAAAGAAGATAACATACGTATATTGCATCCAACCATTAAAAACATTCCACATTTTTAAAAATTTGCTCTCGTATCTTATTGTTCGAGAAATTCTTGCTGATACTCAAGTCTCACAGGAAGTAGAAGAATAATAAGGGGGAGGGGCGGTTTGGACTGTAGGTAAATGTAGTGTATATATTTATATAGATTTATGTGTGTTGTATGTATTATAATCTTAAACATTCTTAGTTTGTTAGTAATAGAGATGAGAGACACTATACGAGTACATTCCGTATTTGTTTAGATACTATATAAATTGTATGCTAAGAAAAAACTTCTTAGCTAATAACTAAATAATAAATTTCTCTCAATTTCAACTAATTACGCTAAACTGAACTATTAGAACTGTAAATAGTATTGTATACTAAACTAAGCTATAGCTAAAATTGAATAAAAAGTTTGTGATAGCGGGTACTTACTGTTGTTGGCCAGCAAATTCTCATGCAGCTTATCACGCTGATCCTCAAGCACCTCACCCAAATACATTGCAACCTTGCGCGTTATCTGCTCCACATACGTATCGAGTTTGCCCAAATCATCTGACAAGCCAACCAACTGATCCAAGGTGCCAACCTACAAAGGAAACAAAATTAAAGAAGTTAAGTATGAAAGGATATGGTATTGAATTTTAATGTCACCTTAAGATCGGGTATATGAAACTTGTAGTTACTGCATAGATTATGTTGCTTGCTGGTTAGGTTGTTCATCGTGTCGAAGGTTTGTTGGCACGTCTTGTCGCCAGGCGCCGAGATAATCCAGTATTCGGACATCATTTTGATAGCTACAAAAAACGAAAATCAACTTAATTATAATGGGAATATAAAGACGAAAATATTTCCCTATACTCATATTGACTTTCTATCTATCTTGAAGTCATGTTCAAGCATGCCTTCATTATATTTGATTATGTAATTTGAAAGCAATATCGATTTAAAGTTTATAATGTATACGACGCATTAAATATTTAATTATTGACCTTCGAGGCGTTGGTAAAGCTTTTAAAATTCTTAGATGCAATCGACCCTCAATATGCATTTCATTGCCCCAAGTAACGAACTTTTGTGTGTTTGTGTTCGTTTTTGTTTGTCCATTTTTTATATATTTTTTTTGGGGGCGCCTGATAGACAACAAAGCGCAGACAGTTGGCGCCAGGCAGACTTTGAGTCCTGCCACACACAAGTGCGCATTAAAAGTATATATATATATATGTTTTGTTAACTTACAAATTCTAACAGTGCTTGCGTTTTAACAATATTTTTAGCACAAGCAGCAGCTTCTCAATCTGTATGAGTTGCAACTTTATTGGCATTGTTTCTTTATCAGCTTTTACACAGATAAACTACAACTACAACGTATGAACACGAACACGAACACGAATACGAACACTCTTCTCGTCAATTTGTGCATTTGCTGCGATAAACGTGCGCACTCTGCCAAGGCTCGACGCGATATGAGCTCTCGAGCTGTCGAGGCGTCAACGTTGCTGCCCTGCCTGCCTGCCTGCCATATGGCTGCGTTTTTTTAGTTGTTGGTGTTGGGTGCCGAAAAGGCGCAGCCACACGAAGGAAGGAATCGATGACGAAGCAACCGACACGCAAGCCGCTTGTTCAATTTGGTAAGTGTCGACACGCCGCCATTGCTATTCTATCTTGTCTATTTTGTTGTTGCTGTAAGGTCAGTGGCGTATGAGTAATCATTAGGAGATACAAATCTAACTTTGGTCAATTTCATTTTAGTAGTCACTATCATTACATAACTTCAGTTCGGCCTTCAAAGGGCACAAACCTTCAGAGTAAAGGGAAGGAGCTGCTTTACAGTGGTTGCTAATATAGATAAATATTTTAATAATGATTACCACTGTACACCGAATTCAAGCGCTGACCATACCCAATGTTAGACTATCAACAAGGCAGTGCATTGTCCTCAGCCAGGAAACAATATTTTGTGAGCCTGGCAACCCAATGCAAATATCCAGCAACAAAAGCAACAACGAAGCTTGTCTATTTTTAGCTACGAAATCTAAATTTCTTTCGTACAAATCAGTAGGCGGTTGGCAACAGGCGGGAAAGGAAAGCGCTAGCAGTTATGCTTCCACGCATATATCACATGGCACAATTTATGAGCTGTATGGTTGTGTGTGTATGTGTGGCATGTTTCCTGCAGGGGCCACTGTGACACGTTGGACAAACCATTTAATGTACAAAGTAAAACGGTTTGCCGTTAGAGTTGTCAAACTTATTTTCGTTTAATGACAGTTTAATTTACAGGACTGTCTGTTCACAATTAATGTTTGGAAATCAGTTAAGATGGCAACACAGTTTTTGGTTAGATAAAAACTTCAACTGTAAACAGACGTAAATGATGTTGACATAAAAGAGCAGCAGCAGCAACAACAACAAAGCGAGCAAGTCGCCAGTTAGACTGGCCAACGGCTGGCATAAATATGTGTGTGTTTGTGTGTGTGTGTATGTGCTGAAGAGGCGGTTGCCCACAAAGGACATTAGACAGGAAATTGCAATGTACGCTGATGTGATGACGAAAACAAAAATAGCAAACCGAATAACTGTGATGATGTTACGCACACACACACACACACACACACACACACACACACACACACATATACGTATATCTATGTGTATGTACATAGTATCTGCTGTTAGCGGGTGGGCGACCAAATTAATTAATAATAATATGTGCGGTTAGGAAAATTTAAGAGGCATTTTCCCTGTCGGCTTACGAAGGGTTTATTTTTTAAAGCGATGTCAACCTAGCAGCTGTTTTCTTTTTGTTTTAAGTGTTGTTGGTGACGTTTGTGTTTTTGTTGTATATAAATTGTATAGGCATGTTTGACTTTACGTTTCAAGTTTATATCTCGTCAACGCAGTCAAGGTCTTTGCCGCACGCTATATTACTATTAAACGTAGTCCTTGTGGCAGGCGGTCAAAACAACACACATAAATCCACATATATATATATATACGGATATATATGTTTGCATGAGCATTCTATATAGAAGAGTATTAGAGCTCATAATTTTAATTGTTAACATGCAAAATGATTTTTCAAAATTAACAGCTTTAATAGTTTGTTTACGCAGGGAGCGAGAGCAGTAAGGTGTAAAATAAAGTGGGAGAGCGCTTGTAGAGCGGGAGATGCCTATTCACCACACCCCTGACACAAACACACACTCACAACTCTGGTGTGTTCACAGCGCACAGTCAGCTGTTCGTGACAGTCACATGACAGCTTTTGGATCGATATTTTTTTTTTCTCACGGGTTTTACAACTTAAAAACAAACTTTTTATCCTTTTGCCAACATATTTTTCATTATTTAGCGCACATGTTTGCCCGCCATTTAATCATATTTTTATTCACTAGTCACACAAGCGGTAAAAATTATGTTCCGTCCCAGAAAGTCGCTATAAAACGAACGAGGCAACAGTTTTTCAGGGTCATTTCGATTTGCACACATACAAAATCATTTACGCCGTTTTTAAATGCATAAATGTGTCTTCAAAGCACTTGCGGAGTTGTTATTCTTGCATTACACTGTACAGTCGGCCATTTGATAACAGGTCAGCAGACCTGTGTCAATCAGAAAAAAAACTCGGCTTTTTTTCTTGCTACGTTGTCGTTTGCACACACAATTTAGAAGTTTTGCTTTCCTGGCACAATCACTTACATTTAAGCGGTAATACTACACGTCAGCTTGCAGGTAGAAAAACACTGTTTTTAAGTTTGTGCGTTGAAAGTGTATTAAAAATCGAGCAACACAACCGCACCACCCACAATGCACGTACGAACGGAGCACAAGTCTCTGGTAGAAACTCAACACATAAATGACAATTCACAATTACACATGAGATTCACGTGATAAGTTACGATAGACGAAAATATATCGTATAATGTTAGAGGTGGGCACACACTGTCCCAAACAGCTGTTCGTAGGCAGACAGTCATGTGTACACACTGCTCGGTCCCTATGTAGGCGCCTCCGCTACATGCCTAATTATTAAAGTTTAGTTTAGTTAATCATATTATTTGGCACAATTAAGGTGGCAATAGCATACCAAATTTTGTAAGTGTGTTTAAACATAGTTCAACTAGTAATCATTGCAATGTTATTTATGTAGTTCCTCTGTTATAAGTTGAACACAATGACTTGTTATAACTTCTTAGAATTTTTCTAAGACAGTGTGGGCGTTTGTTATTAATTCAAAGTTGTGTGCTAAGCATTGAAAATCATGTTTTTACTAGAGACGTGACCTATAAACCAGCATAAAGTGCCTCATTTGCATTGTCTAGCAATTTGTCACAGTTTTGTTTGCTGTTTCATAATAGAACAATTGCATACAACAAAAGGTACTGTCACACACGTGCACTCTTATTATGTACAGATTTTAGCATACTGAAAGGTACTTCTTAACCTTTGCCTGATATACCAACGCAGTGATTTGTGAAATTCAACGATGACTCAAAATGCTTTCAGCGAAGCACAAAGTCAAACAATTAACTGAATGGATTATGTTATTGTGTATACATTGGCGCAACAATTCCCATTCCAGTAGTGAACACTTTCCATATGTATGCCGCAATTAGCCCGTGTTTACTTACACACACATCTCTCTCTCTCTTTTCAGCGTTTATAAATAAACCAAGACAATTGTATATCCGTCCACGTCTTCCTCATTGCATAAACAGTGCATGCATTTCCATAACATTGAACCTTAACATCCAAATGGGTGAATAGGCATACAATAAAGCTCAAGTGGCAATTTCGGATATTGCTTTGTCTTCGTTCACTTAAATTACCGGCACTCATAAATAAGTGGGCTTATCAGCAGCGACTACCAATCGTACGATCACCGCTTTTTTATTTTCAAACTTATCTCGTCTCACTCCCAAAAACTCTACGTGATCTTTGTAACCAGGTGATAAATAGGTTTTTTGGGGTTATATTAATATGTCACGAGCTGAAGGGATTTCTTAAACACACACAAACACATTCATAATTTATCTTTCATGTTTAGCACAAAGTCGTACTTATTATGCCCAACGCATTTGACATTGGCTTACAACGCACCCTACAAGCTCGTCTGATCTGTCGACGCTGACGTTGACGTCGCTGTTAACGCATACGTTGGCGTCGACGCTGTCTGTATGATCATCATACCATATGCCTCTGCTGCTGCTTGCTCGGCGCTGTTCAGTCTGCAAAGAGATTCGCTCGAGTGTGGAACGCGTTACGCAGGCAAGCAAAAAGTCAAACGTTAAAAGTGAAAACTGACATACAAAAAACCCAAAAATTCGGTTTCGGTATTTGAGATTTGGTGGCAGGTGCTAAAAGTAACGGTAAACATGACACTGTTTTTGGGTTTTGGGAAGGGCCGCACTCGTTATCAATTATACAATATTGCCCGACCTAAATACATACAGACAAAATCGATCCATCTATTTGGCCTAACCCAGCCTCAAAAAAGTGAAATAAAGGAGAAATGCATATACTATATAAAGTTTCTTAACAAATATTTGTGACTGGAGTTTTCAACATTTGATTACTTTATTCAAATTGGTGCTAATTAAAATTTTGGTTTTACCATAAAAATAAAAAATTAGTATGGTGTAAATTTAAAGTTCAGATTTTTTGTTGACCTCATTAAAACATTTGTTATTAAATTTTAAAGTTAAAGCTTTAAAAATACAAATGTAATTTTACACGTGTAATTAAAAAAAATCGTAGCTTCGAACATTTAGACATTGTGACTTAATTTTAATTTAATTTAATTTTGTATATTGTGACTTACTTTAGTTGTTGTTGTTGGTGTTGCTTCTTCAGTTTGTGTTCTCTTTAAGTTCGACAGCATGAAGAGAAAGTTTCTTCAACTGATTTTAGTGCTTCTTTCTGATTGTTGCTTTTGTTGCTGTTGTTGTTGTTGCTTACTACTTTTAAGGTATAATGCTCGTCTCACTGTCTGGCTGTCTGTTTGTCTGTCTGTCTGTTCGCATTTAAAGCGTGGCGTGTCTGAAAAGTTCACAGCGAATTCGAAATCGGAATTACAAGGCTCGCAGCGACGCCGCTGCTACTATCGCTGTCGACGTCGCTGCGAGCCAGAGCAGCAGCTCGAGCATGCAACAGGTAGCTTATCGTATTGGCTGGCTAGCTGGCTGGCTGGCGGCATATTCAGTCATTGTTGATTTAAGTGTTTCCCAACCCAAAACAGCAATTTTGTGCGTCTTACAAGCAAAATATGCATAACTTAACCAGATGATGATTTGTTTTCTGATTGCGCAGAATATTTAAGAGGTGAAAGTTGTGACGACACACACACACACACACTGGAATTTCGTGTGTGCATGCGTGTGTGTGTGTGTTTTGAATTTAAGTGCATTTTAATACATTTCAATTAATGTTTACTCACAAACAAACTATTTATATCGTTTGCAGAGCTCAGGAACATATATATACATACATACATACATACACACACAGGACTCTCAAAGACCAATTAGTAAATTAACTTAGCCATGACAAGTAATTGGCCTAAAAATGTTGGAATACGCGCAATTGAAGTGCTCTTCCCCTCGCAATATGTGGACCAAACGGAACTGGAACAATTCGATGGCGCCTCAGCCGGCAAGTACACAATCGGTCTGGGCCAGGCCAAAATGGGCTTTTGCTCGGATCGCGAGGATGTCAACTCATTGTGCTTGACTGTGGTCACTCGTCTGCTGGAAAGGCATCATATCAAGCATACGGAAATCGGAAGACTGGAAGTTGGCACCGAAACGATAGTTGATAAATCGAAATCGGTAAAATCCGTTCTAATGCAACTGTTTGCGGAGAGTGGTAACACTGACATCGAAGGCATCGATACAACAAATGCCTGTTACGGCGGCACTGCAGCACTCTTCAATTCCCTCAACTGGATTGAGTCATCCAGCTGGGATGGACGATATGCGCTCGCCGTGTGCGCCGACATTGCCGTCTATGCCAAGGGTGCAGCGCGTCCAACTGGTGGCGCTGGCGCCATTGCCATGCTGATTGGACCCGAAGCGCCGCTGGTTTTCGATCGTGGTCTGCGCGCGACTCACATGGAGCATGCCTATGACTTTTATAAGCCAGATCTGAGCTCCGAGTATCCAACAGTTGATGGCAAACTCTCCATACAATGCTATCTGTCAGCTCTGGACACCTGCTATCGCCTCTATTGCAAGAAGTTTGAGAAACAGCATCCACAAAAGTCTCAATTGGGTCTGCAGAACTTTGATGCCATTCTGTTTCATACACCTTTCTGCAAGCTGGTCCAAAAATCTGTGGGACGTTTGAGTTTTAATGATTTTCTGCTGAGCAGCGAGGAGGAGCGTGTCAAGCAATTCGAGGGACTGGAACGCTTTAATAACGCGACGCTAGAGAGCACATACTTTGATCGTGATGTGGAGAAGGCCTTCCTCACCCAATCCGCCGAGGTGTTTGCGTCCAAGACCAAGAAATCACTATTGCTGGCCAATCAGGTGGGCAACATGTACACGCCTTCGGTCTACTCCGGCCTCGTTTCGCTGCTGATTGGTGAACCAGCTGCTGATCTTGTGGGCAAACGCATTGGTGTCTTCTCCTATGGTTCTGGTCTGGCTGCCTCTATGTATTCCATTCAAGTTACACAGGATGCGGCGGCCTTTGAGAAGTTTGTGTCCAAGTTGGACTATGTGCTGCCCTTGCTGAATGCACGCGAAAAGGTCGCACCCGAAGAATTCTCCGCACTGATGGAGGTGCGCGAGAAGAATAATCATGCGGCACCCTATACACCCACTGGCAGCATCAGTGCCTTATCACCGGGCACCTACTATTTGAAGGATGTGGATGCGTTGCATAGGCGATGCTACGAGCGTACTCCAACTATTAGCAATGGTGTACATTAAGGTTTCCCCTCTCTCTCTCTCTCCTTCCCCGCTCGCTGAACTACTTAAAAACTTGACAATAATAGCGAAATACTTAAAGTTCACTACATATACTATATAGTACTTTATTGATCGGATGTGAGACTACAAGCTAATTCTTAAATCTTTTTAATTTTGGGTGGATATGGTCGTCTCTTTTTTCTTCTCTCTCTCTCTCAACTTCTCTGCAATATTAATTTAGTTGGCCTGGCTAATTATCATTTCATAAAGTTCCGCTATTATTTATATCATGCAAAACACACTTCTATATGTTATTAGATTAGTGTCGGAATTGAAATCTATGCCTATATGATTGTACAATGTTAAAAGTGTATTAATGCAACAACAAATGCATGCTATGGATATGCAACAAAAGCATATAATAATTGTTTGTAAAGTGCAAATAAACAAAACATAAAATTCAAGTCAATTATTATTTTGATTCTTTTTTTTATTCGAATTTAATTAATGTAGCTTATGAAGTTAAAGGCTGTGCTCCTTCAATCACTGTAAACTTGTAGAAAGTTACGCCTGAAAAAGGAAAATATTGAAGTTAATTAATTTTATGTTTGTTTCGATGGAAACGCAGTCGAACTTCTTAATAATGAACGATTCGATATAACAGATTTTCTTTATAGTTTTTCTTGTACGCTATATGGAAGTTCGACTGTGGTAATGATAAATACCATTGGGTATGACACGTGTTTTAAATTGATCCTCTGAACGAAAGACGCCCAAATTGCTGTTAATACCAAACAAATCCTGCAAGAGAAATCACAAAATATAAATAACTGAAGCTTGAAAGAATTCTTACAAATTCTTACCTGAACACCGTAGCCAAACTCATTTGTCATTGATAACTGTGGAAAAGTAAAATAAAATAAAAATATATGTATCAAGATAATATAAAGAAAGAATTACTCACTTCTTTAAGTGTAAATGAAACGGCATAGGGTGCACCATCTGAACGACGACTGACAAAGGCCACAGCATAAGAGTATTCACCATCAATCTTTGGTGTTATCGGACGACGCCATACCTGTAACAAAGATATAAGCAAACAAAGAAACAAAACACTTGAACTTCAAAGCTACCTCAATGCTATTTTTCAAGAGCAAACGTCGTCCCTGTATGCCCAAGGGATCCTGATTGACAGCAATCACTTTACTGAAATAACATAAATTATTCCCTGTTATGCCTTAACACAATAGGAAGACCTCACCGATTTTGTAAAATCTGTTTGATTTCTGGTCGCACATTAGCCAAATCATTGGACATTATCAGGGGCGCTGCAAGCACGGCCCAAACAGCCATTTGTAGTTTGCTTTGATCGTAGGTCAGTCCGTAATTGCCCAGGATTAGCATATCGGGATCATTCCAATGTCCTGGGCCACCATGTGGCTGTATACTATCCTGATTCTTTCCAAAATAATCCATGATTTGCATAACTGATTCCAGCGAATCATCAATATCATCCCAATTGCGCCACAGATTGCAATGCTGCTTCAAGGATTCAAAGTTAGGTAATTCATTTAGTTCCGACTGATAGGCGGGCCTAAGGATTTATAAAGAATATACTCGTTGTTTGATTGAATATAATATCAATTGATAACCTTACCAGCTACAGGAATAAACCATTGGTCTACCCGTCGCATTTAGTAGGCGTCCAAATTCTGGATACCCAGCAGCCATATCGCTCACATTGGCATAACAACCGTCCAGCTTAACATAGTCCACATCCCAATTGGCAAAGGTCTGTGCATCCAATTCCATATGATCTATCACACCAGGATAGCCAGCACACGTATGTGTGCCAAAGTCCTGATACAAACCAAACTTGAGACCTTTGTTGTGAATCTGTCACATAATAAAAAAAGATTGTATAAGAGAATGCTAATTTTGAAGGATTAATTTGTTACTTACATGATCAGCTAGCACGTTTAGGCCGCGCGGAAAACGTTTGAGATCAGGAACTAGCTTATTATTCATACTATCTCGCTCTTTTTCCAGCCAACAATCATCAATAATCACGTATTCGTAACCCGCATCAGCATAACCTTCCGAAACCAATAAATCAGCATGACGACGGAACAGTTCCTCACTAAAGGGAATGTTTGCTTAAATGTTAGGATCATGGTACAGCCATGAATCATCTTGTCTCACCTGATGCACTCATCCGGATAAGTTTTGCAATCGGTTATGCAGCGAAAACGTTGCCAGGACATCCAACCCATTGGTGGTCTGCAAAAAACAACAACTTTTGCTTACTACACTTAACATACAAATCAATATAATAAACATTTACTTTCGGGCCAGTCCATTGTCCAGCGCTGAACCTCCGTCGAAAATCTGCAGTAGCAGCAATAATGTTGCCACAGAATATAACGTTCTAAGCATGGTGCTTGTTGCTTAAGCTGTGCACAGGTAATGCGTCCTGCCTGATCGTACCTCGGGTTTTTATAGTGTGTTCTTAGTTTAGATAACTGTGTATGTTTACCCCAAAACAACTGGCGTAAACATGCAGACAAGCGGGCCGTTGTTAAATGTTAATTGAAGAGCTCGAACACTCTAACACACATTGACTGAGCATTCAGTTCACAATGCCAATTGAGCGCAGCAGGGAATGCGCCTTCTGTTGTTCGGAAGGCTCCTTATCAGCAAACTACTACTGTATTGTCCGCAAGTTCGTCAGGTTATCAATGCAAAGCATTTAGCTAGAGTGCCTTTACACTGTGCTACAAGATTTCCAACATTTTGCGTGGCAGTTGCTGAAAGCATTAGTGTATCAGTTAAAGTCTCTATGTTCTCTTTTGTTGAGTATTGTAGTTGCATACAGTAGATGCAGCATAATAACAACTACAATTTCAATGGAGCCGATTTAATTAAAAAATATGTAATTAAATTCTTGACCCAAATGGCGTTTTATCAGGCACTTACAGATACCAACATATCTTTTGCTTATTGACAAATCAAAACAATTCAGATATCACCGCAATGCCAGCTTATATTCTGTTTATTTGCCTTTCCATTAAGCAATACCCGTACTTTTAATAAATATTAATCAGTCGAGATTTGCGCGGGCGGTTTAATTTGCGTTTGGATTTGTTATTGTTAATTCCCAATGAGCTAACACTAAAAAATACCAAATGCAAGTGCAAGTGTTTTGCAGCACTGCTTAACAATCGATAGATTGTCATCGAAACATATAAGCGGCTTTGCATGTTTCGGCGTGTTTGTTTAATTCTTTCATTTTTGTGTAATATTACCAACGCGTATTAAAATGGCATTCCAATTGCCACCGACAACAACTACAGCCAGCGCACCTGGCTTTTCATTTGGCCTTAACACCGCACCAGCTACAACAAATCCCGCCGCTGCTGCTGCTGGTGCCGCCAAACCAACTTTTTCATTCGCCGCCCCAGCCGGTGCAGCGCAAAATTTAGGCGGTGGAGATGCAGACAATGCAAAGGCAGCACCGCCCCCATTTGCTGGCTTTGGACTGTCGGCAACAACGTCAACCCCAGCCATTTCAACGGGACTAAGTGGACTTGGTGGCGGCTTGGGAGGAGCTGCACCAACTGTGGTAGCTGCAGCACCGGCAGCACAAGTCGCCCCTGTCGCTGCAGTTGCACCAGCACCAGCTTTTACAGGATTTATGTCACAGCCAGCAGCAACGGCGACAGCACCTGTGGCAGCTGCCGCACCAGCAGCAAATCCACTTATTGGTGGCATCTCAATGGCGCCGAAAACCACACCTGCTATTGCGCCTGTATCTGCCTCTGTGGCTCCTCTGGTCAGTGCAGCACCTGCCCCTGCGCCTGGTACCGGCTCGTTCGCCAATCTCAGCACAGCTACAAAGACCACAGATTCTGCGGCGGTTGCAAATGCTTCGCAACTATCATATAATCAGCTGGAAGAGCATATCAACAAATGGACACTGGAGTTTGAGGAGCAGGAAAAGGTCTTCACCGAGCAAGCAACACAGATTAATGCTTGGGACAAGCTGTTAATTGGCAACAATCAAAAGATAATCGAACTTAATGATGCCGTGCAAAAGGTAAAGAACGATCAACAGGTGTTGGACCAGGAGCTGGAATTCATTGCGACACAGCACAAAGAGCTTGAGGAGAGCCTGGTGCCGTTGGAAAAGGAGTTCACCAACTTGCCGCGCGTCGATCAAGAGCGCAGCCAGACCTACCTTATGGTCGAAAATCTGGATACGCAGCTTAAGCAAATGTCGGAGGACCTGAAGGAAGTCATCGACAATCTGAATGAGGCTAACAAAGGTCAGGATAGCAAAGATCCAATCATACAAGTTGGCAAAATACTAAACGCCCATATGAATTCCCTGCAATGGATCGAGTCACAATCGAAGGACATTAGCAAGAAGCTCGACGACATTTCCAAATTACACGAAACACAAAAACGAGACATTTTTCGGGCTCCCTATTAAGCTATATTGTTATAGAATTTCTTGAATAAAACATGATTTTGTATTTGTAATCTTGATTAGGTATTTATCCCACATCAACTACTTGTTAAAGTCATATAAACATTAAAGTATATTTTTATATCAGTTAAAAACGTTTATATATATTTAATATGTACAAAAAGTCATTATTTAATAGTTCTTGAAGTACTTAAGTCTAAAAAGTGGTGCTTTCTTGCCCTTGCTTCCGATGGCAACATAGCCACTATTTGGCGAAAAGGCCATGGTATTCACATAGCCGACATTCTCGTGCTGGCCGGGAAAGTTGGAGTAAACCGTTGCCGAGGGAAAATGTGCCAGCTTCATGGAGTTAGCCACCAAATATGAGCTCATGGCCAGCAGCTCGGACGAGTGATTAAATTGAAGATCTGTGATGGCTGTGCGCAGATTCATGAAACGTTTCTCTGGTTGCGGTACAGTCGACTTGTAAATGCTCTCGTATTCATACACATTGACAACACCCTCTTGGCTGCCGGTGGCCAGCATGCGTTGATTGGGCGACAGTTGAATTTTGTTGCCCATGACACAGCCATCATCAATAAAGGTGTGCTCAATGCAATTCTGACGCAGTGACAACACATTCACATTGCAGCTGGAACCACTGCAGATCAGACGCTGTGAGTCTGCCGTAAAGCACATGCCCTTTAGCTGTCCCTCCTGCTTGAAGCTATGGAGCAGCTCATTCGTTTGAGTCGTGAGCAAATGGATGGCGCCATATTTGCCAGCAGTTGCGATATATTTGCCGCATGGTGAAACCTCGAACACACGCAAACAGTTCATTTTGGCAGGCAATTTTAATTTGGTCTCCTTGGCTTCCAGCAGATCGTAGGTGTAGTAGAAGGGTCGCATCGAACCGAAGAAAGCACGCGTACCGCAGGGCGCGATTCTGGCACAGGTGAGTGGAAACTTTAGGAAGCGTATGTTGTGCAGCTTTTCGTTCTTAACGCCATCGACGCTGTAGATTGTGGCCAGGCAGCTCTCGCCGGCGACCAGAGCTGCTCTGCTGGTCGGATGAAACTGAATGCTCGAGATGACGCCCTCGCTGTAGGTGGCTCGATTCAGATCCCGAACGCGCTTGAAGGCCAAGTTTTTGGGTTGTAACTCATTCGACTGGGTCTTGTCGACAAAGCCGACAGTTTTTAACAGCGGCTCTTCTTCAGAATCATCGGAATCGGCTTGCTCCGTTTTCTGCTCAAGCGATGCCCATTTTGGTTGATTGACGGTGCGTTGGAAGCGTGCTGTCAGATATTCCTTGTAGGGTTTTTCCATGCGCAAGTGAGTCAGGGGTCCTGTGTGCCGTGTGGGTTGCTTAACATCACCCAACTGAATATCCTCGTCATCGGAATCTGTCCAAGCTGGTTTGCGCTTTTTTGCCGATTCCTCATCTTCATCATGACTATCGTCGTCATCTACCGTTGCTGGTGCTTTGCTTTCACTGTCTCTCTTGCTGCGCTTGTGGCCCACTGACTTGGCCAAATTGGATAGAAACGCTTGTTTGTCACCAAATATGACCTTTTCTGTCGGCACCTCCACAAACGTTGGTTCCGCATCGTCTTTTTTGTCAGTTCGATGCGTCTTGTTTTCATGCTTAGCATATACAGCCATCAACTCCTTCAGCTCCTCCATACCATCGGACGAATCATCATCACTCATTTTGGTAACTGCAGTACAGGAAGCGGGTAAATAAAACAGCTAACTTCGTTTACAATTTGCGCTTAAGAGAAATTTCAGCCACACAGAGCTATTCAACCGCACGTGTGTTTTGAACCAGGGGTGGCAAACAAAATAAACTCAACATCGATACCTTTTCAATGGCGATAGCAACTATGGCCAACTATCGCAATGCAATCGACCAACATATCGAATTTCAAATATTCAAACCTAAACGTTTTGAGTTGCTAAATTCAAATTAATTTGTAAGAGTAATAAAGGCCTTGAGTAAATATTCTTCGTTCATTAAGTTTATTTGTATTTCTTTTATTATGGCAATTTATTCAGAATTATTAATCGTATATATACAAAATAAATATGATATTATATGCATGATAATGTTAAAAATTAAGTTGATGATTATATGTATGTATATGCGTATGTGTAAGGTAACTTAAGACTAGGCTACAACTAGTCATCTACTTTGCTGTATTCGTATTCGTATTCACGTGTAGTGGAGACTACTAAATATGTATATAAAGCTTAAACTGTTTACACATTTCTGCTCAATGCAACTAAATCTTAATGATGCCAAAGTAGCTGCGATTATTGGCATCCCTAAGCATAACATTGCGATCCCGATGGATATCGCGCAAATGTATAGATTCGTTCTCTTCCAGCTGTATAAGTCCACTGGTGTGGCAAGTGTGCACCTTCTGGGGCATATTCGTGGGCACTGTATTCAGGCACTGCAGGAACGCATTGTGCCCATGAAAGATGATGAAACCATTCTGATCATGTGTATTATTATAACAGATCTGGGCATAAACATAGTACAGTCCCGGATTATTCACTGTGAGGACACCATTGTTGACACTAAAGTGCTGTTGCCACTGATTATCGTTGCTGGCCGTCGCATGCCCCACATACATGTCACCTTGATAAGCTGTGTACGAAATAAGTTGTTAGCAAAATTGAATGTTTCGGGTTTTTTTTCGTAATGCTACTCACAGTTCATCTGGATGGGCGCATGATGATGCGATATTTTGCGATTCAAATGGAAATGTGCAGCTGGTGTGGGAGATCTGCTGTTGACAGCATGGAAATCGGCCGATTTCGCTGAAACAGGAGATTCGCCTGTAAGTTAACAAACGCACAATGACAATATATATAGGTTTGATTTTTGTTTGTGTGTTAAGCCAATTTTAGAATTGAATATATATCTACGATTAATACCAACCTTTGCGCACTAAAATTCTTCGACGTCCCTGACGTGAACGTGCATGATGTTGAGATGTATCCGAAACACTTTCCGTCTTGTTTTGGACAGTTGTTGTCTGTGCTACATCATTGCTCTGCAATTCATTGCGCAGCTCCGCAATGGAGCGAGATTTTCTATAATCAAATTATATTATAATCAAAGTTTTCGAATAGTTCTTGCCAATAACTTACCGTTCTTTTTTCTTTTTAGAATCATTGTAGCTGGTGAAATCATCGAAGACATTATCATCATTGGATGCAGCTGAAGTGGATGCCGATGTGGCGACATCTGTGCCACTTTCATCCTTGTTACTTTTGTTGTTGGTGATTTGAGTATCATCGGTTTCCTTTTTTATCAAATCGAGATAATCTTCGTAATCGGTACGCTCATTGCCAGCATCCTCGTCATCATCATCATCATCCGCATCCTCATCCTCGTTCTCACTAATGCCCCAATTATCAACATCGTCCTCATCCTCATCGACTTCATCCTCTTCGCCTTCGAGATCGTCTAGTTTATTGGGATCATGGATGAGAACATTTTGGTACTGTAAAATATAGAATACGCAATAGATGCCATAAGATTGTATTCTTCCTTTTTTAGGTCAATCACAAGTACGTGACTGTATAATCAAAATTTTGTGATTTCATATTTATAAATACGCGCACTCATTTAAAGAAATTCAATTTTTCATCTCTTTAATTGCTGGCGCCTTTCCTAACTCTCTCTCTATAGAGAGAGAAAGAGAGAGGGAGAGCATGATCAAACGGAAAGGCATTCGTTATATATATGTGTATATACTTATATAGATTGCCGCACAAACAAGAAGCGCATCAATAAATCTTCAATCTTTAAACGATCTATGCCATTGATGAGATCAGATCACTCGGCACTTAAAGCTATATATATATATCTATGTGTGTAGGTATGTGTACCAAAGACAATAATAATAACTTTTAAATTCCTTTAAAACATTTATAGTATATATAGTCAAGTGATTGCCTTGAATGCCCATTATTCAACCTTAAGAACTAAATGGATTTTCGAAAGCAAAAATATCTCAAGTGTGAACAAATCATAAATTACTCTACAAAAAAAAGCATTGGATATTAATTGTGTGTTTTATCTTAAGATCTTAACTTTTCGGACAGCATTTATATTTTTGCTTGTGTTTTATGACCCAAACAATTAGTCAACTATATCAATAAATGATGTGAAAAGTATTTTGTCAAAGTGATGAACATTCAAATTTATTTAGAAAACAATTTTCATAAGTTATTTCAAATTTTGAGCACATGTCCTAACTATAAATAAATACAAAAGTGTCCCATATAGTATATAGAAAACATTTTTCATTTTTTCATTCCGCAAGTGACGCAATGAAAAGTGAAAATAGCTTTAAGATGTTTACAAAGTATTCAAAGAATGAACTCACCTCCTTTTGGAATTCAGCCAAATCCTCCAGATAATTAATGCCCAATCTTTGCCGCAAATTTTCCACTTCTCGTTTCAAACCACCAAGATCATTGTCCAGTTGTCGCACGCGTATCGTCTGCCAGATCTGCAAAATATCAACATATATATATACACATTATATATCTTTAGTCTTGGATACATGACTGCGTCATATGTTCAATTGATGATGATCATGTGTTTATTCTCAAAAAAAAAGGAAGACATTAAAAACCATAATGTAAACATCGAAGCCAACAAAAGAGAACACACACCACATATCGTAAATTATATATAAATATATCCAAAAATATAACATTTGGTATTATGTATTCCACACACACACACACACACAGTTTCTTTTAACTTTTTGCTCATTAAAGCTCAAGCTAATTGTTAAACTCTATATACGTGTATATATTTTTTATATGTGGCACAAATTGATAGAGATAAGCCAATAATAATATTTTTGAGTCATTTAACGCTAATCTACAAATTTTTATATAATTATTGTAATGAGCTTTAATTATAGCGATAGGCGGTGCTAAAACAAACACATCACATAATCCCAAACAACGAACTTTGACACCCAAAAAAACAAAAAGCCCTACATAGACAATCAAAGAAAGATTTTGATGTGAACAACAGTTGAACGAATAATCACGTATATAATATTACATACTGAACTGTGAAATACTCTTTAAGCTTATTTTTCCCTATAAATTTTGAACTTTTTGTTTTTTTACGGATCTTATGTATAGAGTTCTAGTAAGAGAACCATTAGCTAAAAAGAATTGTTCAAAAATATTTCGAACGTGGATACAACTTACAAGTTCAAATATTAAGAACTATTATTACTTTCATAGGCTTTTTTAATCCCTTCATGTACAATAATAACTTGATTTTAACTTATTAATCTCTTTTTTACTTAAACATCTTTCTAAACTTGAACAATCTCTGAAATTGACTTCTAAGAAACAACCCAACTGGCGTCTATAATTATTGAATTTTTGTTTTCAATAACCTTCAAAAATGTCATGATTTCTTAGAAATACAAAAATAATAAAATAAGAAACTAGAACAAATGTCAACTACCCATCATAATTTTTGTGTTTGATGAGTTGAAATGTATGTAGTCTACCGCCGTTGAGGCGCATAATCTTTTTTAATGGATCATTAACATTCTGTGCGAGCAGCCGCAAAACTTTCGACGCGTTGCTTAATATGACACTTTGTCAGCGTCTTTTGCTACTCTCATCATCATAATACAAACACACAAGCACACACACACACATACGTAATGTATTTCTTTCTTTCTTTCTGGTACTTCTTGACTTGACTTCTCTCGGCGGCACCCAAAAATATAATACAAATTAAATATATAAACCTAATGTCCGTCAGAGTTTATGAGACTTATGAGCTGAGTTCTTGTTTGTGTTTGTGTTAATGTGTGTGTTTGTGTGAATAAATTATGATTGAACCATGGAACTTGTTTACGAAAATTATTGAATTAAGCCAACGTGTGTGCAGTGAACGTGAACGTGAAAAGACAAAGACAGGCAGCCAACACTTGAAAGACATCAACATGTGCCACGTTATAAACGTTATAGAAGTGAAGCTTAAAGCTCAAGGCTATTTTTTTGTTGTTAAAGATACACTGTAAGAAAAGGCGTAGCTATAACAATTAAATATTTTATAAGGTGGAGTTTACTTTGAAAGAATAAAGTTAATATTTATAAGTTCTCTTGCTCTTAGTTTCTTTTTTCTATCCAAATATGATTCTTTTTGCTAAAAATCTCTTTTCTCGCATTTTCTTCAAGTGTTACATATTCAATTTCATTTAAATCTGACTTAATGCTTAACATGTAAACACTTAAAGCTTACTTTGCCCCCAAGCATAAGCATAATGACAACTTTCTGGATAATAACCAAATGTAAACAAGTTTCCCATTAGGCTTTTCGAACATAAATCTTCAAGACAGACATACAGACAGACAGAGCCCTTCGTAATGTAATCTTGTTGCGCCAGCAGAAAAACAGAAAACAATAAACCACTTCCACTTTCACCAAACTGCAACTGCAGTTGATGAGGGTCAACTTCTTGGATTTTTGATTTGGTAACCCTCCTGATCAAAGATACCAATCGCTCTTGCTTTTTTGTGTTTTTTCAAGTGTTCAACAGTGAATATTGAATTGAAAAATCTTAACAAAGATTTATGTGACAAAGACTAATCGAAACAAAACTAAACCATTTACAAGTCAATTGTACAATTTCCGTTTCGGATTCACACTTAGTTGAAGGAATCATTTATGTAGGCAGTTCAGTTCCTCCCCCCCACCCAGTCTGATAATCTTGCTTGCAAATGGCTTCTTTTCAGACATTTCAGACATTTTTGCATACAATGCAAATTCTATATTGTTGTTGTTGTTGTTGTACTAGTGTCTTGCGATAGTCGCGAAATCAGCAGAATGTCAACATGCCAAGAAGATCGTGTTATTATATATGTGTCATTCAATCTATGGGTTATATATATGCTATATAGTATATGTTGTTTTGATAAAGCTGTTCGGCATTTATCAACTGTATAATAAAAATGCTTAAACTTAGCGATAAGACTTTAAACATCAACTGTTTTAGCAATACAAGACTTAAAATACTAAGAAAATTGCTAGGTTTTGAATCTTTCAACAGACTTCAGTTATTTTTAAAGATCGTAAATCTTAAAAGTTTTGATATGATATACGAGTAAAGCTAAGAGGATTGTAATAATATCTTTTATATCTTTATCGTTTCTCAATGTGAATTATCTGCAATTTATATGGCATATATATAGATTTATTGATACGGCACATAATTAAGATATCTTTCGCAGCTCTATTGCTCTTTAAACAAACAAAACTAAAGATCAAACAAACAGAAACAAGGTTCACAAACGAACTTTAAACAATTCATCTCTTAGCACCTCGTTATAAGTATTGTTAGTTTTTCTCTCTCTGTGGCAACAAGATTTGTATATTAATCAGCCACTAGTCGCCGGTTAGTCTCTTTCTCATCCACCTCACCTTCTCTACCCATCTCTCTCGCTCTCATTCTCTATTTCCTATTTCTTTGTTTTTTGGTTAGGATGATCAGCGGCTTGTTTGGCTTTATGAACGTCATTAGCAAACGATTCAGCTTAAGACACGCTTCAGATTTTCATCTACGTAGAGAGGGAGACGGGTTATTGTTGTTGCTACCTACCTTATGTATTATTTATGCACATAAGTTTCTATAGGTGTAGTTTGTGCCGAAAATTATAGTTAAAATCGTATGGCTGACGGTCACGCATCATAAAATATATTTTATAGTTTTCAATTTGAATTTTTTGAGTTATTCATAAGCACAAACGTTTGTACATAGTGTCGTAGGTTATTGACTAGATTAAATACTTTAGATACGATAAGCAGTGAAATGGAATGCATGGAATGGAATGTTTTGATGTGCTTACCGTTAGCGTAAGGATGCCTGCGACAAGAACGAGTGCAACAACGCTCAACACAATCGGTATTAATTGTCGTGTGTTGCTTTTGGAGTTCTGCGTTACGCCCGATTGCTGTTTGGCCGGATAAATATAACCGGCACTCGTCGGTGTTATAAATGGCTTAAGTGTCTCCGCTGTCATAATTGATATGTAATCGTACAATTAGTCAAGCGTTGC
Source organism: Scaptomyza tumidula (assembly GCA_035044465.1). Lineage (NCBI taxonomy): Eukaryota > Metazoa > Arthropoda > Insecta > Diptera > Drosophilidae > Scaptomyza > Scaptomyza tumidula. Next base: position 14,676,593 of record JAWNNW010000444.1, on the reverse strand, counting down.
TTATACAGACAGACAGTTTGTCTAGGACCGAAACCGGATAGAACACGCACGCACACTCTCTCTCTCTCTCTCTCTCTCGATCGCTGTCTCTGGAATGCTTGTCACAATGCAACTGTCAAGTGCACTTTAAGCTTACGATAACAAGATCAACAACAACTCGCGCACTTAGCCCTTGAAGATCTTGCTGGTTTTTTTTGTTTTTGTTTTTCTTTTGCTTTTTTACATGAACAATTTTTTTAATTGACTTGCAATTTGCTTGGAAAAAAATTACTTGTGAAATAAACGAGTTTTTGTCGTCGTTTATCAGTATTGTGTTTTTTTGTTCGTGGAATTCGATAAAATATCTTGTCTAAATGATGTTTTTCTTTTGATTTATTTCTTGTTATTAGTAGTCTCTAGAGACCATTGCGCATGCTAGACTCTTTTCTTGATATGGCGAAAAAATTGAACTCTAACTGGCACGCACGCGCTTTAAAATAACAACGTCTGTTTGCGTTTGCGACTCGCATTCAACTGAGTGCTGACACAGCGTCTGTCAAACTGCCTTGAGCAGCGTCGCAGCACCGAGAGAGCGAGAACGAGAGAGTGATTGGCACGCGCTCTCCGCATGCAGAACGTTTGTACGTTATGGAAACGAGAACAGAGCCAATTATTTTGGCAAGCTCTGTGGGGTGCCGTTAGCTTTGCTGCTACTGTGACTGCTTGCCTGGACATGATCAGACATGGCTGATGTGGTTGCTGCTTTTGGGAACAGATCCATATGGTGTATAATAACAGTACATACACTGTTTGTACAATACATATTGCCTTTTGCGCAGTTTATTTTTTCTCTGCTTGTTTTAATTCGTTTTTTTTTGCGTTCTGTTGTTTGTTTTGTTTAGTCCTCCCTCCGTTTACCTTTAGTGCTGCGTTTGTTTTTATAAGGGGGTTGCAATCAAAGTATGTGTATTGATTGCTTTTTGAAAATGTGCTGCACTCAAAGCGATTTTATGATCGCAAAAAACACACCCTAAAAACCGTAATGTATTTACGATTTCATTTGACTTTATGCGATAACATAATGCACATTATAAAAGACCCCTACGACAGCGCTAACAAACTGTCCAAATAACCACACTAATTAAACGATGAAATTTCCCTTGGCGATAAGCGTTTTAAATGAACTTTGGGTTTTTATTTTGTGTATTTAAAATGTTATTTATTATTAATTAGTCAATGCGGATTTCTGCGGAATACTGGACACTGGCTTATCGGGGCAAATGGACAAATGGGCAGCCATGCCGACGACAGACTGACATAAATACGTACATACATTTATTTTTCAGAGAGTTCAGAATCTAATAATATACAGCCATAAAACTAATGTATGCTATGCTACTGTCGTTTCAACACATTGTCTGCCTGCCAGGCTGCCCGGCCGACCGTCGCAAAGCCTAGACATATGCATAAATCTCTTATTTTTCGAGCGGATTGCATTTGGCAAACGTGCGTCTGTGTGCAGCTAATTAGTTTTGAATTGATGACAGCCACGAAACAGGTAGGGAAGGTGAAAGACAGCCACGCAAACGATAGAAATGAAAGGAAAACGCGGGCCATTAAGAAGTTGGCGCCAAGCATGTGACAGCTGACAGTTTGGTCACTTCCGGATATAGATTTTGATTCTGTTATCGCTGCACTTAGGCACAAATAGATATAAATGTGGACAACTGTAGAGCAAGGGCAAAAAAACGCTGCGAACAATATTCAAAGTCAATGCCAGACAATTGAATGTTGCATACTTCAGCCGTTTATTACAATTGCTGAGTTTTATAGCTTACTCGGATAGCTATTAGGCTTGTGTCTCAAGTATAATAACATATGTATGTACTTTATTCAATATTGTTTGCTTGCGACCATTTATCGCTCGAGCATCGGTCGAAAATTTATAGACAGAGGGCAATCCACATCTCAACGATGCCTGAAATGAATTTCTTGCGAACAACTTGGCGCTTGTCGCAAAGCTTTATCTGTATCTTTATCTGTGTCTGCTGTTGGCTGGCTGGCTGGCAGGCAGATCGCTTTACTCATACACATACGGACAAGACAAGACAAGACAAGAAATATGAAAAGACAAGCAGTCGCACTTGTTCGTTGTATCGTAGTTCAGCGTAATTAAAATTCGTTGCGATAATTAATATCTGACAAGCTTATTTCTGCAGCAATCAAAATGAATTCAATGTCAGTACATTATTGTATGGTGCCAGAACACATGACAATGGTAATTAATTCGACCAAACAATGTGTTCAACAAATATCGAGGCTTTCATTTTGTTTAACGGTCGAGTTGAATTCGCGTAGATATTCGTGGTGTATAAAAGAGACTTCAGTTTTCACCACAATTATTTGCGCGCCAAACTAGGTACTGCCTATCGGCTTCTGAAAGCGATATGTATCGACTAGCCACACAGCTATCGTCAGCACTGTTGTGTCAAGTCTATCGCCCCAGCATGTTGTTCATGTTGCGATATATCGATATCTTTTCCATTCAGACGTGACAGCTCTGCACTTTCAGCTGGTAGCTTAAAGTCGAAAGAAAAAATGAGGTCGGCGGGGCGATTTTCCGGCTTTATATTAATTTTAATTAATATAATTAGTCAAATTAGTGCTCAATCACACGAAGTGATCGGCTGTGGCGGTTTCATTAAAAGCCATGCCGAAATTGACTTTTCCAAAGTGGAAATAAAACTGTAAGTCATTGAAAATTTAATAATTTTATATCGTAAATTACTGATAAGATTCGGGTTGATTTCAGTCTGACCAAGCAGGGCTCACTTAAAGATAAAACTGACTGTTCACCCTCGAATGGCTACTATTTTCTGCCCATCTATGATAAAGGAGAATATATGCTGAGCATATCACCTCCGCCTGGCTGGAGTTTTGAGCCCCAACACGTTGAACTCAATTTCGATGGCAAGAATGACGTGTGCAGTCAAGGCAAAGACGTTAATTTTGTCTTTAAGGGCTTTGGCATCACTGGCAAAGTAGCGCTTGCCACCGGTGGCGGTGCACGTGATGTCGATGTGGAACTGAAATCGGATCAGGGCGAGACTCGTCGCACTAAAACTGACATCAATGGTGTATTTTTCTTCACACCAATCGTACCCGGCAAATATGTGGTGCGTGCAATTCATCCCAAATGGCATTTCACCAAATCGGAGCATAACGTCGTTGTTGTTAGTGGCAACACGGAACTGCCAGCCGATGCATTAGTCGTCTCCGGCTTTGATGTCCATGGTCGCTTCGATGCCAGCACACAATTGCCAGAAAATATTGCCGTCGTGTTGTACAAGAAAAAGGGGGTGAGTATTTTATTAAAGTACAATTGTTTCCACTAGACATTCTCGATAATTTATTCTCTTCACAATCTTTCCTACAGCAAACTCTTTTGCCGAAGTGCGAAAAATCTGCAAATGCACCCGCAAATCAGCTGAATACTGACTATGAGAGTGCTGCCTCCTGTTATGCTCTGGCAGACAAGGGAGAATACATTTTTAAGAATGTGCCCACAGGCAAATACTTGCTGCAAGCGGTCAATAAGAATGAGAACTTGAAACTGCATATGACTCCGAAGTTCCTGGAAGTGGAAGTCGGCAAGGACACATTGCACCTGAAGGAGGAGTTCAAGATAAGTGGCTTTACGGTCACTGGTCAAGTGCTGACAGCCGCTGGTGGTGCACCACTCCAGTCTGCCATTGTAAAGCTCAATAATGAGAAAGTAGCCGAAACAGATTCAACGGGCAGCTACACGCTAGAGAACATTAAAGCAGGCAGCTACAACATTGATGTCGAATATCCACAACTGCAATTTGGATCGCTGCAAGTCAAGACAGCAATCGGCACGCCTACACTGCCCACAATTGTGCCCTCTGGTTACGAGGTGTGCGGCACAGTTGTCTCTCCCAAGTCATATGTGGTAGGTATTACGAAAACAGGCTCCACATTCCACACGACGGCCACAACGCAGCGAGAGAGCGGCAAGTGGTGCGCATATCTGCCTGCTGGTAAATACAGTTTCGAGGTGCTCACTACGGATGTGGATAAGAGCAGTGGCATTCAATTCTTCCCCGTGCAGCAGCAGTCCGAAGTGAGGCATGCTCCAGTCAATGGTATTACCTTCTCGCAGCTTCGTGCCACAATTCGTGGTGAACTGCAGTGCTTGCCAGATGCCACCGCCACCTGCACATCAGCGGAGATTACGCTGCAGGGTCTGGATGCTACTGGTCAACCAACAGAAAACAAATGGAAAGCCAAGGCGCATCGTAAGTATTAAATTTGAAGTATTGGGTTGAATTTTAATCCCTGATCGCACTTTTCTTGCAGGTGGCAAGTATGCTTTTAAGGATGTGCTGCCCGGTCCATATGAGATAACAATACCACAAGCCAATCTTTGCTACGAATCGATACGCGTCTTTCTCAATGTTGCTGCCGCCGAGGAGAGCGCTCCACCTTTTATACACAAGGGCTACGAAGTTTCCATCATTTCCAGCCATCGCGCTTTGGTAGGTTTTTGTCTTGAGATTAAATACCATTGGCTATTAATTGATCAATTGAATTCCTTACAGATGAGATACGTGCACTTTACTGGACCATCGGAGCCCAAGGCACCCGTTGAGACAATCAAAATCCTATCGGGCGTCAATACGTTCTGTGTATCCAAATACGGCAGCTATGACTTTAAGCTTGAGGGATGTCACATTTATGACGATACGTTGCCCAGTAAATTCATTACACCTGAACCGGATCAGCTGCAAACTCTAATTGTGAATGCAATTGCGCATAAGACAGGCATTCGTGTTCTGTCCACGGAACCAAATGCGGATTCTCTGCGTCTAGCTGTGGAATCGGAAGCACTGGGCAAACAATTAGTAATAACGCCCACAGCTGAAGCACACAAGGTGGATGGCAAATACGCTTATCGTTATGAAACCTATCTCAAGCCCGATGAGATCCTCCTTGTGAAACCATTAAGCGATGTGTTACTCTTTACGCCGCAACAGCATCAAGTCGTCGGCAGCAGCGATTGTGTGGACATTGCCTTCAATTTTGTAGCCACACGGGGTCTAATACTACGCGGCAAGGTCGTGCCAGCCATTAAAGATGCCAAGATATTGCTCAGTTTCCCTGAACAGCCAGAGCGTGAACCTATCGAGACACTCACTTCGGTCACGGGCGAATTCAAATTCGGTCCCATCGATGAGACTTTGAAGTTTGAGTTAACCGCTGAGAAGGAATCTTATGTATTCAGTGATTATAATCGCCAGTCGAATTCGTTTAGTGCCCATAAGCTGTGTGAGATTGAGGTGATTGTCCAGGACGATGCTGGCCAGCCATTGAATGGTGTGCTACTCTCTCTTAGCGGTGGTGAAAGCTATCGCAAGAACTTGGTAACAGGAGTAAATGGGGTCATCAATTTCCATTCACTATCGCCATCACAATACTTTTTGCGTCCCATGATGAAGGAGTACAAATTTGAGCCAAATTCCAAAATGATTGAGATCAAGGATGGTGAAACCATAGAGGTTCTCCTAACGTAAGTACAAATGAAAGTAAATACACATTAAAAATCACAAATATATATATTTGTATTGTTTTTCAACAGTGGCAAACGCTTTGCGTACTCCATATTTGGCACGATTACATCCCTAAATGGTGATCCCTTCCCAGGAGTTAATGTGCAAGCCATTGCCAGCGAAAGTTGCCAGCATCAGTTGGAGGAAGCAACCAGTGAAGCATATGGACAATATCGTATACGTGGACTGCAGCCTGGCTGCACATACACAGTGCGTGTGGTCACAGACTCGGAGAAGGTTCAACGTTCTATACCCGAAAAGCATACGATCACCGTAGCTAATGAGGATGTTCGCAATGTCAATCTGATTGCCATCAATCCCATCAAGATTGTGGACATTACGGCACGCATTATGGCCTCCCACAATGACTACTATAAGACGTTAAGGATTGTTGTCTATCGGCAGGGTGCCTCTGATTCGCCCGTCTTCTCGCAGCGTGTGTCAACGCCTCTCAATCCCAAGTCAAGCTACAATCCTGGCATTATGGTGTATTTCCCGCGCATACCTCTCGACGGCAAGAGCTATGTGGTAGAGCTGCAATCAACGTTATCGGACAAGACCTATGTCTATAAATTGCCCTCATTTAGCTTTGTGGCAGACCGAACCTCTGTCTACGTAAAACTTGAATTTAATCCGGAGGTGCGCGCCACTGAAGCCGATCTTAATCAGAATTCGATATCAGCTCTAATACTCATCGCCCTAGTTGCAATTGCCTTCTTCAAGCAGGATCTGGCGGTCAACTTCCTTAGCTTCGTGTGGAGCAAACTGAATGATCTTGCCGCAGATATTGCACAGCGACAGAAGGGCAAGACGAGTGTGCGTAAGAACGAACCGATTAATCAGCGTGAAATTGAACAAATGGCCGATCAAATTAATGCAATCAAAAAGAAAAAGGTCAAAAAGATTTAGTCACTTAAATATATTCCTCAAAAAAGAAAAAAGAAAATTTAGTCATCATTAATCGGTATTCGGTTTTTTTATACAATAATTAGTTTGAGATTTGTGCATTGAGTTAAAGTTATAGCATTTGTTTTATTGCATTACCCGCCAAGTGGAAGAAAAACACACACACATACATCAAATAATTTTAAATTTTTTGTTTAAATAGATTAGGCAAGTTTATTTTGTGTGTGTGTGTGTGTGTGTATTGTAGATGCATTTTCATCACGCTTATAGTTAAAAATAAATAATTAAATAAATAATAAATACATTTGTGTCTACTGTGTTAAAATGTGCTCAGCAATTGAGCTCAGTTTGCGATCACCGCGGCGCCTTCGTAGCTGCGCCTGCTTCCTCTCCGCCTCCAGATTCACTTCGTTCTGGGAGTCCTCTGTGGTTGGTGTCTCAGTCTGCTCCTGCTCTTGCGCCTGCTCTTGCTCCTGCTCTGCAGATGGTTCCTGCTCAGGCTCTGTGTTTTCAATGAAAACGCATTCAGGATTTGCGGCTGCACATTCAAAGAAATTCGTCGCTCTTGACTGTGGATTGCGTGAGTTGGTGTACTTTTCAAAGAAGCCCCGGCCCACAATGCGGAATGCCATGCTGGTCAATGGATTAAGCTTAGAGCGGAATTCCATCTCGCAGACAAAGCGGCGACGACACGCCTTGGAATCAAGACCCAAAAACGCAAACATAAAATCAGCAATCCTAAAAAAAAAGAAGTTAGAAGATCAATTAAAAAATATCTTAGACGGAAGAAAATTTCTCAGTTGCTTACTGCTCTTCGGCGGGTTGCTGGCGTGCAACGCTTTCTGTGATTTCCTCATCAATAATCTCCACCTGCTCGTCCTGCTCCTGTTCAACATCTAGGGCGCTGCGTTTACCGCGACGGCGTTCGGGTGGTCCAGAAGGTCCGCTTGGTCCTGAGGGTCCTGTAGGTGGTTCACTGTATTTATCTGAGACAATATCCGAACTGGAATGGTAGGCCGAGTAGCCAGAGTAAGGATCGAACGAAGGACTCGATTCATATGAAGGCGAATCATAGGATTCATGGGCCGAATGATCCAGTGAATAGGGAATGTGATCATGATGGCTAAACGATGGCGGACTGTAAAGAATAATATAGTAAACATGTAATAAGAGCTCTTGTCGACCTTTAAACTTACGGATGATCCATGATGATCTCTGGGCACCTAGCACCTGGTCTGAAGTAGCGCAAACCCAAATAAATGGCGCTGCCAACAAAGAAGGATACCACAATCACTTTCACTTTAATCCAATAGGCAATCGCAAGTGGCCACCAATGACGAACTGTAAACAACCAAAAGCTCGATAAGTTTGATTAGATAACTGATAACACTTTCACTGACAACACAAAGAGCATTCTGATCGATATTGTGTAGACTTGATCTACGACAATATACAATTGTTGATTATGCCTAAGATTGAAAGTGAAAAGTGTTAATGAATTGTTATTGGAACAAAGTTTGCTGATCGTGATTCTCCAATTGGTTGAGAAACATTTCATGATATTTTTTGACTAGTGTTTGGAAACTTTCGAAAGAAAGTCTTAATGTGCTTGATTAGCAGGTGCATTATATTTTTGTATATCTCGTATAAGCGTTATCAATCAAGTAGCTTAGAATGGAAGGGAAATAAGTCTTGTTAATCAAACTGTGCTAATTGTTACGGCTCAGATATTATTAAATAGCAACGATTTTATAATTTTTCGTTTTTGCTTACGCCAGAAACGATGGCGATGACGCCGAGTGCGTCCTTCAAACTCTAACAGCTCGCGTCCAGCATTTAGTAAGCTTTCCGTATCCATATCCGTATACGGATTTGTGCTTATTAGTTGTGTATCAGCATTTTCCGCAGTTTCCTCACAGAACACCAAAGTGTAGTAAACAAGTAGCAGCACAGCCGCATACCAAATCGTTGTTTTATTCATTTTTTTGTTTTTTTTTAAGTGTATAATCCTTCAGAGATATGTGTTTTTAAATCACCACTTGCACAGCCACTGCAGAACTGATGATGCACTCGACGCCGGTTCCAACATTTATACTAGCGCTTAACCGATTTTTTTTCTGTTGTTCATTCCAAGTTCAGGGTGATAATTGATAGTATTGAAGCTGCTGTGGTTTTTATGCCAAGATTTTAACACATGCGTAGATATGGGGCCGCTGACAAAAGCATTGCTGCTGAGCGTCAGTAATATTAGTTTTCTTTTAATTTCTGATGCATGCATCTTAAAATGAAATGCTAACGAAATCTTTAAACTAGCGCAATTTCACTTTCATAAATCGTGCTTTATTTTCTAGTCACTTTTGTTTTTACGCACTCTATTCAAATTTGTTTTTACATAATTAACATGTGGACATTTGAAAGACTTAACAATCGTTACGATAGAGTGTTTGAAATCTTATCAGTTTCGCGACCTTTGACAACGATACAATTGCAGCCCTGGTAATTCTTGACAGCATCGATTAGTATCGATACTTAGACAGTTTGTGTTTGCCTGTCGTCCGCTCATTATTCCTCAACGTAAATAAACATGTCTAGCGGCAAAAAATCAAATGATGTGGAATCAAATCCTGCGCCAGATCCTCAGGCACCCATTACGCGCAAGGGGTTCTTGATATCGCTAAAGAACAGCGGTACACCCATGGCCATACCGGAACAAAATGTGGTATGTTAAGCAATGGAGCATCTGTCGATGCTGGCGCTGATAAGGTCAAAAGCATATAATATACATATTTTCTGTATTTTCAGTACGGACGTTGCCGTCCCGTGTCCGAGTTTGAGAAACTAAACCGCGTGGGTGAAGGCAGCTACGGTATTGTTTGTGAGTCTGCAGCTTATTTAAGAATTTATTTGTTTTACTTATGCGCTTAGAAACATTTTTAGATCGCGCCCGCGACACTCGCAATAACGAAATAGTTGCTCTCAAAAGGGTGCGAATGGATCAAGCGAAGGATGGTCTGCCTGTCAGCGGATTACGTGAAATAATGATATTAAAGCGTTTACAGCACGAAAACATTGTGCGTCTGCGAGAAGTTGTTGTTGGCAAGAGCCTGGATAGGTAAGTTATTCGGTATTATTATACAATAATATAATAACAACAATATGAATGTGTTAATATATTTAACCCCTCACACAGCATCTTTCTTGTCATGGACTTTTGTGAGCAGGATCTGGCCTCGGTGCTGGATAACATGTCCAAGCCATTTACTGAATCTGAAGTCAAATGCATTACGTTACAAGTGCTCCGAGCGTGTAAGTACATGCATGCCCGCTATATTATACATCGAGATCTGAAAGTCGCGAATCTGCTTATGACGGACAAGGGCTGCATTAAAGTGGGCAAGTGTTGAATATTCTTCCTCTAACATGTAAATGTGTTTTAATGAATCCTTTTATTTTACAGCTGATTTTGGGCTGGCTCGTTTGTATGGCAAGCCGTCAAAGCCGATGACGCCGCAAATGGTAACGCTGTGGTATCGTGCACCGGAATTGTTGCTCGGCGCCCAGACACACACAACGGCCGTTGATATGTGGGCCTTTGGTTGCATTCTCGGCGAGCTGTTGACGGGAAAACCATTGTTGCCTGGCACTTCGGAGATTGCGCAGCTCGATATGATTATCGATTTGTTTGGCGCTCCTTCCGAGTCAATTTGGCCTGGATATCTTGATTTGCCCGCCCTACAGAACTTTACTCTTAGCCAGCAGCCCTACAATAATCTAAAAACAAAGTTCCAAATGCTCGGTCCATCTGGCAGGAGTCTGCTTAATCTTCTATTTATCTACAATCCCGCCACACGAGCTACGGCCGAAGAATGCTTGAATAATAAATATTTTACAGAGCCGCCGGCACGTAAGTGTTTGTAAATATTTACATTATTAACTAAGCTAAATAAATATGCCATTTTTAGCTTGTGATCCTCACATGATGCCAACGTTTCCACAACATCGCAATAATGTTGCGCCGCCGCCAGCGCAACAACCAACTGAAATACCCATTTCTCATTTACTAGATGTGTTCATTAAAAGAAAACGCTTAGAATAAAATCGTTAAAACAAAATGTTTTTAATTTATTCGTGTTTGTTATTTGAAAATGCTAACAAAATACTGTTAATACAACTGTAAGCAAAACAGTTAACAGTAAGATGTTAAGTTGTTTTTAACATAGTTCAATTTAAAATGAGTGGTCTATCGAACTAGTGGAACGTATAGCAAATTTATTCGTTCAATTTAAAGTTTGGTTAGCATTGATCGAACTTATTCCGGACGTTTCGATAAAAACCTAACCACAGACACCAGACAAGATGACCAAAGAAGATGTCGACAGCGCGGAAAGGGAAAACGTTACCGCAATTGTTGGTAACGAAAACGAGCTATTGCTGCAGTCCGAAAACAAAACAAATGATTCGGACACACCGGAATTAAATGGAGCCGGACACAACGAAAATAAGTCAGACTCGAATTCACCCCAACCCCACGCAATTCAAAATAATGAGGATGCTGCGGACAATGCTGATGAGAACGAACTGCTGGAGCGCATGCGTGGTGATGCCGTAGGCGAGACAATGTATAGTAAGAAATTCATATTGCAGACGCTGATGCAACTCAGTCAGCAGCCCGCCCAGGCACCTATGGATCAAGAGCTTGAGGATGATTTGTGTAAAGTTTGGGATATGTCAGTGTCGGCGGAAGTTGTTGCACTTCTGCTAGAAAACGATGCCATTGAGCTGATTATGTTTGCCATTACAAGCAGTGAGGATGTGCGTCTTTACGAAATACTTGTCGGTCTGCTGGGTAACATGTGCGCCCAAATAGAGTGCGTGGAGCAATTGACAGCACATGCGGATTGGGTTGAGATGCTGCTCAAGCTAACCACCTGCATGGACACTTGTTTGCTGCTCCAGTTGATGCGCGTCTACCAGCATGTGATGGCGCATGTGGTCAGCGGCAAGGAGCAGTTGGGCATCGATTGGTACATCTGTTTTGCCTCCTGCGATAGCTCCGCAAAGAATCTTGGCTTCATACTGCAGCAGTCCGTGAGTGATGAGCTTCTGTTAGCAGCGCTGAAAGCTATCAATGCTGTACTGGCCAGCTGTGCCCTGGTGGAGGAGGAAAATGCCCAGTCGGATAACAAATTGAAGCCATTTGCTGAAGTATTCCTGGTGCAAGAGCTTTGCAATGGGGTCAATGATGCTTTTATTCGCCTAATGCGCGATGATCTGGCCAAGCTAGCGGATGAGACAGATGGCGTTCAGGGGCCAGGTGCAGATCCAGACGATGATGACGATGGCGACGACGACGAGTCGTCCCAGAGCATACCAAAAATCAACTGCGATGTTGAAGTAATTCAAACCTACCTCAATATATGTACCATACTGGTACAGCTGCCGGAAGCACAGCTATCCATGGATCTGTATGCACCCAGCATAATGTATTGCCTGACGCGTATCTTGCAGTTCCTGCAGCAACCCACGCAACTGCTGCCATTGCGCGAGCGACAGGAGGAGTATCTGGAGGATTTGGCCCATATTTGTAGCGTACGTAGAGAATTTCCTGCAAATGTGTATATTTTAACATAATCCCAATATTTTACAGTGTCTTAAATATTTCTATGACAAGGATGCATTTTCTAATCTTCTAAGTATTTGGACCATTCTAAGCAAGCACATTGTCGATTATACCGAGTACGATGAAAACGATTTCGAGGCATACGAAGATGAGCCACGTTGGCAGTATGAGGAGCATGCATTTAAGCTATTGCGCTTGCTGGCACAAATGCTTATTCAAGCTGAGATGCCCGTTGTTGTTAAGGATATACAAGAAATGGATGTTAACAAAGTGGAAATGTTTCGTGCTGCCTTGCAGGTGGAACAAGATGAAGATGTGATTGTTCAAAGGGCACAACAGCGCCTAAGTGCCGTTTTAAACGAAATAGCTGGCCAAGCCAAATAATACTCATACAACAGGACTGACTGATCGTTGTTGCATATATGCACAATTCAAAACATACATACATAACTACATACTTATACTTACTATACTTTATAATATATATAAAAAGCAAATCTTTGATATAATATATCTACTCGAATTAAGCTTAAATATTATCGCCTGGTTTAATTTTTTCTTGCATTATATCCATCCAGGACTGTTTGCCCAATCGGACACCATTCTCCCCGGTGCTGCTGATAACCAAATGATGATCATTTTCATTGCTGAGCTGAAATTTGCTTTTATCCTCGCTAAGTGCATGTGATACATGCTCCAGCTCATTGTTAAGATTGACTTGGCGGGCCTTAACATTTATGTTGATATTCTCTATGGCTTCCGAAATGTTGATAATGGCCTCTTCCTCCAGATTGTCTGCCACAATTTGACTTTTGCCATTCAGCTCAGATAGCTGAAGATTTACGCTGCCGCCTTTGGCAGTCACACTCAGATTACCATTAACACCAGCTTAAATATAAGGTTCAGAATGGAGGATTTCTAGTATAACCTAGTATTTGTTACGAACTTACTCATCTTAAGTGCTCCAGCTTCATGAATAAACACCTCGCTGGTCTTGTGAACATTTTTTAGCTCCATGCGCCCTGTTGACGTCTCGAATTTGGATTTCTCCACATAGCAACAGTCGGTGTTAATGTCGCCAGCATGTGTAGAGCACTTCAAACTGTCGCCTTGCAGTTTATCCAGATTGATGTTCTGTTTACGCAAAGAGAATTGTACTTAAATGGACAACACGAAAAAAATTCATATTCTTACACCATTACGTGACTCGATTTCAGTACATTTGCCCAGAAGTGTGCCCTCACAGATGATGTTGCCATTTTCGCTGAAGAGCGATATTTGTGTGGCGCGCACGTTGTTGGTGACTATATCACCAGTTGCCCGGACCTTTAGCGCGTCACCGTGGGTACCACGTACAAATACTTTACCCTCCCCTTCAATATGTAACTCAGCGCAAACTGGAATTTTTAATAGGCATTTAAATTGCGAGTATTGCTCTGTTAGCTTCTTGACAACTACATTGACGGTTTTGTCATCATCAACGACATCTACATCTAGTTTGGCTGTGCTGTTTAAAACAGCACCGCCAAGGAGCTTTGCTATGAAGACGTCTCCATTTGTGTGCACATGGACATCAGCCGGCTCAATATGGACATATATATCTGATTTAATATTTATGCGTGCGTAAGGGTTTACATAACGCAACATCTCCTGATGCACCATGCGACTGTTCTGGGACATGGCAAACTTTGGTTTTTTGGCGTAGTAACGGATATGACTTCTTATTTGTGTTGTTGCCGGCAACCAATACAAACGTTGAAAAATTTGCATTGCTTCAATATCTTTGCAATTTGTTTACACTTATTTAAAAAACAGCTGTTACTTTGATATGTTAGGCAGTACTGTTGCTCCAGTGCATTGTGCAGCACCTGGCATCTGTCATATGCAACACTGCAAATACGCGTTTTCCAGCACTTGACTGTGCCAACAACCCTTAACCAACACTTTCGTTTATCCAGTCCAGTTGGAGTTTTTCAGTGTTCTTCGACGGGTGTGAATAATTGTTGGTGCGCAATAGAAATATCGAGTAAATACCCACATAACGATTAAAACAATAAGAAAATGTCTGGCAAAGATAGATTACCGATTTTCCCGTCGCGTGGCGCCCAAATGTTAATGAAGGCCCGTCTCGCTGGCGCTCAAAAAGGTCATGGCCTGCTGAAGAAAAAAGCTGATGCATTGCAAATGCGTTTCCGTATGATCTTGGGAAAAATCATTGAAACAAAAACTCTGATGGGTGATGTTATGAAAGAGGCAGCCTTTTCGCTCGCAGAGGCCAAATTCACATCCGGCGACATTAATCAGGTGGTGCTGCAGAACGTGACCAAGGCACAAATCAAAATTCGTACCAAGAAGGACAACGTTGCTGGTGTTACGCTGCCCGTCTTCGAGTCCTATACGGATGGTGGCGATACATACGAATTGGCTGGTTTGGCTCGTGGTGGTCAGCAGTTGGCCAAGTTGAAGAAGAACTACCAGAGCGCTGTTAAGCTGCTCGTGGAGCTTGCCTCGCTGCAAACATCGTTCGTAACACTGGACGAGGTCATTAAAATCACAAATCGTCGTGTTAATGCCATCGAACATGTCATCATACCGCGTATCGATCGTACCCTGGCCTACATTATCTCGGAGCTCGATGAGTTGGAGCGTGAAGAGTTCTATCGTTTAAAGAAGATTCAGGATAAGAAGCGTGAAGCTCGTATCAAGGCAGATGCCAAAAAGGCTGAACTTCTTGCACAGGGTATTGATGTGCGCCAGCAGGCGAATATACTCGATGAGGGTGATGATGATGTGCTCTTCTAAGTATTAACCGCCAATAGTATATCTGTATTCCAAAACAATATGTTATTGTTAAAGCTTCTTGTTCTGTTTCCATTTTAAATCAGCGAAAAAATTCCGAAACACAATTGCTTATATTGTATGTATGTAAATTGTAGCTACTAGCAAAAATCCAACTTTGTAAGTTAAAAGTGTGTAGTTTAATTCCAATAAGAAATGATTGTATTCCATTTTGTAGTTATGTAGCGCTCAAATCATACATTAAAGTTTTTGTTGTTCTTAATGGTATAAATGTTTTGTATTTCGCTGAAAAGTGCATTAAATTAAAGGTATCTTTTGGGAAAAAAAAGTCATCTGACTTGTTTTATACAATTGCAAAAACAATACAAGTGCAGTCATGTGACAGAAAACATATGGCCACTTTTGTGCCAGTGTTGGTGAATTCTGTTTGTTGCTGCAATCAGCTGTGACGCTTTCGTATTGGTTCACGCGTGTTGGCAATTTTAAATTGATTTAGCAAACAAAAGAAATGTCAAACTGCGAATTCCAGGCTGTAGTTCTAGCTGCGGGGCGTGGCACACGCCTCCCCGAAGTGCTTGGCGATGCGCCCAAATGTTTGTTGCCGGTGGGACCATATCCGCTAATCTGGTATCCTCTCAATATGCTAAGCAGACACAACTTTACGGGTAAATACATTGAGTATGTTAATTATTTCATCATACTGTACATAACTTTTATTTTGTAGAGGTTATTGTTGTTGTGCTGGAGCAGGATAAGTTGGAGATACAACTGACATTGGAGCGTACACCGCTTAAGCTCAAAATTGATTACGCCACAGTTCCCAGCGACAGTGATTTTGGCACTGCTGATAGTTTGCGCTATATATACGACAAGTAAGCAAGTACAGCAAGCTATAAACGTGTTATTACACCTAAATTGCTTTCAGGATCAAATCCGATTTTCTAGTCGTTAGCTGTGACATAGTCACAAATGTTAGTTTGTACCCGCTGATCAACAAGTTCCGAGCCGACGATGCTTCTCTGGCGCTGCTGCTGTTCAAGAGTGGCTTCGAGTCGGATGTTGTGATGCCAGGTCCAAAGAACAAGCATAAACCCGAGCGCGACATAATTGGCATCCATCCGGCAACACAGCGTTTGGCATTTGTATTTGCTGCCAGCGATTGTGAAGATACTTTGAATATACAGCGGCATTTGCTCAAGAACAAGGGACAACTGGATGTCTACGGACGGCTCGTGGATGCACATATCTATGTGCTTAAGAAATGGGTGATCAGCTATCTGCATAGAGTGTGTACAAATTCCAATTCAATACAAAGTGTAAAAATAATTGTAGTTTGTTTATTTTTTACAGAAGGATAATATTTCAACATTTAAGGGCGAGTTTTTGCCACATCTTATTAAGAAACAACATGCCAGAAGCTCACCCAAACTGGCACAGGATATCACATCCGAACTGAATGTAGCAACTAAGCACGAGGATAATATTTTGCACGTAAGTTTTAAGATCACTTATGATATAATATTCTTATAATACCTGAATTTTAGTATGTAACGCACACTGCGCTGGATCAGAAACTAACCCAAACATCGCTGTTCAATCAATCGCTATCGCATAAACCCTACCATGGCGATGTTGTGCGCTGTTTTGCCGTCCAAGCACCAAAGGAAGCTATTGGGGTGCGTGTAAATACCACGCTCAGTTTTCTGGCCATTAATAGAAAGCTAGCAAACATATGGAACGAATTGTGCGGCAGCTCACATCCACTGATTGCACCTGGTGCTGTTGTGAAATCCACACAGGCCAAGGAAATCATAGTGGCCGACAATGCCAAATTGTCGGAGAAGACTTCGCTAAGCTCCAGTGTCTTCGGCTCGAATTGTGTTGTGAATCCCAAGAATATAGTGAGTAACTCGATCATCATGTCGAATGCAATCGTGGAGGAGGGCTGCAACATCAACAACTGCATCATTGGACATCGGGCACATGTAGAGAGTGGGTCCGTGTTGACCAACTGTCTCATTGGTCCCAACTATGTGGTGGAGTCTGGCACAAAGAGTCAAGCGATGCATCTATCCAATGCTGATCAGTATATGGAAATTGATATACAATAAATATGAGTTGATTAAACTTAATGTTTGTTTATTAAACGAAATGAGTTAGAAGGCGGATGATTCTTCTAGCAGGACATTAAATTATTACAAATAAGGTACATAAAAAAACTCGCGCTACAATTTTACGGGACTATAAACGTAAGTAAGTTAAGGTTATATAGCATATACAGTGACAGAGTGGACACAGACTTATAGCTAAGATATCGATCGCTCCATATACACACACAATAAAAGACTGTTTTTTTTTGTTTTGGGACCAGTTTTGTTGTTTGGCCACAGTTGAATAACTCTCAATGCACTCACTTCCTGCGCTCATAGAGATACTCATCCTCATAGTAGCGCGGCGTCGATGTGGCAATGAAGACCTGTGGCCGACGCTGCTGCAGCGATATGTTAATCTCCTCGGGCGTACGATAGACTTGTTGATGCAAATGCTGCAATTGTGGCGGCGCTGCCGTAAAGAAACGATATTGTGGCGCCGGTGTTACAGTGGTCGCCAATGTTTGCGGCCTTTGCAGCAACGGCTGCTGTTGATGTTGCTGATTATGATGATGATGTTGCTGCTGTTGCAGCTGATGCAATTGCAATTGTGGCTGGATTTGTGGCTGTATGGTTGTTGTGGGCAATGGCTTCCGATATGCAATGGTTGTTGGTGCCTGATGACGAATCTGAGTGACGACCTGTTGCTGCTGTGCCTGTGGCTGTTGATACTGGACACGCTGCTGCACTTGTTGCTGATGCTGTTGCGGTTGTGGCTGATAGAGTTGACGTTGCTGCTGTTGCTGTTGCTGCTGGTGTTGGATACGTGGTCTGGGTGCTGGCTCCTCCACCTCCTCCTCGTCATCGTAGCGCTCATGCTCATAGTAGTTTTCGGGGAAATAACGCTCGGAGTAGCGAAGCGTCACATTCGGTTTGCTCTGATGCTCCTGGAGGTTGATGGGCTTATACAAATAATCGTTGACAATATGATATTTGGAGGATTGTTTGCAGATATTATCGTGCGACGGTGGCATGCAAATCAAATGGATTTGATGGAATGTAAAGCCCTCCGGACAGATCCACGAATGCTTCTGGTTCTCCTGGCAATAGTGGAAGACCTCACAGCTCAACGATTCATCCGCATAGTACCTAAGAAACATTCAAACATTGATTATCAGCAATAACTTAAGAGCTGTTCCAATGTTTACCCCGAGTTGCGATCCGTGCACTTAAACGAAGATTTGCTGAGCAGCGTGGTTAGACGATCGGGTTCCTCAATTTCTTCCTCCTCCTCCTCTTCGCTTTCGGCACTCAGCGGCTTCTTCTTAAAATAGTTGTTTTGTTGCTGCTGCTGCTGCTTGGCACTGTTGCGATTGATGTACACCTGGCGCGGTGCCTCCTCCTGATCCTCCTCACTGTACTCGTACAGTGGTCGCTGCTGTTGTTGCTGCAACGGTTGCTGCTGTTGCCTGTAGGCCAAATGTGTTTGTGCCTGCGTCTCAAACTCATCATCATCCTCCTCAACGCCGGCACTCACATCCAGTGAGCGTGACGAGAAACCCTTTGGCTTCTCCGTGGTGGCCGTTGCCGTCGGTGCACCGGTGGCAGCGCCCGCAGCACAGGCACACAGACCCATGGCCAGTAACAGGATAAAGCATCGATTGCGTCTGTAGGCAAAGAAAAAGAAAAAAACAATCAACAATCAACACACAACAAGAAATAGAAATTGGCAATAGCAATCAGATTAGCCAAGTCATGCCATCAATAAGTAAGACTTTATGATATGGGAAACTTTTGTGGCAAAACGCGGGAAAAATATTTTTTGATTTTACGCGAACCTTTTGCGCCAAGCAACAAAAAACAGTGAAGATGCCGCCAAATTGCAGCCAAAGAAGGCAACAACAACAACACCAACAACGGTGGTAGCCCAGCGACGCGTTATGCAAGACAACCACCAAAGACATCAGCATCAAGACAGAAAGACAGCCAGACAGAAACTAGTTATAAGGTAGTATTCGCAAGAGACAAGAGCCTGGGACACAGCTGTGCTTACTACTCCAAGCTGCATGTTGGCTGTTGGAAGCTAAAACCTGGAAGCTGAGAGTCGTAGGCATCACCTAAGAAGTGCAGTTAGTCTCAACAACAACAACATCAACAAGCAGTAAACAATAAACTTAAACAAATCTATGCGAAAGTGTGAATACGCTTTGTAGGAATGTTGTGAGTTTTCGAATACATACTTTTATCGTATTTAAGATATTTCAACTAGAAAGTTTATATAAAGTTTAAAGTCAAATGATAAGCATTTAGGGAACATTGAATAAAAATTATGTGGTATTGAAATATATATATTAATATTTTACATGCAAACTTTCGAAAAGCAAACCTCAAGGGATCAAAAAAAATATCTTCGTTTTGGGAGAAAATTCGTAAAAAATAAAATAAGAATAAAAATAATAAGAAAATAGTTAAACATCGGAGAAGAATTGAAGGAAAGCTTATAAAAATGTAGCTTACGCTTTTTTCTCCGAATGGAAGTTTAACAAAATATTGCTCTCAAAAATAAATGAAAGAAATCCCTAGAGAAAATATTTAGCCAACACATTCTGTATTTCCATTTAAAGAGCCTTGTTGTCATATTTGGACAACCACAGGAAAGGGTATAAAATGAAGATGTGATGCAGTTGTTGATGCTGCTGCTGGTTTTTTGGTTTCTTAAAAAAAAGCAGTTTGGGTTCAATCTTGAGCGCCATTTAGTTGGCTTTGGCTGAATGTCAACGGCGGCGATGGCGGCAGCGGCAGCAGCAGCATACGCATTCAATGTGAATATCCAAAGCTCAGGTTGACCGGCGCGTCGTCACGGCTTTGGCTTGGCTTGGCTGTGGCTAGGCTGTGGCTTGGCCAATGTTACGTGCGAGTAATGCATTTAATTGAGGTATTTGCGACGCAAAACTGTTACCAATAATGAATAACAACAGGCAAAGTGAAAAACAAATCCGCATCAAAACTTTTACTTTCGATGTGTCAGCTTTTGAAGTTGATTGAGTTGGGCACCGAGTCGAGCTGGTTGAGCTGTTAATGTTTGAATCGTTAGCAATAAGGCAATAAGGCGGCGCTAATTAAGACATGTTAATAAACTCAAATGCTTATGTAATGGAATGTTTACAACAACAACAACAACAAATTACATTTTGTTTCGAGCAATTCTAGCTTGGCAATTTGTCTTAGCCTCCTGTCTTAGCCTGGCCTTTACACAATTTTTGCAACCTTTGAACTTTCAAGTGAGTTAAGTACTTGTGCGGCAGATCTGCTTTGAGTGTTGTTGTTGTTGTTATTGTTGTTGTTGCTACTGTTTGATTACGTTAATCCTGGCTGTAAAACAATTTAACTGAATGACTTAACAACACCTCAAGCCAATCAAGTCATTAACTGCAGTCATCAATTCGCTATTTTGGGTTGCCAACAGCAAATGCAACACGTTTCCTAGTGCTCCACATAATAATGCGTTGCTTGTTGCATGCCACACTGGCCACACACTGTCTGCCATAAATGGAGCAGCATTTCGCATCTCTCTCTCTCTCTCGCTCTGTTATATGTTTTTGTTTACCTAGTCCAGATGCCAAACCAGATGTGTCTGGCTTTATAGCACACCAAATAAATATTACATCACATGAGCGCCAAGAAACGATGCGTTCATGTTGTTGTTGTTGTTGTTTTTGTTGATGTGAATCTCAGTCTGTCTCCTAAGCCACAGCTGAAGGAAAAGTGGTTTCGTTATGCACACGATATATATTTTCTCCCTCTCTTGGCAACCAGTTCAATTTCTTGGCTGCATTTTCCTTACATATATTTTCAATTTTCGTTTTTCACCTTCTTGCCATATTATTTTGGTCAAAAAGCTGTTTTCGATTTGATTTCCTTTAAAGTTGGGCGTTTGTCTAGATGTGACATAAGACTTGTGTCTTACTTTAGTTTTCAAAGGATTATGAAACAGAAGTTTATGCCCAATTTGGTTAAGTGCTAAGCTTGGGAAAATCGAGTAATGATGAAACGTAACTTTATTTAATGGGTTATAAAAATTAATTGTTGAGTAAGATCCATGTCAAAATTTCATTGTACTTTAAAATGTTTATTTAATATCCAACATGTAAAATTTATTGGATATCCTTTATATTTTTGGTATAATTTTCTTTACTTTTCCTATAATTCGGATTTTTTATATTGTTTTAATAAACTTTCCTCAAACACTTCAAGTTTGTTCCCAAAGTCTTTTGGGGATTTCTCATTCAAATATTCTACTCACATAAAACGATAGAAATATTCAAAAATTAAAACAAATAAAAATCTTTTGTATTAAGCCAAACCCAAAAAAAAATCCAAGTTCGTTGCCTCAGTCTTTCACTACTCTTTAACCTTGATTGCTTATATATAAAAATCCTTATTTTATCTGAGACTTAAACAATCTTTTTTTAATTTATCAGCAAAGCAAAGAATCAACGTTTTTAAACTCATTAAATTAACTGCCTTTTAACACACAAGTTTGTTGCCTAAGTCTTTTTTCATTAGAATGTTTTAGCAGTTTTAATTATTCAATCTATATGTTTAACACTTTTACTTAGTAGCAAGCATTAAGTTTCCTTTCAAAAAATTAGCAAAAAAAAATACTTTTTTCAATTATATTTTTCACGCTGCTTTGGACAACTCCATTAGCTGTCATTTAACACCTGAGTTTGTTGCCTAAGTCTTTTGTTTTCACTTAACTTCACTCGAGTGCTACGTACTTTTATTTTTATTGGTTAATTATACGCAATGCTCGTTAGCAAAAGTGTAAGAAAAAAAATAAATTACATTGCACTGTTACAATTACAAAAAAAAAGCTCAAAATTGAAATAACTTTAATGTGCGTGTGCATTTTTTTTGTTAATGTTTTTTTTTTCGTTTTTTTTTTGACTATCTTCACGATCCGTTAATTTCTTAGCATGTGAATTATTGTAGTTGGGTTTTTTTTTCTCTTTTTCTTGTTGATGTTAATTGCGTGGCAATGAATTTTATGTGCAACATTTTCTTTCAAGTTTCGTTTCGCATTAAAACGAACGAACGAACGAAAAAAATTGGAGAAGCAAAACAATTTGTTACAGTTTTTGGCCATTTTTGTTTTTTTTTAGTGACCTTCGTTAGCCAGGTTGAGGATTAGTTTATGGGAATTCATTGTTGGTTTTTTAAGCTAGCAATTTGTTAATTGCATTAAACACACACACCCAACAAATGGCAAACGTAAAAATAACAATAATAATAAAACGGTTAAGATTTAATCGCCAAATACACCAAAGACTACAATTTGGCATGTCGCTGTATGTTTTATGTTATTGGTAGGTAAATGGCCAAGACGCCTCGCCTAGCGCTTGTCTGCACAGTTAACAAAGAGAGGGAGATGGTAGCGGACGGGGGTAGGTTAGGCATTGCTGTGCGTACGTATCTACGTACTCGATGCCTAACTGTAATTTCAAACGCGCTCAAGTCTTGAATTATTGCGTATACGCCACATATGTTTGTGTGTGTGTGTGTGAATGTTTAGGCGATACAATTTCAGTGCAGTTTGCAATGTTTTGTGCGTTATATAATACGCTCGGCAAGTAAGTAAGTAATTCATACGCCTTTTTAGAAAGGATTGTCATAAATAAGCTGACAAATTATGCAATTTGATTGTTGCCTATCGGTTTGCCGATCGCTTTGCCTGCCCATATTGACCAAGTCCAAATGCAATCTTGGTCTTTTGGCCCTGGCCAAAATGACAATGAGTCAGTGAAAAAAGTAAAGCGCGTTGGCTATTGATTGACACAAAGTGTGTAAACATTTCAATATGCATTTTTCACAGTGGTTACACTCTTTATTTTTTTTTCATTTGCGATTAGGTAATAAGCCAAGGCAAAAGCTGTCCAACTGAATTGTCAGCGCCACAGGCAACAACAACAACAAAAACAGCAACAACAACGAGTGCTAAGCAAACAAAGCAAAAAAGTCCCACGCCAAGCTAGAAGAAATAAAGCCAGAAAAAGGTCTCAAAGACACGCCAAACAACAACAACAGCAACAGTTACAGTTACGTATAGGTTTTGAAATATGTTTGAAAAAGAATATTTTGTGGTTGCCAAGCGCGACACAGACACACACACACACACACACAGAGACAGAGAAATCTTAAGACCAGCTCGGCAGCAACCTCAAATTCCCTTCAAACAATACAAAACGTTAATTATAACAAACGCTTGTTGCACGAAATTCTTTTTGTGGCTGCAACTGCAACTGTATGATTCATAGTTTCGGTAGACATTGACTTACTGCATTCTGTGGTTTTGGTTGTTTTATTTCCCCTTGACTTGCTGCAGCTCCTTGAATTTTTTTGGTCTTTTATATCCAATTGAGAGTTCTTTGTTCTGGGAACAGTTAGAAACACACAAACAACAACACCACAACAATTTGTTCACAGTCTTTTGCTTTTTATTATTCACTATATTTCGATTTCGTTATACACTATATATATATATATATATATATATATATGTTGCACTGTTGTAAATGCCACAGCGTTGTCTGTTTTCTGTCGTGGTACTTGCTGGACTAACGGTTCATGCCAACTCAAACAACTAAATGAATGGCTTTCTTCAGCGTGTTTATGTTTTATACCAAAGTCGAGCGCAGCGAGCACAAAACTTCAACTCAAAAGAGCCAACAGCGAGTCGAGTGGCAAGTGGCAAGCTTAAACTACGTCTTTGCTGTTTGTTTGTTTCTCTTAGCCCAATGCTCTTAGCCCATACTCAACAACAACTACTTACTGCCTATCATTTGTAGTTTTAACTCAATCTTTGAGTGTTTTTTCAACTTTTGTTGTCATATTTTTTATGAGTTGAGATACGATTTTTAGATGACTCAGTTCGTATACTAATTGAATATGATCTTAAATGCATCGGACTGTTGGAAATTGTACACGAATGTCAGTTAATGATTTTTAATGCTGTTTATGTGAATCAGATCTGGGTTTTAAATTAAAACTTTTAATTAAATGCATTTCCATTAAGATTTCTTGTTTGTTCTTGGCCTTAACCTTTGTTGATGAAAACGCAATAAAGTTAAGCTTTGTAAAAATGTAAAATTTATATTTTTAAAATGTTAAACTTACTTTGATAATGGTTTATAAGGATTGGAAACGTGATTTAATTTATTTGAACAAAATCTATAAAAAGTAAAATGATAAAAATAAGATTTTTGTCTATTATCTTCTCAGTTTCTTCTAAAAAATTAATTTTAGAAATATAAAAATTTACTTTTTTATTTAATAATTATTAAGAAAAAAATTTTATAATGAGTTTATAATTGTTGTATTGAAATATATTTTTTCTTTTTTTTTTAATTTAAAATATATTGTTAAACTTTGTTGAATGTTATTTTGATTACGCAACACATTAAAAAGATTATTATTTTATATTTCCTAGCTTTATTGAATTAATATTAACTTAAGTTCAGTGAACGCTAATAACATTTAATATTAACTAATTAATTATCAATTAAATTGATCAAAACTGATTAACATATCACAAAAGTTTTGGGCAACACAGATTATTTTTTTTGCTGTCAAGCTAACAACTTGCTAATAAGTTGTATATCATAGCAAATATCATAGCCAAACTGGATATGGTTAATCGCATTTATAACGCATACGCCAAGTGCAACGAACAAAAGTTGTTGCCAATATATATATATATATATATGTGATGTTTGTATGTATGTATGTTTTTGTTGAGCATTAAGCATTTCGCATCCATCAGATACTTTATGTAAGTTAAGTGCAATCTGCTTGGCTAGTTAAAAGATATTCTCGTAATTAACATTTGTGTGTGTGTGTTCATTTTTCTCAGCCTTCGTGCTCGATGCGACTAGACGCGACTTTTTATTTAGCTGCATTTACATACGGCTGTTGTTGTTGTTGTTGTAGTTGTGGGTTTTTTGTGTTGTTATTGCTTCTTCTTTTTTGTTATATCTTGAATATAATTTGCGCCGGTTTGCAGCGATGCTCCCACAAACCGCAAAACCTGCACAACAACTCATCGCCAATGAAATGCTAAAAGCTAACACACACACACACACACAATCATAGGTGTAGGTAGTACACACACACACACACACACGTATAAACAGTGTAGCATCTCGGATTTGTTTTGCTAATATGAATTAATTTACAATGCTGCAACGCCTAAAATGTGAGCGGCAACAAAAACAGGCAAAGCGGGGGATGTTGTTGAGAGCCGGGGGTGCGGGTGTGTGTGTGTGTGTTGTGGTTAGCTATAAGTTGTTTGCCGCGTCTGTTGAACTTTTGTCGTTGCACTTGCCACAATATTAAGCTGCTGCTGCTGCAACCGAAATCTTTCGAACAGCATTCAAGCATTTCATTTCATTTCATTTTCGTTGCTCGTTCAATGTCTAGACATGGACACTGACCGCAAACTGTCTTATATACTAACAGATTAATATATAAAGTAAATATATATATAAATACAATTTGATAATGCACGACACTATGCAAAGAAGCGTAACGCAAAGAAAGTGCAGTTGTTGCTATGATTGTTGGCTTTTGGCTAGCTTTAGCCTGTTGCTTTAGCCAGGTGATATAACAAGTTCACATAATTTCGCTAGCTTTTCTTTTCCAATGCACACACACACACACATATATATATATACTATTTCCACTATATAATACAAAATAAAAGTTGTTTTTTTGCAGGGCGGCAACCGCATCGAAATTCATGACTCGATTCAGCAAATTATAATTGCACCCAATCAAAATATTTCTCAGCTTGCAATAATGATGCATAGTTAATGTACTATATATATATGCATATATTTTGTGCTCGGTGATTAGTCAGCTAAATTAGCATTTGCATTTGAATGCATTGTCAAAAGTCAAAATTGAACATTCAACATTCAAAATCATGCTTAAAACTTGTTCATGTTGATTGTCTTTTCCTTTGCACCATTTTATTTTCACAAAAGAAAATTCATTATTGCAATTGTGTTGCAGTTGCAGCCGTCAAGCAAATGGGCCTAAACGGTGGCTTGTTTTGGCTTGAGGAAGTTGTTTTTGATTGTCACACAATGACTGAATGTTGTTGGCTCATAACGGTTTCGGTTCGCTTTGTGTGTGTGTGTGTGTGTGACGGTCAGGTTCAATTCAACAAAACTATGGCTATAAAGACAAGCAACATAATTACACAAAAAGAAGAAAAACAAAACAACGAAATTCAATGTTCAACGGGTCGAAGCTTTTGTACTCTTCAATAACTTGTTGCATTGCGGAATCATACTGTTAATAAGCTGTTGACATTATGTTAAGATGATGTAAGCCAAACAACACACACAGAGAGCTCTGATTAATTTCATTTTTTATTTTGGTGAGCTGATTAAATGTGAGAAACTACTGAAAGGCACACCCATATTATCAATTTGTTCAGCGTTAAGTATTTTTATCCTAAATTAGTTTATATTAATGGCTTTTTGCTTAAGTTCTCAGGCTATTAACTATTATAATCTTAGTTGTCATCATTAATATAAGCTGTTCTCAGACACATAAAAACGTTCGAGCGTAAAACTTTGTTGATACTTATCTAAAGCAGCATAGTTAGTGTAGTTAAATGTTTATTATTGCTGAATGTGCATTGTTCTAACTGTTGACCAATTGTTGAAAGCATTTTGTGATCTTTGCCTTAACAGCTGTTTGGCGACAGTGCTGCCAAGTAATGCGTTAAGTGCGGCCAAGTTAACAACATTCTACTGCAATGCAATCTCTTCAGGTTGCTCAAATCGTAATCAAGTGCGAAATACTGTTGACCATTGTTGACCATTGAGAGAAATGTTGGTTAACTAATTAGCCTCAATGTTTGAGTTTTGCTCCACCAAAGACAATGCGTGAATGTTATATCATAAAACTGGCTTGGCAATGCCGCCTTTCCTTTTGGATGGTCTTTGAGTGTGTTTCACAAGAATTGCGATTATGATTTAACTGCTCGTTGCCGGTTTTATTATGATTATTACGTATCATTCGTGGCACACATACACCAAAAAAAGCGAAAGTAACTCCACAAAGCTCAGTCGATTTAGATCTGTTGTGAACGTTCTAATAAATGTGCCTCTGGCTCTTAAAACTGAAGTTCAAGGTTATTGGTTGTTGTTTTTTCACCCACCCGATGAGTGGCGAATTGAAATTAATTACATTGTTATTTGGGCTGTCAGCTCATTAAATTAGCTAACTCAACTCATACGCAGTTAGCATAAGATTAAGTAATTTTTAATGCTGGGTGTGTCTTGGATTTGATTCTAACGATTCTTTTGAGGATAATTTAAAGATATATATGCACATACATAAACTCATTGAGCACACCCAACTTAAGCACTGGGGAATTTTCATTTCACATTGTTGAACAATGGACCTGCTTAAAGACCGTAAAACAACAAACAAACGTATAAAGCCGGAACTTGTGAGTTGCATGATTTGTAAGTTTTTTTTTTTTTATTATAGGTGCTATCAAGATTTGGCTCTTTAGTTTATGAAAATCAGTGCAATATTTGGTCTTGCGGAAATGGCTTAAACTTGACATTGAGTTGAGTTGGGGGAAGGCGCTTTTTTGAGGGGGGCGTGCAAAGAAATGCAAATGTTGCTCTCACATAATTATCAGCTGAAGCGGAAGGAAGTTGAATATTAAACTTTTTCGTATGCTTAAACATTGATAATTTGCTTAAACTTTAACTGTGATCTTGTTAGCTGTTTGTGGCTATGTTACCAAATGAATCAGCGAGTGCGCTTTGAATGGTTTTAATTATATTATTTGAATATCCGTCTATTAAGTACTCAAGTACTTTAAGCTGTGAACCTTAATTAATGATCTGACTTAACATTTACTTTATTTGTTAGCTATTCCTAAACTCAAGGCTAGTTGTAATCTTTGTCATATCAAGAAGAATGAAAAGGATTTAAGGGTTGTGAAGTTCTTATTCCTTTTAGGTACTAGGCTTAAAGTCTTGCACCTTATGAATCTTTCTGTGTTTTAAGACATGCACAAAAAATAACTTAAATAAGATTTTTGGTTATATTTTTTTTTTGCTATATAATAATAAATATATAGGTACAAATTAAACACAAAGTTTTTAATGCAGTTGCTCAAAGCTTATCTTATATCAAGTAAATAAAACTTGTCTTATTTAAAGTTTATCTTTTAAGATCTTTGGGAAAAGTCTTTCTGTTAGTGGAAATCCTTTCAAATATGTGCAATATAAGTGACTAAAGTTTAAAACATCATTTTTTCTAAGCAACTCAATAAGTTAGATATGAAATAATATTGAAAATATAATAAATATTGATAAAAGCTTCAAACATAGTAAGTTTTTAAGGCATGTAAATTCGTAAAACATTGAACAGCTCAATATCAAAACCAATTGCAACGCCAAAGGGAATTTGTTCATTGTTAGCAACCTGAGACTGAGAGGCTTTGTGTTGAAAGCCATGAAGCGTGCGCCTTGTCATGTTGTTGTTAAGTGAATGCGTTCATATCACCTCCAGATCGAGCATGGCTTGATGGCTTGATGGCTTGATGGCTTGCTGACTTGGTTAATGGTAGATTGTGAGGCGTTGCCAATTGCTTCGGCTAACAAAAGAGATGCTGACATATACTCTATGCTCTATGCTGTATGCTATGCGGTCTAATTAATATCAGTTCAAGGCGTCTCCATTCCATTTGTCTCTGTGCGGCCCATTAATCCGTGCATTCCATTGACGATTTGTAAACAAATGTTGCTGCTAGTAAAAAATTCGCATTTTTGTAACACGAATTCCATTGTTTTGATGGGGTGGGCGGGCATGCCCTCTAATTTTGAGACTCTCCCAAGCACTCGCTTATTATTCATCACATTACCATTTTAGCAAAGGTTTTTTTTTCTTCCTTTGCCCCAGCTGCCCCATAATTATTTGTGCAGTATACTGTAATTGCTTTTGGGTTAGCTTAAATGGGTCAATTGTTGTTGTTTTCGTTTTGAACTTGAAGTGTGTATAACTTTATTGTATTGTTTTTTTTTTTTTTGAACCTCTAAAGCGAGTACTTCACAAAAGTTGCTTTAAATTAAAAGTTTACTACCGTATACTTTTGTTATTTTTTCTTACCAGATTGAGGATTGTTAGTAATTTAACCGATAAGACTACAATTGTACGATTAAAGTGACAGAAATAAAGTGTTTGCTTATCGCAAATACATTTTTGTTTCCGCCAGACCATTCATTCTTTATTATTATACTTATTGTTTGTATTCTTCAGTTCGATTCTTAATTTCAAGTGTAAAGGATTGGGTATTAAGTGTCAAAATGTTAGCGATTGTTGTTTTTTTACTTTTTTTGGTTTTTGCTTGTGGTGTTTTTCTCAAGGTACAAATAATGTAACAATTTAATGTATGATTAAATATTAATTAATATTTGTTTTTCAATAGATTGGATTCGCAGTGTTTGTTAACACAAATCGTTGTCGTCGTGTTCAAACTAATGGTAAGCATGATTAAAACAAAAACTTTTTAAATATTTTCAACTGTATGTTTTGAAGTTTCATAATTTTTTTTCGCGTAAGTTAGGCCAACGATAAGAAAATTGCCCACACGTTGAGCTTTAGGCACGATTCATAATGTTGGTTAAAGCTCCAAGAGCTTTTCAATGTTATGCGTATAATGATGCATTTTGTGACCCACTTGACAAGCTTACTGAATACAAATGATAAGAATTTCGATAAGGCAGCACAAGAAATACTATATAAATGTGTGAGTAAATTATCGAACATATTCCTTATGTTTGTCTTCAGTTGTATTTTAAATGGCATGGAGTTTAATTCACAATGTCGAGTGCATTGATACTAACAATATTTCTTATATTTCTTGGTATAACCATGATTTTTCTTGTAAGTAGTCTCTTTCCTTAATGTTCCATAGACGAATTTCTTCATTAATATGCATTTCATTCCTGTTTGAAAGGTCATTGTTATCGTCAAAAAGGGCTCAATAGGCACAAGACATGGTAAGTTTTGGGAATCCCTTGTATAGATAAGCTTTGCAAAAATTACAAAATAACTTTTGTTACCGTCGCCAACCAAATAAATAGACAAATTTGTATACAATCAGTCATTGTGCGACTGTCAATGGAGTGTGTCGTGAATTATTTCATAATTAGTAAATTTGTTTATTTACCTATCAAAATGTCTCAACAAGATTGTGATATTTGTGATATATTCAAGTGTCTTGCAATTCTTTTCGTTGCTTGTATAAAACTACCTTCAGTGCTGCATAGAAATAGAAACAGAAACAGATACAACAACGAAACCATCAATGAAAGTACTTCGACTAACGGTAAACTATCGAGATGTATTTGTTTTACCGATTAATTAAGAATCGTTAAGAGCTTTTGAAACTATTTTTATAATGGATAACGGGCGTATGTGTATTTTTGTGAGCTATCCGCTTATGTCCTCAACATCTTCTCGATAAAAGAGCTCCTCAGCGACTGTCTTCAATATATTGTTGCTTTTAAGCAGCTTTGTACATCCCACAATATGTAAGCGATTAGATAAGATACAACAATGAAACAAGCAGTGAAAGTACTTCGACTAATGGTAGTTGAAAAGTTTAACCGATTAACTTTGCTATCATTTGTCGTTTTCGAGCGCTTAGAAAGCTTTCAAGAGCTTTGAAGCTATTTTTATAAAGGATAACGGGCGTGTGTGTGTTTTTTGAGCTATCGATAAAAGAGTTCCTTAGCGATTGTTTTCTTTAATATATTGTTGTTTTTAAGCAGCCAATATGTAACCGATTAGATAGGCTTCGGGTTAAAAAAAAAGAAAACAATTGATACCGTTTAGATAGTAATAACCGATAGGCACATTCGACGAATATCCTAATCAGTTATTAAACGGCTGCCAATGAAGTTTGACGCGCGTTTTTAGTTTAATTAAGCGAACAAAATGAATACCGATCATTGGGATTTTTTCTGGGTTTTTATGCTAATTGTAATACTTTTAGTATGGGTAAGATGTTGCTATTTAAGTTTAATAAAATAAAAATAATGGCTGATTTGTGTTATTGCACTTTTCAAGTTGCTTGCAAAAACTTGTAAGAATTACAATGCAACAGCGGAAGAAACGACGACGTCTTCGTCGCAAAGAAACAACAACAGAAGAAGAGGAGGCGCTACTAGTACTGCAAACGGTAAGCTTTCTAGATAAACCGATAAAGAGATGAACCCAGATACTAGGTAGAGACAAGAAATCAGTCGTTATAAGACTGGCATTGCAGTTTGTTGAGTTGAGTTAAGCTTTTTTTAATGGACGACTCTTTGCAATTTATTACAATTTTTGTTGTATTACTATTCGCACTATTTATGGCATGGGTGAGCATTGATGTTGAAACAATCAAAACGATTTTGGATTCTTATTTTTAAAATTCCTTTACAAGTGTCTGTACAATGCTATGGAAAGAGTTAAGACCCCTAACCAATTAGTCAGACGTCCCGTTATCAGAAGACAAATACGCAATAATCGTGCTAACGGTAAGCTAACAAGATAACTGAAGAACTAAGAGAGCTATCAGCCATCATCTGGCATAAAATCACAATGTAGCACTCTTGCTTATCATATCAGAGAGTTAGCAGAGGAGTTCTGTTATTTAGTCATTTCTATATACATCGAACTGTTAACCGTTTATCTTTTAACCGTTTCGATTGCACAGTTAGTCAATGGGAAACGGGCCAAGATTAGATAGTAGAGCTTTTTTTTTGCAGAAGAGCAAATATATATTGAGATATTTTGGAGATAAAAACAAACAATAGAATCAATTGAATGTAAATAGATTGGCAGTCGCTATTTGGTTTGGATTGACTGTTGATTGTTGTTTGCCATAGGAATTATAGTTAAAATAATATATTTGATTGAAAACAATGTATAGAGAACGTTCGTATTGGGAGCTTGTGCCTTGTTTTGTATTTATAACAATTGTTATTTTATGGGTGAGCTATAATTGCTTTGAATACAAAATATAATAAATTTCACAACTAAGTATCATTTTCAAAGTTGGTAATCAAAGGTTATTATGAGGCAAAGGCAAATACAACGGGGGAGCCAGTGGTGAGAAGCGTGAGACGGCTAGTGGAAGATTCAGATGGTAAGCACACTAAGATAAACGACCACTGATATTATCTAAATATAGTGACATTAACTGCACAGTCAGTATGCACAGTATGCCTTATCTGTTGTTATATCGTTGTTGAAGGGGGATTTCATTTTATTTCCATCCTCATTTTTATTCACTTGTTGTTCGCTCAACTGTCAGCGCGTTTTAGTCTTTGCTTTTATAATGGATCTTATGGAGTGGTATTATTTTATATCTTTTTTGCTAATATTGCTCATATTGTTGCGGGTAAGCTAAATCGAATATTGTTGTTTGACCCTTTCAAAAATATCCAACTAATCATTGTTTAGACCTATTTGGGACCGTTTCGTAATTGGAGCTTATGTCGCGTTGATCGAGTTCATGAGGCTGGTGAGTGTTAAAAAAAAATGTTATTGAGTTACAAGTTTCTGAAGAACGAACATAAATTAAGATTCTTTTCGTTCTGTGACATTTTCAATATTCAGTTAGATTCGTTTTCTTCCGTGTAAGCAGCTTTAGACTCTCAAGTCAGGAAATTTATTCAAAAAACTTCGCAACAATTCTCTAAAACTGTCGAAATTAATCAAACATAAACCATTACCAATGCACACGGAGTTCTGGTTCTGTGGCATTCTTATTGGGATTGCTGTGGCACTGATGCTGCGGGTAAGCGTTTAAACGTTAGCATTGCATTAACTTGCTCAATTCAATAAAGTGATCATTACCTTAAGGAGATCTACTATTTAATCAAACTCAAGTTAACCGAATGGAACAGTCGCGTCCTGATGCGTCGCGAACTGATGTTGCGCCTGGCACTTGAGGGTAAGATTAAGCTTCTACTAAACAAACCGGTACACAAAAGCACACAAAACACAGGGATTGCAATAAAAAGCTCAATCGATAAGATAAGACTACGTAATGAGTTTGTCAACATCATAACAGTATGTTATTTGTGAAGAGCCTTTGAGTGCCATTTTCGAGTTCGATCAGTACCCAATTTGTCGTACCTTAAACGGTTTGCACGGAATTTCGAGAAAGAAAATGCAACTAAACGATATCTTTTATATTTTTCTCTTGATTCTGTTAGTGACTTTTGTAAGTTGCTTTTAAGATAATCAATTTGTGTTTTAAACTGATCTTTTCTATTATTCTTTCACATAGTTGTGCTTTAAAAGTTATCGCAGTACAAACACGGAGGAAAACGACAGTATTTCATTGGGTGCGTATATAATGTACTGATACTCGTACTATATCCATAAGGGCTAACTGAAAAAAAAAAAGTACCCGTGTCGATAAAATGCTCTTAACCCTGATAGTATGACAATATATACAGTGCATTAATCGCAATTTCAGTTGATAAGACAACTTTATACTTTATCATTTATTTGCTAGCTTCGCTTTGTACACTACCCATTTGTCATTATCGAAAAGTAACTTGCCCGTGTCGAATCGCATAGAAGACATAATGTCCGTCGATGTTGGTCTTTATGTATTTTATTTCGTTACCCTTCTCGTTGTGTGTGTTTTAATGCGTGTAAGATAGTTTTAACTTGATTTGTATCAATCGGTTCTATTATTTCTAACTCTTTTAGTTGTGTTGCTATTGTGCTATGCGCAAAGCTGTTGTACCTCAACAACCTATGCCTATGTCACAGACTCAAAGGGGGCGTAGCACTGTACCGCCCCGTGTACTGCGAAGTATACGCATTGATCCATCCGGTACGGCCATCGAAACGGTCCCAGGTGAGACAGAATGAACACACCCAATCATTCATTGAACCTAATCGGCCATATTTTATTTAAGCAATTTATTGCGATACGATAACCAATAATCGCAAGCATGTGACTGGATTATTCGTGGGGTTTTATTCTTAACTTTTATGTAAAAATAGTTCTGTCAAGTTCTTGTTTATGTTTTGGTTCAAGTAAGATTCGATATCATTGTTGTTCAAGTTTTTGTTTTGGCAATCTTTATTAATACACTACTTGACACATATTTATATGTTAATGACGTCAATTATTGAGTGATATAATGAATAAGCATTTCCTAAACATTATCTGCAAGCAAATAAGGAATTGCACATTCATAATTTCAACATAAATTTATGAAATATAATCGTATAACAAGTGAATCAACCTAGAACATAAAAACCCTTTAAAATCCATCTGTGGAATTGTCAACCTTGGTGAAAAACATTTGAATTTGGTGATTTTACTTATTTCCATGTCAAATGATCAATTTCTTAAGCCTGTTCCAAGTGGAATTTGGAACTTTAATCATACATAAGGAAATAATTGAGTGACTAAGCAGCTGCCTGTCTATAATTTGCTGACATTGAAATGCCGCAACGCCAAAAACAAATGTTGAAATTTAGTGGAACATGTGAAAAATGTTTTCCCGGCTTTTTTGTGTGGCGTAATTGTCTTCAAAACTGGCCAACACGAAATGGGCTCGTTTTGACCAAGTATGTAATAAATTTATTACTGCTTTGTTTGACTTGTGTAACGATTAATTAGCTTGTGTTTCACACACACACACACACAGTGAACTCTTATTTAAGCTTCCGCAAATGTCTGGACATCAAGTTTATGCGTTCTTTTGATAAGCTGTGAATTTTAATTATTGTTTGTAGTCTATTCTTAGACGCTTTTCTGCAACAGGTTGTCTGTAATAACACACACACGCACACACACACACTCACACACACAGACATGTGCTCGCAAATGATGCAAAATCTTATCTAATCAACATTTGTGAAACGAGCTGCTTATCAACAACAAGCCAAAAAGGAAACCCATACATTGCTAAGCTGATAAGTTATAGCCCGCAAAAAAAAAAAAACAAGCGAGTAGCTTATTAAATCAAACAGTTGGCCAACCGGCTTCTGTGCGAAGTGATGACAAACGAATCGAATCTGTCTTAAAACTAACGTGTTCAAAATTTTGAAATTCAATCCGTTTTGAAATCGATTTTGATGTAAAGATGACGGATGTTATGTCAGTATTTTCGGGCATTTTCCTATTGTGCTTATCGTGTGCGATTTGTGTCTGTTGTTTGCGTTTCGGTGTGTGGGTCTGCTACGAATTGTGGAAACCAGAACGAGAAGAAGGTACTTGAACAGGTTCTTAACAGGAAAAGGATATCAACCTTGATTCCTATTCCTTTCCCAACTATATAAAAGCTTATCTTATCGTGTAGCTGAGATAAGGCAATTCTGTAGCTTTAAACTTGCCCAACTTCAATGCCAATTTGGCTACAATCCGAATTGAATTGCTCAGTCTTATATACTGCCTTGGTGGTGGTTATTATTATTATTGACCGATAAGATATTCTTATTCTTTGAGTGAAAAACATTTTCAGTGCCGTTTGACTTTTCAAGAACGACGGATTTCAATCGCTTCTCGTTTACAAAATGGGCGACTGGATAATGTTTTATTTTTTCTTATTCTTTATAATGGTCATTGCATTGCCCATTATATATATTGTGATACAGGTAATGACTTCGAGCTGTTTCTGTTTCTGTTTAATATTCGTGACTATTTCTTAAGTAGTATATCGTTTGGATAATATTATTCAAGTGCTGTGGCACTGCACCCGAAACCCCACCACCCAATAATCGGGAATTAAGACGCCGTGCTCGATCACTACGATCCCTTGGTATGTACTCTATTACTTACTAAAAAGATATATAGACAACGTGTGGGGTTTGAAGTGTTGTTATTATTGTGATTGTGATAAGAACCAACTTAGTTTTATTTAACTTTATGGCCATTTACATATCAGCATTATTTGATAATGCTAACTTGGTTTAGTCTTCATCTGAACTTCATGCAAAATGGAAGCGCTTTCAGTTTTCTATTTTGTAATGCTGCTGCTTATTGGCGTCATAGCCTATACCTTGATACAGGTAAAACCTATCTCAAAACTAGACTTGATCGAGTCTTAAAAGTTTTACTTTCTGTTAGTGCGCACTTATCTGGATTGTACGTTGCTTTTGTCCAGCTCACGCTAATAACAACAGATCTCCAAGTAAGTAATTAACATGGATGTTGATGTGCATGTATGAAAGAGCTTTTGGTTGTCTGAAGCTTAAAGCTTCCTTAGCATAATCGTAGAAGTGTGTTGAGTAGGAGGTATGTTAACTGCTTAGTCTATTTACACTGAGAGAAAAATGTTGAAAATTCCGTTTGTCTTAAGAATTTTAAGCACAACATGATTTTCAAGTATTTACTTAAAATGATTTCAAGCTAAGTTTAAGACCTTAACTTTATATGATAAAAACAAACGCAAAAAAAATAACTAGACAGACGAAACTTTTTGTACTATGGAACAGCTAAAATTAACTATAACTTTGTTTATGAATTTCGTGCGACTATATAGACATAATCTTATCACTAAAACTGAAACAAGCGGCAGCAAAAACAAACCACAAATCACATGTATGCTCATATCATTCGTCCTACACTATGAGAGCTTCGATTAGTGACAAACGTACGGTTGCCTACTGCGGGCGTGCTTTTGAAAAAAGTATGCGCCGACTTTCAGTTTATAAAGTTTCCAAACTCCGATATCCAAGTGTGCCATGAACTTTGGCGCCGAGTTTGGCCTACATATAGGCATCTATATGGGGCTGGTCTTTTTACTCTTTTGCTGTGTGCCAATAGTTTGCTCCTGTGTGCGGATCAACAATCGAACGCTGGCTAAGATTTGTCCACCACGCAGGCAGCGAGGTCACCAGCAAAGGCAACTTAATCGCAATCTAAATCGAAATGGTAACGTGTGCCAAATATGTGCGAGGCGTGGGTTTATCTAATCGGTTTTCAGCATTCGGCACTTTATATTATTGTTGTTATGTTATTGCCAGGCGTTATTTTTCTTGTGTATATGAATTGGAATCGCAATTAGTTTCTTTCAAACGCAAAATGTCTTTGACAAGCAATTTGGTGGTTGCGCTCGGACTGCTCTTTGCCATATTCATTATAAGCCAGCTTATATACGTAATTAATACACATTGTTTTAAGTCTTTCCAAAGAGTAACAAAAATATCTGTCAATTTTTTCATTAGCTGGCCATGCGTGTGCACCACTCAAGATTATTGAATCGTCAAAGACAGTGTCAGCGACAACGGCTCGGTACACAAGTTAATCAGTTGATAATACATCGTTTCTAATATTTGTGTTATGTTTTTTTCATATCTTTGCAGATCGTCAGAACAATGTGGAGTTGGGTCGCGATCGCAGAAGCTTTGGCGATATATTCTTTATTGAGCCAAATAGTCCGGAGGCGGCACGCATACGCGAGCAGCTCGAAAAGGATGAGAAGGATTTGCCCAGCTATGATGAAGTCATGCGTATGTGCAATCTAACATCACCCACAGCTGCAGCAGCTCCAACATCGCCAATACCAACAACAACGACAACGCTTTCTATGGAACCGCCCACAGCTATTGGCATTGCAGCATTGCCAGCGCCGCCGTACTCGGAACGAGATCCCATTGCTTTAAATGTTAATACAGCTACGACTCTAGCAGTTAATTCGATGGAGCAATCACCGTCCACATCTGCTGCTGCTGCACACGTATCAACGTAGCTAGCTCAGTGCTCCAAATGTGATCCCAAATATGCACACAACACGTGTGAAAGTCCTTTGAGCTGAAGCTTTTGGTTGACTTCAGCTTATTTCAGTGCCACTCTGGACCACACAGACATTTTGTTTGTGTGTGCTTTCCATGTTGAGAAATAAAAAAAAATACAATGTGTGATTTTACAAAGTACTATACTTAGGAATTAGAGGTTAGGTTTTTTGATAATTGTACATATTTGTAAATAGTATTTATAAATTTAGGGTGCAATAAAATACATTTAGGTAAATCATACGCAGTTGCTTGCAATGAACGAACAATGGATCTTTTCTTTATCTTAACACTTCAAAATCTTTGAAAATGTGTCAACAATCAGTTAATAAAAACAAATAAAGTCTGGCGAAATTAATTGTCATCATGACTTTTGATTAAAGTATTGCGTCGCATATGCTTAACGCATATTTTATCAATATTTGATTTTAATAAGACTTTGGTGTTTAATTTGATTTGTTTAATAAGTTAAACATCGATATAAATGGTATATCGCACGAAATTTATCCGCTTAACTATCGATGCTGCTCAGCAACGCTTTAGATATATCGATAGCTTACCAACCATTATTTGATATTTGTGGTCATTTGTTTCTAAACAACGCTGATGGATTCCACAAAGGTAATTAAGAGATCAAATAAAATACTTAAGCACACACTTACCCCAATGTATAGATTGAGTTTGCAGTTCAAATACGCAAAGATGACAAATCCGGCGTAGAAAGACTGCAAGAAGCACTGGAGGGCATGGGTCATGTGGAGATCGATGCGACTGAGGGACGCGTTATAGTGCAAACAACATTTCCATGGTCGCAGGTGCAGGACAAAATCGAAAGCACCGGTCGCCGAGCAGTTCTTTCTGGCTTTGGCGGTGAATCCGCAGTGGCGCTTATAAATACGACAGGCTGCGTCGTTGACCGAACGCCAGTGCAGGGCGCAGTCCGGTTCACGACAATAGCTGCCAAGCAAGCTGGTGTTGTTGTGGATGGCGTTGTTGATGGACTGGAGCCGGGACTGCATGGCTTCCACATACACGAAAGTGGTGATGTGTCCGAGGGCTGTGCATCAGTTGGTGAACACTATAATCCACGTAATTCACCCCATGGCAGCCCAGCTGCAGCAGAAAATAAACGACATGCCGGCGACTTGGGCAACATACGTGCAGATGAAACGGGCCGTGCAACATTCCGTTTTGTGGATAGTGGCTTGGAAATATGGGACATCATCGGACGTGCGGTGGTCATAACAGCCAATGCCGATGATCTGGGCTGTGGTGGCAACAAACAAAGTCAAATCGATGGCAATTCTGGGGAAAGGTAAAAACATAGCTAATTTTCGTGCGAGCCCAATATTAATCAGTTCTCTATTATTTGCTAGAATTGCTTGCGGCATAATTGCCCGTTCGGCTGGCATATTGCAGAACTTTAAGAGGATTTGTGCCTGCGATGGAGTTACACTTTGGGATGAACGCAATAAACCGCTGGCGGGCAAGGGACGTTCTCAAAAATTATAATTTTTTAGGGATACTGTTTTATTATGTGGTGAAGTGTTTGTAAATATATTAATACTTATTATTTTGTAAATTTATTTACCATCTTTTTGCTTGCTGGCAGCTTTCAAACGTGATAAATGTGCTTTGCATTTGGTTTTGTACGATTGAACGAGTTTGCCACCGGGAGATATTGCAATTGCAGCATGAATCTGCAATAAAACACATTAACTTTCATATTTCACCAAGTTCAAATTGTTGCGCTCACCTCAAGATAATCAATTTCTTGTTCGTAATGTATGGAATCTTCAAGAATATTTAAAACTACTTGAAAATGTTCAGCGCTTAGTCCATAAGACATTTCGCCAATGTTTTGCTTATACCATTGTGCATAGTTATCCAAATTCTGTTGGATGTTCATTGTAGAAGCCGCAGCGGCACGAGCCGTAAGCAAAAGATGCAACAACGAAAGCTGACAGTTTAAGCTTGCAACGTTCAACACACGATTCTTGAGATACTCTATAAGAAAATTCGTTAAAAGTTTGTTTTGGATATTATTTCAATCATTCCATACTTTTTATAAACGTGCTCGTTTTTGCAGTGCATCTGCTGGCTATGGACTGCACCAAGATGAGATAGAATTTCCATTGTTTAAAATTCGCAGATGTAGATAGTTTAAATAGATGTGACAAGGATTCTTGAGGATGATCGCCAAGAAGCTGCAATGAAGTAATGTTAAGTTTAATCTATATATGTGTCATATTTACTTACTTTTTCAGTTATGTGCTTGACAAAGGTTAGTTCATCGACGCCCTCGTTAATCCAAGCACTAAATTGTTGAAATGCCAAACTTATATCTGCAGCTTCATGCAGTTCCAGCAGTATGTTTAAATGCATTGGCATGCAAACATTGATTAATACATCAGCTACAGAGAAAAGTTGGAAAGACTTGAAAAATTAAGTTAGCTTCACATTTAGCCAATATACCTGGTAAAGCCTGACGCAATGGATCAACATAACTTAAATTGCTTATCTTTGGATTATCCGCCAGAGCGCCAAAGAGATGTCGTAAAGCATTTTCGAGCATATTGTTTAGCCGCACAGAATTAAATGAATCTAAAAAAAAAAGGATTAATATTGTTGATATAGTTGCAACAAATAAATACTCACCATAATGTGCTGATATAAATAAATTGGCCAGCAATTCATTTTCGTTTGCCAGAAACTCAATTAATATCAGTTGCAATTGCTCCTCATTCTCAATGCTGCAAATGTATTCTGTGGCAGTCAGAATCCTAAGGCTTTGAAGCTGGCGCAGCACATGAAAGCTACCAACGTTTAAAGGCAAACGACAATAGAATTTGGCCAGCAAGAGCTAAGCAAATTTATTAGATCAGCTGTGCTGTGCTGAAATTGTAAATTTGTTTACCTTTTCCTTTGCGTTTAAGCATTTGAGTAGATCCTTCAGGTCGCCAACTGCCTGTTGATGTCTCTGTGGGTTGTCACATTGCTTTTGTACTACCTTGAAAAGAGCACACATTAATCCACGGGAAAGCCTATTTTAATCATTCGTAAATTACTCTGCAAGTGAAACTAAAACTGTTGCTAACATTGAGATTCATTTAATTTAGTGTACTGATTCCCGCCAAAACAGATGGCATTATCAGTGTGTACACACCAGTTCGAATAATGAAATTTACTAATTAAGCCCGCAGTTTGAAATCACCTCTGACTACAGTTATTTTCAAGCAATTGGCAATGAAATGCATTTTAATAAGCATTGCGTTTTTGTGAGTTTGGCAAACATATTATTTATCTGTGCGCAGCTTAAATTAAATAATTGATTAACACAGCTTTCAAGTTCATTCACGCGAATTTGATAGACAAAGCAGAGAGCAGAAGGATTTTCAGTGCAAAGCATGAAACAAAGCAAAACATTAGAGCCAAAAAAGCCGGAAGCTTGCAAAGCGACTGCGCAGTGCTTTCGACAAGCTCTACAAAAGCTTTCTACAGGATAATAAAAAGCTTGTGTCGCAACACAACTTTCCACAGTCTGTGGCAGATTTCAAGTCAGATGAAAGCAGTCTGAAAAGCCAAGAAAAATCCTTAATTAAAACAGCTGAAAAAATAAATGTGTGAATAACTAAAAGTTAATTGTGTGTTGATAAAGAGACTAAATACAAATAATAATAAGTGCTCAGCCAGACAGAACACACACACACAAATATACACAGAGCGAGACACAATATACAGTTACAGTTATAGAAACTACAGTTTGGTAAGTATACAAATTTGCAGGACAATTGCATTTTCCTTCAAGGTTGTGTCATGTGTGTGCTTTTCGATTTTTCATAACGCTTCAAGACAATAGCAAACGACGAACCCACAGGACACTAAATACAAAAATAAAATACATATCTTTTGTATATAGCAGCTAAATGTTTACTCAATTCGATATCAGTTTTCCTAGGAAACACGACCCATCCAATATCCCAACCCAGCCACACATTAAATTATTTGTTTGCCTGCTTTGTCTGCGGTTTTCCACCATTCTGCGTTGTGTGTTAATTTCTTCGCCCAATATGCATGTGTGTGTGTGTTTGTGTGTGGGTGCGTTGTGCTGTGTGTCTTTATGTGTCTTGTCCTGTCCGGTCCTGTCCTGGCCTGTCCTGTTGCCGTATGCTCTCGATGACGCCATGGCCAGTCAATCCATCTATTTATATATTGGCCCAATACGAAGTCGTTCGTTCCATCAT
This sequence comes from Scaptomyza tumidula, assembly GCA_035044465.1. Classification (NCBI taxonomy): domain Eukaryota; kingdom Metazoa; phylum Arthropoda; class Insecta; order Diptera; family Drosophilidae; genus Scaptomyza; species Scaptomyza tumidula. The sequence continues at coordinate 14,634,475 of JAWNNW010000444.1, read as the reverse complement.
TATGCGGCATGAACCTTGTGACACATGCCACTGCCACTGCCACAGCCAGGCGGACACTTGTTTGTTTGTCTATTTACTTAATGGGGAAACCACATGATATCAGCATCAGCAGCACAAGCAGCAGCAGCAGCTCAGAAATAAAATTCCTCTTTGTATAAATAATTGTCCTGACGCTGCGCCTTTATTTGACTTTTGGCTTTCAATATCAACATCCAACACACACACACACAAACATATATTGCAGCCATTTAATTTCTCTCGTCTAGGCTTTTAATGTATGAAAACTCATCATTTTGATTGCATGCAACAGTTGCCGCAGGTTTATTATTTTTTACATTTTTTTTGTATATTGTTTTTATGACTGATGATGTTGAACATTTTGATTTTATGTCTTTCCGACTTTTGAGTTATGCTTCGATTTTATGTTTATGCATTTAATCTTATGCTAAAGTTTTGGCCGAATCGAAAACATTTGAAATACTTTTAAGTAATCAATATTTTATCACTTTTTCTTATACATTTTATATCTGCAATATTTAATATTTATCAACACTTAAGGCAAAAACCTTAAAGATAGTAAAAAACACTTTCAATCATATACATAACTCCGATTAATCGGACTAAGGTTGTCTTAACTTAGACTCAGCCCAGAGTCAACTTGAAGTTCCCCAACCTTATGCAATTTTAATGTTGCTTAAGAAAAGTGAAAACACACATTAATAATAAATCCAAAGTTTCCTTTCATTCACGAAAATTCCTATAGAGCATTAAGCGATTGCATGGGTTGATATATTATATATATATATACAATGAGGACAATGAGTACATCGAGTACAACATGTATGTTTTATTAGGCTGTCAAATGCACAGAATTGAAACTATGACCCAGTTAAAGGTATTAATAGATTATACCAAAAAAGAAAGGCGGCTAAAGCGATGTCAAGTCATGCCTCAAGGCAATGTTGCAAGCTTCTTATTGTTCTGTTTAACCGTTGCGCCAGCTGTCCAACTAGACATTGAAATCATTTATAACTTCGAAATTCCCACAATCGTATGTGAAACTTTCAGTTTATGCCCATTTTCCAGTGGGCTTTCGTTGTGGCGCATCTAGAGGTTTCCATCTACTATATTGCATTGCTAGGCTCACCTATTGATTCTGTGTTTGTATGTGTTTGGCTTATACACACACACACACAAACACACTCATTCATATCGTGCAAACAATTTTTTGTGTGCATGCAATCAGCAAAAGTGTTTGGCTTAACAAATACTGTACGTTATATACTTGAGTACTTATTTGAATACTTTTGTTATGTCAATACCAATTAGAAATTTATTGACTGCAAATATTAACAGTTTAAAATATGCTTATATTTGTACATAAATAATTCGTTTCGTATTTAACACTGTATACTTCTTGAAGGACTACGAAAGAATCTCATATGTTACTCTTTATAAAGTCAACTTAAGCTGTACACTGTGGAAAAAACATGCAACCTAGAGCATAGAAAAATGCTTGCTTTCTTCACTTGCGTCAGTTTTAAACAGTTGTATATTTTATTTAACTTTTATTGATAACATAAAAACGATTAATCTTCTTTTTTGTGAGTTTCACTTCACCTTATGTTTCAACTTAAAGATTTGTATGCAGTTAAACTTACGTCTAGTTTTGTTCAAGTGTATTTCGAGTGAACAAGCTTAAACGTGCCGTTTATAAAAGTGGCAACTAGTACCTGAAGGCAACCAAGGCGACCAATTTGCAACTCACCGCAACGGAAATGAGAGCCGCTTCATTTTACTTTTTACTTGTTTTTGTTTTGACGGGTTGTTGCTGGGTTGGGGTTGGGTTAAAATGCAGGTGGCAATAAGCATAATAATAACCTGGTCTACTTGGGCAGCAGTTCAGAAAGATGAGCGCTCAAAGCGTTAAGTGGCTTTTGTGTAATCTGCATGACAATGAGGAAACGTTGGGTGGTTTCTTGGCTGGTTTCGTGGGTGGTTAGTGCTTTAAATTTGGCTACAACTTGTCGTGCACTAAACTAAAAAGAAAGTGAAAACAGGTGTGAGACTTATGTGTATGTGTATGTGTGGCAAGGACATCTTGCTTGTGTTTGTGTGCTCTGATTTTGAGGCCTAAGCGCAAGCAAGCAATTAATAAACATAAACACACACACACACACGCATGTGCACACATTTGTTGTTTGTTTGGAGTACGGGTCGTATGTGCAATGTGGCACGTGCCTTACACATATGTATGTATAATGAGCAACGCAGAGGCAGCTGACGCGTGTGCGCTCACATTTGTGTGTGTGTGTTTGTGACCTGTCAATTCACATTAATCATTTCTGCAACAAACAACAACAACAACAAAAAAACTGCCAGCCAATGATAATCGTGTTTTGCCGTAACAGAAATCGTATCAAATGTGATTAATTAAATGCATAAAATCAATTACAATTATTTATTTTCTCTTGTCTCTTGTTTGCAGCTCGTCGTTTGTGACAGGTAAAATTTAACCTTAATAAAACTTGCATGAACAAAAACAAAAAAAAGCCAACGTATTATTAGTTGTTAAGCTGTAAAACTTTTGAGTTGAGTTTCCAACTGTTAAACCGTTGTTTATGTGGTGAAATACGGATACAACTTTTAATCTTAACTTTATGTGTATCTCTTATTCTCTCTCTCTCTCTCTCTCTGTCTTTCTTGGCCTCTTTTGTAAACAGTTGATCTATATTTTATCTGTCCGTCTCTGTTTCTCTCTCTCTTCCATCACTAATATTTGCATCAGTGTTGTACAAAAAACCATTTTAAATAAAATACCCAACGCGCAATTATAAACCGAAAAAAAAAATCAAAAACTATCAATTGGAACAATCAGAGTTCTCTGTGTTAAGATTCAAATACAAATGGCGCCATTTAAACTCAAGTTTCGCATGGGCAGCTCAAGGAGCGCAAACACATCCCAAGAGCATGATCCGGATCCCACTGTCAATGAGGCATTGTTGGGCGCAGCGCAGCAACAGGAACTGGAACAACACCAACAGCATCAGCATCAGCAACAACAACATCATCAGGCAGTTGGTGCAAGCAGCTCGACTATCGATTCAGTGGATTGCAACAGTCTTGGTTCAATGAGCGAACGGAAACTTCTCTTGCCACCAAATCCAAGCAACAAATCAACCAACAACACCAACTCTTTGCGTATGGGTAAGAATATAGGCAACAACAAAAGAAAAAAAACCCTTTAGCTCATTGTTGTAATGCATTATCTTTGCTCTTAAGGCTCTTAAATGCATTTAAGCGTATATTATTTGCCTGCTAATTGTTCTTTAAGAACTTTTCCTTTTGTTTTCACTTTCCACAATGCATGCATCCATTTATTCTTAGTCCATTTGTGCCACTTGCAACGCTTCAATTCTTTCATTTCAAACGTTTCACAAAGAAATTGTAATATGTCTAGAATAAAATATTTATATTCAAGTTAAAGACATAGAAATATGATGAGATACGATTTCATATTCCAACGATCGAAAGATTTCGAAAACTAGCCTTGGTTATGAGTATAGTATATATATTTTATACTATGTTCAAGTTTGATTAGTTTTAAAAGTTAAATATATTTCGATTTCATTTTGCTTGCATTCCAAATGCCAACGTTTCAGCTTAATATTCAAAAACTTTTGCTTAACAAATAGCTTTAAAGAAAAAACTTCCCCCTCTTAACTTAATGCATATCTTTTAAAAGTAGTTTTACTTTAATCTTCGAACAACTTTCAGTAGATTACCCACACATACGTATATATGTATGTCAACTTCCTTTTAGTGTTTGTAGTATTCGAAATATTTGCATGTCAGCTTTCTCGCCCCATCACAAGAACCAAAAGAAAAGGGGGGGGAGCGCAACCCGCATTAAACGCAAACCCAGCGAATTCAATTTGTAAACACACACAAAATGATAATCTTGCAGGTTATGTCAACCAGAGTCGCACACCGTGCATCAGTGAGGCAGCAGCGGATATCAGCAACAGCAGCAGCAGCATCTTGCCCTCCACACCGCCGCCCACATATGAGTATGTCCTAGAAGAGGTGAGTCGAAAAGAGAGCAAGTTGATTCCTATTTTCCTTTAGAAAACTAAACTTGAAGATTGAAAAAAGTTTATTTCTTGTCCTTCAATGACTTAAGTTTGAGATAAGATTTTCTACTTTATATATAATGGTACAAATTGGTTTGGAATTCGAAAGTTTATTGCTTTCGAGTTTAGAAAAAGGTATTCAAAAATAATAATAATTAGTGAGAATTTAGTTTTTGGATAGCAAACCTAGTTAGTCTTAGTTGTAGGGTATATTTTTAGCCAAGTGTATGCAACTGACTGATTTTCGTTTACCCCACCACCCTTAATGCACATTAGAATACACGTCTCTCACATCAGCGTCAGATGTCAGCGGAGAATAGTGCCACGCCCAACCAGAACAGTCGACGCAGCTCGGCAAACAGCTCGCGGCAGAGCGCTGCTCAGTTGAGCGCCGCTTTGGAGCAGCTGACCCTAAATGACAACAGCTGCAACAATAGCAACAACAGCAACAACAGAAACAGCAGAAACAGTGACAGCGATAGCAGCAACAGCATTTGCAACGATCCCGATTGCCAGCAGAATTATAACAATAGCAACAATTGTGGCAATCGCAACAATAATAACAACACACACAACAACAACAACGAAGGCGAAGAACTGGAGCACCAACAGCAACACCAACAATCCCATCTCCATCCCCATCCACATTCACACATCATTGAGGGTGTCACCGAGCTGGAGCTGGAACTGGTGCACAGCGACAACGAAGAGAGCACGCTGAGCGTTAACGAGTTTCTGTTGGAAACTGAAATGGCTGCGGTGCGTGCCAAAAAGGAGAATCTCATAGCCAACGAAGGACAGCAGCAGCAGCAGGAACAGCAGGAGCCATGTACCGATGAGCAATGCACTCAGTGCAGCGAGGAGGCTGCCGCCCATCAAATGGGCCTTGAATCCGAGGAGGATAATGAGGAGCCGAGCACCAGCAATGCTGCAGCACGTCACAATTTCTACGATCCCCTACTGAATCGCTACAACAACGAGAGTAAGTTAAAGACATCCGCTTCACTGCGACTAGCTAGCTAAAGTGTTTTTATCCATTCCTAAGCAGGTTGCTCGAATGGCTCTGTGGGCGGCAACAGTAGTGCCTGCAATGAGGCATGCTGTTCATCTGGATCCGGTTCAGTTGCATCCAGATCGCGTCGTGGGCGACGACAACAGCAGCAGCAACAACAGCACGAACAAAATTGTTTGCTTCCGCCAGAGATGATGAGCAACAAGACATCGAAGGAGATCTACAAGGATCTGGCCAAACAGTGGGGCATCACATGCAAAATGTCCGAAAGCTGCCGTTGCATGGATTGCCAGAGTCATTATTTCGATTGCGATTTCGATGATGTAATAAAATATTATTATTTTCTTTACTTTATATGTTCAACAATTAACAATTATTTCTTTTTTCTTACAGAACGAACATCAGAAAACGGATGGTGGCTTAGGAGCTGGAACGCCCATGTTTATAAGCGAAGTAATGCACGGATCTGGCTGTCAGATATTGTAAGGAGATTTTCAAACTGTGGATTTTTTGTTCTTGACTTTTGCATACGAAAAAAATTGCTGAACAATTGTTATAATGTAATTGCAAAATGTTTTTCTAGACGAGCCAAACGAAATGAAAAAGTAAAAAAAAAACTAACATAGTATATAAGAAAACGTACTACGAGTAGCATGTTTGGCATTAAAAAACCCAACGCAATTTCAAGTTATTTGCACAAATTGAATTAGAAATTATAGTATATATAATATTGCACTGCGAAATAGGTCGAAAATATTCAATTAATCTCGAGGAAACAGCCTTAGTGGCTTTAAAAAAAAAAACGAACAAAAAGTTAAATAGTTTATCTATATTTTTGTTGTGGAAATGTAATGTGTAAAGGAAATTGGAAAACTTTTTGGACAGCCATTTTTAGAATTGGATCTCTTATGGAAAGTATTTTATTTTGTGAAATGAAAAATCTTTTTATAGTCAACCCACCTTGCAAATTTGAATATCCTTAAATGTGTTCCATTTTTAGACCCAAAATTTATTCAAAATATGATTTTGAGGCACGTTTTAAAAATCTATCATCAATAAGCTATAACTATATGATAACGATAATGATAACTGCATTAACTGTAAACTCCAAAAAAAAAATTTACTTAAAAATCCGAGCTTTTAAAAACTTAAATTTTGAAATGAGTAGAAAGTGGAGAATTTTTGAGAACCGCTTCTATCGAAAAGAGTGTAGAAGAAAAGTGATGTTTGTATGTATTTTTCTAATCAAATATGGAGAATAATGGTGTATCTGGCAAATTGAAAATTAAATGCAAGTTAGGCAACTGAAAGTGGCATTCCTGTGCCCTAGGAATAGTACGTACTATATAAAGCATATAACGTAACCCCTCTAAAGAACAAACTCTTAACCATAGCTTAAGCAATCGGACAATGAGTTGGCATTTTTGTGCTACGTAATGATAGGAAAATTAAAGAACGAGAATGAAAAGAAACGTTAAGGAACTAAACAAGAATTCTAGCCTCATTAAAAAGGCGAAATAAAGTTAACTTTTATTACCAAAATATGCTGATATTTTTAAAACGAAGCGTAAATATTTAGTCTGATATTTTGTATGGTCTCGGGATTTTTTTCAATGTATTTATGTACTTGTATTTCGCTATATAGTATATATATACACACACATGCATATGCGTATTTGACTCTGTTTAAATCAGCATTTAAAATCCTTAACCTAAGCACCATTATTATGTTCGAATACTATCTAAGCAAGCGGGTTTCATTCGCAAACGAGGCAAATAATAAAATTTCAAATTAAACTCAGAACTTAAATAAAAGAGAATAACTCGCCATCATCAACAGACATACATAGTACACAAATATACATATGTACGTATTAAGTATTAAATATACATACATATTTGATTGCGTATAAAAACCGATGTAATTCAAAAAGTATTTGTTCGTACTCGTAAATGTAAAAACGAAAAAAAAAAAACAAAACCGACTAAGTCTGTTAGCCGTTAGTTGATATTAATTTAATGCATATTTTGCTTATGTATCAATCGAAATAGACGGAATTAAAGATTCAAGAAATATATTTAAAAAAATTTATCTAAAAATCGATTATTTTGCATGCCCGAATGTCAGCTGAAGCATACTTTCGTGCCGACCAATGCGATGAGATTTGAGATAACGACAAATTTAAAAGCGTACTTTTAGAATTTAAATTCGTGAATACATGTGGCATTAGTAGTTATGCCCATTTGCTGTAAAATAGTTCAAAAGTTTATTTACGCCTGTAGAAATGTTAAAACGAACTTACATGTGAAAATATGTAGCCAGCGTTGGAGCAGAGATTATCATATGTTTTGCTCTTGCTAGCGACTTTCCAAACACAACACTGGCTCGCCGGACTACCCACCTGATACATATACGAACCGGCGATATTCGCAAAATCGTAATGGCACGTCATAAAATGGCAAAAGCTGCACAAAAACGAAAAAAAGAAAATGAAACGGCCAAGCTAGGCGATAGGCGAAATAGTATGGTGAACAATTTGATACGTACCCATCGGTGGGTTCCTTTTCACAATTAGTTGCTGCTACAATGGCGCAGCCCACTCGCGACAGACGATCGCTGCCAACGAGCGTAAAGTGTGCAACATTGCTGTCCGTAGCGTAATTAAACTTTTCTATCAGTTCCGCAGGACTTTCAACAATCCGATATTCCTCAAACATGGGCAACAGCATCAAATCCAATAGCTCTTTTATGCTGCGACGTTCTGTGCTGGCATAGACCATGCCCAAAGTCTCACCGACAACGGGAAAACGCGAAACGGAACGGCAGAGTGTATGCTTGAAGGATACTGTGGAGGCATGCAGACGCGCCAAATACGCCAATTCCTCATCCCAAATCAGTTCACGCATGCGACCGGCGGAGGGAAAGGTTTCATTGCTAGCTGCGACCAAAGTACCGCCGGCCAATTCATTTCGAAATTCATTAAAATATTGTAAGATGATAAAACGCAAATGCAACGTATCTGGTACGGTCCCCACATACTTGCAATTAACATTGAGTGGATGCTAAGGAATCCTTTAAGTTATGAACGTGATTGAAGGCAAGGAAGTTAAAGGAACGCTTACCATTTCGGTGTCCATGTGGCACACAAAATGCCTCCTGTTGCTTGCATCACACACATGGGTTGCATTGTGGCAATAGTTGTAAGCTTGTGTGGCAATCAGCAGTTGCAACAGAAGTAGCAATTTGTATAAAAGCTTCATTTAAAATTCAACTTAAAATTTATCAAAAAAAAAAAGTGTACTATAAATATATCAAGACTAAGTTGCTTTAACTTTTGAAACTGAATGCAAAGACGTTTTGGTTTGTTTTTAATTTTTCTCAATTTTATTTTTCAAAAATTCAAAGTGTTTTGTTGTTGTTTTTTTTTTTTGTTTATTGCTGGGATTTTTAGGAAGAGTTTTTTGCCTATAAATTCATTTATTGTTGCTTTGTTTAGTGTTTTTAGCTTTGTATAATTTTATTATGTTAGTTTGCAATATAATTTTTGTTTTTATTTATTTTTTTTTAACATTTTAGTTAGTATTTTAGCAAAGTTGAAAATCGAATTCTTAACTGTTGATTGTTTACGTTTTTCTATCTTTTTTTGTGTTTTATAAATTTTTAGTTTTATCTATGTTTAAGGTTTTTTTATTTTGTTTGTTATTTAATTTGCTAAATTCAACTGATATAATTTGAACTACAAAAGGAAGGCGCAATAAATTAACAACAAATGAATTAAATCCAAGGGTTTCCGTTCTACAATTATACATTGTCTAAACAAAAGGTACATTATTTGCTTTTCGTTAACGTTTTTTTGCACAATTGATTATAAAAAAATATGATTTGATTTATTTTGCTTAGGGTTTTATTCAACACTTTCAAGTAATAGTAGCAACAATTAACAAACAAATTAAGTGTGTGTGATTATCATTCATTATTATTAATATTATTATTTTGTTTTGTAGCGTTGGGCGTTGCGTGTGGTTGTGGTGGCATGGTGGGCATAAAAACAAAAGAATGTGTGTGTGGCAATAGCTAAGTATATATATATAATTATATACACTTGTTTAGTTGCTGTGTCTCACTCTTATTGCATATTTATTTTTATATTGTTTTAAGGAGTTGCTAATAAACAAGTAAGAAGGCTCTAGTCGAGATATCCCGACTAGACGATACCCTGATCCCTATACTTTCCGCGTACAGTCAGTGCTTGCAAGTATGTGTTTGTGTGTGTACGTGTATACTGCATACTGCATGCTGCATACACAACTTCATTGTCCCATATCTCCGGTGTTTATTATCCGATTTCGATAAAAATTTCACAGATTGTCATTATTTTGTTTTATAATTCAAATTGCATCTCAAAGTTTTCAAAATTCAAGATTTTTTTGTTATCGATCCCATGTGTATATCGGAAACGGGAAGAGTTATCGAAAATCGGAAACAAACTTGTACTGCCTAGGGATTAGGCGAGCTTAAGTTCCAAATCTGGAGTCTCTAGCTCTTATAGTCTCTGAGATCGACGCGTTCATACATACAGACGGACAGACGGACAGACGGACAGACGGACATGGCTATATCGACTCGACTGTTGATGCTGATCAAGAATATATATACTTTATGGGGTCGGAGATGCTTCCTTCTGCCTGTTACATACTTTTGCACAACTTCATTATACCCTTATTTCCCATTTTTAATGGGATCAGGGTATAAAAATATATAAGTGAATCGTGTATTTCAGTATTACATTTGTCAATATCATCATTCATTTTGTATGGTTTCCATTGGTTTAGCTCGATCTGAATTGAATTTATACACTTACATATATATATATGTATATTGTATGAAGGTAAAGGTATTTATGAAAAGTTACAATTAGTATACAATACGCATAATAAATATAATTTGCTTTCCCAATATACATAACATATGTGTATATATATATATATATATATGTATATATATATCTAGGCATATAGCCACAAAATGTACAAAGTTTTCTTAAGTTTTCGAATTCACTCAACACACACTCACACAAATATACAGTAACTAGTTAGTAAATACTAATGACACACACACGCACACTATATATATATATACGGCTCAAACCGATTTTGTAGGCACATCATTCATTTGCAACAAAACGCGACGCGACCCACAACAAATGGAAACAAATCTACAATCTAATTAAAGCATGTGTACACAAGTCTAATCGAAACTTTAAACATAATTCATAATATTATAATATTTACCTAATATATATATACATATATGTATGTATATATATGTGTATATGATGTATGTGTTATGTATATAAACTATGTACAAATGATTGAGTTTTGTTTTTGTGATGATTTTTTTTCTTTTTTAGTTTTTGAAGAGGAGGTTTGTGATTGAAATCGTAGATGCTATAAGACTAGAGAACTTTTTATAAACATGCACACAGTTGTAATGACAATTTTTCTCGTATAAAAAATATATAAGTTCCATGTATAAATATGCATGTATGTATGTTTTTAGATATAGTTAGATGTATAAATCCAAACTCTATACTGTGTTTAATATATCACTTGCGTGGTGTAGAGTACAGTTTTATAAATATTAATTACAGTAATCGCTTCACATTAATTATGGAATTTGGAAAATGATTCACAATGATTGCAGAAAAACAAGAAAACATTCTAAATTTAGCGTAGTTACAATTTGCGAGCGATTACTGTCCTAATTAATATTGTGTTTTATGTGCAAATATATATCTGTTTTTGTTTTAAGTTTGCAATCTAGACACAGGTTGAGGATGCATGCGAAACATTTGCAGCGGCCTCCAGATTAAAGTCCTTGCTGCGACAGCACATTTCACAAATGCGTTTCGTATCCGGATTGAGAAAAGTGCAGAAACGACAGCTCCATTCATTGGGACTGGTCACAATCAGCTGTGTGGAGACAGGCGGCGGCTGTTTAGCAACAGCGCCTGTTGCACTGTTGCGATTGCGCGCTCCACTCCCCGAAGCTCGATTGTCGATGGTGGCTGTCTTAAGAGCTGATTTAACCTTTCGCACACCCGGACTGCTTATGTTTGGTGCTGCTGTTGGTGCTGCCGCTTGCACCACACGCGGCTCACGTTTCTTTTCGAGTGTGCGTGCTTTTTCCACAACGGCGGGTTGCGTTTCGGGACGTCGCTTGTCAGCTGGAGCACCGCCACCATTGCCCAGTGTCAGTGAGTCTAAGTCCAGGCTCTGCACTAGCAAATCCTCACGATCGCCTAGGTCCTTGGAGTAGCCGGAGCGTTCGAGATTCTTAAACACATAGTTCCAGGACTCGAAACTGCCAACACCCTCCTGCACCTTGGGCATCAGCGGCGGCGATGCGCTGCTTATTGCAACGAAATCGTCCAGACTCGCCGATTCATAGCTAGTGCCATCGGAGGTATTCAGATCATGACGATTATTGATAGCACCAGGTGCTGTAAGACTTATACGCTCTCTCAATTCCTTGTGCGTCGTTTTACGATTATTGTCCAGGGGAGGTTCCTAAAAATTTGAATTTAATTAGTAAAAGTTGGTTTTTTTTTTTGTTATTAATTTCTCACCATTACCATAATTGGTTCACGCTGCCTGCTGTCCAGCATTGAGTTGCCTTCCGTTTCCACTGGCGCACGTATACGACTACTTTTGGGGACGGGACGCGCATACACATACATATCCGGCGGCTGTGGCAATGTTGTTGGCAAATTAGCCATTGTTACATCGTACCCGGGCACTGGATAATGCATGCCCATCGCATCACGTGGCTGGGCATACAAGGAGCTATTCATATTCCCATGCTTGGCCGACTGGCTACGCAGTCCCTGCTGGTGCTGCTGCTGCTGCTGTTGGTGTTGTTGTTGTCGAGCACGTGGCTCGTAGAGACGAGGATCGTTAAAGTCATGCTGCATGAGCTGAGCACGCTCATCAAAGTCGATAAGATGATCCGTTGGCGGATAGGTGCTCTGTCTGTGCTGCATGCTCGCCTGATGACGAGTAACTGCACCCATTTGGCCGCCATGATAGCCACAGCTGTGTGGCACAGGTGCAGCTGGGTGTGGATGTTGTTGTTGCTGTTGTTTACCAATGCTCGCATACATGTTAACATTATTAGTATGATCGGCATTTGTATAGTTATCGAGTAGGGGCGTGGCATAGGGCGAATTCAGTTGACTGGAGATGTTGTAGGGCAACGGATATCGATTACCAGGCGCATTATAACCACCAGCAACAGCAGCATAGGAGGCACTGCTGCCCATACTCAAACCGTCCAGGCAATCGTAGGGTGACTCATACAAATGTCCATGCTGGTGCAGTGCTGCACAATCCTTGGGATGCTGATCGAAGGAATGGCGATGCGGCAGTGCCGCATGCACCGGTTCCTGATAGTGTTCCAAACTGCGCGAGTGCGTCATTAAAGCAGATTGTTGCTGCTGCTGCTGCTGGTGCTGCGGCTGTTGTTGATATATATTGCAATTGAGATTCGTTGGCGGGGCGTGATGAGTAACGGCGGCGGCGGCTGCGGCGGCGGGATGCATTGCACAGCTATTCGCATTATTATTGACATGGCCATGACCATGCAGTGCACAGGCAGCCGGAGGCACAGATTTTTCCACCGTACAATTATCACAGCGATTAGGCATCACAACATTGCTGTAGGTGTTCTCCATGTTCATATTCTCTCGCAGTTGCAGCTGCTGCTGTTGATGATGCATTTGTTGTTGCTGTTGCTGCTGTTGGTGTTGCTCCTTGCGCAATCGTTTATCGTTCAATCGACAGATCAACTCCTTAATCGATTGCGTTGTGCCGCCCACATAACGTTCTCGATAGTGAAATATATCTTGCCAGCTGCAGTTATAGCCAGCAGCACTTAGGCCCGCATAGATGTGCTTCATTATTTGGCATTCCACATAGGCGGCCATTGCATCGCGAGACACATTCGTCACCTGATCGGGACATATGGGTCCCTCCAGCACAAACGTATCTTCGGCAATGCGACGATAGCCCATGGCCAGAAACAAACGATCCGCATCAATCAAATTTGATTCAACCTCATGCTGATATGAGCCAGAGTAGGTCTATAGAGAAACAAAGAGAACAGAGAATTAGATTAAGGGTAAGAGATAAAGACTTATATTCGAGCTGGTAGAACTGTTTCGTCTAATGCTGTTTATGATAATTTAATCCTTTATGTTGAATTGTTTTTGGAAGTTGAGTAATGTTATCTTAAATGGCAAAATAGTTGCTTATACAAATGTTCTTGATATCTAAAACACAAAATGTGTTGTTTCAATAAGGCATAAGGCAATCTACATGACTTATCGTATACGCTTTTAAAGGCATTTACTTTGAGCACACGGAATTCCTTGCGCCAGGGCTTTGTGAACAGATTGTTGGCATACTGGCTGATGGCCTCGAAGCCAACGATTGCATTCTGTGCCGTAAACTCATTGAGCTCACAAACCGTCTTGCGCAGCACATGCTCCGTCTCTGGCAGAAAGAACTTGCGATCATGGGGCACAACGCACAAGAACTTCTTCAAACAACCTAGATGGAAAGAAGGAAAGAGTTTTAATATTTTTGTTAGGTTATTGACAGACTTTGTGAAGAAAGCACTTACCTTCGAGTTTCTTGCGCTCTTCGATCTTCTCGATGCTCTCCTCGGTTTCAAGAAACGTCCAATGGCGTTGCAATATCTCGTCCCAGAGATCTGGCAATGAATCGCAGGGTACAAAATCGGACATGGTGGCGTGGCGTGACATGCAGCAACGCCAAGGACACTCATTCAATGCAACGGCCGCTCCTGCAACAATAAAAAAAACCCAAAGACAAATGAGTACAAACAAAATCCAAATAAGTTTACAAGGCTGTGCGTATATATCATCGAGAGAGAATTATTGATTTTGTTTTCAAACCAAAAAACCAAGCACATACACAAGATGCACATACATATACTGTACTTAAAACATGATGATGATGATGATGATGATGTTGCCCCATTCAAGTGTGCCCCCTTTCGAAATGCCAGAGCCTGCCCAAATGGCTGTCACCGACTTTGCCGTATAGTATGAATCACATCGAATCGCAAAAGCAAATGCTATCCGGCGTGACGCACGCTTAAGCTATCAGACCCGGCCACAAAAACACACACATAAACAATATGCGTATGTATCTAAGTACAGTAATAACTTGGTAATGAGAACATGCAGATCAATGAAAATTTCGATAAGAAAAACTATTCTTGATGTCTGAACCTGAAAGCACTTTCAAGTGAGTACTTTACTATATATAACTTAATATATGTATATAACACCAACAAGATTGTGGATATGAGTAAACGTTGGCAATATTTTTGCCTTTGGCTGTATGACAGCAACACATCGATAATGACTGTTAGTTAATACTTATCAGAGCACCTCAAACCCCAACCAAACCACGCCCGCGCCCGCAGCACGCACCGTAAACGAGGCATGGACATCAGCTGAGGACCGGCTGGTGCAATCTACGATAAGATTCGCTTAACAACAGCAACAACAGCTTTGTAAATCAATAGAGCGTATGCTAAATGAATATACTTACACAAATATATATATATAATACATTTTTTATGTGCACTTATATGGTTGCTATAAAATGGGTTAAGCTTAATACTTTAATACCCAATATAAAAATTGAAGTGAAAGTTAACCAAAATGAAAAAATATTCCAATTTTGCCGGGAGAGATACTATATCATGAATACGTTTGAAAAGGTTAAGGCAAATCAACTTTTTAATTGGTTTTCCCCTTTAAATACACATTTAGTTATGTGTTTTCCAGCACTAGAATGTTTCTACTCACAGATGTCTATCGATTTATCGCTCCAAATCGCTATTTGGACTATTTTTTTATACGTTTATTAACTAATTAAGCGTTGTTCAAATTTTTTTATGTCATTTTTTCTTTTCCAGGGTGTTTTTAATAACGGAATTTGTGAAGCAAACAAAAATTTATTAAGCTCTCCGAGACAGCTGTTTAAAAGGTTGCTAACTGTTCTTTCTTTAAACAATATTAGTCACTTCGAGCATATTTCATTTGCAAATATCGATAACTGGCTCATATAACAACTGGTGACAAATGCGAATTTCGTAACGATAAAGCTGAACGGGTTGAACTGGCATAAGTCTATAAAACCTTGCTTAAATCTTATTAGCCTTGGCAACATGCATTGCTGCAAGGGATTTGTCATGACAAAAGGCAACGAGAGTAGGCGCAGAGCGAAGAGCAACGGTTCTTGCCGAGCTAATGATAATAAAACCGCAAAGTTAAGAAGAATAAACCTCGTTTGACAGTTGAAATATGCATGTCAAAGTTGGCTGTATATGCATGCATATAATAAGTTGGAATAAAAAAAAAACAGTTGCAACTTTTAATTTGCATTTTTTATGAGGCCAGGCAAAGTGCATTTCGGTGAGGTGGTGAAGGGAAAGGTGGCAAGGGAATGGCTTGCTTGCAACATGAAACGTGAGATGGGTAACAAAAAACCAAACAAACTAAAAGCTGTAGAAAGTGACCGGTTTAAAAGCAAACCCGGGCAAGAGTGAGTGGTACAGGCAGCAAATGCAACAACAACGAAAAAAAAGGTGTAAGCAGAATACAAACGCACACAGAAAAACAACTACATTAGCAGCAGCAGTAGCAGTAGCAGCAGCAACAACAACGGCAGTAACTGCAAAGCAAAGAAAGAAAACAAAAGCCTTTGAAGTTTACACTGTAAAATCCAAGTGAATGCCTCTCAGAACAACAACAATAACAAAGAGAGCAGCAAGTCTAACGATTGCAGCAGTGCTAAACAACACAGCAAAAATCAATAATAACTAAATGAAGTGCAAAACGAGCACAATAGCAAAAAAAAAAAAGAAAGAAGATTACAAATACATACGTACATAAATAACATAACGGTTTGATCGCTAAGAAAGCAAAAAAGTCACGCACTGCAACTCTCTCGCTCTGATGCCATAGCTAGAGAGCTTTTGAATGTGCGTAAATAAAGAAACTAAACGTCGTATACTTATTAGCGTGGGAGTGAGAGAGGTAAGCAAAGCAGCGTAAGCCTTAACTGCGACGTTAACTGTTGTTATTGTTGTTTTTTTGTTTGTGGCTGTTCAAGCGTTTCACATGCTTGTCCAAATGAATGTTAATTAAGCGCCTTCATTGACATTGACGACATTGAGAAGTCAAATTGTTGGTTTTTGAAGTATTTTTTAGTTGCATTACATTTGAGAATATATATATTGGGCATTTATTGATTTTGACAATATGACCCTATGACCATGTGTGTGTGTGTGTTACTCTCAGACCGTGTCTTATTGCTTTATTATGTATTGTAAATTTCAATCGTATTGTGAGAACTTGGCGCAACAGTTTAAAGCACTTTTCTTGGCAAGGTGACAAAAAGTGTGTGAGTCCCTGCTCTGTCTGTGTGTTTGTGAGTGTACGTGTGTGTCCCGTTAGTTTCGCAGCCGGCAAAGTTTACGGCAGGGTGTTCCAATTCTTATTTTCAGCCTATCACATGCATTACTAAATTTAGCAACACAACACACACACAAACATGCATACACACATGTATGGAAGTGCTAAGCACACAGCATCACTGAAAAGCTTATTCACAAACGACCAAAACCGGAAATAAACTTACAGAAATTCCTCATCGTCGTTGCTTTTGCTGTTGTTGTTGCTGCCTTGTTTATTAATTCTGTGCATCTGCATCGCTGTTAAAGTCAACACGCTGCTCAAGTTTGCTTTGACGAATTTTGTGCGTTTTTTTGGCGTGGGTGGTTCAATGACTATTTTTAGTACACGAGAGCCCCAACAACCAAAACGATGTGCGAAACGAGCGAACTGAAATGCTTCCGCTTGTTGTTATTGTTTTCACAGCAGCTGCACACTTATCGATAGCGATCAGATTCCAGCAGCTACGAACAGCAGCAACGTTTTAACTGGCTACTACATGAAATGCGTATGCATTTAGTAACGTTTTTTGTATTAGTTTCACTTTGCACTTTATAACACACAACTTGTATTTATTATTATTATGCGCTGCGTTGTGGTCGTGTCATTTTCACAGCAAACTAAACTCTGTCGCTTAACAGCACTGCTTGCTTGTACGCTTACAACACTTAAATTATCGATTGCCCTTACACGATAGATCATCGATATTGACCAGGGCTGCGATTATATATCATAAACTAAGGAACTAAGACACAACACGTTGAAACGCTATGGCCGCAGTTTTGGGTTTTCCTGAAGAAGTAGAAAATCATGGCTGGCTAAGTAATCGCTACTTTCCCAGCAAATTGGGTGGCCGGCCAGCATGGTTGGAGCTAGATGTGTTGCCAACAACAGCGCAGCTGCAATGCAAGCAGTGCCAGGCACCAAAATCTTTTCTATGCCAGCTGTATGCACCAAAGGAGGATGAGTTCAACTTTCATCGCACCATTTATGTGTTTGTGTGTCGCAATCCAGAATGCCAGCAGGCCAACAAGGCAGAGTAAGTGGGCTCGGTGCTAATCAAATACAAGCATTGATCTTTCTAACAAGTTTCATACATATTTTCAGCAACTTTTTAGTGCTGCGCTCGCAACTGCCATTAAAGAACAAGTTCTTTTCCGATCAGGATCCATCGGAGGAAGGAGATCCACTGGTATGAGATGACTAAATTATTAAAGCAAACTGATTTTAAATAACTGATTCTCAGCCCGAAATTGATAGCCCACGGAAATTGTGCGCCGCTTGTGGCTGTCTGGGAACGCTTATGTGCAGCCGCTGCAAGGGGATTTCGTACTGCTGTTCTGCGCATCAGCGCGCCCATTGGCCTGAGCACAAATCTAACTGTAGCCCTGCCAAGACACCAACTTCTTACAAACCGTTGTCTAACATTGAATTTCCCGTTTATGAGATAATGGAGAGTGATCCCACGGAAGATCAAGGTGAAGAAGCTAGTAAGGATGAAGAAACGTGTTTGGCAGAATATGAGCAACTCTCGGCTAGCGGTAAAACGGGTGAACTAAACGAGGTTTCCGAAAAGGAACTAGACAAATACTTTGGCAGTTCAGCTATAGCGGAGGACAAACCATTTCAGCGTTTCCAGAAGCTAACTGCTGCTCATCCGGAACAAATTGTGCGCTACAAAAGCGATACTGGAGAGCCACTTTGGATAGCGAATGTAGAGGATACGATTGCCAGTCAGTTGAAGGCAATTCCACCCTGTAATCTATGTGGCAGCGAGCGTCAGTTTGAGTTTCAAATAATGCCACAAATGTTAACGCTGCTCAATGATATGCACTTGGATTGGGGCGTCTTGGCGGTGTTCACTTGTGCGCGCAGCTGTGAAATTGTCGGCTATGTGGAGGAGCATTTAATTAAGCAGGATATTCTAGGATCATCAAAGTTACATCCCAACGCTTCCATAAACATCCAGTAAATACATTTTAACTTTCACACATTAATATACAAACCAATTTTATTTGTAATTGACAAAACAAAGTATATAAACATTATATACGACAAGGTTTAGGATCGATTTGAACACGTTAGCTATTTGATTTTTATAATGGGAAAATAGCAATGCTTGGAGAAATCAAATTCTGGCTGACGTTTCACTTCCTTCTGATGGCCACGACCAAGCACATTCATGACCACAAAATTTGTGCGCGCTATTTGCAACAAATCCAAAACCTAAAAGTGAACCTTTGTTTAGAAAAGAATAATCAATATTAAACTATTAACTAACCTCCTGTTCCGGATTCTGTATGCTCTCTAGCACATTGCGTGCCTGATCGAAATGCTTGGCAGCATAACTATATAGCTCCTCGACGCTGTTGTGCATCATGTGATCGCGTATGTTCCGGAATTCGTCATAGGATACAGGCGGAGGACTGGTCAGTGGCACAAATGGTGCAAAGCGTCGATTATAGCGTATTTCCTCATTATCAAACTTGGACATGGGCAGACGTACACGTCCATCTTTGGTTAGAGCACCCATTGCTTTATACATGCCACCGCACAGGCTGAGCAGGGCATGATAGTAGACGATCTCCTGGCGATAGGGACGCTGCTGTTTCTTATGCTTTTTCGGTTTGGTTGCTTTGCGATTTTTGCTTCCAGAATTGCCGCCACCTGAATTTGGCTGAATCTTACTTTGATGCTCAGCATATTCCTCCTGGGCCAGTAGTAAATTCTCTGTGCGCGTTAGCGCCGACACCAGAAATCCGACTAGGAACTCATACGGATACCAATAGATGTACAGAAACTCGTGCACTGCATACAGTTCCAGCTCGAAACCCGACATCAAATAGATGAACATTGCCCGGAAACAATTGTAGAGCACCCAGGTGGAGAAATGTGTGCTGTGCTTCAGTGCCGTTGCATGCGATTCGTTGCCCTCCATTGCACGCTCGTTGGCCAATTGATTCATTAGCGAGTCCAGACGTGCCGCATCCACCTGCAGTGGATCAAAGTTCTCAATCAGATGCGCCAACTTATCGCGCTGCCGGGCACGATTGAATCCGCACAAGCGTATAAACTGATTGAACGTATTCATGTTGATGCAGTAGCGAAAGAATGTTTCCAAATGCTGCACCACCTTCGGATCATTGGACACTGAATGTTTGGCATTGAGGACCGGTGGCGAATTAAACACAGTCACCGAATGACGCAAGAATTGTTTCATCGATTGTTTGCCATGCGCCAAACGAATACTGGAGCTAAAAAGACTTTGCAACACGCTGCGTGAGAGGATGCAGTGTCCAGACTTGCGACTAAACTCGATGAAGAAGTTCTGCAAACAGATAAAAACGATTAGTACAAGGTTTAATTGAGTTGCTCTCTCCTCACTCACCAGTGCAGAGTAGTAATCCTTGTGGCGTATCACTTTGCATGCGTACTTAAAACGTCCAACCATCTCCTCCAGAAATTGATAGCTGGCAGGTCGCTCTCGTATCTTAATGCTGCGCGGAAATGTTGGGGGCTGACTGCGATCATGAATGCGCGGCGAGAAACCCATTGGATTAGGCGCCTCTGCTATAATTTGGTAAATAAAGGGTTTAGTAACGAATCATCAGTTCTATATTTGACGATTACTTACAACCCTCGACGGGCTGGGTGCCGCGATCGATAGTCCGTTTGATAAGTGGCAGCAACTCAGTGGCCACATTGAGATTCTTGTAAATCTCATTGACCGCCTCCTCGGCACTTTGGGCGCCCACCATAAGCTCCACCTGGTAGAGAGCACCGAAAAGATTGCGCATGAATCGTAATCTGTGTACGACAGCCATCAGGCATTGATTTTCCGATTGCGGTAGATGTTTGCATTTGCGCACCAGCTCATCCTCGACATCTTTCAGGAGACCAGCTATGCTTGAGGGCTGTGCCTTTTCTGCACCCAGCAGTGACGAATTTCCGTACAATTGAAAATCCTCCTCCTCGTTGACAGCCGCCAAAATGATGATGTTCTTAATGACCACAATGAGATTGCGTACAGCGATGCAAAAGACGCGCAGCGCCTTGTCCTTAATCTGTGACGGTGCATGCAAATAGAGGCAGGTGAATAGCACTTGATCCATGGAGTTACCCTCTAGCCAGGACACCACACAGGCAAACAGCGCATCAAATATGCCAATCAATTCCGCCGGCTCCAGTCCCTCAAGTTTAATAGCGCCCATCTGCAAAGCAAAAACACAAGCATAAGAATTTAGAGTGCTATACACGAAAGCTGCTGACTAACCGCAACGGCCGCCTCAAATGAGGGTGGTGGCAAATCGAACTTGTCAAAGCCCATGCCAACATCCATTTTTGGATCCATTATCTCGATTGCCGACATTGCCTCAAACAGACCGAAAAGCATATCTTGAGCCAGTTCGCCGGGCAGCAACTCGGCGCAGGCATCGTGGAACTCCTCTGTGACATCCACCCAGCCGTGTATTGGATATTGTGTAATGTCTTCGGCAGCGCTGCCGCCGCGTATTGCACGCTGTACATCATTGTCCCCATAACCACATTCGCTCCAATCGTCGGGGTCATTGCTGTTGCTTTCCCGCTCCCGCTCGCGGTCGCGCTCACGCTCCCTCTCCATTTCCCTCTGCTCAGCTGTTGTTCTCATTGCAGCCACTGTAGCTAAAGTTGCCGCAGCGGCTGCTGCTGCTGCCTCTGCTGCTGCGGCGGTGGCTGCCTGAAAATCTGTGGGTTGCTCGCTTGTGTAAGTTCCATGCATTATACTTTGGCGTACAGATACTTTTTATTTAATATTTTGTTTAGTTATGCGCGAGATTTCTTTTCACCGTTCTTGCTGTGCATTGAGGTTTTTTTATGGCAGTGTTTAACAACGCTGCAACGCTCACACTTACGTAGCGCACTTGCCAGCACTGTGAATGTGTGGCGCCAAAATGTTTCAAATTCAATTCACATTTAAAACGAGGCAATATTAACTAAACATCTGACATATGTCTAAATTTATGTATTTATTCAATTTGATTTAATCGACATGAAGACAGCACAGTCCAGGGTCTATCTCATGTATGCAAGGTAAGTTAATGACAATTAAAAATCTTTCATTTATCAAAAAACGACTCCTAGAAGTTTGCTAACCCTTGGCTGTATTGGCAGTCCAGGTTCATCGAAACTGGTCCAGGGTCTACCTCATGTAGGCGAGGTAAGTTAATTAAAATTGAAAAACCTTCATTTGTCAATAAACATGACTCCTAGAAGTATGCTAACCCTTGGCAGGCCAAGTTCATCGAAACTGGTGAAAAAAAACATTGCATACAGCATAGGCGGTATATTGAAGTCAGCATAAATTAGTAAATTTATCTGTAGCCATTTCGAAATTTAGTGATGTATCTGTAGCCAAGTATCTGTGACATGTAGCTTCGTGTCTGTAGTCATGTAGCCCTGTAGCTACGTATCTGTAGCCGTGTAGCCATGTAGCTATGTATCTGTAGGCATGTAGCCATGTTGTCATGTATCTGTAGCCACGTATCTTTAGTCATGTAGCTACGTATCTGTAGTCATGTAGCTACGTATCTGTAGCCGTGTAGCTACGTATCTGTAGTCATGTAGCCCTGTAGCTACGTATATGTAGCCATGTAGCCGTGTAGCCATGTATCTCTAGCAATGTAGCTACGTATCTGTAGCCATGTAGTCATGTGGCCATGTATCTGTAGCCATGTAGCCGTGTATCTGTAGCTATTTATCTTTAGTAATGTATTGAAGTATCTATGTATGTATCCAGGTATCCATGTATCTATGTATTTATGTATCTTTGTATCTATGAATCTATGTATCTGTGTGTGTTTGTATGTTGAACAACTAAACTCTGGCACATGTAAAGAAATGCTCTTACTTGATGTATCTGTAAGATACAAACAAACATTAAAGTGAAATAATATTGCCAACATGGGTTTAGTATTTTGTAATGCATTGATTAAAAAAAAAAGTTATTAAAATTATGTAATTTAGACATTCAAGGTATTCATTAAGTATTATAATTGAATGAATTGTTTACGCAGCACTTTTATTGACCAGACTTCGCGTCGTTTTAATGTTTATGCTGACTATATAATATGAGTAATTTGGTAATTTGGTAATTTGGCAACTCGGTTGACAACTAGATACGCTTGTTGAATGATAACAAAATAAGCAATAATACACTGCCATGCGATGTTTGTTTTGTTTAACTCTTATCGCGTTCAGTTTATAATGTATTTATTTACTTATATAGTTTAGCCAGCAAATACAACTGTTTCTGATACTGTGCACAACAATAAAAAAAGCGCTCAAAATCGAAATGAATTCCACGTTCGTTATCAACGGCCTCCAACTGTTATCGTTCGCGCTCCATTTTGTGTTGAGTGGAAACTGTTTGAAAAGCTCGCTCAGCTTTTTACTCTTCGCTCCACAACGTGGAGCGGACGTATGTGTCTGAGGGTTCTGAGCCCGAGCACATTTTGGGGTTGTCTGCCGTGTCGCACGCCACGTTTGAGTGTGTTTCGAATGTGCCCAAATAACGGCACAATTGAGTGAGGGCGCAAAAAGCATTTTTGTTCACCAATGCGACGGGGTTGACTTTGTTTGTTTACAACAATTCGGTTTCAGTATCAAATGCGTTGCCCTCGTGATTAATACAACGTGCTAACGGTCACTATTCAATTGAAATTAAAAGCGGCGCACAAATTTTCAAATCAATTGCCAAAGAACACGACATTTTGGTCAACGAGCCAACTACAAACTATTACGACGGCAATTTATTGCGGAAGGAGACGACCATTAGCCATCCATTTATTAGCCAATTTTTTGAGCGCGTAAGTCTTTTCGCCCCCAAAACACATTAATATATATTTTTAATTTATGCATTTAGTTTGTAAGGGAACAAGTTTATCGCCTGCCACACGTTTTGTGGGCGTTGTGGCGCTTTGACAGTTTGTTCGATTTCGAAATAATACACAAACTATATAGTCGAGAACTTGATCAAATGCGGCACTTATATATATACATATGTGAAAACACAAACAAACAATAGCAGCCAACATTGTTGCGAGACATTTTGGCAACTCACCAAAATCAAATTATAAAACAAAAAACCAAAATCCAAAAACATAAAACTTATTGTCTGCCCCTATAAATACCATATATGTTGAATGTCTGCAGCATAGAACAAATATTTAACATTTTTTTAACATTTAAAATATATGTCTTACGGATATATATATATTTATTTTTTCATGGTTTTAAAGCACACAAAAAAAGGTTAAAGTTAAATATTTCTTAATCGAGCTGAATATATTTTAAAAAAGTTTAAGAAAGTTTAAAATATATTCAGGTCTATCAAGAAATATTTTATTTATATATATAAATCAAAGTTAAGTTTTTCTTCACCAAGCTGCTTTGTAAAAAATAATATATATATTTTAATCTTTTTTTCTAACTCTCCATAAATAATTAGACATATATATATATATCTATATATATATATGTTTATATAAATATATATTATGTTTTTGTAGCTGATTCTTAAACAATAAAAAATATATTTAAAATTTTTTCTTTATTTTTAACTCTCCATAAATAAAGTGTTCAATTAGACTTAAACTTCTATTTATGTAACACAAAAAAATATATATATGTATATATATATATATATATATATGCTTATGGTTTTGTAGCATGCAAAAAAATCTAGTTAATCTTTTCTTAATCGAAAAAACGAATCTAAAAAATTAAACTTTTTTTTTAACTCTCAAATAGACTTAAACACTAACTCAAAGAAAGAAGAAAAATCTAATTTCTTAAAACATCAATTCTTAAGCAACTAAGGTTATCAGTATCGGTTGATATGTGTCCACTTTACAACGAATAAATTTTATTATTTTATTATTTATTATGTAAGTATATATAAAAATGCACTGATAAGAATATATTATCGCTATAGTGAGACCTTGAGTAAAGTGATTTTTTTTCCAAGAAAAAAAGAACAAAGAAACTTAATTTAAGTGTTATCAGCACGCAAAACTGAACAAAGTTTGCACTTGAAATAATATCAATTTGATTTTGCAAGAAAAAAACTTAACAAGAGAAAAGGAAGAGGGCGGTGCGGTTAGCGGTTGGCGGTTGCCGGTTGACGGATCGTGACAATTGACCAAATTAAACAAAGTTGAGGCAGGCAAACATGCGATAAGAGTTCCAGGACGCACACACAGGACATCACATAAAATGTTCGATTACAAAATGCGACCACAAAAAAATAGAAATAAAAATAAAAAATCAAAGCTGGGTGAAAGAGAAATCCCGCACGTACGCGACAGAATGTCATGAAAATCAAAGTCACAAAGGGCACAAAAAAAAATGGAAACTGTGCAAAGAAATCAGTGCAAAAACTTACAAGGCACGCACACACACACAAACACACACGCACACACACATACGAGAAATTCATTTCAATTGATTTGAGAAACAAACAAAAAAGAAATTCCAGTTACTCAACAGATAGATTCCAAGTACACGGTTCAGAGTTAGCCAGAGTCCTTTCCCACATTGACTTGTATTCAAGTTGCGTATACGCCCCCCAAACCGCTAGCAATTTCCTCCTCCTTCTGCTTGCTATGTATCGATTTGATTGGATTTCATGTTACGAGTTTTTGTTGTGTGTGTGTGTGCTGTGTGTGTTTTTTTACACACCTCAATAAAAGTTGGCCGGGCACAAGAAAGTTGAAATGCTGAGAAACTTAATACAAATCCCAGTTTGCTTATTGCTTTGCCCTTTTTTTTCGCTTCGTTTCTCTCACTTAATTGAATTCTAGTAAATGACAGCGTGTGTGTAAGTGTATATGAGTATGTGTGTGTGTGTGTGTGTGTGCGTGGCAAATAAATTGCAGTCAGGATAATTCGTTACTGAAATTGGCCCTCGAGGACCAAAGGACTTAACTGTAATTAGATTAAGTTAAGTAAATCAAAATTGAATATATTGCTTAATTAATCAATTAATTGCTTAAACTTCAGTTGTATGTTTAAGGGAAAGTAATGTTTAACTTTTCTTTTCAATTGTTATCTTAGGTCAGCTTTAAAAAACTTGTTAAGATTTCAAGATTTCATTCCATTATGATGCTTAAACAGATAAAACTCTATAACGTCGAAGCTAAATATTTACTCTAAAGAACATTATAATCCCCAATTTCAAGTCTATTAAAGCTCCATAAAGCATATCTCAAAGACTACTAGTCTGCTTTAGATTAAATTTATATTGAAGCACTTGCCTTAGCAACAGCTCTGAGATAAAAAAAAAAAGATTACCAATTTCGTTTCCACCAGAAAAAAGTTCTTACGTTGAAAACGAAACTTATTAAAAATTTAATTTAAATTCTATTTCAACTATAAAACCTACAGAAATATTTTAAGTTCTTCATTCTTTAAGACTTAAGTTACAAGCCCAATAAAAACCCATCTTAAATCTAAAGTAAATTGGAACTTAAAGAACGGTTTTCCTTCGTTTGAGAAAAACTCCGAAAGCTATAAGCCAGAATAAATCCAGCTGTTCTGTGAATAATGCGAAGAGTTGGCAGAAGGAAGCCAAAAATCATTAATCAAGGCATTAAATAAATGAGTAAGCATTAAGTACAAATTGAATAAGTTCTTGCTTTTAGCTGTGTTTAAGTTTTATGTGAATACAACTTGAATTAAGCAATTGAGCGTTCGAATCGAATTGCCTAAGCGTCTTTTAGCGAAACAAAAACCAATTAAGCTAAAATGTTTTCAATGTGGCAACAATCAACAAAGATAAACATCAGCATACACAAAAAGGACCTGCTGCTCCTGATGCTGATGATGATGCGCCCTTCCTGTTGTGATAGAAACATAACAATGACAATAAAAACACATCAAAATCAATCTGTCAACAAAAGCCAAACAGACAAACAGCTCTTCTTGCCAGTCGAGTGTGAGTGAAGAAAGGGAGGGAGGGGTGGAGTGGAGTGGTGGGGTTTATGGTACTTGATAAGTCAGCTCCTCAGCGAGTATAAAGTTTACTTCCCAGCAGTTGAATTTTGTTTTCTTCAAGTACGTTAATGTATATATATATAGTATATAGTATGTACTTTGTAACAAGTCGAGAATTTGCCAGCAGCTATTTCTCTCTTCCTCTCTCTCTCTTTCTCTACCATTATCATTAGCACACCGTCAGCAGCAACAACAAAAGGAAACAGCATGCCGGATCTCATTTTATTACAAGAGGAAAGGCAAACAGCAAAATGGCGCCAACAAACATGAACTGAATACAGAGAGAAACAAATAACAGCAACAACTTAACAAAGCTTAACAACTAAGTTTGCTCGACTATAAGATATCCTTTAGATTAGCTCAGACAGGTTACTACAGTTATCGATTAT
The DNA here is from genome assembly GCA_035044465.1 of Scaptomyza tumidula. Lineage (NCBI taxonomy): Eukaryota > Metazoa > Arthropoda > Insecta > Diptera > Drosophilidae > Scaptomyza > Scaptomyza tumidula. Next base: position 14,607,357 of record JAWNNW010000444.1, on the reverse strand, counting down.
TCTGATTGCACTAATCGAATAAATAAATGTTGTTCGTTGGGTTGAGAATGTCTCCAGCTGTGAACAACTTAAACGTTTACAGGGTATCTAAGCGCGAGCCCTGAGACACGGCACTGTTGCCACTGCACTTCAGCCAAGCGGCAAAAAGCGACAATGATCATCACGAGAGGATGTTGATGATGATGATGCTCATTGCCTGACTGCCTCGCTGGCTTCCTGCCAACAATTTAGCTGCTGTCTGTTTGCGTGAAGGGAGACGACGGGGTTTGGGGTATGCGTATTGTATTCTATGCTGTTGCTCCTGGCGATAGGAAGACGTGAGGAGAGGGGGGTGGAGCAGTTGGGTCTTGTGGCAATATGCTGCCAGATTAGCTGAGCTTGCGTCTCTGTCTGGCTGTTTGCAACAGTTGCATATGTAGACCATTATCAAACATTTTTTCATTTCATTTTAATTGAGCTTTAAGCTCGCTTTTCACATTGCATTCCCATTTATACCCATTCCCCATTTGTGGCACTCTTGCATTGTAAATGGTTTTTCGCGTAGCTTTTCATTTGCATTTTGAAGCTGACAGCGCTCGTTATCCTTTGTTGCCACCGAATGCAAATGTTGCAACAATGAATATATAGAACATTGCATGCAGAGGAGTGAGACGCACAATATGTTCGTTCGTCCGATTTATTCATTTCGTTTGACAGCCAAATTACATTCTGTTTAAATGGTTTTTGATATTGGATTTTCATGATATCTGCCATTTGGGGTTGGTTGTTCCAATCATGTGCGAATGTGACATAAGTTGAAAGTGATTTTTATGTCTCAGTTTGTAAAAATATGTTGGTAAAAATTTAAAGTAAATTTTTTGAAACCTCAACTTAGTTTAAGTTAAATAATAAACGGTTTTTTTGTCATACGTTTTGATGAAATATTGAAAAATTTTGTAAAAATATGGTGGCAAATATTAAAAATAAATTTTTTGAATCCTCAACTTAGTTTGCGTTTAAAAATTACTGATTTTTAGTTCACTCATTTAGAAAAACATAATTAAAAATCTAAAATATTCAAAAATATTAAAACTAAACATTTTTCACAAAGTGAATAATTTTCTTAGTTTTTACATCCAAACAGTTTTCTAAAACATCACAAAAAAATACTTAAAATAAAAGTAAAATTTCCTCGCACTTCCACATCACTGTCAACACTGATTTAGTGCTCTTAAACTCTCGAAACAAATAAAAACTTTAATTTACAGTCTCTAATTGAAAAAGTTTTGCATTTGTGCAACTGAAAAGTTGATCAACTTAAATGAAACTTTGTACTTGAAATGCATTAAAGTAACGCAATAAAATGATATAATCCCATGCCTATTGAGAGGAGATGACACACAAACAAATTGTTTTGTTTATGGAAATCTACAGTTTCCCCTGCACCAACAACACATACACATACATATATATATGTGTATCGTATCGTATCGTATCGTATGAACGTTGAACATTATGGGTGCAATTTAATAAACTAGCCCCTAATGAATTTTTATTGCTTTTCATGAAGAAAAAAAAAACTTTGTGCTGGATTTTGTTTATTTGTATTTATTTTTATGCTGTTTATCCACTTAAGAGCAAACAGATCTCTAATGGTCCATTTAGTGATAATACTATTATAATAGACTCAATTTAGCTTTAGTTAAACTTAAATCGAAAACGTGCATTGTTGTTTGCAAGATAAAAGCATATTAATGTCTTTAGAATGTAACCTTTAATTTCAATATAAAAAAAAATAAGAAAAGAATTATTCAAGCTGTTGTTAGCCAACAACTAACTCGTGCCTAGGGGCGGCGTTAATTATGGCCAGACAGAAACAAAAAAAATCTACACCCACTGCCAACAAATTCACGGTCTGATAAGGCAACGGCGGCGGCAGCGGTTGCCACATGCAGCGTATGCTGCTGCTTGGTGGCATACAGAGACTTGGCGACAGCGACATTGGCATTCAATTTCAAGTCACGTTCAGCTACGTTTAAATGTTGATTTAAAGCAACCAACATACACACGACAAGCGACAAACGACACAAGCCAACAGCCAACTCCGACAAACAACCAACAAAACAGCTCCAGCTGACCGTGGGCCATTTGTCCAGTAAGCCTGCATGCACCCACCACCCCCCACCCTTTTGTGGGATGTGGGGTCAAATCAATTCCGCTTTGTCAAGCACAAAACTCACACATACACACATACAGGTACACCACCTGTCGGAAAAGTCGCAGACTTTCAACAATTTTGCTGCCGAACCTTTTTTTTCTTTTTTGCTGTTTTAATTTTTCTCTCTTTTTGTTCAATCGTACTTTAACGTGTTATTAAATATGCAAAAGCTTAAACGTTTCTGCATAAATTTAAATTCAAATATATGCATATTGTTAGAAAACATATTTCCAAGAGTTTTGGTTCAGTTATACCCTATAAAACGATATGCTTTGCTTCATGCTGTTAACAGGGTATTTGTCAGTCAGCAAGATGCATTTGTATGCATTGTCATTTGTTGTTAAAGATTTATGGGATTTTTGGCGTGCAAATAATACTACAATAATATACAATTTTAATGACAACCATAATGAATTGTTATTCCGCGCTATGCCACGTGTTTTGTTTTTTATCTTAACAATAGGAAAATGGATTACGCATTTCACTTCTCAAAGTCGCTAATGCAGTTTTCATATAGTTTATAAAGTTTTTCTTTAATAAGTGTCTTCTATCCTGTAAAAGCGTCTCTGCAAGTCTTATAACAGCTTTTTGTAACGATCTTATACAATGTTAAAGTAACTTTACAGTGCTCTGTTATTTAATGTAAACTGATCTGTTAAAGTTTCTGTTGAATTGTTGAGTTGTAAATTTCGCTCTTTTTATTATCTATTCGTTAGTTTTTTTGCGTTAAGTCTTACATTCTTATTTATTGCACTTTCAATTACTGTATTCATTATTCGTGGCACTTATTTTTGTTGAGTTTTCAAATTACATGTTGTCATAGCCATACAAGATATATTTTAAATTATAGCGCTCGTGTCATAGTTGCTTGTCTTTTTTTTAGTACACGAATTTGCATATTTAAATGCTGCCTGCTGCTGCACTAGGTTATTATTATTAATAATATATCTTTTGTTAACGGTTACAAAATCGACACAATTTAATTGAAATGATTTTCAAGCGTCAAAATCGACCTTGAAGCGTTCAAACATTTTATTATGCGCAGCTATTAAACATTGTCGAGTGGAAGTTTAACTAAGTTACCGTTCTTCGATACTCTTCATTACAATTCCACCCATTGCAAAATATTCAAATGATAATTATTATGGCAGCGTTAATATTCCAGGACTCTATAAGTATAAATATAAAAATAATATAAAAAAAAACTTTCAAGAAGTTTTTAGAAGTTTCAAATAGAAAGTATACAATTAATAAGAAAAAAAAACTTACAAGAAGTATAAATATTTATTTACTTCATTACATTAAGCTTGTGAAAATGTTTGATAGTTGTAATTTAAATATATTCCTTTAATCAATTCTCAATCAATTAACTCATAATGTTCAGAAGTTTGAATAGAAGTTAATATTTTATTCATAGTCCCTTTTTCCTTTGTATGTTAAAACCAATTCCTATTGTTTATTTATTAGCAATATTATAAATTTACTTTATTGATTATTCAAATTATTTTTCTGTCTATAAAAATTCAAATTGTAATCATATCCCATTCTATTTAAATGTTAATTAAACTTGTATTACAAAAAAAATATTCATACAAGGCTATAAAAATTCAAATTGTAATCATATCCAATTCTTTTCGTATGTTAGTTATTATTATTCATTATACAAGTTATTCATTATTAATTTTCTTTTTCCATTATTCCACCGATTTTTTTGTGCTTATTCCAAACATAGAACTTTTGACAACATCGTAAAGAATTACCCATGATTAATAGAAAAAATTCAATTCGTTTGTAGATTATTTTTATTTTTTTATTTATAAACCTTTTCTTTTTTTCTTTTCTATTCTATTCGTTCTTTTTGCTTTGTAGAAATATGCAAATATTAAAAATACACTCCTACTATTCAAGCTCGATATTATCTTAAACGTTTTATATTTATCGAAATTGATTCGTCTATTATTAATGAATAATATACGCTTGGTTCCCACATAAATTCTCAACAAATATGGTCGATTGGTCGATCGGCAAGTGTCTTAATCATTTAAGCTGCAATTTGCATGCGCTACTCAACCAAAGTGCAACACACTTAAACGGCGTTAATGTCTTTATAATTATGGATTTATCGTAAAAAACGACTTGCAACTATATATATATATATATGTGCATATACGTTTACGTATCCGATGACGGATCATTAAGAATCATTAAGCGTGTGCCGTGTCGCACACTTTGTAAAAATTGTAATAGCAAAGAGACAAGAAAAACAAGTCGAGATATCACGACTAGAAGATACCCTAAAATCCTATACGTTACACGTACCTAACTTCAATGTTTCATATCTCCGGTGTTTCTCAACCGATTTCAATAAAAATTTCACAGATTGCGATTATATCAATTATATATAATTTTTTCGTCTCAAAGTTTTGCATATTCAATTTTTTTTCGATTTTGTTGTTATCGATTATATGTGTATATCGAAAACGGGAAGTTATCGAAAACTTGACAGGACTTTAACGACTCGGCTGTTGATGAAGAATATATATACTTTATGGGATCGGAGAAATGCTTCCTTCTGCCTGTTACATACTTTTGCTCAAAACCATTATACCCTTTTTAGCTATTTTCAATGGCCGCCTTATGAATAATTGAATGAACTTAAAACTAACTAATAAATTGCGAGTCGTAGGTGAACAGAACATATGTAAGTTGTCAATAATGTTTGACTGTTAATGACACTTTGCAATTTATTTGCCAACCAACGAAAACAGTTTGTTTTTTTTTTGTGCCACAACAATAAATCGAGTTGAAACTGGAGATGTAAATTGGTTAGCTCATTTGTTGGATGACGTTTGCAAAACAGATCATGCGGAAATTCGAAACGATAAAAAAAAATTTCGCATGCAAATTTCGTTTGTAGACAATGCAATTTATGGGACCTCAAACCCCGATATTAGAAAGCCAAATTAGAGTTGCACTAACAATTGAGCAAATCTCAAAACTTGATTGCGCAATTATTGTCTAGAATTTGTGTTCAGTTTTGTCGAATTCATATAACAAGCTCATTTACTTATAATACCCCACATTAACACACAGACTACCTCACTCATTTGCTTATCATATCTTGAATAAATTTATTTCCCGCCGCACTGTATTCCCCCATTAAAAATGCGATTAAAGCGAACATTTTTTTTTATGTTATTAATTAATTCCAAGAGTTTTGTTTAGATAAAAAATACTTTGGGTAAATTGTGTGTCTGATACAGCGTTGGTTTTTAACAGAAGTATTCTTCTCACACCACATAAACTAGTTATCTTGTTTATGTTGTTTAATATTTGCTTGGGCCCATAGAAACGAAAGCGCCCTTCTATGCGATTCTCAGAAATTCAAGTAAGCCTGATGATTCTCATGCTGTATTTGTTCACAGTCGCGCTTTCGCTTTCGCTCCCACTTTCTCTCTCTCTTTCTTTCTCTTTCCCTTTCTTTTCCCTCTCTCGCTCTCTATAAAAGTTGTCTCTTTCTATATTTCTTTCTTTTTCTCATTGCCTTTAATTTGTTCTCTCTGTCACTTCTTCACTTCAATCTTTCTTTCTCTCTCTCTCTTTCTCTCTCTTACTCTCTCTCTTACTCTCTTCCTTTTCTCTCTCTCTCTCTTTTATATCTGAACTCTCTCCGTCTCTCTCTTGCTTTGTTATCTACCTTGAATCTCTCACTTTAATCCTCTTTTCTTTTCCGCTTGCTCACTCTACCTCTCTCTCTCTCTCTCTCTCTCTGTTCGTGTCTCATTAAAAGCTACGTATACGCATTAAGTATACGCCATGTGTCACAAAATTTTTATTTTAAACCTATAAAAACAATATTAAAAAACTTCTAATAATAATAATGACTGTTAATTATTTGTCCACATGCATGACACGTTAAAAAAGCAAATAAAAATAATCATTAAACAAAACAGTGCTGCAATCACATTACCTTAATTATAGCAAGTGGAAACCAGCCGTGTGATGAATATGTTTAAAAATGCTTTTAACACCTGCAATTGACCACATCAAAGGGGGACAAGCGTATCCGTTGCACCACAATAAACGACAATGAGCCAAAAAGTATGAGAGGGCTTGGCTAAATTAAGATTTCTTTAAATCGCAGTAACATTAAGAGTAATAAAAATAAACAACAAAGAACAAAACCGAACAGAAAGAACAGGTTCAGTCAGTTCCATAAGTTAACCGCAAATTAGGCCAGATATTGTATTGTTATTTCCACTGTGACTAAACCGAAAACCACATAAAATACAAAATAAGTAAGTCAGATACGTAAACAACTAAAAATCCCAATCACGTGCTCAACATTGACAATTTTTCACAATAATAATAATAACAGAGAAGTCAATAACAGAGAAGTCAATAAACCAGCATGCAAAAAAATAATCTGAAATAACTTAATAAATGATATTTATAAATATATATATAGACAGCAAACTTTTTGTTGATTGTTGATTGACGAGAGCGCTCGACCGACAATGTAAACAAAAAATCTGAGAACGAAAACAAAAGAATTAAATAACAACAACAACAACAGCTACTCGAAGTCATAGCACACCCAAAACGCAGCTCTGACCTCCGCCTTCTCCGCCAGTCGAGAGTGTCGTCGTCGTCGCATTGCGCTCTGTTTGTTAGCGAAGATTATTTGTATGATACAACAACAAAACACAGATAGCAGTCGATCTGCATACATCACTTGCTGTCTCTTCAATCAATTGACAGGCGGCAAATATTTGCTTGAGTTCACAGAGCGTCAACTTGTTGAGTGGAAGAAGCTTAAGAAAAATGTGGATAGCTCATACTATTTGCATAAAGTGTAACGTGCATATCAATGCAGTTTGTAAAGATTGCATTCCTAACATTTCAGGCGCAGTTTAATTAACATAAATATTTATTTAAAGCTCATGTTAAATCTGATAATTACAGTAATTGCATGTTAAATGTGTTAAAAGTTAATTGTCGTGACTCAATTAAATTATCCCTTATCGAGAACTTAAATCAGCTCCTTAACAAACAATGCTTTCGCACGCCGGAAGCAACGGTAAAAGTTGACCTTACCTTTGCTTCAGGCAGGCAGCCGGAAAGTAGCGGTGTTATACTATTTTTCGAGTGACCAACAAAAGCCATTCACTTAAACCTGTCACGACACGAAGCTCCCCTCGATTCTCTTTGATCGATGCCGAACTCACCAAACAGCTGAAGAGAGCCAGCGAGCGAGTGAGAGAGAGAGAGAACTTTCTTTAAATAGTTAAACACACGAACGCACGCGTCAAGTTTGTCTAAACCGCTCGTGTGGAACCCACAGCAAATGCAAATTGTTGTCTCTGCCTTTACCTTCATCTGCACACACAGCCAGACATATGTGTAGAGAGAACAAAACGAAGCGACTTCGCTGCTGGCGTCGTTGCCATACAGCTTGTGTTGTGCCCGGCAGTTCGTGTGCTCATGCTTCGTGCTCAGTTGCGATCGGCAGCAGGCATCAAACGGAACCAAATTCAATCGCCTGCCAAACAGAGAGAGAGGAAGTGTGAGAGATTTAAACAATTTCGCCGCCGTACGCGATCCTACCTTTCGGCTTTGTGGTTGTCGCTCGCTCGCTCGCTCGTTTGTTCGCGTTGCGCTCTCTCGTTCTGGCCACCTTGTATGTCGTTTCGGGTTCAGGTTCAGCACACACTGCACACTGCGTATACATTACATACATACTCTATCCAATAACCAATATATAAAGTGCAAACAGCTGCGATGTTTGGCATTCATTGTTTGCACAAGGGAAGCTATAGCTCGCCAATCGACATAAATCACCAAAGGACCCCAAACATATTCATACATACAATCAAATGTGTTTCTGTCACTTGCTAAATTGTATACACAATAATTAGCAATATTTCTAACTGTCAAAGTTGTTAAGTGTTTTTTTTGGTTTGTAGCCATGCCAATGTGCTTAAAGAAAATATAACAAAAAAAAATATAGCAAAGATATATAAATCAAATAACAATAATAAATAAAGAAAAAAATTTGCTGGCAAATAAACAAAACGCCGCCAAAAAAAGAAAAAACAACGCGCGCGCGCTTAAAAAATATTAAACAACAAAAAACCATTCGCTTGCTGTTTTGAACATTTTCTCACGCGTCACACAACATAGAACATAAAAGTTGAAAACAAAATGGAAGTACACAATATGCGAGAACAGCCTTTGCTGCAAAGCAATCGGCGTATCCTTGACTCCAGATGTGCGGTAAGTGTGGCATATGCAACATGCGCCATATACTTATGGTAGTTGTAGTTGTAGTTGATCGACCCCCAAGATCAGCGAGATATTGTAAACATATCTCAATTGCGTGGGTTACACTTTCAGTGCCAAAGTTGCATAAACATAGATCGAGGGGCAGTGAAGAAGGTTGGTGGGGGGGTGGGGTGTATGCCAATTTTAGGCACAGAAGAATTATGATAATGTAAACAATTGGTATAAATATTTTTTGGGGGCTGGTTGCTTTGAAATATCCACTTCAAATGAAATATCCACTTCAAATGCAATAAATCCACATTTTTTTGCCAAAAAAAAAAAAAAATATTTGAAATAACATTTGCAGCTCATAAAGCTGTGCAATCTTGCGATTCGAATACTACACTAGACAGCAAGAAACCTTAAATACAAAAAAAAATAATTTTGAATGATGGAATCTTTTGTATCGGAACTAAAGGGTTTTTAGCATACTGCTGATTAATGCTTAACTTATAGTATGTTAATTTTGATGTTAACATTGCGATGCTAATTCAAAAAATAAATATTGAACTCAACTCTTCCTACTTTAAATAAGTCACAACCATTCAATTTATTGAAACTTTTGTTTAATTTGGTGTGTTCTAGGTTTGCAATAAACTGTTTTGTACAATCAATTATTCAAAATGACATTGTTAAATTAAGTTTAGGAAATTTTCCTTTACTACAATCAATTTTATCTGAAATTTTATTAGGGAACGTAGCTAATATTTATTTTTCAAAGAAGAATGGTTTTTAGCAAAATTCTTGGCAATGCAAAAATTTTTCGATGGATTTTAAGAGTAAAAAAAAATCTACAAATATTTTTTTCACTTAAAATTAAAAGTTCTTCACAAATTTTTTTTCTTAAAAAAATAAATATTTTAAAAATTTTATTTGATAAGTCAAAAATTCTTCATAATTTGCTGTTCCTTTAATTTTTAAATTTTTTGTGCAAAATTCTTCACAATTATTTTTTAAGTTTATAAATATTAGTTGAAAAATTCTTCAAAATTATTTTATTTTTTAAGGTTATAAATTTTCATAATTATGTTATACATGTTATACATAATTATATTATTTTTAAACTTACATACAGATTTTTCTTAAATTAAACCAATTCCTTTACACTTGAACAGTTTTAAGAACTTTGATTTTAGGTTTTCTTCTGAATTCCAAATATGTTCCACACAAAAATATTTTCACAGTCATTTGGCGCCAAAAATCGAAATATTAATTATTCAACGGACCATAATTTATGCGATCTGTCAAAAATGTAGATGAAAAGCAAAGGAAAATTTAAAATATTGTTTTGTTTCTCATCCGGCCATGAAAATGAACATGAAAATTGGTTATGGTTATGGAAATGCAAGTGAAAAGTGCTTTTCTTGGTTGGCGTCAACACATGTGCTACAAATAATAAAAATGTCTGGCTTTCATCTAAGAGCAATGAAAAAACATAATAAATCCTAAACATATATATACAATACATATACATACACTACATACAGATTTATATGTGTATTGGCAAGTGAATTTTAACGATTTGTTTTGTCTACTTTGCAATTTCACAGCTCAACGATTTATATCCGATCGCCCGTTTGACACACAAATTGGACGTGCTTAATATGTCGTCGTCTACACCACCAACAACACCAACAACAACAACTACCACAAAAAATGTTATTAAGGAATGCCCTTATACAATTGAATTGGTTCGTCCCGAGGACACCGAAGCTGTACTAAAAATGCTCAAGACTTTCTTTTTCAAGGTAAATGTGATGCGATTTTTTTTTCTTTAATCAATGCTTGGGCAAATGATTAGTCGGGAAGCGTATGCAAATTGTGTTTGAAATGAGTCAAAACAGAGTCAAAACAAAGCAAAACAATCTAAATAAATGTGCTATAAATATTAATAAGCTAGTATTAAATTAATTAGGTTCGCCAAAACAACACTCTAAATGTTGCATGAATTAAAGATTTTAATGTGAATGTGAATTTTATTTTTGTTTACTGATTTTTTGTTGACAAGTGATTGAACTTCTTATCCTTCAGCAGCTTAAAGTTGATTCACCGGGAACTCCCTTTAAAGTTGTAGTTGGTTTTAACTCCAGTTTAAAACCAGTTTAAACAAGTCAAGTGAATGCTGGGATTTTGCACTCTGTGTGGCATGCAACTAAAAACAACTTTGATCAGTTTTAAAATCGAACGCGTGACAAACTTTGAATCCAATTTAATACGTAATCAAAATCACTTTGCATATTGCAATAATATATTTTTATTTTTATTAAACAAAGCAAATTGTTTGAGCACACCTGGCTAACTGACAAACAAACTAAATGACTAACTGACTGACTGATTGTTCCGTTTTCGTTTAGCATTGCCATAAATATTAAATGACGCCCTGATCGCTTCAAGATATGAAAATTACAAATGCGTGAGCATAAATCATTTTATTATTAGAATTCTAATCGTGTCGCGTAATAAGCTAAACAATTTGTTGCCTTTTGAGATTATCAATCTAACTTTCAATTAAATATATATATTTTTTGCCAGCACAAGCATAACTTATATAAAAAACTGGATGATAACCAGATCTAAAAGCGCATTGTTTAAATATAATTTGCGGTTTGACAAATCTCACTTAAATACAAAATTAATAAGTAAACAATAAACAGGCTGAGCAAGTTGATCTGGTTTCATTTAAAATCGTTTTTTTTTTTTTGTTCTTTTAGGATGAACCACTGAATACATTTTTGGATCTGGGCGAATGCAAGGAACTCGAAGAGTTCTCTGTGAAACCACTCAAGGATAATTGCTCATATAAAGCGGTCAACAGCAATGGTGATATCATGGGCGTTTTTATCAATGGCCTGATGCGAAGACCCGTAAGTTTAACAATCTTTATATCTTCATGCACCAATTATTGAACAAAGTTTTCTTTACAGGCAGCAAATGAACCCGCTGAGAAGGCAGCGGATTCCTGTGCGCATCCAAAGTTTAAGAAGATACTCACGCTCATGGATCACATAGAAGAGGAATTCAATATCTTTGATTTGTATCCCAATGAAAATGTTATACTCGATGGCAAGATCATGTCGGTGGATAGCCAATATCGTGGTCTAGGCATTGCGGGACGACTCACGGAACGCGCCTATGAATATATGCGTGAGAATCAGATATCGGTGTATCATGTTATGTGCAGCAGTCAATATTCGGCGAGAGTTATGGAAAAGTTGGGCTTCCATCAGGTGTACGAACTGAAATATGCCGACTTTAAGCCAGAGGGCGAGGTTGTCTTAAAGCCAGCCATGCCACATTTAGCTGCTCGCATTCTGGTCAAGGAGGTCGATAAGGATAAGCCAAAGGCACTGTTGTAATTTGCCGTCTTAACTCCGCCGAGCAATTATGCATTTTTATATAAAATATGTGATTTTTAGTTTATAGTTTTGGGTGGCGGGCTATTAGTTAACAAATACATACATAAATATAGTTTATATGTTAAATTCGTTCGAGTTCTTGATGTGCTTTCAATTAATTCTAGTAGAAAATGATTAGAAAACAAGTACAACTTATATAATTATTTATCTAAATAAATTTCGCCCGTCGCGACATTAATTTAAGTGTTCCAATTTGCTCAAAGATAAATAAATAAATAGTTTAAAATATATACAAATAAAAACTAAAAACTTGTTTAATACTTTGTCTTGAGCTGAGGAGAATATTTTTCAGGCAGTTTATCACAAATTAAATTTATCTATAACTCAAACTAGTACATATACATATAAACATTGTGTCTAAAAAGATGAAAAGTGATTATTTTGCTACTGTTCGGCCCAAGGGATCTCGGGCCAAACGCTCCACCATGCGTCGCATTTGCTCCTGATTGCCATATTTTTGTGCTTCGGCAACAACAGCAGCATGATGAGAATTTGCCTCAGCTGAGATATCATCTTGTACTTGACGATTCAGCTCAAACGAATGCCTGTAAGAAAATGAAGAGTTTAACTAATGAACTCATAAATTTTAAAATGTTTCTTATAAAACTCACTTGACGGAGCTAAAGCCAAAGATTGCGCCTGCAATGCCAAGTGATAAGAGAAACAATGCGACCTGCCAGTTGGAAACGCGATTCACACCTTTTATGCCATAATAGGGACCCGGATCGGCACTATAATTGGGTTTAACTTCCCAAGGTTGAATTGTTTCGCGCGTGCCGCCTGGAAACCACATTAAACTATCATCGTAATCCTTGCGCGAGGATGTCTTAACGAGTGTCTGATATGCTTCCGTTATTTTTACAAAGCGTGCAGTTCTCTCAGCACAATCGGCATTGGCTTTCACATCGGGATGATACTATCAATGTATTAATAAATTAGTTACAGCCACAAGCGAGAATTTTAACTTGTTGCACCTGTTTGGAGAGTTTGACATATGCGTTTCGTATGTCTTGCTTGCTACAATCGTTGGTAACATTTAAAACATCATAGTGTGACTCCTTTTTGGTCTTCGATGTTGCACTGTTGGTGTAACTGCGTATTAAATACATTAAACATTACTTTATGTAACAATAAACAATAATTGCAGCTTCCACATCCGTTACCTACTTACGTCTGCCGACGGCCGCTTCAATGGCGGCAGTTTTGCCTGCTAATCTCAGCATTTTTAATGGTGTCCCTTTTCTTTTTTTGATGGGCTGCAGCAATATGTAAATAAACAAATAATTTATACTTTAACAAGTTTCCGATAGCAAAAATAAAAATAAGTGTTGATCAGTGTGCCAGCTGGCAGTTTTCGATGTAGGTAATTTGCCGATAATATCGATGGAATTGTGATAGCCTAATTATCGATAGCTTAATATCAGCTGTTCTGTTAAGGCGCTGTTGTAATTTGGTTAGCTGCTGCAAAATTTAATTTCCAGCTTCATTCGCAAGTTTTCTTCAAAAATTTTGCCTGTCCAAAATATTTTGGAGTCATTTAAGCGTTATTAAGATTATTGCTTACCAAACTGTATTCATTAAAGCAATTTATCGACTTTATTTACAATTTTGTTCCGAGAAAAATAAAGTGCGCGCTGCTAAAACATAACAGCGCATGTTAAGTGTTTAGCGCTGTCATGACAACAATAAAAAAGTAGCGCTCTTTCAGTAAATATAATAAAAATATAAAAAAAAACTAACAATGAGCGGCGAAAAGAAAGCAATGGAATTGCAGTTCCAGGTGCGCCAAAATGCACGCGAGTATCAAAGCTCGGTTAAAGATCTATACTCATGGGAAAAGGAAATAAAATCAAAGGAGCTGGCAATGCAAAATGCGCCCGCTCCAACCATCGATCCAAAGGTGCGTATTGAGTTTTTTAAGTTTGAGAAACTTCGTTTCATACCTTAATGTTTTGTTTTTTCCTTTTTTTTCTGTGTGTAGATTGCGCCAGTGCGCAGCAACATTACAAAGACAGAAGAGACTCTTCAAAAATCGGACAAGGATACAATTGTTAGTCCTACTAGCTCTGCCGCAAGCACGCCAACCGAGAAGCGGGATTTGCCAGCTGATACCGTGGCGCAGCAGCACAAGAAAGCGAATGATATTAAGGATCGCGGCAACAACTATGTTAAGCAGGCAGACTATGAAAGAGCTATCGAAGCATATACTGAAGCCATTTCGATTTATAAATTCGACTATATATACTACATAAATCGGGCTTTATGTTACCTCAAGCAAGAAATGTAAGAAGCACTCAGATATTGCAAATCATTTTAAATCAAACACATTACACGTAATTTGTTTACAGGTATGTCAGCTGCATTGAGGACTGTGATGTAGCCATTTTGTTGGACAAGTCATGCGTTAAGGCTTTTTATCGACGCATGCAGGCCAATGAATCGTTGGGTAATAACATTGAAGCTCTAAATGATTGCACCATTGTCCTGGCCATCGATCCCAAGAACACTGAGGCCAAACGCAGCCTTCAACGCATTAATGAACGCTTACGCAAAATTGGTATTAGGCTTAATAACAAACCAAAATAATTAAACTAAAATTTAAACTCCATTAACAGCTACCAAAGATGGTCCCAATTTTGTTCGAAACCGCGATGGTTTTGCTAACATGTTTACATCTGATAAGCCAGCTTGTAAGCGCTCCAAAAAGCCAATGCGTCGTGTGCCCGTTGTGGATGTTGTTTCGCCTCGACCAAGTCAAGATGAGCCCAAACAATTGCGCATAACAGATGAGGAAATGGACAAGATTTTCAATAGCAATTGTGGACCCTTTGAGGAGGTTAAAAAGGGAAATGTTAAGAACAATGTGGCCAAACAACCGACAACATTGGATACAAAACAAAAGCAAAATGTTAAAATTCAGGAAACTAAGCAACCAACTGCACCTCAGTCAACAATAGTCGATACAACCAGTAAAACCTCAGTAAAAAATCCTGTCGAAACCGTTTCACAAAACCTTAAACCGGAAAAGTCAAATAAAACTTTAAAAATCGTGGAAGAAACTGTTGGAACTGCCCCGCAACCAACAGTTTCACTTAAAGACACAGAAGAGACTCTCAAAGCTGAAGAAAAAACAAAATCAAATAAAAATAAAACTGAAACCGAACCGCAAGAAAACCAGACTAAAGTCGACGTTATGGAGGTGAGAAAATAACTTTACTATTTACACAACGAATCAAATTAAATGTTGTCATATTTTCAGCATGTTCCAGTTGCACCGACCGGCACCGCCCAATTCTATACAACCTGGAAGGAACTATCGCCAAATCAGAAATATCACTATTTAAAATCTATTGAAATTGGCAACTTGTGTAAAGTTCTTGGCGCTGGTTTTGATTCGGATACATTTTCGGATCTGTTGCACACCCTGAAGGACTTCTATGTGCCCAACAAGGAGCTAACAACGGCAGCTGTGCTGCTGGAAATATCCAAAAATGATGAATTTTCTATTCTGGCTATGCTTATGTCGCAGGAAGAAAAGACAAGTAAGCATAACTACACTTCTTTCCTAATTATCTTATCTCATGAAAAATTTGGATTGTTTTCTTTCCAGTGGTAAACTTTATTTTGAATGAAATTAAGGAGTTTCCAAAAAATAATCCAGCTTTATTGGAAAAACTCGGCAAGGCCTTTAATTAAGGCTAAACTTAAAAGGAGAATACCATATATTTAATTACACAAGCTTAAATTGTTATAAACAATAAACACACTTGGTTTGCTTCAAACATTTAATTGAAAATGAATGGAAAGATTTAGTTAACACTAAACCACAAAAAGAAATCAGATCAATATGTATGATGAATAATCAAGTCATTGCCAGATGTAACTGGAAGCGATTTGACAGAAGAAGAGGCGTTGAGAACATCAGATCGTTGCCTCAGTAGTCGGAGCAATGAATATTAAATAGCTAATTGAGTAATATGAATTAGTGTAATTTACATAAATCAACGTATTAATTCAATCAGAGAATACGTTCTACCCAAAATGTAAGTATGCATATATTTCTTGTAAACAAACAGCTCCACTAAGTGAATTTAAAGTTGAAACTACGCGTTGATGGGTTAACTGCAGGCACATACATTTACATTCACACATCCCTACATACTATGTATTGCATTACAGCTAAAGGCGAGAAAATATACACACACACATATATTGAGAGAAGCATTCGTGTGCTAATCCCGAAGAGAGCGATAGAGAGAGAGGCAGAGAGCGCGCAACCGAAGCCGGATTTGTGTCAGCGCTCGGCTGCCCACTAATTGCGTGAGAGCCGAACTAGCCTGTACTAAGTAACAAACACTATAGTGTATTGCTTAAGGCCCCATTGTTGTTGTTGTTGTTGTGGCGGCAGTAGTTTATAATTTAATTTACAATTCTTCTTATCGTTCGTACGATGAGCGCCTGCATGAATGTACGTATGTGTGTGTGTGTGTGTGTATAACGTATTTTAGGTTGCCAGATGAGCGAAATAGTTGGCGAGCGCTGTGGCAACTCCAAAGCCGAAGCTAAGCTTCATTAAGCAGAGATATGGAGAGACAGCGAATACGAAGCGCATGATCGCCCAGTTGCTGTTCACACTCTAAACGATTTAGATATCGGCTCGCTCTGTACGAATGAGACATAATATAATAAATCAAAAGCACACGAGTACAACACAACAATAACAACAACAATAATAATAATAATAATAATACATCGCGTATACGAAGCGTGAACACATGCAAGAAAACAAATAAATAAAAGCGATTAAATAAACGTAAACAATTATAGTTAAATACTAGCATCAAACTAACGGAAATTTTCTGTGTAAGTGTGTGTGCGTGTGCTTAAATGCTATTATAATAAATATACAATATATATATATAGAGAGAGAGAGAAAGCAACTAAAGAATACACAAGTAATGGTGAAAATAAAAGCAAAAGTGTACACAGACTAGGTGAAAAAACCTGAAACAAAAAAAAAAAATTGTTGCAAATTTAAGATAAAGCCATAAAGTGTGCAAAAAGCAAAAGCGAATGCGCGTATGCACATGTGTGTGTGTGAGTGTGTGTGTAAATAACAGAGAGCTTGTTTTATTTTTGCAGTTGTGACAACGAAATTGTATTTAAAAATGTGCAAATTACAACAACAATGAAACTCCCACCAAAAAATATTAAAAACAACAACACAAAACTCGCACAGCATCAGCTAACAACAACAAAAAGCCACGTACATTGCTTAACTTTAAAACAACAACAACAACAACGAATAGATAAAGAATGCAAAAACCCAATTTTGTTTGTTGCCATTGTTGTTGTTGTTGTTCATATTGGTATCTGGCACATCTAAAAACTCTCAAAGTTGGCCGTGTAAATGGCCCGCCCACCTGCTTAATTAATGCTGTACGCCCCCTTCCCCCCACCCCTATATCACTATGTCTCTCCCTCTCTCTCTCGCTCGATCTCTCTCAAAAACCAAGTTCAAAATCTCAGCAAGTTTTTGCGTGCGCGCTTCTTCTTCTTCTTCTATGGTCTTTATCAAGTGTTGTTGTTGTTGCTTGCTGTTTTGGTTTCTTCTTCTTTTTGTTATTTTGCGTCTTGTCTCAACCTGTGCCATGCGCTAAGCAAAAAGCAACAACAACAAACATATACCCATATGCCAATAGCCCAAAAATAAGACCAACAACAACAACAGCAGCCGCCGCCGCCAAACAACAACAACAACAACAAACCATATGAATATCAGCAAAAAGACATAAAATTCAACCGGTTGGTTGAGTTTCAAAGCTGCTGCTGCTGCTGCCGCAACCTCAGCAGCCAACACCAACAACAACACCAACAATAATTTGTTAAATAAAACAAAAAGAAAAAGAAAGAAAGATATATGCTCGCATTATAAGTAAGAGGGTATAAAAAAAAACAAAAACCACGCGAGAGTTTGCCGCAAATCTTTGCTGCTTTTTTTTTTAGCATAGTTTCTTTTTCTTAGTAGTAGATCCGTTTTGGGTTCTCTTTTTTTCTAATTGGAATTTGATTAAAAAAAATGAGCAACAATTAAGTGGAATCATACCGGATTTCTGCCAAAAAATTCCTGTGAATTCATGTTTGTTTATCTTACTTACTTATTATTTTAATAATTTTTCGTATTTCATTTTATTTAATGTGCATATTTTAAAGTTGTTTGCTTTTAAGCCAGCTATTAGAAATTTTGAAAGTATGGCAACGCTTTCGAATGCGTCTAGTTAACAGTTTATTCTTCAATTCAAGTTTTTAGTTTGCTTGAAAGCTAACATATCTTAAAGCTATTCGATAAACCGGAAACTAACGATTAAAATTCTCAAATTTAAATTCGGTTTAAGCAGAAATCTTCTTTCCATTCTTTGAGTAAGTGAAATTTGCAGATTTTTGACTTTACCGATATAAAAAAAATCATATTTTCTTAAACCTATCGAGTATATATTATATATATACTTTCATCTACTTAACGTAACTATGTTAATTGCAAGTCAATGCTTCATACAAATATTGATATAAACGAAACATGAATCATCGGCCAAACTTATCCATCTATAACATAACATATATACATATATAACTAGTCACTTCTTAGATCTCGAATGCTCGCTGACGCATATAAAAGATAGGACTCAAGTTGTATTCCATGTTTGTACGATTATATATATATATGTATATATCTTAAGTTAGTCTGTCAAAGTTTAGTTTAAAGATTTCGTGAATACAAAATACAATCAAATATTATTTATTCAAATCTTTAGTGCTAACGTGTTAATTCAATTGATTAGTGTTGTTGTTGTTGTTGTTAGTCTGTCTGCTATTGTGTTGACATATGTATTATGGCTAAATTGAAATCATACATCTAAAAGTCGACTCGCCTCGACTCGACTCAGTTCTGAACACTTCTTGTCTTGCTTTTCGGTTAATCCGCAATGTAATTGAAATGTTGTTGATAATCAGATGCCAACAGCAATTAGCACGACAGCAATTGCAAATATGAGAAAAGGTGTTGAACAAGATTTATGGCTTCATCTTTGGTTGGTTTCAATGCAAAATGCTTTTTTCTTGAGTTTTTCAAGTTTATGGTAACGCTAATAAAACGCTTAAGATTTTTTTTGGCAGCGTCAAACATTGGCTTAAAAACGCTGTTCGTGGCTTCATCCTTGAGCCCAGCAAACAATTGGAAAAACAATCAAACTGTCGTTGACTTTAACTTCCGGTTAACACTAACTACAGGTTTTTTATTTTTTTTGCTTCATCATGTTACGCAGCTTCTTTCAAAAACTCTTCTAAAGAATTCTTCACTCATCTGCCTTTTTTTATTGTTTATTTTTAAACATATTTTTTTGACTGAAGTTATTGTTGTTTAGCTTTATTGCGTCAAACTAAATCAAGTCACTTGAGTTTTTTTTTTTGCTCTTATTGTTGTTTTGCACAAAGTCTATCCACAAACAAAAACATAAATCCATACACACATATATATATATATATATATATAAATACTTATATATATATCCATATCTCAGCACGTTCAGTTCAGTTGCCGAAGCTTAAGCGTTAATTTAATCAAAATCATTGCGACAACACACGACACAAAAAACAGCAACGTCAATGAGTGCGACAACAATAACATTGACAGCAACAACAACAACATTTGTGAAGACTGTAGCCAGAAGAATGTCTACATTCTACTTTGAATTAGGTTTTTTTTCCTTTTCTTATTACGTTCTATATTGAGATCTTTTACATATCTATTAACATATTTCTAGGTAAAAGTTCTTTAGTCAGATTACATCTTAAAAACAAGTAAGAAGGCTCTAGTCGAGATATCCCGACTAGACGATACCCTGATCCCTATACTTTACGCGTACAGTCAGTGCTTGCAAGTATGTGTGTGTGTGTGTACGCGCATACAGCATAGTGCATACACAACTTCAATGTCCCATATCTCCGGTGTTTCTTAACCGATTTCAATAAAATTTTCACAGATTATCTTTATTTTGCTGTATAATTCAAATTGCATCTCAAAGTTTTGCATATTCAAGATTTTGTTGTTATCGATCCCATGTGTATATCAGAAACGGGAAGAGTTATCGAAAATCGGAAAGAAACTTGTACTGCCTAGGGATTAGGCGAGCTTAAGTTCCAAATCTGGAGTCTCTAGCTCTTATAGTCTCTGAGATCGACGCGCTCATACATACACACAGACAGACAGACGGACAGACGGACATGGCTATATCGACTCGACTGTTGATGCTGATCAAGAATATATATACTTTATAGGGTCGGAGATGCTTCCTTCTGCCTGTTACATACTTTTGCACAAATTCATTATACCCTTTTTTCCCATTTTTAATGGGATCAGGGGATAATAAATTAGCTTTGAGATAAACGTGTTAGAAAAATCGTGATTATTTGAAATCGATTAAAATATATCTGTTTATCATATTTATAGTTATATTAGCATCCAGCACAAGTTAAAAACATTTTTAATGCTTTTGAAAATACTTTATAGATTATTAAATGATAGGAAAATTTACTTAATCATGCTTTCTTTTCAAAAAACTTTTTTTTCATTATACGTTTTTTGTATTTAAAAATAAATTACATATTCTTGTTACACTTAAAGTTGAGTAGATTGTTATTTCAGATTTATTTTACTCGGATTTAATATGCTTTTGAGAAATACTATATAGTATATATTTTTTAGAGATATTCTAAAGTTGTCTCATTAGTTAGCAAACAAAATACTTAATATATATATATATTATTTTACATACAATCTTAAGGAAGACATATCCTAAACGCATCCGCTAGCCAAACGGATGTGATTCCCGCATTTCAATATATTTCATTTAATTGCGCCATAAAATTAGTCTGAAATAATGAGAGCAACAAAAAGTAAAGATAAAGAGACAAAAGCGAACAGACAACAAATAACATCATTTAAAGCGCAATAAAAATAAAACAACAACAACACAAAATATTTAATCACTTCAAAAATAACATAAATATATTTTGACAAATAGATTTTGCATTCTAAAATGTTGTTTTTTGAATGTTTCCAAATTTGTTGCATACTTACCTGCGCACCAATGAAACTTAACAATAAAAGTTGAAAGGAACTTTAAAAATCGAATTAAATATTAATAATAACTATTTTTTCCCCCTTAGCTTGTGATTATTTCTCTACTTCTCTATTAGGAAAAAAAAACCTTGAAATACTGATCTTAACCTCAAGTTGAATTCCTAGGAAAACTCAAGCTTAATTTTCTGTAGATAACATACGTAAAACTATAAGCATTTAATGCATATATATATTATATTTATATAAACTCATGCTGATATCAGCTTATGGGCTGACAAATGCAAATACGTTTATCTCGACTTTTTTGAAATTTTATTTTTCTACCCTCTTTTTTTGCGATTCTTCCAATGCAAAAATTGTGTGGTCCAGAGTGCAAATCAGACAGAGAGAAATATCATGTCAAGTATATAACAGTTTTGAACAAACATGCGACGTCATTGTCTTATCAGAGTGTCTGAACAAAAGTACTTTAAATATGCACAATATACATAGATATATAAACGATTTAAACCCAAGCATATTGCTTGGGTAGTTATAAACAATAAATTATAGTAATTTGTTGTTTATTGCATTGAAATTCATGGAATTGTGCAAAACCAGAATTAGCAATTGACGCTTCTTTTTAAACAACAACACAACAAACAAAAAAAAAAATTAATAAAAAAAAAAAGTCTGAGAGGTTTTTTGCATTATTTTACACGTTAGTCAAATTGCAGTTTTTCTTTTGTACCTTATAAAAAAAATAATAATCAATTGAAAGTTGTAATAAAATCTATCAATATGCATTCTATAATGGTTTGTGCTTATAGAATCACAATAGTTACCATGCTGTAGTCTGGAGAGACATTTGAAAGGATGCGACTGAAGTGTAAACGTTTATTGGATAACTATTTTTGGATATGAACATGGAATTTGAATTTCCGGACTTTTGTAAGTATAACCAATTGTTTACTAAAACCTAAACCTAAACCTAAGTTTATGTATTAAAATAAATTATTAAATATTAACTTATGTCTTTACTTACGCTTTCTTGAAATCTTTACTAAATAACGTATAAACTCAAAAACTACATTAACGATTGCAAAAATTCTTTCGCAAGAAGAAAGCTGTATAACAAGCAGTAAACATAAGTAAAATTTTATATATTTCTATAAGATTTATATTATTATTATTTTCAAAGATAAATTTGCTCTCTTGACCAAATCTTGATAAATAGGAAACAAAAATCTCAATAATCGATTTTACTTAAGCTTAGCTTATCGAGCAATCATTAATTTACAAAAAATAGAGAAAAAACGAGCAGCTTTGTGGTTTGATAAATGAATGCTGATTAAATTATAATAGTCTCTAGCAAGGTTATCAAAGAAAAAACTGAAAAAAGAAGAAAAGAAAATAAAGAAACCGATTAAATTGTCCTTCGGCTGGTCTCTAAAATATGCGCCATGCCACAAACAACAACAACAACGATAAATCCAAAATGTAGCTACCAAAAATAGATGGGCAAATAAAATAAATTGATGTAGCAGTCGTTCCAACGTTTTGTTATGCTTAACAAAATTCTTCTTATACCAGTCAAACACAACGAATACAGTTACACCAAACAAATACCAATAGATGATACAATATATACTATATATATATATATAAAACATTTTTATACATTTCTAAATAAGTGTCGCCTGGGTTGCAAGCAAAAAAAACTTTGTTTGATCAATAATCGAGTCGAGTTGAGTCCAGAACAAAATTCAAATATTTGCACACTGATTGAATTTCTTTGCTGGCAGTGCATAAAAATTTCACAACGTATTTGACGTTTTGAGCGCGTATTGAAAAAAATATAAGAAAAAAAAATATAGTTCAGTTTCGTTAGGTTTAGTTAATCAGCAGTTGAAAACAGCTTTGCGCAATGTCAATGCATATGTAAAAACATTTAAGTTAAAGCAAATACCACTTGCAAAAATAAAATTAGTTTTAATTTACTTTGATGTGTTTTTTTTTTACAACTTTGCTTTGTTTTACATTTTTGTTTTCTTATTTTAAATTGGGTTTCGGTTTTCGCTTTCAATAACATGTTGAGCTTCTGCTTTTAAGTTAGTAAATATTTTTTTTCTGATATATATTATTTTGTTTATAAATATAATGTAAATGGAAAAGCGCATTTTTACTGCTCAGCGAGTTGTGAAAAGTGCATCAACCGCAATGTTCGCTCACATGTGCGTTAGATAATTGTATTTTTCTTGTGCTTAATCGAATCTCATTTGAAACAACCAACATTTTTTGTTTTCGATGCTGTTGCAGCAACAGCAGCTGCTGCTAACTTGGCTATTAGTGCAATTCGTGTGGGCCTGGCCAAAAGGCGCGTTTCCATTAAATAGCTAAAAACCTGAACTCAATTTTTTCAAGTTATCAAAAACAAAAATAAAAATAAATCAAAACTTATACGGATTATGGATTATCCCAAGACACTTAATGGTAAATTGTTATTAAGTATGTGTGTGTGTTTGTGGTTTATCTGTTTTGGCTTTTGCATAATTTACTTAAGCCATGTCATTAAAATTTAGTTGCCACATAAAATCCAACTGCCGTCGCTTTTATCGATCAAACACTTGAAATGTTTTTTTGCACTTTATTAGTTGATGTTTTCTTCTTCTTTTTTCCAACCAGTTGTAGTTCATTAGAAATTGAACTTATCATTCAAATACGTTTATCTATACTATATTTTTGTAACATGCTTTAAACGCCCCCAAAAAAATATAAAAATTGAATATAGAACAAATGTGCGTCCGTATCTGTGCATTAATAATGTTTAAAAATAGCACAAAAATATATTTATGAAAATGTGTGAAGTAAAAGCTTGAAAACTTCAAATATAATATTTTATTGTTATTAAATTTAAAGAATAATAATCTGAAAAATATTTAAAAATATATTTTATTTACATTTTGTCTCTAGTTCTTACAAATGTTTAAAAGAAAGTTCAATTAAAAGATTTTTTCCTAGCTTAACATTAAAAAAAGAAAGTAGAAAAATTTGAAAATTATTCAGACTAAAAGTTTGTTTATTTATTTTGGTTTTAACAAATAATAAAAAATATTTTTTAAAATTTTTTTTTATACAATTATTTGTATGGTTTTAACAAGTCTTTAAAACAGATTTAGATATATTTTTTTCTCCCACTTGAACTAAATTATTCTTGGATATAAATTGTACTTTAAGTTTCAGAAAGTTAGATATTTAAATTTTTCATTATTTTTCACTACATTAACTTGAAAAAAATTGAATATTGATCAGACTTAAAGATCGTTCTTTTTGGTTTTAGTTTAAAACTTTATTTAAGTTGAATTTTCATTATGATAATTGATTTCTAAGATTTTAAAGATTTTAATATCGAAAAAATAACCTTGTAAATTGTTAATTAAGCATATAAATCAATTTATTGCCCAACAATTATTTAATTGAATTTAATTTCCGGTTATTAAGTAACTTATGGGATTGGTTTAAATAAAGTGTTTCATTATTTTTCGCTAATAGTTGTTAATTTTATTTATTGCTATAGCTCGCCCCGATTTCATGGATGGCATTGACAATGAAGCATTGGATTTGTTTATGCAAGCCGCTGGCGTTGCCAATCTTGATGAGGCGCCACCAACGACATCACACAATCACAGCCACAGCCACAATCACAATCACAACGAGGAGCTGGCCCTTGTGGTTGGCATCTCGAAGCTGGAATCACCACACACACCGCCCATGAATGTTCTCGATGCACAATTAACGGGAACTGGAACTGGAACGGGAACGGGTCGGATGATGCCTTTGGGGCATTTGCCCGAGAGTCCACCCGATTCGGGTTCGGAGCCAGCTTACAGTCCGCTGGGAGAACAGCATGCAATCAGTGCGAGGGACCTCATCTATTCAGGATTGGGCAACATGCAACAACAACAACCGCAGCAACAGCAGCAGCAACATATGTTGCAATCAGATTTGCAATTCACTTCCCCACCACCTCCGCCCTCACAGCAGCAGCAGCACCAGCAGCAACATCATTTTGTTGCACCAGCACAGGATGCGAGGGTGAAACATGAATCAAATCTGGGCAACAGTTTCCAGCAGCAGCAACAGCAACAACAACAGCTACTGAACTGCGAGCAACAGTTGCTGCCGTTACAAAATCAGCAACATCAGGATCAATTGCCCACGGATCAATTGCTCTTCCAGCACTATGACAATGGACATGGTATGTACGGAAGTGGTAGCTATCAGAATCTATCCAGCATGTCCACCTGTATGCTGACCTCATCACTGGGATTGGGGGATCGCGTTCAGGTAATTGGCACAAGTCAATTATCACTGAATCGCAGCTCAACGCCAACGACGCCGGTGCATTCGTTGTCGCGCAAACGTAAGATGTCCACGCAGCTGGATTGTCCGGAATTTGGTCCGATGGCCAAGCATGATCCGGGCTTGCAGATGAGTCCGTTGCGCAGTTCACATCATTCGATAGCCATAGCACCGATCAGCAGCCCCAGTGATCACGATCTGAGCAAGACACCCGCCCACTCACATTGTTCCGCCTCCGTATCGCCGGCGTTATCCGGCATCAATTTGCAGGCGGAGAATAGCCTGGATGGGCCGGCAAGCAATGCAGCTGCCGGTTGTGGTTCGGGTTCGGGTTCCGGCAGCGAGGCAGGTGATCCCTCAATGACACAGTGCATACGTTTCAGTCCCTTTCAGCCGGAGAACTGGCACAAGCTCTGCGATCAGAGCTTACAGGAACTATCCGTCATCTATTATCGCGTCGATGCGGATAAGGGCTTCAATTTCAGCGTCTCGGACGATGCGTATGTGTGCCAGAAGAAGAACCATTTCCAGGTCACATGCCATGCCCGTTTGCAGGGCGATGCCAAATTTGTGAAGACACCGTCCGGCCTGGAGAAAATCAAATCCTTCCATTTGCATTTCTATGGTGTCAAATTTGAGGCACCAAACCAAACGATACGCGTGGAGCAGAGTCAATCCGATCGTTCCAAGAAGCCATTCTATCCAGTACCGTAAGTACACCAAACAAAAAGATTAGCAACAGTTCCTTTCATTCCTTTTCCTTACAGTATCGATCTCCAGAGCCATATTGTGAGCAAAATAACCGTGGGTCGTTTGCATTTCTCGGAGACTACCAACAATAATATGCGCAAGAAGGGTCGTCCAAATCCAGAGCAACGTTTCTTTCAACTTGTTGTGGGTCTCCATGTGCACACAACATCCGGACACTTTCCCATCTGTAGCCATGGCAGCGAACGGATTATTGTACGTGCCTCGAATCCGGGTCAATTCGAATCGGATGTCGATTTGTGCTGGCAACGTGGCATAACACAGGAATCGATCTTTCATGCCGGCCGTGTGGGCATCAATACCGATCGACCGGACGAGAGTCTTGTGGTGCATGGCAATCTTAAGGTTTCCGGTCACATTGTCCAGCCCAGCGATAGTCGCGCCAAACAGGAAATCGCCGAATTGGATACATCGGTGCAGTTGCGCAATATGCAAAAGATACGCATCGTACGTTATCGCTATGAGCCGGAATATGCGGTGCATTCGGGTTTGAGGCGGGAGAGTGACACAAGGGAAATTGTTGATACGGGCGTCATAGCGCAGGAGGTGCGAGAAGTTATACCCGATGCGGTCCAAGAGGCTGGCAGCGTTGTACTGCCCAATGGAAATGTTATTGAAAACTTTTTGCTGGTCAATAAGGTATATAATCACAAATCAGCCAACAATTTTCACTCCTATTGTACGCAAATGGCGCTTGCTACAAAATATCCCTGTTTAGGACTTTATTTTACTTAAACTTGCGGTCAGGCATAAAATTTCCCTTGTGACTTAAAAAGTACTTTTCAAAAATAACACATGGTCACATTGTTCTGGCGCTGCACTTAAATGATGTTTAGAAGCTTTATTTCTTATATTTTTTATTTTAAAAATAATTCCTTTAATTATCTGGGACACCTTCGTTCCGAAAGTCAATTCAAACAATATACATAGTTGCAAAACTGTCGAATCAGTTAAACACACACGAAAAACAGTGCAACACAAATAATTTTAATATTAATATTATTATTTTTTTACAATAAATTTTTCCTAAACTTTAGGATCGTATACTAATGGAGAACATTGGGGCCGTCAAGGAGCTGTGCAAGGTCACCGGATCGTTGGAGTCACGCATCGAGAGTCTCGAACGGGCCAACAACAGTCACAATAGCCACCAATTGCGTGCCAAGGATCTACTCGAGCCGCGCTGCATTTTACCGCCGCGTCCACTACCGAAACCCAGCAACAACAACAACAACAAAAACAACAGCAACAACAATAACAATCGCATCAACGATGGCTACGAAATCTGTTCCAGTCGCTTAATGCAAATTATTATCTTTTTGTTAATTATTGTTATGGCAGCTTGGTAAGCACTTAAAAACAACAACAAAAAGTAGTTTCAAATAATTTTTGATATATATATATTTATAGTTTGGCTGCCGTTTCCACATTGTATTTCGTGGAGCATAATAAGCAGCAACAGCATTTGGATGGCTTGCCCATGTTTGGCGACAATCGACTCTTTCGACCCGATCCCTCGACGCGTCTCAGTGACGAGGATCGCTTCAATTTTCAGCACAGCTGGCAAACGATCTTTAAGAACAAAACCCACGCAAACTGGCCACATTTACTGTATGCCGCAAGTACCTTGCGACCGAGTACAACACGTTTGAACGATGGCGGGTTGGTGGATGAGGTGCAGCAGGTGGAGGAGGAGGAACTGATAGCTGTGATGAACAATCCGCAGGTGAATGTGCCTTTGCCCAAACAGCAGCTTCATGCGAGGATTACAACAACAGCACCAAGAAATAACAGCAACAACAACAATAATAACAATAACAAAACGGTTAGCAAGAACAAATCAAAGTGGCCCGTTAGCCAGGAGGCACTGCGTCCGGCGGCAGCAGCACAAAAGTTGCTACAAAACGTACGCACAGTGGGACGAATCTTGGCTGCATCCAGCAACGATACAGATAGCTCCTCCTCCTCATCCTCCTCGTCATCGTCGGAGAAGCCGGCGGGCATAGCACCAGGACTCTCACAGGATTTTGAGAACAACTCCATCGATGTGGATGCACAGCAGCAACAACAACAACAACAACTCCAGCAGCAACAACAACAGTTGAAATCGTCACCAAAAGTGGATGAGCATATTGTTGTTGTGGGCACCATAGCCAGCACAGTTGTGGAGAATGTTCCGGTGGCATCTCCACCTGGTCAGGCCATACGCAAACTCAATGCAGGCGATGCAGCCATCTATAATGTGTACAAAACGGTATCGCCACCCACATCCAATCTGGCGCTGACCACCAATAAGGTCAGCACCGAACAGAATCATCATTCACCAAGCACACTCTCATTGGCCCTGGACATACCACCGGCGGCGGCGTCGGCGGCGGCGGCGTCGGCGGCTGTGTTGCGCAACAGCAGCGGTGGCAGCAAAGATAGCATCGATGCCTTGGATCTACAGAATCTGAGCAATAACAATGAATCGGAGGCTGTGGATAATCCCATAACGGCACTATTTGGCTTTGAGTATACGGGCGTGGGTTTGCGGGATTCGAGTGTGGGCCGAAGATCAGCGAATCAACGCAGCCTGGAATGGATTAGGCATAAGAGTTTGAGGACACCGCTCTTTGGACAGCCGCCGGAGTGCAATGGTGATGAGGCTGCTCCCAGCATTAGTTGTCAGGTGAGGATTGAAGATTTAATAAATGTTGCGTGAGGGATTAACTTTATCTGTTCTCTTTAGTCCACGTGCTTTGTGGAGCTGCAGCCGGCTGCAGTTGTTGCTGCAGATAATGTGGATGCAAATGTTAAGCATCAAAATGTTGAGGATGAGCAATCTGCTGAACGGGAACAGGATGCAGACATACTGATCATACAACCCGTTCTGACCACCAACGATACCAGCACGGCAACTCGAGTCTACCATGGCAAGAGCTCTCACAACACAGTTGCCCGTGCGAAGCAATTCTCCGCGGAGACAGATGGTTCCTCCTCGTCCTTATCGTCTGCCGCCGCCTCCTCGAACAGCGAACAGGATGATGCAATATACACGGTGCTCAATCTGGCACCAGCAGCAACTGTTTCTCCAGTTGTTACATTGACACCATTGTCACCTGTCCAGCTTGATTGCTGGAGCATCTCGAGCTGCGTGCTGGCGGCTCAAACCAACTACACCATCGATGTGGAGCAATTCTGTCCGAGCTCCGGCAGTTCCCTTAACGTGAGCTATGTGGTGCCCGTTTCACGTTATTTGCAAGCAGTCAGCTTGGAGCTGCATTTCAGGTGGGTTTCGATGCAGCAGACAAAGTCGAAGAGAAAGCTTATTCCCGATTATTCTTTAGTTCCAGTAAGCCGTTGCAGTGGTCCATTTGCAGCGATGAGGATCAAACGAAGACCAATGCGCAGGGTGCCCAATTGAATGAGGATTCGGATGAGAATGAGGCGCCATCAAGCAGCTGGGTCAAGGTGCTCAAACAGCTGGGCAATAACAAACTAATCCTCGCACTGGACATGCCCAATCGTGGCAGCTTTGTGCGTGACTTCATGCTGCGCGCCAGTCCAGATTTGGACCAAGTACGAAATACAATTCTAATATTTATAGAGTATACAAATATAGCTAATATACTTTTCTTACAGCAAAAACTATGCGATGACAACGCCCATGTGGCGAACCCTATACTCCAGTACAACTTTAGCATCGTAAGAGATTGTGATTAGTTAACAATTTTAATTTATGGCACGTGTTCGAAATTTCCATTCGAAACGCAGCAAACAATTTAAGTAAACAACAAAAACAAAATGCATCAACATTTTATCGACAATTTTCAATAAAAATATTTAGTAAAATGAACTTTTTTGTGTTGTGTGTGTTGTTTGCTACTTATTTAACATTCTTAAGGACAAGTACTATTGGGGACTAGTTAAGGCTACACGGCAAATGGTTGATCTTTGCCATCCTCGTGATATTTGATGTAGGTTTCGCCATGCGTAAAGTCCTTGGTGCCTTCGAGGCGACCACGTGGTGGGGCCTTTCTATAGTCAAAGGCTTTCTCTGACTTGCCAAACAACTGATTGGCCATCTCGATGTCTTCGCGGTATTTGCCGACGACAACTTTCTTGCCAGTTATTGGATCGGTTATGTCACCAAGCGGATAGACGACTTTTTCCACATTGTGTGTGATGAGGCGGGACATGCGTTCGGGCAGTTCACGTATTAGCACCACGTCGCCGGTTTTGCATAGTTTTTGTGGATCGTGGGCAAAGAAGAACGTATCCTTTTTAAAGTACTGCAAAACACTCGAAAGCAAAATATTATTTCCATGCCAATCAAAACAACCCAGCAATGCGCACCATGTTTAGGTTTTTGTCCAGCTCCATGCGGCGTATGCGTATTTTGGAGGCGTTCTGCTTGATGCAGGGCATGCATTGGCCCATTAGCAACAAACCTCGCGCTGCCATTTATTTAAATATATTATAAAACCACAAAAAGATTCAAGAATCTCGCGAAACTGATCACATCACAAAAGTAACAATAAAAGTGTGACCGCAATGCACACTAAAAATACCGCAATCACATTTTACAAAACAAATTCAGTATATTCAGCAAGTGTGCACACACTTGACAATATCTGTTTATCAGCTGTTGTGCAGCTGTTGTGTACACACCTTGTGTCCGATAAGAAACAGTTTTTGTATTGTGGTGCTCTATTCTATCCAAAATTAAACTAAATTGTTTTATTGGCTTATATTATTTCAACAAAGCGCTTAGCTATCTGCATGTGAAAAAACAACAGCCGTGGACAAGCAACGCACGCTTACGTCACCATGGTAAATAAACAAAGAAGCCATACACACACAAATCAAATTGGAAGATGAGCGGTCCAATGATAATAAAACTTACAACTGTAATTGGGACTGAACTGAATGCGTTTCTTATAAAGTCATCTGCTCTTGTCTAATAACAGGTTATGCTTATAAATTATATTTTTTGTAAACACGTTTTGCATGTTTCCCCACAGAGCTACGAAGATGAAGATTACCCTGTGGACTCGTTCCCAAAAGATTATGGCTATGGGGCGTACGATCAGGATGGCCTGGACCTTGAGCCAAATGCGTCGAGCAATAGCGAAACAAAACCACGCATATTATTAATGGGTCTGCGACGATCGGGCAAAAGTTCCATACAAAAAGTCGTTTTCCACAAGATGTCGCCCAATGAGACGCTCTTTCTCGAATCAACGAGCAAAATTGTTAAGGATGATATCAACAATTCGAGTTTTGTACAGTTTCAAATTTGGGATTTTCCCGGTCAAATTGATTTTATTGAGCCCACATTTGATTCGGACATGATATTCGGTGGCTGTGGAGCGCTCGTGTTCGTCATTGACGCCAAGGACGATTACAATGAAGCGCTGACCAAGTTCAAGAATACGGTCATCAAGGCATATAAAGTAAATCCTCGCATCAAATTCGAAGTCTTCATACACAAGGTGAGTAGAGATATCGCATCGTTATCAATTGTTTGCTAATGCAGCTGTCCATTTTCCCATAGGTTGATGGCATTAGTGACGATTCGAAAATGGAATCGCAACGTGATATACACCAGCGCTCATCGGATGACCTCAGCGAGGCGGGCCTCGATCAGATTCATCTAAGTTTTCACTTAACATCGATTTATGATCACTCGATATTCGAGGCATTCTCGAAAGTTGTGCAGAAGCTAATCCCGCAGCTTCCAACTCTTGAGAATCTATTAAACATTTTTATACCTGTAAGTAGAAACCGGTTTACCAATTGTTAAGTATTAAATTATGTTGATCTTGACAGAACTCTGGCATTGAGAAAGCATTTCTCTTTGATGTTGTATCTAAAATATATATTGCAACGGATTCATCACCGGTTGATATGCAAGCTTATGAATTATGCTGTGACATGATTGATATGGTCATCGATCTTTCCAGCATCTATAGGTAAGTGAAGTAATAATAAAATAAAACCGTTTGCCCATTTTAATCTATATAATTATCTTGCAACAGCTCTGAGGAAACTGCCTTTGACAGTGGCAGTTCTAGTCTTATAAAATTAAATAATAATACGATACTCTACATGCGAGAGGTAAACAAGTTTTTGGCCCTGGTCTGCATACTGCGCGAAGAGAATTTTAATCGACAGGGCGTCATTGATTACAATTTTATATGCTTTCGCGATGCCATAAGCGAGGTGTTTGAGCTGCGTCTGAAGCGTCAAAAGCAGCTGGAAAACGCTGAGCAAGATGATGATGAGTTGGGTGAGGATCAGGGCCTAACAATTGGCCGATTAAATCTAGAGAACGATACAGCTGTGGTGTCCAGGGCTGCGAAAATTGCCTAGGCATTCTTTCCGCGTATCTTAAGTTGTGTGCGCTAAGCTATCGCTTAATTTCTTTCCATATATATTTACACTTGTACACACACAGAAATTAATAGTGTTAACAATACTGATTCGTCATTTATTAATTTTTTTATCCGATTTTATGTTTTTTTCTATATATCTTTGTTCTTTTTTGTTATTCATTTGTTAAGCCGCTACGCTTCTCATTTCAACGCCAGAAACAACTTCCCAGCGTTTAAAATAACTACAACTAATATGTATATTTTTAAATAAAAATTATATTAAACTGAAAATTCAATGAACTTCAAGGGGGGCGGACTTCATATAATTGCGCGACCAAGATTTAAATCAATCGCAATGCTATCGATGCTGCTACCGATCGTGTACGATATATCGATTACTAAGTGCTGCAGTAACACGATCTTTGGCTAATTTATATTTGGTACACTTATTAAAGTCTTGGATAAAAATACAACAATACTTTTTAAGATATATCAACTGAATGAGCTTTATCGATACATTGAAAATGAAACTTTTCAATCGGTAATAATCGGTGCATCGATGTTTTCTTATATCACTTACATCTCTAGAACAAATACAACAGACAGCGACGACGGCGACACTTTGAATGTGTGTGCGTGCTGGTTAAACAGTATTGAAAAATGAGCTGCTAAGAGCAGTAGAATAAATAGTTAATGCGTCAGTTGCCGAAATTGTTGATTTTCTGTTCACATATAAATAGTGTTAATTAAATTACAAGTTGTTGGTGTGTGCTTCTCACATACAATACACGGTTAGTGCAATATAACCAAAACCAGTTAAGTCTGTGTCGGGTGAAAGAAAGAAATTTCTTATAAGTGTTGAGTGTGTGTGTGTGTGTGCGGTGGAAAAAGCAACAACAACAGTAGCAGCAGCAGCAACAACAACATCAAAAACCTGGTCTCGTATGTCCGCTTTCCTTGCTCATTACGGTGCTTTTCTGTGCCCAAAGTGCAGGCAAGTGCAGCCTGGAGTCATCATCATCAACAGCACCAAAGGCGACAAGTGCGTAGACAATATACAACTTTCGTTTTGTTATCTTACATA
This sequence comes from Scaptomyza tumidula, assembly GCA_035044465.1. Taxonomy (NCBI): domain Eukaryota; kingdom Metazoa; phylum Arthropoda; class Insecta; order Diptera; family Drosophilidae; genus Scaptomyza; species Scaptomyza tumidula. Next base: position 14,573,729 of record JAWNNW010000444.1, on the reverse strand, counting down.
GTTTGTGTATTGATTGTTTGTATACCGCATCCCATTTAACAATAGATTTATTTATTCATTCAACCAATTTTCGAATGAATACAAAGTAAAGTGAAAGGTGGTGGTGGCACATCTTCAGTCTTTTGTGTGACTCATGACAAAAGCACACACATGTAATTTTAATTGTAATCCACTAATATTTATTATTACAACAAAACCAATTGTCTAATAATGTACAGAAATAAAATAACTACAAACTTAAGCACGAAAGAACCATGCAAAGAAGTGCGTGCGAAAGAGATACATGCATGGGTACAAGGGCAAGAGTGACAAAAATAACAATCAAGAAATCGATAAAAAGATTTGTTGCACTTTTACTGTCGATTGCCAGCTGTGCGTTAAACAGTGTCTCCATAATGCACCAAACTCATTAATTAATTACTATCAACTCTTCACAAGTGTTGCGAACCAACTATTATGCTTATGTCATGACCGGATATGTGTGTTCATACATATAAATAAGCATACATATGTACATTAGCAACCCCCAAAAAAAGACCCCATGGCAACATAATGTTGTGTATTTGACCTTTAGACGTATTTGCACACAACTGTGTATGTACTTCCCTTTTTTTTTTGGCCATTTCCTACCTCAAGCGGTTTTAGACATGCAATTTTCTACATTGAGGTTATGTTGCTTACGATTTTTGCCGGGTGGTGCTTTTTTTTTAGGGGTTGTTGCGAATATTGATTGATAGTTCCTAGTACTTGTTTCATTTACAACTTTCCACAAGTTTTCCCAAAAAGTGTTCCTGTTTATATGGGTGGCCAAAAAGCGTTAAGTGTGTTAATGTTTGTGTAATGTGTGTTGGCAACACGTGCGGCGGCACCGCTTAAAATTTTCATTTTCTTTTCACTAACAAATTCTCAACTATTAGAGGGCGTGCCCCAAAAGCACAAGCAATGAGCAGCACCTGCTGGTGGCTTAAAAAGAAACCTCCGAATTAAAAAAAAAACACATACAATTTGTAGGCAAATTAAGCTGCCAACAAAGCGTGAAGTTGGTTAGTGGGTTTTGTTGTATTGGCTAAAAAGAAATGTGTTTTGTTTATTTTTCTTTTTGCTGCTGTGTTGAACAAACATTTGCCGTTAGCAGTTGGAGTTGAGTACTGGAAATTGTTTTTTCATCGATTACTTTTCGACTTCCGCACAAAACAATCCAATCAAACAGCAACAATTGATTTTTTTTGTTTGTAACACTTTTTCTCTCTCATTCTCTGACGGTTTATTAGTGAGTTCGTGCTTCTCGTTGTTGTATTTTTGCGGAGCCATCCTCCATTTTATTGTTGTTGTTGCTGTTACATTGTATGATACACTTTTCTTGCATTTGTATCTGTTCCTGTTGGTTGCGCCTGCTCCAAAAGCGGAAGCGACGTCATTTATGTAAATTGTTTGCGTGACATTAGAGAGATAGACCGTATATTGTGAACCGGTTTTTTGAACGCACGCCCCTAAGAATTAAGTGCAACACCATTGTGCATAATGTTGCCATAACGTTTGCGCTCTATAAGCTTTCATAATGTGCCGTAATCAAACAAATTTCGCCATAAAATATATCAACAGTAAAGTTCAAAATTTGCATTTACAGCTTCTCGATAGTTGATGTCTTCTAACATTTGCGCTTCTGTTATGCAAATGTTAAGCAACTGTTAATGCAATTTCCTGCTTCATAAAGTATTTACCTAACTATTTTCCACATGTATTTGTTAACTGTTTAAGATATTTCGTTAAAGATCATAATTAATGACAGACATTTGTTGAGTGCACTCTGAACATTAAAGCTATTTATGTTAACTCTTTAATGTATGTGTGGCCCTGACGGGTTTGTTTTGACTTTTAATGACCTTAACAAAAATGAAATTTCATATTCTTTCATCTTGCGCTCATTAACCGTAGATTCAAATTGGTTTAGCTTTGTTTTTTTCTGTAGTTTATTTTGGTGAAGTCGTTGAATTTGTTGTATGCCTAAATTACCTGGTCCATGCGCGCCAAGTTCAGCGAGGTGAAACGGTTAAATGTTTTCAAAACTGCCCCAAGTCTTTTTGTTAACACATATGTGTGTGTGAGTTTGCTCCACATTATAAGCTATCATCTGCTTATACAGGGTGCCTTAGTTCAATGCACTTACCAATTAAGTAAGCACATTTGTCAGAGTCACGTTTTTTTGCCTCGCATTTAGCTTTTTTTTTAGCTTATGTCCCGCACATGTCAGCAAATTATGAAAAATGCCACTCACTGTCAAAAAAAAAGTGTTAAAAACGTGAGGTGATCACAAAAAGCTTTAAACAAATAAGTTCAAATAAATTGTCGAGCGCAACGCACCATAATATCTTTAAGATACATATTGACACGCGTTTCTTTATATCATATATTGTATCTGAACTGATTAATGTTTTTTTGCTTATGTGAATGACCGATACAAAGTATATATTGAAACTCAACAAATAATCCATCAAATATGTATTATACACCCAATAGGGAACTCGAAAATACTCCAAAAATCTTAAAGCACAGTTTTCTCTCTCTGTTGAATCATAATCTTCTCATCCACAACATCATAAAACTTTTACAGTGTATTTAAATGGCACACACAAATAATGCAAACGTCATCAACATTTCCATTTTTCACAACACATTTACTTTGTATGTATGTATTTGTGATGTGGCGACCCAAAAATCAGCTGAACAGTTTTTCTGGTTTGCCTCAAAGTAAACCACTTGAAAATTAATTTTTACCGTTAGCCAAATCCATACGGTTCGTCCAAATATATATTGACCTAGTCAACGAAATATGAATCATGATCATGACGATGTTATCGAACTTTTTCAAAATTTACTTGATCAGCAGACTTGACACACACACAGCGAGAGAGGGACAGACAGAGAGAGAGAGAGCGAGGGTGAGCTTTCGCGAACGAAAAGCTTGACAAGAAAGCTTTTAAAAGAGCACAAGCTAAGAGAAATGTCAAACTTAAGCTCTCTTTATAGATTTTGTTGTTGGTTAGGTTTAAGGTTTTTTGTTGATGTTAAAAACGATTGAAAAGAAATATTTAACCTTATGGCTTGAAGGTTTGTCAATTGTAGATCCGTAACTTGAACTTAAGTATGATATACTTCAGTTAATAATTATTTAAAAAGACATTAAAATTGCATTTAAGCTCAACAACAAAATGCAATTAAGTTTTTTTACAGCTGTTTTCGGTTCATTAAAAATGCACTCAAAATGCATAACTGCCACGCCCACCTGACTGGCAAGAAAGTCAAGTTAAGAGCTTCGTTAACGGTTTTATAATTATGTGTAATTGCTTTTGTGTAAACAATAAACAAAAAAACACTTTGCTCTGACGTGTTTTGTATATAGTACATTATCATTGTATATATATGTATGTATTGGGGTTGTGTGTTTATGCAATAACTAAGTACATGTGTATTTTGCAAACACCTTTTGCAAACTGATTGAAAATAATCATAACAATAACCTTGATATGTTATTCTAATCCCATTCCATCCATTGGCGCTCATAGTTTTTGTCGTATGAGGCAACTGGCACACAACAACAACAAAATAAAAAACACACCACACTATTTTATAAACCACACATAACACACGTACATACATACATATACATATTTGCGATAACAGCAACAGTTTCGTATAGTTTTTGTTGCTGTTTTTCAATATACTATATATAAGCTTTTACGAAATCAACAAACTAACGCATTTCTACCAGTGCAAAGCCATTAAATAACAAGTAAGAACGTTCTAGTCGAGTAACTCCGACTAGACGATACCCTGAACCCTATACTTGTGTAAGTGTGTGTGTGTGTGTACTCAACTTCAATGTTCCATATCTCCGGTGTTTCTCAACCGATTTTAATACAAATTTCACAGATTGTCATTATTTCGTTTAATGTTTCAAACGCCCTTTAAAGTTTTCCAAATAAAAGATTTTATTGTTATCGATCCCATGTGTATATCGAAAACGGGAAGAGTTATCGACAATCGAAAACAAACTTGTACTGTCTGGGAAAAAGGCGAGCTTATGTTCAAAATCTGGAGTCTTTAGCTCCATATAGTATCTGAGATCGGTTGGCTCATACATACAGGCTATATAGACTCGGCTGTTGATGCTGATCAAGAATATATATACTCTTTGGGGTCGAATAAGCTTCCTTCTGTCTGTTACATACATTTGCACAAAACCATAATACCCTTTGTAACCATTTTAAATGGGTTCAGGGTATAAAAATAGTACAAAACCACGAAACGAAAGATGAATGAAAATGCGGTCGTCTGTATATATATTTAGGTATTTATTCCGTTTGAGCATTAATCACTTTTCTATACACTATGCGTGTTCGACAACTCTGTAGCTTTTGATATTTGAAATATTTGCTATTTTTATCGAATAAATAATGCGCACTGCATATATTGTACTTAAACAAAGCTAACTTTAACTGAAAATTAAGATTTTTATGTTCTCAGATGCTTGAAAGATAGCTTTTAACGGTTTCAAATGATTCTTGATAAAAAAAAGTCGTTAATAGGTTATTAAAACATCTCTCTTTAAAAAACTGTTTACGATTTAAACTTTACAACCTTAACAGCTTAAAAGCTCCTTAAATTCCCATTAAAATAATATGCAATACATAGAATTTCCGCCTTTCTTTTTCTTAAGTTGTAACAAACAAAAAAAATCTTCTTACAACGCACTAAATATTAAACAATAGATAAAAATATTGTTGTTTACCAAGCGCGATAACTGAATAACTGAATAATTTTTATGTATATTAGTTCATAATGTTGTTGTTGTTGTTGTTGGTTACAAATGCACTTCAAAGGAATAAAACCACGCGCAGTTTAAGTTGTTTACGTTTAATGTTGTTTACGGCCACCAAAGAAACTAAACAACTTTGGTTACATTCTCTAAATACATACATACATACGTATATGTAGGTGTATTTTTCTACAAGATTCGTGTCGTGTCGAGTCGGGCCCACAAATTACAACCAATCGCTGGCGAGTAAACATACAAAAACAACAATGTGTGTGTGTGTTTGTGTGTGTGTGTGTAGCTTTTAGAACCGGCTGTTTTGCGTATGCGGAAGCTTTTCGTGTTGTTTTTGTTTACGCGCAGTGCAGTGCCAATTACATCCAAATATAACATAGATATTAGACACACACACATACACTAAATTGTGTAACCCAGATAAGCTGCATTACACGTGCCGACAATCAAGCTGATTCATTATTATTTTTTCAGTTGCATGCATTACATTGTATGTACGATATAGTAACTCATTGCTATTCAGAAAAACATAATAACAACAAATGCAAATTCATAATATCGTAAAGAGAGAGTGAGAGGGAGAGAGAGATAGCGGAAGAGAGTTGAGTTGTATGTCAAGTTAAAAGTTCCTTCAACCCATAAACATACATATATTAAAATAGTTAATTGCAACATTTAAGTTGACTTTCAATAAATTACCAACTGCGTAGTTTTATTTGTTTTGCAAATAGTTATTGTTGTTGTTGGTGCAAAAGGTGCGGATAATGCCACACGCGCCACACAACTTAATGCTTAACTAATTCGACCTTGATGCGTGTTGTTGTGTAGTTTCTTCTTGCTGTTGTTGTTGTTGTTGTTGTTATTCATTCGCCGGGTTATCTATTATGCGCAGCCGGTTGTGTGGTCAAATACATGCATACATATACATAAGAATGCGAATATATATCTTTATATGTGTGTGTGCATGTAGTAGATGTAGTATGATAATAATAATCACGAAATAGCTTTGAGTTGTTCTCAACTAAATCATGATGTTACTCTTGATTAAAAGGGGGGCTCGTCTCAAGTTTCCGCTCTTCTCATATTCAGAATAAACTTGTTTCTTGTAGCTTGAAACATTTTCAAAATGATATTGGTTGCTTAAATTGAATATTTAAACTGAAACAAAGAAGAAAAAACCAAATAAACAAACCATTTCGAAACTATCAAGGTAAAACCAATGCGAAACCACAAAAACCAAAGCAAAACAAACAAGAACACAACCTAAAAGAGCTCTACTTATATATATAGTATATATATAGGTTTATCTATCTGATAGAATTACACTAACCGCAAAAAAAAAAAAAAAAAAACACTTTAACAGATAATATTCGAAGTTGATTGCAATTTTTAGTCATTGTGCAACATTTGGCTTGGGTGGCAACGCCAACAATAAAAATAATTTGTATCTTCCGTCAATATAAAGCTTATAGACATTCGATCTTTGTTTTATATTTCATATGTTGTTTAGTCTTTGTTTTTAAATGTTTGATTTGTCAAAATAGAAAAAAGTTTGTTTAAGCTTAAGTTGTAATTTCTTCAAAATTTCGCCATTCAGTTTCCAAGTGTTGCAGCAAAACGTACGTACAAAAACCAACAGGATTCACTTATCGATAAATCTAAACTATCGTTGCGAAATCTGGTCACATCTTAACGCATCAAACATAACTCTCTCTCTTTGACGCACTTCAAAGATATTAAATTGGTTGGTATGCAGCTCGAATCGTAAAGTAGTTTCGAAAAAAAAGCGGGTGATAAATGTGTTTCGGTCTGCTGATAAGCTGAGAATATTACCAATACACGTTATCTCTCCCTCTCTCTCCCTCTCTCTCGCTCTCTATTGTTTTTTCTCTTTGAGTGCACTTATCACGAGCTTGTCATACTTGGAAATCTTATCAAGTGGAAATAACATTTATTTTTTCTACATATTCTTTTTTGTTGCTAGTTATTTCTACATTTCTTCAATTTCATTGTGTTTTTTTGCGTCGCGACATGCGTTTTTCCTCATTTTCCCTAAAGAATTTCAATCTTTAGTTTTATCTTTAACTAAAAGTTAACGTTTTTAGTTTATTATCAAAGTTCTTGGGTAAGAAACTTTTAATCTTTTAAACAAACTTTTGTGTTCGTGTTTAACCTCACTTTTTTAATGGACTTCTTTGTTTATAACAAAGGAAATCATACATAATAATGTTACACAATCAAAAGTACATCATAACTGTTTAATCTACTTCATACATTATAGTTGTGTTTTTAGTTCGATTTGAAACGTAACTTTTTAGTTTTTGTTGTTGAAAGAATTTTAATTTTGGATGCAAGCACTTTGATCGTTGACTCATTTCTAACACGGAACTTTGGTTATAAATATTGTTTATACTAAAAAAAAAAAGATAAGATAAATGTTTAACAAAGATTGTGCTCTCTCTGGAGAGCATATACGACTAGCTAATACTCTGAAACAACACTCGGAAAAACTAACTTTGATTTGGTATTTAAAATATTCTATGAAATCGGAAAAGTTAACTTACAAATCGAATGAAAGTTCGACTAACATCTGCACAACATCATTATACCATTTTACAGGGTATATACTATATAGTTTAACGGTGTTTTACTTGTACATACGCACACATACAATACTCACAAATATATATATATCAACTGTACATTTTGGGAACGGAACTAACTAAAAACAGCTAACCAAATATATATATATCGAAACTATTCAAACAAAACTATCGAATACCCCAAATCTTCTTCTACGCACACAGATAAATACCTAAAGTATATATAGTAAAAACCGCAAAACCATATCGAAGAAGAGTGCATTAAAAAAAAACCAAAACCAAATATCTCAACATGCCGCTCTTTGCCCGTAAATCAACAAAGAACTCCGATCACAGCGATATCAGTCAGGATACTAAATCTGGACGTAACTCCATGACAAATACATCTTCAATTCAAAACAACAACAACAATAACAACAATGGTCTTCCCAACAACAACAAAGAGCTGGACAAAAAGCCACCATTAATCTTTCATTGTCAATTGGCGCACGGAAGTCCAACGGGTCTAATAACAGGCTTTGCCAGTGTTCGTGAGCTGTATAAGAAGATCGCTGAATGCTTCGATATATCCGAAGAGGAGATACTCTTTTGTACGCTCAACTCACACAAGGTGGACATGACACGGCTGCTGGGCGGTCAGATTGGTCTCGATGACTTCATCTTTGCCCATCGCAAGGGTCGGCCCAAGGAGATTGAGATTGTTAAGACACAGGATGCACTCGGTCTGACCATAACGGACAATGGAGCGGGTTATGCGTTCATTAAGCGTATCAAGGATGATTCGATCATTGATCGCATCGAGCACATTTCGGTGGGGGATCACATTGAGAAACTGAATGGCCTCAATATGGTCGGCAAGAGGCATTATGAGGTTGCACGCATGCTCAAGGATATTGCCACCGGTGATACGTTCACGTTGCGTCTCGTTGAACCGGTACGCAGTGGCTTCTCCGGCATTGGACCGCGCAGTCAATCGCGTGCCTCGGGCAGCGGTGGTGGTGGCATCGGTGGGGGCATCGGTGGCGCCAACGGTGGTCGCAACTATGGCAGTGGCAAGGAAACGTTGCGTTTTAAGGCCAATGGCAATGCACAGATTGAGGCCAAATTCGATGAGGCGACAACGGCGGGCGTCGAGGCAATTAATAATCTCCTCGAATCATTTATGGGCATCAATGATACGGAGCTGGCGTCACAGATCTGGGATCTGGGCGATAAGAAGACAAATTCCATGGACTTTGCCGAGGCCATTGATAATTCGGATCTGGAATCTTTTGGTTTCACCGATGATTTCATTATCGAACTCTGGGGTGCTATAACGGATGCGCGTCGCAAAATCAATTGAGAAACTATCTCTCTATATAGAATCCTAAAAACCTAAATCTGCGTTGCATTTTGTCTCTTTTTTCAAAACAAGTAATAAAACGCTTAACAAAACAAAAGCTACAAAAAAAACAAGATAAAAAAGCTATACAAAAAAAAATCATATTTCATCAACTATATATTTTATTATTATTATATTTGTTTAAAGTTAGTTAAACATATTTATATATATACGTACGTAACATACATACATATCTATATGGTACTATATATTTATTTGTATGCCTGCATTTGCCAATTATTTTGTATTTGTTATACTTTTATTTTACTATATTATATGCATTCAAATTGACAACAACAACAAAAATCGTAGCACGTAGTAAAATATATAAAGAAAGAGGTTAATAATTTTGTTCAATGTAAATAATTATGCATTTTTGTCTTTAGTTATTTACTATATAAAATTTATAAATAAACCTAAATTATTGATATTGAAAAAAAAACGCTTTTTACTTTTTATTAATTTCTTTTGGTAAGTTTTTATGCTGTTTGCTAGTTATTTTGCTCAGTGTAACCGTGTAGTATTTATCATTGTGATGATTTTTGGCATCCGACGGCAATTTGTACAAACCAAAAGATTCCACTGGCAAAACTGTGACAAATTCTTCTTTTTTGATTTTGATTTTTTGCGTATTGATGGCCATGAGCACGTGCGTTAAGACTCTTTTTTTGCGCTTAAATATATGTTGATGAATTCAAGACCTACAAAAACAAATATATACGTATGTATATAATATATGTAGCAAGACGTTTCCTGTCTCGCAGCCCAAAAGCTTTGAAAGTTCCGCTCTTACGTACGAATGAGTGCAACAAAAAATCATGCGACCGTCTGCAGCTGACAATGAAATAACATACATACAAATGTAAATGTTGGCATCGTCATCACAACAATTGCTCACACAATTACACACATACATATGTATGTATATCAAAAGCAATATGCCAACAATCGTACAAACAGCTGCTAATGGCATACAGCTGATAAGCACAGTTATTAACATTGTACTTGTACAAGTTTTTAGCTTGAAGCACTTTAGACCCAAACAAAAGAAATAAAGAGAGCGGGAGAGGGATTTCTTCTGAACAGCTGCTCCAGGTAGAGGGCATTGCAACCGAATTTTGGAGAAGAAACAATAATATACATGAATATTTTCCGGTTTTACAGGTTTTTTTTCGGAGCACTCAAACAAGCAGAAGCGAAAGCTTTTACTCTTAAGTCAGACGCGCATAGTGCCAGCGGCACTTTTCTCAGGCTCGCTCGCTCATTCTCTCTCTTGAGCTCACACATACAGAGACAGGTGCTTAATTAAATTAGCTTTTGCGCGTTTGAATAACTAAAAAGAGACGACGCCGTCGCTCGAGCGCTCAGTTGCCATCGGGACAGCAAGCGAGGCGCTTTAGCTAAAACAAACTAAAGTCAGAATAAAAGAAAAACCAAACAAAAAGTATTGCTGAAAAAACTATTATATTGAGTTACTCAAACAAAAGAACGAAATCAAGTGCTGCAGCAGCAGAAATAGAGTGAGACGGATTTGTGTCTTGCTAGTTTTTTGTGAAATAAATAAAAACCGAAAAAAATCAAAAATCAAAAAAAGGGAAAAGCAAAAACAAGTGAAAAACATTTAAGGTAGCGAACACATAAAAATTTCCATTATACTAGATACGTCTGCAGTTCAATGTGATTTTTCTTGGCAAACCTCATCGTTCGACTTTGTTCCTGTGTTTGTTTCTTGTTTCGTTATTTAATGAGTGTTTTTGGACTTTGATCGTGACTAAACACAATTCACAAAGGAGCCTTCATCCAAGCATCTAATAAATAAACACAAAAACGTTTAAATTTTTGCATACACGTCAATTGATGTGGTGTTTATTGTTGTTGCTGTGCCATTCTCGTCAAATTCGAATCGCTTGTTTGTGCAAATTTCATTTAATAATCCAGCCTCTATTTAAGTAGCCGTGCAGCTTTTTTTTTATTGCTAGACTGTCTGGCTTGGCGTAAAACGCAGGGTTGCTCCCTACCACCACCACTCTCTCTCTGTGAGGGACTGCATTTCATACAACAACAACAAAAAAAGCAAAAGAGCTTTGGTTTTGTGCGTTTGTTTTGCTTGGGGCTTTCCGCACGTCGCGTTGCGTTGCGTTTGTTTGCAGGTGAAAGTAATCTGAGTCGTTAACGACGCGTGATAGATGGCGTGTTGTGCGTCTGACTTATAAATCAAGCGCTTTTGATCTGGACTTTGTGCATTATTAATAACAATTTATTGAATCAGCAGCGCTTAACAGAATAGAACCTTGTCTTATCAACTACAAAGGAGAACAAGTCTACGTACAAAATATTTTTGACCATTTCCATTTGGAGATAAGAGAACACCAATAAACATCAAAAAACTTTGATAAAATTGAATAAAGACATATATGTACACATACTGTCTAGCTATTGTACATTGACCTTTACGCTAGTCAGACAAATTAATTTCTTGATCGTTTAGAACAGGTAAAAAAAAACACACACAAGGCGCAAAATTAAAGAACAGGCTTGTTAAATACAAATTTATTAATTTACAGTTTCATATACACACACATACGTACTTCAGTTTAAAAATGTGTGCCACCAATGGTATCGCGTGATCTTTTCCAGTGGCATGAGAAATGAGTAATGAGTTTATGTTTTAACGTTTGTGTGTGTGTTCGATTTAACACAATGTCGACGATATCAAATAGTTTGTTACACAAAAAAAGCACACACACAAACATAGCGAGTTCAAAAACACACCACCAGAGCGTTTAACTAACTGTTGATGGCTGTGCGGCAATTATCACAATATCTTTTAGTTTAATCGATAACGATTGCATATGTATGCACATGCACATCATTGTAAGCTCAACACAGTTACACCTTGCGTAAAGTTTGTACACCTCTGAGTTGTACCTTGAACTTGTTGTAAGCTTATGCGCATATTGCAATTGTTTACTTTGAAAATTAAAGCCATACAAATTGTTCATGCCCTACTTAATTGTTAAAACAAATGTTGAGCAAACATCAAGAAATAACTGCGGTTCAATCGTTTTTAATATTTCAAGTACAACAAATTTGTTAACATAGAAACTATTGCATAAGATGCACACACATAAAGAAACAAAGCCTAATAAATAAAAGTATGCAATCATACGTATTTCAAAACTGAATTCACAATATGCGACTTCCATTTTTAGTCTTTTTGTGTTTCTAGGCAACCGAAACAAAATTTTGTTCTTTGTGTTTGTTTTGACTGCATTTGCGAATGCAATCACCTTGACTTTCTGGGTAAAAGCTTTTAAAAGCGAAAATGCTTAGCAACAACAAAGTGCTGATGATATTCATGTTGTACTAAAGCTTTTAATTTTTGTTTTGTTTCTTTATGCGGATGTTCTTAATGCACACATGCCACTGTATTTAAATGAAAAAAAAAAGAAAACTGTGACAAACGGTTGTTTGATGTGGCATAAGGTTATTTTTGAACACCGAAAACTATATAATATTTATAATGCCATTAAAACAAATCAATTTATGACAGCCTCTGTGTTTTTTCTGCCATTTACAGTTTACCGAAGGTACAATTTATCAAGTGAGCGCCTAAAACTAGTGCAATAAAAATGACTGCTTACTAATTGCACTTGCTCACACAGTCAGCCATAAACCGAAGATATATATTTATTAATAAAACACACGCGCTGTGTGTAAGCTGCTGCAAGCAAAAGAAGAAAACTTACAAGAAGGCGATATCGATAGGCATAGCCACATCGATTAAACATTTCCGCTCAAGATGAATAGTTTGGTGCGCGTTTTTAGCAATCTATCCGACTTTTACAATGATATCAATGCGGCCACATTGACCGGCGCCATCGATGTTATTGTCGTTGAGCAAAAGGATGGCGAATTCCAATGTTCGCCCTTCCATGTGCGCTTCGGCAAATTGGGCGTGCTGCGCAGCCGTGAGAAAGTGGTACGTAGACAAGTGGTGTAAAGGAGAAGAAAGCGAGCAACATTGTATACATTTAAAACTTCTTTTTTTTCGGTAGGTTGACATTGAAATAAATGGCGCACCGGTTGATATACAAATGAAGCTGGGCGATTCGGGTGAAGCGTTCTTTGTTGAGGAATGCCCCGAAGAAGATGGCGAGGAGCTGCCCGCCAATTTAGCCACATCACCGATACCAAAGAGTTTCCTCCAATCCCTTAACAATAAGGCTAATGACACCATGGAGGACATCAGCGGCGTCATTGCCGACAAGTATGTTATTCTAATAGCAGATTTTCATGCATTCTCATTGCAGCTAGCTACATACAAACAAATCATTTACGTATTTTTTTAGAAGTGCTAGCGATGAATTGCAAATCCCATTGCCAATGCCGCGTCGCAATTCCATTGATCTGTCCAAGGAGGAGCCCAAGGAGCTTGTCGCCGAGGGCAGCAAGTTCGAGAATCAAGCCTCGGATTACACACAGCGCAGGTAGAAATGCTTTTCACGCTTAAAATGATTCTGTTGACATATAAAATAAACTTAAACTAATGTAACTTATCAATCCAGACACACAGATAATATGCTGGAGCGACGTAATTTGGTTGATAAACTTAAGGAATACACAACACAAAAGATGCGCCAGGAATGGGCCGAGCATGAGGAGCTGTTTCTGGACAAAAAACAGTCAGAGAAGCTACCAGATGCAAAGCCAGTCGAGGCGTTACCAGAACCCGAAACTATACCGCAAACGGAACTTATTCAAACGCCAGTTCCGACCGTAGTGTTGTTGACAACACCAACGGTTGGAGCTGCAGATTCGCCAATTACTAACACCGAGATCAACAACAAGGATGATCCCAAAAGCAAGACCAAGAAACGCCGCAAGAAGTCGCAAATGAAGAAGAAGAACTCACAACGTAAAACATCATCGAGCAGCTCTGCTGGCAGTGCCGCTGCTTTTGATACCGGCAATGCTGATGGCATCTCCCTGAGCTCGGCAAAGGTCAGCAACATTGATGAGACCGATATGCCCGCTAGCGTTTCCAGAAACACAAATTCATCATCCAATGAGGAGCAGGCAGTATCGTCGGCACCATTGCTAACGGCTGCCAGTGAGCTAACGCACACCACAACGACTCCAACGAATGTGGTACGTCACGATCTAGACATTCACTTCTTCAGTGACACAGAGATCACCACACCGACGAGCATGGGCGCTTCAGGCGGAGGTCGCGGCGCCGGACGTCCCTCGACTCCCATACAGAGCGACAGTGAGTTGGAGACGACACTGCGTGGCCAGCGTCATCAGAGCAATGGCGATGATGAGAACAGCGCCTTGTGGAAGTGGGGTGAACTGCCGACGGCGGAGCAGGAGAAACTTGTTGCCGAGGAGCGTCGCACATCGATGCTCAGCAGCATGTTTAGCTTTATGAAGCGTGCGAATCGTTTGCGCAAGGAGGGCGTTAGCGAAGCTGGTGACATATATCTATCTGATCTGGATGCTGGCACCATGGATCCCGAAATGGCAGCTCTCTACTTTCCCAATGCTAAAGTCCCCAAGGAGTCAAAGCAACTGCAAAGCGGCGACGAGGATCGGGAGAGTGGCAATGGCACCAGCTTGCCCCATTCACCTAGCTCCCTGGAGGACAACCAAAAGAGCATGGACTCGGATTTCGATGAGAGCAAACGAATGGCGCCTATGCCAGACAACAAAAAGTGAGTAGCTGCTAAGCCAAGCTTTGAATTTCACTAAATTGATTTACTTACTTTGTAGTTATTTGGATTTTGCGGCCATGTCTACGTGCGGCATGCCAGAAACTGGTGAGCAGCCATCACATGAGGACTTTGATCGTCATCTGATCACTTATGCCGATGTAAGTGATTGAAATGTTATTTCAAATTGTGTTGTGTGGGAAACTGCAAAACTATCGATAGTTCTGGTTAGAAGGGCAGCATAAATTGCATTAGGGCTATGCGGGTATTTGCCCAACGCAAACTATCGATAGTTTTGTAGCTACAATGTATATATATATATATATGTATGTGTGTGTGTGCATTTGATACTATTGCACTCCTACAACAAAACTACGCTAGAAAGCACTGCACTTATTAACGATACAAAAATATCAACATTTATCATGCCTTGCCTGCCGCTCCGTTACGCTGTTGCCCCCGATCATCACCATAACCACCACATGCAGGTGTGCAAAAATCCACAAATGTTCGCATTGCCAAATCTAGTTGTACGTCTTCATGATAAATACTATACCTGGACTGCTGCATGCACTATTGTCATGACAATGATCACATTCCAGAAAAATCTAACCGAAGTAAGTGTTAACGTGTTAATGCCACAATTGTGCTTAACCGTTCTAAGCAAAACAGCCTGAATTTGATGACCTAATCTTTGGTTCACATTCTCTTTTTTTTGCTAAACAGGAAGACATCAAACAATTAGTATCGCCAACGCCTCCATGCGATGAGAAACCCGAAGCTGCCAACCAAACCGACTTGGTGGGCCAAACCAAACGGTCTTGGTGGAGCTGGCGACGATCTCAGGATGCTGTGCCCAATCAGGATAGCAACAACAAAGGCATTTACATCCGCAAGATTTCAACGCTAAAAGATGAGAAAGGTAAGACCAAAATGGAGTTTTTATTCTTCTTGTGTCTTGTAGCTAATATTCCTTCTGTTTTCAGATGGAGATCAAGCTGCTGCAAGCACACAAACATCACGCCCCAATTCTCCGGACATCAGCGATCCGACTGTCAGCAAAAGTGATTCTTTGGTAAATGCTGAGAACACTTCCGCTTTGGTTGACAACCTTGAGGAGCTGACGATGGGCTCCAACAAGAGCGATGAGTCCAAGGAACGCTACAAGAAAACTTTGCGTCTTAGCTCGTCGGCCATTGTGAGTAATCGAAATACTCATAATCTGATTACCATAATAACTTCTCTGTGTGTCGCTTTTAGAAAAAACTGAATCTTAAGGAGGGCATCAATGAGATTGAGTTTAGTGTGACGACCGCTTATCAGGGCACCACCCGTTGCAAGTGTTATCTGTTTCGCTGGAAGCACAACGATAAGGTTGTCATTTCGGATATCGATGGCACCATCACCAAATCCGATGTCTTGGGTCACATATTGCCAATGGTTGGCAAGGATTGGGCACAATTGGGCGTTGCGCAGCTCTTCTCCAAAATTGAACAGAATGGCTACAAGTTGCTCTATCTTTCGGCACGTGCCATTGGCCAGTCACGCGTGACACGCGAATATCTGCGCTCGATTCGTCAGGGTAATGTTATGCTACCCGATGGACCATTGCTATTGAATCCCACATCATTGATATCGGCATTCCATCGCGAAGTGATTGAAAAGAAGCCCGAACAATTTAAAATCGCCTGTTTGTCGGATATTCGTGATCTATTCCCTGACAAGGAACCCTTCTATGCCGGCTACGGCAATCGCATAAATGTAAGCGAAATACACTTCTTCCTTCTTTGAGATCTTGTTACGTTAAACTTATGTCTTTGTAGGATGTGTGGGCATATCGTGCCGTTGGCATACCAATAATGCGCATTTTCACCATCAATACCAAAGGCGAGCTAAAGCACGAGCTGACCCAAACATTCCAATCATCGTAAGTAAACAAAACCCACTCATATCTATCCTTTCTTATAAATTGGTGACTGTTGTCTTCACAAATGCTATACTTAATATTGTAGCTTAAAGACTCATTAAAACGTAAGCTTGAGTTCATGCCACATTCGAAATCGCCAAAAACAAAATTGAATCGTTATTAACATTCATAATAATATGTAATAATGCTAGGTCTATAGGTAATATTCACATTCTGTGTCGTGTGTTAGAAACTAACTTCATTATTATTCACACAATCAATCGCAAATCAATCAAAGAGCGCACAAAACTCAACTGAAGCATATTTTGGTTGTCAAATTTATATATATCCATCCAGTGGCTACATCAATCAGTCGCTTGAAGTCGATGAATATTTTCCGCCGATGCTTCACAACGATGAATACGAATATGGCTCTGAGATATTCGACAATGATGAATTGGAGGATGAGCTGCAGTTTAGCGACGATTATGATGTGGACAGCGTGGAGCGACAACCCTATGATAATCATGACAATGATGAGGATGAATACGATTCTGATGTTGATCGTGATATGAGCCTCATAATGAATCGACATGGTGCCAAAAATGAATTACAACTTTCCTCACCACCTGAATGGTCATTCCAACACCCAATGTATTTTAGGGACTAAAGCGGTTGGCAGGGGGGGGTTAAAAAATTTCAATTGTGATATGAGAATGTTATAGTTTCTAATTATTATTATATATAAATACATATGTTATAATAGTTGTTAGCTTTATGGTATTTGGAAGCACGCTTTGATAGCTGAACTTTCCACAAAAGAAAAAGATGAAAGTATTCTTACTCTAAGCGACCAGACGCTTTGAAAGCGTTAGCTTCAGACAAGTTATACATAGTTCTAAGATTATTACAGTTTAAGTTGTTTATTTTTTGATCTAAAAGATCTACTATATATATATATATATATATATATTTATACACAAATAAAAATGTGTGCATATTTGCTTGCTGTTTAAATCAATGTTTTCATTGTGGCGTGGAATGTGGCAATGAGTTTGAGGTTAGGTTTTCGATTGCATGCGTTTTGTAAGGTTATGTTTTTTGGCCACGTTTGAGGTTAGATTGCGCTGCAAATTTGTATTGCATACGCTAAGGCGATCAACGCCAATCCATTTTGAATATTGTTGCATAACTTTTGTCTTCACTTTATTTTGTTTTGCAGATACTGCAGCATGACTTACATTGTGGATCAACTGTTTCCGCCCGTCAAGCATGACGAAGCTGCCATGGAGTTCTCCAATTTCAATTACTGGCGTGATCCCATACCCGATTTGCCTGAACTGGAGACGGCTCTGGTGGCACCCAATAAAATCGAACTGGCCACACTTCGACCCATTCCAGAGAAATAAGCAAAGCACAATATTAATTTTCATTCTTCATCAGCAAATCACAAACAGCTAAGCAACAATTAATCAGCAAACAAATTAAGAATATTATTGCCATAAATTATAATTAAATGTATGTTTTGTAGAACAATCTGTTCATTTCGCACACACACACACACACACACATGCAACGTAAAATTGTGAGTTAAAACAAAGAAACAAAATCCATGAAATTTATCCAGATTTAACCATTTAAAAATTACATTATACCTATATGTATACAATGTACTAAAATTAAATAATTAAGTTCTGTCAAGCGAAAGTGATTTAGCCTATTTTTGCATTATATAATCGTATATATATATCTATATAAATATAATTAGTTAATTCAATTTGTTTCTTTTATGATTTGAAAGATTGAGAATTTATAGTTGAAACTTATTTAAAGTATATTTGATAATAAATATGAATTGTGAACTCCTTGAAACGGAAAATTCCTCAGCTATACAACTATATACTATTATTATTTAAATGCATCTTGTGATTTTTTTTTAATTTATGTTTATAATTATAATTTTGTGATGTGATCAGTTAAAAGATATATATAACCACATAACATACAGACATACATACAAATATGCTTATTATTATTTTAGTTAATGCCTGGGCACAATTCATTGCTTAAAGCCCAAAATACATATATACTATCTATATCTATCTATGAGTTTACAATAAAAAATAAAATCGATTGCTTTACATTATTTCCATATAAAAGTATACAAAAAAAAAAAAAGAAACGAAACTGAAAACTTTGTTTTGATTATAACCAGTAACAAATCAGGCGACATATTCATTTGAACTCAAGTTGCAATGGAAAATTTTATTCCAAGTTGTGGGTGTACCTCCTACTCCTACTTATCCTCCACCACCATCTCCTTCGACTCCGCCACCTCCATTGAACCAAATACAAAACCAATTGTTTGGTTCGTTCGCATTGTTGCGACGTCGCGACATCGTCTAGCATAAATATGAGAACATTCGAGTAGTAAATAATAATTTTCTGTTTCTGTGTGGGTATGTGAATAAAAGGGGATCACTCAGTAGGGGTAGTGGGGGTGGAGGGGTGCTAGTGAAATAAACTGAACAGCAGACAACATATGGGGATGGGGCATGCATGAATTTATTTGTCAACGTAATTTTGCCAATTCAATTAATGCTCATTTAAATCACAGTCAGTCAGCAACATCATCATGATCATCATCATCATTACCAACGGCATACAATAGGGGTTGACTTGGGAGAGTTCTAGATTTTAAGTGCCCCAAACAAAAAGTGTAAACATTTTTTAAGGCGTGAAACTATTAACATTCTAATGCAGCAAAGAAAAGTTCTAAAGAAATATGACTAAATTTAATTACTCCAGGCAATGTATGTGATTGATGGATAGAAGTCAATACTGAATAAGGTTTAAAGTATATGGAAGATATATGATGAAGCTAAACAAGCTTTCAGCAACTAGCTAATTTGCTCAACGCATATAAGCTAGGCTAAAATCTCTAAGTTGAGAATTTTCTAGATAGCAAAAAAGAATTATTCAACGTACAGATAAAACTGTATTGTTTTGGATTCTCAAGCTTGCTTAGGTCATGAACGGATACTTTTATAAAATTAAGCCTAAATCGATCCGAAGTATTTAAATAATCGATTGGGGTTGGTAAAGTTTTTGTTTTTTATATTAAAAGGTTTTTGCTCGACTTAAGTTTACAAATAACCCCAGAAAATAAATTAAGATACAGCTGATCTTATTTAAAGATATTTTTATGTGTTCTTTATTAGGAACACACAAACAATTTTCCATTTACACGCACAATAGAGCAAGAAATGATAGTTGAGCATGGAAAGTTTTCCATCTCTTGAGCTTATGCTTTGTGGATCGGTCGAGACTAACAAGATAAGAGCAGATTTAGCTGATTATGAGATTAGAGTGCCACTTAAATACACAAATCAAATCATGTGCAATGATAATAATGCTTAAGCGGAGGTCAAACCCAACTTAGTTGCCATATAATTTGGGACAATTCGTTTAAAGTGCAAGCAAACAAAATAAATTTGAATTGAAACGGTTGTAAAGTGTAAAATATATATGCAGAGGCAAGAACAATACTTCAAATTAATCTGTGACTTAGTTTAGTACTTTATGGTAATCAACTTATAAGCAAAACAAAAATCACTGTGCGACTTTTTTAAAGCCGAGTTAAATTTTCCATATGAAATTTATAAATTTGCACGACAGCGAAATTCAATTGAGCGCCACTCAAAACGAAGCCGACGTCGTTGTCCCCACTTCGGGTCGCATCATATCGAAGGTATAAAAGCCCGGCGACAACAGCAGTCAACCATTAGTTCTCTCTGTGAAAGCAAGCAAGCAAATTCGTCTGAACAACCCAATCCAAACACAAACAAATCCTGCAAATATGAAGAGCACCATTGCCATTCTCCTCTGCGCCTTGATTGGCCTGGTAAGTTTTGGATAGTCAGCCGCCTGGCCATAAGTATAGTTTAATCTCCACTCCATGTAGGCTTCTGCTGCCGAGTACAAGCTCCGCACCGCTGAGGATCTGCAAAAGGTGCGCAAGGAGTGCGCCGTAGACAACAAGGTGACCGAGGTGCTTGTTACCAAATACAAGTCCTTCGAGTATCCCGATGATGAGATCACCCGCAACTATATCAAGTGCATTTTCAACAAATTCGACCTGTTCGAGGACGCCAAGGGCTTTAAGGTTGACAATCTGGTTGCCCAGCTGGGCCAGGGACGTGAGGACAAGACCACACTGAAGGCCGACATTGAGAAGTGCGCCGATAAGAATGAGCAGAAATCGAATGCCAGCGCCTGGGCCTACCGCGGCTTCAAGTGTTTCCTCAGCAAGAATCTGCCCCTTGTCCAGGCTGCCATCCTCAAGAAGAACTAAGCTGAGCCAAATACGCATCCTATGCGGGCGGCGGTAGCGCTATCTAAAAACAAAAAGGAAATCGTAGTACAACAATTTTTGTAATTGCCAGCATTTAAATGTTGTGATCATAGGAATAATTCTTCGGATTCTAAACACTTTGTTTGAAATTGAAATAAAAATCGTATAATAGCGAGCTATAAAGCCAAGTTTTCAATTGTTTATTTAATATAATTTTCTTTTCACACACACACATACTTTATAGTTGAAATATAGCTGCAAACTGTCGAAAATATTATTCCTTCGTTGCTGTTTTTACTTTTGAGCTTTTCCTCGTTTTTTTTTCCTCCCTACCTTGTCCCACACCCAAAGGAAAGGCATTGAATAGTTGTTGTAATTTGTTTATATTTCTTCATCTTTTCGGTATAATCAATTTTCTTGTGTATTTTATGTTTTACTTTTTTCGAATACGTAAACAAGACTAAAATCTTGGTTCTGTTTTTTTTTTTATTACGATTTTCAATATTTTGTGGGATTTTTCATCTTTTCCATGTCTGCTCTTTTCTCATATTTTTTTATTATTATTTTTTTTCGTCTTCTTTTTTTTTGATGTGCCATCTTTAGAACTTCTTTTCTGTGTTTATTTTATGCTTCTTTTGTCTTCTATTTTTTTTATTTATTTTTTTATTACCAAATTTTTTCCTCTTCATTTTTATTTTTTTGTAGTTAGGCAGTTATATATAAATGTATATATATATATATATTATTGATTTGAGAAAAATTAAAAAAGTGTGATAAAGGGGTGTTTGTAGTGTTGGGTGCTTCAAAAAACATTATAGCCAAGTTAAGTTTTTTATTTATTTTTTTTTTGCATTTTTTCCTTGATGATTTTTCATTTTATTGGGTTTTCATCTTTTTTTTGCGCCTGTTTTAGATATATTTATACTTTTTTGTTGCTGCTGTTCATTTTTTTTTATTATTATTTTCATGTAAAATATATTTTATTTATATATTTTTTTTTTGTTTTTTTTTTTTTGGTGGCGTACTCTTGCATTTTCTTTTTTTTATTTTTGTATTTATTACAAAGAAGTTTTGGCAATAAAATGTTTTTTGAAATTATACATTAAAAAAATCTGAAATCAAATATTGATTGGATTAAAGAATTGTGTTAAAAATCAAACTAAACAAATATTATTCAAGCGGTCCCCAATCAGATCCGAAAATGTTAAATCGGTAATTGTCACACTGACAAGAACGAACCAGCACAAATTATTGTAAAATTTACTGTTAATGTTCATGTAAGTGCACTCTTTTATGATCTTGGTACATTAGTTGAAAAGTTAGTCAGAGCTTAAGAAGCTTTTAAGGTTATTTATCCTTGTTTCGCAAACGGACAGTCTTATAATGATTATGGAAACATTTTTTAAAAACGTATTACGACCCATTTGACCCGTTTTTCAATTACAAATCCCTGAGAATACTATTTATAGATAAAATCAGTCAACTTACCTTACTATAAGTTAAGCAAAAACAATAATCAATACGGCGCGTAGTAATTGGCGCGTCCGCGGTAACCACCTCTTCTGAAACGAAAAACAGACCGGGATTAGCACATATCTTGATTATGAAATTATTGTTTATTTGCCTTACATTGCGCGTCTAGCGCCTCGGAAAGTGGAGTGACAACAAGAGCGAGAGACGCGTGCTCCTCGTCCCCGGAAACTGCCACGTGCAAAACGATTTGTGGTTGAAAGTCCGGGTCGATTTGTGCGCTTTGACATAACCTTAAAGTAAATGACAAAAGTTAATACTATTTACATATTAAAAAACAGAAGTAGACGAACCTTTATTTGACGACCTCTGAAAAGAGTTTCGTTCATGGCCAGTGCAGTCTCAACGTACTCCTTGGAACCAAACTCAATGTAGGCAAAACCCTTGGGATGTCCATCAGCCTTGTTGCAAAGTATGGTAACACGATTGATTGCGCCACAGCCATGAAAATGCGCCTCCAGCTCCTCGGCAGATGCACCATAATCAACATTGCCCACGTAGACGGACCTTGTGTCTATCTCCTGTTTCTCTTCAAGTGAAAGTGGTACGGTTGCCAAACCGGTTGTTGAACCACCAGCCATTTGTTTGTCTACCTCGGATTGCATTTGTTTAATCTTTTCAGCCTCTTCCTCCATCTCTTTGACGCGTGCCTTTATGGCCTCCAGTTCTGGATCGATCGTCATGCTGCCCTCCTCCTTTAGGATTTATTAAATATTGCAAATTAAGTCGTTTATTAAACTTAAAATTCAATTAAACTTAAAATGTTTTAAACACTACGCGTGCTTCAACTGGAGTGAGTAATTGTGAATGAAGGGGACGCTTCGAAAATGGCGGCTGCTTTGTTCGCAAGCTTTGCAAAAAAGCTTTTACTGCGAATTCCAGCGCTTTTTCATTCAAGGCGAAATAAAAAACTGGTTTATTGGCGTTCAAAACTTACTTCTGTTTCAGTCACAATTTCAGGCTCCTGTTCACCGTTTGTTTCTTCCAACGACTCCAAGAGCTGATCTTCGTTTAAAGTAATATCTTCATCAGCCATTTTAAGTGATTTCTTTTTTGTGCTTTGAACTTTGGTGCTTTGTTTATGTTTACTATACTAAACTTTTTCGCGTAAAAGCTTGCAGCGGCACTACGGTAGTTATCGGTATCGCACTTAACTGCAAAGAGAACACAGTGCAAGAGCGAATTTGATAATTAAAGAGTAGCACTTAATTCATTGTACGTGTTACGTTTTTAATTAGTTGCCTTTTTTACCTGTTCACAATGTGCGTTCCACTTTTGTGTGCATTAAAAATTAATATATTTACACGTTTGCATCTATAGAATTACTCTGAAACAACCACTTACGTTAAAATACAAGGCAAGGCGCTGCTGCTGACGTTTCTCGGTTCGCTCAAAATGGCCGCTGCCTAATGGTAATCCACACACGCCACTGCCGACAGAGATAACTGTGTTTTAATAAATTTTGATAATTTAGCCGTTTAAGCTGTAATAGTTTCAGTCGCTTCCACTTTCGAAAATAAAGCACACCAGTCAAATTAAATATTATTTCTGTATTTACAATACTCTAACACTTTTTCACAGAAACAAATCCGTCAACGCAGAAAATTGCAGCGAATATTTATTCGCCTCGTTTCTAGAGACTGTACAATAAAAATATCGTTTTCTATGAAAGCTATCGATATCAAACATATGTAATTGCTGCGAAAATAGAATAAACATCCTGTTTAAGATGGGCGACTCTGACTCGGAGTACGAAGAGACAGAATATTTGGTTTACGCCGACTTTAAAAATCATCTCGCCCCACATCAACTAAAGCACGAAGATGCTGCCATTCGTATAATTGGTATTGAGAGTGATACGCCCTTGGCCGAAATTAATGGTAACATTTTTAAAGGTACGACATGTGCATATTAAAACATGCGGCAAACACAATAAACAATTCCTAACACCTTTAAAGGATCGTACGACGTAGCATTGGGCACTAACGTTTTCTTTGAGAAAGACACCAATAGCGTATTTGGGGATCCACTTTACGAGCCAGTTTGCCGACAGCAATATAAATACGTGAATAAATCCGATAAAGTCATTAGTTTCGAACGTGTGTACATTGAAAATCTAACACAAGGAGTTAAAGAAGAAGTGGATCAGAAGCCAGAGGAACCAAAGCAACAAACGCTTAAGCTCAACATTAGCTACAGGGACGCTATAAACAAATTTGGCAAAGAACAGTGAACTGTAAGTGTGTATTTAAAATAATACAACACTTTTACCACTCAATAAAGATTGGTTTCGCATCTAAAACCTTTCGCATATATTTGCAGCACAATGGAACACGTACTGGAGAAACCGCTACCACCTATGAATCTTCGTGAATTTTTACACGAATATATGAGCCAAATAAACAATTCCACAAACGAAGGTGCAGAAGGAGTGCCATTTTATTTTCAATTGAATTCCCCTGTCTCGCCAGAGGTGGAAGAGAGCTGTTCCTTAGAAATGCTGGACGCGCCGGATGAGAGTCCAATTTGCGAATATAAACCGGGCCCGGAGATACGCCGTTACATCAAGACAAATCCGAATTTGGAAGGAAATGTGCCACAAATATACACGGCTATAATGGACCATAAGGCTCGTTCACGTGGAAATCCATTTACACGCACACAATATAGTTACCGTTTGATATCTGAATCGATGTCCAATCCCAAAGTAGAAACAATAGTATCTGCCGATGAATTTGATCTGGAGATAACTGTACGCTTCTATCGACCGCCACGTGCCGTACATCGTTACTACAAATTGGAACAACCCGTTTTTGCCGAGGAATTTAAGTGCTTGGGCAGCAACTATCTGACGGAGCTGCGCGACAAAATCTCCTGCATTTGCAATGGCAAACGTTTTGTGGATATAAGCACGGAGCCAGATGCGCCCCTACCAAAACTTGACACAGATCCCGGCTACTTTTTCATCAATGGCACATTCTTTAACGATACACGCAATCCAAACAATTGTGATTATTCAAAAACTGTTGTCGAATGGGCGCGCACAGCGCACGGTCTACAGGATGAAGTACTTAAGGTTGCAACAATGGAAACGACACGTTTTCTGGATCTCACGGTTCAATTGGGCACCCCATTGCAATATCTGCATCATGGCAATTGTGAGCATTTGTTTGTGTTCTCCCAGGTGGAGATTGTTAGACCGGTCAGTCAAGATTCGTATCCATTTTTGCGCGCTGTTAACACTTTAAATCGACGATCGTGCGAAACTTGCGGCTCAAGCGGCTTTCATTACATTGTGGAGCAGTCCCGCAGGCAGTTGCACGATCCTGCATATATGTGCCGCACCTGTTTCTATAGCTACAACTATGTTGATGGTAAGAAGGTGGGACAATTTAAAGCATATCGCATCTACGATTTTTCCGAACCCGATAATGAAGTTGGGGAAACGACGGATGATAAATTTGAGATAAGCGATAGTGAAGATAGCAACTAATTACATATAGTATGTATTTTTAATTTCATTTCATTTTCGATAAAATATATGCAAACATAAATTATTCATACTGTTCGTTTAGAAAAAAAATAAGTCAATACACAATGTAACAATATATATATATATATATAGTTAAACAGATGCGGTCAAGTTCTTGTACTATTTATATATAGTATAGTATATTAGCAAATGTTTGTTAGGAATCAAAATGCAAAATTTAACACAAGTATTTTGAGCTCCATTGAGCTTCGATCTTAATCTTAGTAAAATATGTATTTTTTTTTTTTTTGTCTATAAATTAGTTTCAATATCAAATAGGCGTACAGACACTTGACCAAGACCAAGGGCAAACAAGGGCAATAACACTAATTTTGGCCAATAATAACATACATACGTACATATGTGTATTCTCTATATATGAACACAAATATACTTAGATAATACAGTTATAGAGTTAAAAACATACATATGTGCGTGTTTAAATCGCTTGGATGTGAGTGTTTGTATACGAAAATGCTTTGAAACACTTTATGGCCTTCTTGAATTGGTTCACATCACGACTTAGTATACAAATTTGTAAAAGACAATAGAACTATAATAGCTCAATAGATATACTGGTTATAAATCACTATAAGTTATTTCAATAGGGTCAAGTCGTGAGTGTTTGCTTAAAATGCAAGATTCAGGCAATTAAAATTTTAAATATATGTAATAATTTACGCAGCTGCCATTTGTAACCTCTTTGGTTGTTTTCACTTTCGATTAAAGCTAATACCAGCGCTTTAGTCTTTTTGCCTAGCTTTGAAATACCAATTCACGCTCAACGATTAGATACTCCAGCATTTGGGCCGGCACTGGCAATTTGGCCAGCTCAGCAACGGGCATTTGACGTTGCAGCACGCGGCGACAAAGATCCTGTAGCTTTGGCATATTCAAGTATCGACTTAACGGATACTTAAGTATCACTGGAAACGGTGGCTGCATCTCGTTGGGCACTTTAACAAAGCACACAAAATTGTCATTGGTGCAGCGATGCAATATATCGTCAATCATCTCAACAATTGAGCCATATTGCAATTCCTCAAAGTGCCAAAATTGATCCCGATACTCCAAACGATAATGCAGCGTTACGTTCATAATGCGAAAGCTGAGCGTAAATTGTGATCCGGTCGTCTCTGAATCTCGTACCAAAAACGAACCAGTTGGCTTGTCACTTAGCTGACGCTGGGAATCGCGACGTGAAATCTCACCCCAGTACCACACTTGACTGCAAACGAAAAGAACATTTCTCATGCACATGATTCATCAACAAGTTAACATACACAAGCACATACTTGAGCATTTCCGAACAGGCTTTGTACATGACCTCATTAGGTGATTCCTGTTGCTCCAGCCATTTTTTCCTTATGAAACGCGTGTAATCATGCGTAAATGGCAACGTTGGTTCAATTCGTATGGTTGGCGCCAAAAATTCGTACATTGCATCGGTTGTTCCGCCATCGCAATCGCAATCATCGCCCATAGAATGCCAGTTGCGTAGAGCACTCAGACCGAGACCCATTTTCTTGCCAAGTCGCGAAAATACGTTCTTCTTGTCCTTACGCTTGCGCTGTGCACCGCCAATACTGCTACTGCCGCTACAGCTGTTGGTGGAGGCAGCATTGCTGCCACTTGCTTCCATGGCTCCGCCAATGGGTACATTGTTGTTATTTGTATGCAGCTGCGATGAATGCGGTCCATCTGCAACAGTTGAACTCGAACAGGCCAATGCTGAGTCAGACCTTTTGCGTCTGGTCAATGAATGAAACCAGCTGCGCTTTTCTTTTGTAGCTGCTTTTGTTGTTGCAGCTGCTGCACATAATACAAATTAAGGGGCAATTAGAATGAGTTGAATGTAGAAAGAACAAAAACACTGAAATACATACACTGCTCCACATTGCCGAGTGCTTGCTGGCTTGATAGGTTTTGGTTTCTCACCCGACTTCCGATTCCCGTTGCTACACTCCCACTCGTATTGGCTCCAGCAGCACCTTGGCCTTGGGTATGGCTGCGTGAGTTTGTGTTATGTTTCTCACCGTTACTCATCTTAACCAATTTTCGCGAGTACGTTTTAAGGTAGCAATCGATCTTAAAGCTTATCACATACTTAACCTAACTATAAACTCCAGTGACTAACTTTTATTAAATACGATAAGAATGTATTTGTTTTCGTTAGGAGTAGTAGTATACAAGAAGTGGAAGGGCTTTTGTGTGAGAGGGATGTTCAATGTATCGATACTTTGCGCGAGTGTGAATTGACTAGTTGCGTGTGCTTGTTCCTGAGGTACCCTGTAACCATTAAAATCTTACGATATCTTGTATTTTATGGCGTACGTTATATATAACTTTCTATAACTTTATAAGTTGTATTCTTATAAAAGTTTGTCTGTTTGCTTACCCATCCACTTGTGCTTGATAACTTTTCTGCATAAAGCGAATACACACATATACCCTTTTGCGAGATTGATAGTTATTGATATTTTACTCGATAGCTTCTTGTATCGATAAGCCACCGATAGAAAAGTGTAAGCACACACACACACACACAAACATATGCGAGGCATGTTTCAAACAATAAATAACTTAAGCAATAATGGATAATTTTACGATGAAAGTGGATTTATCCAACTTTTTTACGGATGTCCGCAGCTGTTCTTTAGTATTGGTTGATTCCAAATGGTCAAATATCAAGGATTTACAGGATCACATTCAAAAACTGTTCCAACTGGTAAGTCAATTTCTAAGATCACAATATGCACTTTTCTGTGTTCTGATCATAAAAAATCTTATAGACGAACATCGGCTTGTTGACCAACGATGGATGCTATTTGCCACCCAAAGAGTCTATCATGGTACTCCAAGCAACCGGTTCGCTCAAGGCTTTTACATTCAATTTTGATGATGAGCCAAAAATTGCGGCTGAATTAAGCAGAAAACGCAGGAATCGTTCTGTATCTGTAGAAACGGAAAAAGATCTTATAAGCTCCACACCTAATTATCCCAAGCGAACCAAATGCAAACCCGTTGCAACCGAAGAAGCAACAGCATTTTTGGAGCCCGCACCAAAGCAAGACGCTTCGATTGAGCTGAATGGTAAAAGTGTGAAGCGAAAAAAATCTAAGCGAAAGAAGGTGCAGGCCGAAGAGGAACTCGAGGAGCCGCAAGTGAGCAGCGTACAGCCGCTGGAAGGAACAGCATTGCCGACTCAATCAATGCTTTTGCCAGATGCTGAAAATTTAAGTTTTGTTAAGGTGCCAAATACTACCAATAACAACCACATTATCTATCAGGATAATGATATGATAACGGAACCAGCAGATGCCACAGCAGTCGAGACAAGCCGTCAAAGTGCAAAAGCCGCAGTTGACGTGGAATTTCGATGTCCGCTTATGGAAATGGATCTAAATGTAGTGCGCACTTTTAAACTTCCACGGAAATCGGTTCCGATTCAAATACTGGAAAATATTATTATTCCGGCGACAATAAGACAAAAGTCTACAGAGGCTGAGAATGAATCGCCTTTAAAAGAAGCAGAAATATCAACTGAAGTTGCAGCTGAAGCTGAGCAGAAATTACCAACTCCAGTTTCATCTCAAAATCAAGTGGAAATGAATGAAATCAGTGTGCTGGAAGAGGAAGATCCCGTTTCTGAAGAGCCAACGCAATTGGCTGAGCAAAGTCTGTTGACATCCGACTCGGAAGATGATGTTATGGTGCTGGATGACACAAATTTGGATGACTCGGATACAGATGTACAAGCTGTGCCAGTGAAGGATGACTCAACACCGGATATAATTGCAGATATGTTGCGGAATGCCGTGGATTTAGAGAATTTGCCAAACGCGGGTGAAACTTTAATCTTTAAGTTAGCCAAAGTCAGGAATAACGCAGAGTCAAAAGGCTCGAAATTCTCTTATACCGATTACATAGCTGGAACCTGTTCCTATGTGAATCGGCGCACAAAGCAAATAACAATTCAAGTAATCGGTAATTATTTCTACAATCAAGTACTATAATAGATGATATATAAATATATTCTATATTTTAGCCAGTGGCAGAGGGATTACCCATGTACTCAGACAATATTCTAACAATTGTGAAAGTTCTTTTGATGCCACACCAAATTTGAATGTACATTTTAAGGAACTGATTGATGCAAAGGTCATTGTGTCCGAGGTGGATTAACAGCAACTGCGAAAGGCCAAAAAATACTTTTCATGCGTTTATATTTATTTTCCACATTTTTTTTGTTGATGTAAACGCGATCCAATATAACATAAATCTACGAGAGTCAATCGAATGTTAGTTCAGACTGTATGCGTTTTAATTTGTTCCAATAGATCATCGGCCTCCTCGGCGGTCTTGACTCGCAGCAACATGGACAATGGCTTTGTCTCCTCCGGTGTGGGTAGACAGACCATCATGACATTATTCTTGCCCATGCGTTGGCACGGCAATCCCTCGCTCAGTATAAGATTGACCAGAATGTTACCTAAATTGGTATCAGCTCGCACCAGCAACTGTGTCTTCTTTGTGTCCTTGACGGGCTTTAAGTACAACGTACCAACACCACGATCAGCATAATCCGCACCCTTTTTGACAAACACTTTGCAGCGTTTCGAATATATGGCATCTTCTTCAACGACCTGCGGGTGTAAGGAGATATTTTTAATTGCAAGTTTTTAAAGCAAATGAAGTTGAATTTGTTTGTTACCTGCTTGAACTGCACGACCGGTGGAGTGTCCTCCTCCTCCTTTTCGGCAGCTTGAGTATCCGCAGCAGGCGGATTTACATTGCCAAAAGAGAAAGATGGTGTGGCGCCCGAAAAGGAGAATCCAGTTGAGGCTGGCAACGCGGGTGTCGCGCCATCGGTTTTGCCGAAGCCCGTAAAACCCGATGTGCTTGGCTTATCATTGGAGCTGTTTAAGCCAAAGGTGAAACCATTTGTTTTTGGCACATCACTATTGTTAGTTCCGAAAAAGAAGCTTGTCTTAGGAGGCTCTTCTTTATTGCTGTCAGTTTCCGTGGATTTGGCACCCAAACTAAAAATGCTCGTAGCTGAAGCTGTGCTTGATGTTGCCTCTGACTTGGTTGGTGAAACGTTTGTCGTCTGAACAGCACCTAGGGAGAAGAGTGGCGATGTAATTGTGGTTGTGGTAACACCACTGGAAACGGTAGTGACTGGCTTCTTTTCAATGGTATCGCTGGCACTGGAAACGGGAGCACTGGGCTTTAGAAACGAAAAGGTATCGGCAGCAGGTGCAGGTGCAACTGGTGCAGCAGTTAAGGACGATGAAGCCTTTTCGGTAGTCGTTGTTGTGTTGGGTGTGCCAAAGGAGAAACCAACAGCTGCCGGTGCTGCTGCTTTGACTTCAGAGCTTGGAGAATTGCCAGGTTTGCCAAACATGAAGCCGCCAGCTGGCGATGATGGTGCAGCTTTTTCGGTGGAATTGCTACTCGGAATGCCAAAAGAAAAGCCGGCAGCAGGAGAAGATGATGTTGGTTTTTCGGTGGTGTTGCTGGCTTTGCCGAATGTAAAGCCGGCAGCTAAAGACGGTGTTACTGTGACGGTGGGCGCCGAAGTCGCTGTGGTGCTCGCATTGCCAAACGAGAAGCCCACTGCAGTCGAGGTGGTGGACGGTGTGGTTGCTGTGCTGGTTACGGATCGGTTAAAAGAGAATCCAGCTAATGCAGGTGCTGTTGTTGGTCTTGCATCTTCAAGATTATTATTTTCCTCTAGCTCGCTTAGATGCCGCTCATAACTGCGAAAAACGGGCGTCAGTATGACATACGGATCCCTGTCCATGCGCTCTTGCAGAAATTTCATAACGGCCATATTCAATTTTCCCAACGCATCACGCTGGTCTGTCGAAACAGAAATCGGACTACTATTTGCCGATGACAGCTGCACAGTATTTACGGCCGAATTAAACATAGGAGTGGTTGTCATTAATGACTTTGTAGTGGTGACAGCCGATGCTGAAGGAATACCAAAAATAGAAGTACTTGTTGTCGTCGTTGTTGTTGATGATGCTACGGCGGCGGCGCTGCTGCTTGTTTGGAAATCAGTACGGATTTTTTTGTCCGATGAAAGTGTTTTCGCTTGCTCCGTTCGTTTCACATCGGTGCTGCTACTGGGTTTCGCAAAGCAGTCAGCATCCGATGCCGATGCCGTTGAAGCCGGTGCAGACGCTGCTGGCAATTTGGATAAAAACGCAAAGGGCGATGCGGCAGCATTGCCGGCAGTTGAGCTTGCATTCCCCGGCTTGCCAAAACCTTATTGGCAAGCAAAGTGAATTTAATATAATGGATCGCTTTTTAACTAACGAAAACGTACCTGAAAATCCACTAAATACACTTT
This sequence comes from Scaptomyza tumidula, assembly GCA_035044465.1. Lineage (NCBI taxonomy): Eukaryota > Metazoa > Arthropoda > Insecta > Diptera > Drosophilidae > Scaptomyza > Scaptomyza tumidula. The sequence goes on along the minus strand of JAWNNW010000444.1, from coordinate 14,541,520 downwards.
TACGAGGACTGTCAACAGCGTCACCGTCTTTGGTTGCTTCAGTTGCCGGCTGTCGCCTTGTGGCCTTCTTCATAACGCGTGCCTTAAGCTCTTCTGGCGGCGCCGTTTTGAATGTGCCTCGCTCCTCGGGTTCGTCCTCTTGCGCCCAGTTCTCGTGGTCCAGATGCGAAGTTGCTTGCCGCTTACCAGCCATTTCTATTTGGTGTATATTAGTTCACTTCAATAAAATATGAATTTATTTTATTTGAGTGCGTCTGAGAAGCAAAGTGGATTAAGTGTGTACTTAGTTGTTCACTAATGTGTGAAAATGAACAAGTTCATGGAACGGTAAGAGATTGCTTGTTCACCGGTTCGTGCTGTAACTGAATTTCTTGAAATCTAACATTTTGAAAAGCCATTTAATAACAAAGCATTACCAAATATAAATCTTTCTTTTTGTTAAATTCTGTAAAAAAATTTTGTTTTATTATTTGTATACCACCACTTCTGTGAATTTACAACCATATATTTGCAGCCCTGAAACGTACAGCCACTGCGCTGGCTGTACAACTTTTGTACGATTATCGGACATTTTTAGCACATTTTTATAGTGAACTATGGACAGCACTGGGCAACAGTGTACGCGACGACGACGCTAGCAGAGAAGCAAAAAATTGCAATATTAATAATATTTCATTTTAACTCCGGTCCGGGCGCGTCAGAAATAAAAAAAGTGAAAAAACGACAATTGTGATGAACAAATTGTCTTGAGTATGTGCACGATTATTAGCAATGTGACAAACAATTGCGGTCTGTAAATATGCGCGGCGCATTTCTCTACTACTGTAACTTTAATTGCGCTTCGACTGCGACTGCGACTCGAATTTAGCTGCAAAGATGAGGCGATCAGGTGGCGCGCCTAAAAAGTGTACGATAAACACAAGAAAAATGTTGTGTGCGTAAATCAAAAGTGCAACGGCAGCGTGTGTAAAAGTGAAGTGTAAAAATATCAGACGTAAAAATTGCTGCAAAAGGAAGAGAGTGTAACAAGAGTAAACTAATACAGACGTACGTGTGCCCACACCAACACCAGCGTCAAGCCCAACATTCACGCACACACACGCACGCACACCAAAAAACACGAAGAAGGCATCGTAAATCGTTGTCGCTTGTGTTATCCTGCCTATTAATTCCTGTTGCCTCTTCGTGTGATCCTTTTGGCAGCAGCAGCTGTCCGGGTCGTGTTTTTGCTTGCCCTTGCAACGCGCATCCTTTGTCATATATTGTTCGTTATATTTTTGTTGTTGCGCCTGGTTGTCCTTGAAACTCGCCACTGTTAGGTTTGTGCAAAAACGAAAAAACCCAAAGAAATAAAAAGTTTGACCAGTTTGGCAATTAAAGCAACAACAATAGCAAAATGCCGCCAGCATTGATTGGCATCGCCGAGTTTGTGGAGGAGACGCGCGATGATTACAATTCGCCCACCACCTCAACATTTGCGTCCCGCATGCCGGATTGCCGTCAAACGATTAGCATATTGGAAGAGGTAAGCATTAACACGAACACTCTCTCGCTCTCTCTATCTCTCTCTCTCTCTCTTACGTTTTCAAAAGTTCAAGGTAGCTAATCAATGATCCAGCTCTATTTGCTTGTACACACACACACACACACATACATGCACAAGTCACAAATGTAAATTACTGCGCTTTATTCACTCCCCCACAAAAACAAATTTGTTTATTATGTATTTCAATAGTGGCGACCTATGAAAAGCAAACATGTAGAAACTAAAACAACAATGCACTCTTCATTGGCACATCGCCAAGTGAATCCCCTGCAGTCTCTCTCTCTCTCGCTCTCCTTTTACAATTGTTCTACGATGACGTCGGTGTCGGCAATTGCAGGTGGTTTCTTCTTCCTCCATTAAAAGTCATAAATAATGAAAGTGCACATTCTGAAATCAATGCAGCTGCCCCCCCCCCCCCCCACAATCCCCTGCCCAATTTTCTCGTCCCCATACGAAACACAAGCGAGCAAAAGCAATGTTTTATTTTTAGTCATTGCAGCTGCTGTTACACCCTATATAAAATAAAACACTCACAAACACACATACACACACACTCATACATTGCTATGGGTTTGCTGCTCTGTTTGCACTGTTGTTGTTCTTGTTGTTGTTGTTGATAAAGGCAAGTGCGGGCGGAAAAGGCGTATGTGTGATAAAGCAGACGTTGCCATATGCAAGGCATATTTAGCTTTAAGCCGCAGCTCGGCCCACGATCACAGCTTATCAATCAACTACTCACAAAATATACTATATATATACATATATATATATATAGTGTATATAAGGCACACCCATTAAATTCCTTTGCATGCATTTTTCATCGAAATTTGTGTGCTCCAATTCTTTGGCTAAAATTAGCTATCAGCTGGCAGCCGTTGCACAGTGGTCTCCAGCCGCAAATAACAGTTAAAATGCATGTTTTACAACCCAGCAACAGCAACAATAAAGCTTAATCATTTACTTTGTTGCAAGCTGAGCGAAACTGTTTTTAATCACTTAAGTGCTTAATCTAAGTACAAAAGTTTCTTTTCAGTTTATTTTTTGCTTAGCTAATACCAGTGTGCAGCAAATGAACTGAAATTTGTTATGTTTATTAAAAACACGTCACTTCATTCCGATTCGATTTAGTTTGTTTGACAGCAAAATGAATATTTAATTACATTGATGGCTTTTCAAACTGTGCCCCAAATGCCCCAAATCACTATATATGAATGAAAAAAAGACAACACGACACACCTTTCTTTTATGTCTTTCATATTAAATCTATATACCATATATGTATATGTGTTAAATCCTCGCAAAACATACAAAAAGATTACAATACACATATTTGTATAATAATACAAATATATATAGATATATAATGCCGTTTTCGGCTGACCAGACAGCGGCGGCATTTGAACCTTTTTCTTTTTTTAAGAACTTCCATCTTTTGTTATCAAGACACACACAACGGCATAAAGTCCAACAACAACAAAATAGGAGGGATAGTTAACAACGAAAAAGAAAAAAAAAAAAAAACGAGCAAAAAAAAACTTGCTTGATCGCTAGAAAGAGAAACGAGAAACCAGTTGTGTTGTTCTTGGGCTTGACCAACTTATTATTGTTATTGTTCTGAGCAATTTGCGTTCCAAATATTGTTATATATATATGTATTTTTTTACCGCAAAATGTTTACTTATACATAACAGCACACTTAAACATATTATGACTAATCTTTATTAACATCTTCACATTGTTATTTCTTATCGCTTGCCCAGTCACTATTTTAGTTGTTATGCCATTGCAAAAAGGCATAAAATTGCAATCGTAGAATGTATTTATCTAATCGTTGATAGATTTGCTGAGTGTATATATATGTTGTATGTTGAATGTGAAGTTCTTTAAAACTTTTATCAAAGGCACTGATTGCCCCATATGCAACAGCGTTTCTAATTCAATAAAATGAATTAATATTAATTGAAAAGTCAAAAGGTTAAACGAGTTATGGCCAAGTGCATACGTAAGTGTGAAGGGGCATCTTCTTAGACTAAGCCTTAGCTTTCATTTAATAATTACTATAATAAATAAATATCTATTTTTCTTTACAGCGCCTGGAGTTCGATCGCGAAGGTCTTACCAAACTAAAGAAGGCCGTCAAAGCCATACACAATTCTGGCAATTGTAAGTAAAAATTCGAACCAACTACACCCAACAAACATTTATACTTATGTTACTTTATCTTGTTAGCTCATGTGGACAATGAAATGTTTATGGTGCGCGGATTGGAGCGTTTGGGTGGCAAGGTCATTGATCAGGATGAGCCAGACATTGGTGCGGCGTTTCTCAAGTTTTCTGTGGTCACCAAAGAGCTCAGTGCGCTAATGAAAACACTGGTAAATATATATACATTAAAAACGACATTAAATAAATTTAAACTAATTTCATACTCATACTATTCATTATCAGATGCAAAATATCAACAACATTGTCATGTTTCCGGTGGATTCGATGTTAAAGAGCGAACTGCGCGGCGTTAAAGGCGATATGAAGCGTCCATTTGATAAGGCGGCCAAAGACTATGAGGCAAAGTTTATTAAAATTGAAAAGGAGAAAAAGGCCCAAGCCAAGGAGGCGGGCATGGTGCGTACTGAGATCGATGCCGCTGTCGTTGCCGATGAAATGGAAAAGGAGCGTCGTTTATATCAATTGCAGACCTGCGAATATCTGCTCAAATACAAAGAGATCAAAACAAAAACTGGCATTGAGCTCTTGCAGCATTTTATTGAGTATTATCACGCGTTAAATAAGTGAGTTTGCCTTTTCGTTTTGTAGCTGAGCTGCATGCATAATTTGTACTCTGCATACGGTTTGTCAGTCTTGTTGTCAGTTGTTTCTTGATTTTTGTTAACTGACAACGCTTTGCTAAACATTTATCTACAGGGTATCTTGAAGTCACCTCCGTAGTGTACCTTTATTGATATTGTTTACGCATTTAAATAACAAAAACTCATATTGACATTGCAGTTACTTCAAAGATGGTCTGCAAACGATCGAACACTTTGGCACGTACATTAGCGATCTGAGCGATAAGCTGCATGTGATCAAACAGAAGCAGGACGAGGATAGACGCAGCTTGTTGGATTTGCGAACATTGTTGAGCAGCACACCGGTTTTTGAGCGTGGCGATAATGCATCGGCATCGGAGAATCGTAGCGCTGGTGGCGGTGGTGGTGGTGGTGCGGGTGCTGGCTACTCGTTGCATCAGCTGCAGGGGGACAAGCATCATGGTGTCACGCGTCAAGGGCATCTGCTCAAGAAGAGTGAGGGCAAGGTGCGACGTGTGTGGCAGAAGCGACGTTGTCGCGTCACCAGCGACGGCTTCCTAGACATTTTCCATGCGGATGAATCAAAGCCGCCGACACGTGTTAATTTGCTCACCTGTCAGATTAAACCGGTTCCCGATGACAAGCGTGGCTTTGATCTAATCAGCTGTAAGTGTTCGAAAAACATTCGTTTATCGCTTTAATTCAACAACAATAACATTGTGCATCTGTTGTTTTTGTTGTTTTGGTTGTTGTTGTAGACAATCGTCCGTATCATTTTCAAGCAGAAGATGAAATGGATCAAAAGGTCTGGATGGCTGTTTTGGTTAATTGCAAGGAGAAAGCGCTCACCAAGGCCTTCCAGCATGCCAATCCCACGACGAATCCCACCCTTGTCGAGCTACAAAAGACGGTGATTCGTTATGTACAACTGTTGCCGGGCAACGATAGATGTTGTGATTGTGGTTCGCGTAACGATGTCACCTGGATAAGTCTCAACTTTGGCATTCTCGTTTGCATCCAGTGTTCGGGCGTGCATCGTGATCTCGGTGTTCATCATTCGCGCATTCAAAGCTTGACGCTGGACAATCTTACAACAGCCAATCTACTTATAGCACGCGCCATGGGCAACAGCACATTAAATGACATTATGGAAGCGAAGCTGGGCAGGGGCAAGCTCAGTCACGAAAGCAGCATGTAAGTCCAGCAACTTCTCTTTGCTTCGCGTGCATTTTACTCAATTCATTGCAACATTTACAGGGAGGAGCGCTACGATTTTATACGCGCCAAATATGTTGCCAAGCGTTATGTGATGCGCACCTGTGCGGATGATAATGATTTGCGCTGCGATCTGGAGCAAGCGATTGTCAATGCTGACATGAGTCAACTACTCCAAGTTTGGGCTGAAGGTGCCGATCTAACCTGCTGTTTGCCCAGCTCTGATGCTGGCGAAACGGCTCTGCATTTGGCCGTGTTGCGCGAAGGTGGATCCACGCTACACATTGTTGATTTCCTTATACAGAACATGCCGCCCAAGGGCTTGAATCGAGCCACCAATCCGCCCGGTCTGCTGGATGTTACCGGCAAGAATACATCGTTGCATCTATGTGCAATGCACGATCGTCGCGAGTGCATGAAACTGCTGCTGCGCTCTGGCGCTGATTATGAGCTACGAAATTCGCAGAACAAAACTGCTCTGGACATTGCCAAAGAGATGGGTCACAATAGCTGCGAGGACCTGGTAAGCATGGAGCTTCACTTAAATAATATAACTGCTTTGTTGACTATTCGTTACTTTGGCTTGACAGATTGAATGTGCCATAAAGCGGGAGAAGAGCGCCTTTGATCACATCAACACCGATTGGAATCTGCCCAACGAGGATGGCTCCACAGATTTCAGTGACGATGAAACTGTCATCGATGAGCGCGTCAGTATACAAATTAAAAACTTAATTTCACAATTTACATATTCTGACATATTTTATATATTCCACTCTTCAAACAGAAGCCTCGTTCACGGCCACCCAGTTTTGCCGGTGGCGATTCGCCTGTGCTACGCTCACGCTCCTCCACATGCGATTCCATACAGTCTAGTTCTAGTCCAATTGCCAATTGTCCAAGTCGCCAGTTTACACTCACCAGTTTTCCACAATCCGCTGGCACATCGCCCAAACAGCACACAAATGTGGGTCAGTATTTGGGCAGTGGCAACAATTTGGCCAGCAGCGGCCATAATGCTTCTGGTGCTGGTTGTGGTGGTGGTGGCTCTAGTCCCGGTTCTGTATGCAGTCAAAATGTACGCGGCGCACGCAACAGTTTAAATATGCAAACTGACCTGGCACATGTGACGGGCGCACGCAAATCAACTTCGACGGCCAACATGAACTCACTTAAGAAGCGGGCTCCCGCTCCGCCGCCAGGCACTTTGAGTGGTGTTCCAAATAGTATATTCTATTCTGGCACATTGCCTCATCCGCCCAGGCATTCGCAGAACATGGATGCAAACGATATACGCACCATTAATCACAAGAATCAATCAATGGATGCAGTGGCGTATGGCACGTTGCCGCACATGCGCAGCATCGAGAACTCGCCACGGATTATAGGCAGTGGAGGAGTTGGTGGCGGCGGAAGTGGAGCTGGCGGTGCTGGAAATGGCAGCAATAGCAGTTTAATGCCCATGACAACATTCGGCCATAAGCGTTCACCCAGCGGCGAATCATTGAATCGTAATATCCATTTGGCTGGTGCCAAACTGGTGCTGCCACCCACTGGAGAGGTGCCCTTGCTCAAGCATGTGGACAAATCCTTGCTTATGAGACCCAAAATACCACCACCAGGACCACCAGCAGGTAATTTACTAAAAAACTACGATTTCAAACAATAACTAATTTCATTTGGTTTCATAACCATCCAAACAGAGCGCGAGATACCAAATGGTCAATCAAATGAGAGCATTAGTTCCATGGATGAGGGTCCAATTGCGCCGCCACGCAAGGTAAGTTCTTTGCATCCTTGCAACAAATCAAAGGGATGCGTTCGTAGTTGATGGGAGTTTTGCAAAATTGTTTTTTTACAAATGTATATCCTATGTTATCTCCTGTAATTCACAACATTTTCAGCGCAAGCAACAAAACATGTTGAGATTAGAGCATTCCAGCGAGGAAACGGTAAATTGCAGAGACAAAAAAAATCAAATCAAACAATACAAACAAATTTTTGCCGTCTTGTTGTTGTTACGTTCTTTCCTGTTTATGATTTTTACTACATGTGTGCATTTTTCTCAAAAGCTCTTCTAACTCCATGCGCGCATTACTCAAACAATATTGTCTATTCTTCTGTGTTTTCTAATATTTGTTGCACTAACTTTAAACAAGCAAAACCTATTAATGCATTAAACTAATGTTTAAACTATAACATTTCACAGCTCATCAATCAGTCCACCAATTTTACGGAATACGAGTCCTGGCACACGGATATGGACTCTTCTGGCGGCGGTCTGGATCATTCCGCCGAGTCAAATGTCTCATCTAGCGATAATGACAGGCTTAACTCATCGCCCGACAATCAGTTAAAGAATCCAGTCGGCGTTGGCTCCGGTGCCAAGTTGCATTATGTAAGTTCATTCAGTATATATATCCAAATTTGTGTTGAAATAATTTTTGATTGTTCTTTGTAGAATGGACAACGTCGATGCCGTGCGCTTTATGATTGTGTGGCGGATAATGATGATGAGTTGGAATTTAAGGAGGGGGAAATATTAATTGTGCTGAATGAGCGCACCGATGATGAGAATTGGATGGAGGGCATTATTGAGGGGCATCCGGCGAGACGTGGCATGTTTCCCGTTAGTTTTGTGCATATGCTGCCCGATTAAATGGCATCACTTTATGCAACTGGTTGCGTGTGTGGCTGAAAGTATGTGCATGTGTGTGTTAAAGAGCGCGAGTGTATGTGAGTGTGCGAGTGTTTATTATTTATTACGATTTTTTAATCACAAAATTACAACTATGTACTGTATTTATTTGTAATGGGGGTTTACTCGATTCTTGTATACGCACACACAAAGCTATAAAATTGTCTCAAGCAGATAAACGTAAATAATTTTATTGATGATTCTTTATTTTAAAAAAAGCGAACCTAAACAGAGTATACTATTATAATTATGTAAACACTTATTCTGTGTATATTTTAATTGATAATGTATCCATTTTTAAAGCATATATACTATAAGTAGGCGCCGCTTTTGAATTGCTTTTACAACTAAATATGTCCTTCAAATGTGTTATAGGCTATAATTTCTATCTATAACAAACAACATCATCATCATATTATACTAACTTAACTTGCTAGCCAAAAACCATGACGGTGTCCTCTTAAGCTAACTCTGTTGTATCAAATATATCGAAAGATCGGAAATGATGAAATTATGTATTGATATATGCTTAACAATACGCTGCCATATATAAATACATATACATATGTAATAACAAACAAATAAAATAAATATTTAAATAAAAGCCGACCTGGTCTGGCTATTTACTTTACATAAACTCAAATACACAAATTATGTAATACTGTTGAAGGATTTAAATGAAAGTTTATAAAACAACGTTAATTAACAAAGTTTACTCAGATTAAAGCTTAACTCAATTGCAACCATTTAACTAAAGCCTAAACGCTATTACATATAAATAAAATATATATATATATTATAAAAAAAAATTAAAACAAATATATAAAAATACATATTAAACTCTAAAAGTAAAAGCATAAGTATACATTTCAACCCCCTGTACCTAGAAGTTGTTACGAATTAAGCAAACAAATAATATTAACTTGTATATCATATTCCAAAGCGCTGTCAAGAGAGCAACATTAAGAATTCTGGACTATTTTGACTTTGTTGTATACCACACACATCATCACTATGTATATGTAAACTGTAGATACAATTTTTTTTTTTACTGTGAACACCACCCTTTTACATTTTGTATACACGTTTCAGTATTTATTTAGCAAAAAACCTTAATATTACACTATAAAGTATATTTGATATTATAAATAAGACAAATAAAAGAAAAACTCAACGCTTATTAAACATACATACATGTAAGGTTGTGTTTTTACCAAAAAACCAAACTAAACCGTTTATTCAAAACTAAATTCGCCGGGCTATGCATAACTTGTATGAATCGAACTCGTCATACGGATCGAGCATGGTTGGTTGTATGGTCGTGCAAGCCTGTAAATTTATTATCGTACAACTATCGATACTTATAGTATTGGCAAACATTGAATAAATTGTGGTGGTAGGTTGATTATCAATAGTCGATTACATGAATTAATCTGCAAGACATAAATTAAGTTGTGTAGTGCAAATTATTATTTAACGCGTATATTGTGTTATTCTCCTTGCCTGCAGCAAATTAAGTGCACAATCTCAGCTAGAAACTTGGACTCAAACAAAGAAAGTGCCTTCTACCCACGCTATTCAGTTTATTGCTGATGGCGACTGCGAGAAGTGTGTAAAACTAGCGAAAGGCATTGCATATATCGATATCGTCGGCCTTGTTTAGCACTAGCTCAGGGTAAATTTATGCCAAAACAAGAGCAGTTTTCCTGATTGCCAAACAAAAAAAAAAAAACTATTGTGTGCACAATAGCATTCAGACCGGCAACTATTCGTAGTAGGATTCAGCAGCGGTAACAAAATTGATTCAGCGCCAGCGCCGTGAGCACTAACAGGCTCCAGCGTATTGGACATTACGCACTCATTTTCATCTCAAGCAATGAGTGCTGCCAAGAAATTCAGGCCTATGGATACGAGTGAACTAAACGACACTGAGAATATTGCCGCCTGTTTGAAAAAGGGTGACAACAGCAATCCATTAACAACGACGACGACAGCAACAAACCGTAGCGCCTTCGCTGCTCAAAATATGAATTCTGCAGCATCCACAAATGGCGAACGATTGCCAAATTTCTCAAAGCTGGGTCCACATCATGGCAATGAGATACGCGCGGCATCAACTACCTCAAATCTTCTTAATCGCATGGGCGCCATACACAACACCAAGCCGGGTGATGTCAAAAAGATTGTTATTAAGAACTTCAAGGGTAAGTCGCAGCAGGAGCCGCGATAACGATAACGATTACAATAATTTATACAACAATTGCAATTTAAAAACGCATTTAGCTAAACCCACACTGCCGGATAACTATTCTGAGGACACTTATGTGAAACTGGAGGAGGCCGTTATCGCCATACAATTGTCCAAGCCCATCAAATATTCACTGGAAGAACTATACCAGGCTGTTGTAAATATGTGCAGTCATAAAATGGATGCACAATTGTATGCCAAACTCAAGGAGCTGACCGAGCAGCACGTCAAACGTAATATCAAACTGAAGGAGCTCACGGGCGGTAGCTTGGACAAGCTAGTAAGTAGTAGTAGTAGTAGTAGTAGTAACAATTCGATAGTTCTTTAAACAATGAAATTATAATTTCAGGTTTTGCTTGAGAAAATCAACAATTGGTGGCTATCATTCTGTCAGCAAATGATAATGATACGGAGCATATTTTTATATATGGATCGGACATATGTGCTTCAAAATTCGTCCATACACTCGATATGGGACATGGGGCTGGACCTCTTTCGCATACACTTTGCACAGAACAGTATCGTCCAGAAGCGCACCGTTGACGGCCTGCTAACGCTCATTGAAAAGGAACGCCAGGGCGCATCCGTCGATCGTGGCCTGCTAAAGAGTTTGGTCCGTATGCTTTGTGATCTGCAGATATACAGCAGTGCGTTTGAGGAGAAGTTCCTTGATGCAACCAATCAACTCTACAAGGCTGAGAGTCAACGTAAAATGCAGGAGTTGGAGGTGCCTGAGTACTTACAGCATGTAAGCAAACGTCTGGCCGAAGAGAATGAGCGTCTCTTGCATTATCTTGACTCCAGCACAAAGTATGTTGATTAAATTTAGTCTATATATATATACTAAACTTTTTTATGCTCTTTGTGCAGACATCCTTTAATATATAATGTAGAAAAGGAACTGCTTGCCGAACACTTAACGACAATTCTGCAAAAGGGCCTTGATTTACTGCTAGAGGACAACAGACTGAACGATTTAACGCTTTTGTATGGTCTACTTAGTCGTGTCAAAAACGGCACCTCTGAACTATGCGGCAACTTTAATGGTTACATCAAGGCAAGATAAAGGACGTCCTGCTATTTTAAAAAGCTTTTAACTTTTGTTAAATATTTTAGAAAAAGGGACGCACCATTGTCATAGATCCTGAGAAGGATAAGAGCATGGTTCAAGATCTGTTGGACTTCAAGGATAAAATGGATGTTATCGTGCGCAACTGTTTCGAGCATAATGAAAAATTCACAAATTCATTACGTGAGGCCTTTGAGTTCTTCATCAATCAGCGCGCCAATAAACCTGCTGAACTTATTGGTATACTATTGTCTTATATGTATAAAAATAACCTGCTAATGTATTTCAATGACTTTTGTCAACAGCAAAATATGTAGACATGAAATTGCGTTCAGGCAATAAGGGCACCACCGACGAGGAGCTGGAAAAGACATTGGATAAGATCATGGTTCTGTTTCGTTTTATACATGGCAAGGACGTCTTTGAGGCATTCTACAAAAAGGTGACATCCAGCAAACCTTTACATCAACAACTATTATAATATATTAATAACTTGTAAATTATCTAAACAGGATCTGGCTAAACGTTTGCTTGTGGGCAAGTCGGCCTCAGTGGATTCGGAAAAGAGTATGTTATCGAAATTGAAACAGGAATGCGGCGGTGGTTTCACATCCAAGCTAGAGGGCATGTTCAAGGACATGGAACTAAGTCGTGATGTTAATTTGGCATTTCGTGGTCATGCGCTTAGCAACGATCCTGATGTAACCAATCTAGACTTAACCGTCAGCATACTGACCATGGGCTATTGGCCAACATATGCGCCCACCGAAGTCACAATGCCGCCACAATTCATCAATCCGCAGCAAATATTTAATAAGTTCTATCTTGAAAAGCACAGCGGGCGAAAGCTACAATGGCAGCCAACGCTGGGCAATTGCGTGTTGCGTGCCAGTTTCGATGGGGTGAGTTAACTGTTTATATCTATAACAAGTTATTGATAATTCTATTTAATACTCTTTGCATTTCATTTGTTAGGGTCCTAAAGAGTTGCTGGTGTCACTGTTTCAAGGACTCGTCCTGCTGTTATTCAATGATAAGCCAACGCTGAGCTACGAGGAAATATTGGCTGCCACTCTCATTGAGGATGGTGAGCTGCGACGCACTCTGCAGTCGCTGGCCTGCGGACGTGCTCGTGTCATCACCAAGACGCCAAAGGGACGCGACATTGAGGATAAGGATCAGTTTGATTTCAATAATGAGTTCATTAACAAATTATTCCGCATTAAAATCAATCAAATACAAATGAAAGAAACGGTAAGCAATGCAAACAAACCTTTGTGAATTCAACACAAGCTTTTTTATTAACTATTGCAGAACGAGGAGCAAAAGGCGACGGAGGAGCGCGTTTTTCAGGATCGTCAATATCAAATCGATGCGGCTATTGTGCGTATTATGAAAATGCGAAAAACTCTAAGCCACAATTTGCTCATCACTGAATTGTTCAATCAGCTAACGTTTCCCGTCAAGGTGCGTTATAAGACAAATTTAACTTACTTTTACAAATATATTTAATAATCTGCAATCTCTTTTAGCCTGCTGATCTGAAAAAGCGCATCGAGTCACTGATTGATCGTGATTATATGGAACGGGACAAGGATAATCAAAATCAATACAACTATGTGGCATAAATGCGATAAAATGAAATTTCAAAGTTTTTGGCCAACTCAAATAACAAAACGATTGTAGTTATTTTGTTTTTCTTTTTTAAATCATACCGTACATTCAATATACTGAAAAAGTCCAACGAACGTTTCCTTTTCTTCTTTTTTTTGGTATTTGTAAACTTCATTAAGAAAATTTCAATTACATATAGAAACTTTACCACAGAGATTTCGTTTGCTCTGTAAGTTATACTGAAAACAAATCTAATAAATTAGGCGTTCAATTTTATAATATGCTTAATGCAAGCAAACCTTAAACAAATGTTTTGTTCTTTGCGATAAACTATCTAAGAAAAAAAAAACAACTTTCAAAGCAATATTTCAAGTAACTTCCAAAACTACAGAATTCGTATTTTGTTAATGTGGTCCGTTTTGTAATTTATTATTATTGATGATTATGATTATGAGTACTTGTCCTTCAAATAACAATAGATGAAACATTTGCAGGCTAATTATGAATAGAATACTTAAATAAATAATAAAATAAGTGCTCGTATTTCTAAATCGCATACACTAAATCGTTTTTATTTATGATTATAATTTTCGATAAATAAACAAAATTAACTTGTATACAAAACTATAACAGTGTTATAACTTCAGCAACTTTTTATATAGAATCCCGACTTGTTACCGTTACTTCAATTAGTTGCAATAAAAATCGATTAACATTTCTAAAAGTATAATTTTTTTCTTGTTTTGTTCTAAAATTGGGTCAAGCTGAATCAAATACGTTTTAAATAAATAAATAAACTAGTATTGCATTTGGTTAATATATATAAATATATATATATAAAATGAATACGCATTAACTTAATCGTTTTTTTTTAAAATACGTTTTTGCTAAATATATTTTTGCCCGACAACACTCAATATAATCGTTATAGTATGTTTTATTAATATATAATGCACTTTGTTTTGTTGTCTTTTTTACTATTATACTTAAAGAACACAAATACATTTGTATATATATATAGATATATTATAAATTTAGGTTGCAAACTGGTTTGGTTATAGTTAGAATATATATATTCTGGTTAAAAAAAAAGAATACGACAATATTTACAATTGACACAATTAAAAAAGTTAGCATACAAATCAGGTAAATAAGGTTAATAGTTAGATAAGATATGCATTTCTATATAATATATGTTTACAAAATACAAGGGGCAGGGTTTACATATATAAGGGGGAGGGAAACGCAGCAGGGAACGCTTTTTTTTAAAAAACGTCGATCAACTGACTACTCAGACGCAATTATCGAGGCTTATTGGTATCACATTTTTAACTTCCAATTGAATTTTGTTTGTTTTCAGTTTTTTTTTACAATTTAACAGCACTTTGGAAAGTTATCAGCGGCTTATTTTAAAATATCTTATACAAAAATATGTCATTGTTACAAAAAATATTTTTGATTGCTTAGCGAGACTATACTTAAGCTACATTTGAAATAGCGACACAAAAAAAGAAATCAGAAACACTTATGCCTCTACACTATTAACGCTATATTGCGAGCTATCGTTTTCGGATACATTGTCCGAACCATAGCCACCAAAGCCGGCCGTTGAGGGTCGAGCAGTCGTTTGCGTGCGTGTTTTCAGCACATCGGGTATATAGGCGGGTGCGGGGCCGGCCATTTCCACAATACTCGGACGTCGCGTGGCCGCACAACGTTTGATTGGTGACATAAAGATGAACAGCGTCACAGTGATCGCTAGCGTAATGATTAATATTAAAAATCGTGCCATGCCAGCATCGCCACGGAAATAGCATATCATGGCCATAACCAGTACCAAGATGAGCACCGAGAATTTGGTCATTGTCACGGCTGTGGAGTGTATTTTGCCACCTTTGCGTGATATCATGTTCGAGGGTCCATAGGCGAAATACAGATTATAACGATCAACAAAATGCTTTAGGCATATATAGATCATGGCAAAGGGCATGATCAATGGACAAAATACACTGTACACAATCGATATGGTAAAGACGAGCGTTGTCCATGCGTAATGTATGCCAAAGGGGAACTCAATCAATATGGATCGGCGTATATATGGTGTCTCTGCTTTCGATGTGGCCTTGAGCAATGCCCAAATGTAGACAATCAGTTCGGGAAAACGCAACAGTTCCAATGAGGTACCAATAAACGCAGCGGTTATAATATAATTCACATAGAATGATCCACGATCCGGCAGGAAAATGCATTGCCAACGTTTTGTATCATTTGTTAGACCCCATTCCAACAGGGCCTGCGCCGAGGACAGACCCAACGAGGGCAATATCAAAATCATTAGCAGCAGATAACCAAAGCATTTGGTCATGATCGAATAGTTTTGCTTGGAGCGCGTATAATGTCCCATCCATTTGTCCGATATCGATACAATTACAGGCATCAGGGCCGACAGCGTCCACAGCATCAGCGTTGGCAAGAACTCCGATACGAGTGGTGAGATTTTAGTCTCCGTATCCTTTAGCCATGCGCGACTATTCAGAAAATTAACAACCATGGCCGGTGTGGTCAGGAAGAATAGCACAATGAAGAGCACAACATTGACACAAAAGAATTTCAAATACCAATGGCTCTTGTTCACATTCAGATTCTCCCAGAAGATGTCATCCGGCGACGGTGCAAACATCATATGCCATTGCCTATACGTGCCGGGCGTAAAGTGTGTAACAATATTTTGTGCCTCCTGTACGGTGGAAACTGTTAGAAATGCAATGTCCAATGGTTCGTTCATTGTCGAGGCACGCAAACGTGCCACATCGCCCGACAACTTGCGCTCCTCACGCTGATAATACTCATAGGCGTTCTCCTTCTTGCACGAACACATCTCCGGCTTGGCCATCAGCGTGTCCCGATTGCGATGATGCTCACAATAGACACGAGCCTCGTGCGCTTTCTCGTACTCGCCGTTGCGGACAAACAGGCGTGAAATGTTATAGGCAATGCTTACGCTCTCGATGGTGACATCTGGAAACAGTTCCTGCATATAGTTGCGTATTACCGTCTTGTTTCGATCACTGCAAAAGAACACAAACAAGCCATATAGATAAAGGAATTACTATAAGAAATATAATCTATACAACCTATTGGATATATTGGATATCATGATGGTGCGTGTGGCTGCCTTTTTGAAGGCATTGCGTCCGGAGGAGCGTCGCATAATGAGCACCACCAGCGGTATATACAATATGGTTATGATTGTGTGCACCCATAGCCATGGCGAATAAGGTTCCAAATTGGCCATTGTGGTGCGTCCAAATGCATTCACATCGTACTCGGCTTGCTGTGGACCATTCAGAAAATTAATGGGCAATATAATGCCCAGCGATATGATGGTAACCAGCGACATGACCGCCATCAAATGCTGTTGAAACGACAGATAGTGCACCGCATCAGGGCCAGAATGCAATAGAATGGTTTCCTTGCGCAACTTAAACGTCACACGTATCCAATTGAATATGCCCGGTTCGGTTTGGATGGGCGACAGCGGTGTGGACTCAACACTCTGTGACTGTTGTGAGGCCACACTTGGCCGTGGTGTTGGTTGTGTCGATGTGCCCGCTTGCGGTTCCACAACGCTGGCGGCACGTGAGTAAAAGATTTCGGTCCAACGCTTCTTGGTGCCATTGGTGTTGACCAGCGCCAAACGATAATCGCTGGCCTGATGTCGCAATGTTGTAAATAAAAGTATGAGCAACACCCAAAATATTATGTTGAGTATTAAAGTTTCGGGTATGCCATTGTAGGCACTAATGAATAATGTGGTACGATTGCCAATTCCAGTACAATAGTTGGAATCATTCCCGTAGCCGTTATCCATCACGACGATATTATTCATGATCTTCTGTCGAAAACGACCAAGTGAATCACTGCAAAAAATATTTGAGAATGCCAAATTATTGCTCTGATGACAAATGTTCGATATCCATTTTATGTTTATTTGGGTTCTGTTTTATTTGACACCATGCAAAGCCGAACCGTGTGATATTACGTCTTTGTGTACATAAAAGCAGGTATTGATAAGAAAGCAGCTGGGTACAAAAAAAAAAACCTTTATGGCAAACCATGCTTTTTATATTAATACCCTTGCCGTGATGGAGACTAATGCTTTAGTTATGTAACGTGACTGCTTTTATCTCAAACTCACTTACAAATAAAAGCTTTGGGAAAATTCCATTCGTTATTTTTTGTAAAATTACAGTACAGAATATTTCGTCAACTTAAAATTTTGAATATGTAGTGTGTCGAAATAAGAATTGTATGTTAACAGTAAGAGTATTTTCTTATTGGCTGTTAAATGTCTCTCACTCAGTGCGTGAGAGAATAGAAAATGCTCAGTTGAACTTTATTGCGGGACCACAAACTACAAAATAATGGAATGTAACCGATGCTGTCTGCTAGACTGAGAGATTTATCTTATTAGGTCGCTTTGGTCAGAGAGCTTACAAAGTCCACGCAAATAAAACTAAATGTCACACACAAACAGTACATATGCAAAGTACACACACAAACACAAAGGCACCGTTATCGTAGTTAGTTTGTAGGCGGCAAATACTTAGAAGAAAAGAACCACAAAGAAACGAGAAGAGAAGCGTTACAATGCATACACAACTCTGTGTCCAACGATTTGCTATTGCTTCGCACTTGAGTTTAAAATCTCGGTGCAAATATGTTCGTAGATTCACGTAACGCATTGTTACAGTTAAGTGTTTGCGTTTTGATAGCGTTTATTGAATGATTTGACATTAAAACATACACACATATGTCTGCTAACACGAACGTATTTATGGTCACAATAGTCACTTTCTTTCTCCTTAAATGCAAACACACTTAATTTGCAGTAAAATTATATTTGACATGCATTATCAATGTACAAATTGGACTTTTTTTATATATAAAAGATAATAATTTTAGCATGTGTGTTTGTGTGTGTTGAAACGAACTTGTTTTAGTGTTGTTTTTTTGTTTTGCTGCTTATTGTTGTTTGTTATGTGGGGCAGGGGTTGAGCAAGGGGTGGTTTGGCGGCCAAAAGTATCGCGTCACTGCCACCTTTCCATTCCAATTCGTATCTTTTCTTTAAAAACCATGAATCATCGACACATCACAGCGAATTTTTCACTCGTGCAGAAATTGCCATTAAAAGCAGAAACATACATTTACGTTAATTATGTGCTACGCTTTAACTAACTACACATGCACAAATATATGTTCGACACAAAGTAATTAGGCGTTTGTTTCTTTTTATTGCAAATGAAACTGCATTTTAATATTTGCCACGTCTGCAATGCGTAGTTGCGTACCTTTAATTCGA
The DNA here is from genome assembly GCA_035044465.1 of Scaptomyza tumidula. Lineage (NCBI taxonomy): Eukaryota > Metazoa > Arthropoda > Insecta > Diptera > Drosophilidae > Scaptomyza > Scaptomyza tumidula. Next base: position 14,522,960 of record JAWNNW010000444.1, on the reverse strand, counting down.
TGTTGTTGATTGCAAATAATTTATTGCATTTAATATTTATTTTTTTTGTTTGTTTCTGCGTGCTGCTGTTTTGCTCGTTCATCTGTTCACTAACATTTTGGTAATACGTTAACATTAACATTAACAGCAACCACCACTAAAAGTCAGCTTTGGATATTGGATTGTCAACAAATTTAAATGGGATTTAATACGAAATTGCGATATTAATAATAATAATCCGTGATTTAAAAAAAAGGCTGAAAGATCGCAATCTTAAAAACTTTCTACTTCAACAGCTGGTAACTTTCTGATGTCATCTGTATTTTCATTTGACCATGATCATGCTAGTGATGTGTGTTATGGTTATCGAAAAAATTGATAGACATAGAGATCTTCCTTGCTTGTTTAGTTGTGACGTCACAAATTAAAAAATAAGTCTTTAATTTAAATGCGTTGTTAAAAGTAATAAACATTTAATATTAAGGGATTGGTTTTTTTGTTGAGCCAGTGTCTTGTATTGGTCTGCACAATTAAATACTTCTCTTTATTTTAACGGCTGCGACGCCATCGGAATCAACTATCGACGCCTTATGTGTATCGAAAATATCCCATCCTTGACTTTTACAACAAATACTTTTGTAAATATATTGTTAGCCCACTAGGGGTATGTAAGTCAAATTCAGTTCTAAAATTATTTTCTTAAACTAACTTATTTGGTTTATTTTTGCACAGATATCAACACTAATGTTTAGATCTTGATACAAAATTCACCAATTGAGACACAAATAATGGAAAACCAATCACCAAATCCTGCGCTGCAGTTTGAAATTAAATTATTGTCCGGGAACAATGTTGTGATGGTCGAATGTGCTGGATACGAAACTCAGCTATTTATGCCGCTTATAATCAAAAAAGTAATATCCTTTCAGAATGTCATACCCAAAAACCGTTGCTGCAATGCTGCAGCCGTCCAGGCGAAGACAGACCATCTTATTCTGCCCACAACAAAATGTGGCAACGTTCGAATTGTGCCATCAAAAAAATACAACAATGGGTCACATAACTACAACATATCCGCACCACTGGCCAGAAGTACTCCCGCAAGCAAAACAATTAACCGAAACGAAAAGGAGAATGTACAAGTGCAACAGCCACCATTGGCCAGAAGTACCCCCGCAAGCCGACCAACTGGGGGTTCCACTAACCGAATCGAAAAGGAGATTGTACCAGTGCTAATGACGCCAGAACCGAAACGTTGCAGGTCAACGCAGCTGATGACTTCCCTTACACCCGTTCAAGTTCATGATATTCAATCGTCTCTGGACACGACTACGGCATCTCAATTGCCTGAGTTGCCTCCTAACGCCGGAGACGGAATTCACACTCCGCAGCGGTCCGCAGCTGGTTCAACTTTCGCAAATATCCGAAATTCGTATATGAGTCAACGTTATGAACCAACGCCCACGGCATCCACGCCGGAGTCAACGCTGGGCAAGGCACCACCCGTTCGCACATATTCACGGCGCAGACAAAATTCATGTACCAAGTCTTCAGCATCAATTTCGTGGTCACCATTGCCAAAGAAGAAGCGTCCAACGCAGGTATCATCCACGAAGCCGCCAAGTCCCGGCATGAAAGTGGAAGTGCGTCATCGAAAGCTGATTGTAGATCAAAAAAAGAAGCTACCCGTACCAGATGCACCGCAGCAAGCATTGCGGATTTCAAAGGCAAGGATTCTAAGCAAACAGGTGTCGGCCAAGACTCGTAAGCAGTTCGAGGCACTCAAGATGACGGCATTTGATTTGCTAACAACGCCGGGCGTAAAGCACCTGTCCGATGATCTAAAAAATGAGTTCAAAAATGCATGTGTGGAAAGGTATTCGGATCCAGTACCCAGCTATGCAGAGCTAGCTATTGTGCCGCCATTGGAGTATGATCGTCAGGTCAAAGCTTTACTTGTACAACGGAAAAGATACGAGAAGCAGCTAACGAAATTAGAAAAAGCCCGATTGATTAGAGAAAAGCGTATATAACTTGTCAGTTTTGAAATAAAATGTTGTGGGGAAAATAAAAGGATTATAATTGTAAAATCGGTTTAGATCTCTTTCTTACAAATAGAAGAAGTATATCAAAATATTATACGAGTACAAATTGAAGAGGAATGGCCAACGGGCAGCAGTATTTAGAATTCTACTTAAGTATTGTATTATATACTCTAAGCTAATTGTAATAATAATTTAAAACAAAAAAGAATAACGTTAAAGATACGAAAAACAATTCTGCAATATGTACAAATGAATGTATGTAAAAAACTACTTAAACTAAGTCAATGATCAATGATCCATCTTGAATTGTATCTTATGTGCTAGATGATTTATTTTGTACGTTTATAAATATTTGGTTCAAGAGCTGCGGCAACGGAAGCAGGCCTTAAACGCACGCTTTATGGCGCGCATATTATGTATAACTTGTTCCTAAAAATAAATGCAATTAAGTGAAAAGTTAAAAATCTAAATTCATTCGTCTTACCTGCATTAAATTGAAACACATGGCAATTAAGGCCATGCCCAGCAGCAAATAAACGGCACATAATATAAAGCTCAGCTCGACTTTGTCTTTATCGGCAGTTATCTGGCAATACAAAGGATGGAATTTAATAGAAAATTCAATGTTAAATAAGGAGACAGCCTTACCACACGATCGCCCGGCACCAAATCACCAAAACCAATGCTGCTCAATGAGATGAAACAGAAATAGCTGCCATCCAGATAGTTCCAATCCTCCCAGCGACCAAAAAGTATGGCACCCGACAAGATATAGCTGTATACAAGTTAAGATATGAGTATAAAGTTGAAAACAAGCTTTTCCCAAACCTCACCTGACCATTACAAAGACACAAACGGTTAGTGGCACTGTGATTTCATCTGTGCTGCCTTGTATCTCTCGCTCTATATCCGAATCCGAATCACTTTGTGGCACATCCAATACACTCGATGCTGCTGTCGCCGAACTCTTAGTACAATCACTGCTGCTGCTGCTGGTATTGGTGGTACTGTTACTGTTGCTGGAATTACTGGTGCTGCTGCTGTTCCGCGCACTTTCCATCTTGTGCAGCTCAAGCTGAAATGTAAGTGACCGTTAGAGACAGACTTCAATAAGGCTCAACTTTCACTTACTGCTCTGGCTAGTTGACGCAGTTTGCGACGTTCGCGTATGATACGCCTTTTGGCAACGCCTGGACAAATGCGACAGAGACAGACCTTCGAGTAGATCCATTTAAAAGATTTGGCCAGTACATCGCCTGTTAAAAATCAACGTTACAATCGAATCACTTAAACGTTGCCTTAGCTTACCTATGTTGGAGAGATAGAGTAGAAAGAGTGGCATGCCAATAATTGCATAAAGTATGGTCACCAATTTGCCCCAATCAGAGCTGGGCGTTATATTGCCATAGCCAATGGTTGTGATGACAGTCAGGGAGTAAAGGAACGCGCCCGAGAAGCTCCATTGATGATCGACATCGGGACCACGTAGCTGTTTCTTAACCACAGCACGTTGATATTCCAACAGCACATCGTTAACACTACAATATTAAAGAAAACTTAATACACATTTATAGTTTATGAGTTATAGTGCGTTTCTTACCGCTGTCTATACGCTTGTCGATCAAAGAAACTTATATTTTCGGCTGTTAGGTCCCAGATGCGATTCAAGCAATCTCCACTCGAATTTCGTGCGATAAATCGATCCGGTTTGTCTAACTTCAGTTTTTCGTATTCGAATATTTCGATGGCCTGAAATATGAAAGCGCCACCTATCGTATAAAACGTGACTAAGAGTATGATGCCAACATTGCTGAACATAAATGCCGTAAAATGTCGGCAATGCTCCTTGAAACGCTCAAATGCCGGCTTCTCTCTTCTCTCTCTGCGCCGAAATGAGCTGCGACGCGAAGACATTTCTCAATCACAAACGCATCCACCACATCCAAATGCAATTGGCCCAGTTTAAAGGTTTCTCGCTGCGGGCTCTCGTTTTGTTGGCGTACTGAGAACGGAGTCGATCTTGATTTGGACATGCTTCAATTTGATTTGCCTGCCCATCGATTTGGATTGGCGTCGATTTTGCAAACTAAAAAAAAAACCAAAAAGGAATATTTAAATAGTTTATTAAAGAACCTTAAGAACTTCCTTCTTACGAGTTTTCTTTTGAATACGTATCAACAATTAAAAAAATTAACGAGGTGGTATAAAAATAAAGCTTCCGGTGTTGTATTATCAAACATACCTAAATCTTAGAGCCGGATAAACTATTTACGTTTAAGTTTTATTTAAAAAAAACTATGTGCATATATCTTTTGTGACTTTTATAGCAGTGATGTTGTGCTGGACATGTTTATAGCAAGTGTTTATAGCACTTTATAGACACCATTCTAATAGAAATTTTGTTTTTAAAAATAAGTTTTCCTTTAGTTAATTTCCTTTCAAAATATGTCACTTGAAGTATAGTTCATTTTTGTATGATAATAATTCTCTCAGCGGTCTATTTACTGTGACATTTTTATGATATTTTCAAACATATTAATTTGAAAAAAAAATATTCATTTAACGTCTCAATGCTTCTCACTTGTTTTATAAACGAACTATAAAACATGAATTATGAACTGTATATATATATATATATAATAATATATATTATTTTCTTTCTTTTTGGGCCTACACTTTTTGGCACACTGATCGAATTGAGTCTGTGAAGCGTCTCGACCAAATGGCCATGAGAGATGTGGTTGTGGTGTCGTCTGTGGGTGGCATTTCTGGGAGTGCTCTCGTGATAATAATGATCTTGATGATGATGATGATGATGATGATGATGATGACACTTGTCATTGTGGAGACGTTGCGTTATTGTCTGTGGCAAATGTTTTATATTACATTTCTTATGCGACTTTTCAAAAGGGGTACACAAGAGGGTTGTATAATGATTTTGGAGATGTGACATATGCAATCGCAAGTAGTACCTTGAAGAGAATAAAGTTAAGATTGCTTGTCAAATGAAGGTATTTAAGTTTTGAACGTACCTGAAAATGAAGCTTAATCTTTCCAATTTCCTCCTTATTTAAGTTAAATCATTTATAGGGTATCTTATGGTCTAACATGCCTCTCAAAACGTTTATTTGTTATTCATCAACCATTTATAGGGTATCTTATAGTATAGTATGACACTTAAAACTGTTATTTGCTTCATTTGGCGGGTGTGAAATATGTTTAAGCTTATTTTTATAAACTTCTGCAACACACAACACTCATTTGTCTAATTTGTGGTTTTATTTATATATTTATTTATTTTGTTGGTGGCTGTGCGTGTTTTGCTGTTGGCCATGCCAAAACATCAAGAAAGAAACTTGTGGCTAAGATATAGTATTTGTGTATTCTTAATTCACTAAGTTCAACTAATTTATAGATTTAAATTAAATCCAGCGAGCAGCAAGCTTTCAAAGTACTTTTGGGGGCTGGTTGGATAGACGGTGGGAGGGGGAGGTGGGGTAGGGGGTGGCGGGTAAGGTCGTAAATTTTAACTTGCAATTGGTGTCTACATTATTTAGAAGCGGCCAACAGTCTAAACACATACACATAGATAATTAAAAACCAAACAAATTCGCGCCAAAACCAAAACAACAAAAAATCGAAAATTTGAAGAAAAAAAATTACGAGAAATACGACGAAAGAACATTAATGAAAAAATTGAAATTTAGGCAGGAAAAAAAAAACATATAAGATAATGTCTCAGTCAACTTTTATGTTTGAATTTTTAAAATTCAAAGGGAAAATTTTTTTTTTTATTCCTGTTAAACATTTTTTTTTTCTTGATACGATCGATTAAAAAAGTAATGTTAAAACTATTAAAATACCATTAGTTTTTTCTACAAAAACAATTTTGCTAATGTTTTCAGTGTAGTTCAAGCTAATAATAGCTTTGAATAAAAGCAAACAAATACTAATTGACCTTAAAAAATAATTGAAGGAAGGGAAAAACATTTTTTTTTTTTTGGGGCCGCCTGTTTAATTCTTCTGATTAAAGCGCATAAATACCATTAAGAAACAAAGATCAAAAGGCAGCAAGTAAAAAAAGAAAAGGGAATATTAAAGAAAATTGCTTTATGATTTGTGCAAAAAATTATGTTCTGGAAAGTATCTAAACTTTTAAACTTTTGCATGGGCAAAGATGCCGTTGAGAGATGCCGTTTACTTAAAAACTTAATTACCTCATAAATGTTAAGATTGTTTATGTCTAAGGAGAGCCCCAAAAAAAGAATATAAAATAGGGAAAATATACAAACACATACATATACACACACACTATATGTGTGTATGTTTATGCTGGGTCAAAAAGAAAGAAAATACTCGCTTAATAATACAAACAAAATAAGCTCAAAAAAAAGACGGCACTTGCATAATTAATATTTCAATAATTCCTATACATAATTACCAAAACGTCAAAAACGTACAGCGAAAATATTCTATATGTATGTATGTATGGCAGGAGGCATTGAATGTTAAGTGCCAGCTACACGAAACAAAATATTTTTAAATTAAAGAAAACCCGAAATGTTTGAATGCAAATGAAAACACACAACCGAAAATCGTAATGCTTTAACGAAAGTCTGCGTTCTGTGTGTGTGTGCAAACGACATGGATAGTAATTATTTACAGCGGTATGTATGTATGTAGTACTTGGCTACCAAATGTTGTTCATTCCATTTGACAGACTGACAAACCGACATTGATGTGCGGCCAACAACAGAAAAAACTAATTTTCGTACATTGACCGGTATATCGTGTTGCCAAAATACATACACACACATACACATACATATGTGTTGCTAATGTTCTTATTAGTATTTACACAGCTTGCAGACTCATTTATCATGGACAATCGATAACTATCAACGGTCGCGATATGTTTATTGATGCTCGTATTTGTTGTTGCTGCTGTCGGCTATGTTTATATGTATATGTATATGAATGGTTGTTTGTATATTATTATTTGCTGTTTTGTGTTATGTTATTTCTTTGCCAGATGCCAGATTCACGACACGCCGGTTGTGACGTCACTAACGGTGTTGTCGTCATTGCTTTTGTTGCTATTCGGTTCAATTTGTTTCGTTATTTTTGCGATTTTATTTCTTAGCAGCTGTTTTCAATGCACATCTACTTTAAAATACATACAAACAAAAAATATATGTATATTATTTTATCATTCACTTAATGCACACATATTCATGTTGCTCTATTTATTTATTGGCACCTGCAACACGAAATTTTATTTTTAAACGTACATTTCTTAATTCCACTTCACAAGGCGATGCTGATGCCGATGCTGATGCCGATTTTTAATGCCGACTCTGCCGCATTTGGAGAAGAATTGAATGCGCGTCGCTTTTCCAAATGAAACGTTCACCACAACGTTCGGCTACCCACTGGGGGCCATATATATTTATAGACAACGAATACAAATGCTAATCTTGACGCTTCACCTGTGACGTCGCAATTGGCTTAGTGACCGAGAGCGAAAGAGCGCACATGTGAGACCCGGCGCGCGTTTAACATCTCTGTCTGCGCAATAGCATTATTTACCGTTAAGTGGGCAAATGTACTCGATTCCTTACACGCGTTTGTTTGATCGATTATTTACAAAACAAATTGATCTAAAGGCTTGAATTAATTACAAAAAGATGAAATTCACAAGTTATCCATACATTTTTTATAGCTTTGGCTGGTTAACACATATTACAAATTCGTGTAAAAACTCAATACAAATAAATACACATACTTACATATATATTTATGTATAAATATATATATATGTAAATTATATGTATGTATGTACATATATATAAATGTAAATTTGCATATTTAAAACAATTTACATTCGTCTAGTTGTTCTTCGAGCGTAATCCTTGGCTCATTAGCGGCTTAACATCCTTTGCCTCGCGTCCACGTGTCTCTGGCAGATAGCGCCAGGTTAGAAACAAGCAAAAGATGCACACGCACATACAGGGCACAAAGGCAAAAGAGCTAACGACGCTCTGCAGCAGCGGAAAGCACATGCCGATCAGAAAGTTGCCAATCCAAGAGAAAAGACTGCCCATAGACATGGCAACGGGACGCGGCGCATCCTCTAACAGTTCGGCGCCTACGAAATATGCAATAGGTCCAAGTCCCAGCTGGAAGCCGAGTATGAAAATCAAGATGAACGCGATGCTCAAATAGCTAACTGCACTGCTCTGCGTCAGAAGCAAAAAGTATAGCGACAATGACATTCCCGCCAATGAGATGCCGCATATGCCGCAGGACAACATCATAAGCGGTTTTCGATTAAATAATCGCACCAGCAGCGGGGCGAACAACGAGGCCACCAGATTAAAGCTACCAATACCCAGGTTGAGCCAAGTCGCTGCGCTGGTCGAAAAACCAGCTTTGGTGAGTATTGTCAGCCCATAAAAGAAGATCTGTAAAGAGAGCAATGAATGTAATTTACTTATCGATTTTCGATAAATTTCCCTCATTGTCTGTGGCGATACTTTTGAGACTTTATTTATACTTACAGCATTTATTCCACTAAGCTGCTGTGTGGCTTGGAAAACACAAACCAATAGCAATGGCAAATGGAGCTCCTTGTCCTTGAGCACCTGGCAAATATTGCTTGCTTTGGTCATTTGCGTAGCCTGCTGTAGATCGTTGAGAGCCTGTTGCACACTGGCCGGACTCTTGCGCAATCGCGCCAATGCCTTTTCACTACCTTCCACATTGCCTTTGACTAAATACAGCCAGCGTGGACTCTCCGGATAGCAAATCAATGGGAAAAAACAAATCAACACCAGCAGCGCATAGAAACTCAAAGCGAATGGCCAATAATCATCGTTGCCCAATAGCTGGGGCATGGTTACAATCTGGGCGATCAGAATGCCAGCAGTGACTCCGATGCAGGTGAAGACACCAACACTGCCGGCAACACTAGCCGGCGCCATCTCAATCAAATACATTGGCTGTGCAGTGAAGGTCAATGCAGCAGCAATGCCACCAAGAAAACGACCAACCATAAGCATCTCCAGTGATTTGGCTGCACGACACCAGAAGAAGAGCACGCCACAGATCATCAGAATGATACTGCTTATCATCAGTGTACCCCTGCTGCAAGTTAAAATGGGTAAATTTATGAAAATGATGATTACAAGTTTAGTTATTAAATACTTACCGACCAAATTTAACGCTTACGCAGGCACTAAAGCAGGAACCGATAATGCCACCAACCAAAAAGATGGATACTATCGATGTCCATAACATATTCAATTGACTCTGATTGCTATTCGTGTCATATTCACTTTTCAACACTTTGTCACACCAGCTCAGTATGATCTCCGCCGGTGCATTGAGTACACCCAAAAAGTAACCAACGGGTATTGTCGTTCCCACGGTTGTTGTTATGCAGATGAGAAGCAGCAGACAAGTCCAGCCCTCGGTTACATCACCTTCGCGCTGCTACTTATGCAAAAAAAAAAGAAAATCCAAGTATTTACATATGCAAAACAAATGATTTAAGACACAAACTGAAAGCGATATAACTATTTAATACCATCTTGGCCTCCATAATCCGTAGCTTCCTTTTTGGTCTACGGATGCTGGTAAGTGCGAATAACTGCAAACTACGTATGTTCGTATGTTGCAAACGTGTCAGTCTACACACCTTTACATCCAATAATAAATTGAAGAGTTGTCTTAGAAAAGAAAACGCGTCAATAAACTCTTCAATACCCTATACATAACTGTTGGTAGCGGGTTAACTAAAATTTTTAAACAATGTATTCCATTTTTTTTGTTTGATTTTTTGTTTTACAAAAAAACTAACTCGAATTTTAAGTATTGCCCTACTAAATGATTCTCAAGAATCTAAGGCGCAGTTTTAAGTACCTTTTTCCATCTTTTTTTGGATTACTATCATATTTGCCCGTCTCCAACTTAGTAGCTTCAAATTTCAAACACGTTGTACCGGGTAACTGCTAGTCGCCATTGCTAAGCTCGTAAATATTGCGCAAAAAATCAGGTTACGAACATAAGTGCCCTATCATGGTTGTCGTTGGCTTGTGTCAATGTTTTATGGTGGCGTCTTATCACTTTATAAATTAATAACAAAACACCAAAAGCTGTTCGCTTGCATTCCACTGTGACTGAGATTGTGGCGTGGGAAATGTAGTTCAATTAATAATTGTTTCAGTTTTTATTTACAATTATAAGTACATTAACATTAACAGATAACAGATTGCATTTTGAAGAGTTATATGATTCATTGGATGCGAAATTTTTTAACCATTAGGTAAGCATCTTAATGGTTTTGAACTAAAATGTAATTAGTTAAGTGTGGCTACAGGTCTATAGTCTCAAGGCAATTAGCTTCAAAGTTGTGCAGCGATAAGAGTAACCAACAACCATTAACTAATAGGTGTATCAGTTTATACAGGGTGTCCCTTTATACTTATACTATAAATGTAACCAGTTACACTTTATTTGTTTCATTGAGCTTATTGTCATGGTAGGCACTTTGGTCTACATTATCCTCTACTATACATAATAGTATATAATAAACAATCTTAACTTAATACTAACTTAAAATTACACAATGATGAGTATATTATAAACTATTAGTTTTGCTCTCCTCATTTGACCTTGGAACGAAAGCCTTTGGAGACCAGTGGCGCCACTTCGGAAGGGTCCCGGCCAAGCGTTTCCGGCAGATAGAATTTCGTTAGCACAAAAAGCAGCACACAGGTAATGGAGAAGGGCAGGAAGACGAAGGCGCCCCAAGCACGCTCTAAACTGGGAAAAGCCATGCCAATTATGAAATTACATGACCAGGATGACAGACTGCCCATTGACATGGCCACAGGGCGTGGCGCCACCTCAAACAGCTCTGTAAAAACAAGAAGCGTTAAGTAAACATTTACATATTTTCGATATTTGTAATCAATGCCAATCCTTTAAAGTGCTGCAACAGCTACATTACCTGAGCCAATAAAATATGGAATGGGACCGAGACCAAACTGATAGAAGAACACATAGCCCATGATGCAGAATATGCAGGCATAAGCAAACCAGCTAACAGAATTCTAGAAGCATGCAAAAATTCACATTAGAAATGGGGTTAGAACGAATTTGATATATCCTCACAATATAGTACAAAACGAAGGCAATACACAACAAGAAGAAGGAGCAGGTTGAGCTGGATAACATCATCAGATTGCGACGTTTGCAGGTGGCCATCAGCAGGGGCCCAAGCAGAGAGATGCATAAATTTAGGCAGCCGGCACCCAAATTGGCCCATTCTGCATTTTTTTGCGAGAAGCCAGCCTTTGTGAATATGGCAACAGAGTAATAAAAGATCTGCAATCGAACGAAAGATTAATGTGAATGAGTGAACGATAATCATATAGTTTCAATACGTACCGCATTAATGCCCGATAGCTGCTGTCCGCCCTGGAAGCAACAGACAATGAAGAGCGGCATGAAGAAACGTGGATCACATAAAACATCTTTAAAGCTGCTGCTCTGCATATCATCATTGGCCTCCGCTTCCATTTCAGCAATCTCTTGCTCAATCAATTTGGTCGCATTCTGACCGCGTAATCGCAATAGTACGGCTCTGGCTGCCTCCGGATTACTCTTCATCACATACAGATATTTGGGACTTTCGGGAAACAGATACGAAGGCAGGTAACAAACCACAGTGAGCACCAAATAGAAACTTATAGCATAATGCCACAGCTCAGCTGTGCCAAAGACCTCGGCCAGACTGAACACTTGGCCAACAACAACGCCACCAGTGACGCCAACGCCACAAAAGACGCCCAAGGTGCCACGTTGTGCGGGTGGCGCTATCTCTGCCAGATACATGGGCTGAGTTGCAGTTGTTAAACCTGATGCAAGACCAACAATTAGGCGACCCAGCATCAACATCTCCACAGATTTGGCTGCGCGGCAGAAGAAGAAGAGCACAGCTCCAATTGCAAATAAGACGGCACAAATAAAAAGGCAGGATTTTCTGTGAATAAAGAGAAAAGTTTTTGGTAAGTCAAAAATTATAACTCATTAATGATCATTAAGCATAATTACATAACAATCATTAGTCCAATACTGAAAACATTCAGGATGGAGTTTTAACATCGCATACGAGCTTAACATAATTATGCTATGTTTGAATTATGCCATAAAATTATAGCACAAAGAAACAAGAACCTTTGAACCCTATAAAATATAAGGCTATCAGCATAATTTACACTTAAATTAATCTACTCAAAAAAAATAAACAGATAAGCTGCGATTAAGAAAATTCCATTAATTAATTTGCACTTAAAGATTATCAATAAAAGAAATGAAATACAAACCTGCCAAATTTATTTGCCAATCCAGCGCCACCTAGCGATCCAATGGCGCCACCAACGAGAAATATCGAAACAATCGACGACCATAATATATCCAAACCGCTCTCACTCAATGCGCTGCCATATGTGTCATGAACCGTTTGGTTACACCAAACCTTCATAATCTGTTTAGATAAGCAGCAAAGTGTTAGTCAAGCTTGAAAATAAAAAGTTGTTTGTTCTTTTTGTTGTTGGTTTAAACATACCGCTGAAGGGGCATTGATGACGCCTATGCAATATCCCGTTGGCACTGCAGCGCCCACAGTTGTCGCAAAAGCGACCAACAACAAAAGTTTGCTCCATGGCGGTTTCTAAAAAGGAGTAAAACAGATTAATAACAATTTATATGAAATCATAAACTAATGAATCGTGGAAAAAGGAACGTGCAATAGTAATAGAAGTAGTTGAAAGGTTATTTGTTATTGTGCGTCATTCGCTTAGTTTTTTGGGAGCAATGTCATTTTTAATCACTATCTGTGATTTATTACTGTTTATTTAGATTTATTGTGCACTAATTAAGTGACCCTTGATAGTGTTGATAGAATTGGCGAACGCCACGATTTATTTTTGGCGATGCTCAATTATTATAATTGGCATATTTTTAGTATTTTAAACTGCTGTCTTATTGAATTTAATTAGTTCCTTTTGCTTTGCATTCCGGTTTCTTAAAAATATCAACAAATACTGGGACGAGTGATAAGAGAAGCCGAAACAAATATAGCTGATAATAATTGGACACAATGCCGAAAAAATTCGCCATACGCATACGCCAACACAAACATGGCAATGTAAATATTTTAAAAATGTATATATTTATAAGTATAGACTCCCAAAAAAGTATATGTACTGTGTCTTTGCTTGGGAGAGACGATAAAAGCTCTACAATTTTGTTTGAGTTCATTTTTACAGTAACCCAAAAAAGAATTTAACGGCAAGCATATATGTAACTTTAGTTGTATCCAAACATTTTTGTTCACATATTTTTCTAACATACTGTACATATACGTATGTGTATAGTTGTATGTAAATATGCCATAAAAGATCGTTGTGTTTTAGCTTTTGTGCAGCTAATGCGTAATGTTTTTTTCTTTCTTGATTTGTAATTTATGTACATGTAAAATTACAACTGTATGTAAATACTTAAATGAGTTTTTATTTCCCTGCAAGGTTGAAGATAATTATGTCAGCCTTTAGATTAGTTGATTTAGAAGCAGCAAAAACAAAATGCTGCAACGCATAATATTTTCATATATCCATAACACAAACAACGATCACAACAAATCAAACAGAGACATAAAATGCATTTGAGAGAAAGAGACAAAGAGAGAGTTGTAAAAGTGCAGTTTTAAAAGTTGTATACGAGTAGATTAGGTCAACGATCTACAGTTGTAAACGAAACGTTTCGAGAGGGAGAGAAATACAGGAAGAGAGCAGAGTGCAGAGTGCAGAGAAACTATACAGTTAAATAGTACCCTTTGTCTTTTGGCACTGCTCACCTGATTTATTTCCGTTTGTTGTGCTGCTATTTCAACCTTAAATTGCGGGTTCAAATGTTCAGACTCGGCAGTATTAATGACCGGCATGTTAATAGACACTTTTTATTGTTTCTGTTGTTGTTAACAAAATTGAACTTCACTTAATATGGTTGTGATTCGCGCACGTGTGCGGTTTAACAATAGACGGTAATTTTGCGCCACTTTTGATGCAGCCGGCGTCTGCGTTTGCTTGTAGTGTTGTATAACTACATACATATACATAAATATGGAAGAATACACGTTTTTTTTTTATATACACAACAATAATAACACGTAATATGTTTAAGGAATTTATTGACAATATGGTAATCAACAAAAAAGCTTAGAGTAACTAATGCAAGCGGCGCCGTTCGCCACCTGTGAGCGACTAGCGTGTCTACTTTTTGGTAGCATGCGGCAGCCAAGAGCTTTTTATTACCAACAACAAATACTGCGTAGGCATGCATGCCAGCAACAAAAGCTCAATCATTTGAAGCCACACACTGTGCAAAGTTTCAAAAGCTTGCGGCTGCCTTATCGAAAATCGACTAAATCGATAAACACACTTTTTGCCACATGCATGCAATCTGTCAACTCTACTTTGTAGTCAGCTGTTTTGGTTTTTTGTTGACGTTGTGCGGTGGTGTTCGTTAGCCAGGAGAAAACATGTATGTATTTATTGTTGCTAACATTAATAAATAATAAACTAACAATGTGATTTTTAGTTAACTATGACGCTGGCCTATGATTCCTTGCTAGCCACAACGGCAGTAATTAGCACAGTATTCCAGTTCTTGTCTGGCACGTAAGTAATACCATAAAATAATCTTGTACAGATATGCAAAGTGGTGCTGTTAAACAAATGATAAAAAAAACCCAATCTATTCAGGGTGATATGTCGCAAATACATACAAAAGAAGAGCACAGGTGAAACTTCTGGTGTGCCATTCATATGTGGCTTCTTATCGTAAGTACCACAAGTACAATGCCATACAATTTGTCGACGTACACAAGATAAAATATATAACATGGCAAATTCTTTTGTATTTGTACAGCTGCAGCTTTTGGCTGCGTTATGGCGTGCTCACCAACGAGCAGAGCGTCGTAATGGTTAATATGATTGGTTCTACGCTCTTTTTGGTCTACACATTAATCTTTTATGTGTTTACGGTTAATAAGCGCGCCTATGTTCGACAATTTGCAGCAGTATTAGCTATCCTGATCTCAGTCATTATCTACACAAATCAATTAAAAGATGATCCCAAGAAAATGATACACATAACAGGTGAGCAGCAATATTGTTATACATAATCTTGAAGCTAATCCAATTTTTTATTTTTTATCAGGCATTGTTTGTTGCATTGTTACCGTTTGCTTCTTTGCCGCACCCCTCACGTCCCTAGTGCATGTGATGCGTGTAAAGAATTCGGAGAGCTTGCCGCTGCCCCTGATTGCTGCCTCGTTTTTCGTCAGCCTACAGTGGCTAATCTATGGCGTTTTAATATCCGATTCTTTTATACAGGTGAAACAGTTCGCACGCCCATTCATTTTGTATTCCCCTGCATTCTAATTCTAATTTCATATATATATTTTAGATACCAAATTTTCTTGGCTGTTTGCTGTCGCTGTTGCAATTGGGATTGTTTGTATTGTATCCGCCACGCAGTTTTGCCGGACAGAGCTACAAACTGTTGGAACAGGCTGTGCCGTTTTAAAATGTATTGATTATTAGCTTGTAGCCTTGTATTAATTAATTAGTCTGTGTATTTGTATATGTACTTATATTGCGCATTTTGCAAAATGATACAATGATATTTAAGCATGTTTTCAGTGCAGGTATATATATAATTATACTATATGTATATTTTGATATAACGTAAATTGGCAATAAGAATATCGCTTTGCATAGTTACCAGGATACGTTTTGTAGCTTATAATATATATATACATATTTATAAAACTGATGCTTATGATCAGAATCTTTTTAAATATGTTGTACTTACGTTGTTTTGCGGATTTTCGGCACCCATTGCAATGTTTTCGATTCAAAACAACTCAAAACACACACAAAACAACAACTTTAACACGTTTAGTTGGTTGGCGAGCTGGAAACAAACTAATTCATAAAGGAGAGAGATTTTTAGTATGTGTTATAACTATTCGAACTGCTCACTAATTCGGATTGATACGGCCTGATATGCTGATAATGAATACTTATTGATGTGAGATTGGGGATTGAACTTGCATTGGTAATTCAAATTATCACAAAGCTATTTGTATTGTGTTTATCTTTATGGTTTAACGGCATGAATTGGAATAATTAAACGGAAGTTTTTGATAGCACTTGAATATTTTTGGCATTTTTCATCAGCGCTCAGTTATATATTTCAATATCAATCGCATTGGAGCGCTTTATTAATTTGACAATTTGCAAAATAATTTGACTGCAATAATTTAAGTTTTCGATTGGTTGGGCGCCACAACCGTTTGGTTATTTCGATAACTTAAATGAAATGAATCACTGCGAGCAATCGATAACAGTTGCACACAAATATCTATCGCGCTTCGTCATACATCTGAGCTAATTTTCGCATTTGTATATTGTTCTTTTCTGGAGCACATAAAAATAAAAACTAAAGTAAAAAACAGACAATGCAAGATCAGAGCCCCGAACTGTACGAGGAGGTGAAACTATTCCGGAATGCACGCGAACGTGAGAAATACGACAATATGGCTGATTTGTATGCAATCATAAACACAATACAGCAGCTGGAAAAAGCATATATTCGAGACTGCATTACACCGCAGGAATACACAGCAGCGTGCTCGAAGCATCTAGTACAATACAAGATTGCCTTCAAGCAGGTGCAATGCGATGAGTTTCCCACCGTCGACACATTCGTTAAAAAGTTTCGCCTGGACTGTCCAGCGGCACTGGAACGCATACGCGAAGATCGTCCCATCACCATACGCGATGACAAAGGCAATACATCGAAATGCATTGCTGAGATTGTGTCTTTGTTCATAACGATTATGGATAAGTTGCGTCTGCAGATTAACACAATGGACGCACTGCAGCCCGATGTCAAGGATTTGGATGATAATATGAATCGTTTGTCGCTGATACCCGAGGATTTCGATGCCAAGCAAAAGGTAGTCAAATGGCTGGGTACACTGAACGAAATGCAAGCATCTGACGAACTGACCGAAGCGCAAGTGCGACAATTCCTTTTCGATCTGGAGTCAGCGTATGCGGATTTCAATAAGCTGCTACACAGCCAGTAATAGATAGTTTAAAAGCTCTTATACTCGTATAATTATTCAATTAGTTTGTAAATGTCGCTATAAAGGAATAAAGATCAAATCAAGTTCAATGGTTTTGTTGTTTTTTTTTTATAGTTTTTTGCATGTTTGTTTGGATTTAATCGTATCTTTTTTATCTTCTTTTCTTGTATTTAATTTAAATATTAAGGTTATAATTATACAGTACACATAAGTTTAAACCGATTACAATAATTAATTTGTTGTTTGTGTGTGTGTTATTTGTTTTTTTTTTTACTCATTCACGATTACGTTTACGTTTTGTTTTGTTTTTCATCTTACGCTTATTATTATAAATCTGTTAAATCGTTTTACGCCATGTAATATTTAATATTTGTTTATCTTTTATCTTTGTAAATTATTATTTGTATGCAATGTGAAAAAATGGTACTTGGTGTATAGTTTTATATATGCAAAATGTTGGCTTTATGGTTTGTTTGTGTGTATTTTGGTTTCAGTGTATATATATGCGAGTGTGTGTGTGTTTGTATGTGTGTGTGTGTGTGGGATGTGTTTGTGTGTAAACATATTTTGCAGATGGTCTTAGGTAAAAGATCAGTTGGAGATAGTAGTAATAGCCTTATCATCCTTATCCTTATCTTGGGACCAACAATTTCAGTTAGCTTTATTATCAAATATGTTACGCAGTTGGATTAAAGATATAGTTATCATTGTCCTATGCATCATGGGGCAAAGACGGCAATGGAATCCGGATTAACAGCCACTCTATATACTTTCCACCACCTGCACTTTTCGATACGTTGTGTTTTTTTTTTGTATTTTCTTGCGAGATGGACACAGAGAAGTAAGAGTCGACGGCGTAGTAAAAACTCTTTTTCTTTTGCTTATTAAGTAAAATATGATGTCTCAACTTCATATGAGTCCTCAACTTCATATGAGTCCTCAACTTCATACAAGTCCTCAACTTCATATAAGTCCTCAACTTCATACAAGTCCTCAACTTCATATGGGTCCTCAATATATTCGTATGACATATTGTTAGCAATATCTGATGTTGTTGTTCTTATTACTCTGGTGGTCGCCTGAATCGTAGTTGTCATTATTATTGTGGTCGGATCTGCAGTAGGCAATGTTATCTGACTGATGTAATTATTAGTATTATTATTATTATAAATGTGAATGGGTTCTGCTGTTGTTGTTGTTGTTACAGTTGTTGTATTTTTTCTTGGTTTTGTATTGGTGCAAAGGCTATATAAATCGCCTGATTGGCTGGCGCTCATTTGTCGCCGCCAATTCTTCTTCTCCGGAAGCTAGTTCTGTCCGGTCCAGTACGAGGTTGGATAACTTTGTTTGCCAGCTGATTTTGACTGGCTGCTCGACTGTTGGCGTTGTCCAGCACTGTTCGAGTCCTGCAAAAGGGGAAAACATAACAGAAAATCATATATTAACCATTTGTTTTTATAGATATACATGAATTAAATATATATGCACATATAATATATATTTTTTTGGCTTAATGTTAGCAGCATAAACAATATATATTTATATATAGACAGAGTATAGATGATATACGTACATGTTTAGTTATTTTATGTTTATATATATATATTTTAATGAACACTGCTGTATGATATGCATGAATGAATAATGTTTCGATCAACCCATTTAAATTGATTTTTTTCTTATCAGCAACAAATTGTCAAATGATGTGTAAAGCAAAAACTAATTGATTTACTATTATGATACAAGAGATAATGTTATTATTATTGCTTTCAAGTGGAATATGTGCGTGCAGTGAAAATGTTAGTTTATTTATATACAACAAAAATATATTTTAATATATATATAGAGAAAATATTTATTTACCAAACAAAACAAGATAACGATTAAAAGTATTTTTGTACAAATAGTTTTTTTAGTTTTTGGTTTTATTCACTTGATTACAACAACAAAAGGCAACTTACCCGGCGGGATGAGCTATGAATCCTGCCGTCCATCTAATGTTGTCCCATAAAAAAATCAAAAGAAATTATAAAGAAAAAAAAAGAAGTCAAACAATCGAACAATTCCATGCATTTCACAAAAGTTCTTAAAAATTTCTTTATGGAAACACCCAGATCTAAATTCTAAGCAAATATTCTTTTCTTAAATTGTGTTTAAATGCATGAAATGTATTTGTGTGTTAGCTACGATTGCATTAAAAAGCTACTGAGATTAATGTTTATCATGTTAAATATATAAATATATGGAAAGAGGCTATAAATCACATTCCAAGCCAAGAGAACTACAAATCTAATTGAAAATTTTGGATATCCTATTCTTAGTTTTTAATATCCATTGAAACCGGTTTGCAGCCTTTATATAATTGTTTTAGTTTTGAAATGCTATTATAATAATGTGCCAAGTGAATAAAATAAGATGTGAGTTAAAAGTAAATAATAATAAATGCTTATTAGTATGCAGTTTTTAATGAATGAGAGACAGAGTTAAACAATAACAGCAACAACATGAATACAAATAGTGTGAGAACAAACAACCAAACAAAAAATCGATATATAAGTATAAGAATGTGTGCGTGTGTGTGTGAGTAAACAATAAATATACATATGTAGATGTGTGTTAATGTAAGTGAGTGTGAGTGTGTGTGTGTGTGTAATGAGTGTAATGTTAATCGTCTTTGGTAAAATGTTGCTAAATAATATGACTGATGTATGTGAAATTTTGGGTTTAGTTTTTGATTCAATCAGCAAAGAACGTATATTCACTATGCTCATCTTGAATGTGATTGTTATTAATACTATTTATATTAATATTATTATTTTGCTGATTGATTTGACGCAACATTGCATAATCATCTTGCTGTTCATGATGTTGAACCCGATGCCAGCCTTGATCATTTTCATATGCAACTTGCATTTCATCATCGTTTGGATCTTGATTAAGTAGTTCTAAATGCTGCTGCTCATTGGCATTGTACTCTACCTGATGGATAGGCTGATGGATCATATTGTGATGTCCGGCAGCTGGCATTGGCAGATACATGCCATAAGGTTGAGCCGATGTGCCGCCAGCTGTTTGTGTATTCGCCATATTGAATGGTGGCGGTGTGCCCGAATGGAAACTCTGCTTCTCATACGACTGCATGAATACAAACGAAAGAAAAGTATTATTAGTATATTGAAACATATGAATGCATATATATAGATTATTGTATAGCATTCTTTTTTGCTACGCACATTGACCTTGTTTAGCGCCACATGACCTTTGCCATACATGGATGACGTCAGGTCGGAACCGGTACCCGCTTGCGGTTGATTGGAAACAGTTTGCGTTTTACTCTGCTGATTCACACTAGACGAATAGCCTCCCTTGCTATAATCCTGAGTTGTTTGCGATAATGTTTCATAAGTGCTCGGCCCATAACCAGTGCTATACGATGGCTTTGGAAATTGGCCACCGGATGCGGTATTGGCTGCCGGTATTTGTTGCTGCAATAGATCAAGAGAGATAATACAATTAAATACACTTCATAATTGAAAAGTTGAGAATGCTGGCTTACTGGATAAATGGCTGGTGTGCCATATTGGAAACCGCCGGGCATTACATTGCCACCATAGAAATACGCATAAGGAACATTCAGCATGGGTGCACTTGAGCCAGCTTGTTGTGACATTGTGCTAGACACCTGTAAATATATAAGGCAATGTTAAAATGTGTTCGTCAAATTATAGTATGTTTTGATTACATGTATACTTACATTACTAACAGGACTGGAATTATTATCAGTGCGCGCAAAGCGTCCATCAGTCATGGTTGAGTATGCGACCGATCCAAGATTGTCACGGCCAGCATTTAGGCTCGTTGGTGTGTAATTCAGATCATAATAGCCTTGCTGCAAATCAAAACGAATACAAAGTTAGTAAACCTTTAGTCAAATTACGCGTAATTGGCAGCAAAACAAAAAATGTATTTAATGAGTTAAGCTGTGCTACAGCATTGCCAGTGCGAAAAGTTTTATTGCAGTTGACAGCTCTGTATGCAAAACAAAGATGGTAATATAAACAGTTATAAAATGTGCCATAAAAACAAATAAGAAAACATAAAGAAAAACAAATAAACTTGGTTAGAAAAATTAAAATGTTAATGATGATGATAATGATAATTTGTGATAATGATAATGAGAGTGGAGTGGAGAGGATGCGGTGGAAATAGTTAAACCTCAATACACTTTTAACAAAAACAAAGTGCACGGAAATTGAAATATTTCTTTAATTTTTTCATTATTTTTTTTTGTTAATGAGCGTAAGCAAACTTTAAATGCCAATTTTGGATTCGTTTATGATGATTTTTGCGGTGCAAAGCAACAAATTTCAAACAATTAAAAAAAAAATGTTCAGATTGCAAGGATTTGGATTTGGAATGGCGGAATTGATACTCGGTTAGAGACAGAAAAGTTTCGTTTAATAACAATAAAGTGCAATGTGGATCAAAGAATTTTGTCGTTCCATAATAGTATAATACAAGCAGAGGACACAAACACACGCGCACAAATAAACACACACAGACATACACCGACGATATATATATGTACATATCCAGACGAACGTGGAAAATGTGTAATGTGTACACTGAGAGATAAAGAACCAAAAATGCGTTGAGCATTGGAAAAATATTATGAATTGTGTTTTAAATGGATTTTTTGAACAAGGCTTTAAAAGCTTTTAACTGATTTTTTTGGTTTTGCAGATTTGGTTGCAATGAATTATTGGTGTTGGATGTTGTTGTTTTGATGTTGTTGTTGTTGTTGTTTTGTTGGTATTTATTTTTATTGCATTTTGCATTTTCTCCATGAACTCACCACATGTGGCACTCTCTGTTGCATCATTTGTAATTCCTCGTAGGAATAAACGGATTGCTGATAGTATGGCACCCCAGCCTGAATATATTGACTAACCATTTGGATGTTGGTGGGCACCAAGCCGCTGCTGCTGCTGCCGCCGCCGCCGCCACCGCTGCCAGCACCACCACTACCAGCACCACCACCAGCACCGCCGCCAGTTGAGCTGCTGCTGTTGCCTCCAGCGCCGACGCCGCTGCCCGTTGTTGCACCACCGTTGTTGCCACCAACACCGTTGCCACCACTACCGCTGCTGTTGCTGCTGCTGCTATTCTTGTTGGTCAACGAGGCCAGAACCGCTGCGGTGCCGGCAGACGTTTGTGCACCGGTCGACGCAGAGCCAGCATTGTTGCCACCACCACCACCGCCGACGACACTGGACGCACCACTGCTACTTACGCCCGCCTGGCTGCTAACTGCTGCCACATTGCTGCTGTTGCTGTTGCCACCAGCTGTAACACTGCTGACCGCACTGCTGCCGCTCACATTGTTGTTGGCTGTAAGCAATAATTAAACACACAGTTATTAAAACAATAAATTTATAAACAAAAGAGATTCAATTCTCAGTTCACTTACTATTCGAAACGACTGCTTGGTTAGCACCTGTTGCACTTACAGCACCCGTTGCACCATTTCCAGTGCTTGCACTGCTGCTGTTAACACCACTGCTCGCGTTCAGAAACAGATCATGTGAAAGAGAAAAGAGAAATCGAAAATGGTATTTAGTTGGGTTTTTAGTTAACAAATATGTGTTTAGTTACTGTAATCATGCACTTT
Source organism: Scaptomyza tumidula (assembly GCA_035044465.1). NCBI lineage: Eukaryota > Metazoa > Arthropoda > Insecta > Diptera > Drosophilidae > Scaptomyza > Scaptomyza tumidula. The sequence continues at coordinate 14,500,039 of JAWNNW010000444.1, read as the reverse complement.
GTTGTTATTTGGATTAGGCATATTAGAGGAAACCATCTTACCTGTCATAGTGGGCTGCAGCACCAGCTGCAGCAGCATCCTTAAGCTTGGCGCTAGCACTAAAGTTATACTGTGAAGACGAGTTGCTTGCGCTGCCAGCAAACCTGAGGAAAGCCAGCGTAAAAACAGGGGTATTCAAACGTAACGAAACATAATGTTAAAAAGGAAAGGAAACATAAACATATGTATGTATGATAAGAATGTAGTATAAGTAAGCATTGTTATGTTATAACTGTCGAACTAATGAACTGTTGAAGTTTTCTATAACTTGCATATCTTAATTGTTTCTAGACTGGATGATTCTTAACGTAAAAGCTTTCTAAATACACTTCTTACTACAACTCTTGAGTTGAACAAAAAGAAAGCAAAACATTTAAGGAATAATGGGTTGGGTGGGGGGAGATTGAAAGCATTCTCGTTTACATACCCGCTGCTGTTGGACAGACCAGTGTTGCCATAGACACTCTGGCTGGACTGGTAAGCACTTTGTGGTGTTGAATAACCCGATGTAAGATAGGCGGAGCTCGCATTTGCGCTGTGTTGTTGTTATTGCATTTGTGCGTTTTAGTTGTGGTTTGATTGATTTGATTTGATTTGATAAAGGGCAAAAAGGTTTTCAGAGTGGCGAGTGGAGTTAAGAAAAAGAGAACGGTAACAAAAAAAACAAATATTAGATAGAGTTGCATATTGGTAAAGTTAATATTTAGGTTGGATTATAACGCAATTAAAACTACAAAAACAAATGCAAGCTAACGGACATATAAGTTGTATGTTTGTTGTTGTTTACCTGGAGCTATTTTGACCGCCACTGCCGCTTATCGGAATGTTTTGTGTTGCTGCAACGCTGCCGGCAACGCTGCCTCCTGTCGCATTCTGTACATTGCTTGCCGCCTGCTGTTGCTGCTGATAGGAGTTGACAGCATTTGGCTGATAGCTGCCATAGCTCGAAGGCTGATAGCTGTTGCCAACAGCAGATTGAACATTAGCGTAGCTGGAACTATTATAGCCTTGCACAGATGCCGAGGTTTGATAGGCATTGTTTGCCTTGCTGGCGGCGCTACTCTGATACGCATTCTGATATGGTGTGGCGCCATTGTTGCCACCACTGCCAGCTTGGCCATATGGATCATTTTTGGTCAATTGATCCAATGCATTGGCGCTCTGTTGCTGTTGTTGTGCCGACGAGCGTGCTGCATAACCAGCCGCACTTAATGCATCACCCTGTAACTGGTGGTTATTCATCATTAGTTATGTTTGTTCTACAAAAAAAAAATTAAGGAAATTTAAATTGAACTTACAATTTGCGCATTTTGTAGACCCGCTGAAAGCGCCGCCTGCTGCTGCTGTGCCTTGGTCTGATAGTCATCCTGCTGCTGTTGACCATCGATGCTGGAGTTGAACTTTTCCGGCAACGCATCGAAACTATCATCGGTGCCAAAGTCCATGGCACCAAATTGCACATCCAAATAGCCAATGTTGTTGAGAGCATTGTCGCCGCCAGGCATCTCTACAGCACTGGCCGGTATCTTTGATGGTGGTGGCAACTTGACCCTTGCACGCCTCACCTGCGGCTGCTGCGACTGTTCGCTGTTGTTGTTGTTGTTCGGTGGTGTGCCCACATTGGAACCAGGCGCCGAGGCAAACACATTCGCATATGTGCTCGGATAGGCAGCGGATGAAACACCCTGGCTCTGGTTGCCATACACCACGGCTGCTGCTGCTGCAGCTGTTGGACTGGCGCCCTGTGACGTCAACGAGTTGAAATACTGAGATTGTTCCGCTGATAGTGTAGCCGATGGCTTCAGTGGGGTCTGCTGCTGCTGCTGTTGTTGTTGCTGCTGTTGAAGCTGCTTAACCTGCTGCACCAATGTGGCTGCTACCGAGAATGTATCGGGCGCGGCACCAACAGAGGCATTACCCGCTGTGGCATAGGGCGAAGAATTGACCGCAACGCTGCTTGGCGTGCTCACCACCGATGACTGCAGCTGTGGCGGCGGATTACTAACCGCAGCACTATACTGCATCATTGGCGTTGTGACTGATGTACTGGCCGCGGGCGTTGGCACCACACTGCTGCTGCCGTCATCAAGCGCCCCACTCAGCCCACCATGATGATGCTCCAGGCCTGGTGGCGCTGACAGCTCACCGGCAACGCCCGTTGCACCACCCGCGCCGCTGACCACACTTGCCGCTGTCTGCGTACTGAGATTGCTCGTTGTAAAGACTTTGCTGTCCTTAAGCGAGCCCTCGTACTCCTCGTTATTCCAGTCACCCCAAGCATCGTCGTGCGCCTGCTGATGTTGCTGTTTCTCGGCATTTTGCGCTATGGTATTATCCCACAGTTCTACCTCATGATGATCCTCGCTGTTGTTGGCATTGTTGCGTACACCAAAGCCGCGATCGCCGCGTGGTCCACCACTGCGACCGCCCATACGACCACCGCCGCGTCCGGGACGCGACATGAAACCGCCACCACGCCCGCCGCCATCTCGACCACCGCCGCCGTCTCTGCCAATGCCGCCGCCGCCACCGCGATCACCACCAGGTCCACCACGACCGCCATTGCGCTGACCACGATAATTGTCATTGGCGCGATCCTCACCACGATCACCGCCACGAGATTCGCGCGTATTGCGATCATTCTCACGGGCCTCTCTGCCGCGCCCTGCAGGAAGATAGTCGAATGGAAGAACAGGAACATTTCGATTTCGATAATAGAGAGTTTTAAGATTGAATACTTACAGCCGCGACTGTCGGTGCCGCCGCGTCCACCGCGATTGGCGCTGCGATTGCGCGACTTTTCACGCCTGTCCGCATTTACGTTACCATCGGCCCAGTCGCCATCACCGCCGGCGCCATCGGCAACGGCATTTGCAGCCTTGTTTTTGCGTTTCTTTTCGTACTTGGCAAAGGCGCCCTGTTAAAACATAGCCAAATTGATTGATTAGTATTCCTGGTATTTCTGTTACTTTTTTATAATTATTATAATCGTACCTGTGGTAGAATCTCAATCAAGAAATTGGCAGCTGCCTCCAGATCATAGTCGCATTCATTTAATGCACAGCAGACTTCCTCCTCGGAACGTTGGGTCATTGTTAGCAATAGGGTGACCTTTTCTTTGATCTGTGGATCCTCTGTGGTACTGCTATTAGTTATCTGGGCGATGCGCAACTGTTCCGTTGTGGCCTTTGGTTGTGCCTTCTCTGGTTTCTCTGTCTTATTTGCATCGGTTTTCTTGTGCGCCGTTGTGGCATGTGTGTTACCACCGGCATCGTTGTTGCTGTTGCCGCCGCCTCCACCGCCACCGCCAGTATGGGCGGAATTTGATTTTTTCTGAGTGCGACCGCCGCCGCCTCCGCCCCCCGAACGAGTTTGTTGTGTGCTCATCTCTATGTACACTGTATATACAAATTAGCTGAAAAGAAATTAAATTTGGATTTTTTTCGTTAATATATCAAACAAATAAACTAAGATATATTTTTAACAACAACTTGAGCAATACTGCTAGATGGAGCCCAAGTAAATAACAAGTAATGGGGACGATGCCTACTACTTATTCGAAAATGTATTGAGAAAGCAGAGATTTTTTGTAGGCAGCAAAAAAAAATTCTTCGTCCATTATTTTGGTTATTTTGCGTTACAATTTAAAAAAGCAAAGCGAAACGAAAAAACTAACAAGTGTCATATGCGCATTAAAAAGAGCGTAGTAAGAGAGAGAGAAAGATGACGAGCAAGACTGACGAAGCATCAGGTCAATTGGCAAAAACAAAAACAACAAATGCTTACTAGCGAGCCCAGCTGAGTTCAATGTACATTTAATCAAAGAGAACGGAGTAATGAAAGAACGTGAACAAACACACGCACGCACGCACGCACACACACACATAAGCATAGAAAGATGGCTCACGCACGCACTCAAAGTAGAACGCAGCATTAAACAGAAATTCAGAGAGAGAGAGCAGAGCGTATTAGAGAATAACAAAACCGAAATGCAGACGAACGGAAGGATGGATGCAAAAAGGCGAACAAAAGCAATAATAGGAACGCCATCGAAGGCGGGTGTGTATTCGCAAAACAGGTAATAGGGGTGGGTGCGGTGACGTGCGGGCAGCGGAACGTGATCGACGTCTGACAATGACTGAGCAAGCGGGGGGTAGTACTATTCAGGCAGGAAAACAGGGACGGCATTTGTCTGTCTGTCTGAAGATTAAAAGAAGAAGACCCATAGCATTCATTATGGATCATTCCTTTGTTTGTTTGTTGTGTTCTCTTCTTTTTTTTTTTTTTGATAATCGTTCTTAACTTTTCGCGATGAATATAAGAATTTTCGTCACATTGCTCATATCACACAATGCTTTGTCATAAGCTCTTTGCCAAGTAGCAGCTGCCGCTGACACAGCCGCCGCCGCCACCGCAACCACCGCATTTCATGGAATCACTTTTTTTTTATAGCATCACCAACTAAACTCAACCAAAACTATAAAAGTTAAAATAAGTTCACTTTGTTGCACATTCTTGCGGTTTTATGCATTTACTTGATGCACTTGCACTAAACGAAAAGAAATACCTTAGTTGCGGTATGAATTGCACAGCTCTTGCATACACAAAAAATTGATTTATAAACTCTTTGGCCTGTTCGCTTCGGTTTTCTGCTTTGCTTTGTGTTCGGTTTTCGTCAAAACTACAATATCGGCGTCTCCTTCGCACTACCGCCAATGCGTTTCAGTTTAAGCGTTGCCAGTTCGGAAACAGAGCTGTGGGAAGCAGATAAATTGCCAGCAAAATAGCATATTGAATTAATGCATAAAATAATTATAATTAAACGAATCGAGTTTTGCAATTTTCATTTAAACTTAACATAAGCAAACTATAAATAAATAAACTATCATGTTGATGATTACGCTTTACAGCACTAAATACGCGCGGGCATTTAGCAACACTGAATGCGAGGGCATTGAAACCGAAAAATGTGCACAAAGCAGAATAAAGAACCGGACAAAATGGTGTACATTGATGTCTATTGAACACCCACTGTTTTCAATACTAAAACACACACTTCACAAAGTAATTGGTCGACGAAAGGAGGTGATAAGCTTTTCAATGTGGGCGTACTATTTTCATATTTATAAATATGTATATAAGTCATTGTCATTGTCTCGACAGCTTCTTGGCCATGTGCACCACATCGACGCCATTTCTACAAATGGTACATTAGCTGACCCTTTCACTCTTATGTAAACCAATGGAAAGTATAATTATATTGACTGCGGCTCCAGACAGCGGGCTAATTGTAAATTTTCAATTTGAGATTTATACTACAAAACAGTTAATTATTGTGGGGAAAACACTGCACAGACGTGCAAGCACGCTCTGTCTTCACTGTAACACAAAGTTTGAAACTTTTTCGCGGCTTTTTCACGTGTAAACAAATTTTCAATGCGGAGCCAACCTCAGTACCTGCAAATGCGAGAACGCACTTATATTAAAACAGTGCTGGTAAACGGATAGGTAAAATAAATCGAATGCAGTCGTTTGAAAATAAAACGGTAACGATTTAAAATATACGAGGAAACGAAAAATCATAACTTAGTTCTGTAAGTAAGGAAATTTTAATAAATGCTTTTACTTATTCTTTAATTCTAAGAACACAATACAAGCTATTTTTAATAATACATCAGCTGTTTTTGTGTATCGAATGGAATTCGATTAAAAAGCGGCAAGCAAGGAGAAATTGTTTATAGCGCAGGCGGCATGGATAACATTTATTTGCAACTTATATAAAAGAGGTTAAATACAGAACAAATTATGATGTCACTTAAAGGCATATTCTACTTAAACCCCACAAAAACAAGATTAAAATAAGCAATGAATAATGAACAATAAAAAAGTGCTATTCCGATAAAGTAAGGAATTATTGTTTATAATTAACTAAGGTCAGTAATTAGCTGAAGTCTATATTTGGTGTTAAATTGTTATGTTTATATTTAGTAACCAGATTGTAAGCATGTTACAATCCCTGCTTGTTCGATAACGATAAGTGTGCATATATATTTGGGTGTGTGGCGGTAAGTTTAAATAGAATATTTATTGCATGATTGCATCGCAAATGGTGAACTAAAGTTGCGCAATTAGAACGATTGCATTTTGCAAGAAACAAAAACCGCATACGGCCAATTGTTACTAGCTAAACTCGTTGGCCGTTGCCGACCGACACGACTCCACAACAGCCACACTATTGGTGTTGTAGTACATTATATTTTTGTTTTGGCCTAAATCTGTAGGCCTTGAGGAATCGTCGAAATCGCTTCGACTTGTTTACTGAGCGAGTGCGCGCAGTTGAAGCGGGACTGGCTCGAAACTGCAACAGTGAGAGGCGGCAGGTAGGCAGGCAGGCAGCAAGAGCCAGCAGCAAGAAGCAGAAACAGAAGCTGACACGAACAATAGAGCGGCCGTCGCGGCGGCGGCAGCGCAGTGTTGTTTCGTCTTTTGGCCCATGCAGATGTGGGCAACGCGTGTGCGTCCGTTACTTTTTTGTACATTATTGTTGTTTATTATTTAAGCTTTAACTTTTGCTCGCTGCGCTTGCCCTTTCGTTAAGTTGCATTCTGTGTGTGTGTGTGTATATAATTTTTGCGTTCGCATTCGCTCCAGAAAAAAAAACAAAAACCAAGTACTACACAACACTACTACAAGAGGCGCGCGCGCGGTTATATTTTCGGCTGAGCAGCAGAGTGGAGGTTAGTTTGTTATTGCTGCAGCTCCTACTGCTGCACCTTGCGCGGCCCCCCCTCCCTTTTTAAAACACCACTTCCATTGAGAAACAAGCAAGAATTGCAGTGTGCGTGTGTGTGTGTGTGTGAGTTTGAGTGCTGAGAGCGCGCTGCTGTGTTTGTTTGTGTGTGTGTGTATGTATATTTTCTTGTTAGAATGCACCTTGTGGTATTTCAAAATCTGAAAATTGCCAAATACAAACGCCTTTCGGAGACGGTTGCGAAATATTCCAGCTGCGCTGAAGGTAAATTCAGTAAAGCAAGAACAAACACACACACACACACAAGGCCCATTGTTGTTGCCCGTCTATTGTGTTTTTGCTGTTCTTACGAAAAAATTATCTATGTAGCTATTTTCGATGCTTAAAATTTGTACTATGAACATATTTCGAAAGGCAACATTTTTTTTGTGCAAGTGTGTGTGTGTGTGTGGATCATTTTTAATGTGGATTATGGGACAGCCAAGGGTACGGACAGCCTCTGCTTCTTGCTTTCCAAAATGTTCCCACACACATTAACACACATACATACATACCATACACATTTATGCATTGGCCAACATTTACCTACGTCACGCCCACCTGATTTCAGTGCAATCGCGTTGGCCCAGTTACGGGCGTGCGCGCGCTCCAAGACAAAATACTCCTACAAGGTCGATTGCCTCTATGTATATATATATGTGTTTGTTTGTGTGTGTATATTTCTATACCAGTTTCTAAACTTGCCGCAGCCAGTTTCAATTTCTACTGGGATTATCTGCTTGTGGTGCGCGGCTGCTGCGCTGCTTGCAGGTGCTGCTTGATGCCTGACTGTGGCTCACACTCATTACGACTACGATTCGTTTCTGTCTGTCTCTTTTACCTATTCGCATCTATGGCTCTGTCTGTATGTGTCTGTGTTGTGTGTGTGGTGTATTTGATTGTGACATAGAAACCAACTAAGAAGTATGTAGCAATTCATGCTGCGAGAGTCTCATGGACAACGAAACAAACCAAAAAAATCAACCAAAACGCAACGCAACGGAATGAAATGAAAACAAATTCAAGTTGGGCACATTTACATGCGTATGTATGTATGTATATGTATATGTGGTTGGTTGGTCTTATTGGCTGCATATGGTTTTACAATTCTGTACATTTGTGACACACGCACACACACACACACACACACATTCGTATTCACATCAATTTGGTCCCAACATTTTTGCACTATACTGACGCACACAATTTCCCCCAAATGCATACACGGACCCACACGCACACACATTCAACGTGTGCGAGAGCTTGCAAAAGATCTATCGCATGTTTTAACTAAGAGTTCTCTTGTTAAGATATGACTAGCAGATATCCTACAAAAAACCTTATTAATCTTTCACTGAACTTTGAGTCAATAAATCTTGTTTTAAACACATTTTGAGCGAATTTTGCGAAATAGATATGTAATTATGTTTCAAAACAAATGTCAAAGTCAGTTAAAGTGATCCAATGTTTAATTTTCCATTCTGTTTTACACACTTACGAAACTTCAATATACCCCTTTTTAAAGTACGCGTAACGGGTATCGTGTATAAAAACGGGCGCAACTAAGCTCATTGCTTCCTCCGCTTCCTCCTCTTCCCACACATGTTCCTTCTTCAGTTTGTTTCTAACCATGCCATGTGCTCAATTCACACACGTACAGCATGCATCTGTGTGCGTGTGTGTGTGTGTTTGCGAAAAAAGCTCAAATTGTGCATCTCTGACACCCGCAAAGGCAGCAAACTGCAACTGCACTGTGGTGCAATAAACGAACGCATATTGCGTTGGCGTTGCCGTTGACGTCGACGTTGACGTTAGCGTTGGATGCGCTTGATGCCCGGATGGTGGTAGCGACAGTCCGAGGTCGCACTGTAGGTAAAATCAGCAGCAAACCAAATCACAAAAAAAAAAAACCAAATATAAAAATAAAGCAACAACAACATCACACTCTAGTTACTATCATACGTATAGGCCGCAGTCGCAGAGCGCTCTTCAGGCCCACTACCAACTAAACCTGTTGACCTAATTTCAAATTCTGCTGCTTGCGCCAGTCGACAGTGTATTGTTGTTGTTGCTGTTGCTGCTGCGGCTGAGAGCTCGAACGCGCCAACGATTGGCAAATCTTTGCACAGTGGCGTTGCTTTTCAAAGGGGTATCAAATGACTGTCATTATTGCATTGGAAAAAAAATTATATAAAATTCAATAAACAAATTTTTTTTATTCAAAAACGAAAAGTTACAAATTTAACGAAGCTTCTCAAAAGAAAATGTTGATCGATTTAAGCTAACTTTTAAACTTCTAATTCCATACCCCATGGGCCAAAAAATGGAGCGGTAACTACGCCACTGGCATTTCCGTCCCAAAACAAAACAGAAACTGAGACTGCCAGTCAGACAGTCAGCCAGAGACGCTCGCTCGCACACTCACAAACACACATACAGCCAAAGTTACACACACAAACGAACACACACAAAGTTTGTACTTCCACCAGCTATTGCAGTTTGCTTAGGTTTCAGTTCGTTCGTGCGCGTCGTCGACGCCAGCGCCAATAAGCGGAATCGGAATCGTTAAACGGGATCGTAAATCGGAATCGGAATTCAACGGCGCTTCGTCGTCGACGACTGATCCAAAAAGAATTCGCGCGAAGTGAAATCCGTGGGCAACGGTTGCGCAGGTGTTTCGATCACTACACTAGCACCCACAAGAAAACTTAACGAAAACGCATCAAACAAATGCAGTTTGCAAATTAACTAGAACGAAAAGTGATACAAAACATAAATAGAGTGCGAATTGGCGTGTGAGTAGTACAATCACACACACCTACATATGTTCCACAATCTTATTGGGAAGCCCAATAATGTACGTCCCAGTAACCACAAAAAAAAAAAATATTGCGGTCGCCGCCTGCCCCAATGGGCCACCAGCACCTCCGCCGCTGCCGCAAAATGCTGCTGCTGCTCCACTTGTCGTCGCAGTGACGAAACTTACATGAGTGTGTGTGTCTGTGTGTGTGTGTTTGAGTGTGCAGAGAAAATCAAGTGAATCAAAATGAGCGTATAATTAGGTCAGCAGAAAAAAAAAAATTATACACCAGCCAGTGCCACTTACCAAAGAGAGCAAAGAGAGTGCGGTGCGAAACGAAACGAAACGGAACGAGTCGGGAGACAGGCCTCAGGCTATGCCATAAATAATTAGAAACTAATTCACACCGTTTTTTAATGGGCATAATATATATATATATATAAATATATATGTATATATTAAATAAAGTATGTGCAATAATTAGAAAAGCAATAAGAAAGTTTCGTTTTGCTTTTTGTGTCAAATAGCACATGGCAAATGTTTGACTTACATGCATTTCGGCAATAACAATTCGCAGAGCATAAACAACAATAAATGCATGCCGCATGTTCCCATTCCATTTTGCTTCCCAATTCAATACCAAATGCCGCTCTCACCTAACTTATTTACTCTCACCACGCGCCCGCTCTTGCTTGGCGCTCTCTTTTGCTCTTGGCGCTCAGCTGAGCAATGTTTGGCGCTGCCCCCAACTGAACTATTTCTTTTTTATTCGCCTTCTTTTTCTTTGCTTCTGTTGCCTGCTTTTCTCGTTTGCCCGTGTAGTAGTTGTAGTTGTTGCCATTTGCTTGTTGGCCGTGGCAAGTGTTTCGCAATGAGCGCGACGGGCGCTCGCTGCTGCAAGCTAAAATGAAATCATCGTCAGCGTCAGCGGCGGGTTGTTGTTGCTGTTGGCATTGATGGGAGGGAAATTCCTGTTCCACTTTCTATTATGGGAGTAACGTCGCTGCCAACGTCGTTGTAATAAAAGCAGCGACAGCAGCAAAAGTAGCAAAAGAGCACGTAGCATTAAAGTGTGTCAGGCGTGGAAAGTGGTTTGTTTCTCTGTCGTCTCGAATTGTGTGTGCCTGTTTCTTCTTAGTGTGCCTGTGTTTGTTGTTGTTGTTGCTGGTTATGTTCTTGTTCTTGTTCTGTTTCTTGCTGTCACAGTCCAATCAGAAACGAAACAAATCGCGACTTATTGGGCGCCGCTGCTGCCTGCTAATGGGGGAACACTTTGGGAATGGTTTGGCGATGAAAGCTCACAACAACAACAACAATAACTGAAAAAGCAAAAGCAACAAACAAAAATAAAAGCAAGGCAATAGCCGATCGACCGACTGACTCATTGCTTAACCCATGAATGGGGACAAGTGTGTTTGATGTGGAGCGAGCGAGCGAGAGGGGGGGGGGGGAGATTGTGGATAGGTAAACGAGGAGACTTAACCTCATCTTGATGCCACTAGAAAACCGGTAGACAAAAAAAAACAACAAAAAAAAAATCAAATCATTTTGCTGTTAAGGTCAAATCTGTTATGTGTGTTTAATGCCAGCAGCTGCTGATGTCTTTTTTAGCTGATGTCTTTTGCATATGTTTAACGTTAGCTTTTCTGTGTGCGGATGAATGAAACAAAAGATGCCTCAATGCAGTGATTTATCTACAAGCATTCGAATTTTGAATTCGATTTTGAATAGTTTTTAGTTTTTTTTTCTTTTAACAAATAATTTAAAAATGGTTTTTTGCTCAAAGATACATTTGGCCTACAAGCTAACGGATGCTGTCGGCGTCGCAGTCGACGTCGACGTCATTAAGGGCTCTCAAATTGTTCCAATTAAGTCTCTGCTTTGCGTGTGCTTGCGTATATTGGTGTGTGTGTGTGTGTGTGTTTGTGTGCGTGCTTGCTCTCATTTAAGCAGCAGACAGCTTAAGCAAAAGGAGCTTTATACTTTTGAAACATTAACTGTGCATATCTATGTATGTATACATGTGTGTGTGTGTGTGTGAAAGAATGAAGAGAACGAACTATATCGAAAGATATATCGATAACACAGCGATCACAAAGGAGAAATATTCTCTCTTCTGTTAAGTTAAGCTTATCGTTTCGATAAATATCCCTGATTCACTCCCATTGTAGTTTAACTTAAAGGGTATTTGTTAGTCGTTATCATTTGACATGCTTAAGCTCAAAAATTGTATGGCTTAAGTTATTTTTTTTTTTGCAAAATATTGGGAGCAGCAAGTGAAAATGCGGGACACCCTAAGTACCACAGCAAGCAGCGCTGTCGACGTCACAGCCAGCGTCATTATAGATGTGTGTGTGTGTGTGTGTGTGTGACCTAGTTGCTGTTTTAAAACTTGACCCAATGACTCCATTGGGCAGCTAACTAACTAGCTAAAAACTATCAAACTACCAAACAACCAAAAGCTCGCATTTATAATGCCCAAAAGAAAAAATAAACACACACACACACACATACGGATATACACACACACGTTATAAAGCACCAAAGCGCCTCATAATAATTACCCATACTCAAAAGGCAACATCAGCTTTTGTATATAAATATCTTTTCATGTATGTGTGTGTCTGTGTGTGTGTATGTATGGAAGTGCCTGGTTTGACTTCACTCAAAGCCAAGAAAAATAAGAAGGAAAATCTTTGTGACTTGTACTTAAACGAATTTCAAATACTCTACATGGAAAAATAACTTTTTTCTATAAAATTTTTTATGTTTTTAAAGAAGTTTTTAGAAAAAAACCATTAAATTAATGTTTTTGGATTTTTAAAAAAGTTTTAGAGAAAAAAAAAACACATTTAATTAAAGTAAGCAAATTTTGTTAAATTGTTTCCGAGTTTTTTAAAACTTTCATGAACATATGTTTTAAAAAACTTCAATAAACTATTAATAAATCTTATTTGTGAGTTATTCCACATACTATAATGTAAAAAGCTTAAGCAAACAAGTTTAAACTAATCATGGAATTATGGCCTTGAAGCTTAGATCGATTAAAACCTTTTAATCTATTTTATATTTATATTAATTTTTATGAGTGAATAGAAAAGAGGTCAACCTTATAATCCCTATAAAAATATATAAACAGGTATAAAATCTGAAATTTCTTACTTAAGCATCTTTCTTTAAGAAAAAAGATTGATATGAAAGAGTTATCAAACTTATTACTAGTTGAAAAAATCTTCAAATTATTCATCAAAGCTCCTTCTGTAAAGTAAAAAGCTCTCATTTTAACCAGTTTAATGTACTAAAAAGCTTCTTTCTTTCGCATTTTTAAGCTTTCAGCGAAAAAGTTGTATTATTATTATTCATTAACTATATTTATAACTATATTTACTTTCGAATCTGATTAGTGTAACAAATTTCTTATGCAAATGCCGCAAGGGCATACAACAAATGAAACCTGTTATGTATCATTTTATAAGGTTTTTTTTTTTTTCAGGGTATTTAAAATAATATTTACATAAATATGTTTGTCTGTCCGTGTTTGTGTGTGTGTGTGTGTAGTTGTAAATAGGCCTAACTGGGCCTAACTGGGCCTAAAATCTAGTCTTTGGCCCAAGCGACACACATTCAAAAAAAAAACCCCCCCCCCCCACTGCGCCACCTTCCCGCCTCTGTCGATGATTCGCCCTCAATTTTGCATGACCTGCCCCAGAGATGAATATTAAGCATATGCCAGTATGTATCTGTGTTTGTGTGTGTGTGTGTGTGTGTAGGGTGTAAAGAGGAGAAGGGGAGCACAAGTCACAATAATGATGATCGTTTTTGGAAGTGGAGGGGGCGGGTCGGGGGGACCTTTGTGATCTCTGGCTGAATAATACTAATGCTAATGCACTATCACATAACTTAATTCAAGGTCGCATCACAAATTAGCTGCAACTAACTTGGCCTAAAAGCATATATATGTGTGTATGTATGTGTGTGTGAGTGTGTTTGTGTGTGTGTTTGAATTGGTTTCGCAATTTAAACAACTCCTAACTTTGACCTATTGAAAAAGCAACCTAAACATTTAACATTGAGCATCCAATTTATATGTTGTTGCTTTATGAATTCTAAACTGAACATTTGTAGCCAGCATTTTAGTTAGAGCCACCTTTTTTTTCTCGTTGTTGTTTCGTTGTGTGTGTTGTATCTGTGTGTGTTTGTGTGTGTAGATTTTGTTTTTGCCCACCTGCAAGACAAGTAATTGGCCTCAATAACTTTGGTATTTTCATTCGACAACGACAACAACCGCCCAAAAATGGTTACAGCCCAACTGTTTGTCTAACTTTATATATATATAGATGTATATATGTGTGTGTGTGTGTAAGTATGTTTATGTGTGTGTGTGTTTAGCTTTTGGCTCTTGTCGTTCTTGGCCAATTTTTGGCCGTTTAGTTCAAGTAACCAAAAACTTAAAACTTAAAAAAAAAAACAAATAAACATTGCAAATGGACATTTGCTCGTTTTATGCTCTCCTCCAGACGCTGACCCCGATTCTGCAGTTTGATTACATGCACCATGCAGCCATTCAGCCATGCAGCCATTCAGCCATGCAGCATGCACCATTGGCAGCAGTGGCAACATTTTGATGCCATTTTGTCAGCTCAGTTAAGAAATTACAATAAAATGTATAAGGCTTTAAACAATTGACATATTCCGTATGTTTGTGTTTTTACGTGGTATATATATATATATATATATGTATGTGTGTGTATCTGTCTTATAGATTATGTTAAACTTTAGAGTGGGTTTTTTAATTGTGGGAATAATTCTTTGGAATATTCTTTTAGTTATTGAAGATTTTTAGAATTTTGTATAATAATAATAATTTATTATGTAAAATATACAAAAATTGATAGGAAACATTTTTATATAGTTTTTCCAGAACAAGTTTTCTTTATTTCTATATCTAAAATGTTAGAGATGATTTTTTATTCATGATTAATAATGAAATATAACAATAAAAATTCATTTAGATTATGTTAAATATTCTTTTATTTCTTACAATAAGAATATATTATGTAAAATGTTTAAAAATTTGTTGGGAAATATTTTTATAGAAGTTTTTCGCAGAAGTTTTCTTTAAATCTTTATGTCAAATGTGAGAAGTAAATTAAAAATTTACCAAAGAAAAAATGTAATATATGCAGCCAAAATATTTTATATCCAGTTGAAAATTTTGATTGAAAATATTTTTATAATTAGTTTATTTTAAAGTAGTTTTCTTTCAATCTTCATCTAAAATGTGGGAAGATAATCAAAGATTATATTGAAATAACAAAATTTTCTAGCTCAACTTTTAATAAACATGAGAAAGATGTTATATATCAAAAGATGTTTTTAAGATGTTTCTTATATCCAGTTAAGATATGCTATGTACTTGTCTATATAGCCATAACATATCTTATCTTTGTTAAGTGGAGCTTCAAAGCTTAAGCTTCTTGGGAATTATAAGCAAAAGAATCAAAGTTGAGACAAATCTTTTCTCGCTCCAGAAAAAATCGATTAGTATTTTGCTTTTAACTCTTAACAACAAAAAATTCAAAACTTAAACTTGTTGGGAATTATAAGCAAAAACTCTCTAAATTTACTTTAATCAACAGTAAAATCAATAACTAACTTCTCTCTCAATAACTAACTTAAGTTTCCTCTACTCACCGACAGATGGCCGAAGCGATTAGCACAGCAAAAACAAACAGCATGGAACTGGCGTTAAAGGATACGAATCGAGTGGCTGTTGGTGGCAGTCCCGGCGGTGGCTTGATTGTGGACATGACGCCAACGACGGCGGCATTGCTGCATCACAATGCGATGGCGTTGCGCAGCTTGAAGGAGGTGGCTGTGGCAGCTGCAGCTGCATCCGCGGAATCGATTGAACAGGTTGAATCGCGTTCGTTGGCTGGAACGCCGACACCAACGAATCTCAGCACTGGGCCACATTCGCCGCCAATGACATTCCGTTGTGAGCGTTGCGATAACTTTGAGACAAGTTCGCGTGCCACGCTGCTGTTGCATGTGGTACAGTGTCTGGCGGGGCAGGTGGTTGCCGTGCGTCTGAAGAGCGAAGAGGAGCCGGAGAATATGAGTGTTAGCCACATGGACAGCAGCAACAACAGTTGCAAGCAGGAAACAATGCCACAAGATGCGGCATGCAACAACAATGGTTCGAGTTCGTCGGCAAGCTCATCACCGGCTGGCAACAATAGCAGCGGTGGTGGCAATACCAGTAGCAACAACAACAACAACAACAACAGCAACAACAATGCCTCACGCAAAGTCTTCGAGTGCGATGTGTGCAACATGAAGTTCTCCAATGGGGCCAACATGCGGCGCCACAAAATGCGGCACACGGGCGTCAAACCCTACGAATGCCGCGTCTGCCAGAAACGTTTCTTTCGCAAGGATCATCTGGCCGAACACTTTACGACGCACACAAAGACCTTACCCTATCATTGCCCCATCTGCAACCGCGGTTTCCAGCGTCAGATCGCGATGCGTGCACATTTCCAGAACGAGCATGTGGGTCAGCATGATCTCGTCAAGACTTGTCCCCTGTGCAGTTATCGTGCCGGTTCGATGAAATCTTTACGCATACATTTCTTCAATCGTCATGGCATCGATCTGGATAATCCGGGACCGGGTGGCACATCCTCATTGCTCCTGGCACTCGAATCGCAAGCATCTGCGGCAGCTGCTGCCGCTGCAGCCAGTTATGCCAGCTTGCCCCAACAACAACAGCAACAACAGCAGCAGCAATCTTCACAGCAATCTTCTTCTGCCGCGGCCAGCAGTCATCAGAGTGATAGTGGAGAATCTTTGCGTTCGCTGGAGAATGCAACGCCTCCGATGCACTTCCTAACGCCGCACGTCGAGATCTCAACGCTCGGGGAGAGCGGCAATACGGAACTGTTCAATGTAAGTGAGATTCAATCTCAACAAAATGTTTCTATTCCAAACAAAAATATGCTTTTGCTTATGAGCGCTCAGCTGATTTGCGTTTTGCGTGAATCTGCTTTACAGGGCAACAACAACAACAACAACCACACAAACAACAACAATCATAACAACAACAATGTTGATCTGGATACGGATAAGTTAAAGGATACGCATTCAATTTTATTGGGCGCTCCACAGGATTTGCCAATGGATTGCAAAGCCACGCCCATTACATCCAGCACAACAACAACAGCAGCAGCAGCAGCAGCAACAAGCCTGAAGAATCATCATCATCATCATTTGCACAATCATCATCATCATCATCATGACAATCACATAACGCCTTCGATAAGTCTTATACCCATCAAGCAGGTGAGTTTTCGATCCATCTTTGAGAACAGTTTTGTTAATTCTGTTTCGTTCTTTTCGTTTAGGAACCGTTGCTGGAGGATGTGGATAAGAAGGAGTCGTCGCTGAATGGTGATCCCAACAGCGATAATGAACAAGCTTCCAACAATAATAACAACAACAACAATAGCAATAACAACAACAACAAAATCACCTCACTGATTAAGGTAGTTTTAGGTCAACATTAGAAATAAGAAAGGGTTTCTATCTTATACCTGAACCCATTGAAAGTGGTTAATGGTTTGGTGCAAAAGTATGTAACAGGCAGGGAGGAAGCATCTCCGACCCCATAAAGTATAGATATTCATGATCAGCATCAACAGTCAAGTCGATATAGCCAAGTCCGTCTGTCTGTTCGTATGTATGAACGCTTCGATCTCTGGGGCTATAAGAGCTAGAGACTCCAGGTTTGGAACATAAGCTCGCCTAATCCCTAGGCAGTTAAAGTTTCAATAAACTTAACTTAAGTTAAACCTACTAAACCCATTCTCTCTATCTGTTGTCCAGGTCTCGCCACTGAAATCGCTGCTGCGCGAAGATTTAAAGCGACGCATTTGCGCGAAGGCAAACAATCGGATAACAAGGAATGCGACACCATTGGACCATGATCTGCAGAGCCTGCCACAAAGTATGATGAATGGCAGTGCGGCGAGTGCGAATGCAGCACCTGGTGGCAACGCTGCGGCAAGTGGCACGCCCACGGCAACACCAACAAACGCCATGCACAATGGCAACGCAAGCTCAACGCCAATATGCAACGGAACGATCACATCGACGGGGCAGGAAAGCGATTTGTTGCACAATCGCAAACAGATCTTGACTTGTCATTTCTGTGGCATTGAGTTTCCCGATGAGACACTCTACTTTCTGCACAAGGGCTGCCACTGCGAGAGCAATCCATGGAAGTGCAACATTTGTGGCGAGCAGCTCAACAATGTTTATGAGTTCAATGCGCATTTGTTGAGCAAAAGCCATCAATAGCAGCCACAGTTTGTCGGCAATTGACACCGGCAGGCAAAATAAACATATATACATTACATGTAACCGTTATATAGCTCAATCTGAGCAATACAAGAATTACACACACACACTTGCAACTAGTTTAAAACGTTTATAACAACAATTGAGAGCTACGTAGTTACCTTATCCCACACAACAACAGCCAGAATGATAATAATGATGATGGATAAAATGTTGAAGCAAAAAAGCGATCTTAAAAATCAAATAGTAACCTCTTCCCCCAAACAAAAACAAAAAACAAACAAACATATATAAATCCTGTTATGTAGTGTTAATTAACTCAATTTTTATTAGTCTGTAGTCTTGTGTAAAAAAAAAACAAAACAAAAAAAGGCAATAATTAACCATTTTCCAGCCAGTTTAACTGGCGGCAGGTTAGCTTACGTTACGTAAGCTTCTTACGTCTTGCTTACGTTCTACGTAACACTCTTACGTCAGTTTTTAGCATGCAACTAGGCAATAAAAAAAAAATGAAAGAGAAAGAGAAAAAACGATGCCTTAAAGGCATCAAAAAGGTTTTAAAACTAGGCATTTTCAAATATATATATATATATACTATATATACATATACTAAAATCTATATATAATAAT
Source organism: Scaptomyza tumidula (assembly GCA_035044465.1). NCBI lineage: Eukaryota > Metazoa > Arthropoda > Insecta > Diptera > Drosophilidae > Scaptomyza > Scaptomyza tumidula. Next base: position 14,481,419 of record JAWNNW010000444.1, on the reverse strand, counting down.
ATACAGACAGCTAGACAAATGTACTATATACACAATATATGTGTATTTACTTTACGTGTATTTTTATAGAGTGGTTGCTTCAAAGTTGAAAAACTTAAAATAATCAAATAAATATGATATGGAATGGAACTTCAGGAAAAAATATTATTTTATAGATTTTTTTAAACTTTGTTGTAAATTTAACGTTTTTCGCATATTAATTTGTTATAGAATATATAAATATTTTCGATTTAATAATTTTTTTGAATACTAATTTTTTGATTTAACTTTTGAGAATACTAAAAAAGTGTTAAAATTGATTCTAAAATCAATAATAATAATATTTTAAGATTTAATAAACTTGTTAAATACAGTTTAAGTTGATTTAACTTTTGAGAAAATACTAAAAAAGTGCTAAAATTTATTGAAGAAAATGTCAACAATTTAAAAAATCTTTTAAGAACTCGAAATATTGAAACTTTAAGGCAACCACTCTACTCAAATACATATGAAAAACGCATATGTCGTATATATAGTAAGCACACTTTGATTTATATATATATATATATATATAATCCACAATATTGTATGACCATAACTAAGGGCTTTCAATTTGTTATTGTTTTTCAGAGTTTATATAAATTAAAAACAAATAGAACAGTGAAAGAGAGAGAGACAACATGTTTAATTATATAACCACAGATAAAAAATATATATACAAAACTTTACAAATATACCAGATACACACACACACACATATATATCTATATACATATATTCAATATGATTATCTATAGCCAGGATACACCAAAACACACACACACACACACATACATACATACAGCGCTTTGCGAGAGTTAAGAAATCAAGTTAAAGAATTATATATATATACAGGAGACATATATATATATATATATTATTATACTCGTACCTTTTACTTAGTTTTTAGTGTTTAACCTTAACTTATATTAACTAAAAGTAATAACATCTAAGAAGTGAAAAAAAAAATCATCAAGCGAAAAAAAACTTTACAAAAGTTTAAGTCACTTTTTTTCCTTCTTCTTCAATAAATTAGATCGCACAGTGCTGCTCAAAAGATTGCATACAACAACAAACACTTCGACACTGTGTCAAAAACGCGAAACGCAAAAAAAATTGTATAAACAAAAACAAAAAATGAAATGAAACAAATGCAAATTGTGATACGAAATTGTTGTAAATAATTGGTTAACAAACAAAAAAAAAAAAACAAAAAAAAAAGATAAGAAAAAAGAAAACTATGCCTTAGATGCCTATATACGATACGAGCACGTTTGCGTATACACTGTACAAAAACTATAAACAAAAATGAAAAAAAAAACCAACAAAAATTGTTGATTTAGAATATAGTTAAATTTAGTGTAAAATCAAAATTTTGTGGTATACGAACTTGAACTTCCCTACAACTTACCCAAAACCTTCCACCTATATCCCACTATATATCCCTCCCCCCCTCTCTCTCTCCTCACTACTTTGCTGACATCACTCGGGGGTTGTATGCAGCCTGGGCGAAGCTGCTGTGCGCCAATTTTTACTTCAGATTCAAACATCCGTCCATGAGGTTCACAAAAAATTATTCAGAGAATGACAAAATATATATATATATACGATACGTAGTAGCAACATTAACAAAAAATAATGTTAATATATAATATATTAACATTTGTTATTGCAATCTAATAATACATTTAACATTTATTGCTAATTTGTTTCATAAGTTTTGTTAAGTTAACTTTTTTGCTTTTGGTATTTTGATTATTGTGTTGTTAATTATTATTTTTTTTTTGTTAGTACAGTCAACAAAACTTGCAGCACTTTGCATTTTATAAATACACTGAAAAAAATACATGTACACATACTTAAACACATAACTGTAGTAAAAACTGCTTTTGACTCTAGCCAAATTTTTTCATATTATTATTTTTTAATTTTCATATATGTAAATGGTTTAGTTTTTTTTTTGTTTGTTTTTTGTTGTGTTCACTTAATTTTAATTAATATATTTGTAAACAACTTAATTAGTTTAATAATTCTAATTTGTTTTTATTATTATTTAACATGCAAATTTCGCAAAAAAAAAACATTGTTAATTAGATTACGAGATCAAATTGTTATAAATAATAAATAATAATAATAGTATGAATGTGGGTGGGGACAAAAAATTATAATAATAATAAATAATTATAAAACAAAATCAAAAAACGTTTAACGTTGGAATGCAACAAAAAAAAAGGAGAAAAAAATTGAGCAACTTTTTTTTAGCTGAACTTTCATGTTGAATTTTTCAAATAGATCTAATTATGTAAAAACACAAAGTAAAATCTTTAAAAATGGCTAAGAAAGGTAAAAAACAAAACAAAAATATATATATAAAAAAAAACAAACAACATTTACTTAATTAGTAATTATAATTATAGCTACAAAAACAAAACAACAATAAAAGGCATGTTAATTTTTTTATTAAAAATAAAAATGGTTTAAAACAAAGAACAAAATGTATATCGTATATTCAATATTAACAGCTGTTAATTAAATTCGTTAGACAGCAAAAAAGGGAAATGTTCTTGGGGGAAATTCTGCTGCTTGCTGCGAGCAACTGCTTGCAACCAGTTCACACTTGCTCAACGCTCATTGGCCAGCTGCAGCGCAGCCAATCAGTTGAGCGCAACACAGTACAGTGGTCTACAAGCTGCAAATATTTGACTATTGCGCAAGCGCTTCACATTTCACATACCAAGTACATATGTGCTCGAAAACATATTGCGTAGCTGCGTATTTCGAAAACTTTGTATAACTTTCAGTGAGCTGCAACAACAAGAGAGTTTGGCAAATGTGAACTGCTTGCAAGCAGTTGATACTGCAATGAGCGCAGCAAGCAGCATATGATAATAAACTATAACTTGATATGAATACAGACTATTTTAATTAACTGCTGACAAGCGACTCAAAAATAAACAATAATCATAATAGTTAAAGTGGGAAAAACCGCATATTAATGTCGCAATCGCTTTGGATTATCGGATAAACGCACAAAATCCGCTCAGTCAACGTCAAAGGTGTTCATTGGGTGTATGTGTGTGTGCGTGTGTGTGTGGATTAGTAGATTATGCGACTATATATATATATATCGATGTCGGAAGCAATGCAGCTCATTTCTATGAATGCTGTTTGTTAGCTGAGGCCATTTGCCAATTTTGTGCTAATACCTTGGCCCAAATGCCGCTGTTGTTGTAGTTGGCCTTTAAGCCTTAGGTGCTATGTTTTGGGCTTGCAGCGGCAATTTGTTTGCAGTTTTGTTTGTGATTTAGGGGATAATGCGCCATAAAGCCAACACACGCACACACGCACACACACGATTGACTGAATCCGACGGCACAAACAGACAGATGCACCCTATTTAGGCAGAAGGCAGTTGCTAAGAGTGTGTGTGTGAGGGAGAGAGAGAGATAGAGAGTGAGCCAGATTGCTGGCTAGGGATAATGCATGGAAATTCCATTGTCAATGCATCAATAGACATAATCGCAACATCAATATTTACCCTAATACACACACACACACACGTGTATGTTTTGTGTGCCTAGCTGTTTGTGCACTGAGAGAAAAAAGTGTGTTTTGTAAATTCAAATGAAATCTGAAGTAGAGAGAGAGAGAGAGAGAAAGAGAGAGAGCGAGAGAGGGAGAGAGAGAGAGAGAGCGAGAGAGAGAGAGAGAGAGTGAGAGAGAGAGAGTGAGAGAGAGAGAGAGAGAGAGAGAGAGAGAGAGTGAGAGAGAGAGAGTGAGAGAGAGAGAGAGAGAGAGAGAGAGACAGAGAGAGAGAACCAGAAAGAGAGTGAGAGAGAGAGAGAGAGAGAGAGAGAGAGAGAGAGAGAGAGAGAGAGAGGGATAGGGATAGAGAGAGAGAGAGAGATAGATACGAAAATATAACTTTGAGAAAGCTCGAACACAGTCAGACACACACATAAACTCATTGCACATTTCACTAATAAGATAAAATTCCTTCATGACTTACTTGAACTTTTGAGAATCACGGAGGAGGGCGATTTTTTCATGTATTTAGTAAAATTATTATTTTTTGTGCATATTTTTATTGTTTCAACCCATACACAGTCCATACACACACACATACACACACACATACACACACATTTACACACACACACACATATAAAGACAAAATATAAAATTTAGCAATAAATAAAAAATAAAGTGTAATAGAATACACTTTTAGTTAGAATGAAATAGTTAAAAATAATTAATTTATTATTGCTGGGTTAAAATTAAATATTTGGGGGTAAAAATTAAACTTTTTTTTACCTTTTTATTTCCTATATATTATTTTTTTTTTCTTATTATTTATTTATTTTTCTTATTATTATTATTATTATTTTTCTTTTAATTTTTATGATTTCAACATCAATTATTTGGTTTCTATCTCCATACGCTTGCTATCTCTCTACTATTTCTCTCAGTGTACACACATATATTTGTGCGCTTGTGTGTATGTATGTATGTGTGTGTTGGCTTGAAAACAATGCAATGGCAAAATCGAAATCGAAATCGAAACTGTGAACTGAAGCGACGTTCCAATGAGACGATTAACACCTTAAATATGTCATTAGAGGCGACACAAAATGGAAAATAGATGCGACAGCCGAAGGTTTTCCGAATCACAAATCTGTGGCATCCACACATGCAGTCACATTATTGTTATTATTGTTGTTGTTGTTATTGGTTTATAATCGTTTCGGAAACTGTCGAACTGTGGTGTCGATGATGCGCGTGTTTATTTTTATCTATATAGTAAGTTGTATATATTTTCAAACGGCGATTATTTGGCCCTAAGCCGATTTGCATCAGATATCATTCGTATGTGTGTGTGTGTGTGCGTGTTTGGTATGCATTCATCATTTTTATTAAAAATTTGATATTCAGGTGACATAAGCCTTTTTTTTTGTTGTTGTTGTTGGTTTGCATATTGGAATCATATTCAAAGTTTTTGGCTTGGCATGTGCAGCGATTTATACTTTCGAATATGTTTGTGTGAGGTCGAAACTCTAAACCGATTAGATCTGAACATAAGTAAAATTATACCTAAGAAATCGTATCAAATTTAATCAAGCGCAATGATAAATATTAAAGAATTGTTATGTTGTATAATAGAGAATAAAATTAGTGATTTGAAAAGGTTTTAAGAATTATTATAAAATGTGATAAAATGTGATTTCGAACAGCAAGATGCTTACTTATATTGTTGGAAAAATAATTATAATAATAATATGGTAGGAAAAAGCCAAAATTAAAGGCTTCTAAAATCCGGTTGTTAATAATTTTTTTTTATATAAAATTTGAACACAGCGAAAAAATACCTTAAATTTGGGAAAAATTCAATTTCGCACTTTCCATACTTTATATTTTTTTTTATGCTTAAATAAAGTTTAAAAACTTTTAACAGTATTTATATAAGAATTTTAAATTATTTCTTCTTTTTTTTCACTAACAATTATGTTTTATCCAACGTTTAATAATCTTTTTAAAGCTGAGGTTAGATATTCAAAAGCAGGAAAGAGATTTTCAGGAATGAGATAAATTTTTAAAATGTATTTGAAAAATCATGAAAACTTTTTTTTTTTAGTATTAAGATTAGATTTAAGATTTAAAAGCATATAAAATATTAATAAATTTAATCTCGTTTCCTAGTTTTTTATTTTCTTAAATGAAGAATCAAAAGGAAGTCTTTTGAAATCATCTTTTAATCCTAAAAAAAACTTGTAAAAACATTTTAGAAAGTCTTTCTCCAGCAATTTTACATAATTTATCTGTTCTCATACTATTTAAATGAATTTTAATAGAACCCATATAATCGGCGTACAAACAAATCGTATATATGATGCATATGCCAGATTGTTCGACCTTTAGCTGATGATCCCTCTTAACTTAAGCATAGATTCACTTTAGATGAGCAAATCTCCCCACACACACAACACACACATTATCGAAAAAGTTCAGCAGGTTCAAATTACATTTAATTGTTAAACATTTTGCCCATGATTGTTGCAACTGAGGGGTGAGGGTGGACTAAGTATCTGCCACCAAACGAGACGAGGCGAATTCAATACCTCAAAAATGAAAATGAAAACAAAAAAATTTGTTGCAATCGCGGCTTAATTTGTAAAACATTAGATAACATTTACACGTCAAAGCGTTAGCTGTTGTTGTTAATCATGATGATGATGAACTGACGAACTGACTGACGTTTTGTGTGGTGGTGATATGGTGGTACTATCCTATACTATCTGCCCCTCGCCTAGTTGTAATACAATAAGTTTGGGACTCTCTCTCTCTCTTTGGCTAAGTGAATTTGAATCTCAATTGAATTGAATTTTGCGGGGTTTTTGTTCCAGTTCGTCTTCTTCATGGTTGTCTGAGCGCTGTGAACCCAATTATCTTTCAATAACAAAAAAAGGGGGCAGCCCAAAAAGGCAAAAAGTGCATCCTCAAGTTACAACCAAAATGAGAGAGAGAGAGAGAGAGAGAGAAACGGATTTGTTCGTATGTTGTTTTATGGATAAATCCGGTAAAGCCAAAAACGGCAAACATGTTCAGGAGGGTTGCAGCCCATTCCACCACCCCACCCCCCCCGTTGGACTTGTGACTTTGTGTTGTGTAACCCAAATCTTGCCTGCGGGCAAAACATCTTTATTAATTCATAATTCAATCGGGACAGCAGCTAGCAGCATGATGCACAATGCACATATCTCTTCTATATAAAATTATTTTTTTGTTTTGTGATTTGACTTCAATTTTCTTTTCGCATCTCTTGTTTTATTCGCCTTTGTTATGTGTGTGTGTGTGTAATTTAATATGATTTTCCAATTTAGATGAAAAGCTTTGATGGCTCTTTTCAAGCAATTGTTAAATTGCATAGCCAATTTACTTAAATGACTTCAATTGACTAAACTTAACTGAAACTAACTAAAAAACAAGAAAAGAAAACGTTTCGCAGCTGCATAAACAATTTGTTGCCTTTTAGGCAAAGTTTGAAACGTGGTATTTAAAAATGAAATCTTTGTTTCCCCTGTTTGTTTCTAATCTTTAAATCCGTATGGCCTGGCAACAACAACAATAACAAACAGCGGAAATGTTTCAATCAGTTTGTGCTGAGTGCTTTTGTGTTTTTAATACATTCAGCATAGCATATTCCGGGATGAGGATTTGAGCAGTTGAGGATTTGAGGATTGAAGATATATTGAGGTATGAGAATAACCACAAAATGTATCGCCCATTTCTGACTGTGACTGGGCTCTTTAGCACGGAATCCTCTTGTATTCTTGTAAAGAGAGAGAATGAGAATGAGAGATAGATCCCTAACAGCCACAACAGCCACGCCTCTCAACGTTCGCAACGCCTTTGTTCGCATCGTGTTCGCATTGACAGGCAGCGGACACAAAGGCAGTTGCTCTACACTGAGAGAACTAAATGAGCCGAAAGAGAAAGTTGTCCCTTAATACTATTTTTGTGTATCTTAAGTACTTGCTTCTTGAAAATAATAAGTTAATTTACTTAAAAATCTAACATTATGCTCCAACTGATTGACTGCTATCAACGCACAGCCCAAACAGTAAGACATAACGATCTGATTCTTTTACGAAATGATAGAATACAGATCATAGCTGAACCCTAAGCTTGGAGTTGTTCCAATGCACCAACAAAAGTATGTATTTTGAGGTTAAAGGTAACTCAGTTATGCTGTTTCGGGATAAAACGTTTCTTATATTATCTTTTTGGTAAAAACTTCCTAAGATTTAAAGAAGCATACTTCTGAAAAGCAAATTCTCTTTTCTCACCCTGCCACACCTGGTTTTTTTCTCAGTGCAGTTATAAAGATACACCCAGACAGATAGAGTGTGTGTTTCTAGGTTTTCGTTCGCTTCGTTTTTCTTTTATTTCAATGCCTTTTCAATGGTTTTATGAATTACGCATCGACGCCTCATCATGTGGCAGCCACATCCTGACGTCCTTTTGCACCTTTTCGCTCGAATCTGACTCCTTGAGGCACAAATCTCATTAGACGCGCCAATCGAACAACAATGCCAGCGAAAAACGAAATTCTATTTCATTTTTGCCTCAGATTTCAATCGTTAGATTTCTTTCGTCTTTCGTCTTCTTCGTTTTCTCGATGCTCCTCAATGACAATTAACACAAGTGTCAAATTATTTAGCAAAACCAAAAGCATACGCCCACCCTGCTACACTAATGAGTAGCAGCTGCCACGCCCACCTTTTGTGTTCTTAACTAACTAATCTCTTTGGATATTTTTGGTTGCTCTTTCCAGGTTTTTCCTATGTTCATGCTTAAAGGGTTTAAGTCTGGCATGTGTTAAGTGTTTGTGTTGCGCATTTGGCGCTGCAAATATTTTGACAATGCTAAAAGTTTTCGTCGTCAATTTGTCACGCCAAATTATCATAATATTAGACCCCAACCCCCCTCTTTCTTTGCCATTGTTGTTCGTGCCTTATTGATTCGACGAACTGTTTGACCGCCAGCTTCACAATTTGTCAGCACAGATGCGGCAACTCTGTCTGTCTGTCTGTCTGTCTGTTTGTCCTGTGTCTTTTTTTCTGTTTGCCCAGGGAATTTGCATTGCCCAACCTCTGCACAAGCCCCCCTCATCACCCCCCCTTCGTACTCCCTTGGGCACATTTCATCCCCATAACAAAAGGAGTGCAACTCTTTAGGTCTGCTTGAATTTTATTCAAAACGCGTTTGTCTATTTACAGTACATTTACGCACTTAATGATGGGGTTCATTTGGCTTGTTTCTCTCCCCCTCTCCATCTCCCACTCTCTCTATCGTATGAATTTTAAAGATGTGAGCATCAAATGTTCAAGTCTACTCCAACTGCATATTGTTTGTTAAATGGTTAGAGTTTATACATACATATATATTTATCAGGGAATTGTCTGGCTGTCATTTGCTATCTTTAGTCTCTATGCGCGAGGCCAATAAATCGCATACAGTGGAGCAAAAAGGCATTATTAAGGGTGTTATTCAATTGTTGATAGTAAAAGTGTTAAGCACTTGAGAAGTGCTTGTAAAAAGTTAAATTTCTGTAAATATTTTCTTATTGAAAAAACTGACTGACGACTGTAATAATCTTACCTCAGGTTTCTGTATTAGTTTTTGTGTTAGTTATATGCCTGTGAAAATTCTTACAATTTTATCAGTATATGCAGAAGTAGCTGGTTGAATATTCATTAATATTTTCGAATTGATAACTACTGCTAAATTCTTAGAAACTTAACATTCTTTATAAGCACCTGTAAAGATTAAACAATTTCTATTAGCTTTCTTAAGCTTTAAATCATAAGAGTTTTTTCTAAACTTTTATAACCTTCACATAAAACTTAGAAAATGAAAATAGCTTGAAAATATATACACCCAGTATGTCCTTTCTAGTTTTAAAGTGAAAAAATCAAATTTTTCACTTTGTTTAAGGAGTTTTGTGCTAAAGTGCATATATTTCTAAAGTTTCCCAAAGGTTTTTCAAAGAAACAACAACAACAGGTCTATTGATTATATAGTGATGAAGTTCAAGAAGATCCTGTACTTGTTTTAATACAAATTCGAAACAAAATATTAATGATTTTCTAGATAGTATTCATTTTCGATCTTTAAATAATCTTTCATTTCTGAAGGAATTCAAAATAAGAAACTTAGTCTTGAATATATTGAACCTAATATTATATTCTTGCCTAAGCTTCTATATACCACTGTCCAAAAAAAGCAAGCAAAGTTGAAAACTTCCACAAAGCACTAAATTGAGAGAGAGCGAGAGAGAGATAGAGATAGAGAGAGAGAGAGAGAGAGAAGAGATGGCGAAAAGCTAAAGTCAATTCTGAAGGGTGCATAAATTCAATTTTAAATGTATGTAAACCTTGGATTGAGATTGAGGCTGAGGCTGAGGCTGGATGTCGCCTTTTTTACAATTTTGTGGTTTAACTAATTGAGTCGCCTTGTAAATATGTAAATCGAAATAACCACCCGATAACAAAAAAACAGGAAGAGACGAGGTGTAAAAAAGAGCGAGACACAAAATGGGAGATGGAGTGAAGCATTATTTGATAAAAAACCAAAAAAAGAAAAAAAAACAGAAGCAAAGAAGACACTTGAATGTTTGTTGTTTTAGCTGTTGTTTTAGCTGCTTTTGGCTTTTTGCTGTAATTGGTAAATGGCAGCGGAATGTGCAGAGAGAGAGAGACAGAGAGAGAGAGAGAGAGAACAATGTAAGAGAGAGAGAGAGTGTGTAAAATTAATTACGCATTCCCAGATGCCATTTTGAATGAGAGACACAACTAAAAAATTGCTAGCTAATTAAAATGTATGACAATCATTGCGTCGCGAATGAATACACATTTATCGGCTATCGATTGCTGTTGCTGCCACAAAATGTGGCAAATAGCTATGGTCTGCAATGAGGTCAAAAGTGTCACATCATGCTTAATGATGACGATGACGTTGCGACGGCGCCGAAAAAAAAACGAAAAAAACAAAAACTACGACAAAAAACTGAAAGGCGAAAATTAACTGAACAATGTGGCGTATACGCGATATGTATGTGTGTAAATACATTTGAGACAACACAACAACAAGACAAGAGCGCCAGCTACTGATAATTGCAGGGGCTTTCAAGTGACTTCAGACAAACTCGCCTGACTGACAACATCCACATGGCTCTTCTCTCTCTCTCTCGATCTCTCTAGCGTTGGACTCACCTTGTAATTTGAGCCCAACATTTTTTCATTTTTTTTCGGTTGCAAGAAGGAAGCACTTATACAACTAGTCAGTCATCTAGGCGGTCCAAACGACCAAAAATATCCAAAAAAAAAACGAAAACAATCTGTTGCCTGCTGTTGCATCTAATCGCGCTACAGATTAGATCGCATATATGCATACACTGCAATACAAAAGTGTGTTCAACGTTGGGTGCTTCAAGATCGAAAATCATAGTAGGGAATTAAATTCTTGTTATAAAAATGTTTTTTTTTTAGTTGTGAAAGTTTCTTTATGCATGATTGTTCAGCAGTGAGTTAAGTATAATTTTTAAGTATTCTTGATTTGATTTTTTTTAATTCTTAAAGTGTCTAAGTATATATTATATACTTTTTGTTTATGTTTTTTAATTCTGAAAGATTCTTAATGAAAGATTGTTCAGAAATGAGTTAAGTAACATTGCTTACCTTTTTTTAAACACATCCAAACTATTTTTTTTATAAAATTTCTGTATCAAAAACATAAAAATAAGCTTCTTTGATTAAACTTTTTGGTTAAATCTTCAAACTATAAAATTATAATCTTCAAACTATTATATAAAAAAGTTTTTAGCTTGGCTACAATATGTTTTAATTAAATTTAGATTTACTCCAGAATTTCTTATAGATATCAAGATAAAAAATATTTTTAAATGCTGTTGAATTAAAATTCTATAGTAAAAATGATCCTTTAAATAAAAATGAAACATTTTAATGTACAAAAATGTTGAAATTATATTTTTTTAATTTTAAAGCTTGACTAAAAATTTTTTTTTTGGATTTTAAAACTTTTTAATTTTTGTATATTGAAAAAATGATTTCCTACTTGACTTCCAAAGAACTAAGTAGTATTCTAAGCTCTTTTAGTTGTTCTCCAATTAATAACACGAATATTTCGCTAAGTGTATGCATAGGTAAGTTCTATATAAATATATATACATTTGTACAAACATAAATGCATATGGAACTTTAGGCTGCTTTAAAATATATGTAAACGTATGGGTGTATGTGTGTAAATGAATATAGATTTGTATATGTATGTTTCCCAGGGCACTCTTCCAGAGAGCTCATAATGACGAAGACGACGACGACGACGGAGACGACGGAGACGATGAGAATGATGCGTTGCATTTGTGTGTGAGTGACAGTGACGCGTCAGTTTTTTGGTGGCCTCTGCCAAACGTCTGGGCCGTAGAGTCATTTATGGATCTACAAAGGCTGATGGGCCTGTTTTAGCTGATCTTCTGTTTTGGATTGGGTGAACGGATCGCACTCTATGTATGTGTGTGTGTGTTTGCCCACAGTACGGATATTTTCATAAGGCAGCTAAGTAAACCACTCAAGAGTAGGACATGTCATCGTTGGCGCCAGTGTTTTAACCAAAGCGTCGACACCGACGCCGACGCCACAACTTCTCTTTTCTTTCTTTTTTTTGCTTTCTGATGAGTGTTGTTGCTGTTCTTTATGTTGTTGTTGTTTCCCTTTGGACTGTTGTTGCAGATGACTTCTGGACTGCATTTCAATATGAGCATAGCATTTTCCTCCAGTCCGCAGTTTGTTGTTGTTTACACAGAAATTGATATTTTATTTCAAAATAAATAACAACTGCTAGAATAGCAGATCCGCTAACACACACACACACACACACAGAGCTCACAGCAAAGGCAAACGGCAGTTTAAGTAGGTGCACTGAAAAAAAAGAGGGAATATGCCGAAACTCAGATTAGCAGCTAAGTGAATTTTACTTAGGGAAGCTTAAGTTTTTTTTGGCTTTTGCAGCACTTTGTTCTCATTATTTTGTGAAAAGTGAATATTCATCTTTTTATGGATTAAAACTTGTAGAAGTTGAACAAAAGTATTTGTTTTTGCTACGTTGTTATAGCAGGAAAAAGTAGTTGTTTTTGCTACGTTTTCCCTAAGATTTTTAATTCATAAATCTTAATCCATTCTTAGCTACCGGCTGAAAGCTTGAGATTCAAAGAAACCTTTGAAACTTTATTGAAGTTCTTGATTCCAAAAAGTCTAGTTTTGCAGTGGTTACATTCTATAGTGAACAGTAAAAGATGTAGTTACATTCTATTGTGAATAGTTAAAGCTAAATAATAACTTTCCTAGCTCTTTGTGTCTTTAGTTTATGTCATGTCCTAAAGGTTCCTGAATAGTACAGTTCCGCGAATGTAAATTCTTTTGTTTTTTACGTTCCGATAATATTCAAATGTTTTAGTATTGAAATTTTTTATTTTAGCTCCTTTAATCTCTGATCTGCAATTTACTTCAAGACACTTTTTCGTTTATCAGACAAATTGAGCGTTATAAATATATATAAAATATTTTGTTTGAAAGGAAGTCTCTTTAATCTGTGAAATCTGAAATTTATCTTCTTTCAATTTATCTTCTTTTATAACCAATATTTTGTTTGGGATTCTGAAAACTAGCTTCTTAAAGGTTTTAAACTCTATGAAAGAAAGTCTCTTCAAACTCTCAAAAGTCTGCAAAAAAGGATTCTTTCTACATGTTTTCTTGAAACTACTATCTATTGGCATGATTAGTTTTCTCCTTAAGTTACTTTAATATAGGCTCTTCTTATAAGAAAGTGTGACCTTAGTTTTACCTCTTAGTAGAACCTTAAAGTTTCTAGCTTAGTTTTTCTCCCCTTCCTTTTGTTTTGTTGCTGAAATTGCCCAACACCCGTCAAATAATAAAACCAATATAAATTTTTGTTTTTTGTTTTCGGTAATGATTTAAATTCTTAACTGTTCTCATTTCGATTTCGATTTCGAGTTGTTGTTGTTGTGTTTTTCTTTTTATTGCATTCTAAATGTATACGTAAGCACTATGATTTGCATACTTAAACTCTATTTACAAATACGTACACACACAGAAATTAGAATGAAAAACTTGTTGTTGAATTTTTTTTTAAGTTTTCTTTTTGTTGTTGTTCAGTTCGCCAATTCGATTTGTTTTTGTTTTTTGTATATGCGTAAATCTTAAATAACTATCTTTGAAAAGTGTGCGACGAAGTTTTATAAATATTTTTTTTGTATATATACTATAATATTCGTTTTCCTTTTGATATATATATATATATATGTGTGTGTGTGTGTTGTGGTATTTTAACTCTTTAGGAAACAGTTTTTGCCAGCACGAATTGAAGTTGGCTGCGATTGTTTGCAGTTATTGCTTTTAATGACTTAAACTTAATAAAAATTGAAACAATTTGAATATAGCTGGGTCTTAGTGCAAGGAGCAGGAGCTGGAGCTGGAGCAGGTGGAGGGACTGTGCAGAGAAACCCTTGGGGCAAGGCTGCCGCCGTCATCTATGCCGCCTCACACACGCTGATGTTGATGATGATATCATGTGATCTCCGGCGCCGAATGCTTCAGCTCCGGCGATGTGGAGAAGGGACGATGCAACAGCTGGGTGTTATGATGATAGCCGGTTGTTGCTGTCGCCTGTGCTGTTGTCGCTGAGGCTGCCACAGCTGCCGCTGCTGCTGCCACCGCCGTCGAGTTGAGCTTCTCCGGTGAATTGATGCGTAGCTTGGGCGGCGGCGGTGGAATCACAACCCCACATTCCACACTATATGCAGCCGCATACGCCGGATGATGATGCAGATGTGTTGTTCCTCCACCACCTCCGCCTCCTCCGCCGCCGCCGCCGCCACCGCCACCGTTGAGCGCTAGAGCTGGCGGCAACTGTGGATGCGGTCGGATGACAATCGGCTGGATGGGAAACTGTTGGGTCATCTCCTTCAGGTTGCTAAAGCTTTGCAGGTAGCATCCAGCATTGAACAGACTGCTCGCCGCATCAAACTTAAACGGTGGCAAACAGTTGGGCAATCCAGTGTGACCAGCTCCACCGCCATAACCCACCGACGGCAACTGCGACGGGGTGGGCGAAGGCAGCGCACTGCTCAAATCACGCGGCTTATCATCATCAACACTGAGACTCTCCTCGTTGGCGCCGTTGGACATGCTGCCGGGACTGTGCTGCTGTTGCAGGCTACTCGGCACCGGCGAGTGCGTTCCCAGCGATATATCCGAATCGGAGCTATCCGATGGTGTTGGCGATGCGGCACCTTCCGCCCGACGGCTGCGACAACCCATGCCCGAATTGTTCTGATTGTGTTGCATGCTGCAATGGGAAAGAGAGAGCAACAAAGAGGTTGGTCAGAATCAGTTGGAAAGATTTCATTTGAGATGTGACTATAACAAGATTTTGTATAATTATTCGATTTTTACTAGTCATAAGAACTAAATATTATTAAACTTATCCATTTTCATACAAACATAATTTATTTAAGTGAGAATCAGTTGGAAAGTTTTGATTAGATGTTACTTTGTTTAATGGATGGATTTTTACTAGTCATAAGAACTTAAAGTTTAGAAATGTATCCATTTTAAAATATATCATTCATACAAACATTATATATTTAGGTGAGAATCAGTTGGATTGATTTGAATAGATGTTACTTTGTTTAGTGGATCGATTTTTACTAGTTATACGAACTAATAATTATAAAACTTATCCATTTTCAAGATATATCATTCATACAAAAATTAACTACATCATATTTTAGATTGTTCTTAGAGCAGCTATCAAAAAAGCTATAATTAATAATAAGAACCTTTCAACATATTGCTTGTATTAAATCTCAAATGTCAACAATTATAAGATTCTTAAATTCATTTACATTCTCCAAACCACTTTGTAGTAGTAGTAATAAAATGGAACTTCCAGTAAGTATTAGATACAACAATTATTCTGTAAACCTGCATTAAACCCTGCAAATTTATTGTATAAATGTAAATTGTATGAAAAAACAAGTAAGAAGGCTCGGACGGACGGACAGGGCTATATCGACTCGGCTGTTATGCTGATCAAGAATATATATACTTTATGAGGTCGAAAATGCTTCCTTCTGCCTGTTACACACTTTTGCACAAAAGCATTATAATCTTTTTACCCAATTTTATTGGGATCAGGGTATAAAAACAGAAAATTTCTTAAGCTTTAAATGAGTTATGCTTAAAATCAGCTATCAAATATCAATAATGAATAAGCAAAGTCAAGAAATTTTCGTTAGAAATTCTCTATATAAACTCCAAAAGTATAATAAACATGTTCATTTAGTTCTCATGGTATAGCACATGTTAAACTATTTATTAATCTACAACAAAGCCCCCATTTTCACGCCCCATTTCAACAATCTCTAACTAAAGGGTTAATTCGATAAAAATTAATGATCTATAAGATTTATATACTCAACACAAAACTGTAGCTTAACTGGTTAAGCCGTAAAAACGTTTTGTATTATTTATACTATAAACAACAATTTTATGATCCATAGCAAATGCAACTGAACCTAAGTTAAGTTTTCTGAATTGTGAGAGGTTTTCTTTGGCTCGATTCTCACTTATTAAAACAGAAAATTGCGACTTTAATTTGGTTTTGAACGCCTTTAATGGTGTTAATTAGTGAATGGGTATAGCATGCACATGTTGCACGTTTCACGTTGCACGTTGCATGCTGTTGTTGCACTGTCCACTCTCCACTCTAAACATACGCCCATTAAGCGGCTCATTTGTCGGCTAGCTGGCAGGCAGGCTGGCGACCCATAAATCTGACGCAAACTTTCACACATGCTTAAGACAAATTATCTGTGGCCAAAACAAAGGTGTTCTGCCCCCTTCGGACACGGCAAGAGATGACTTGATTAGAAGAATGGTGTTGCAACTGTGCAGTGGCAACTGTGCCAGCCAGCCAGACATTGTCGGCATATTTATAGAGCCATCAGTGTGTGAAAGAGTAGAGTACTTCATATACATCATCTTGTGCATCATCTGCATCACACCATGACTCCTGCACTGTCATAATTATCGGTTAGGATTCGTTTCGAACTTTTGCAGCAATTTGTTGACCCATCAGCATTAATAATGTTGCCGCAGTCGCAGTCGCAGCCGAAACCCTTGTCCTGTTGCGGCTCGTGTTGTTTGATTAATGATGCTTTGGCAAACCCAAAAACAAAAACTTGCCCCGCGAACAATCCGTTTGCAGTCACAACTCAGTTGGAGCTGCGAAATGTATCTGCGGCTACCTTTTGTTTCGTCATTGTTGGAATGGAATCGTTTAGTTGCCTAATGCGCCAACTTGATGGATTACCATTAACCACACTTGACACTCGCATCATTCTCGCCTCGAATCGCTCTCTCTCTCTCTGATGAATAACTGCCACAGATCAAACGACTCTAACTACTGGCTACCCTGCTGCTGGGATATGATTCTTTTGTAGGATGGGAACTTGGAAAGTAACCAAAATTCTATACCACAAATATGGCCGAAAAGCGTTTTGTGAAATTGTAGCTTTTTAGCGGTAGCGATTACGCTTCATTGAAGCTTCAAGCAGCAATTTTTGCTCCTTCTTTCGATAAGCAATGAAGAAAGAAAGAAGAAAAAAAATCTGGCACGGGGCTCAGCTCCAAGGTCGTGTTAATCGCTTCATTGACGTTCGATACGAATATGATACATATATATTTTTCAAACAATTGACTAAACAGTGAGGGACCCAAAAAAAGGGTTTAAAATACATATACATATACATATATATACGTATACGTATATGGAATCTGATACTGTGGCACCTAACCGAAACCGAAATGACACGTATGTAATTACCCGCGTGGACACAACACAAAGTGAGTGACATCCACATCGACACACTGAAACAGAGGCAAGAAGACTACAAGAGAGAGAGAGAGAGTGTGTGAGAGAGAGAGGGGTAGAGTTAACCCTGTAGAGAATACCCTCCACGGTTTAAACCGGGTAACCTGAGCAGAGGGCCGAGACATTGAAAGGCCTTAATCGGCTCATGTCAGAAGATTTGTGTATGCGTCTCACTCTCCCTCTCTCTCTCTTTCTCTTTCTGTTTGGGATTGTTGAAACTTATTCAGCTGCAAGAATGCTGCCCTGGTAATATGATCTGATCATACAACAATAACATAATAATAAAAAAAAAGGTGTATAACTCTTTTTCGTATATCTTTGAAATATGAATGCAAAGCCGTATGGATCTATCGATTAAAATCGATTTGTATATTCAAGGTTTAATCGTTAAGTTTAAGGTAAACTAAATTTCAGTCCCTGTAACCGTTTTATACTAATTTTGTTACCAACAGTCGATTAGATTTGAAATTTCATGCAAATTGAAGCGAAATGAATTCAAACTGAAACGCATTTCGATAATTGTGTCATTCAAATTGAAAGTTATAAATTGTGTAAATATTTAGACAACAACAGCAGGAACTGGAGCAGGAGCAGCGGCAGCAGCATGCGACATTTAGTTGAGGAGAAGTGTTCAAATCCCAGGGGTTCGAACGCTTAAATGGACCGAATAACATTTTGTTCCGGGGGTTGAGTTGAGTTTCGGGTTTGGGTTCGGGGTTCAGAGTTTGAGTTTGAGTTTCTGGCGCTAAATGCAATCAACGTTTATTTTGTCGTTGCCCACCTTTTTTTTTGTTGCTTTTTTTGCGATCTGTTGACAAATAGGATTTAAAATTTGTTCAATTTGAATATCGTATATATATTTTGTTATCTTTTGCTCAGTTCCAGTTTGGGTTCTCGTTTCTATTTGCACAATTTACTTCACAACGCTACTCGTTATACATTTCACTTGTCAGTGTATTTGCTCCCCCCCCTCTCCCCCTCTTCCCCACCATACCAACAATCACTTATTCACATTCACATCCGGTGTTCGATGAGGCTCTGACTCTTGAATGACTCTTAAACTTTGTGTTCCTTTTTTTTTCTTCTTTATATCATTGATTTCTTTAATACACTTTCTACACGCTGCTGAAGTGGGCGAGGCAAGACATCATCCCCCCTCTTTGGCCTCCCCCCTTTAACACCCCATCTGTGTGTGTGCTCCTTCTGCTATTATAATGCATTGTATCTTGTATCTTGTATGTTGTATGTTGTATCTTGTAGGTTGTATATTTTTCTCACAAGCCACCGAAAAACGGTAGTTGCCTTGTGCAAACAGCGTTGAGTGATTCTTACGGTCCGGTTTTTGTACGGACTTGGACTTTCTGGTATTGGGTATGGGTACTTATGGGGCTCGAGTGTGCCTGTCCGAACGCGCAGACAAGTGGGCACTCGGATTTGGATATTGACAATGGTCTGCAGCTTCTGACTGAAACTCCAATTTCATTTCGTTTCGTTTCGTTTCGGCGCAAAAAAAAAGAAAAAAAAAATCAACCTTTCTTCATTAGAATTTTCGAGCTGTTGGGGAAATCGATGAACAGCCACTT
Source organism: Scaptomyza tumidula (assembly GCA_035044465.1). Classification (NCBI taxonomy): domain Eukaryota; kingdom Metazoa; phylum Arthropoda; class Insecta; order Diptera; family Drosophilidae; genus Scaptomyza; species Scaptomyza tumidula. Next base: position 14,462,286 of record JAWNNW010000444.1, on the reverse strand, counting down.
GACAAGCTTCTTGAAGCTTAGTTCACAGGGTTCTCATACTCGTTTCTCCGATTCTCAATTCTCGTTTCTCATCGCAGTTGTCCTTCAAATTCGTTTATTTTTCCCGAGGTAATTTCTTTAACCACAATACATAAGTGTGTGTGTGTGTGTTTGTGTATGTTTGTGTATGTTTGTTATATTTTGATTGATCATTGACATTTACAACATATTTGTGTGTGTGCGTGTGTTGGTTGTTGTTGTTTATTGTTATTCCCATTCATTTTTATTACACTTCTAACAGAAATCTTATTTCCCATTTCAATTGCCGTTTTCTGCTGCCTCATTTCGTGTGTGTTGTTGTTGTTGTTTGACAAATTGCTCCCCCTCCTCTATGTATAGTGGCCCGCATAATTTAATGCCATGTTCACTGACACCCGCCCACTGTGTCTCCTAATTTGGCTTCTGTTTTTCGAGGCGCTTTGCGTCGTGCTGTGTGGGTCGATTTTTAGTGGCTATCACGAGAGCTCGCATTTCATTTTGTGTAATTCACGCAATAAAATCATCTAAATATATATGTGTGTGTGCCCCCCACCCCATCACCACTGCCTCATCTCTCTCCACACATTCTCCCATTTCTTGGCTCGTCCATCAAGTGGTGCTTTATAATTGAACGAACTCATGTCTATGACTTGCTAATTGAATTAGCCACAAGACATTCGAAATTCAACATCAAATCTGAACATTTGTTCCTATTCAATTTCAAATTCATTTACAAATCATTTCATTAGGTTTCTTTGAAGATTTTTGCTTGCATTTTTTGAATTTCTAAAGGGTTTTGTTTTGTTTCTTCTTTTTTTTTTGCGGGTATCAAAAAATTTCGCAATATTTTATATTTCACATCGATAAAATTTGCTGTTTCACGACGGAATTTAAAGGAGTCCGAGTCTTGTGTTAGGAACATCTCGACTGATGAATACTTTGGTTTTCTTCAAGGAAAACCAGGAACAAATCTATAATTTATTTGTTATTCAAAGTAAGAATGATTAAACAATATGTTAAGTGAAGTTTGACAAACAAAAGGAAGTGAAAAAGAATTTTTTTTGTAAAAGTTTTCGAAGGATTATCAGAAACTATTTAGATTACTTAATACAGCGTTTACAGTAATAATACTACGCCCTACTTAAAGGGCATTAGCGGATAAGAGATTGCCACATCGATTATAATAATATCCATTACTTGGCAAAAACGTAAAAGAGATATTTATAACAAAAATCGACTCGTTAGTTCCATTTGTAATGCATTACATTTTGTTAGAGTTAGAGTCAACGGAGCATGACGGAAAACAAATATGTTACGCCACTATTCACAACTGTCAGATGTTTAAATTTGTTTGATAGTTAATATCTTAATAACTCAATTTCGGGAGCTGTTGCTCTAAACCAGTTGTTGATCGCTTTTTGGCCTTTCTAATGCTCTGTCTAGTTGCTGTTGCTGTTATGATTGATATACCAACAAGTTTATATGTTGCTATATATATATATCGTTCGTTGTATTGCTCTGAGCAGATACTACTCCAAAAACGCGACGAGACAAGAGCCAAAAGAGGCCTGCGCTCAAGTGCAGTAGCAAAAATGTTAACAATTTTTCAGCACTCAATGCTTGAAAAGTCAGCGCCTGTTATTTGCTCTGCACTCCGCTGACTCCCCCTCTCTCTCTACATCTCTCACTCTTAGTCTTTGTGTCTCTCTCGCTTCGTCGGAGGGCGAAGGGGGGGACCTGGTTAGAATGTCTCAGTTGATGCTCATCATCATTGCTGGCGCTGTCGATCTTGATGCTTCGTTGAATGGCAGGCAGGCTGGCTGGCAAGCTGGCTGGCTTATAGTATAGTATATCGTATCGTATAGTATGAACAACGGCTTTTAATTTCATATTTCTTACTTTTCATCTTTGTTGCTGTTGGTGTTTTTTGGCATACCCTTGCCGAGGGGATATGTAACTTTGACATCGACAATAACGGAGTGCCAAAAATAAATTATTTTGTACTTTTCAGATACATTTTGAGCAATGTTTCTTACAAAGTATCTTTTGGTATAGCTATGATTGTTGAATTTTGTTTAGGTAGAGCTTTGTTACTTGATTTAAGATCATTTTCTCTGAGTTCTATTCGTACCCTCCTAAGTGTACCTGTTTAAAGTCATTTAGCTAGGATAATATCAACTTCAGAATATAATATTATTAGTCTCCCGTAAGAAGATACTTGATTGAGATCATTTCATCTGAGTTCTGTTCGTACTTTCTTTAATATACATATTTATAGATCATTAAGCTAAGATAATATCAACTTTAAAATACAGTATTAGTATTAGTCTCCCGTAAGAACAAGTATTTGAAAGGTTTTTCTTTTGCCTGAGAAGTAATTTTCTCTTCTCTATAATGCTTCTAACATACCAGCATAACATTACAAGCATTGAAAGTGTATTAAATCTTCGGTTTGGGGAAACTTAACTCATTATTCTGAGTTTAGCGCGGCTTTCTTGTGTTCATGTTGGCTGCTTAATAGCACGATGACTACACAACTGAGAGAGAGACCCCAAAAACTCGAAATGCAACTCAAGCTGCAGTTGAAAACTAGGACTGCTGCTGCTGTTGCTTCTTGCAACTTGGTTGCCACTTCGGTTTTGTTGAGACAGAGAGGAGAAGGAGAAGGAGGCGAAGAGAAGCTTGGATATACATGTAGATATGTATATTGGAAGATGAAGATGGAGTTGTAATGGTTGTTGGCGTGTATCCGTTTGCCGGCTGCTAGCTTTTTACAAGGCGAAATAATCGCCATCATTTTAACTAATGACCCGTTCCCCAAAAGGCGCTTGCCAGACTTGATCTTCAGTTGTTCAGTTCAGTTGGCGCTTTGTGCAGATTCATTCAGTGTCGGAGGCAAGGCGAGGCGAGGCTTCCTAACTTAATAAACACGGCCTGCAACTTTTTCTAAAGAATGCCAAAATGTGCTTTGTACGAACGTACAAAGGGAGAGGGAGAGAGAGAGAGAGTGGGAGGGGGAGGGAGCTTGACTGCACAGCAGGTAGAACTTGAGTTGAAGAAATATTTGCGCATCTGCAGGAGCAGACCCGTACGTACTTGAAGATCAGTTAGGGGCTTACTTTGCTGCTGCTGCTGCTGTTGCTGCCGATTTTCTTGCCATGTCATTCCACTTAACTTGCCATCTTTCACTTTGGCCGCGGGATCTTCTTCATTTCAACTTCGCGCGAATTGGTCGAGTTTTTCATACATATATATATATAAATATATATGTAATTTTTTGCCCAGTTTCTGTTGTTCAAGCGGTTGCACCTTTTCAACTGAAGCATGAGCTCGACTCTTGTTGTTGTTGTTGTTGTAATTGCTTTATACAGCTATAAAGCTACAAAAGTTGTTGTTGGTTGTTGCTGTTGTCATCGTCGGCGGTTATTTTAATGTGGCCAAAAGCGACGACCGCAACAAACGGCAAGGAAATTGAGAACGCTTCGATGAATGCCGCCGCCGCCGCCGGCACGGATCAATGAAATGGAAACGCCAGCAGCAGCAGCAGCAGCAGCAGCGGCACACACTACTCTTTTGCCTGCTCCTGTATGCGATCCCCTCCAAGATTCACTTCCACATGGATGCGGAATAGATATCAATTTACGCCTGCTTTGCTCGATGGCAGCGGGAGCAACTGGCTCAGATTACTTTCGAGCTGCTGCTGCTGGCAATGGACCAATATTTTCTAATGACCCAACTAATGAAGCAGTGTTGGAGGAGTATAAAGTAGAAGTAGTTGGTTAGTTGGGATCAACTTACCGATTCTTGGCAGCAGCGGCACGATCGCGTTGACGTCGATTCTTAAACCAATTGCCCACTTGCGTGGGATTGAGGCCGGTGGCCTTGGCCAGTTCACGTTTCTTGGTTGGATTCGGATACGGATCCTGTAGGTACCATTCGCGCAGCAAACTTCTCGTCCGCTCCTTGAAACAGTGCGTCTTCTGTTCACCATCCCATATTGTTGGTGGCAGCGGAAACTTTTTGCGTACGCGATACTTATCAACGGGACCTAAAACAATATATTTGGTATGGAGTTGATAATATGTTAGGGGTATTCCTTGAGTTTGTCTACTCTACTCACCTAGCGATCGACCGCGTAGCTTTTCTGCTTCAATATAGTGTGCTTCCAGCCACATTGCTTGCAGTTTGCCATAGGATGCTTTTGTAAATTTATGATTCTCTATTATTGCATATAGTTCCCTGTCGAAAAAGTGTAGACAAATGGCGAAAATAGCGTTAGTTGGATTTATAAAAACTATGCGTTGGTTTAAAATAACTAGAAGGGGTAGCTTTAAGATTCATGGTATCTTTTTGCATTCAATTCACTTTTTTCTTCGTTCATACTTGAAGGGAAAAAGAAAAGGTTTGATTGTATGTTTTTTCCGAGTAAACTCAGATACTATCGAATCGATTTTGAGAATTCTTTCATCAATGGAAGTATCTATTATTAGCTAGGAATATAGTCTATTCTTATTTTTATTCTTAGAAAATACTTATATTTGTTTAAACTTATTAACAAGTAAATGATATATAGTAAAAAATCAACTTTTTTTGTTTCATTCGAATTTTTGTATTCAACTTTTTGTCTACTCGATCGGTACTAAGAGAATATAAACAAAAAATACAACATAATTGTTGATTAGAGTATTTAAGAAGGGTGAAAAATAGTTACAAAAAAATCTACATTTATAAGAAGCAACACTTAAAAATAATATTCGTATTGAATACAGTAAAAAAGTCAAAGAAGAACCAGAAATAATACTTTATGTATATACATGCGTATGCATATAAAACTCAACCCTAACAAACCAAACAACCCTGAAAGAATATCCTGACTGGTCTGAATGTCCTGCTGTGCTTTGGTTTAATGGTCGTGTGTCGTGTCGTCTGTTTTACTCCTAACTTCAGCATATGTACAGAAAGAAAGAATATTGAAACAATTTCATAAGCATTGATTGTCGTCACTGGCTTTGACAGCACCAGTTAAGTTCAACAAATTTGTTTTAATTGAAAGTCATTTGTATATATACGTGTATATATATATACAGCTCAAAGCAATCAAATCACTTGAAATACCAAAAGCTTCTCGATTATGTATCGATTATTTGTTTGTTTTGTATATAGTATATAGAGAGTGATTGATTTTAAATAGTATATAGCTGTTTGTTATGTATTTATAAATGGCAAATAAATACATAAAAACATACAATATATAGATACTGATTGATGAAGGAGAAATGTTTAAGAACTGTGCAGAATGTTTTTAGCAAGAAGATGTTTCAAACACAAACACAAGGCAACGAAATTATAATAAACAAATTTGTTGTTACTTAAAGATTAAAGGAAATTGTATAAGAAAATAAAAATATTGTTAAAAAAAATATAGATTAAAGATAATATTTAATTTATCATAATTATGTTATAAGACACATTAAAAAAAGTATAAAATTATAAATGAAAAGTATAAAAACTACGAAAAATATTTTTTACCATGAAATTAAACAGTTAAAAATAAACGAGGCTTGAAAATATAAGCAAAAATATTGAAAAATTCTTTGATACTATTTTTCAAACACAAACAAATTAACATCAACTTAAGAAAAGTAATCTTTGAGCACTTGTTTAAAGAGTTCTGATAATGACTGCTTAAAACAGTTTCAGGTGTTAAGTATTTAGCAATTTAAGCTCTTAAACTACAACTTAAACTGAACTTAAGTATTTTAAATGCTAGCTTAGCCTTAGAATTAAGTTCTAAGCTAAACTTGCAAGCAACTTTGAATAATTGTGCTTATGCAGAAATATTTAATACTTATTTCTCAATCATATCATAAAGTATTTAATTCTTTTTACTTGTTTTTTATTCGTCAAGTAAAAAAAATGCAGCTTAGCATTTAGACTTGAGTTGAATAAATGTCTTAAAGCATATTACTCAACGTTTGTTGTTGTTGTTGTTGTTGGCAGTTTGCCAGTTTGTCAGCTGTCATAAGCAATATATCAAACTTGATTCAGCCATAAACGGTGCTATAATAAAACGTACTATAAACGTTTACAATATTTGTTTAATGATATCGCCAAGATGGAGATGGAGAGTCGCATATGTTGTTGTTGGTAAATGAGGTGAAGACGTGTTTGTCCACTTGTTAATAACCTGATCTTGAGACAAGTCTACTATAATACATACTATAAATCGTGTGTGCATTAAGAGACGTGTGTATCTATGACTAGTTAAAGTAGTTTGTCAATCAATGTCGTTAATTGCAATGCACAGCTAAACTTTATGTTAAATGTTTTTTCGAAAGCTAATCTTGGCAGAATTTTTTTTTGGGTTTTTCTGAAAACTAAGCTTGCTAAACTTTATGTTAAATGTATTTTGAAAGCTAATCTTGGTCTAATATTTTTTAAAGTTTTTTTTCTGAAAGCTAAGCTTGCAAATTTTTGCCTCAATGAACTGTTTCCGGCTAAATTTAAATGCCTTTTTTTTGTGCGTGTAATTTGAGAACATTCCATTAGAGACAAGTCGAGACGGAAGCTGCCAAGAGCACACTCCTCTACACACTCCTCCAAAGAATCCTGAAGCTGGTCTTTTGGTCTTTTGTTCGCTTTTTTCGGTGTTTTATTAATCAAAAAGTCTGCTGCGATTGCTGCTTGCCCCAATTTGAGTTTCTTTAATTAGTAAATTAATGCCATTGTTTATTAATTTACGTAGCTCATTGTGTTCGTGTCCAACAACAACAGCAACATAACAAAGCTTAACAAATAAACTATCAAATAACCAACATATTCCTGTACCTAACTCCCCCCTGCTTCTCATCGAGGTTAATCAGAGCTGATATTTGAGATGTGTGCTTTGCAAAAATGGGCAATTTTGTGTGTGTGTGTGTGTGTGTTGGAGCCTACCTGAAGTTACCGACATGATAGGCGACAACGGCCCGAGCACGTAGGACTGCCTCACAGTTGAGTATTTCGTGCATGTTGGGCAATGCAACCGGCAGGCTCCATAGGAATCGTGCCAGACGCTCAATGTCGCCGGAATCCTCCAGGGTTTTGCATACGATTTCCACTTGGGCGGCGGAAAAGGCCAGCGTTGGCACTGCCAATATGGGACTGGGTGCTATAATCTGATGATGTGTGGGCGAGAACGTTTCTGTGGGCGGCTGTTTGCCCTCCGTCGGTCCAACGGCCATTTTATGCGTTGAATCCACTGTGAACTAATTCGCATACTATTCCGTACCAAAACGAATCAATTTTACTACCGACGATTATTATTATCCAATATAAATGAATATCTCACACACAATTGGTTTTTTAATACACAGTCACTATAGATCTTTTTTAGATATAGATATATTGATTATCTTTTCATATTGGTTGGATCACACACGCGACGCGAAATCCTTGATGATGACCGATTTAGAGACGACGACAACCGACGCAACAACAACGTAAGTGCAACTGGCTGCTGATCCAAATCCGGATTGCCGTACAAGTTGGGGCTGAGCGTTGTCGTCGTTGTGCTATGGATATATGTAGATCGATCCGACGCAACGACGTCCACAATCGTCCGAACCGAGCGCACAAAAAATATATATACGACAAATAATGGTCTTGTAACTGAGCTGCCTACTATGGCAATGGACGATGACGATGACGATGACGGTGACGGCGCGACGGCGTTGGTTACGATGGCAACGGGGCGACGCACAACAATGACGCGCCACAGATACAGATACTCTGGGCAGCAAGCAGCTACTAGCTACTACTACTGCTTGCCAGCTGCCAGCTACAGATACACAGACATTCAGCTACAGATACAGATACACAGAAACGAGTTGTGCCACACACACACACATACACATACAGACACTGAGTAACAGATACGGATACTGAGAAACACCACCATACCCGGGAGCAACAGCAGCAGAGTCTGTTGGGTAGGCGTTCCTGGGCGCACTAAAAGTCGCTGAGTGGCCTAACCGTTTATGTGCACACTAGTCATCTCGCTCAACTACACGGCTACTTGTCTCGCTTGCACGGCGGCATTGCGGCTGCGGTGGTAGTCAGCCCCGGTTGCGTTTAAATGAAATGTATATAAGCCCTGCTATACACACACACACAGCTACACACACACACTTTTACAATTGCAATTGCTAGGCAGTATGAAGGGGAGGGAATGTATGACTGTGTGTATGTGTGTGTGTTCGATGAGTGAGAGGAAGGCAGAACAGAACAGTTCGTTGATATTTTGATAAAGAAATCAAATAAAGCGGCTACAGCAGCTACAACAGCTACAGGCAACAGCCAGAGAACTTGCTGCACAGTGGTTCAATGGCTAATAAATAATTGTGTTTGTGTGTTTTTTTATGCTCACAACAAACATTTACATAAGCGAGTCAAACCTATTTGGCTTATGGATGGAACAGGTAAAAAAAAACAGCAACAAGAGCTAGTTAGTTATTTGTACAATGCTTGGAAAAACATAAATAAATAAATAAAAATAATGACAGTCATAATATTGTTAATGATAAGTGTCAAGCGAAAGATTGGAATCTTAAATATTTATATAAAATGAATAGAATAACGCTATAGAAATTAATATACCTCAAATAATATTTCGTAATGTAACCGAAAAGACGTTAGACTTAAGAATAGTTTATGTACTCAGTTAGGATTATTTTTGACCAATAAAATATTGCTTGGATGCCTATTTTTTAGTTGAGTTCCAAAGATTTGTGGATTAGAAAAACTTTATATCGTATCTCACATCTAAACTCCTTATCTATATCTTGCAAGCCAAACTATTTTTTCTAAAAGCCTCCTCAATGTTTGATAAATCTGTAAAAATATTAGTAAGTATAAACTTATTAGATTAAGGACATCCCAATGAAAGTATTCTCGTTATTTTTTCAGTTTGTGAATAGAAAATATCGTAATTCAATCATTGAGAATTGGTTGTAACCACTGTAAGTGCAACATATTGTGTAAGTGTAGCAAAATGTTTGATATTATGTGGCTTGCTTGTGGCTCGTCGACGAGTTAACGTCTTTGGCTAACGGAACCGCTGAGGAACTCCTTACGCCCAGCCCTAACTGACAGCCGCAGCTAGCTAACCCCTAAAAACCCATACAGAATACAAAATTCTTGTTTCATTTTGGCTAGAACGAAAAAAAAAGCTTTTGATTATGCCGTCAAATAAGGGAAATATATTTACAAGCGTGGTTTGCTGCCAGCAAAATCAGAGTCAAAACAGAACAGGGAATGAGGAAAGCGGGAAGAGGTCAGAGGGTTAGAGAGTTAGAGGGTTAGAGGTGGGGGGGGGAATGTGAAAATGTGTTGTAAGTTTGTTCGCGCTTTTTCGTCGTAGTGTTAACAGATTAGTTGTTTACATGCCACAAGTAAATGAGTTTCTCGCAAAATTGCCAACATGCCACGCAGAGGCGTGCCCATCTAACCGTAACTGTGTCCAACCCCAAAACCTATTTTCTATATATGTCTGTATGTATGTATATGTTCATTAACACGACGCCATATAACCAAAGTAAGCAGCATATATAGAACCATTTGCCATTGCCATTGCCGTATCCGTGTCCGTATATCTGGCTTGCACGAGGCTTTTTGTATCGGAAACCGGTGTCGGTGCAGCTGGCAGCAGTTGGCTCAGACCCATGCCCATGGCGAGGCGATGGCTTGGCTCTTGTTAAATCTTACCGATGACTTTTTGAGTACTTGGTTGAGCATTTAGGATAATTGCATTACAAAACCAAACCAAACGAACAAACGAAAGAGAGAGAGAGAGATTGCTACTGATTGCGTTTGTGCCGCAACACAATACCAAGTTGCCGCGTTTCAGGGGTTACCTTCAAGATAGATACGCCGATACGCACAGATACATAACTTTGATACGCATTGCGACAGCTCCCATAACATTTTACACAATCACAATCACATACATGTATGTGTGTGTGTGTGTATGTATGTGTTGCGTTTGGTTTGTCAGCCCTCCTGCGGGCTGCTCTGCTCATAATAGTATCTATCATCATTTATGCGCCGCCGCGCTTTTTATTATGCCATCGATAAATGCTTAAGTCTGTCTCGCTCTTCATTGCTAAATATCAATGAAAACAATATGGAAAAAAAAAATTTTACGATACTACTGGAAATTTGATAAACATAATGTTATCCTAGGAAAAAAGTGCTTAGAAACTTACTTTATTTTTACTTTATGTTCTCTCTTTTTGGAACAAAACTTTTACAAGATTTTTGCTTTGAGCTCTTAAGTTCCTAATCCTTATAATTTTCTTAGCAAATATTAAGTTCAAATTGATTTTTGATTTTAAATTGATAGTTACCATAACACTTTCAAATCCTACCATATTTATTTATCCGCAAATATTTTACTTAACAATTTAAATGATTTTTTCTAGCTCTGAACTCTAAATTTCCCAATTTTTATAAATTTCTTAACAAATATAAAGTTAAATTTTTTTTGGTTATAAGTTTTTATCATAGTAAAAAAGAGCTTAGAACCTTAACCTTTTTTAAATGGTTACTTTATGTTCTCTTTTGCTGTTTAGATTTTTATTGACTTAAAACAAAACTCTTGCTTTGAAAACTAAATTACCTTAGCTATTCTAATAAATTTCCTTTCCAAATATTAGGTTAAAACTGGTTTTTACTTTAAGCTTTCGGTTTCAATGGCATCTTAAAGTCCTACCGTAATAATTTAGTCAAAAATAGTTTACTTAACATTTTGTTGCACTGTGAAATTTAAAGAAATCTTTTGACTATCAACTTAAACCAAAATTCATTATTATAAATGCTGGAATGTAATTTTCCTCAACCTATCTCAAAAGCATGTTTCTCAAATATGACTTGCAAAAAAAGATTGATTTTAATAATTCAATAAGCTATTTTCTGTGTGCATGAAATTTATACAGATACCTTATAAGACTGTTAACAATCACATAGTAGACTGCTCTTAACTTTTAACAATATCATAATCGAACAGTACAGTAAATGTTGCCGCCCTTGAACTTGTTGTTGTATACTACAGTGAGTAGAAGTGAAAAAGCAATCTCAATACCCGATTCTAATTGCCTAACGAAGCAGTAATTATTAGTTATGCTTCGTCTTCTTCTTCTACCATTTATAATGATGTTTGATGCTGCGTCGCTTGGGGCGCTAATCAAAATATACAACTGCGAAGTAAGTAGAGTCCTTCGGACTAACGGTACTAACTGTGTCACTGGCTCAATGAAATCATGCGCCCACTGGACCATTAAATGACAAAATGTGTGCAAACAAGCAACGAGAGAGGGGGTGTGTGGGGGGGGGGGATGGTAGATTATATATGCGCAGACAAAAAGGCTGCAAATGTAATTTGTGAGGCAAATGTGTGGAGTGCGAGTTGCACACAAATGCCAAACAAAATACCGTTATGCTATGAAATTTCATTTCGCTACAAAACAATTAAAAGGCAATTAAAAGTGTTTTCAAGCGCAGTTTCAGGGGGGATTGGGGGTAGAGTGGGTGTGTGTGTGTGTTGTGTGGGGCTAACCACAATAAAAACGAAAAAAAAGTAAATGTTGAGAGAGCAACGAACCGTTTTAATAAACTGAAAGGAACGCTTTGTGCAACATTTTGTCGCCTGCGGCTAGAAAGGAAATTTTGCTCCCCTTCTACATATGCTTCATACGAGCTGTGAGGACAACAACAGAGAGAAAATGTGATTTGGGTTTTTTTTTTTATTTTACAACCCACAAACTTCGGACGTCAACAAAAGTTGCTCCGTTTGAGACACAATTTGTTTAAGATAATTTAATTTGATTTCATATATCTGAATATTTATATGTGCATGCCACAAAGGTGGGAAGTTTGCGACACCTTTATCTCAGGTTCTTTTTGACCTTTAGACAGAAAATTTCAACAAAAAAAATATCAATGTAAGTTTATTATATGTGAAGTATATATACACGTATAGTATTTGAGTTTGACAAAAGGGAATCAAATTCAATTTAAATGTTACACAAATCGGTTTTTCTTCCTTTTTCGCTTTTTGATTGAATTGAGTTTGATGTTTGTTGAGAAAAGTTGGTTTTCTGTTTTGGTTTCGGTTTGGTTCGTTAGCCCTTTAAAGATTTTGAGGCATAAAAATATCTGCGAAAAATGCCAAGCAAGCAACGGCTGGTAATTAAAAGTTTTGTCGCTGCAAATATTTAATATTTTAATTTATACGCAATTTAATAAATCGTTAAATATCAACAAAACCGGCACACAGAACCGGAGGCGCACTGATTGAAAAATACGTGTATTAAAAAATTGAAAAGCAGAAAAAAAAAGTAAACAAGTCAATGTTTACTAGTAGAACTTGAGGCATGACTGCGAGATACCCTGTATTTAGAACTAAGAATGTTTACTTGGTAAAGAAATAACTTTAGAAAATGTAAACAGATTGCAAACTTTTATGAATGTTTAATGTTTTCTGTATCCATCTCATCTTGAATTCATAAATTACTCCACATACAATTTTTTTTATATATATATATATTTTTTGGGGATAAGTTCTTTGAGCTTTGCAGTTTAGTATGACATTTTCGATCCATTAAGATTGTTTTACCTGCATATATATATATATATAAGTATTTTGCGGGATAACTTATAAACTAATAACTTAAATACTAATAAACATATCGCTATGAAATCTTCAGGACATAATAAATGGTATATAATATATATAAGCATTTGAGCTTTAAGCTTGAATTTTAATCGTAAATCAATACAAACATTCTAAATGTTTCACATCTTCAAATTTCCAAAACTGATCGATCTTTACTAACTTACCTTCTTCTCTACGTTACACAGAATAGATTACAAGAACACCTCAAACAACCCTCTGCTGTGTTTTACAGGGTAGACAAATCACAATAGCTTCATAAGGGGAGTAATGACAACCGAATCAAAGCCCAGCAGCATCGATAAAGATGATGAAAGATCGGCGCTGTCTTCAGGCATTCGTTGAATTTACATCGTTCGCTGTTTTGGTCCACGACAGACTGCGCCGGCGTTTAGAGTAGAAGCAGCAGCAGCAGCAGCAGGAAAAGGACTCAAGAGTAGACAAGCAAGAGACGAAGACGAAGTTGGTAGCACATATTTGTGTGCTTGGCCTGAAGCTGGAGCTGGAGCTGGTGCGATTGGGCTGCATTCCATAGTCATAAGGCTACCTCGATTGGAATGCCTTTGGGCATTAGGTTGCCCAACAATGTGAGCAATGCACAGTCAATGTATTGAGATGCATTTAATAATTATGCCGCAAACACAACCAACGTTCACAGTTCTTTCCAATCATGATGATCATGATGATGATGATCATGATGATGATGATTGTACTGTGTTTGCGACGGCAAAAGAACAGAGTCACATTTTGGGGCCTTTTGTGACTCGAGTTTGAGTCTCGACTGTTTCGCCTAATGGAAATGTCAGAGGCTCAGTGTCATCTGCGCGCCCAGAGCCGTCACCAGGCGCATTTTCGGCTACTGTTTGTTGCACGCAGCTGAGTGGTTGCGCATATTAATCAGCCCGTGCTCACCACCACGAGTAAGCAACACTGCCTCGACAAAAAAGATGAAGAAGAACTAACGAACTGGCAAGTGATACCGCGGCACGAAACATGCGTGAAATCTTCAACGCAGTCGCACACAAGATTAGAATGTGTGTATCAAAGTAGTGTATGAGGTGTGTGTGTGTGTGTGCGTATTATGTGTCTGAGCCTGTCGTTGACCACTTGCCAGGCTACAACTTCATCTTCATATGAATATTTCCATATACCCTGTAGATATTGAAAAGTAATCTAGAACCCTCAACACAAACATCTTTGTAAAAGCATCAACAGTTGATATAATGAATATATACATACATTTCCATCTTCTAAACCTTAAAAAAATCTGTGTGAAGGCAATAACTGTTGATATTATGAATATATCTTTACATTTCCATCTTCTCAACATATTTTGTGTTTTTTTCAGAGACTTGAAGATCCATTTGGATAATTTATATCGAACGAAACAGGATGTTTTAAGTAAGTTTTTATATAATTTGATATAAATTGTAAATATTACTTAGGAAATAATTTAGACGCTTACTAAAAGTTTTCTTTTTAACAATATTATAGAATAAGATATTAAAACAATGATATTTTAGTATATTTTTCAATATATATCTTACGAATTTGGACCAAAAATATAATATTTTAATGTTTAATTATAATAACTGTTAAGTTTAAGCATTAAATGAAAGCAACCAAAGGGTTAATGTTCAAGGTATCTTACGTTAAGATTGACTAAAGGATATCTCATAGTCTACCACTTACAGTTTAAGTACTCTTATTTGATTTTTTGCTGTGTATCTCGGTTGATGCCACGCAAAAAGTGTGAAATTGTCGACTACTACTGCAAGGAGGCAAGGAGCATAAACCATACCAAAAAAAAATAAAAATAAAATAAAAAATATGAAGCATGAAGTTGAAGTTGAAGCATGAAGCATGGAACTGAAGCTGGAGCAGGTAGAGACAGACCCGTTGCTGGAGCAGCTTTAATTAAGTCATTAACACCAATCACATGGGGACAGCAGTGCCACAAACTTGCAAACTGGCAACAATATCGAATTTGCCATTTTTGGTCAAAATGATCTGTTAGCGGGTCCGTGCAACGATACTGTTGCCAATAAAATATCAATTATGCATTCACCCTGGGGAACTAACTAACTACTCAACTCTCTCAGCCTCCAATTGTATCCCACGGTCCGCTCCACAAACTCTAATGACAAAAAAAGAACTTTTGTTTTACTAACAAATCGATTTTGCATAACAAGCGCTAACTGGTTAATTACATGCCGATTGCTTTACACACACACACACACATTACACATCCATTCAGTAAACATAAGTACTATATCGTAGGTTAACTGTCTCGGTAAACGGTGCTGAAGAAAAAAACCGCCTGATTATTCACCGCATATTTCATGTAATTACAAATAAGCGGCGCTTTCGCCCGACATCCCAACGACGTCTCTTCAAACAAAAGAGAGCAACAATTGTGTGAGTGAGGCTACTGCCTCGATAGGGAGTGTCATTTAATGAGCCCCTTCTCCATCTCTCTCTCTCTCTTTCCCCCCATCCATCGCCTGTCTGATCGAAAGAGAAACGTCAAACGACGCGTCAAATGCGCAATGAGCTTAATTCGTTGTGCGCCTGCGCACACATACACACACACACACATTAATACCATTAAGCCATCTCGCTTGCTCTCACACTCAATTGTCACTCAATCAGCCTTTTGTTTTAAGGCATGGTGTTGAGGAAGGCGAAGGGGGGGGGGGGGGGGCAGCAAAGGGAACAGAAACTGCTGGGTAATTGAACGCATTGCAGCCACTTTATGTCTCTTTCTTTCTCTCTTTTTTTTCCGTTGCTTTTTTTTTCGTTATACCCTGTAGCTGTAAAATGGCATTGGGCATATGTTTCGGTAGTTGAAAACTTAACCTGTAAGGTATGTGAATACTATATCCTTTCCAAATCATATTATTTGTATCTATTATTGATCAATAAAGTCTTTTGACTTCACAAAGGAACAATCAAATAAATAATTTACTTATTCAACTTTACTTAAACTGAAAACAGGGTACTCTGCTAGTCCATCAACTGCCCTTACAACAGATATACATCTTTTGCGGCTGCTGCTGCTGTTTTTTTTTGACGTTTATATAAATTGTTGTTACGCCTATTCGGAGCAATGTTTTGGCAAGTCGTTGGGCCAAGTAGTAAAAAAGAGAGGTGGGGGACTGAGGTGAGGATATTATATACAAGCGGTTGGCCATTGTTCTTAACATAACTCATTAAGACTGGAACTGGTTGCGAGCAGGGGCAAAGCGGGTGTCGGACATTGGCAAAGCGTTGGGAATGCTCAACGATGAACGTGAACTGTGAATGGGACAAGAGTGTAGATTGTTGAGCTGTGGCTGTGGCTGTGGCTGTGGCTATTAATTAGATAACTATCTTGAGAAATTGCCCATTTTCAAATAGTCGGCGAGCATTTGTGTAATTAGATTTGGCTTTTCACAACATTTACGTTTATTGTCAGCCAGGCCAACAACAGCAGCAGCAGTAGCTGACGAGTGTCGGACGAACGTTGATTGCATTGCGACTCAAATAACCTAAGCGATTAATCATTGCCGGCTGGCACCGGCTCGGGCCAACCTACAACTATAACTACAGACATCTGTAAAACAAAAACAAAAAAAACAAGCAAGCCGCATTGCGGTTTGTCACAATTTATGAGGTGATAATTATTCATTGCGACCCACAAAGCTGTCATAATATTGTAATTAACATTAAGTCGACGACTCCGCAAATGATATTAAACGCATTTCATTTGCAATTTACAAAGACTTTCACCTGGAGAATCCCTCTCTCTCTCTCTCTCGCCCTAATGTCCTTCCTCAATGCGGGAAGCAAAGTTGGTTTTCCTTTAAACGGAAATGAGCCGCCTCAATCGTCAATCGTCAATCGTTAACATCGATAGATACTAGCTTGATGTGCAGATGGTGTTGAAAGAAAAATTCAGGAAAAATGTGGAAAATGTGGCACACAAATCTAATAACGTGCAATGAGGAAATGAACTCCCAGATCCCAATGCTATTGGCCACAGGCCAACACATTTGTTAATGGTAAATGGTAATCCAAGGCCAAGGAATCAACATCTTTAGATTGAGAATGAGAAGCGCAACTTGAGTGAGGATATTCTATATCTATATATAGGATATTGCATTTGACACCATGACAAATAGAGTCTAGACGATTAAGATTAAGAAGTAACGATAAAAGACTTAATTTTTGTAACAAAAACAGCTGTAAGAATTCAAAGGAACATGGCTAAGATGTACAAAACTCGAATACAAAGTCATTAAGCCAGTTAAATGAGCATTTTTTTTAAGGGATTTGTAACATGAATAATACAATTCGATTTTTAAAGAGAAGTTTTTGATATCAGAGAAGATTCCTACTTTACTTGATTTGTATTCAGTATTTTTCTTAAAACTTTCCATAGCTAAAAAGTTTCCTAACTTTAACTTAAACTTTTTACTATCTTAGTATTTTTGAGGGATTTATGATGGTATGTATATTGATTCATAACTTTTTGGTTTAGTATTTTTTAGGTATTATTACATTATTATATTAGAGAAGATGTCATCCTGACTTGATTTGAGTTCAGTATTGATCATAGTTCAAATGTTTCCAATAAATGTTTAGACAGTTACAACATAAACTTTCTACTATCTTATATTTGGATATATCAACACAATAACTGTAATCGTTCTGAGAACTTTTTAAAGTGGTAATAACTTTTCGGTTAGACAAAGTATATGTACAATATATTAAAAAAAACCTACTTGAATTGATTTGGATTCAGTATTATCTTGAAATTGAGCTTAGTTTCCCATGAATATTTAGATAACTTTAGCTTAAACTGTATATTACCTTATATATTAGGATATAAACATAATACCAAGTACAGTTTTGAATTGCAATAACTGTTGTTGTTTTGAGAACTTTTTAAGTGTTCATTTCTAGAGTCCAAATAAATTTATGTAATTAACTTTGGTGACTTTTCTAATGATAAGTAGATGAGAAAAGTCACACAAGTAAATTGCAATCCATTTTCAAAAGTACTTATTAGTATTTATTAGATACTCGAAAACACCCTAAAGCAAAATGTTTTTTTTTTGCAGATACATTTTTAGTAATGCTAACATTTGGCAATGCTGAATGTGTAATTTGAATCTCAAAATGGAACACAACACTCCACACACGCAGCAAGTTGATTGGCAATGCTTCCTGCCACCTTTATGTTTCTTTATTACAGTTCGTTACAAATTGAATGGGAATATGGATGGGATGGGATGGGATGGGATGGGATGGTATGTATGAGAGAGTACCCTCCTTAATGATATAATGGACTTTTCGCTTCATGAATTTGTTGTTCGTTGCGTTCGTTTCGGGCAACAGTAACTTATTTTTTAATTTCATTATGCAGCACAAAAGGCGTGCCCCGTAGTCGTGACTGCATATTTCCTGTGCCTTCGACCCCAGATATACTATAGTATATACATATATATCTATAGAATGGACGCTTTTTCAATTTACTTGTATTACAAAGTTTCAGCTTTGATTTGGTATGGTTTGGAATAGCTTGCCACAATTGAACCACGTTCAGTGCCACATTTTCCTTCTTCTTTTTTTTTTTGTGGCATTCTCTTCTTATCTCCGGGGGTTGTTTGAAACACTTTCCTCCCATGTTGCTGCTGCTGCTGCTGCTTCTGTGGCACGACGAGGAGTCTATTGAGTCTATAACTCTGACTCTAAGCGATTAGGGGGAGTGGTTTTTACGCCCAACCCAAAGAAGGCGCGACCATGCGGCGCCATTTACAAACAAAACTTTAAGCCAGTGGCGTAGTTGGCAGAGAGAGAGAGAGGAAGGGGGAAGCCTTATAAGAAAATTGAGGTATAATAATTTGGGAATGATAAGAGTTGAAAAACTTACTTAATATTCTATTTTTTGTATATTTACAATATACATATATATTTTTTATACTTTTTGGATGAGTAAATTATCAGAAAAACTATCTTAACACTATAGTTACCTTTAAAAATCTGCTTTATTATATTTTTGTTAAGATCCTAAGCATCAAATTTATCTATTGTTAAGGGTAGTTTTTCAACAATTCCGTAGACAGAATCTTAGGTATATCTTAAGATGTCAAACCATGACTAAAAAATCATTGCTGCTTGATAATCCCTTAAATAAACAAAATACCAATGGAAAACCTTTAACAAGGTTAGTTTTCAGTATAACCTGACCAAATATTATAGCTTTCTTGTAAGAGAATTCGATCCCAAGTGAAAAGTGATGATCTCAAAACCGGAAGTTAAGCAAAACCAATTAGATATCCAATGATAGTTAGGCGTCTACAACTACGCCCATGTCTTCGGATGCTACGATGCCTTCTTCTTCCCCCACCACAGCCCATCCCTCATACTAACATATATAGAACGTATAGTATAACAGGAAGCTCACGTACTCAATGAACATATTATAAAATGCCTTCTATGACTGTCATATGCTCATGTAACTGGCTGACAGACACAGCCAAAGCGAGGGGGTGTGTAACGAAGGAGGGTGGTGGTGTTGGGGGGAGGGGGGGTTAACATACAGTCAACCATTTGGTATTGCTTTGAATTCAATTTGAAGTGGGTACTATGAACTGTTGCGGCTGCTGTTTCTGCTTGGGATGCTGTATGTGCCTCCGCCTCTCTCTCTCTCTCGCTCTTACTGTTGTTTCTCTCACCCCACACCCCCTCGAGCACAGCCATGTTTCCCATGTTTCGTCTCCTTTTGTCCCGAGTTTCGGAAACATGTTGAAAATCACATAATGTGTCATTTAATAATCAAGTACAATGACGACGACAGCGACACAATGTGCAATACAGAGCAACCAGAGGCGATATAAAAACCATAGGAGCAGGAGGTGGGGTGTGTGTGTGATGTGTGTGTGTGTGTGTGTGCTGAATCCAACAATATCGCCATTAGGCATAAATTTTATGGGCGAATACGATTTTCACATACACACAGTTATACGATGGCAACGGCCATTGGCACAATCAACAACGGTAAATACATACATGCATATGCACGAACGTACACGTACATATGTATTGCGTATGGTTACTTGTTATACATGTGAAATAACTGTTAAACAGTTGATGATGTTGATGTTGTTCATGATGATGATGCTCTTCCTTAACCATCTCTCTCTTTCTCAGTGTGAATCCCTGCGGATGCCTCGCAACAACAACAACAACAACAAAACACACACACAAAACAAGCAGAGGAAAGAAAAGTTAAATAAATGTTAAATGAAAAATTCAACTCAATTGAATTCGTTAGCGCGAAATGTCGTTTCTCTCGTTATACTGCAACTCGTCGTCGCCAACAACAACAAAAAACAAAATAAACATCATTATCATCATAATTATGATTATTATCAATTTATGTGTTGCCAGCCATTGTTGTTGTTGTTGTTGTTGGCTGAGCAAACGTGTTGAATGGACAGCCATTGCACAGGATAATTTTTTTTAAAGGGGTCTTCTTTATATTTCCTCATTTTGTTGTTGGTGTTTTTTGTTTTTGAAGGGTAGCTTAACGAAATTGCTGATTAAGATCAGTTCAACCGAAACTGACCATTCCATTTAATTTGATGTTCAAAATTGTTAAGATTGAAATTTGAATATCATTGCAGATATGTGTATCGTGTGGTAACTTAAGAAATACCATCTTTTAAGTATGGTAGTGAGTATGTGAAGTATATATTTTTATCGAGTAGTAGCGATCAGAAGTGATTTTCTTAACTTTTAATAGTTTTAAGATTATTTCAATAAGCTATAAAGTTAAAATATACTTAAAAAAACCAAGTTTATAACTTACGTGATTTAATTACGTATTAAAAAATAATATTTCTTTACACATTTCATATTAAATGTTTTTTATTTCGTATTTAATGCAAAAGTTTTAACGTAAGAAATATTTTTTTCTTTATTTTAAAGAAAAGCTTGAAACAATTATAATGAATTAACACAATACTTAACATATTAATATAACAAATTCCTTAAGTTTTTCATTAATCCTAAGGAAACTTGTATATGTTGTTTAAAGTGACTAATTTATACAAATAATACAACAAAAAATCTCATTTCTTTTTCATACAATAAATTTTTAAGCATTTCAGCATTTCATGTAAGATATTTCTTGGAAAATAATTTTATTATATTTTTTTTTTAAATTTTTTAGTGTTTTTTATTGTTAATCTCACTTTTCCGCTATGACTTTAAAGCTTTTAGTTGATTTTAGAAATTATTTTTAAGTTAGAAAACTTCGTTAAAATGAACAAGATGTAAATATTTTTAAGCTCTATTCAAATTTACGTGTTGAGTAATTTTATTAGTTACAAAATCAACATCACATAACATCAAAATAATAAACAGGCAGACACTGGGAGGGATGAAATCTAGAGGAGTAGGGGTAGGAGCAAGGGATAAGGGGTAAAAGGAGGAGAGCGCCTGCCAGATACCTGTCCGATGGAATGGGATGAGTTGGGATCGGATGGGATGCTTTGACGAGCGACGAGCTGTTGTTGTTGTTGTGTTGCAGCAAACGGAAGTTGAAAATAACCCAATGGGGCAGGTATAAACACACATACATACATACTTAGAGCTATGAACATTTTGTACAAAGAAATAATACACAACCCAAAAATAAAGACACTTGGAAAATGGACGATCATAATGATGATGACGGAGCAGCAGCAGCAGGCAGGCAGCAACGTCGACGAAGACTACAACGACGATGATATGGCATAAAATGCGCGAATGCGAATGAATAGATATACAGATATAGATAGAGATACATGGCGTGGCACAAAGATACATATGCTGTCAACGCTGCTGCTGCTGCTGCTGTTGCTTGCTGCTTGGGGTACGTTGATTATCGTGCTACCGTGCGGAGCGGGCGACGGCAGGCAACAAATTGCCATTTACACCACTTACAACAGCAACAGCAGCAGCAACAACAGCAACAACAAGTGCCAAGCGCAGCAACAGAACTGCCAGTTACAGATACAGATACGTTTTACACACAGATACACAGCTGGTATTGAGTATACGTTTGTCTCGCTTCAACGCAAGTGCGCGCGCCCTCTGTATGTGTGTGTGTGTGCGCGTGGGAGGCGTGGCAATATGCTTAGGACACACCCCTTTTTTGCCAATGGCAGCCCCAAAAATAAAACATGTGTATCTAACTATACAAGTACATACAAATACATATACATACACATATATATATATGTATTTGCTGTTACAGTTACACAGTTGTGTGTGTGGCACTTTGTGTTGCATTGTTGTTGTTGCAACTGTGGCAGTTTTTGTGAGAAGCTGCCGTTGACGTTTTGAATAAATTTTAATTGAATTCGCACAATGAAACTGTTTACTTAACCTGCCACTTTGCAAGATGAGCTTCATTCACTAACACACACACACACACACACATAGTACATATATATATACATGTATATATATACAATGTGTGTGTAGCCAATGTATCTCCTGGTTTAATTACAGCTAGCGAGGGATTTGTGTGTTTAACACTTGTTAAATATGCAACACGGCGACCATTTGCCTCCCGCCTGCATGCCTGCCTGCATGCCACTTGCTGCAAGCTAATGAGGAGCCAAGCAAATATCTTATTCAACACATATGTACGTTTGTGTATTTTAACTAATTGATTATATCAAATGTGTCTGTGTGTGTGTGTGTGTGTTCTTCTCTATTAGCCAACAATAAGTATGTTATTTGAGAAATGTCATGATTTTAGTTTGTGTCGCAACTCTGTTTGAATACGAAAGTAAAGATTTACTGAATGATGCGTACGATTAGTCAAAAATAAAAATTCTTTGAATAATTTTAACATAAATTATACCATAATAAATTCTTAAAATCAGAAAAAATAATACAAATTTTTTTTTGTTGCTTTATTTCACACTTAGAAAAAAGAGTCTTAAGAAACTCAGTAAGACTTTGTTAAATAGAAAAAAATCAGATTACTAAAAAATGACGTGGATATAGGATTATATAACACATTACTTAGCTTGCTATATAAAAGGTTAAAATCGTCTTTTTTTTACAATGAAAAATTATTATCTCATATATAAATAAATTTTATATTTTCAAAGCTTTACCTGTTACTTATAAAATGTGAAATATTTCTTATAATTCATTTGTGTTAATGGATTTCTTTTCATATATTAAATATGAAGTTAAATATTTTTTATTTAAAATTTGTGAAAAATATTTCAAATAAAATTTTGGTTCATGGTTTTTTAAGGTTTTCTTTACATTTACTTTGTGTTCTTTGTTGATCTAAAGGATACGGTTCGTTTGATTTGATATGATCTATAGATCAAATACTTATCTCATTAACTCTACGAAATACCAATTATTTTAAGTCAAAACAAAATGTTTAACTTTAGTATAATTACAAAAGTTGTACTACAAAAACTATCCTAACATTTAAATAAGCTACTTATACTAATTTGCATATGCTTCAAATAACTGAACATTAAATAAACGAATAGTTCAACAAACGAAATATTTTTCGTGCTGAAAGCCATTTAATTTAAGTCAAATATATATATTGATTTCACAAAAATACATACATTTTGTAATATAATCTAATGTGTATTTATTGCTATTAAGAATGGCGGTTATAAATTTTTGTAACGATTTTGGAAAAAAGCTTATTTCAGTCTATTTGTCTATTATTATTCATAGCTGCAACACCTTGCAACACCAACCCCTCCTTCCCCACAAAGTTGCCGCTGTGTTGTGCATCCGGTAGCCGAATCACGTGTCAGGTGTATATGTGTGTGTGTGTGTGTGTGTGCACAACACTCCTTCATTAAGTTAATAACAGTTGTTGCCCCACAGCTAAAGTACAAAGTAAAATTGCGAAAATCCGTTTCACAATCTATTTTTTTGCCTCCGCTTTTCTCGCAACGCATCGTCCACACCGCGGCTTCCCTCTTCGCCGCCACCCATTTGGGGAGCTGTGTGTGTTGTAACTGTAACTGTGGCAGAAGCATGTGGCAGCATCAGCAGCAGCAGCAGAATGTGGCAGGAGCTGTAATTTGCCAGCGCTTGCCTTTTGATTCCAGCAACGGGTTTGTTTGGTTTTGAATTTCAGCACACAAGAGGGGGGAGAGCGGGGAGAGCAGGGGGGAGGAGGACTTACAGGCGCCACTCGCTTGTCGGATTGTGTTTTACATCTTGATTATCTTCCGTTTTGTTTATACTACAACAACACACACACACACACACAGTGTGGCAAGGAGGGTGAGCAATCCCACCCCTCCACCAACACCCCCTGCTGCGTTGTAATAAAATTTCTATTCAAATCCATTCAAGGATAAGAAGTCAATCAGTCTTCAAAGTGCAGAAGGATTTTGCACTTTGTCAAACAAAAATTCAAATTCAAAATTCACTACACAAAATCCCAAAGTCGAAACCCAAAGTCTCGGACCAAAAACATACAAGCAAGCAAGCAGCTGGTTCTGTTCTGTTCTTTTTCTCGGTGAAACCTTAATCCGTCAGCTGAAACAACCCCAAGACGTTGTTACTGTTGCTTGCAAATTGAAACTGTCAACTCACCCCCGCCACCGCCAACGCATGAGCTTCATCTCTGACAATTGCTGGAACAAGTCAGTAAGGCGCGAAGGCGTCTCTCTCTGATGGCACGTGGCCACAACAAGGGTCTTTGGACCAACAAAGAAACCAACACCAATACCAAAACTGAACACTGAACACCATCACCAACACCTCATCCATTCTTCAATTACCCTTTCGACGACGACGACGACGTCGACGTGGGTCACATTATCGTAATCGCATCCTAATTGCGAGAAAATTACGCCCACGTGCGGCTGTAACCTGATCATCATCATCATCAAAGAAATTTCAATGCCAGAGGCCCAACAACCTGGGCGCCAAAAGTGAGCTTTTTGTGTGTCAGACTTGCGGCCAAATCGATACAGAAACATGGTAAAAAAAAAAAATCTAATTTGTCAACAAAATTCATTTACTTAATATTGCTTTTCTTTTCTTGTATATTTTTATTTGATATTTTTAAAATTTTATTGAATAAGCCAAGCTTATACTTTTTGTAGTGAAATATTGGGAAGAGAAACTATTTACATGGGTTTAGTTAAGGGTCTTGTTAAGGACCTAGTAAAAAATCTAGTTAAAGGTCTAGTTAAGGATCTAGTTAAGATTCTAGTTAAGAATCTAGTTAAGGATCTAGTTAAGAGTTTAGTTAAGAGTCTAGTGAAAGATCTAGTTAAGGTTCTAGTTAAGGATCTAGTTAAGGTTCTAGTTAAGGATCTAGTAAAGAGTTTAGTTAAGAGTCTAGTGAAAGATCTAGTTAAGGCTCTAGTTAGAGTTCCAGTTAAGGGTTAAGTGAAAGTTATAGTTAAGCGTTTGGTAAAGGTTCTAGTTAAGGATCTTCTTAAGGATCTAATTATGGATCTGGTAAAGGGTTTAGTAAGGGGTCTAGTTAAACAAACCCTCCACCTAACATATACTGCACTTAATATATATAACTTCAATGGTTTTATCCATTTTCGCATTTCATAGGTTCATGTTAGTTTTCTTGACCTCGGAACAAAGAAGCGCATTTTCAAACAAGAATGCAGTTTATATACTCAAAAAGATTGATTTTCACTCAAGAAGAACATTTAATAAGATATTCACCAAAAGACATTTATTCAGCATAGTTTTTAATTGGTTAGCAGCCCTTTTTCGTTGCCCATCATTAGCACTTAGTGTTGAACAACGTACATCAATACATATACAATAATATATGTGTATGTGGTACCTAACTCACATGAACATATATATATATACATACATTAGTTTGTATATGATAGGTGCATACATTAATCGCGTATGCTTATTTTTTTTTTTTAGATTTTTTGAAGTTTCACTCCACTTTTTCGGGATCTTCATCGGCAATGAGGAAGCGCCAGATCAGGCCGACAACAACAACGGCAATTATTTGGCCAACTAGGAATGGCCAAAGGTAGCCAAATTGCAGTTGCACCAAAGCAGGTGCAAGGCTGCGCCAAAAGTTCAAATGACCGCCAGTATAGCCAGTCTATATATATATAAACGAGAACATTGAAACATAAACAAGATGTGTGAAAAGTTGAATACTTACCGTGGCACAGGCCAAGGCAGCAAATATGAATCCAATGCGCACGGAATATGTATCATAGGCGCCTTCGCTTCGTTTGTCCCAGATACCGCAATAGGCAAACAAGAATACCATCATCGCTATCAATTCGACACCCATCATATTGATGTCCGGACGTCCAGTTAAGTTGAGACAAACGAACATTTCGTGAAACGGCGCAGCTCCATAGGCACAACCAAAGCCAGCGAATGCGCCCAGCAATTGCATGAACATGTACCACAACATCAATTTCCAATCCATTACCTTGACCAGTGCGGCAGTGGCACTTACAGCTGGATTGAAATGTGCACCACTGACGAAGGCAAATGTATGTATGGCTATCAAATAGGCGAGTCCCCAGCCAATCGATGAGACAGTATTATTTTTCTGTTGCACTTGTATGCAGCAGCCGAGTGTCATGACCATCGCTGTTCCCAAAAATTCAGCTAAAAGCTTTAAAGCCAGCTCCTTATTGTACGTGATTTCACCCATTACATAAAATTTTTATATTTGTTTGCCTTTTTCAAGCAAAGAGCAAGAAAACAAAATTAAAATTCTAACGATATTTTTTTGTTGAAAAGAAATAATACCGATCGTTAACAAATACAACTTGAATTTAACTGAACACAAAACTTTTGTCGATATGGGAAAAACATCTCAAACTAACACAAGCCTGCTATATGATTGTTGAATGTGCCGTTATTTGTGCGCCTAAGTATGTTATCGAAACCGTTTATCGCAAACTATCGGCACATCAAATAAAAAAACAACAGAAAATATCGCAACATTACCTTAATATTTAATTGTATCGGAACCAAAACTTTTGTTAATCTCCACCTTTGTCGCTAGCATCTGCGAAGATGAAACGCCACAAAACGGCGATTAGAATTGCCGTTATCAGAGGTATACAAATAGGTACATATACAAAATCCCAGTAGAGTGCAGCAATGGCTGGCCAAAGAGATCTGAATGGATTCATGCTGGCGCCAGTAAAATGATCCTGTAAATAAAGAGAATAAATAAAAGCTAACTTTAAAAGGAAATTTTATGGACTTACTCCAGCAAGCGAAGCGCCAATAACGACCAAACCGATCCGCAATGAAATGGATTCCAATAGTTTCTCATTGCTGGAATGCCAGGAGGAGCACATGGCCAGCACCCAGGCGGCGGTCATAAACATTTCCAAAAAAATGGATTTCCACCAGGGAATTATATTGATCGTTGTCACACAAAAGCGGATATGGATGAGATTATTGAAAAATAAGCCATAGGCCAATCCAAAACCGATTGCTGATCCCAAAAGTTGCATTAGAATATAGAATAAGCCGTCGACCACTTCAATGTTTTGCACAATCATCGCTGCAATTGATATGCATGGATTTATATGTGCACCAGATATAATACGGAATGCTTGCGTCGATGCAAGCACCCCGGCTCCCCAGCTGAACACATAGGAGAGCGATGAGATCATTCCCATTCCTGGAGGCGAAAAAATATCAAGATTTGAATGTGGTTTTGTTAATTGGGCTATACCATCCTGGCCTCCTGAAAAGGCACAGCCAATAAATTGCGTAAACATGCTGGCAAGGAACTCGCACAGAAGCTTCAACGCTAATTCCTTACTGCATTTACCCATTTTTTGGCAATAGTTAAAACAATATAATAAGAAACAGACAAAAAAAAAAGTTAAATGAAACTTTGAGAATTTAGTTTAATAAGAAAAATATTTTACTCCGAATTTGTTTCACGCAGACGATAATATAACACTTAAACGAATAACGAAAATGTATGAACTGAAAAGCCTTCTATGATTGCTTAGAGCTAAACGTTGTTTTTTTTTTGTTTTGCATTATGCCTTTGAATTGCAACTGACAATACAGAACAGCTGATATAATCGATAGCTTTTTCGAACTCATTTCGATGAATAACTCAGTTTAAGGGTGACCACGCACACGTTTTAAGTGGCAACGCTATTATAATTGTGCCCCTTTACAGCACTGCGTGGCGCAAGTAACAATTCAACCCCCAATTGAAACCAAATGGCAAACATTAAATTTTCGAATTGCGACTTCAGTCCGCAGTCGTCGGTTTTGCCAAGTAAACGTGCTTCTTAAACGCGCTCTTTGTGTACACACAATATTATTTTTTCTCATATAAAACACACACACACACATTCATCTACAACTACGAATGCGTATGTGTCGGCGCGCGCGGCAGCGAAAAAAAAATCTAAAACCTACAGCGTTGCGATAGAATAAAACAAGGCGCAAGAATAATGCCACTGTTGCCCATCATTTGTCTCGGCAACAACAACAACTAAAAGAGAATCTTGCAAATTGCACTTAAATCGCTGTTCGTTAGCGTCACACAGAGGGGAAACGATAAGAAAAGAGAGTAAAGTGAAAAGGACTTTGGTCATTCAACAACCTCTTTGGAATATGATATCGATTTTCCGTTACATCGTTATACACACACTCTGACCGAGTTTTACACACACACACACACTCTTTACACATTAGGGCGCGCGCGAGCTAAGCACACGCCCCTTTTCCTCTCAAAAGCGCAACCACAAAGCCTACCACACCACCCCCCCACCCCACTTTTCGCTCTGAGCTGTTTGCCCATTTCGTCACCATGTGTGTGTGCGTGTGCGTGTAAATGTGAGCTATGCTACGGTTATTTGTTGTTTGGCTATCTTCGAATTTTTTTTGAGCACCTCAAAAATCGCAACGCATTAAGAAGCATGTTTTATTTGGCACTGATCAAATAGCGACGGACAAACATTATAGGTATGTAAAATTGTTTAATTTGTTTTTTTATGCGTGCTTTTGGTTATGGTAGTACATCATAAACCATTCTGGACTGTACGTGCTCTATAGAGCTCTGTGTTCAATTAGTTCAATTTATTTTTAATCCGCCAAACACACACACAAACACACATACAGACAAATAAAAATCGCGCTTTGTGCGCTTAATTTGTAATTCACATTTCGCTGTCTCTCTCTCTCTCTCTCTCTCTCTCTCTCTCTCAGGAACACAATTGTAAATAGGCATTCATCACAGACAACAGAGCAACAAGAGCAACAGAGTCATCCATCGCGTTGAGTGTATCCAAGCTGTTTGTTTGTGTGTGTGCGCGTCTCAACATGGACAACAAAGGACAAAGGCAATGGCAATGGCAATTGCCGTTCATGCTCTGTGTACTCTTCCTGCTGTTGGGTCAGACAGCGGGTCAGGGTACACCGCAACAGGTGTGTCCGGAACAGAGTGACATCTCGCCCTGTATTTGTACGGTGAAGAAGAACGGCTTGGACATATTGTGTGAGACAACGGATCTGGTGCATATTACCAAATCGATGGGCACACTGAAGGGCAAGAGTCCAATTATCTTCTATCTGAAGTTGCGACACAATAATCTGCCCAAGCTACAAGGATTCGTTTTTCTGGCCTTGGACATTCGCCACTTGACAATACACAACAGCAGCTTGGCGGCCATCGAGGAGAATGCTTTGAGCTCGTTGGGTAAGTTGGAAGCTGCAAGTAAACATAACAATAGAACGAATAATATAACTTCAAAATTATTACAGGCAAGGGACTCACTCAGCTGGATGTTTCATTGAATCAGATGAGAACGGTGCCATCACAGGTATGTTCTTAAATATGTCGCGAAGTGTACTTGAATGCCGATGCATATTAGAAACCATTGAAAATGATTAAAAAGGGTATCATTTGGTGTAAGAAAGTTATTTCTTTATCGATAGCTATGTAAAATTAAAGATATTAATGAATATTTGCAACAGTTTCATTACAATCGCTTGAGAAATACAGAAGATATTTAGAATTGGAAATAAGTCAAGCTCGCTTAACGAAGTCTTCACTTCAAATGTCCGATTCGAGCTATATAACTTACAGAAATAAAGTAACCCTTATTTGATTCCATTAAATTGCCTTTTGTTATCATTGCACAACTACAGAAGGCAAGATTTATCACTTAAAAATAGTAAAGAATTTACTAAAAATCAATCCAGTTAATGCAAATAAAATAAATTTTCATAAAATTTCTCTTTCATAGGCTCTGCAACATTTGTATCACTTGTTAATATTGAACTTGAATCACAATAAGATCACTGTTATACATAACAATGCATTCGAGGGGCTGGACACATTGGAGATACTAACGCTCTATGAGAATAAGATAACACAAGTCGATCCCGAGGCATTCCGCGGACTGGAGAAGTAAGTAATTGAACAATAGGAGGAACTTAATAGTAATTGAATAATTTATTCAGGAAATTGAAACGATTGAATCTGGGTGGCAATGATTTATCGCGTGTGCCCCAAAAAGCCCTCTCCATATTGGATACACTGAAGAAACTCGAAATACAGGAAAACAAGATTCGTACCATCAGCGAGGGTGATTTTGAAGGTAATATCTGAGGGAATACTAGTTAATTTGATGGAACTAATGAATTTTCTGTGGTTTTAAATCAGGTTTACAGAATTTGGATTCGTTGATATTAGCACATAATATGATCACAACAGTGCCTGGAAATGTATTCACTCATTTAAGTCTACTCAACTCGCTCGAATTGGAGGGCAACAAGATAAGTGTCATTGATAAGGATGCGTTCAAAGGTTTAGAGGGTGAGTCAAGTAAATGAATATATATATATTCTTCAATTACTAAAATCACTTCCAATTCTTATTTGCAGAGAATCTACAGTATTTGCGTCTGGGCGATAATAATATTAATGCTATACCCAGCGAGGCATTACGTCCATTGCACCGTCTACGTCATTTGGATTTGCGCAATAATAATATCAATGTGCTTGCTGATGATGCTTTTACTGGATACGGCGATTCACTGACCTTCCTTAATCTGCAGAAGAATGAGTAAAGCTCGCAGAAGTGCAAAAAGAAATAGTATTTACAGTGGTCACTCGATACGTTGATGATTTGATAGTAGAACTAGAAATAGAACTTACCACATTTGTGGAGAATTGTAAAGAAATCTACTTATATCTAAATAGCGAGTGACCGCTGTAACAAATATAACTCAAAATCTTAATCTTAACTCTTATCCTTTACGATTTCTAGCATTAAAGTGCTTCCGAGCACTTTATTTGAGAACCTCAACTCATTGGAGACCCTCAATTTGCAGAATAACAAATTGCAAAGGATACCACAGGATACCATGGAACCAGTCATCGATACGTTGCGCATAATTGACATCACTGGCAAGTTGTTGGCTATTTATATCCAAAACAAAGTTCAAATCTAATGTGAAATTGTGAAATTTTGAATAGATAATCCATTGAACTGTTCGTGCGAATTGACCTGGTTCCCCAAACTGTTGGAGGATCTGAAGAACAAGGATGATGAAATGTCACAAAAGAAGAAGCCACTCTGCCACATGTCGCTGGACAATCGCGAATATTTTGTACAAGCGATGCCCACTGAAAAGATGCACTGCGCCGGCCTCAATGTGAGTCCCTCACCCACGAGCGGCGGTCTCATGCGGATACTGCAAGTGAACATTTTGGCCCAAATAGCCATGTGTAGCGTGGCGTTTCTGAGTAGCGTTTAACAATGCAACTCATCCTAAAAAAAAAAACACAAAAGCAGCTTACGCAATCGTATCAATTGCATTCACATCCGATTTTTTCCGATTAGCAATCTCTATATACTACTACTACTACACATATCAAGTTATAGATACTAACTGATGGTTCGATCATCGATCATAGAGACAGTGAAAGTGATACTTATAACCCCCTTTAAAAAGAGACACTACACACAATTTTTGTACGCCTACAAACCATTTCTGTGTTGTTGTATTGTATTTTTTATTATAGATTATAGTGAATCCGTGAATTATGCAACTCTGGCAATTGTTAGACTCTCTCTCTGAATATGCACGCCAACCCAGTGGCAACAACAACAAAGAACAACAACAAGAAACAACAACAAGTTTAACCAACAGCAATATCACCCGCAAGTGCCCCATCGAAACTGAATAACCCAAAAACAAAACTAAACACAACAAAAAAACAAAACAAAAAAAAGTTATGCAAAAATGAAATGATTACACACCCACCTTGTTGAATTGATTATATGATGCCAAAAACGAAAATGAAAAAAATAACCAAAAATCATAAATCTCACATATATGATAAACAAAACTAAACTAAACTACAAATTATATAAATATATATATCACATATCAAAAGCGACACGCACAGTGTACAGTAGCCCGACAAAAGCAGCTTTAAGAACGTTAAATGTTAACGCTTAAGCGAAGTTAATCGTAATTGTTATAACGAAAGGCATAAATAATCGTAGCTTAGACTTAAATGTTGAGAAAAAAGCAAACCGAAAAACGCAAAACATATCTGAAAACGTGAATTGTTACAATTTAAGCGATATTATTACAACTAATTATTATTATTATGATATTGTAGTGAAAAAAAGAAGAAAATTTGAAAGCAAATTTACATGTTTATCTTAAACTCTATACACATACAACAAAATATATATACATATATGGTTGTCTATCTATATGTACCTATTTATTATGTGTAGTAACTATGTCGTCGTCCTGTCGTCGCTGTTGTGAGATACAATCATTATAACAAAAAAAAAAAACAAAAAACCAAAAAAAAAAAACCCAATCAACTTTGTTTATTGCTCTTTAATATAATTATTTTGTTAAATCAAGTGGTTTTTTCCAAAAAAACGAACCTAGTCGAAATTGGCAATATATATATATGTATAACTTTAATCTATTAAATATGCTATTTATATATGTCTCTATGTGCAAACACTTTGGGTGCTTTTCCCAAAGAAAAAAAAATTTACCAAAAAAAAAAAATTAAAAAAAAAAATTGTACGCGTTCAAAAGAGAAAAGAAGAAAAGTAATCAACATTTGCATCAATCACCAAGAACTGATTATGAAATAAGTAGTTTGTACTCTTTATATGCAAGAAGAAGTAACCGAAACAAGAAGAAGATGATGAAGGATTGAGCTTGAAACAAGAAGCGGAAAGATTGCAGCATCCGCATATATACACATATCAATTATTGTACTATTATCGTAACATATCAAGAGTTGATTAAACTCACCAAAAAATTTTTTAGAACTACTTTTGAGCATGTGAAAACAAATTTGATATTTATGAACACACTAAATTTACAATTTTTGAAATTGTTTTGTTTTTTATATAAAAAAAAAAATTCCCATAAATGTATGTTTGAATGTACCTCTATTGAATTGTATTTGAACTAAGTTATATACATATATCCTCTTTACTCTATACACTACCTATTTTTCGTAATAAGTATTTGTGCATAAGCTATTTTATATTTACAAATTTAAAAACACACTTTTTAAATGTCTTTCGTTTGGATGGTTCGCCAGTTGGTTGGGTCAGTTAGCCACTGGCGTTCGATCCCGAAAGCAAATCCTTAATTTTTATGTTCAAGCCTCGAAATTCAATCAAGTTTTGAATATTTTCAAAAGAATGCGCTGTAAATCCAACTCGGGTCAGTTTTGGTATTAGCTGTTCTTTTCAAAATATTACCCAAAACGTAAATCCATGAAGCAGTTCGAAACGTTATCAAAGAATAAAGAAATCATATTGGTTACTAACACAAACAAGTTGAAGCTTTTATTGTTTTTGCCGCCGTTTAGTCACATGGCCTTAAAGTACAAGGTTCGCGGCACGGGAAACCCATTAAAGGGACTTGCTATGGGCATGGTATAAGCGCCCATATTTGGAAAACCCAGCAGATCGCCACGGTTCAAGTTGGGCAAGCGAAGATTCTCAGATATCTAAAAGATGGATGGATGTGTCTTGAGCAAGAAGTTAGGATTGGAAATGTTTTAGCTTACCTTATCGAGAGCATCACAGCTGGGACCCCATATTAAACTCTTGAATGTGGGCAGGGATGCATCAGCATCCTGAAAATATAAAGGATTTATGGTTAAGAAAAGTTGGCATATGATTATCATCAGCTGACTGACTGCTATCAACGCACAGCACGAACAATTAATCATAGCTATAAAACTTTTTCGCGAAATGTTATCGTAGATGAACGGAAAATAGGGTTAGATCAAAGGTTAAGATGCATTTATTTATATGGTATAATAATAATGAACATAAATCCTATCACTTACCAAATAATGCTGTGCTGTCACATGCTGATGATCATAGAGAATGCAATTGAAGGAACCATAGACGCCATCATTCAAATAGTACATTACAGTATCCAACTTGCCCGCTGCATTGCGCACCTCTCGCTTGGCATGAATCTTGCAGACTAGTGTAAAGGCAGCCGCAACAAAGAAGCGACCCGGTTCGGCTATAATCTCAATGCGTTCATCGGGAAAATGTTTATGCACTGCCTGGTTTACACTGCCAGAAATCTGGTTTATGTATACATAAAGTGTTAGTTATGACTTCCGAATGGTATTTTCTTTGTTACCTTTTCGAATTGTTGATCATTGCTGCCTGGAAAGCCGCCGCCAATATCGAGCAACTTAAGATCGTAGCCCAAAAATTCACCGAATTTGAATATGTTCTTCGCTTTCTTGATGGCTCGCTCATATGCGCCCAATTCACTGCAACCGGAACCCACATGGAAACTGGTGCCGGTTACCTGAAAATGTAATGAAATTAAAAAGTGTATATACATATATTTATCTTAAGCTATGGTGTGTAAACTGCCTACTGCAAGGGAGATGAAAAAAAAATAAGAAAAAGAATGTGGGAAAGAATAGAAGAGAGAAAAAAAATCAATGAGAGAGAAAAAAAAATCAATGAGAGAGAAAAAAATCAATGAGAGAGAGAGAAAAAAAATCAATGAGAGAGAGAGAGAGAGAGAGAGAGAAAAAAAATCAATGAGAGAGAGAGAAAAAGAGAGAGAGTGAGAAAGAGAGAGAGAAAGAGAGAGAGAGAAGAGAGAGAGAAAGATACCGAGAGAGAGAGACACAGAGATAGAGAGAGTGAGAGAGATAGAGAGAGAGAGAGAGAGAGAGAGAGTAGAGAGAGAGAGAGATAGAGAGAGAGAGAGATAGAGAGAGAGAGAGAGAGAGAGAGAAACGACAATAGAACTTTCAGAAAGCTCGAACACAGTCAGACACACCCATAAACTCATTGCACACTTAACTAATAAGATCAAATTCCTTCATGACTTACTTGAATTTTTGAGAATCGCGGAGAAGGGCGATTTTCATGTATTTAGTAAAATTATTATTTATTGTGCATATTTTTATTGTTTCAACCCATACACAGTCCATACACACACACATACACACGCATTAACACACACACACACATACACACATATATAAAGACAAAGTAACAAAGTTTTTGCTCTTCGCCATGGGTTAATATCAACTTACACAAAAATATTTTGCGGTAATGATTAAAAAAGTTCTCCGACCGCTGATCTAAACCCACTAAACTCTAACCTTTTAGCTAATCTCATTATCTTATTAAAAAGCTTTCTGTCGACTTTCGACTGTCTGACTCACTTGTAAATCCAGAGCTTTGGCTAGCAGCATCAGAGCCGAGGCATCAATGTCCGCATCGCAACCAAATTTGTCACCCAAAGGGCATTGAGCTTCTTTCGCCTCCGATTTGAAGCGAACAATCAAGCTGTAAAAAGATTCCACAATAATCATAATTAAATAACTAATAATTGATAAGGGAGTACGTACTTGGAATTGGGATAGTGTTTGTGTAGTTTATAAATCTCAAATTCATTATCCACGGTGCCTTTCAAAACTTTCTGCTCTTTGGCATAATCCAAGTGGCTAACAGGACGGCAAGGATTGGCAAAGATAATACGTTCGGGCTCAACATCACAATCGAGAACCTGTTCGAAATAGTACAGTTTAGTTGAATTCTTTAAGGCTTCATCTAACTGCTTTACAAACCAACTTGAGTTCATTTTTGGATGCACAATCGAAGCCAGTATTTAATTTGGCAAGAGTTTGAACAATCAACGGATCATCATTACACTTGACAGCATAATAGGGCTTAATCCTGGGCATTAGCTTTTGCCACAATTCAAATTTACGCTCCACCACGGACAGATCACATATATTAAGTGCTTCATCACAATCCTGCAACTCTGCCTCATCTATAACTTGACGTATGTCCAGCACCTTGTTATAGTACTCGATGCGCTTTGTTGCCATCAGTTAAATTTTTACTCTTCAATCTGCCACGAAACAACCGAAACGACTAACTAGAATCAACTGAGAACTAGTACTGATTAAACTGAATGTCTCAAGAGACAGCTATATTGTGCACACTCATGTATACCCTGTATATTTTTAGAGTAGCTTAATGGGAATGAACTATAAAGAAAAGCGTGAAATACTTTGAAAAAGAAATTTCGTGAGAAAGAGAATACTTTATGTTTATTAAGAGAAAAAATCTTCTTATAGATACCTAAAGATACTAAAAGCAAGAAAATCAAAAAAAGAAGAGTCATAACAAATTTTGAAAAGAATTTTGTATTTTATGTATATGATTTTCTTTCAAAATTTTCATTGCTAATACAGGCTATTACTTAGTTCACCTCTCCCAATTAAACACTTTTTAATTTTAAATTTCGTGAATCTTATCAGCAAAAAGTTTAGCAACTCTCGTCGGAAACTCATCGAAATCGCAACAGACTTGAAAAACATTTAAAACTCAATGTGCGCTGCGCGTGTCCAGATGAATGTCCAGTTCGATTACGTTCTCGATTAGGAGAGGGAGTAGTTACGATCGGAAACAATGTGACTCTAATTAGCGGCAAAAGGTCAAGCGACCGTTACATTCGCCTCTTTGTAATTAATTATTTGCTCTCCATTTCGATCGTGATTCTGGAACGTGTTCGATGTGCCAACGAAATTATTTACAACCAACAATATTTGGGATCGTAAATAATTTTAATGTGTCGAGCAAACTAAAACTAATAAAATGTAAATTTTGCAAGCCTCCGAGTGAGAGAATTTTCAAAATGTGCATAATTGAGACTTGAGGACACACTCGATACCACCCCTCCCCCCTTAGGACCTCAAGCCCACAACACACAGACACAATAACAACAATCAAATTGTTGAGGTTGAGGGTTGTTCCGGCGTGTTTGACACTTGTGACCGTAGGGCAAATGCGACCGAGACCGCAAACCTCCCCCAACTCAATTGGTGGGCAATTATAAATTAAAATCAAACTCTTGAAATCGATAGCCCTACTCTCGATTCTAGACTTTATTGCAATTCACAATTGTCAAACGTTCGTTCGATCAATCGTTAATTGGGCAAACTCATCGAGACCACAAAAACACACACTCCACCCTTTCAATCAGGTAAAAAAGAAGCGAAGTGACATCTGTCAAAAAGGAAGAGCTGAAATATTGAGCGATTGTCTTCGATCACACACAAAAATGTTATAGTCACGCTTAAGATCTGTATATAGCACAAAAATCAATTATCAATTGCAATCAAATATGATTTTTGAGGCTGCCCAGCACAATTTGTTGCGAGTGTCATCATTCATTCAATCTAACCTCAACATTCAACATATCCTTCATGTTCTTTCTCCAGCTCTTCCTCTTCGCGCACTTCACTTTGAGTGATGTGACAAATGTGCGGACAAGCCACAAAAGTGCTTCCATTCCATGCACATTTACCACTTTTCACTTTCCACAACAAAAAATAGAAACCGCGAGCGTTGTTAAATTGTAAAACAAGTTTTTCAATTTTACACTAAAATGCATTTAAATCATTTTGTAACAAGTTGTACACGAAATTTAAATGTGAATGTCATTAATAACATTGCCTTCACATTTGTTAGGCTCCACAGCAGACATTGAAGTTCCCATAACAAAACTCAAAGGATATGTTGCAATCAAATTCTTTCCTCTACTTCATTAATTTACTTTTTTTAGGTCACAGACTTTACGGGGAAAATCGCAAAACATGTGTTTTGCATGTTCTTTGTATGTTATTATCATTCTGGGTCAGATGTGAAGTTTAGAA
Source organism: Scaptomyza tumidula (assembly GCA_035044465.1). Classification (NCBI taxonomy): domain Eukaryota; kingdom Metazoa; phylum Arthropoda; class Insecta; order Diptera; family Drosophilidae; genus Scaptomyza; species Scaptomyza tumidula. The sequence goes on along the minus strand of JAWNNW010000444.1, from coordinate 14,424,311 downwards.
CAAGTTTAGGTACAATAAATTTAGACCTTTCACAGAGAGGTAGATCTTGAGAGATATAACATAAAGAAAGGAGTGTTTAGCAGAGTATAGAAGAATAGCCCTTTAAGTGAAATAACTTTCTAATTATCTCATTGTAAGATATAGTTTTCAAAATAATGAAAGCTAGCGATTTGGAAACCGCTTGAATATGGACACAGTGGTTTAGAATTCAAGAGGAATAACGACGAAAACGATTTCTGTGGCAACCCTGATATATTAATTTAATCTTGGTTGAATCTGTACTTTACGTAATTGACAAACATTATTTGTTACATAAATTTACAAAATGTCTCAATAGTAAAGTAAGATAAATAACAACGAACTTTCCTTGAACTCATAAGCGTGCTCGAATATGTTTATTCCCGCATACCCAGCGAGGGCGATGGCGAACTACGCCCAAAAACAACAATCAGAACATTGTGATTTACATCAGACCAAATTGGCGCCTGACCGCAATAAAAAAACGCTCTCAAGGCTGCCCACTTGAATGTGGCGTAGTGTTAAGTAGGGGTATTGCGAGTGGGAGGGGTGGTCGGGTGTCATATTACCGCATTAGCAAACAAGGAGCCGCAAACGCATTGAGTTAAGGCTCATTTGCTGCCGCATTTCGCACTCGAGGCGAATCCACTCGAGAGTTGCTTTCCCCATTTATAAATAAGCTAAATCTGAGAGATTATATGAATATATATATATATACATATACTCTCACTACGCCGATGCCGAAGCCGACACAGACTGGTTCGGCTCTGCTGGCTGGTGTTCGGTTTTTGGCACTTGCAATTCCTGCCGCTTCTATTATGAGTCATGCGGCAGACACACGAACAGTTCTTGCCTCCTTGCGACAGACGTTGTCGTCGCCGCTCCGTCGCCGTCGCCGTAACACTTAACGTGCCGGGGGTAAGAATTCATTTCGAGCATTTCTCTATTACCAATTTCAGTGTTGTTTTGTTAGGCCGACAAGCTGCAGTAGCAGCAGCAACAGCAGCAGCAGCAGCAGTCAAAGAAGCAACACAAAATGTTGCTGCTTTTCTCACAACGTATATTTACATTAACAACAATAACAAAAGTTAGATTTTAACCACGGATATGTCATATTTGCTGCGGCGCACCAAAAAATCCTGTCTCAAGGTGAGTTTCCTAACTTTTTATTGTCTTTAAGTCTGAGTGTATGTTTTTGTGTGTGTGTGTGTGTTAATAGTATATGGTTGGGTGCTTGTGTGCTTAAACAGTGCTCCTACTGCTGCACAATCAATAAAAAATCGATGCCACTGCTTGTGGGTAACTATAAAAAACAGAGAAAGAGAATAGGAATTTAAGGTTTGATTCTGCATGCGGTATAAAACCTATGCATTATGTTAAATATTTAAACATAAGCAGACGTATTGATGAAGAAGTCAAATGTTGATGAAGTTATAAGCTGGGTTTTGTTAATATTTCAAGTTAAACAAACTGAAATTAATATGTTTCAGAAGCATGATAAAAAGAATAGCTTTTTGTCTGGCAAAAGTTCCTTTGTTCACATTGCATCTCATTATTTATTCAATTTAGGTGATATTAACATTTGTAGCTTATCATTTTGGTATAATATACTATACGTTTTGAATACAGAAACTCTTTCTGGCTGCTATGTTTAGTATATCCATCTATAAATGTCTAGAATTCGGTCCTGAACGACTAATGTGTTTGTTATCATCGTACAGCTTAGACCGTAAGAGTTCCAAAGCTGAAATTTTGCCAGGTTTTCAATAATATGCTTAAAATTAACACCAAGAAAGGATTCTAACGAGTTATTTGTGGAAATGTAGTAAATTCACCAAAATCGTTTACTTAAAACTTTTATCTTCAGTATTTAATGTTAAATAATCCTATACTACAATTTCTGCATGAGAAGTCTTTTAAATCTTTACACAAATGTTCCGGAAAATGCAGCAGCTTAAGGTGAAACAGATCAGGATATTCACTATCGGATATTCACTATCGGATATTCACTATCGAATACTCAGTATTCGAAACATATGCAAGAAACCAGTTAATTGCATGAAATAATCTTTGTTATTGCAGTTGCTGCGCAGAATATCGACATCAAAGCAACTGTTTGTGCAGCAACTGGACGAGGACGATGATGATGATGATGTGCAGAAAGAGGAGCCGCTGCCGGAGGAGCACATTAACACAACAACTGCTGTGTGCCACACCAGCAACAACAACAACAGCAACAACAATCACATCAAACCCAACCCATCCGTCCAATATTGTGAAGAGGCACTTGGTCAGCTCAAGGAGGAGATGGAGGCAGAGCCAGCCGAGGAGGAGCCAAAACTAAATGTACACTTCGATCTGATGCACTACAAGAAGAACGTTCGCTATTTGAGGCACACACCAACCAATTCCAATTCAAATTCCAGTCTAGATCTGAGACAGTTGGCGCCAGCGCAATGTTCGTTTAGCGTCAGTGTTGGCTCCCAGTTCGATGGACAGTATCACAATGTGATAATTGTGGAACAGCAATCGAATGATGCCTATCCCATTGTCAAATGGGACATCAATGGCAATTCGCTGGACGAGGAGAACTTTGATTTGCGACAGCATTGGGCAGCATTCGATAGCCGCTGGCGGCAGCTGCAGGCAGTCCAAACTGGCACTGGCACTGGCAGACGACTTGGCAGCGCCCAGTCGCAAAGATCGAGTCATCATTCTAGTTCGTGCACCCTGGAGACTTGGATTGATGACGCCGAGCTGGGCTTGGGCGATGATTCGCAAAATTTACTGCAATCCAACCACAACAAAAATAACTGTAATAATTGCCTTAAAAGTTTCTAGTATTACAAAAAAAATTAGATAAAAAATGTTTCAGCAATTTTTTCCCCTTTAAAAGCGGATAATTTCTGCGAATTCAGCTGTTTCGTAAAAAGTGTTAAAGATTTTCAAACTTTTTTTAAGAAAAATTATATTCCCTATTTTGAATCGGTCGAACGATATTTGTTGTATTATTATTCTGGTTTTATGGGTTTGTATATTTTTTATAAGCCTTTTCTGAACCTTTTCTTTCACTTTCAGTAAAAATATTTATCTTTCCTTAGAAAAAAAGTCTTACTTTTGTTTAAAAAAAATACTTGGCCTAAGAAATTAATGTATTGAATTAAATACGTTTTAATTAACGAATTTAAGAGGCAATTTTAAATATAAAAAAGGCTTTTAGGAGACGAAAACTTGTAGAACGATTTTATTTCTAAAATTATCGTGAAAATTCCTAAAGTTGGTAACTAAAAAACTTTAAGGAACCGTTTTTGAAAACGCAGTGTTTCTTAAAGTATTCTCTTTGAAATTTAAAAAAGATTAAACAGTTGTTATAAGTAACATTTTCTGTTCTTCAGAAAAAAACTGAAAAAATAAAAAGAATATTTTGCGTCGTAGATTGATTGACGATTGAAGAGTTATTTTCTGGTACGTTAAAGAAATTATCTTTTTTACGAATTCATATTGCATGACTTCAGAAAGTCCTTGAACTCTTAAGGACACGTCCTTTCGCCATAGAGCTGTCCAAGTTTCCAACCGCATTCTGTTCAAAGCGTTTTTCGAAATTAGTGTAAATCGATATCACATAATATGCGAAGTCTTTGTTACGTTCACGGATTATAATCGCCGGCAATTTTCCATTATTTTTATTATTTCAAAATTGGTTACAATTTCAAAAACCCATTAAAAAAGAAAGAACGAAAAGCAACAACAACAACAACAACACCAACAACGGTCCGAACGACGTGCATTTAATGCACTTCAAACGATTTGGTGTTCGCTGCTTTTTTTTTTTGGTTTGGCCAAGGCAATGTGCTGTGGACAAGGTGGCGAGCGGGCGGGGTGTGGGTTGTGACGAGATCGAACTAGGCGCACGACCCGCACGTGCTGAACATGCGTGAGAATCGTCGAACCTTTGGCTTTCCCACGAGCCATTTCTCACTGTCGCACGCCAAGTGCCAACCAAATGGTGGTGGCGGTGTTGGCTAGTAGTGTTAGTGTTGTTGCTGCTGGAGTTGGTGGTGCATTGCATTACAACCTTGTCCAACATTTAAGGGTGAGTTATTGCCAGCAAACTATTGTTGTCCCACGCGGCGCGACAACAACAACAACAACAACAAGAATTTCTCGCCCACTCAAATTCCTTCTTTTTTTTTTGATGTTACTTATGATTTGCTGTTTGGCAACCTGAACGAAACGAATGCGAAAAGCACTTTTCTTAATTTTTCAAATGCCACACAACTGAAATCGATATCAACACCAAACATGATGGAGTTTGTTATTACTGTAAATATCAAGCATACGCCGCGTTGTATGTCTTTTAGCAATGGGTTATTGAATGGTTGATTTTTTGGCTGCTTGTCGATGTTTGCATAAGGTTTAACTTTTTTGTATAACCAAAACATATAACCAACGCTTATTAATGGTTTTTTTAAGGTAAGAGCTAAGGCTTGGAACTTTTATAAAAGTTTATTTGATTTATTAGCGGTTTGCTTTACAAAAATACTTATTTACCAATAAGCTTAGATCAACTCTTGTCAGTTTAGGATTTCAAAAGGATTGAAGCTAAGATCTACTCTTCTCAATTTGGGATAGCAAAAGTATTAATTCAAGACTTATTCAATCCCATTTAATGTGTAGAAAGATTTTTTGCAAAACTTACATATAAGTTTTTTTTAACAACGTTAAGGATCTTTAAAAAAGAATAAAAACCAAGCAACACATTTCTATAGATTTTGTATGTTTGGTTTTCAAACTAATTTAATATTTAAATTTAAATACTTTTTTCGTGATTCGTTTTTATTGGATTGTTTTTAACACATTTCACACATCATAATTAATACATCTAAAATACTAGTAAATGAATACAAGATTGATTGAAATAAACAAACATAAGATAAACTTTAATTATTTTGAACAGTTTGAAACTTTAATCAAAAGGTTCAAAAAGAAATAAACCCCAAGCAACACATTTTAAAAGATATGGTATATATTTTTTGTTTTCAAACTTATTTAGAATTCAAATTAAATTATATTTTTTGTGATCGTTTTTAAGAAGATACAATGTGGCTTTAAATGTATTATAAGTCCAGATTTACTGCGACCCATTAATATTATTTTTATCTAGTTCAAAACTGATACTTTAAAGTAGCTTTAAGAAAAAAAGAGTGAATTCAATTAAAATCTTCTTCTTATGCAAATCAATATCATTTTCCTGTTTTGTGAAATATGCGAAAAATCAATTGACAAACAATTATGTGGGTCATAGGTCAACGGCACAGCTGCCGCCGCCGTCGTCGTCGCCACCTGCTCCATAATCATAATAACCTTGACAAAATCCAAAAAAGCAGTCCACAGACCACTGACCTATAAAATGCGGGTCACACACATATAGAAATGCCCGGCGGGGCAAGGACAACACCGGGCTGCACTTGTTGGAGCCGCATGTGCCGCACACGAGCCCGGCGGCTGTTCGGGCTGGCGGCTCGGTCGCGTGCTCCAGTTTCCACAGTTTGTTGCCTAAGCGGCAACAAGTCAACGATGAAGCCACACAACAGCAACAATGCGAGACACAAGCTGTGTCGCTGTTGATGCCACAGCGACGACGACGACGTCTGCCACAGCTTCAGATACAATCGGCATCGATGACACACAAACAACCGAAAACCCAAAAAGATGCAATGACAACTAATAAAAATACAATTATTATTTGAGGTATTTCATTTGCATTTGCACTTGAGACAGCCTAAAAGAGAAAGAGAGACAGAGAAAAATGTATTCTCCATCTCTCTTTCTCTCACTTTCTCTCTTTTTGTGCTCGCTCTCGTGCTTGTTCATTTGTTGGTCTCTCTGTGTGTGATCGCTGGACTCTTGCTACACCCTTAAGTCCGCAGCGGCGTTGCGGCACGCGTATCATCGGCGAAATGAAAAGGGGGTGGTTGCTGCTGCATCTTATTGGGCCGCTGCTCTGCCACCGTCACCGTCGCCGCCGCCGCCGGCTAAAAGGGGTTGGAGAATATGGTCCTGAACGTCCGCTCGACGTGTGCTGGGCAAAATCAGTCGAACGTCGTTCGCGCACACGATAAGTCACGTGCTCAAAACTAGCTCCGACGCAGCAAGTTCAACTCAACTCAAATATTCCAAGTTCAATGTGCTAAAATTAAAATTAGTTACAACATACAAAAAAGTGATAATACACCTAACAAGATAAACATCATCATATACATATATAAATTTATTGAATTAAACTTATTTATACAATGGAGCACAATATGCATTTGAATGCGCCACCTTTGCATCATTGGGGCTATGGTGCGGCAGCGGCAGTTATGCCGGCAACGCCGCAAAGTCATTGGGTGCCACCGCCACAGAGTCACAGTCATCAGAGCCATCAGAGTCATCATTCTTCGCATAATAGTTTGAAGCGTGCGCTCTCCGAAAGTGATTGTGATGAGCTCTATTCCGAGGAATCGTCCAAAGAACAGTGCGTATGCGTAATGTGATTTTATTTTAACGCTAAGACTTTTATTCTGTTAACAAGTGAATAGTTGACAGAAAGTAATGCAAACTGAAGAACAACGAAGTACTTTGTTTTTCTGTTTTCTAAGTATGTAAGAAAGAAAAGTAGAACACAGCAAAATTAGGACTTAAAACAGAAGAAATCGTCAAGCTGAAACCGAACTTTTGAGATCTCTGTACACTTAATCCAAGTACTAGCTGGATTCCTTTAGTTCTTTACTTTTAAAGTTAGCTAAAATATGCTTAATAAGGCAATATTAAGTGATCTTTACATTAAAAAACGAAAACTTTCATGACTTTTTACAAGTAGTCTAGTTGGCAATTAGAATTCCCAACCAGTTTTAGCTCATACAGCATAAATCACCTTTGTAAAAAGTTTTCTATGGAATTGCAAAAATCAAATTAAATATCTTGAATATAACATTATTTAACCGTTTCTCCCCTTCACTTCTTTTGCAGAATCTCGCCTAGTGGCACAGGCAGCTGTCAGCTGATGAGCCGCAAGAAGCGTCGTGGTGTCATCGAGAAGAAACGTCGCGATCGCATCAATTCTTCGCTCACCGAATTGAAGCGTTTAGTGCCATCGGCGTATGAAAAACAGGGATCAGCCAAGCTGGAGAAGGCAGAGATTCTTCAACTAACTGTTGAGCATTTGAAGAGCTTGCAAACAAAAAGTAAGTACACTAAGTATATTAAATATAAACTCAGGAAATATTATAATATTTGTTTAGGGATATTTTGAAAGGTCGAACGTTAAAAATAGCCATCTTGCGATGTTTCAAAAAATATTTCGATAGTGCGATTTTAAATTAGAGAAAGATTCAATGATAGTATCCGACTGAAAGTTATAGTATAGCATTCTCAAAACCCTTTCTTGGACTTGTTTCTACAGTCCATACTTGATTCATCGTTATGATATATCGGAGCATTGAAAACAAAGTCATTTAAAAGAACCTAAACTAAAATGTTGTAAAAATGATATTACTTATTACCACAATTCCCAGGGTTTTCTGGTTATTTTAATTTAGCTACCAACCAATACATCAAAAGTATCTAACCGCTATTTTAGCGGCTTATCAACTGCATGGGAAAGTGTATGAGAACTGATCCCTTATTAAATAGCAAGCAATATGTGTCATATTATCATAAAGCTGGATAAACAATTGTTAACCTGTTGTTCCCAGGTCCCTGGGAAACGCTATAAAAATTGCTATCAAAGTAGTCATAGGGAGAAAAAGACCGCCCAAGAGAATAGAGAATCTCGGCACTTCCCACGCTGCTTCTGTAGCCTGTGAAATTGCCACCACCAATATTACCACCCGCTTTTTACCACCACCCCTTCCACCCAGTGTCCGAAACGGGATAGGGGGTAGTTTTTTATTTGGTTTTGTAGTTCGGCGTGGGAAATAACTATTTTTAATTGTTTGTGACAGCTTATTGACTTTTTACCAATCTAATTTGTTTACCTACAGCTATGGATTCGTTGAGCTATGATCCTCAGCGTGTGGCCATGGACTATCACAACATTGGATTCCGTGAATGTGCCGCCGAAGTGGCACGCTATCTGGTCACCATCGAGGGCATGGATATACAGGATCCGATGCGTCTGCGCCTAATGTCCCATCTGCAGTACTTTGCCCAGCAGCGCGAGATCTCCGCCAGCAGTGGCTATCAACCCAGCTGTGCGGCGACTCCGTATCAGGGCTATGCAACTGCGAGCACCGCCAGCAGCTATGTGTCCAGTTCGGGTGCATATATGGCACCAACGCCACATCATGTCAGTCGTTCCAGTGTGTCCACGGCAAGTGGAGCTGCTGGCGGTGATTCATTGCCATCGAATATTGGACCATTGGAGCCACGTGCCGAGGCAAGCACTCAGCAGCAGCAGCAACAGCAACAACAACAGCAACAACAACAGCAGCAACAATCACAACAACAACAACAGTCGAATAATCAACATTATACACAGGAACATACAGGACATGCAGATCAACCACAATCCCAACAGCAGCAACAACAACAGCAACAACAGGTTCCCACCTACATTGAGCTGACGAATAGTCATCGTGTCAATGAGGCTATTCCCGCCATACCAGTGGAGAGTCTCAGCTACAGCGCAACACCACAATATCCTTCGAGTGTCAGCCAGGATTATAATGCCAGCGCCCTGCAATATGCCACAGCGAACGGAGCCAAGCCTTATAGACCTTGGGGCGCTGAAATGGCCTATTAAAGTTGAAGAGGGGGCAAGTAGGGGTATTCCCCTACGATTTTTGCAACCCATTCTAGTCAGTTCAAAGCCGTAAACATTTGTGATAGTCTTAAGTTGTAAATCTCAATGAGATTCCAAAACAAAAAAACAAAACAAATACTCTATTTTGTATATTACTTAAGTGATTTGGATTAGTTTAACTTTTTCTACAACTTTTCTATGAAGCATAAAAATATATTTTGTAATCTAGTCGCGTATACAGTTACTGTAAATAAATATATATATAGTTTTGATATAAAAAAAGAACGTTGTGTGGGAAAATTTTATTGGAAATGTTTGATAAATATTAAGAATTATTTATACATTTTTAGCTATACATAATATTTCGTGCTTTCTCTCTCTCTTTCTCTCTCTATCTCTCACTCTCTTTCTCTCTCTCTCTCTCTCGCTCTCTCTTTTTTTCTCTCTCTCTCTCTCTTTTTTTTTATCTCTCTCTCTCTCTCTTTCTCTCTCTCTCTCTCTTTCTCTCTCTCTCACTCTCTTTCTCTCTCTCTCTCTTTCTCTCTCTCTCTTTCTCTCTCTCTCTCTTTCTCTCTCTCTCTCTTTCTCTCTCTCTCTCTTTCTCTCTCTATCTCACACTCTCTTTCTCTCTCTATCTCACACTCTCTTTCTCTCTCTATCTCACACTCTCTTTCTCTCTCTATCTCACACTCTCTTTCTCTCTCTCTCTTATCTCTCTCTCTCTCCCCTCTTACTCTCTCTCGCTCTCGCTCTCTCTCTCTTTCCCTCTCTATCTCTCACTTTCTTTCTCTCTCACTGACTCCCGCAATCGAAGAATCTTTGTTACCTTCCATCCAATGATTATTATCGTTCATTTTCCTATTCCACTTCTTTATCATTTTCATCTTCCTCCTTTCCTCTTCGTCTCTTCCTTTAATTTTATATCCGATATTGTCTTTATTTGCTTTGTTTAGTGTCTTATTTTCTTACTTGAGAAATCAACAAATTATCGCCGCTCTCTGCGATTCTCAAAAATTCATATAAGTCATGCCAATTTGGGCATTTTCACTAAGTGTCCTATAGACAAGTGATGAGTTGGGAATTTTCTTTGACAGTTAAAAAGAATGTTTAATGGTCTTCCAATTCGTCCTGCTTTCTCTTCCACGCTTTCTCTCCCCTTCTGTTCATTCCTACTATGTGTCTCTTGAAAGTTCTCTTCGAAAACTCCCATTTAATTTAATGTTATGTCATATAGAAAAGTTTAGGTAGTTTGCATACCAAAATTTCCTTTCGCCTTGAAGCACTAAGCCTAAAGTTCTTTCAATTATGTGTAAATATTTTCGGAAATATCTATTGAATATATTACATATGCAAACAGTATGTAAATCGTTTTGTCATATAATCGCAAACTCGTTGAACTGGAACACATAATCGCGACTAATAAGCTGCGGCCACTGTTTGCGACCCGGGTTTTCTCTTTCCGCTTCTGCTGACCAATGGTCAAACCCATTGGTGGTCAACCCGCTCATTTGAACCCTTGTGTTGTTCTTGTTTTGGGGGTCAACTGTGTGGTGTATTCAACATACGTTTTACGAATGTGTTTGTCAAATTTGCATAACGACAAAGCGTTAACTAAATAAAAAACGAAACCAAACCAATACCAAAACAAAACCCAACGAATTAGTTAAGCTGTTTTTGGTTGCTGCATTTTCTGGACATAATTAAAAACAGGCTACAAGGTGCAAAGGGTAATAATAACCCCTAAACCAAAACAACAAATGAGAAATATTTTCCAAATGGCTTGCTTACAAAAGGTACAAACACAAAAGTGAGGCAACAATAAAAAAAGTTTACAACTTCAGAAAACCCAACTAAGAAACAGGAAAAGAGTAAGAAGAGAAACAGTTCTTCTAAAAGTTGTGTTATTCAAATCTTGTCTTCTTATCCATAAACAAACAAATATTGAAAAACTTGAGTTATAGAAAGAAAACAAAAAACCACCTTAGATAATGAAATATTACAACTTCAAAGCTCTCTTACGAAACAATAAATCATTAAATAATTGCTGCTTTGGATATATTTGCAATATGACTTAAATAAATGTTAATTTCTCATCGAAGTTGAGCAATATCACCAAGAAAAACCCCATTGAAAATTGATTTATAGTTGTTTATCTAAATACCAAAAAACTAGTGATATATATCACATCAAAGTATAAATATATGAACCCTAAGTTCAAAAGCCTAAAGACGGCAAATTATAAATTTAATAAATAATGATAATAAATAGTCCCTTAATGTATTTTCCTTTTTGAAATATCCTAAAGGTCTTTCAATTAAATCTAATGGAAGTTCTCTTTTTTAAAGAAATCAAAAAAGAATGTGCCAAATTTCCCCATATAAAAAAGAAAGCATTCTTTAATTCAAATTAAATTAAGTAATTTTATTACGAAAACCCAAACAAGATTTCAAGTACTTTTACTTTTGAGCTTCTAAACCAACCAACAAACCTGCTGACTAGACTGACACAAAGCAGAACAAACAAAATTGTTCCCAAATAAATGGAATAATAAGCGTTTCCGTACCAACAACAAGTTCTATGATTATAACAACCCCTAAAGAGGAAGCCTTTTTTTGGCATTGAAATGAAACAATCTTTTGCGCATTAATTCAACTTTGCCGGTTAAACATATATAAATGTTTTCAATGTTTATCGCTCGTTACCAGGGCTGGGCTTCTTTTTCTGCTCCATGTAACACTCATGTGAGAGACCTTGATGATATGACTTCCCACGCAGAATACCACCCCCCGTAATGTATGCAAGTTGAATTCGTTTTGGCATTCGACTGATTTTTCATTGTGTCGAAATCAACCAGCATACGAGTTCGAGTTAAGGGGTGTGTTTCCCAGCAGAGATCAACACCATCACGTAATATACACGTCAAAACTTCCAATTAGAGACAATCATTCTGTTACGGGATAGGACAATATCCAGGCATCAAGATTTTAGGGTGGTTTTTGTTCACTCTCTGACTAAATTTGACTACAAAAACGACAGCACAACCAGAATTTGGTTTCATTTCTTGGATTACGTTCGAGCTAACAACAACAATATCAAAACAACAAAGGGTCCCTTTTAGAGCGCGGGGTGGATTCCTTATATTCATATATGGATTATGACCTGCTTGTTGTTCGAATATATATTTGAATGGTTTATTTTTATTGCGGTTCGAGTCAATTAAGTGGAATATTATGTGATTTTTTGAATGGATTTTCATGTTAAACCTGTCGAAAATTTCCATATGAGCATTAAAATCATCAAATTAATCGAGTTCGACACTTGTTTGGCGACAGCTGCTAAAATCATATTATGGATATGGATATGCATATGTGAAAGGAATAATAATGTAACCACATTTCTGTGTCCTTGTTATTGTGTCGTGTTATATGGTGCATGACCTAAACACGTTGTTTGGTATTTGTGCATACACATGTCTCTAATCATTCTAAGTGTCAGAAATCTATTATCACTTTTCATTAGGGTTCAAAAAACTTTTATCTTTGTAGCTGCAGCATATCACTGAAGCAGTTGCGTGAACTTTTAGATCATTCTCTGCAGTTCATCTTCACTTTAATTCGTCTTCTTTTTAGTTCTTCTATACAAATATGTAGAAAATTATATTTTAAATAACCTAAAACTAATAGTTTTATGATTTTTCTACTACAAACTACATTAGCTATTTCAAAAAGCAATGAACCTTATATAAAATATGTGTTGCCTTAGCAATTTCAGCAACAAGTTGTATTTTAAATTTTCTACTTACTAAACAGCTGACGTTCTCTCAACTATAGAATACATGTGCATGCCTTACACACACACACACACACACGCACGCACACAGGCGCACAAGAATTCGATAATCACAGTCCACACACGTCGAATAAATGTCGATTATTTGTGTTATCGTTGCATGCGAGCACAAAAAAATATTGTTTTGATTTTCGTTTTAGTTGCATTCGAAATTTAAAGTTTATTTTTGCATATGCCGGTGTGTGTGTGTGTATTCGAGTAATTAAAGTGTGTTGCGCACATTTTCACGTTTTTCGCACAAATTTTGCCGCTGTGATGTAATGCGTATGTTTGTTTCCCGCAAAAATGTGAAAAAACTTAGCGCGGTCTAACTAAATGTGGACCCGGCAACTGAGACTGATGTTGGCGCTGCGCCAAGGAGCTAGCACGATGTGCGGACGTAAGTGTAGCGTTTGTTAAGGGCACAAATATCACACACAGAATACACTTCACATCTTACATATTTATGTTTATTATTATATTTTCAACTTAACATGGGACACACACTTGAAACAGTTGTTGGTTAATGCCATGGCACTTGATTGCCAATGGTGCCCTTTTTATAAAACTTTGCCGTTGCTGCTGCTGTTGTTCCTAGCGGCGTCGTTGACGGATTTGGTTCATATGTTGGACCGCTGCCTTCTGCTTTTAAGACAGCCGCACATTTCCATTGGCGCGTATAGTTCATGCGCCAAATACGCACACAGCCATCATCGCCCGTTGAGATGAGCATAGTGGCCAACATGTTCCAGCAGACGCGCCAAACGGGACAATTGTGCTCGCTAAACTTTAACGTTTGCAAATCCAATTTCGCATTGCCCGTTGAATCCCTAAAAGAGAGAGTTGTGTTCAGTTGTTAATAAGCTAATGAGGGAGATTTTTAAACCTACGTTACGCCGCGTATATTGACTATGTAGAGATCCTTGCTGGCGACGGCTAGCATGTGGAAAGTGCGTCCCGCATTAGGTGCAAAGGCAACATCTGTCACGGGATCGGTTATATCATTGACCGTCTCAATTTTTACACATTTGCGCGCATTTTCACTGTAGGCAAACAGAAAGACTTTGCCCGTGGGCGTGGCAGATTCATCGCTGCCAGCCTGCAATGTAAGAAATGTTAAAATAATATGCCAATCTTTGATGAATAAGTAGATAGTAGATAGCTTACCGCCAGCAGTTGTGTGACCATATAGGTTGATGTGTTCCACGAGAGACAACTGAGTGACAGTTTATTAGCAATTTCATGTTGCACAGGCCACTGTGATAGATTCATAATATCTGGCGCTTCGTAGATCTTAATAATGCCATCGGCAGAGGCAGTGGCTAGCAAAAGACCCAAATATTTGGGTGCAAACTCCACATCTGTGACGCTGGTGCGTGAATCGACCAATGTGGTTCGCCTTACCCAACGGCGTGTGCCGGCTTTTTCGCCCATGACTTCCTCCCAAACGGAGGCGGTGCGATCGAAGGAACAGGTCGCAATCACTTGGCCAAACTCGGGATTTGCCCAGGATACTCGCCAAATGGAGCCAGAGTGCGCTTTCCAGCTGCTCGTCACAGACCATTTGCCCTGATCATCCTCATCCCAAATCTAAAACAGCCACTGAACGTGATTATTTTTCCCATCCCAATGACAAATTTGTATACCTTTACGGTCTGGTCGCTAGAGCAGGTCGCCATTCGGCGGCCGTAGTAGTCGAATACCACATCATGTATGACATCCTTGTGGTCTGCAATAATTGGCTCCACATCAAACATGTTGAGTTTTTTTTTATTTCTCAATTATGTTTGCAAACAATGGAAAACGCGGCTTTTTCGCTGTAAATGTTATTGCTGACTGCAGGCGCTAGCCACTTGTGGTTTGAACCGCGTTGGCAGCTCTCATGAGCGTTTTGCAACACTTGTTGCAGCTATCGGCAGCGCGAATATCGGTAGTCGTTATCGCTCGCAACCTAAACAGAATCGGATTCATATTTACGCGTATAAAACCACTGATAAAACCTGTAAACAACTGCAAAGCATGATCATCAACATAACTGTTACACGCATTAATCGCTGAAGAAGGCAGAGCGCATCGTGCCTATTTCAATTGTGCTTATTAAGTGCTTCAATAAGCCAAGCAAAACTGTGCTAAAACCACCTACAACCCAATTGGAAAAGATTTTTTTGTGGCCAGACTGAAAGAGTTAGACAAAACAAAATTGCTAACAAAAAGAGACGTGGAAAGCGCAATAATATGGAGAAAAGTAAGTCAATGGCCAACCAGCGCGTTTATCAAAGTACCAAGTACACAATTAATGTGCGATTAAAGACTTTTCATACATAAATATGCGCATTTGTGTTAAGACATTAGTTTCTTAGGGGGCAAAATCATGGGTTATTCACCTCAAAACTATACATTTGCATAAATCAACATTCAAATAACGGTGCTCATAGTTTAATGCTTGTGTATGCCTTTGTGTCAGTGCTAGTGCTTGTATATTAATTTGTTGTTAATTTAATACGCTTTGCACAAAGTTCTTCTGTGTGTAATATAAGTGCTGGGCAACATAATTCGTTCAATATGTTATGCGCTCTCGTTGTTGCTCTGCGCGCGCTCTCTTCTGTGCTCACCGCTTGAGCTGACCTTGATTTCTATTGGGCTCGCATATCGCGCGATGTCCGCATGACACGGTATGTGTGCCTTTCTCTGCATGTCGTGTTGTATATGTATGTATGTTCTGTGTTTCGGTAGAACTGTTGTGGGTGGTTTCAAAATGCTTTTCCTGAAAAGCACTCGGCAGTAAGCCAGCTTCAATTACTTAATAGTTCGTTTTGCAAGTGTGTGCATGTAACTGTAATTGAAGATGAAACCAGCGATGAAACGTTCCGATGTCGCGTCTTTAAATGCACTGTCGCCCTACTGATAACACAAGTCTAAAAACAAACATACATACATATCGCATTTTAATAGCCGACATCTGAAGCACGCGATTAAATCTGACGCCCCATTCATAATCCATAAGATGACCACGCGCCAAACATGAATAATTCAATGATGTCAGGCAGCCAAAAAGTCTTCCGACTTCACTGATAAGAGCTGGCCATTTATGGCTAACACTGTTTACTGCTTACCAAAAATAAATAAAGTGTTATTCATAGCCGGCATGTTGCCATGGATACCGGCAAGGCACTCGAATTGGTTGTGCTTGTCTTAACGAAAAAAAACATCGTAAGATTCGAAGTTCTTATCAGTAAAGTCTTTAATGACTTTTAAAAATCCTCTATTGATACATTAATATATACAACAATAATGAAATTGATGCCGGGGCGTTAATAATATATTTGCGTGCTCTTATGTTTGTTTTTAGTTGATTGCACAGACACACACACACATACACACACGGATTCACATGCCAATTACAAGATAATCAATTTTTTTTTTGCTTTCATCAAGTTCAAGCCATTTGCAATCAGCTATTTAGTTGCTGACGTGCATACCCTAGGTGCAATTTGGGTTAGTTAATGTTAATAGTGTTGTTGTTGTAGTAGGTGCAGTTTCCTTGATTGCGTTCGTGTCACAACCCTGAACGATGTCCAGAGAGTGCATCAACAATGTCAAGCGAATAAAGAGATTAACTTCAGATTATGCAACAACTACAACAACAACACAAACCTTGACATTGAAAAGTTTGTGAGAGGCGACAGTGAGCAAGAGAGAACGAGCATAAGAGCAAAAATAAATATGCTCCTAACACTGTTTGTTATCGATTTTTGTGTAACAGTTATCGACGCTTACGCGCCAAGCATGGCGCATAAAAATAAACACAAAACAGCTTAAGCTCACAGAAATCAAAAGAATGAAGAAAAAAGACTAAATAAATTAATAAATCGCTGTCGCAGCTTGAAGCTTTTTTTGTGTGCAGTCAGCAGCGGCCCAGCAGCTGCCTCGACCCGTAAAGCCCTCTGACCAATTAACATACGAGCACAACAACCTAAGCGCAGACATATGTATCATGAACACACATACACATAAACACCTGCTGCTGCTTGTGCTGCCGACGCAGACATTTGGGCAAGTATAAGTAGTTGGATGTTGATAGCAACTACAAAGACGACGACGTCGACAGCAACGGCAAATCAACGATAGTGTGAGCACTGTGTGAAAGCGCCTCCATGCGTCCATCAGTCGCATTCCAAACGTCGGTCACTACGGTCAGCGAATCGTGCGAAAACTTGTTGCTTCTGCGTTGCGTGGCGCGCGCTTTAAAACATAAATAAAACAGCTCAAGACCCAAATGCAATTAATTGCCCAATAACAACTGAACAAAGCGTGGTAAAAAAATAAATAAAACATAATCAAATCAAATAAATTAACTTTATGTGTTTGCAAAAATCGAAAAAAAAAAAAATCAACGAATTAATATGATTAAAGTTAGATTTCTATTTCAAGTGTCTTCAAGTTACAATATTTATTGAGAAATAGTTTCTACTGTGCAAATCTTATTGGGATTGCCTGAATTGCCTACGAATTGCTTAAATCAATGACCTCTTCCGAAAGTATACTATATATATATATATATAAATTCGATTTGCATAGCAACAAAGCCTACCTGTGGTATTTTTAATTTTTTCCGTGTCTACTTTTGCTTTATATTTAAATGCGTAGTGCCCCAGTGTACCCCTATCACAGAAAAAAAACAACAACAAGAAAATCTCATTTAATTTTGTATACTCTTTAACAATTAAGTTTAATAGTTAATTAGTTAGTTTATGAACTAAATGATTTACAAGTTTCAACTAAAAAGCTAATAAAGAGTAAATATTTGTTTTACCAAAATTTATACCTTATCAGTATGTTTTTATGTATACTATTGTATTTTTGGTGTATTACTTATCAGCTGATTAATGTATCCATATGTTTTTGACCAAATAAAACAAGCTGTAGAGTATCGGGTTTTTATTAGTTTCTGGCTCGTTTTCACATATCAAATTCTCTTCTAAATAAAGAATAAAAGCTCAACGTTGAAGCTCGTATTATTTGCATGAATCTATTATGTAACTGGTGATATAAGGCGATTTTATATATTGATAAGATCGCTTCACTGCCAAGATTGTAAAGAGTATCACATATTCGTCAAAGTTAAATGAGTTTTGTGTTTTTCAATAAAACTAGTTTATCGGTTATTATGCATTTTAATATGTTTTGTATTTTTCGCACAAAATACATAAAGAAATCAATATACACAGATGACTTTACTTCTTAAACTTTGTTGCCCTCCTGCCCTAAATGAATATAATTATACTTGCAAAAAAAAAAACCTATTATGAGATTTAATATGTATTTATTTGTTAAGTGGCACTATTATAAACATTTTTTTAGCTTTTATTTGGATGTGTAGCCAATGTTTATCGCATTATTAATCACTCTGGCGTTAATTGCATACCTGTTGAATTTGCTCTTTGGTCGCGAACGTGGCGGCGAAAGAGAAACAACAACAACACCACCACTACCACCACCACTTTCGACTAACAACAACAACGACATAAACAATTGTAAGAATCGTAATAATTGTGTTCAATTGTGTAAATCAATTAAGGCTTGACAACAGTGTTGCCAAATTAGAAACGAAAGAAAGCAAAAAAAAAGGTCTAAAAGTTAGCAAAATGATTATTAGTTATTTGATTTGTTTATATGAACATCATATCATACTAACTTCTTTGACAGTCTTATTAAATCATAAATTCCATTTGCATGCTGATTTTAACACAATATTGATGACCAAATGCGATTTGTATTGTCCTTAAAAAAAAACTTCCCGCTAGATATGACGAGAAAGAAAGCTGACACGGCAACACTGTTTGCGCTCTCTCCCTAAAAGCACAGCACAACACAAAGAGAATTGATCTGAAACCTTCTTGAGCTAACAATGTTCTCTTTCGTTGTTGTTGTTCTTACAGGCAACTCCAGCGTTATTGCGGCTACAGCAACAACATCGTCAGCGACGACGATAAGCACAACACAAATAAGCAGCGATCAAAAGCAACAACAACAACAGCAGCAGCAGCAGCCGCCGAAACGGTTTCCTAAATCGTGCATAAAAAAGGTGAAATTCTCGAGCGAGAGCCTTAAAGCTGATGCAGAAGTAGATGGCATCTGTGAGCAGTTGAAGGATAACGTTTTGACCGAACTGAGCAATTTTAATCTCAATAACAATAATAATAATAATAATATTGAAGTCAAATATAACAACAAAATGAGCGAACAAGAGGCAGCAACAACAACAACAAGCGGCGAAACAACGGCGACAGATGGTGAACGTCCAAGTTTTCTGGTATGATATTTAATATACCACTAAGAACTATATATTCTTCTATATTGAATGTTATTCAACAGGTGGGCGATGAAATCGATGAGAAGGAGGCGATAGAAGCAGGTGAAGCTGGCGATCAGTTTCCGCAGAAAATGCAAAGTGATATCTCGCAGAATGGAGACATTACCGAGCGACGCAAGCGGCTGAGGTGAGAATAAAAATAGCAACAAAAACAACCAAAAAAAAAAACGTGCCAAACAAATTTGAACTACGTCATAACTTTGTTGGGGGCTCACCATGCAAACAAATCACGTGAGTTTCACAGAAAGAGATGGCAACAATACAAAAAAACAACGCATATCAGAGAACCAGCATGTGTTTCACATCTCTGAGAAAAAAAAGTTTTTATCTTGAAAAGCTTTTATCGGAGAGCCACACCAACGAGAGAGTAAGAGCGTGAGCAAGAGTGAGAGTAAAAACTGCAATTGCACTTGACTTGTATGAAGAATTGTTGTGGAATTCTTGTTGTTTTTTTTTTTCTGCTCTCATTTATATCAACAAATGAAGCCGCTGTCAACACCAAATCAATTTATCGAATGCGCTTTCTCTATGTGTGTGGGTTAAACTTCCGCTCTCAGTCTCTCTCTCTCTCTCTCTCTCCCTAACTCATTGTTTTTCCACATGGGTCGTATGAGTAACGACTTCAGTGTTAATGTCTTTGTCAACGTTTCTTGTTGTACGGATAGGCTTTCAGGCTATCGAAGTCGCTGCTTGCCTGTCAGTTTCAAAGCACTTGCCGTGCCCGTCGGTTGCCATTATTAGTGTGCTTAAGAAAAACAAAACGTTGCTCGCGTGTGAAATTTTTGGTCTTTGTTTCTTTTTCGCTCTTTAGCTGACCCGCCCCGGCCAACAGTTTCAGTTTTTGTTGTAGTGTGTTGTGTAGTTTTATATGCGGTGAAAGTCTCACTGCACTGTTGATTAGTCATATTTTATACAAAACAATACAATACAACGCACATATATATATATGTCTATGTTTGCATAATAATTGGAAAACAAACTGAAATTTTATAGCAGTGCAGCGTTCAAAAACTACTTAAACGTAAAACTTATACTTTGGACTTGAATGATCTTGGCCTTTGTTGCATTTGTGAAAATGTTAAAGCGTCGTGCCAGCAAACGTTTTGTCCTAGTCGAAACCGGTGAAGAACTTCTACCATCAACATCTACAACAATGGATAATAGCATTGCTCCAATGATTATACCCAATATTGTTGCCATTGAGCAAAGCAATAGCAATGATAACGACAGCAACAGCAGCAGTATAAGCGATGAAACTGTCTACAACAATAGCATCATCAATGACAACATTAACGAAAACAACAACAACAACAGCAGCAACAACAATTTGCAATCAATGCCGTCAACACTGCTTAGCGTTCCAACCACCGGCGGCACCCTTAAGTAAATGAGCTAGAAACAACTTATTACATACACATATCACGCATAATTCTAAACTTTATATGGCACGTCAATAGTAATGCATAAAGGCGTCCTCCATATGCCACCGAGTGGGCGAGTGAGTGCGAGTGGGATAGCGTTCACGCGTTAAAGTAAACAATGTAAAAAAAAGCTTTAAGAAAAACTTTTAAATTTGGCTAAACCGGTTTGCCAAAAATGCCTTCGATATTCCGTCAGTTGTTTTTGCTGCTTCTTTTTTTTTTGTTTGTTAATTGGAACTTGACATTCTATCTCTTTCCCTCTTGTCTAACATTGACCCACAGCGGACAGCGACATTGTAACACTGTGCTACAAAATTGGGAAATTTTTGTAAAGTTACTTTGAGGGTTTTTAAAAGTTCAATAATTCTAAGAAAATTGAATAAACTCAGGTATTGTGTGATGATTTCAATGTTTGTGTTTGCCAAAGTGAGATGATCTCGCACCTGTTGCATATGTGCTAACAATATTTTTCAATAAACCAAATAGTGCAAAATTCTTCTTATTTCAACCCCTTTCATTTTGCCATAATTCACAGACCGAGCATGTCGCGCACGGGCTTGGGACAAGATCGTCATCAGGATCGTGACTTTCACATTGCCACCACGGAGGAGTTTGTGAAACGTTTCGGTGGCACGCGTGTCATCAATCGTGTACTCATTGCCAACAATGGCATTGCAGCTGTGAAGTGTATGCGTTCCATTCGCCGTTGGTCCTACGAGATGTTCAAGAACGAGCGAGCGGTACGATTTGTGGTGATGGTAACGCCCGAGGATCTGAAGGCCAATGCAGAATACATTAAAATGGCTGATCATTATGTGCCGGTGCCCGGTGGGTCCAATAACAATAACTATGCGAATGTTGAGCTCATTGTGGATATCGCAATTCGCACTCAAGTGCAGGTATGTTTTTTTTCCCGCCCTTCTAGCACCCCCCCAACATCTACCTAGCACGATCGTACGATTTGTGTTTACTTCAGCGTACTAAACACTCAAGCCAAGTGGTTCGTTCGTTCTCAGTCCCTTAGAATATCATATTTGTATTAGTTTGCGCACTTGCTTTTAACAAGCACATACTTGGTTGTTTTTGATACTTAATTAAATCTGAACTTATCAACTTGAAAGTCATCACACGTACCTATATACTAAACATATATACAAAGACATAATTGCATAAGTTTTAGTATTATAGAAGTGTCCATAAAAGTCGTGTGATTATGTAAATAAAGACTTTGAAACATTGTTTCAGTTTTTACTGTAAGTAAAGTTCATAAAGACTTCAATTTAGAAATCTAAAGATATAAAATTCATATGGCACATCTTAAATAAAGATAAACCAACCATAAACAATAAATATGCATATTTATATCCATCATATTTTTGGCAATTTTCATTAAAAGATATAAGATAAAGAAAAAGATACGTCGAAGTAATAACGGTTATATAATCTTAGTTTATGGATTGCAAAAACGATTCCAAGCCAATGAAAGAAATATAACCTTTTAGGTGAACCCTTCCTTTCAGTATTGTTTTTTCATACTGACGTCACAATGAATGTCGTAAACAAAATCACAAAAACCCAATATGAACCCCTTATCTATTTAATTAGCGTTTTATCACCGTTAATGAGAAACATTTGCTTTTTGTATTACAGGCCGTCTGGGCGGGTTGGGGTCATGCGTCGGAGAATCCCAAATTGCCAGAGCTTTTGCACAAGGAAGGTCTAGTCTTTCTGGGTCCGCCGGAACGAGCGATGTGGGCATTGGGCGATAAGGTGGCCTCATCGATAGTGGCTCAAACGGCGGATATACCAACATTGCCGTGGTCCGGTTCGGAGTTGAAGGCGCAGTACAGTGGCAAGAAGATTAAGATATCCAGTGATCTATTTGCCCGCGGTTGTATTACCAATGTCGAACAGGGCCTGGCAGCTGCTGCTAAAATTGGTAAGAATAATTTGCTGTTTACACTCAGCCAATTTGAATAAGCAATGAGACCTTTTAACCCCTTGATTATTACTCTATTAACATGTGGAATAATAATTAGAGTATACACTGAAAAACAGCTTTACTACACAAATATTATTCCATAGGTATTTCACCCATTTAAAATCTGAAAATGTGTGGAGTACCACAGGATAATTTATATAAACTCACACTCATGCTTTTATGTCTTTAATAGGTTTTCCGGTGATGATTAAGGCTTCTGAGGGTGGCGGCGGTAAGGGTATACGACGTGTGGACACCACCGAAGAGTTCCCTAGTCTGTTGCGGCAGGTGCAGGCTGAGGTGCCCGGCTCTCCCATATTTGTGATGAAGTTGGCACGAGGCGCACGTCATTTGGAGGTGCAACTGCTGGCGGATCAGTATGGCAATGCAATCAGTTTGTTTGGACGTGATTGTTCCATACAACGACGTCATCAAAAGATCATTGAGGAGGCACCGGCAATTGTGGCACAGGAGGAAGTCTTCGAAGACATGGAGAAGGCAGCTGTACGTCTGGCCAAAATGGTTGGATATGTGAGCGCCGGTACCGTTGAGTATCTGTACGATCCCGAGGGCAGATACTTCTTCCTGGAGCTAAATCCTCGTCTGCAGGTGGAGCATCCGTGTACGGAAATGGTTGCCGATGTAAATTTGCCCGCCTGCCAGCTGCAAATCGGTATGGGAATACCGCTCTACCGGCTCAAGGATATACGTCTGCTCTATGGCGAATCACCATGGGGCTCAACGGTCATTGATTTTGACAATCCGCCGAATAAACCACGTCCCTCGGGACACGTCATCGCGGCGCGCATCACCAGCGAGAATCCCGATGAAGGTTTCAAGCCCAGTTCCGGCACCGTGCAGGAGTTGAACTTCCGCTCGAGCAAGAACGTTTGGGGTTACTTCAGTGTGGCTGCCTCTGGAGGATTGCATGAGTTTGCGGACTCACAGTTTGGCCATTGTTTCTCTTGGGGTGAGAATCGTCAGCAGGCACGTGAGAATCTTGTGATTGCCCTCAAGGAGCTGTCCATTCGTGGTGATTTCCGTACCACTGTGGAGTACCTGATCACGTTGCTGGAGACGAATCGTTTCCTGGAGAATAGCATAGATACCGCCTGGTTGGATGCATTGATTGCGGAACGTATGCAATCGGAGAAACCGGATATCCTGTTGGGGGTTATGTGTGGAGCGTTGCACATTGCGGATCGTCAGATAACGGACTCGTTCAGTAGTTTCCAGACCTCACTGGAGAAGGGTCAAATCCAAGCGGCAAACACTCTGACCAATGTAATAGATGTGGAGCTTATAAACGGTGGATTACGCTACAAAGTGCAGGCGGCAAAGAGCGGACACAATTCCTATTTCCTGCTGATGAATAACTCCTTCAAGGAGATTGAGGTGCATCGTCTGTCGGATGGTGGCTTACTCATTTCCCTGGAGGGTGCGTCTTACACCACCTATATGAGGGAGGAAGTGGATCGTTATCGCATTGTTATTGGCAACCAGACATGTGTCTTTGAGAAAGAGAATGATCCCTCTCTATTGCGCAGTCCGTCGGCTGGCAAGCTCATCAATATGCTTGTGGAGGATAATGCCCATGTGGCTAAGGGTCAAGCCTTTGCCGAGATTGAGGTGATGAAAATGGTGATGACACTTACATCCTCGGAAGCTGGCACTGTAACTTTTGTGCGTCGTGTTGGCGCTGTGTTGGATGCGGGCACTCTTTTGGGTCACCTTGAACTTGATGATCCCTCGCTGGTAACAAAAGCACAGCCCTGCAAGAGTCAGTTCCCTCAACCCGAGAATCCGCCCATTCCTGAGAAACTCAATCGTGTGCATAATACGTACAAGAGTATATTGGAGAATACCTTGGCTGGCTATTGTCTGCCGGAACCGTATAATGCTCAGCGATTGCGCGACATCATTGAGAAGTTTATGCAAAGTTTGAGGGATCCCTCGCTGCCTCTACTGGAGCTCCAGGAGGTTATTGCTTCCATCTCGGGTCGCATACCCATCTCCGTGGAGAAGAAGATACGCAAACTGATGACACTGTACGAGAGAAATATCACAAGTGTCCTCGCACAATTTCCATCCCAGCAGATTGCCAGTGTCATTGATAGCCATGCTGCAACATTGCAGAAGCGTGCCGATCGTGATGTATTCTTCCTGACCACCCAAAGCATTGTGCAGCTGGTGCAGCGCTATAGGAATGGTATACGTGGACGCATGAAGGCTGCCGTCCATGAACTGTTGCGTCAATACTACGATGTGGAATCTCAGTTCCAGCATGGACATTATGACAAGTGTGTGGGCTTGGTGCGGGAGCATAACAAAGATGATATGTTGACGGTCGTCAATACGATATTCTCGCACTCGCAGGTGGCCAAAAAGAATCTTCTCGTCACCCTGCTCATCGATCATCTGTGGGCCAATGAACCCGGTCTAACCGATGAGTTGGCCAATACTTTGAGTGAGTTGACCTCACTGAATCGCGCCGAGCATTCAAGAGTTGCATTGCGATCCCGCCAAGTACTCATTGCTGCTCATCAGCCAGCCTATGAGTTGCGTCACAACCAAATGGAGTCCATCTTCCTTTCGGCTGTCGATATGTATGGTCATGATTTCCATCCGGAGAACCTGCAACGTTTGATTCTGTCGGAGACATCAATCTTTGATATTCTTCATGACTTTTTCTATCACTCCAATCGAGCTGTTTGCAATGCTGCCCTCGAGGTGTATGTGCGACGTGCGTATACCTCCTATGAGCTGACCTGTCTGCAGCATCTGGAGCTTTCCGGTGGATTGCCACTGGTTCATTTCCAGTTCCTATTGCCAACGGCGCATCCGAATCGTTTGTTCTCACGCATGAGCTCACCGGAAGGATTGGATCAGGCTGCTGTGGAGACGTTAGGCAGCTCCTGTGTGCGTACGGGCGCTATTGCGGCTTTCGATTCCTTCGAGCACTTCTCCATGTACTCGGATGAGATACTTGATCTGCTGGAGGATTTCGTCTCGCCGGCCATGGTCAGTGCTAAAGTCTTGGAGGCTGTGGATGCAGTGGATTCCATTTCAGATAGTCGTCACAGCACCTCTATCAATGTCTCACTCTCTGATCCCATTACCCGAGCCAATGCCGCCGAGGAGGCCAAGTCAACGGAACCCATACACATTATCAGTGTGGCGGTGAGGGAGACGGGTGAATTGGATGATATACAGATGTCACAGATCTTTGGCAACTATTGTAACGAGCACAACGAGGAGCTCTTCCAGCGACGCATTCGCCGCATTACCTTTGCGGCTCTGAAGAAACGTCAGTTCCCCAAGTTCTTCACTTATCGCGCTCGTGATAATTTCGAAGAGGATCGCATCTATAGGCATCTGGAGCCTGCATCAGCTTTCCATTTGGAGCTGAATCGCATGAAGACCTATGATCTGGAGGCATTGCCAACAGCCAATCAAAAGATGCACTTGTATTTGGGCCGTGCTAAGGTATCCAAGGGTCAAGAGGTCACCGACTATCGTTTCTTCATACGTTCCATCATTCGGCACTCCGATCTGATTACCAAGGAAGCCTCGTTTGAGTATCTGCAAAATGAGGGTGAACGTGTCCTGCTCGAGGCCATGGATGAACTGGAGGTTGCCTTCTCTCATCCGCATGCCAAGCGCACGGATTGTAATCACATCTTTTTGAACTTCGTGCCCACTGTCATTATGGATCCGGCGAAAATCGAAGAGTCTGTGACCAAGATGATCATGCGCTATGGACCACGTCTGTGGAAACTGCGCGTTCTCCAAGCTGAACTCAAGATGGTCATCCGTCAGTCACCACAATCGCCCACGCAGGCAGTGCGTCTGTGCATTGCCAACGATTCGGGTTACTTCCTGGACATCTCTATGTACACGGAACAAACTGAACCCGAAACGGGCATTGTAAGTGCCGATAACCTTGCATGACCTTAAGTTGTTTTATTAATCCTTATTTTTTCTGCTTTCAGATCAAATTCAAGGCTTATGGCGAGAAACAAGGCTCTCTGCATGGCCATCCCATCTCGACACCGTACATGACCAAGGATTTTCTACAGCAGAAACGCTTCCAGGCGCAATCGAATGGTACGACCTATGTTTACGATATGCCCGACATGTTCCGCCAAATGACCGAACGTCATTGGAGGGAGTTCTCGAAAGCAAGACCCACTGTGGATATACGCACACCCGACAAGATTCTCATAGAGTGCAAGGAGTTGGTTTTGGAGGGTGATACTCTGGTTGAAATGCAACGTCTACCAGGAGAGAATAATGTTAGTATGAAATTCAAATTTTTAGTTGAAGGAACTTTGTTTTAATTCATAATCAAACTTTTACACTTTCAGTGTGGCATGGTTGCTTGGCGCATTGTGCTGGCCACTCCGGAATATCCAGCTGGTCGTGAGATTATTGTGATTGCCAATGATTTGACCTATTTGATTGGTTCCTTTGGCATTCAAGAGGATGTGCTCTTTGCTAAGGCATCGCAGCTGGCCCGTCAACTCAAAGTGCCCAGGGTAAGCAGGCCTAACTCTCTCTTTAAATTTAGTTCTAGACTTATCAAATTTTTCTTTACTTCTACAGATCTACATATCTGTTAACAGCGGTGCACGCATTGGTCTTGCTGAGGAGGTGAAAGCCATGTTTAGAATAGCATGGGAAGATCCCGAGGAGCCAGACAAGGGCTTCAAATATCTCTATTTGTCCACAGAAGATTATGCCAAGGTTGCCAATCTCAACTCAGTGCGCGCCATTTTAATTGAAGATGAGGGCGAGCAGCGCTACAAGATCACCGACATCATTGGCAAGGATGATGGTCTTGGCGTTGAGAATCTCCGTTATGCTGGTCTCATTGCTGGCGAAACGTCGCAGGCATATGAGGAGATTGTCACTATTGCGATGGTCACCTGTCGCACCATCGGCATTGGTTCCTATGTGGTGCGTCTGGGTCAACGTGTCATCCAAATTGATAACTCGCATATCATTCTCACCGGCTATGCCGCCTTGAACAAGGTAAGGATATACTTTATCTTCCATTTATCAAATATTTATTCCTAGTTTTTTTGTTTTAGTTGCTTGGCCGCAAGGTTTATGCCTCGAATAATCAACTTGGTGGCGTACAAATTATGTTCAACAATGGTGTTACCCACAAAACGGAATCAATTGATTTGGATGGTGTGTACACTATACTGGACTGGCTCTCCTACATTCCCGCCTACATTGGGTGCGATCTGCCTATTATATTGCCCAGCGATCGGATCGATCGTCCTGTTGACTTTATGCCCACCAAATCGCCGTATGATCCACGCTGGATGCTTGCCGGTCGTGTCAATCCCGTCAATGGCAATGAATGGGAGAACGGATTCTTTGATCGCGATTCCTGGAGTGAAATCATGGCGCCGTGGGCTAAAACGGTGGTCACTGGACGTGCACGTCTGGGTGGTGTCCCAGTCGGTGTTATAGCTGTGGAAACGCGGACTGTGGAAGTTGAAATGCCTGCAGATCCAGCCAATTTGGATTCCGAAGCCAAGACACTGCAACAGGCAGGACAAGTGTGGTATCCAGATTCCTCGTACAAGACGGCGCAGGCTATCAAGGATTTCGGACGTGAGGAGCTGCCATTGATTGTGTTTGCCAACTGGCGTGGCTTCTCCGGCGGCATGAAAGATATGTACGAGCAAATTGTCAAATTTGGCGCCTACATTGTGGACGGACTGCGCGAATACAAGAAGCCGGTGCTCATCTATTTGCCACCCAATGCCGAGCTGCGTGGTGGCGCCTGGGCCGTGCTCGATTCACTGATCAATCCGCGTTACATGGAAACTTATGCTGATCCAGAGGCTCGCGGTGGTGTTCTCGAACCCGAGGGCATTGTCGAAATCAAGTACAAAGAAAAGGACCTCATTAAGACAATTCATCGATTGGATGCCACCACAATTGCGGTAAGACTAAAAAAAAATTGTTCCTTATACTTTTATAATAAAAGTTATATATTTTCGAATATCTTTACAGTTGAAACAAGAGCACGATGAGGCCTCTGCTGCTGGCGACAAGGTAAAGGTTGCTCTGCTGGATGAGAAGATCAAGTCGCGCATCGCTGTGCTGATGCATGTTTATCACACAGTCGCTGTACACTTTGCTGATCTGCACGATACACCCGAACGTATGCTGGAGAAGGAGTGCATCAGTGAGATTGTGCCGTGGCGCGAATCACGTCTCTGGCTTTACTGGCGTATGCGTCGTCTGCTGCTAGAGGATGCGTATATCAAGAAAATATTGCGTGCCCAGGACAATCTCTCTGTTGGCCAGGCCAAGCAGATGCTGCGACGCTGGCTAGTTGAGGATAAGGGCGCCACAGAGGTGAGGATAAGATAGCATTTTTCATATAAAAACAGATTTGAAGTTTTTTTCTTTTTTTCAAGGCCTATTTGTGGGACAAGAATGAGGAAATGGTGAACTGGTATCAGGAGCAAACAAATACCGAATCGATTGTGTCCAAAAATGTGAACTCTGTGAGACGAGATGCCATTATTTCGACAATATCCAAAATGCTTGAGGTAATTTAAATTTATAATCCGTTTGCTTTTTCTTAGTATAATGTTTGTTCTTCCTTTTAAGGACTGTCCGGATGTGGCGCTGGACGCTGTCGTTGGCTTATGTCAAGGATTAACGCCGGTCAATCGTGGCGTCGTTGTGCGCACCCTTGCACAAATGCAGCTAAATGAGGAGACATCGGCGAACACGCAGGGATGACTTTACGCTAAGTTTTAAGTTTAAAGTTTTAAGCTTTAAGTCAACACAAATATTTTTGGGATTATGTCTGTGAATCGTGCGGAATGGGCGATATGTTTTTCTTATAGATGTTCTACAGCAAATGGTTTTAAAGCATTGCTAATGTTAAAAACTACAAAGGAGCAAACGTTTTGCATTTTGTTTAGTTGAATTTTTCTTAAATGTAATTAGCCTATTTTTATATTAGCTACTACTTAGTTACTTCAAATGGAAAGCGCAGAAGTTGCACTGAGCTGCGTTTATTTTTTTATGGAATTGTAGGCTTGGGTAATACGAGAAACACACTGATACGCACTCTGCGTATTATACAAATCATATATATATCTATATATAAATAATATACACTGTCTATCTTTGTAATTTGTATTGTATACAAAAGCAAAACTTTCCGCTAGTTGTCTAAGACTTAAAATTGTTTATACACAGAGATATTTTGTGAATTATACGAATAGAAATACTACTACGATTGTTAATATTGTAAATGTTGCATAAAGATTGAATTTAAATTTAAATTCGATTTTGTTTTGTTTGCATTGATCCATGGGATTATTTTATATGCATTACTGTTTTATTTCTTAAATTCAAAATGAAATTTACATGTAAGCTATATAGTATATTAAACATGTCGAACTTTGACCACACAGCAGTAGCAGCAGCCATCGCAGATTCTACAGATTCATACTATATGATGAGAATTTCAGTATGTAGTTGATTTGTTATGATGATCCTGCTATGCATGCTCAGTTCTGTTTATCCAGCCAATCGGGTTCACTGATGCTAATCTTCTCAATAATGGAATTTACTTGGTAGCAGAGAGATTGTATTTGACGATCCCATTGCGGAAGCAGTTCACGATTCTCAAAGTGTACAATGCCAGAGATTTGATCAATGTGCCCGTTCATACGACTCTCGGTTATCATTTGCGAGGCAATTTTCTCAGCTTTTGCAGAAGGTATATCCAACAGGGCGCCCAGCTCCTCGAATGTTATGTTATTGTACAATTTGCTGGCAGACAACAAATTGTGTTCAAAAACAGCACGATCCAATATGGACGATCCATCCGGTGTGGCAGCCTTTTGATGATCCTGCAGCAGTGCCTCAAACTCTTGCAGTTCAGACCGTCTTATAATGCGCTCCAAATACATCTTCTCTAGTATACCATAGGCTGGTAAATGCTGACAGCGCTCATCCTTGAAAAGCGTTGCCAACATGCGCGAGCGCTGCTGTCCAGCCGATGCCAACACTGTGCAGATAAGTGCCTTCTTTAATGCTGTCATTCGCTCACCTTGGTCCACGATTTTGCGGTAGGACAGTTCGTTGTATCGTTGGGCAGCTTCAATGAATTTGCGACGATAGTCGAGAACGCGGGCATAACACACTTTATAAAGAACCTGGCGCAAGAAAGACGAGTTTGTTTATGTGAAAACAACAAGCAAATATTTATAGAGGATAGTAACCTGTAATTCCTCAGAGTTAGTCTCCGCCTGCAATAGTGAAGCACGATTGATGTATAGCTCGGCCTGCACCGAATCGTTATCCTCCAGATAGAGACGTGCGATTTTCAAGTATGTACCCAGTTTGCATTCAACCGAATACTGTTTCTGACCAGTTTCCAAAGGAATGCCAACTAGAACAGTAGCTGCATCGCGCCATTGCCGGTTGCGTTCATAGATGTTGGCCAAATGAAAGCGTATGCCGGCCACCTGCTCCTCAAATGAAATGACGCGTGGATGGACTTTCTCCAGTGTGAAATGGGACAGCTGCTTGGACATGTCGTCGGGCAGTTTGCTAAGCTCGACACCCACATCGTTCAGTATCTGTCGAGCGATGACCAGGCTAACATGTTCGTTGACAATAGCCTCTACAAAGAGCTTCAGTGTATCGATCAGTTCGGGGCCGGTGTTCGACAGAACACTTTTGAGCAGCTGGCGATACTTGTCCGCTTGGTCTTTGTGTGTGCCAACGAAGTTGGTTAAGCCCATAAGCTGGGTACGCAACACCGCCGTCGAAATCCCCATTTTTTAGGATCGCAAACTCTAATTCTGACTAAACTGCACCTAAAAATCACACAAACCAACAAATATTATCGATAAGCCGCAACAGTGCTTGACAGCGCCGTTCAGTATTTTTTATCGAAGTCAATAATAAGCTATCGATGTGCGATCTCAGTGGCAGTGTGCAACACTGTATACATCTATCGATAAGTGGTGATTATATACAAACAAAACGGCAAGCAAGTCGTCTTCTGGAAATCTGGCATGGATTTGCCTGTTGATCAGGCGGATGACGTTCGCGATGATAACTTAAGCATAGATGCAAGTCCAACACACCAAAGTGGAAGTTATTCTAAGAAGTCCCAACGCTCACGAAGGCGAAAAACAAAGGCGATAACTGAAATGCAATTGCAATGTGAAATTGCAAATCTTGATGACTTGGAGCTGAGTTTGGCACAGCTATATGTCGCCGACCGCTTAGACTGCCTGCGCGCCCAGCAAGAGCCGGTGCGCGAACGTCTTGTGCCCGCCTCCCAAAACTTTCACTCACTTCAGTTCCTGCTACAAAATGACCAACTACCATTGGAAAAAGCCCAACCGGAGAAAGAGTATGAAGTAACAGAGCAGGCGCCGAGCACACAAACAAGCGTTGCGCAAGGGATTCTACAAGATTTTTGTGGATCACCCAATTACGATGAAGAGGTGATGTCCACATCCGATGATGCTTTGCCATGGTTTCGTTTTCGGGATAAGCAAATCAAGAAATATTCTCGCCATGTGGTCATCAAAACTTCACCGGTAGCTACAACATCTAATGATGACGATGATCGTTTGAGTTGCTCCTCTGGACTGTCGATGCAAGAGGATTTTACCACAGAAATGCCGACCACAAAGCACTGCAACTTTGATGTGAATAGCTCACAGAAAATTTGTGAGAATCTTCTTAATCTAAGCGCATTTTTTACACAACAAAACAATGCAAATACATCGGTTGATTTGCCCGAAACGGGAATTGAACTTAAGGATTCTACGCTCTTGGAACCAATACAGTACAACGAGTTGGAAGATGATGCAACAAATGTTTTGGAAGAAATTGGCTATCTCATTGGCAACACGGAACAATGCAAATATTTTGATGATAACTGTGATAACAAAATTAATGGTAAACAGAATAAGGAAACTTTTTAAAAATAGATTGTTAAAATACTTTTTATTTGCAGATAATACTGAGGTTTCCCTATTCAATGAGAAAACGCGAATGTTATCGACACAGGTTCCAACTAAAGAGAACAATTCAAAAGGTAAGTTTTCCCTGTAAAACAAAGGCTCAAAATAATTTAACTTCTAATTTTTAAGATACTCATCTATGCGATGACTGGTTCGATGGAGATTTCAATCCACAAAAGCTAACAACGGCTAAGGAGATGGCGCAGGAAACAGAATCCACGAAAGCGTTACTAGAAGGAATTCCCTTGAGTGAATGGCAGCCCCTGGACACAGAAGACAAAATCAACATTAAAGCTGAACTTACATCGATTGGTAAACAATTGGATACAGTTTCAGCCATGGACATGTGGCAGCCTATGGACCTTCCAGATGCCATCGAACTCCACACTGCCTCAAATACGAAAATAGAAGTTTCAACAGAAGCAAACTATTGCCAGAAACAACAAGAAGCCATTTCAGAAAACATCGAATTTCGAACGGCATCAAATAAAACTATGCAATTAACGGAGGAGATGCAAAAAAAGGCAGCAATGCTAATGGCTGATTTGGAAGCCAACACTGCAAGTCAACAAGCTGGTAACAAAGATTGCAAACAGTTGAATATAACTTCTGGTTTCCGAACCGCATCAAATAAAACCATTGAAGTGACGCAGCAGATGCAAAGAGCAGCAGCAAATCTAATGTTGGATTTGGAAATCAAAAACGAGCTTAAAACAGATAACGACGCTTCGGACTGTGAAATGCTTGAAGGGATACCCTTAAGTGAATGGCAACCGATGGATATACCAAATAGTGTTAAGAATGAAGTGGATGAAACGAATGCTTGCAATCAGTTGGATGCGAGTGCTTTTAGTGAATGGCAACCTATGGATATCTCAAATGAAATCAAATTTAGCACTGCCTCAAACAAGGCAATTGAAATTTCGGAAGAGAAACGAGCAGAAGCTGCAAAATTAGTGGCAGACTTGAAAGCAAGTTTCTCCCAACAGATAAAGGAAGATAATGATGCTAAAAATCCACTTTCTAAAATATCGGAAAACGTTGAATTTCGTACTGCTTCAAATAAAACCATGAATTTAACAGAGGAGATGCGAAAAAAGGCTGCAATGCTAATGGCTGATTTAGGAACCGAGTCCAAAGAGTTGGATGCGATCAAATTGAAGGACTGTCCAGAAGGGCAGCAAATGGACGCTGCGAAAGCTTGCTGTTCCCAAGAAATAATAGAAAGTAACGATAAAGTTCTTGATTCTGAAATTCGTACATCTTTTGGATTTCGCACTGCATCAAATAAAACCATGAACTTATCGAAGGATATGCTTAAAAAGGCTGAAATGTTAATGGCTGATTTGGAAACCAATTGCAATGAGTTGGAAGAGATTCCATTTAAAAAAACACCGCCACAAAGCATACCAAAAACTTACGAATCACCCAAAAGCAAAGCCCTCAAAGAAGAGAAGATTGAAGCATCTAAAAATGTATTAAGCGGTGCAATTCCCAATCCACCCAGTACGACTTCCATTGGAATGACACCTTGCTCACGTGTAAACCTCATGGAAGCAACGATACAGCAGTCACAAAAGGTCATTATAGAGACTGCTTTGGGTGTGCCCTTTGAGACGCCCAAATGCACGCCAGAATTGCAAGCCTCACTGACGCAACTCACCGATCGTTCTCCACTTGACCGCGCCACAAAAAGTTCGATAATAACGCGACGCAATCTGTTGTCGCTCAATAAGCGACGTAAACTGAAGAGGGGTTCAGAGGATTGCAGCTCGGATGCAAGCCAGACGCCGGTTAGATTGCGTTTTGCACCAACGGCTGAGTCAACCAGCACGCCTGTGCCTAGTCGAAAAGAAAATACTACAGACGATTTGCATTTGGATGCGATTATCAGGGATCGAAGCTGTTCACAGGATTCTTCACCACGCGTAAAGAGATCCCGTGTGGGTAAGCGGCGTAGTGAAGAAGCTTTATCGCCCATCTATGCGCCAACAAATAAGACGCGTCGTTTGGGCTTAAGTCGCATTCGAAATAAATCATCACATGATATTTAAATAATTAAAGTACGTTGCGAAAAATACTTGTACATAAATGTTGCAGTGCTGGCGGTGCCGTTTTTTAGTACATTTCAGTTAAAGTCGTTTCACAACACTTCCATATGTGAGTTCCAGTCTCTCATTCCAAATCCAATTGGTAAGAAAATAAATAGTGTAAGCTAAAATAAATAAGCACAGCTTAAAACACAAAAAAAACAACTGTTAATTAGTAATAGTAAACACTCACATACATTATAAACTCACAATTAAGTGAAATACATGTTGTTAGATTGGTATTTAAATACACATAAACAAAAACAAATGCACTTTGTTTACGTCCGCTGCATAACTTCCATTGGAAGAGATTCATCTACTGAGAGCAAAACAATCAAATAAGAAAGTGACTTCATGTTTTCAAAATGTTAGCTTGGTAATTGCATTGAATAATTAATAAAACTATGACACCATAGAGAACTATATAAGTTCTTTTATGTATGTGTACATAAGCATACGTTAGCAAGCATCATGAAGTTAGAAAACTTTGTATGTACATGTTGTGTATGTATGTTGTGTGTGTATGTTTGTAAATTGTTCCAGCAGCTGCATTATGGACACAATTCAAATCACCTACACTTGTTACACAAACAATCAATGAATATATGCATGCATATATATAAATATACATATGTGGTCATTTTTGTTTTGTTTATGATATGTAATTCAGCTATATCTCAAATATGTGTTCATAAATGTAATCTTTTTTCGGCTCTTGTCAAGGTCGCTTGAACATATTGGAAGTAAAGTAACATTCAAACGCAGCGGCGTACTCACAGTCGTAAAATAAAAAATGTTTGTGTGTATTTACACACACACATTTGCGTTGTTCAAAAATTGCTTAGCCGTTTAAATTTGTACGCGGCATTAACTGACGGCGGCTCTCTTGCAAAAACAAAACAGACTTTATCAGAAACAATATATAGTATGCTTTCATAGTCCCTCCACAATCTGTGTTTGGGAGAGCTACGAGTAATACTTTTCGACTTTTAATCATCCTACGTTTCGATTCGCTAGCAAACACAAATTAGTTTCAGTTGAGCACATTTACAGTTAGATTTTTTCCCGTTGTGTTTTTTGCCAGTTGTGTTTTGTTCTCCTCTCTGTCTGTTGTGAATTGTTGAGATTTGCGCCACGTCAGTTTAAAATGACAATAATTACTGCTATACATATGAAAATGTATATGTAAACAAACACAATTTTTTGTTTTTTCGCAGAGCCAGCGTTAGATTCAAGCAAATAATACAAGATGGGCGATGAACTCGATGGTTGCGAATGCATTTGGTCGCATGAAATGGCCATGCAAAGGCTTATCAATTTTGTAAGTACCAAAAAACTAATACGCCATAGCTGTTCATATGAATTTTATAGTGTAATTGTGATTATTAACAGATACGTCAGAATCAGAATTCATGTACAGATACTACATGCATCGA
This sequence comes from Scaptomyza tumidula, assembly GCA_035044465.1. Taxonomy (NCBI): domain Eukaryota; kingdom Metazoa; phylum Arthropoda; class Insecta; order Diptera; family Drosophilidae; genus Scaptomyza; species Scaptomyza tumidula. Next base: position 14,388,342 of record JAWNNW010000444.1, on the reverse strand, counting down.
TGGTAAGTACATTGCGCTGTACAGTGAACGCTCGTTAAGTGTAATTTGATTTTATTTTTGTAGTGAGCGGACGTATAACTGGACAGGCGGTTGGTGCTGACGATTCGTGCGGTAATAGTATTCGGGTTGCGATCGCATTCCTGCTGCTTGCCATTTTCATGTACGTTGTGAATCCGAGCACCTGGAGTCGCTTTACCAATAGCAAGCACACTCGTCGCGATAATAATCCGGATGGTGCGCCACCACCGCATCACCCACGGGGGGCCATCAATTGAGGGCTTCACTGTGTCGCTGCTTGGTGGAGCTTGCATTTTCTTGTTTCGGTTACAACTACATACATACACAATATATATATATATATATACTAAACTATATCTACATATATCTGCCATATATCAATGGGCAGCAAATACATTAATGCAATTTGAAAAAACGAAAAAAACAAACTTCAAAAGTAATTATGAGTGTGTGAGTTTGTGTGTATGCCTTTTTCGGTAATTAAAAAAATTAGTTCAATTAACTCATCTCTCATTTTACTCAATGAAAAATATCAAATTTTTGTACAAACTTACTGAATTACATACTATATAGCATATACACTCTTTTCTCCTGTGTGCAATCTCAAAAGACATTGGTTAAATAAAAAGAACAGAAACTACAGTTAATATATATATATGTATGTTATATGACGTGTCTGGTAATGTATTTGCTTTCGAGTATTTTACACATTAAAAGCGAGTCGAAATCTCATTTTAGTTGTCATCATTTTGTAGCTTTTCCATACGTTGCCGCACATTCTTGAGCACACCCTTCATTTGCTCATATTTGCCCGTCGAATCTGGCAGGTTGTCAAAGTTAATAACATCGCTGACGCCCACTTTAAAGTTTTCGCCCACAGGCAGCTTGTCATAGATGGAAAACTTTATGATGGGCGTGCCCTTAATGGATGGACCATTAAAAATTGGCGTTGTGATCGTTTTAGCTGGTTGCTCTGTGCTAGCTTCACCAGCTGTTTCTGCTGTGAATGCTTGTATGTGTTCCACTGTTTCCAGTTCGCTTTTGTTTAATGACGTATTTGATTCCAGCTGTTGCATCAATTGTGCCTGCTGCTCCTTGAGATCCTCAAGCGTGGGTGATGGACTACGTTTTGGTGTGCCTGCCGTTGGTGGCGGTGGCGGCTGGGCAGGTTGTATAGGTCCCGTAGGCAAGGGTGGTTGCATTGCTTCATTCTCATCTTCGACTTCCATGTCGTGCTCTACAAGATTCGCGGGTCTTTCCTGGGTCGTTGGACTAGCATCATGTGGCGTGGGCAAATCAATTAGCTTCTTGCGTTTGTAGCCTTTTGTCACGTTTTCACCCAGAGATTTGATAAAGTTAGCCTTGAGCTGTTGCTCCCGAAAGCGTGGCACATTGTGATGCTTAAAGTCCTGCAAAAAGGATTTGAAGTTTTGGTTCAGAAAGGTTTCGAGGAAATTTCTTAAGCAATATTTACATCATAGAACTTAGGTCCCGGATCCACATTAAAGCCTGGAAAATCAATAATTTTATTGATATCATATTTGAAGCTGTCGGCTTCACCTTCCTCCTGTTCAGGTCCCTGCACCTCAGTGCCCTGCAATTGGCATTTAAAGTTAAAGCAACGTTTCGATACACACATAATTCATATCATACTCACGTCCGCATTGAAGAGCGCAATGCCCGAACCCTGGACCTTGGCCTCCTCCAGCCAGGCGGGCGGATAGCCCAGCACTCGCATGCGATAGACCGTAAATGGAAGCTCGCCACGACTATAGCCCATGGCATGCCGTGTCTTACTGCTTATCTTGCCCGGTCGTATATGTGCAAAACGTTGCTCCGGATCCACATGATAGCGATCCGCTCGAAAGCTCGAACGCTTCCGGGCACGCTGTATTCTCGCTTGATTGCGCGGTCGCGTGCACTCGCGCAGTGAATGCTCCGTGTCGCCGCAATTGAAGCAGGCCGATTGCATCTTGGGCCGAAAGCATTTGTTAACTGCCTCGATCTTTTGTTTCTTGCGTTCCGGCGTACCCTCGTCGAGAATGTCAGTATGGCAACGCTTGTATGAAGGCACTTGAGCGGCATTTGGGCGTTCAGTTGGCGCCGTATCAATGAGAAAGATATCATCATCTGGCAGTTCGGCAGTTGAGAACTTGTGATGTGCACTTATGCTTGGCGTTGCCGTCGTTTCATTTCGTTTAAAAACAATTTCATCTTCAGCAAATGTTCTGTTTAGCACTTTTAGCAAGCGTTCGTGCAGACTTTCGTAGTCATCTTTGTGCCGAAAATGCACTTCAAATATTAGCGTATTATCCTGCCAACATTATTTAATTATAATTTTGTTGTTAGTTTGCATTTTTGTTTTACTGTACTTGATTGTTGGTGTCCCTCGTCGAGCAGGTGGGCTGCGGGTTGCATTGTGATTGTGATTTGGCGGCAATGTTTTCGGTTTCGGGATCATTGTCGGCTTCTTCTACTTCGCCATCTTCTACATCTGCGTCGCTTTCAATAGTTATTATCGAATCGTTAATAACGATAACGCTTTCGTCCATTTTTTTCTTTTTGTATGTGTACAATAAATAAATACTAGCCGAAAATATTTGTTTCTTTGTTCATGTGCTGATGCCAGCTAGTTCCAGGGCTGCACAGTCAAACGAACTAGTTACTTTGTCACGGCAGCGAAAATCACAATAGCAATGACATATTGCATATATCCTACCCTGACGTATTATATCTCGTTCTTCCTGTCACATTGCCTTACTTAAAATCATGAGCATTCAGTGCTAGACAATTATCCGAGCAGGAACTGAGAAGGAAGCATTTTTTTTTGTTTTTTTTTTTCAGTTTTTAATTTTCAACATTGTGATATTCTGAAAACGCAATTAATACCAAAGTATTTTTAAATTTGAAAACTGAAAATAGAGATTAAATATACTTTTGCTGACCTAAAATAAAATCACTAAAATGTCGCATTTCAAGTTTAATCCAGATTTTATCAAATGTCCATTCGCTGAGCACCATGTTATGCTGAAAACCCGTCATGCCGTTCATCTTAAGAGATGCGCCACAAATTATCCGGATAACCAATTGTTTTGGTGCCCAAATGACAGCACTCACGCTTTGGCGACATGCGACATGCAGGTAAGTTAACCATAACCTCAAAAAAAAAATAACTAACTCAATTTTCTCTTAGGGCCATCTTATCAAATGCAAAAAAACTGTATCGTTTAAAAAGGAGATTTGGTCGAAGGATATGGGAGATTCTTGGCTCCCAATTGTAACATGCACTGAAAACTGGGACGATGAGCCGCCGGCTGAAACCTACGATCCCATGTCATATGTTGTAGAACAACCCATAATGCGCATTATTTACAATTCATCCAAGAAAATGAAAAAAGATTTCAGGAATGCCGAACGTGAACGAGTCAAAGCACTGATGGAGCAAAGCAACTGAAGCATACACAAACACTTATACAAACGTTACTCTTTCTCTTATACAAAAAAAAAAAAAAACAGTGCTGTTAAAAGCGCGTTTTTCCCTAACACGTGTGTAATGTGCCAAAACAAAACGAATTCAAATTAAATTTATGCGCTTCAACATGTTATTGTTATTCAGTGATTCATTTCGATTTGCGGCATGTAAGTATGTGGGAAAATAGAATTATATTTCCGCAATTCAACTTATGGCAGGCATCTATAAAGATGTTAAGTGAAACAAACTAAATCGCATTTGGATTCTACGTAGATCGAACTAAGAACAGAAGACGGCATCATGTCTGAATCGTTGACTGAATGCCAACTGGATTGATACGATTATGGAATAATGCTACGCAGAATCACAATCAAACAGCAGCAACAACAGCAACAACAACAATATGGCTATGGAGTTTCGAGCTAAAACAGCGCGACAATTGTTGCATGCAAATGAAGTTTGTCGTTTTTACCACATAAATAGCTTGGCATCAGTTCGAGCTGCTTCACACATGCAATGGATCTGCCCAAGTGTTGCCTTCTGCTGTTGCTAGCCATTGGCGTTGGCGCCTCAGCGCTCTTCACGCCCAACACTCTCGATCAATCCAAAGGAAGTTTACCAAACCCCGCTCAACTTTTAAGCTCGATGACTGCCAAGTTGACTGAAAAGACTGCAAATCTACCGAATCCAGCAGAGATGTTGTCGGAGAAACTTAAAAGTTTGCCAAGTCCTGCGCAGCTGTTAAGCGGTGTGACTGCCAAGATCTCGGAGAAGGCGAAAAACCTGCCAAATCCTGCTGAGCTTTTAAGCTCTTTGCCTGCAAAGCTCTCCAAATCGAAGCCCGTTGTTGTGAAACCGATTGTTGTTATCAAGCCAATAGTTGTTGGTGGTGGTGGTGGTGGCGGTGGCGGCGGGGGTTGTGGAGTTTGTGGTGGAGGTGGAGGTGGCGGTCATGGGCATGGTCATGGTCATGGTCATGGTCATCATGGCTAAGATTAGTTGTATGAGAATATCAAGAATTAAATAAAAATTTAATGTTACTTGGAATACTTTAAGTAATAATAATGAAATAAAATAAAGTTTAAATAAAAACTATGTAAAATATATAAACGATATTTTTGTTATGGTTTTTTTTGTTAAAATGAACATATTTTTATGCAATTTATAAACAACTTCTTCTTAAGTTTGAGGTGAAGTTATTCATAACTAATTTTTAGCTTTTTTTCCGCTAAACGAAAGCGCACTGGAAAATAGCCCGCTGCTTGGAAAGTGAAAGGATTAAGGCCAAAGTAGCAACTAGCCCAGTTGCTTGACTTATTTCAATAAGCGCATATCGATGTTTGTTTTTATATAATTATGAATCGTCCTTGCTGTCAAATGATAAATATCCTTTGTGGTACAAATTGTCAGTATAACATTGAATAGCAAATTGCATTGAGACGATGTTAAGAAGATGAAGACATTAATTCACAGCAGCAACAAGTGATAAGAGCGCATTCTAATCAACGTGCCACATACAAATACTCATAATCATAATCATAATCGTAATCATAATGATATGAGTAGCAAAAAGAGACACAAATACACACACACGACTATAATTTATACAGTTGTCTTTGAGGGGGGTTGAATGCTTTGTAATCAGCAAAAGCAACAACAGCCATTTGCGTATTATGCAAAAGAAAAGAAGACCGCAACAATCCACCGAACGCCCCTCCCTTCCCACTTCGCACTTCTTGTGGCTGAAAAGGAGCTATATAAGACGCTTGGCCAGAAGTTTCGCAAACATTTTGGCACAGTTTGCGGAACCCAACGCAGTTTTTTGACAGTGTTAACAACCAGTTAAACTAACTAGGCAAAATAGCAGTTAGTCTTTCTGCTTTTTCATCTGTCTGTCAGTCAGTTAGTTCAAATCATTGCATACAAAATGGTGAGTACAAAAACCCAATCTCTACATCACAACAATATTTTACTGATTCTTGAGTGACTAAAATTTACCATAGAAGTTTAGATTATTTGCCTACAAATCGATTTCGACTTGATAAGCTCGTTATTTAATCGAATTTGAGCTTAAAAGTATTAGGGCATTACAATGTGTTTAAAGAAACGTTAGAATAGTGTTTAAAGAAGATAATTTTTAACCCAAATGTGCTGTCTGTAGCTTGCTTAACAAAGAATGATATCGATTTTTATCGATAACAGTTAAGAGTTTTTGTTAAAATCCTCAAAGTGCTCTACACGAAATGTGATGTTTTATATATTTTTTTGAAAATCGATATTTATCGATGACAGTCAGAAGTAAATGTTATTTAGTGGATCTACGTCTTAACGTGAACATATTGCATGGTTTAATGATACAACCGATCAATTAGAATGTCAATCGATATTTATCGATGACAGTCAAAAGTTATCGATATGAACATTTTGGTAAACGTCAACTTATTGCAAAGTTAAATGTTACAACGGTTCAACGAATTTATGATACCCTGTCAGATGTTTGAAATTACTACAGGGTATAATTGAAATGCGATCGACACTTGAGCAATCTTTGAGCTTGTTAGCTATTTTAAGACACAGTCTCAATTACAGCACACCACAAAACGGGTTTGATTAAATCCAATTGCCAACAACAACCACGCAGCAATCTATAATTGCAATCGAAATGAATATCAAATAAATTAAATCTTAATTCAGTTGTTTAGCTACTTAAATATGAGTAGAAAGAGTTACTTTAAGCTACATTGTTAATTTTTTCAAATTTTAAATGAGCGACACATGAAATATAGCTTAACTAAACATTTTTGCTGACTTAAATGGCAGCAGTTTTATCTGGTTATATATATATATATATTTTTATCTTTTGCCTTAAGTGCCAGTCACGAATTTAGATAGATTTGTATACATATATATATATATATATAGTATCTCTTTAAACTGCAGATCATATTGCGGTGACCTTTTCTGGGCTCTCTCCCTCTCTCGCTCTCTCTCTGGCTGTCTGTCTTTGCTGTGAAAGTTTTGTTGTTGTGGCTTGTGTTTGACATTTCCTTACAATGTGGCCAGGCTAAGTATTTATAATTTGCCGCCTGCGCCACGCTCATTTAGTCGTACGTACGTGTGTACGTTTGTATGTTTGTGTGTGTACATATAAAATATCTCTCAAGCAAGTACAAGCAATTAAGTGTCATATAGAGACGCCCTGCAATTTGGACTTAACTTTGCTTAGTTTAGCTAATTGCGCAATCAATGCAAGCCGCATTGTTACCGTTAAATGAGTATTGTTTAAATGTCTTGGAATGCATTTTGCATATAGCCATCATATATATACATTATATTTATACAGTAGTAACCAGCTACAACTAACATTTATTCCAGCATTCACTGCATCAAAATTTGATAATATATATTGTAAACATTTGCAACTCGCAAGCCAATTGTCGCCCAGACAACACGTCTGACAGTTTCGAGTGTGTTTATTGAATCATACTTGTGCCACATTACAAGTTTGTTGACACGCTGACGTATACGTAATATACAAGTATATATATATTATATATTTATATTTGTATATGGAGGTTACAAAGGTGCCTGCATAAACATTATTTACATGAATCGCTGGTCAAAGTCGGCTAGTCGTAAATCTAATTTATATATATAGCTACTCATATATTACTTTACACGATCATATTTAAGTGCAATGATGCGAAGGGTAGGGGGGGTGCAGTATCGCTGTTGCCGCCCCAAAACGGAAATGGCTAATAATTTGCGTTTTACATTTTACACGCTTTTTTTTGGTTTGTCTGTAACATGGTACGGTGGCGATGTCGTCAAATCAGAGCTGGAGGTGCTCCAAGAACAGCCAGGGAAGACACTTTACCCACACACACACACACACACATACAGCTCACACTTGAGTATTGTTTGGAATTGTTTATACCCTGGCACAAGTACATTTAAAGAAAATATCCTTATTGATCCCTAATATGGAATTACCCACAAAAAATACCTTTCAGTGCATACTTTCAGGGAATTTTAGCTATCGATAACACTTACCTGAAGTGCATTGCGACACTGCATGTGCCATTCACAATAGTAGAGAGCAGCTTGCAGTCGTGCATAGCCAAGACTGAAACCATTCTTTTGCTCATTCATGCTCGTGACGCGTTTTATTTTTGGTGAGTGCGAGCGAATTACAGTTACATGCTACAATTTCAATTTCAACTCTTGCACAAGTATGCGAGAGTGTGTGAGTGAGTGAGTTACTTAAGCAGAGGCTTAGCTAACACAACAACAAAAGGGGGTTCATTTGCAATTGACAAGTCTTTGTTGTTGACATTAGAGACGCAACGCAATGACAAAACATGAATCACACAAACATCCGCACATAGATATCTGCTTATGAAAGGAGGGGGGGCGGGCCAACTATTGGGGCCGCCTTATCCGACAGACAGATACTCAAACTCGACCAGCATGTATATGTGAATGTATGTTTGTGTGTGTGTGTTTGATCGTCCGTGTTGTTCCAGTCGCTCAGTTCTCAGTGCTCATTTACCCCAACAGAGGCAGTCGCAACATTTTGTCAATTCATTTTTTGCATTTAGTCTGCTTTCGTTGCTCATGCCGCTTGACATTAACAAGACACAAAAAAGAAAAAAAAACTTACATATAAAGCGAAAAATAATATTTTTAAGTGTTGCGTTTTTTTTTCGACAAGTTCGCGTTGCCTTGGCATATAGCCTGATATATATCCGTTTATATACATATATATATGCCAATAAACGTGTTTATATTTGTGCGTTGCAGTTTAATTATTTGGGCTACCCAAAAGATATTTACTAAATACATATATATATATGTACAACAAATGTATGTAGTGCACAGTCAATTGTGAATTATCAACGTGACAACGTGAACGTGAGAATTGTGCGGCCCTTCTCAGGGGCGACAACAGTTTCGATATATGTACATACATATGCCGCGTATCAATTATGTGGAAATATATTTACAAAGATACATATAACTTGTACGTTTGTACACATATATGTTAATCTTCGTGTCTGTCTCTCTGTGTCTGTCTCTGTGTGCGTGCGTGCATATGTAAAGCAATTTCGATGCCCTGGCACTGAATGTCACTAAACACGCCAGCCAGCCACTCGCATTGCGTGCGAAATAACCCGCATCTGCCACCCCCACAGCCAGCGCGCAAGCTACGATATTGCCTGTCAGAGAGAGAAGAGAGTGCGATTAAGCGAACGTGCGTGTGTGTGTTTGTGTATGCGTTTGTAGAGTGTAGATCAGCTTCGCAGTCGCCGTCGTCGCAGCATCGAAACAAACAAACATAAGTTCACATTCATTCATTGAGCGCCGTCGGCTTCATTGTGTGCGATAACGATTGTGATTGCATGTCACTCGGGCTATTATCGTAAGTTTTGTCTACGCACTGAACGAGCGAGAAGAGAGCAAATAGCAGCGGAACAAGAAGAAGCTGCATTGTGAGAGTGTAACGCGTTGTGGATCAAAAAAATAAATGTTGTGCTTTTGCAATTGAAAATATAGTAATACGCGATTTGTGTGTGGTTTTTAGTTTTGTGTGCCACGCCCACCTATGCCGCCTAGACCGCCTCATCAACGCAACGCACACAAAGACTTAACGAAAATCCACACAAAATGGCGATAAATTTAAGCGCCAGAGAAACGACCAATCGTCAAGTTTAGATCAAGCCAACTAAAACTCAAATTCAACCAAAATTTTATGCAACGAAACTTTTGCCAAAGGCACCCAATCGCAGAAGAGCAGCAAAGAGAGAGCAAGAGAGCACAACGCACAACTTGAAAAAAAAAACAACAACAAAAGAAACAGAAACAACGAGAAAACTTGAATCAAACTCGAAACGAAGCGCCTAAGGTAAGCGTCCCTGCGATTTTGATCTTATCGTAATTTCTTATTTGCATATGCATACTATTTGCATATCGTTTACGTGTTTGCGCGTTTGTTTACATTTATCTCAGACACACACCCTTTTTGTTTTTGTTTTTCGCATTGCAAGTTCAAAATTTGTTTGTTTATTTGCTTTGCGGCCCAGTTTGAGGTTATTAACATTGAATTCAATTCGTTCGCACAGCTTCCAATCGTCGTACACAACAACTATTTACTCTGCTCAAATAACAAAAAAATTTAACACTTTTCGTTGCTGTTGTTGTTGTACAGAAATTGTTACAAGGTCAATTTTCAGAATCAATTCGTATACATATATATATATATAGATATATATATATATTTTTTTTAGGTGTGTTGAAATACGCATTATGATTTAAGTTAAACGTATTTTACACGCACACTAACACATACACGCACACTTAAAAAGTGTTGCTTGCTGTGATTTCCGGTTCCGTTTTGCAATGTAATGGGTGCTTCCCTCTCTGTATGTGTATATGTGTGTGTGTGTGTGTGTAGAATGTTGTTTGATTGTATTCAATTTAGAGAGTCATGGGAACAATACTTTATTTTGTGCTTTTGAGCTGTTCTTTGACTTTGCATTCCAGTGGAAAGTTGACTTTGACTGGAAAATGCTACTTTAAACGTTTAAAAACACTATCAAATGATTATAAATAATTAATGCTTGTAATACTACGAAAATGCAGTGTGTTTTATTGCCTCCCATGCTTCTGAGAACATTTGGGCATATTGGGAATTATATATATATATATATATATATCTTTACTAGCGAGATTTCTCAGCAGCGAAACGTGAGTCATGGGATCAATAACGATAACGAATTAATTAATCAATTCTCATTAATTGTTAACCATAACTTAAATTGCTTTTGGTTTGCTTATTCACACTCAAATTCATAACAATATCGCGGCAAATAATGAATTTAATTGGTTTAATCAACGTAATATTCTATATATATAAAGCGATGACGATAAACTTATCGATATATGCAATCTGCTATTTTTGGACCTTTATGGCATATTTAATTAGCTAGAAATTATATACAGAAGGGTTTTAGTTTCGGTTACGAATTGCACAGTCATCGCTCGATATGAAGAACTTCAAACTTGGCAGTTTTCGTGTGGAACAATTTTTCCCTTGTTCAATTAATTGCTATTCAATTGTCGGCTGAAAAAAAAACTACAACACACAGTTAAACCGACTATATAGATACCCTGTAAACAACTATAAAAGATAATCAAATAATCCTCTCTCAAATCGACGTCTTATTCAGCCTAATAGTATGCAGTAATAATTAAATAAAAGATCATTCGTAAGAAAAATAAAAGATATATACGCTTATCAGTTAAAACTATGATAATAATCATACAAGTTGAAATAAAAAGTTGATTTAGATATTGAAAGTTCAAAGAACGTAAAATTCTATTCACCAATAAAATTCCCCTTTCGTTCAGAAGGACTTTTTATAAAATATCCTCAAAAGAAATGTTAAACACTTTGAAATGTTTCAAGGGGTATATAACAATGGAACTTTTGTGGGCAATTATTGCAACGATTCCAATTATTAGTTGCGTCAGTTACTTAGGGGAAATCCAAAAGCTAAAGCATTCAATTCATAGATCCTCTCAAAAGATACAGTTACAGTTTATATGCGGCTAGCAACAAGTGGCCCAAAGAGCGCCGCACAGACAAAGAGCAAGCGCGAGAGCGAGTGAAAGAGAGCATAACAGCGCAATAACAGAACAATTATTGAGTCGGCAACATTTTGCATTAAAAATGTTGAGCAACATATGTTGCTGAGCATGTGAACAATTGTTGCACAACAAACGCAGACCAAATGTTAAGAGACATGGGTTAACATGGGATATGTGAAAGATTCTTAACAGCGATTGCGATTGCGATTCAGTCAGATTGAGACAGTCAACAGCCAACAGCCAAACAATGTTGCCGAGGTTGTACTAAGAGGGTCGCTCTCAGAGTTTCTTGCACGATTTGGGTATAAAAAACCAAAACCGGATTCCCGAATGCAACAGTTTCAATCTGAACAGCGTGGCGAGCAGATCGAGAGCGAAAGAGCGAGAGTGAGACCGAGAAACAACAACAACAATCTTTGTATAGCATAGGAATATCGAAATATATAATTCATTTTCGTTCACGTTTATATATATTATAAAGATCATGTAAGCAAAACCAAAAATCAACGAAACAAAATTTTAATAAAATTAAACAAAAACGAAACGAAAAAAAAACGAAAAGAAAACAAAAATCAAAATAACAAGTGCAAAAAAAAATATCCAAAAGTGTCAATTGATAATTTTCTTAAAATGCAAATATTAAATATAAATAAATATTGATTAAATAAATAGTAATATTATGTGCAATCTGTCAAAGGTGAAAAAAACGTAGGAAATTTTTGTCGTTAACATTTAATATTAACGTTAAACAACGACTTTCAGCTTTGGGCCGCAGTTAACAAACAACAAAAAATTACAACAAAATGAAATTTCGTTCAAAAAATCGTTAAAAAACCAACCAAAAAAAAAACAGAAAAAAAAAGTTTATCGAATTGTGTGAATTGTGGAAAAATACCGCGCTAAATAAATTTTTTTTTATAATGTTGTTGTTGTTGCATTTTGATTGTTAATATTTTTATTATTATTATTATTATTTGTGTTGTTGCTGCAACAAAAATGACAACAAAACAAACAAAAAAGAGTGCAAACTTGAACTGCAATATTTATCCAAAATTCTGATTACACAAATTAAAATTTTTCGAATTTTTTGCATTTGATTTTAATTGTCAAAATATTTTTGATTTGAAAAAAATGCATATTTATGTATTTATTTATATATATTTATATATTTATATATTTATAATGCAAAAAAAATGAAAAGAAAATTATTTTATTGAGTCGAAATTTATTTGATATTTTATTAAAGTTTATGAAACTTATTTCGAATTTGCACTCGATTAAAAATTTTCGTACCTTTTGGTTACAAGTCTTGAAGAGTTGAAATAGTAGTAGACAAATAAAGGAATCTCTCTCTTATACTACTAAATAACTGCAAGAGTTGTATAAGCTTGTTTGTTAGTGGTACCACTGTACCAAATTTGTTGCTAATCGCAACGTTTTAATCTCTATGCGCAGGTCGGCGGCTCTGCACTTAATGAAAGTGGACTACCTGCTGTGTGTGTGTGTGTGTGTGTGTGTGTGAGAGTGTGTTTGCGCCTGCGCCCAGTCAGCACAGCAGCATCTCGTTGTTGTCAGTGTGTCGTCATCGTCTCTCATATCGATAACCATTAAACAAATCAATGCGCCGACACCGGCACAAATGCTATCATTGTGTGTGTGTGTGTGTATGTTTATGTTGCCTTTGTTGTTGTCTTTTCGCATTATGCTGCCACCTTGCAGCACACACACTCACACACACACACTCAAAAAGACAAGCCACGTTTTTTTCTTTCTTGTTAGTTGTTGTTGTACATTTTTGACATTGTTTCTCTTTTCTTTTGGCTTTGTTGCCATGAGAGGGTGCGCCAACAACACACACACACACACACACACACACTCGCATACGGCCAAGACAACTTTCGTTGATATATATCAACGTATGTATTTTGTTTAACGATTGTTGGACGATGATGTCATAAGTTCTTATTGGTACCGTGGAAGCGACTCCAAAGCAAAAGGAACACACAGACACACATAAAGGCAACCCGTTCATAGGGACCAAAAACGATTGGAATTATGGAATTTTGTGAGATCGTTTCCTAGAAATGCAAAAAAAAATAAAGTTTTGTTGGCGCGTTTTGCCAATAAAATGCGTTCCATTCAACGTCACATGTTGTTTTTGTTGTTGTTGCCACACACACAAATTGAACGCTTGCAACAGGAAATATATGTATATTATATTATGCTTAAGCAAACACAACACTCACACACACACACACACACTAACACGCACAGACATTTGCATTTGTATATATATGTTGTTTTTTTTGCATGCATGCAAACACTTCCGACATTTTAAACGCAACGAGCGAAGCGATCGGACCGGCTAAATAAATCAACATCAGCAATAACCAACAACAACATCAGCAGCAGCAAAGAGCAAAATCAGCCATGTGCATTCAGCCCAGCCTTCTCTCTCCCTCTCTCTCTCTCTCTCGCGCGCGCGCGCGCACACACGCACTCAGTTAGTCACAGTCTTCGGCTCTCTTTTTGCCGACGCTCTTCAACTGCTGATTGCTGCTTCTGTTGCTGCAGTTTGGCCATTAAAGTGCTCACTGCATATATAAATGATTTTAATCAATGGCGTTGACGTCGACATTTACGCATTAACACACACACACACACACAAGCACAACATTAATAATAATAATAACAATAATTGACAACGATCGTACGAGCTGCTTGCAGTGCGTGCTCTTATGAATTTGAAATTGAATGGAAATGGAATGGAATGGAAGATGGAAGGGCAAAAACACACATTCCAATCTAACAAGCGAAAGCTGCTGTTAACATTTCACTGTTAATAGCTGTTAAACTGTAATAGATCTTGATGACAGCAACAAAACACATCAACAACAACTATAAAAACAAATTGTTAATAAGTCATTGTTTATATTTTTAGCAAAGCTTATAAGCTACTAAGTAATACTTACGCTGCGGCAAATCAACTTAATAAAACAACGGCAAATAATCATAAATTAAACCAAAAATAAAAGAAAATAAATATATTATTAAACGAGTACTTAAAAAAACAAGCAACAGCAAACACAAGTACTTAAAAACAACAACTAATTACTACAACTAAACAAATTTGCAAAAAAAAAAAACCTTTTATTGTAAAACTGTTGAAAACAAAAAGCCAACAAACAAAAAAACAGCACACAAAACGATCGCTATGAAGAAGCTGTCACTAAATGTGAGTATCAAGAAATCAATAAATTTCCAAAAAGGGTGTTGAGTGGTGGGGGGGGGGGGGGTTTAAGTTGAACAAGATGTTCGTTCCAAGAACTTAAAGCATATGGAATGCACTTTTCAAGTTCAGAGAGTTCAGGTTCAGAGAGCGAAGCAACAAGAGATTCTTTATACTCTTGGCATGTTAATGAACTTGAAATAAAAAGGCCATGATAATGATGAAGCTGCACTTGATGCTGTAGCTGCTCATGCTTCTTCTTCTTCTTCGTCTGCGTCTTCATCTCTTTGCTAATTGAAAACGAAATTGAAGTCGAAATCGAACGGCTGGAAAGTTTCAAGTGCCAATGTGCCGCTACATCAAACGAATCAATTGATTCGCAACTCTATATAAATAAATAATGTATAAGTTAATGTATAAGTACTGAAATGTTATGCGTCAACAGAAACTAAAAGCTCTGTAAGCGACTGTCATAACATACTGTAAAGAGCTCTTATACTAGTGCAGTTCTTCCTTGCCTTCTAATGTTATCGATACAGCTAACCTTGCACATTGGTTATTCGAGTTGTTCGGGAGTTGATGGAGCTTTGGCAACGTTTTCTTCTGGTTGCACGAGATTGTTCTTTAGGCACGCGTTTGCCTCGTTTGCCTAATTGAAAAGCAATTGGGCCGCACTCAAATGGCGTTTAAAACGATCTTCGTGCCTTGCTCTTTGCATCTGCGTCTCGTTTTTCATTTCATTTTTACTTTGTTTGCAACATGATTATGAAGTTCGGTGGCAGCAAGCAGCAATCAAGTGGGCTCTGATCGTTGGCAGTTGCTGGCCGCACTTTGAGGTTAATGTGTGGCAAAAAGAAAAGATACACAGATACTTGCCACGCTTTGATGTTGCCAATTGAGTGAAATGGCCAGCAATATATCAAAGACACATTTGTGCATATGTTTTCCATATTATTATAAGTACTCCAATCCCCATTCCCCAATCCAATCCAATCACAGATACAATTGTATCTTTTTTACATACATTTAACATCTGCCAGATGCAAAATACATTGACAGCCTTCTCCATGGACGTTTTTTCTTGTCAGTTCAGTTCAATGAACCTCAATACTCGCAAAGAAAGAAAAAACGTAGAGATATGTTTGGATTTTAAGTTGCTTGATTTGATTCTGATATGGATTGTTATAACATTAATCACAGAATATCATAAAGTTGTCTAGAATGTATTTAAAAGTTATAATTTCAAACTTTACTTGCAATATGAAATATTTTTTAGGTTTCTAGAAATGTTCAAAAAAATCTTTTTTGCCAATGAATATTTCACATGAATTCCTAAAAGGATTTTTTTCAAGAACCACAGAAAACAACCATGAAGTAAAATTTTATATTCTAAAAATGATTTAAAAAACATTATTTTTAATTTAACTTTCAATCAAATTTATTTTGTTCTGATCTAAGTTTTCTAAAAATATCGCACACAAATTCCAGAAACATTTTTTTTTCTTTTTTCAAATACCAAACAAAAATTCCCATGAAATCATTTGTTGATAGTCTTAAAGACACATCATAAATTCATAAGGCAATAAAAATTTGTATAAACAAAGGAAGAAAAGAAAAAAAAAACTTGCTTTAATTGGAATTTTTTATCTAGTCAAATATTATCTTTAAAAATATGCTTATGACTCAATTATGACAAGAGGAAATGGGATGGTAGGGGAGGGGTGGTTGGGGGCACTCGTTTGGCGAAAAATTCCTGATAACCATATAATTGTAATCATGGTCAGATCGACATCTATTTTTCATTTATTTTTTCTTTGAAATTGGCTGATGCAAGAATTGAATGTTTATTCTTTTGGGCTTTTTGGTATTGGCAGCATTGCCAACATGATTTTTTATGGCGTGGCATTAAATTGCCATTTAATGGCCATAAAACAACAATAAATACAGCCATAAACATATATACATATATATATGTATATAAATATTTATCTATCTGTATATTTATGCTGCCAATTAACCGATTTTTATTCGTTTTGCTTAATATACTATTTATTGTGTGGTTTATTGAGCTGTTTCGGTTCGGTTCGGTTTCGGATCGTAAAAGTCGTAATATTATTTATATGAGCGCATTCAAATCAATAACAAGTGTTGTAATAAGCTAATAAACAATCAATTGACAACAACGAACAACAAAACGATCCATTAAAACTTAACAAACCAAGTCACAAAAAACAAACAAACAAACAAACAACAACAAAACCCATCAAAGAAACAAACAAAACGGGGGCCTGTCAAAAACCGTAAAAAACATTTATATTTATTAACAGCAACTTTTGCTGATAAACAACAACAACAACAATAACAGTAACCAGTTACCAAATAAGTCGCAACAAATGTTAATGATTGATTTTATGTCATGTAATAATAATCATTGCGCTGTGTGCAAAACTAGTTTGCAGTTTTTATTTCACTTTTTGTAGTTTTTTGCCGTCATTATTTCAACTTTAATTGACGTCAAGCCGCCCAGCACAGAGTCATGCATCTCTCTCCTTTCTCCCCTTCCTCTTCGCAGTCGAGAGTCTTGGCCTTTTATAGCCGTACTTGACGCTTTAGCTATAGCGTCACAAAACAACACACAAACACACACACACATTTCTTCCGTCCTTGGCCGTTTGTCAACAATCAACAAACAGTAACAATAATTACTTTAAACAGTTTGCAATTTCAGTTATCAATATAATAATATATAAGTTAGATCTTAACATGAATTTAACAGTTTGCAGTTGTCAACTAGTGATTACATGCTTAATACCCTGTAAATCGAAAGAGTTACATAGTGATTACTTGCTTAATACCCTGTAAATCGAAAGAGTTACTTAGATCGAATCATATTTGGTTGAGATATGCATAATCGAGTGAAGATTTCTATGAGATAGATTTTTTACATGAATGTTACCAAGCTTTTAACAGTTTAACAGTGTGCAATTGCAGTTGTTAACTAGAGCTTAAATGCTGAATACCCTTTACTTCGAAAGAGTAACTTAACTTAAATCATATTTTACATAATCGAGTGAACATTTCTATAAGTTTGATTTCTCAAGTAAGTCTTAAAGCATCAAATTTGTTACTACTTACGAATTATTGAACTATTATTATGCTATTAACAGTTAGAGTGCCCAGAAGTATGCTACAAATATGTGTTTAATTTAACATCCTAATTAGAAAATTCTTTACTCAGATTAAGTAACACTTAACAGATCACGAATATATATACTTTTATATAAATTTCCTATATTCCATTAAACAGATCGCGAATATATATACAGATATATTTTTATTAAACTCTGGGGCACTATTAAATGTTATTGAAATGTTATTTCAGGTTTGTTTATTTTAATAAATTTCTTAACAGAGTTTTATCTTTTTGCCCCGATCACGCATCTGATTTACATATATACTATGTTAATTTAAAAGGTTTTCGCTTTTAAGTTCAAATCAACATTAACATATAATTATCTGAACGCTTAAGCAACAAAACTTGATCAACCCGTAACTCTCCTAATGGGTCCAAAGACTTTTTCAGACACCGCCAAAAAAAAAACAATCAAAAATTCACACGAATCGATCGAAATGCGAATCGATTTCAACCGAGTATCCAGTGTGTATGTGTGAGTTTGTGTGTGTGTTTGTGGCATTTCTCGCATTCTTAGAATACACACACACACATATATATATATATATATAAGCTTGCTGTTATTTTCTTCTTGTTGACACGTTCAGTGGCCGTTTATTATTACTTGTATGTATGTATGTATATATGCGTTTATGTATGTATGTATGTATGTATGTATATATGTTTGTACGTATGTATGTATGTATGTAGGTATGTATGTATGTATGTGAGTATGTATGTATGTATGTATGTATGTATGTAGATAATTGATCGCGTTTGCACTTTCTGTTGCGCATGAGTCATAAGCATTTCCGTTATTCTTTTTACAAGCAATTCCAAATATATATGGATTTCAAATATTTGTGGCATTTTTGGAATGTAGGTCGCAATTTTGAAATTTTTCTATTATTTTCTTTTGTTTGGTATTAGAAAGCAAGGAAGCTATAACAGCGTTGCCAGCATTAAAACACCAAAACCCATACCAAACCAATATACAGAGTCGGTTAAAGAGTGTTAAGTTAACAGTGTAGCAGACTGTTAATAAACATGTTTAGCACTTAACATTCTGCTTGCGTTATAATCAGAGCTCCTTGTCGTGATGCGTGATAAGCAATTAAAATTTGCATTGATTTCAGAAATTCGAGTATCATTAAGCTTAAGCTGCAGTATTATTCCGTGTTGCCCCAAAAATAAACATAAGCGATATCCAGCTGCGCCTAATGGACTCCTATATAGAAAGCTTAATGCTTGAACGTTAATTTATTGTGTTTTTTTTCTTTCAAAAAATATTCGGATATGTTTCAAACTTAATTATGTGACTTATGTGGGCTTAAAATGAAATTGGCACAATCAGCTGGCTTTAAATACGCAAATAATTTCCTAAATGGACGCGTTTCACATATATATAGTATATAGTATATGGTATATAGTATTTGTACAGTAAAACCTGTGACACGCTTCGTTTGCAAACTACTCGAAAACTTGTATTTGTATTCATTACAATTCGCATACGTTGAATTTGTTGAATTTGTTGCGGGGCATTTGAAACAAGTTGAAACCAGTTTCTTGATTCTCCATGCATGCTAAATTGTTTTGCTTTCAATTAAACTAATAAAATGCCAATTGTATCGTATATAGCTATCGCATGTGTGTGTCTGTGTGTGTGTGTGTTTGTGTGTGTCGCCTAACTGGCTGGCAAAACTGAACGTTCGGACTTTGGCTATTATAGCTGGCTAACTAGCTAGGCAGTGGGAATGATTTGTTTCTCGTTTGACTATTACCGAACCGATCTAATCGAAACCAATCTATTTGAGCCCATTATCATGTTGTCATGTTGTTTTTCAAAATTAACACACGGCGTATGGGCAACGTGTGAAGATAACTTCAAATGTTAACAGTTCATGTGTACAGTTGTGCTTAAAGATTGAAACAATAACGGTTTTTTGTGTACAGTTGCGTTTTATTTTGAAACTTTGAACTATAAAACGGTTTGTGGGAATAATAAGTTGGGTTTTTAAGCCTTTCATTGATATCAAAAATATGAAAACATAAAGATTGAAAGATAAATACCAACTTTAAATGACAAGAATCCTTCTCTAACCTTAAGTTAAGAAAACATTATAAGGAATATATTATAGGCTGCTCTCTTAAAGTCTTATAAAAGTAAAACTTAAATATATTCCTTTAAATATAACATCTTATATAACTATATTATATTCCTTATAGAAGGAATGTACTCCTTATTTATATAACTATAAAATATTCCTTTTAGAAGGAATAATAATAATATAATATACTCTTTATGTAACTATAATATACTCCTTATAGAAGGAGAAGGAGTATATTATAGTTAAATTTATGTTTATGGGAATATATTCAAGTTTTACTTGTAAAAGACTTAAAGACAGCAAAGAAGAAGCAAAGAAGAAGCTAAGAGGTTCAAGTTTCGTAGTTTTTATACCCTGAACCCATCGAAAATTGGCAGTAGGGGTATAATGATTTTATGCAACAGTATGTAACAGGCAGAAGGAAGCATCTCCAACCCCATAAAGTACATATATATTCTTGACCAGCATCAACAGCCAAGTCAATATAGTCTGTCCCTATGTATGAACGCCGGAGATCAGTTCAGGGTATCGTCTAATCGGGATTTCTCTCAGCTTCAATTGACTTGAAACAAACCAGTTGAAGGATCTGAAGCACTTATCATAAGTTTGCTAGAACTTTCACAGTTCGCAAAAGTTGAAAAGAAAAAACTCTACTTAAATATGCTGCATTCGAACATGTTTGTGCTTGTCTGGTTGAAACGTAATTGAACCACATAATTGCATATTCATATGCGATAAACGTAAACATGAAAATGTTTCTGGCTAGCAACCAACCAGGACTCAACTCCACTCTCTCACAACCAAAAAAAAAAAACCTGGTCAAGTCGAGTTAAGTTAAGATTGGTTTGGTTCGTTCGTCTATAATAGATATGTATATGCATATCACGTATACGCTTGGTTGTTCCACTCTGCATGCATAATGTGAAGCAAGCTTCGATCGACACACGCACACACACACACACACACTCCCACCACCACGAGCATTAAAAATGCATAACTTGAGGCTGGCGAGGCTGCTTGGGTTCGTCGCTTCGCTTCAGTTCGGTTCGGTTTGGTTCGGGTTGGCAATGCTTTTGACAGCGCCAGACTCGCTGTCGTCGCTGCCTCTCACACACATTGTGTGTGTGTGTGTGTGCTGATAAGACAGCAGCAGCAGTTGTTGTCTGTTGGCCGCCGTTTGACGATCTTCAGTTATATTTTGTGTTGCCAAGAAAAAAGTTGATTGCTCGCGCGTCGGTTTTTCAGTTTGTTTGTTTGTTTGGCTAGATTGTAATAATCATAATAACACACACTCACAAGTTTCCAACGTAATTGTTTGCACATGATTTTCAACACTGTTTAAACAACACTGAAAGAAAAAACAACAACTCATGCAATTGCCAGATATTTACGATCGATTACGAAACCTGCAACTATTAATCTTAATAATACTAATTGCCGCACGAGCCACACACACACACACACACACACACACACACTCACATAGCAATTGACTCGCGATATGCAACTTTATGAACAACAACAACAACGACAACGACAATAACAACAACAACACAGCGGCAGCGCAGCTGGAAGCCATAGAAAGGCTCATCAAATAAAAGCAGGCGATAGTCAAAGTGAGCGAAATTAATACAAACACACACACACAAACACACATACATAGTTAAGATACATATGTATGCTCATCCTATTGCCGCTGTGTTCTGTTAAAAGAGCGTTGAGCGCTGAACAACATTCACAAAGAGACGCCGACACCAGCACCTGCCGCCATTTTGCAAATGAGTCTTCGATGCTTTCTTGCTGCCGTTGCTGTCCAAAGAGAATTTAATGCATATTAAATTGCATATTAAAATAGCTAAAAGAGGGTAGAGTCCAGTTTCAGTTGGTTGTCGAGTTGCAACCCAAATGCAAAATGCAAAATGCATGCCGCATGTCTACTAAATTAACATCATCGTTTAACGCAGGCGCAACGGCTGCCAACAACAACAACACGGCTAACAATCGCTGTGCCAGTTTATTTGGTACCAAGCAGTCTCGCCATGTCGTTGTTGTTGCTGTTGTTGTTGTTTTTGTGTGTGGCCATGGTACCATGCAGTCTCGTTAGCTGACTTAACTACCACAAGTGGGCTGTTTTAACAGTTGCTGCATTGTTGGCTCACAAGTTATGGGAAGTAAAAGTTTCAGAATATCTAAAAGATTTATGTTTATTGCCATTTTAAAGTCTATGAACTCCCTTTTTTACACAGAAACACAATATTAAATACTATTATTTCTAGTATGTTTTGCTTTCGGCAAGTTTAACATTTTCAAAGCCGCGCTTAACAGCATCACGCTAACAGTAACAGTAACAGTTACAGTTCATGCACTGTGAATGGCATGTTGACTTTTGCAGCTTTTGCCATGGTTGCGTAGCCAAGCGTTAAGTTGTTTATACTAAATATGTATATGTGCATTTTTTGTATATACGTATGTACATACGTACATATGTACGTTAGCGTTAGCGATTGTTAGCTTGGTTGTCGTTTTGCAGTTTTGCAGGCATTTCATTGTCACTCATTAGACGATTCGCAGTAAAAAGCCAGATAACATTCCAAGCCAATTCCAATTTTAGGCGCTTTGATAAGCCAAACAAACATTCCTGGACTTTTAAATATATATATTCATATATATTTGTTTAGCATAAATGAGTTTTTGAGCTTTTTCCGAGTCATTCTGCTAGCTGGGTGCGAAATTATTTAAAACTATTGCGCACAAAAATTCATAATAATTGCTTTCATTATATTTTTGGCCCATGACTTCATTCATTCAACGTCGCCTGGCAGCACGCAGCCTCTACACACACACACACACACACACTCAACACGCACACCATCAACAAAAAGCAATTAAAATCAAAGTTGAATAGTTAACAATCAGGCAAATCGACGTGGACTTGAATTATGGCGAATCGGTGGCATGCGCGAATGATTCAGTCAAAAATATATATATTTCTATTGCTATGCCGTTGACGTTTCGATACCCTGTTCGTGATGGATTTAATAAGTTTTTAAGTTTGATTTATTTTTATCGATAGCAGAGTACGCGAGAGCCAATCACTTTTGACTTATAATGCGACTGCTTGTATGTATGAGAGACAGTTATTTAAATTGATACAAAGCGGCCGGCCAACAAATAAAATCAATTGGCAGCTAATCAAAGCACAATGCAAACAAATTGCCAACACATGCTCTCAACAAGATCGATCGATCGATCGATTCATAATGGGCATGCGTTCATTAGCTTCTTATACATGGGGTGACGCCATCCACAAAAGTAGAAGAGTGGACACATTGACATTTACATTTACAGCTGTTGTTAAAGCTCAACAGTTGCTAAGCTGTTACTTTATACTCTCAACATATCGATTATGCAATTATTATGCGGCCGGCAAACGTATTAAAAATAAATGCATGGACACACACACA
The DNA here is from genome assembly GCA_035044465.1 of Scaptomyza tumidula. Lineage (NCBI taxonomy): Eukaryota > Metazoa > Arthropoda > Insecta > Diptera > Drosophilidae > Scaptomyza > Scaptomyza tumidula. Next base: position 14,365,229 of record JAWNNW010000444.1, on the reverse strand, counting down.
CGCATACGCACGCACATTCGAACTCGTTCTCGAACTCTCACTCGATGGCAATAAATCGTGCAATTCGAATCCAATTAGCATAAAGCAGCGGTCGCTGCTGCGCAGAGGTCGTCGTGTGGGTAATGCGAGACAGCAACAGCTGCTGCTGCTGCTAACTCTCCTCCTGTAACAAACTACTGACGTACGTAGGTATTAAGCTATTCAGCTGTTTCCAGTGGCGCCATCTATTTAAAAGCCTACACTTTGTTTTTTCAACGCAACGGTGTTACGTTTATTATTTATGTACGTATTTGCACTTAAGTTCGTATTTAATGGCACTCACGTGTTGCGCGACAGCTGCTAATTATACCACCCAAAAAAAAAACATATATATACTAAACACAAAAGCTGTATTTGATATTTGGCCAACCGATTGATGAACTTTATTTCTACTTATTCTACAAGCAATTTGGCCATAAATCAAAAAACGCGACGACAACAAAAATGCGCTCAACTTAATTGAAAGCATCAACAAGCCAATAAAAAATCAATTTAAATAAGCATAAACAAACACACACACGCACATACAAAGAAAAATACCAACACATTGAGTACATGGCACGAAACGATGCGGGAGGTGCTAAGCGATATGCTCAAAGAAAAAAGTCTACAAAAAATATACACATACATACATACACAATATATATTTCAACCAATTTGTTTATTTGTTGTTGCTTTTGTTTGAAATAGCGACGCTGTGTCTGCTATGAATTTTCATTCATTTTCAAACACACACACACACAGACGCACACACACCAATGCAAATAAACACAAAAATTTCACACTTGCCGCTCTTTCCAATTGGCACATGAAAGTAAAGTATAAAGAAGAAGAGCAATGGAAAAATTTGCAATTTTAATCGAATTATTTAATAGTTGTTGGAATGTATGTCGACGCCGAACGTAATTGTGTTCGAGCGAACCACGCAAATTGATAAAAATATGCAAATGTATAAAAGCAACAAAAAAGTTATATTTAATTGAATTGTTATTGTTGTTGTTGCTGTTATTCATTTTGGGGGCCTGTCTGACTACGCATACAAAAACACAACACATACATATGTATACATATGTATGTACGTATGTATGTATTTGTTTTCAGCTCTTTGCTCATGTGTAAAATTTATTGTTAGCGGCTCTCGCTCTTTGAGCTCCTTTTTGTTGTTACTTTTGTACTTGGAATCGTAAATTAGACAAGTCGGACACACACACATTTGCATACATGTAGATGTCGTTGTAGATATGTGTATGTATGTACGTATGTATATTTTTGTAATGCAAAAAACATTGAAATCGCAGACAGATTCTATTTATAGTTATATAGTTGACGGCAGATGCGAATTGCGCAGCTGGGTTGTTGGTAGACAACACCTTTGATGCCAGATAGATAATACATACGCATACACGCATACGCATACACGCATACGGATACATACTCAACAACAACAACAAGATCAACACACGAAATGCATTACGATTTATTTTTAGCACACACTTTGCAGTTGCAGTTTGCAGACATTCGCTATTTTTAGACTTTGCGACTAGACAGACGATTTACGATCTACGATCTACGATTAACAAGTACTCGCGCTTTGCCTTGACGTTGTATATATCTCTATCTCACTCACACTACTCTGTGTGTGTTGCGTTTGTTGTTGTGCCGACAACGACCGAACGACCGACCGAGCGACCGAACGACCGACCGACCACCCGTTGTGCCTTGGCCTGGGAGCCGGGGTCTGGGTCTGTTCCCTTACTTTTTGCGGTTTCAAGGTTCAGCTTGGCCCATATCCACTTACCTACTGGTTGGTTAAGTAAGCGGTTTTTTTTTCACAGCCAGAACTTAATTGTATCTTGTGACTCGTGACGTCTATAAATAAACTCGGCCAGACAGTAAATTGTGCTATTTATAAACTGTTTCCGGTACTTAGCTACCTATACACATTATCATATTATACATACAAATATCTATATATATATCAGCATAAGCAATTGCACTGAGCGAAAATAATACTTGAGATTGAAGCTTAATAAAAGCTTCAAAATATATGAAGAATTCTCTATTTCTTCTTTAAATCTCTTTCTTCATAAAAATCCCTTTCGAGAAAAGTTTTTGTATATCTTTATTAAAGAAGGAAAAAAGAGAATAGAGTTTGAATATTAAAAAAAGTTTTTTCACAATATTTTAATTGACATTTTGCAGTGTTCTAGAAAGATCATCTAGTAAAAACTGCATAAAATAAAGTATATTTTCCATTTATTAAAATCTTATATATGATTTTGTATCTCGTTTTTTACAGATGTGTTCCCGCAACATAAAGATCTCGGTGGTGCTGTTTCTTGTCTTGATACCCATAATCACAGCGTTGCCACACAGTCACAATCTGTCGAAACGCAGCAATTTCTTTGATCTGGAATGCAAGGGCATCTTCAATAAGACAATGTTCTTTCGCCTCGATCGCATCTGTGAGGATTGCTATCAGCTATTCCGTGAAACGAGTATACATCGACTATGCAAGTAAGTACAAAAATACTTAAAAAGAGAACCCTTTGAGAAACTCACCACTAACTCACCACATTACTAAAACGACAACTAACCAGCAGACAATACACTAAGGAACCACCTTCTAAGGAACCACCATACCCTCAGAAACTCACCACTCACCATAATACTAACCACTTCTCCCCCCCTGCCATTTCCCCACTTCCTGAAGCAACGTCCTCAACACAGGTTCCACAAAAAGCAGTTCAAGGCGTTTCCATCGCAAAATTGAGACGAAAAAAAAGAGAATACTTTTACCATGGCCATATTTTGGAATGGAATATGACCCTGACATCGTTTATTCATCATTCAACTTTTCTTGTACTAAATATTCTGACACATTATTCAAACATTTCTAGCTCTGTTGATTTCTTACCTATTTCTTTTTCTGAGAACTTTTTTGAGTTGACTTTTATCTATCTACATATCTTATCTATGTACATACATACATACATACATATGTATAATATTCTTATCTATTTGCTGCAGGGCTAATTGTTTCGCCCATCAAACCTTTGGAGAATGCCTTAAAGTGCTGCTCATCGATGATGAAGAGATTGTACAACTACAACAATATCTCAAAGTTATCAATGGCTCACCCAATCCCTTTCACAAGCCAATCGTTTTCAAATACTAAATACAAAAACTTTTGTCCTTTTTTTTGTTGCCTATTTTATAATTGTTGTTTTTTCGGTTTGATTTTGATTTGTGTTTGATTTTGAGTGTGTGTTTTGTTTTGTTTCTTTTATTATAGGAAAGACTGCTTTGATTCGAAATGGTTTGGCGAATGCGTTAAAGTGCTAAGAACACCGACAGAAGAGATAGCAAATTTACAGCACTTTTTGAAAGTCGTAAATGGATCGCCAATATCGTTTAACATGGCGCCGAGTACATAACTTTAAGTGTTTGGCAACACAGCAACAACAACATCATCGAACACCACCAGAAAAACCACTCACACATACACACACACAAATGGAATGCAAAGTGGAATCAAACTCTCTCACACACACCAACTCACACCAACACACACACATCTGATGAATCTAAAGAACAACAAGAACAACATGAATAACTACTATACGACAAGCAGAAGAAAACAAATTAATTATTAAGCGCCCAAAATTTAATTCGTACTTATTTATTACTGTATATGCTTTACAGTTTTTTTTTACCTATACTATATGTGTTTTTTTAAAAACGAATTATTTTTTAATTAATTTATTGAAACGTTATGCGTTTGTTGTAAGTGAGGGAAACACACACACACACACACACACAGGGGGGGACAATTGAACACACACCACACATGGGAACCGTGGAAGTGAGACAGCACACACACACACACACACAAGAAGGGGAATTATAAACACGTATATAGTATGTTTATATTGGTTTGGAGATTCTTTTCCCAGTTTAAAATATCTCGACAATTTGACCCCGGAAGCCGAAGAAGTATTTATTTCTAAGTATTCTTAGCTTGTTTATTATTGCGTTATCTATGTAAAATAAAAGATCAATTGTTTTAATATACTTATTTAATGTATAATTATTATTTTTTTGTATTGTATGTTAACTAAAAAACAAAAACAAAAACAAAAGAAAAGCAAACAGAAAACAAATTTGCGTATTCCAAGCAGCATTTACATTTACATCAAAAGGGCAAAAAAATACCACAAGATAATCACACAGCACACACACACATACACTCACAGACACCGACCGAAAGACCGAAAGTATTTTGCAAATGTATTACATTTTTGTGCTATTTTGTAAAGATTTAAACCGTAATTAGCGTAAAATTTGTTGGCAAAAAAAAAAGAAAAAACAAATTATATACATATACCCACGACGACGAGGAGGAGCAGGAGGAGGAGGAGTACATACAAATATTTTAGTCTAAAACGCAATTTGTGCAAAACACAAGCAAAATAAAAAATCATTGATTGAAAAAACACGCAAAAATTGAATTAAAATATATAACAAAAAAAACCTATGCATTAAAAATGTAGCAAAAAAAAAAAACAAAAACAAAAAGAAACAAACTAAACACAACACAACAAAGAACACAATTATGAATATTGTATGTAAAATAATAAACAATCGCTGGCTATTTGAGGGCATCCAAAATTGTGATAAATGAAATTAGAATGCGACACTGACCAGGGAGACAGAGAGACAGAGAGAGAGTTGCAAAGAGCACGAATGCAAAGCAAAGCAAAGCACAGAGCTAAGAGAGTCATAGCATAAACAAAACGAAAGAGAGAGAAAGCAACAAGTGCTGTGCCAGCTGTCAATGATGTTTGGCGCGTTTCCGACGCGACTAAAAACGCGCTCTTACCGTTTTTTTTTTTGTTTTGTGGTACGTTTTCAGTTTGAAATTATTACTATTCATTTATTGTTGATTTTGTTTTTTGCCATGTTTTTTCTAGTGCAATTTTTTGACATTTTTCACAATGCACGAAACAAAAAACCATTTTTGAACAGGCACAATTACATTTTTTGCAATTTGGCCTCCGACTCTTCGCCCTTTTTTTTTGTGAGCAAGAGAAAGAGCGCAGCCTGAAATCGATATCGATACTTTTGAGTTGAGATTCTAATGCAAATGTTCTTATCCCCCAACAGGCAAGACTGCTTCGGATCGCCATTTTTCAATGCCTGCGTTGAGGCACTGCAGCTGCACGAGGAGATGGACAAGTACAACGAATGGCGCGATACCCTGGGACGCAAGTAAAGGAACGAACGGACAAATGGACGGGCAATACGACGACGAGACGGCGGAATAAAGCTATAGCAAAAACGCATAATACCGAGTACCACATATATACTATATATATATAAACATATATAAAATTCTATATATTACACACACACACACGATCGAGCAACAAGAAAAAAAAACAAAAAAAATATATATATATCAAAGCGAAATTACGCAAAATACCTTTATGATTAAGTAAAAAGAATGAAAGAATCAAAAAAAAAACCACAAAAAAAAGAATAATCAACTACAAATTTGTATTATTTTGCGCAAAACACTTCTCTAATAGAAATTTGTATAATTGTTTTTCATCTTTAAGGTTCCCCAAACCCAACAATTTAAGTATAGTTTTCAACCTTTTTTATATATATGTAAATGTATGTATGGTTTGTTCACATTTTTAGTTCAAGCAAAGGACAAAAGAGGGATTTTTAGTTCAAGCAAAGAACAAAAGATGGATAAAAAAAATGGAAAGCAAGACAAACTGAAAAATTCAAAATGTCTGATGTAAATAAAATTTAATTTTGTTTTTGCTTCTTTTTTTTGCTTACATACAAAAGGTATTTACCATTTTACATATATATATATAAATATATATTTTGTAAATTTGTTTGTGTATCCTTTAAGTAATTAAATTACTTTGTTACGTTATCGTTTACGTTCTAATTCTAAACCGCCAAACTTAAATCGAAGAAGAAATTTTATAGACACACACACTCACGCACATAAACGTACACATAACCAGCACAGCATATTTCGATATAACATAATATGTGTAACCCTTATTAATTTAAACTTGTTTGGATCTAGTCGTAAAATATAAATAAAAAAAACTGTATATTTCAATTGGAGAGTATCCCAAAGTCGAATTTGTTGTTTTTGTGGTTTTTTAAAGCATTTTTCAGCTGCATCAATTTGTATTTTTGTTTTTATTAATTCGATATTTTGTGTGTGTGTGGTGTTTATATTTATTTAAATGTGAGTTTTCCAAAATATATTTCGAAGAATTTCACAACGCGTGCAATTCAAAGGAATTTCGATACAATTCAGCTACGATATAATATTGTTATATTGACAATCAATTCAATTCAATTCAATTTCAATTATTCACTTGAGATGGATGTAGTGCCAAGTGTCGACTGTAAAGGAAGCAAAAAGATTTAAACATTTAACAACTATTTATTTAATACACATAAAAACAATTAAGAAGAAAGCCAATTACAAAAGTGTTTTGTGTCTGTAGAAATATTTATAAAAGGGGGGGAAAGCATGCAGGATTGGATTTGTGTGTCCAGTTTTTGCAGTTTATAAGCTTGGCGGGATAACTTGAATAAGCATGCAGGATTGGAATTGTGTTGTCCAATTTATGCAATTGTGTTTTTGGTCTACAATGTAGCGCGAACATAGAAAACCTTACCTGTGTCGACAACCTCCTCAACTTCGCCACCATCCGACGCCTCATTTAGAATCTTGGTAGCCTCTTCTTTGCTTACAACAAACTCGGAGTTCGAATTGGTAAGATTTTGACTGCAAAGTAAAGAAAACTTTTATAAACTCTTCTTTTTCCAAACTGGCGTTTAGCAATTAGAATACGAACCAAGCTATTTCTGGGATGCCAACATTGGTCTGATTGATCAATGTTTGCCAAAACTTGTGCGTCTCGGCAATAATCGAGGTGGCAAAGTCAGCACTCTTTGCATCCCCGTTGAACGCAAATTGATTCTCCGGCTTGCCATCGGGTATCTTGTAGATCTAAGAAAGAAAACAAAAAACATTTAGTGTATGTTCGTTTTAGATATTATTAAGCGTACCTTAAACCACTCGACGGTGGCACGCAAGAGACCCGGAAAGTATTGATCCACATCGGAGACATCGTGGACCTTCGATGCCAAAGGATCATTCACATCGATGGCAAGGATCTTCCAATCGGTTTCACCCTCATCAATCAACGCTATTGTACCAAGGACCTTCACTTGAACAACATCGCCACGCTTCGCCACACGATAGCCAATCTCGAGCACATCAATGGGATCGTTATCACCCTTGCAACCCGTCGATGGTTCAATATGATTGGGGTTCTCCCATGTTTGGGGCAATGCACCATAGTTCCAAATGTAACCCTTGTGGGGGAAACAATTAGCCACATAACGCAATTTACCCTTCTTGATGTCCTGCTTAATAGGATTCATGGGCGTCTTCAAGCTTATCTATTAAGTAACACGCAATTGGATATTTTATCATTATTCAACTTTTTGATAAAAATTCATGTTGTTGTTGTTGTATATTTACCTCCATTTTGGCGTTTGTCCAACGTGGCACCTCAACGACCATGTTGTAGATGCTTTTATCCTCATTGGCAAACAATGGAATGTCGTGCATTGGTGATATAACATTGCCGCAATTGTTTTCTGTGTATGAACAAATTGTAATTAATATGCCACAAAAATTGAACACGCAATCAAATGATAAATTACATTAGACAAAAAGTTACGAGTCAAACTTTTGATATACTCTTTAAACAGCAGTTCGATAATTTCTTGAAATATATGACAAGAATAAAGATATGACACGAGCGTCGTTCAATAATAAACAATCATAAAGCTAAAGTCCATTAAAGTCGGCATCGACTGATTCACCTTGTCCAGTGTCATACATACATGTACTTGTGCATGTATGTGTGTGTATGTGTATGAAAAGCTTGAGTCGCCGGCAGCTAAAAATTTAGCTGATAAAGCAGCGTTTTTTTTAATGCCAACTACTTGTTGCATAATATTCAAGATGTGTTATGCACAACTTACTTATATTTAAGGATATTAATCACTGCTTAGCTTTATAATTAAATTCATTTGCAAACTTACTAAAGTACAGGCTATAGCCAGGCGAGTTCTCTGCGCCCTTAGCGACGGTTTGATAGAGTGGCATGATTAATTTATTTGTCCGTAAACTCCGTTGTTGTATCTGTCTATAACTGGTTGGAACTGTTATTGATGACGCTGCTATAACCGGCCTGGACAATCGTCTACCCAATACACGTGAGGTTGCAGTATATGCGCTCCTTATAGATCCAGCTAACATTCTGCTGCGGCAGCGTTGCCATACCTATGACTAAAAAATTCCTAAAAAATACTGCGTCTTTACTTAAAACCACTTAATTGAATTTAAGAGGTTAGAGCTGAAACAAAGACGGCTTTGAATATTTTAACATGTTACTTTAATAAATAAACACACTCATACACATAGTTATTAATCTGAAATGATTTAATTGTTGCTGCAGTTGACATTCTTTGGTATTAGCTTACAGTGAGACCGCACTATTGTAAAAAAAAAATCGATTGATTTTCTTTTATCAGTCAATCGAATATTACTAGTTGTATCATTCTCCACGCTGACAAAATTCAGTGAAATTAGAAGTCGTCGCTTTAGTTTTTTGGAATAAAAATCGTAACTTGACATATTTAATTACAAAAGTGTTTGCATAAGTGCAGTGTCCAATTTGTAAAGTGTACTGCCAAACATTAAATACTCAAAATACAGTGCTGCAAAGTGCAATAGAAACAATAATATTTGCTGCAGCTGCTCTCTTGGCAACAAGTAGAAATTTCATCGCCTCGACCCTCCACCCCTATAATCGTCATGCAAAACTCAAGATCGAGAGGCTCGTCATATAGGCCACATCGTCGGACAGCTGCGCCTCCAACAGCCACCAGATCAAGCGCAGCCATCACGAAACAAAACGTCGAGGCCAGCAATAATCAAGTTGGCAATGATGATAACGCGTGCGTGGTTTGTTTTAAAAACTTTGATATTTACTCAATTGGGGACTGCGATCATCCCGTGTGCTATGAATGCTCCACACGCATGAGGGTTCTCTGCCAGCAGAATGAGTGTCCCATTTGTCGCCATGTTCTATCCAAGGTAAATATTATGCTAAAAGACATTATTTTGTGCTTTTAAAGCATATATTAAAATTCTCACACTGAATGAATTGTTATCAGTTTTTGCTGTAATCTATGATAAAATCATGAAATCAGCTCTCCCTTTCGAAATCGTTTTATGTCAGCACATCATAATTACGTTGTATGAAAGATAAGCCAATTATGACTCTTTTCCTTTTCCTCTCATATTACAGGTTTTGTTTACGTTGGAGAAGTTACCATATCGTGAGCTTGAAGCGAACAATCGTTCGGATTTCTATAGCAAAAAGTATCGAATTGGCTTCTGCAGCGCTGAAATTCAACAGAAATTCTATCAGCTACTTGATCATCCATGCCCGATGTAAGTTGAAACTGTTTATGTTGTTTTGTTTATTTACTTAAATCACAATATTTTTTTTGTAATAGTTGCGAAGCACCGCCTTATCGTACCTTTGATGCACTACGTAATCATGTGCTGCGAGAACATCAGATGTACTTTTGTGATCTCTGCGTGGAGACGTTAAAGATCTTCACATTTGAGCGCAGATGTTACACACAGGCGGAACTGGTGAGACACAATGCCAAAGGTGATCCGGAAAACACATCGCATCGTGGTCATCCATTGTGCGAGTATTGCAATGAGCGTTATGTGGATCGCGATGAACTCTTTCGCCATTTGCGACGCGATCATTATTTCTGTCACTTTTGTGATGCTGATGGCTGCAATGATTTCTACAAGTAAGCAAGCATCTTAATGTCTATAAACCACACTTAACTTATCCAACTTATTTTGCAGCGTCTATGCGGACTTGGCTGATCATTTTCGCAAGGAGCACTATCTGTGCGAGGAGGGTAAATGCGCCACCGAGGAGTTTACTGGCGCTTTTCGCAATGAGATTGAATACAAAGCGCATGTGGCCAGTGTCCATGGCAAAACGTTGAACAAACAGCAGGTGAAACAGACGAGGACATTGCAATTGGAGATAACATTGGGTCCACGCGGTCGTCGAGAACAAGGCATGGCTAACATGAGATCACGGTAAGTTAAGTTGAGATATTGATAAATCGTTAAATCACATTCGTTCTCTGTAAATCAGCAACAATGAGGAGCAACATGAGTATGAGGATGAGATGCCAATTAATAGCTCGCAGCGTGGACAACCTGTGACAATTGACGCTGGCAATGAGGAGGAGTTTCCCATGCTGGCTGGCATTACGCCGGGTCCGAATGTTTCGTTGGTTAGAGCGCCGCCGCCATCAATGCGTAATATAAGCGGATCTTCGGGACTTGCACGCACAAAAGAAAACTTTCCAGCTCTGGGCGGTGCTGCCGGGGCTAGCATATCGAATATTAGAGCTGCTCAGTTCCAGCAGCCTGCAGCGGCATCTTTTAAGAAGTCAGCGCATGCGGGAGCCACATCAAGTGGAGGCGTTGTGGCTCGTGCCAATGCACCAGCTAATGGAATGCTCTTGCATGTCTCGAATCGACCAGCTGCTGGTGCTGCCAACGGAGGCAAGAAATCAACGCCGGACATGGACTTTCCAGCACTGCCCGGTGGTAAAGGCAAGAAGTTCGTGCGCAATCTGGAAGAGGATATGCTACCCAGCGGATCAGCAGTGCCAATGACAAACATGGCGGCCAAGCATCGCTCTCTGGTCGATGATTATGTTTCAGTCGCACATCCGAGCACACATCAAAAGTTACAAATGGTACAAAAGGAGGAGTTAGAGGCTAAGGCACGTCAGGAGGCGCTCAAGAAGAGTGCACCCAAATTAACAGCACTTGAATTTCCCACATTGGGTCCGAGCTCCAAACCAGCAGCATCCCTGTTGGCTAGACCCAATGGTGGCGCCCTAAATTGGTCCAAGCCCGTTTCAGAGAAAAAACAAAAGGATTTAGATAATCGTAAATCTAAAGTGGCGCCGGCTCCCTCGTTGCCCAGTCCAAAAGGCTCTATTACCACCATAAACAACAATAAAAACAACGCTATCAAGCCGGAACCACAGCCACAGCAGGCTAATAAGAAGGATAAAAAGTCCAAAGAGAAGAAACCGTTGCAGGAAACTCAACCAAAAGCGAACAAACAAAAGGAAAAGAACAACAATAATACAAAAAACAATAACAATAACAACAACAACAATGATGACAAATCGGTGGCCAATGGCAATTTAACAAACACCGTACGTGCACCGCCTGGTTTAAATAGTGGTGCACCAGCAGTTAAACCACCGCCTGGCTTTATGTCCAATGTGACAGTTAATTCGGTGGCCAAGCTATCTAATAATATGACCTTTACCAGCTCAATGGGCGATAACTACAGCATTGCGCCGACTGCTTTAAGCTATACAGATCCGCCAGACACCACAAACAGGAATCAAGTGAGAGCGCACCACACTATTCATTTATCCATTCCATTCCAAGCAATTTTAAACTAAGTAAATTTGTTTATCTCACAGAATTTGGTTGATCAATTGCGCGAGATGCTGCAAACACCGGAAGCTTTTAACGAATTTCGTTTGCTCTCGTCCAGATTTCGTGATGGAACATGCACTGGACAAGCTTATTATGATCACTGCAAGGCGGCCATGTCAAATAGGTTCCATAGCTTTTTTCCGGAACTATTAGTAATGCTGCCCGACATAGGCAAACAACAGGTTGATCAATCCACATCCCCCATTTATTTCTTTATTATTATGTTTTTGTATTCTGTTTTAAAGGAACTCTATCTGGTGCACAAGCAATATGTGAACACATTGACGCCCACACAGACCAAATCGCTGCCGAGATTAGAAGTGTGTAGCAATTGCAAGCAAATCGTTATGCCCAACGATTTTGTCACCCATCAGGAATCGCACGAGCTGGTGAAGAATTATCCCACAATTGGCAGTGCAGGCTCGAATAATGGAACAGGTGCTGCAGCCAAGAATCCACAACGCAAATAAATGTCCCAGATTGTTATAACAATCATAAATAACAACCACAACACCAGCGATTAATTGCTAGGCTATGCTTTATCCCCATGTAGATTTTGTATGTATGTAATTAACGATTTTGGTTGTAGCTTGCAATTGGAAACAATACCAATCAACAATGTACACAAAAAAAACCAACTCTTTGAATGTGAAAGTAGCTTAACTGTATGTATTCAACTATATATATATAACTAGGCCCGTTGCATGAAGCGTTTAAAACGTTTCGTGATTAAAATGCGATTGGCACTTGTGGAATGCAGCTGGTTTTTTTTTAATGTATAAAGTAAACAATAACAACAGCACGAGTTCTGAATAAAGTGCAAAACAATCTAATTGCAATTCAACATTTTAGCAAATGATTACTTTTAACAAACCATTTTAGTAATAATTAATAAATACAATCGGTTGTTAAATGAAAACTCAACTATCATATTTATTGGGCTATCTTATCAATTTGGGCCAGAGTATTTTGGCAGTGATCTCTTAATCTGACTTTCAATGAAAGCAGCAGAAACAAATTAAACTCTGTGTTATCTTAACTTTCAAATTTAAATAGCTGAATTAGAGCCCATCAAACATTTGATGAACCAAATTGTAATTTTCTGCCTTGGTATCAAAAGTATTTAGTATTTTTTGGTATTTGGTCTCACTGCTGTTTCAAGCTATTTTTACTATCGATAACTAATATTCTCGATAATTAGTGGCCTAAACTACGATGGAGCGGCGCGAGGATGTGCTCAAGCAGGTAGGCAAATAATTTATATATAACAATGAATATGTGCAAGGCGAAGTTCGTTTTAGGAGCTCAATCGAAATGCCTATGAAACGGAGCGTTGGACAACCTATAAAGAGGACAATATAGCTGCAATGAGCAACTTAGATATGTTTTCTAAAAAACTTAGCGTCGAGGTTATGGTGCCAATTGGCAAAAGGGCGCTTATGCCGGGTGAACTGATCCACACGAACGAACTGTTGGTTGGCCACTATCAAGGGTACTTCTCTGCTTGCTCAGTACATAAGGCCAAGGAGATATGCCAGCACCGTCTGGAAGTGGCCGATGAGACCCTTCAGAAACTGCAAGTTGAGGCAGATTTGTGGCAGTAAGTGAAGTTGAACACACTTTAAGGTATTGATTTTAACGCATATATATTATAGAAACAAACTGACAACGCCTGTACTCGAAGGCGCTGTGCCCAGTGCTGGTGAAATTGAAATAGTGGAAGAGTACATCGAGGATGAGCAAAAAACTTGGCTAAAGAAGCACAAAGAGCGCCTTCGTAAGGAGAAAGCACAGGAACGCAAAGAGCGTGATGCGAATGTCAATGATACAGACACAGACGATACACTCAAAGAGTTGGAAGAGCGTGAACTAATGCAGGAACTGGGCATCAATCCAGACGATCTTAATACAAATGAACTTCTCGATCTCCTCAACGAAGCAAGATCAGAAGTTGATCAACTTCATAGCAAATATTGTGGTACAGAAACTAATCCAGTAAAGACGGATGAAGAGATATTCGATATGCTAGATAAACTGGAAACACACGAGCAGAATGAGATGATCGAAATAGATCCCGAGTCGGAGCAAAATCTAAAAGGCACCCAAGAAATGGTACGTAATTTAATGAAGGATCGCCCCGAAGTCAAGGACTCAAGGCAGCGCGTACGCATTGAGAAAAGCAATGTCGAAAAGCCAAGTGACATGGATATTGAAACTAGTGACGAAGAAGATGGAAACAAGAATCAAGCAAATGAGAAAGAAGAGATTGCTGATATGGAAGATATGTCTAATGATGTTAATGAGGAGTCTGGTATTGAAATCGTGGAAGAGTACATCGAGGAAAAAACTGAGGAAAACACTGAAGAAGAGATAAGTGATATGGAAGATATGACATATATGTATAATGATGATGATAATGAGGAGTCGGATCAGCCAGAGGAAGTCAAATTAATAAAAGACCAAATGTCACTTTTACCCAAAGGAGAGCGAATGGTATTTTTGAAGACACAATTAGACATAATCAAAGCTAAAATGCGTAAAATGCAAAAGGAATGCTTTATCAGTGATGAGCTAACAAACTTAATGAACGTGGTTGTCCATCTGCAGGATGATCTGCAAGAGATGTTGTTCGAGCAAGAAGATAATGAACTCAACGCCGAGGAGCCGTCCGATGATGCTGAATCCTTAACCGAACCGATTCATAGACAAAAGCGACGCATCTCGTTTGCCGCAACCGATGAGCAATTGGTTTTCAAAGAACACGAACCCGTTGACAGAATGTTGCCTAAGGCCAAACAACATGAACGTGATGTAATTCAACTAGATGCATCACTGCAACCAGTTCGGCAGGAAGTCAGCCAAAAGAAGCCGGCAATAGTCGGCAGCTCATCTCCGCAAATAATGCAAAAGGTTGAAAAAAATCTGGAGTTTGTCAAAGACAATCAAAGTGTGCAGGACTTTGATTTGGTCAATCAAATACTTGAGGCAGTGACAGGACGAATATCTACACTGAAAATAAACTTTAGTCATTCCGATGCGACAGCAGCTGTTGATGATTTCGATAAAAGTTCGATTCCCAGCAATCCGTCACACTTGTATAAGCTATATAAAAAGGCTTTGGCTAAGGAGCAGGTCGATAACGTGGTTCCCATTTATACCAAAAGTTTCGAGGGGGAAGAGGCGGTAAAGGTGCCCATTTTAAATGAGAAGGAGCGAGATATGGCCTACGTTGATCTAAGAGCTGAGGTAAGTAATAAACAAGGAGCAGAATAAGGGTTAGGCAAACTTGCTTAAAAAATTTCTTTATTTTAGTTTTCCAAACCTGCAATCAGCAGTGCAGAAACAAAATCCATTTTGCGTAACAAATCTGCTGTAAATGCTGAAACTCATCCGCCAGCTTCCAACAAGCCAAACAAAAAGGGCAGAAACCGAAATAAAAAGAAGCAACGCACCATCGATGATGAACTGCGCGACATGAGCGCATACCAAAAGGTCATGCACGATCTGGTTGAGACGTCGGAGCCGACCGAACCGGAACCGTTGCCCCAGGGAAAATATATTAATGCGAATGCGCCAAAGAAGCGCATTAGTCGCTTCAAGGAGCAACGTGCTATGAGCAAGACATAGTTGTTGTGTGAGATATGTACATTCTTTTATTGTGTGTGTAAAAAAGCTGAAAAATTACTTTATGTACATACAAATTTCTTTAAACTGTGTTGCTTTCTGTTTGTTATTAAACGCACACACACATACAACATTAAACATCTAGAATTGTGTGATTTTATTTATAAATTAAACACTATTTACTAGTCCGTTTCAACGGAATTTATTATTTAAAACATTTACATTTACTTACAATCAGATATATATATATATTTATATTTTTGATTTATTATTTTAAATGGGATGCAAACTCAAGCGCTGCGCCTGAGAAAGTTTGAAGCAGCTTTAGCTTATTTCACAGGACGCACAGATCATGTATTAATGTGTGTGTAGAATATTTTTTTTTTTTTCTGTGCAAATTGCAAAATTGCCTAAATTAGTTTTGTGTTCATGTGTGTTTTAAAAGTAGATACATATTAACTACTAATACATACAGTGTGCACATCTCATTCTTATATATAATCTCATTACTTGCTTTTTACAAGCGTTAAGATCAGCTCTCTACATATGTAAAGTTTCCAAATTCGCTTGATGGTTAATGTTTCTCGAGTGAAACTCATACCACAAAGAAGTTGGATTTCGTTGACTTGTTACATATTAAGTTTTGTTTTGTTTGTTTTTTGTTTTTATGAAGAGTGGGTACATTTAAAATGTCAAAAGAGGCATCGAAGATAGCTCGTCTGTCATGGCCATGTCAAGCAGCAGTTTGTAGTACAAAATTTACAAGTTCATTATCAAGTTGTAGAATGACTAATCTTCTTCTAATCCAAGAAATTCACGTTCTAGAGCAGCGCCCATCATATTCCATTCGCCATCATCCTCATCCTCCTGATTGTTTTCACTATTTGAATCGGAGCCCATTTCCAAATCCGATGGCAGCTCCTCGCCTACAAATATTTGATTTTTAAATTTGATTTAAAATTGAGTTAAACATAATATTAAAGCTTACCTCGTCGAAATTTGGCACTTGGTATATCGTCGTTATCCTCATCGCCCTCGTCTTCAATTTCATCTCCTTCGTTGGAGCTCTTGTCAAAATCGGCAACGGTGCCGGGTGCACTTAACATCACATCTTCGTTGCGTGTAAAGAAATCGTGTGCACGATTTGAGCTTTCATCCTCGCGTTTGCGTTTCAGCAATTTTTTGTCCATTGGAGGGTTTTCTACAAAAGCACCAATTAATTAATTTCAATTAAAGGATATATGACTAATATATATCTATTTGCTTACCAAAATTAGCTGGACCCTCGTCGCTGGACGATGACTCCGACTCAAAGAACGTTTCGTAGTCCTTGTTCATGGACTCAATGTCTGCATTTGTGAACACCAGCAGCGGATTGAGCGTTTCACGGAAATTGCCACTCTGCTCCTGTTGCATACTGCTCGACGGCGAAATCTCTGATCTCTCATTGTAGTTGACCACGTGCTCCGGACTATGACAATGTGCCGGCGGTTGGCGACCCTTGTTGCGCATTTTGCGATCGAGTGGAAATAGACGTTCATCGACATGCTCCCAACGTTCGGCGCAAGCCCACAACCAATTGGCATTGACTACACGAATGTTAACCTCCTTTTTGGCGGCATTGACTTTGTAGGTGCCCGCATTGACGGCCACTAGATGTGTGATATCCTTGTTTATGTTCGACTGAACCTCAGCACCCAAACTCTTTGCTATGCAATAGGCGCGCGATTGCTGCATTTGCATTTGGGTCGGCACCAACCCGGAGAAGACTAGATTCTGTCCACGCAACACTTCGCTACGAATTTTCGGCACAACTATCTTTAGATCGGGTATCTCTGTGGTCTCATCGTAGATGGCATAGAAGCGTTTGTGTATGTTACGCAATATAACCTCCAAATAGAGTAGATAATCATCGGGATCCTCGATTTCGATTTGTTTTTGACCATCGCTGTTTAGTTTCACATTTGTACATGTGCTTTGGGATGTTGTGGCGACATCATCATCGCTTAATCTTTTTGCCATCTCATCGTTGCCCTCTGGCCCCTGCTTATCTTTGCCGCTTGTGGACGACGTAATGCTTTCGTCATCCTCTTCTTTTGTCGACGGCGGCAATTTCTCCGCATTGTTTGAACTCTCCATTGGCACATCATCAATGACAACAATGTCATCACTATCGCTGCCTTGCTTACCACTGCTTGATGCTTCCGGCTCGATTTCGTCCACAACCATTACATCTTCGGTTGTCACTTTGCCATTTAGCTTATCAACGTTATTAACACAGGAGTCTTTTGTTTCTGTTGTGGTTGTTGTGCTGGCTTGCGCATCTTTTTTATCGCTTTCCAGCTCCGAGACATCTATGGACTCTTCCTCATCCTTGCTTGTGCTTGAAACAGTATTGTCACCCTTGTCAGCATCGGTATCTTCAATTTTTTCCGATTCCTTATCCGAACTCGATGCTGTCTTATCGCCTTCCGACTTCTTTTCGGCGATTTTATCAATTTCTGAACGTATGTATTAAAATGGTTAACTGAATTTAAAACACGTAGAAAGAGCAGCTTACCATTGAAATCAACACCTTCGCCATCTAACTCGTGCTTAGATAAACCTGGCGGCGCATTTATGTCGCCAGTGTGTTGAAAGAAGTGATATGGCTTTACTTGTATCAAGTTGTAGGCGTGATTCCACACATCTTCACGATCATCAATAATACAAACCATGGAATCACCATTCGGAAAGAGCGCTCTATTTAAAAACGTAGATTTCAAAGCACATTAATAAAGTCAAAAGGTTATATATTTCAATCTTCTGCCACAATAACTACTCACTTCAAGTTATCCGTCTTGCTGGTGACATTAAAGCACTCATCGCGCGACAGAATTCGATGTGAGAAGAATTTTCCATCTGGATCAAGCAATTGAGCGATCATGTGCGCATAATTACGGGCGCCAAATGTGCAAATATGCAGCTCGTATAGCTGGGACATGCGCTCAAGGAACTCGGCAGTGCCCGGTCGTAGACGTGTGTGATACCACGGCGATTGTGGGCCGTACAATTGAAAATGGTAGATGCCTTTTATGTTATCGGGCACGGTATCGTTGGTTGTGTGTATAACGGTCTGATCAAGATCGACCAACAAGACGAGCTTGCGATCAGCGAGCAGGCGACGCGTATCATCGTGGCCAAGTTTTTGGGCCAACTTTTGAGTAACTTTCAATTCGGGCATTGTGTGCACCATGGGAACTGAGGCCTCCGATGTTTGTCCCTGTTTTCAAATATTTTAATAAATTAAAAATAAAAGTTTGTTTAGTGTTTGTTGAACATGTTTTTCATTTGAAGTGTGCTTACATATTCATTTTGCCTTAAATCCGCGCCGCAATCTGCGCACATGTCCTTGATAACGGTTGTGTGTATGCATTCGGATAACTCTAAAAGCGCATCCCTGCGCGGGAGAGAGAATACAAACAAGATACGCTCACATTTTATGTATACGCTTATGTGGGGCTGCTGCGGTGTGTGCATAATTGCATTCCACCCACCGCCAACCCGCTTTTGGATTCACATACACAAACAAGAAGAAGAAGCATAAAAAAACTCACCCTTTTATTACTGTTTCGCCTTCCTTGCGTAGGCGCTTTTTAACCACACCAGCAAGATTCGATTTATATTTTAGGATAGCGGTATCGTCTTTCTTGACAGGCTTGCCATCATCGCCAAGTTGCTGGTACAAGAACAGTATTTGCGCCGCTGATACGTTTTGCCCCTCGCGTACGCGCCATTTATTGATTCGTATGCGTGTCTCAGTTGCTCCAAGTACTGCGTGAACAACGATGCGGTTTACGGCTCCGACGCCGCCACCACCATCGTCCACATCCTTTCTTGGCTTGGACGCAATCTGGCTCGTATGCGTCTTATCCTCTTCACTGGTCTTTTGCATACTTTATTTACAATTCTTGTATATATACAGATTTTAGTTTGTTTAAATCTGTGGCTTGTTATGTTTTCAATTTGTGTGAATTGCGACAGCGCAAATTAACTATTCACAACGACGTCGGACAGCTGTTTGACACTTCTTATAGCAGCGTGGTATATTCGATAGATAATGTTAGGCAACAGCTGTTTTGCAATTAATCTCGATCGTATTGTTTAAATTACAACACGTAGAAATCAAAATTACTGATCTCAGCCAATATTTTTATATTCTAATATGATCCTCATAAACTGAACATGTAGTTCGATTGCATACAGAACGCAAAATAATTTAAAAATAATCAGCGCGCTGTTATAACATTTGAGCAAATGTTAAAATTTTCGGGTAACCACAGCTTTACTGTAAACGTTTTAGCTGCACTTTTCTCTCACATTTTGATTGTTTGGGTTTGTTTATTACGTGTTTAATTAGAAAATGAGCGCCGATAATGATAAAGAAGACTTAAAACGTCCTGCAACCGAAGAAACGGCTGAATCTGACCACGATGATGCAAAGGAAGCGGAGGTTGAGGGTGAAGATGATGGTTGGATTGGACCGCTGCCATCGGAGCAAATCGCCGCAGTGCCGGCTAAAAAAAAGAAAGGTAAATACAACAAATCAAATGTTTAAAATAATCAAACCAAACTTATGTTGAATTGTTGATTTTAGTTTTACCCTACGAACACATCTATTTGGAGAATCTACCAAGTGCAGAAAGCTACGAGCGAAGTTACATGCATCGCGACGTCATCACGCATTTAGTGAGCACAAAAACAGAATTTGTAGTTACCGCTAGCTTGGATGGTCACATTAAGTTTTGGAAGAAAATGGATCTTGGCATTGATTTTGTTAAGCATTTTCGTAGTCACTTAGTGCCCATCAAAACGCTCACGACCAACAGTAGCGGTACGCTATTATGCTCAGCGGCAACCGATCAAACGGCAAAGGTATTCGATGTGGTCAACTTTGATATGATTAATATTATACGGTTGGGCTATACACCGCTCTGTAGTGAATGGATTAGCTCACCGGGCGATGCCGTACAATGCTTGGCTATGTAAGATTTTATGTTTTTAAATCGTTTCATTTATCAATCAGAATATATATATATTCACAGCACTGATTCGGAGAGCAATAACATTCATATATATGATGGTCACAGCGGTGGTGATGTCTTGCATACACTGGATAAACTCCATTTAGCACCTGTTGTTGCAATGTGTTTCAATGTGGCCATGGAAACGGTTATTTCAGTGGATCGAAATGGTATATTAGAGTATTGGCAAAATTCCAAGCATGATTACAGATTCCCACAGCGTTCGGTTAGCTTTGACACTAAACTGGATACAAGTAAGTAAGAACTGTAGTAACTGTTAATCGTAAGTCCTAATGAAATTTATTAACCTGCAGGCCTTTTTGAATTTGCCAAGAATAAGACGCTAGTAACTGGCTTAGCCGCTACGCCGGATGGAAAACGTTTTGCAGCCATTTCGACGGATCGTAAAGTGCGTGTTTTTCAATTTAATACCGGGAAGCTGTTGCGTGTATTTGACGAAGCGCTCACCACATACACACAAATGCAACAAACGCCGCATGCTCTGCCAAATATGGAGTTTGGCCGTAGAATGGCTGCTGAACGGGATTTGGAAAAGACGGCCCAAAATACAACGCTTAACATACTGTTCGATAGCACCGGACATTTCCTGCTTTATCCCACAATGTTGGGCATTAAAGTGATCAATGTGGCGACAAATCGATGTGTTACAATTCTTGGTAAAACCGATAATATTCGACCATTGCAAGTGGCGCTTTTTCAAGGTAGAATAAAGCGACAGAAGGCGGCTATAACGCTCGAACAGGAGGCTAGCGAGAATCCAGCATTGCAAAATTTACTCAATGATCCGACAGCTTTCTGCACAGCTTACAAGTGAGTAAACCTTAAACAATATATGTAAGACGATAAGTAAACCCATTATCTTAAAATCGTTACAGGAAAAATCGTTTTTATATATATAGTAGGCGTCTGCCTTCGGATCTGCAAGATGTCGATCGTGATATATTCAATGAGAAGCCATCAAAGGAAGATATTATTGCTGTCCCCGAGGCTCAAGGTATTTGATATATATCTATAATTATAGACGTTATTTTAATCTTGGCTAACAAACTGTGTATTATCTTCTTACACGCTAACATTTGATCAGATGAAGGTTTCCTTTACTTGCTTTACGGGTTCTTTAAAATTATAATCTATTAATGTTTTGAAATCCATTTTAGTTATACAACGAATCTATGAAAATGTGGTGCTACACACCACTAAAGGTGATATTCATATAAAACTATTCTTTAAAGAAGTGCCGAAATCTGTGGAAAATTTTTGTGTTCATGCTAAAAATGGGTATGCCTTGGACTTGAATTGTTGCAAATCGTTAACTAAAACAAACTTTCTTGTAGGTATTACAATGGACACATATTTCATCGCGTAATCAAGGGATTTATGGTGCAAACTGGCGATCCAACAGGCACTGGCACTGGAGGAAAGTCCATTTGGGGACACGATTTTAAGGATGAGTTTGTACCGAGCTTAAAGCATGATCGTCCGTATACTGTTAGTATGGCGAACGCCGGCCCTAACACAAATGGCAGTCAATTCTTTATAACCGTGTTGCCTACAGTAAGAAAAAGCAAAATTTATATTGATATTGATTTGCATATTAACACATGTCAATTATTTTTTATAGCCCTGGCTGGACAATAAGCATACGGTGTTTGGACGTGTGTACCGTGGTATGGAAGTCGTTCTTAATATATGCAATGCTAAGGCAAATCCCAAAACCGACAAGCCATACGATGATATTAAAATAATTTCAATACACTTGAGTAATTAAGCAAAAACTAGAAAAAATAAACAGTTTTAAATTTTGTCATCTTGAAATTGCGCCATCTGTTTTTAATCAGTGGTACTAATTTATTTGGAATTTTTGGTATTTTTGCATCGCTTGTAGCACGGCCACACTTAACAGCTGTTTATGAACTTTTTTGCACCGTAGTTTCTCTCCCCGTATGTTTCTATTAAATTCTAACAAAAATAAGATTATATGGTACTATTGACAATTATAGCTTATAAGAAAATACTATAAAATAAAAAGTGCGTGCTACTAGGTTGTGCTAAGGTAAATATGTTCAAGACACCAATTTTATTTAAGCGGTAGATTTGCTAGAAAATTAGTTTATTGAAGAAAAACAAAGAGAAAATCATAACTTAAGCTTATCAGAATCAATCAATCACTTCACAAACCTGCATTGCACTGTGCTTTGAATTGGGTCAAGTAAATTTTGTATATTCATTAAAGAAATGTAGTGCATACTAATATGTATTAAGTTTCTTATCTGAATAAACATAAAGTGAACTGAAGCTCTTTTCGAGGAAACTCTTTATGCTATGCTATTAGTCATGCTGAAAGCCGAATAGCGCATAACGCTATTGGCTTTTGGAATGCTTATCGTGTCAATTTCTTTGTTTTGCTGATAAAACCTAATAAACAGTTGCTAATTGCGATGTATTGGTTTTTGTAATTGCAGTTAATACATACTATTGCGGAAAAAATGAGCTAAGCCCTTAAGCAACGATTCGCAATCATGTCCCAAAATGATTCCGATGAAGTACGGAGCACCGCTCAGCTCCTGCTCACAAATGCACGGCATGGAGGTAACCCGTACATGCACATGCCAATGCCAATGCCATACAATATGTGTAAGTACATGCGTATTCTCAACATGATCAATATTCTGATTTGTATATGTTTTGAATTTACAGCTCAACCGCATTCCATCAATTTGTTCTCGGAGGAGTTCCTAGGTGGATATTCACAGGATGGCCGCATGTCTGTGGTGCGTCGCTTCTTCTGTCTGTTTGTCACATTCGATTTGGTGTTTGTGTCGCTGCTTTGGCTAATTTGCATTGTTGTACGTATGCTGAAAGATTTTGCTAAGCTAAAATGCTAATTTCTTTTGATTTTATTTGCAGATCGGTGGCGACAATATATTCCAAGCGTTTCAGAAACAAGTTATGCACTACACCATTTATACATCGCTCTTTGATGTTGTTGGCACGGCAGTTTGTCGATTTTTAGTTTTAATTTTCTTTTATGCCATACTGTATATAAATCATTGGTCCATCATAGCGGTAAGCTTTTGGTATTACTTTGATTTTTTTGTATTAGCTTTAATTGTAATTAACTCTTATAGCTCTCTACAAGTGCATCATGTGTGTTCCTCATCACCAAAGTGTTTTTCTATGATGTAAGTTATTTGAAAGTAAGTTAAGATGTCTTTATAATGTCATATTGATTTATTTTTAGTGGGTGCATTCAAAGCAGCAAGTGTTCGAGGTGATACTTATTATAACATCATTCATTTTGGCCTGGGGCGAGGCTTGGTTCTTGGATTGTCGTGTTATACCCCAGGAGCGGCATGCGCGTCGTTATTTCACAGGTTAGTTTCCTTATGTTATTGTTCTACACTTATTTGTACAATTTTGTTTAATTTTTCCTGTACAGCGGCAACCACAAATGATCGCACAACATTGACGCAGCCAACGATTTTGACCGAACGTGAACGTCAAGCCCAAAGTGTTACAGATTTCTATTCACCCCTGGACACAGTGCGTCATTCGGATGAGGAGGATGAAGAGGTAATTTAAATAATTATGCATGCGCATACATTAAAGAAGTTGAATTGAAACAAATTCAACTTTGATTCGTCTTTAAAAGATGTTGTCAAACAGTTGCTTGGGTACATTGACAATGTTGTTGGTAATATAAAATGTGTTGCAAACTTATAAAAATTATATATCATTTGATTATTGTCTTACAGGATGAGGAGTACAATCAAATGGGCTTGGATTGCCTGCTCAAGGCATATGAGCTGATTGAGTCCACCGATTGGAAGGTTGAAAAAGTAACGCCCAAAGGCGACACAATACACAGCACGCAGCGGGAGAAAATTGGCAAAATTTACAAATTGACGGCGCGTCTCAAATATCCAGCTAAGGCTCTAATGGAGGAACTGTTTTATCGCATTGAAGATACGCCCAAATGGAGTCCAACACTTTTAGAGTCTAAAATAGTGAGAGTGAGTCAACGAAAATAGCCTAAGATACTTGTACAAATTTTAATATTTTAATCTTTTAGAAAATTAACTCCTACACCGATATAACGTACCAGGTTTCTGTTGGCGGTGGTGGTGGCATGGTCAAGAGTCGCGATTTTGTTAACTTGCGTTCGTGCCGTTTAATTTACAATGGTAAAATCTGTAATGACTACGAGGCGGCCAAGTTGAGTAGCGATGATGAAGACGATAGCTCTCTAAATCGATCCTTTGAGGGCAGTGTGACCACATTATCGGACAATGACTCACAAACACCACATATCGGCAGTGTTGGTAGTTTTCGCGGCAGGTATTTCGGTGGTCAGTCATCGTTGCCTCCAGCGGATGGAAATGCTGCAACTGCTCCAACGACCCCATATGAAACATTGAGTAAAAGTCTGGGCGCCAAAAGTTTAGGTGCTGTTTTAACTTATAATGTTGAGCCACCGCCACTGGATGATGAGTTCGAGGATGCCAAAGATGATGCCCCGCCACCCATAGAAAAGAGTGCTCTACAATTGCCAGACAATGTCGTGGGCAAAACCAATGGTAAGGTTTGGATGAGTGCGGCGATAAGTGTGGAATATGCTGGCGTCCCAGTCACTACCAAATATACCAGGTGTGTATAAACTTCTTAGTTAAAATGTGAATATTAAATATTAATGGTTAAATATTTAAACAGAGGTGAAAATATTGTATCTGGCTTTGCGTTTCGAGAGATAATTGGCAAGTCGGATAGCTGTATATTGGAATGGGTGCTATGTCTTGATCTGAAGGGCTATATACCTCGCTATGTATTGGATGCAGTAAGTGCCAGTCATATGTGTATATCCAATATCTTATTTGATTATTAACCTTAACTTTTGCCAGGCACTCACATCGTCCATGGTGGATTATATGAAATACCTTCGAAAGCATATAAATGAGCTTCGTCAGTGTCGTCGGCGTTGAGAATTTGCAACTCCTTTGTACATAGTAACGTACGATAGTTGATATCGTTTAGCTGTCCATGTCAGCATTATTTAAATTATATTCTATTAAATGATAATGCTAAACTAATTTTGTATGCAATGAAATAGTATCTCAAGAATATAAGATTAACTTTTAGGGAAGTTTTTCGAAAGCCTTAATATTATGTGCACTTGCTCGTAAGTTTATTGAGTATATATATATATTGTATGTATGTATATATTCTATATGATGACTTAACTAATACATTTTATACATTCAGTTTTCTTTTTCAATGTTGTTGTTTGTTATGGGATTTAGTCGCTGGTTGTGATTAGGCAGCTGCAGCATCTAGAACTAATGCGTAAGTTTAAGATCAGTCCCAAAAGTTGCATTCTCATGGCTTGCTCCTATTTGCTATCGTTCTGTGGAAACCAGCCTTGACACGCCTCAACAGCCACCTCGCAAGCAGCGCCCATGGCCTTAGCATTATCGTAGTCTATAAAAAAAAATTATTAACTAAGCTAAATTTATTGTTGCTGTTTATAACTTACCCAGAGCATTGCGTTTGCCAAAGATGCTGCCGTTGAATGGAGGCTTCCTGTAGGCTGCCTCGCTGCCATGCAACAAAATGGCAGCCACAATAATGGTCACCAATAACAAAGTAAGAGTACATCTTAGTGCGGCCATTTTGCAGTCGTTATTTGGCGTGGACAGAATGTGCGTTGAAGTCCTGTTGCTATCGTTTGAGGATGCTTGAAGTGATTGCGATTTGTGTGTGGCGAGACAAGTGCTTTTATAGTCGTACTGCAACCTCTGCTGCTGCTGTTGGCCTGGCTTAATTAGGTTAGTGCCATGGTAATTGAAGAGAAAATTGCTTGTGGGAATTTCAGCGTTTATTTAATACAAAAAGTTATTTATTTTTGATTTGGTTTTTTTTTTTTTAATTACAAGCACAAATCCGGATTAAAATTAAAATATTGGTTAAGGGATTAATATACAGCCTTGCTGGCAGCATTCCATTCGAGCACTTTATTAAACTCCTTCTCGCCAAATCCAATTGCGGCCGCCTGCTCTACACAGCCATTTTGTCGCTTCAGATTGTCAATCATGAACAATTGCTTCTTGTAGGCGTTCAAGAGATCGGCACGCTGACGTTTCAGCGCCTTGATGCGGCTATCCCGCAGCTTAAGCTCCTTGTGATTCTGCTCGAGTAACTCACGCTGCTGTTCCGCCTGCTGGCTGAGCGTTTGACGTGCCGCTTCTGCCTCATCAGTGGCGCGTGCGAGACGTTTATCCAGATTGGCATTGCCTTGTTTAAGAATTTTGTTTTCGCGACGCAGTTGCTCCAGTTCTTGCTTCTGTCTGTTGTGCTCGATGTGGCGTTCCTTTTGCCAGCGAGATGCATCATCTGCTTGCTGCTCGTGGCGATGAAGTTGCTCATGTAACTTGGCATTCGAGTTGATGGCCAAATCTCGTTGATTTTCTGTCTTGCGCAATGTCTCAAGTGTTGACTCAAAACGTTCCTTTTGACTGGCCATATCCAGAGTGAGGTGGCTATGATCCTCCTCCAAAATAGCTACCTTGGCTTTAAGAAATCTATGAAAATGTTATGTTATTAGCTATAGAACGCTATATAATGTTACGAACTAACCTTATAAAGTTATCCTGTGTTAGCTGTTTCTTCGAGTCTCCATTGACAATAGTGGTGCTCTCACGTTTTGCATGCTGCATCACTTCCACTTCCGCTGGCTTCTCTTTGGGTTCAACTTCGCTGCTACGATGCAACAACAAATCCAACGATGGACTTTGTTTGAAGTTCGGATTACGATACTTCACGAAGGTGGCCGTCTTATGGGTGGCGCGGCGTGTAAGGGTGCTATCAAGATGTTGTGAAGGTGCACTGGCTCTTTGTTTGCCTGCCGGTGCCTTGACAATCTTGGTAACTTGCGTCCATGTGGATTTGCCACGCGGTGTCGCTAACGGCGGTGGCAGCGGTGAGACATTCGGCGATGTTGGACTTGAACCGGCGCTGGTCTTTTTTGGTGATCTTGTCGACCTTTGAGCACGTCCCGTGAACTTGTTATTGTTGCATACAGACTCGACATTCAGCTTCTTTTTGAGCAGTGTACTGGGACCCTTTTGTTTTAAATAAGTACCAAAGCGGCTAACTAAGTGATTGCCGTCCTCCATGGCTGGATTTAATGACATCAGATTCAATTCCTGATTAATTTGAAATAGTTCCTTTTCTCGAGATAAGATTTCGGCCATATTGACGCGAACAAATTTGTATAAAAAAATATATGCCACTAACTGCCAATTAGTTAAAGTGCTTATCTAAATCTGATGAATACAATATTTTCAACAAGAAATTTTAAGCAAAATGTTTTGTATTTTGATTGGCCTCGCCTCTCGGAGCTTGCCTTAATACAAACTACACATATATTTAAACACAAATGTTGCTTTGATTTCGATTCCCGGCTACACAAACAAACAAACATATTTCTAACAAGTACATAAATAAATGTAATCGTTACCCTTGGCTACCCTCGACCCCAAAGGAGGTGTAAGGACATGTCAATTCTTTCCGGCTAGGGTTGTTTTTTTTATTTTTCGATTTTGTTTCGTTTTGTTTCGTTTTGTTTTTCGTCTCTATTATGACTGTTGCTATTGTTTCTTAAGGCCAACGACTTGCGAATTTTATTAACCTGTCAGGCTTGTCTTTATGAACTTGGCTCAAAGTGTGGGCGTTCTTGTTTACTGTCAGCTTGCCAAAATTCACGCAACGAAAAAAAAAGATTAACGCACTACGTGGGTGTTATTTCTACGTATTTATTTCTATGCAGTATGTTAAAACTCTTCAGAATTTTGTTTTCAGTGATGTAATTGTAATTGATTTGTTGCCAAGCGCTTTTTGAAACCCACTTAAATGGCTACGTGAGTTATGATTCAGCTTATTATGTTCTAAGAAACAAGCAAAAGTTACTTTTCAGAAGCTATTGACCCAAAGACTAATTCTACGTTTCAATTTTGAAATAGCATTTTGATTTTTGTGTAAGCTAAACCAATTCCCATTAGAGCTGCGTATTTTAGATTTTTGTTTAATCTCTGTGTCAATTTGGATACAAAAAAAAAAACTGAGCAAGTTTTTGTCATTCAATCATAAAACATCATAAAAAGCAAAACGTAACATTTTGCAGATCTAGTTATATTCTGAATACGATATTCTAAGTGAGTAAGATTTTCTTATTTATTCATATAATACTCAAAATATTCAAAACACTTGGATTCTATTCAGCGCTTCAACAAATAGGAACGAAATTAAAAATGCCTTTTTGGAAATTCAATGCACTTCCTGTGGTTCGGGCTGATGATGATGAGGACGAACCGGAACTGGTTGATCCTCAAGCAGAACTTCGCGAAAAGTGCCAACAGAAACCACATATTGACTCCTTGTTCAACAAATTACAAGAATGCAACGATCGTGTCAATGGACGCTCAAAAACAACTGAGAATTGCATGGAGGAACTCTACGACTATATCGGTGAATTGGATCATTGTGTCGCCCATAGCCTTTTCTCCAAACTCAAGTAGTTGAGATTTGTTGCTTACTTGAAAGAATTGTGTTGACGTTGTTAAAACTAAATATGATATTGAAATGATATGACAGCATAGAAAAAATTGTTTCAATTCTTTAGCGTTCAAGGTAAGTTGAGAGAGAGATCACGTACTCAAAGGTCTGAACATTCCTGCACGATGTTTTGTGACATTGAACAGAGATGAGCGACGAAGAAGCACGCATAATAATCATAAATATTGGTATAATAACTTAAAATATAAATAGAGAAGACGCTCAAGTTAATAGGAAACGCCAACAATTGTGCAGCCCGATTCCAGCCAAGGCAACAAACTTCGGTTGAACGCAAAAGGTTCTTTGTACTACGTTGGCTAACAGCAACTATCTACCTGTATTGTCGTACTGAAAACGTAAATGCAGGTTCCAAGATTTATTTATCTTTAACAAACTTATTGTTTATCTGTATATATGTGTACATAATGTGTATGACAAAGTGCACAGGGAAAAATTTAAACATAATTCCTAATATTATAAAGATTTTCAAAGATCTTAAGATCTTTTTGGTGGTATATAACTCATATAATAGGTTAATAAATAGCTCTCACGATGAGATGTCGTCACGATGAGATGTTGGTACACACCTCTTAAAGAGGGTTGAAAGTTTATCTTGGAAATCTTATTTGAGTTGTTCAAACTATCTAAACTTAAAGCAAATAATTCATTTTTTACCTTATCCAAGTTATAAAATCCTTATACCAAAAAGCAATATAACTATTTTGCCAACGCCTTATAAATTTAACTTCGATTCTTCAAACCTTTAAAGCATCAAGTTTGTTATACATTACCTAATGCTTAAGTAAGGACTTCTATTGTTTGAAAATATACAAAACTTGACTCAAGTAGTGTTTGCAGGGCTTAAAATGAATTGAATTCGGAACTCTTTGCAACTTTTTAAGTACTTTATTTATTTTTTCTCTGTATGCATACAGTGTAATGCCTTTTATGTCGTCATCAAGGTATTCTGGTGACAGCCCACACAACAATTCAACTATTTGCTGTGCTCTTGACGGCACTTAGCACATCGCCAAGTTATAAAGCTGAACTTGGCGACTCCCATCTCTCTCTCTCTCTCTCTTTGTGTATTAGAGAGAATGCAGCTTAGTTAACTGCATTAGCCAAGCGTGACGTGATTCTGGCCCAAAGGGATACATATAGTACTGGCTCTAATTATGTTCCAGTCGCGCGCTCATTAGAAAAAGAAAAAAAAAAGCCGAAAAAAAATCTCTTGTCTCTGAGAGGTGAGAAAAGAGCGTCAGCGGAGCGTGGCGCACAAAGGGGCACAAGTGCAACCGGTGTGTGTTTCCAGTTGCAAAAAAAAAAAAAAAAACAGGCAACAAACAGGCAAACAGTCAACAGACGCGTTAAGAAAAGAGCGATCTGCGCCAATAAGAGCGAACGCATTTGCCAATTACTCCGAATCGTGACGACTCCGAAAAAACTTGGCCAGACCGGTTGCAGCATAAGTTGTTGCTGTTGCTGTGGAGGGTCTTGACTTGAGAGAGTGTTGCGTCTGTACGCGTTCAGTCTTGGCCAAGTCGGTGTGCGAGACACATCCACAGCGAACGAAACAAGCGCGTTTTTCTCGTCTCGTCTCGCGCGTTTTATTAACACAAAGTTGTCGTCGCCGTCGTCGTCGTTGTTGTTGTTGTCCAAGAAATAAGTGATGTACGTGCTTTTATATTATAGAATTAAGTGTGATTTTCAAGCCACATGAATTCGTTCTAAATTTTTTCGGGCCTATTTTGGCTATTTTTTGTCGTGCAAACGCATTTGTGACGCTAAAAAAACAACAACAAAACGTAGAAGTAGCATGAAATTGTTACATGTTGGCCAGTTAAATTTTGATTGTTGTTTGCCCTTGGTGGGGTAACTGTGTAGTTGTTTGGTTGCACGGCGGGTGGCTTGCAACTAAGCAGCTAATTTCTTGTTGTTGTTGTCTTCTTCATCATCATCACGATCTCATACCTAAATTGACCGCAAGTTTGTTGCCTAAGTCTTTTGTTATATCCGTTAACCAATAAAAAATCACAACAAGCTAGCTTATATATATTCCCATACGCAAAAAAAAACAGAGCTGCAGTTAATACTATAATGTATATCCTCTCTCTTTTATATCTCAATTTTTGTCGGAGTGGCTCTTAAGACGCCTTTGCGCTCTTTTTGCTTTTGTCAGCTATTGTTTATCGCAATTTTCGTTTTATTTTAGCACAAACATTCATACATACACACATATATACATACATATACATAGCGAGTTTTTGGCCAACAAGGAGGAAGTTAACCAACTTAAATTAATGCAAATTTGACCAGACAAAAACAAGCAAAAAAAATCGCCAGTGAAAATAATAATAACAATAATTAACATGCATGATAAATTGTTAAAAAAATAAATGCCAAAACACATAAAAAAGTCTTTCCACACATTCGGCTTACAAAGTTTGCAAACAAGAAGTTAATCAAAGAAAAATTATATAAAAAAATATTTAACGCCCAAAAAACAAAAGCCACATAACGAATTGGATTACGCAAAACACTTAAACAAAATAAAAACGGGACAGCCGTTGTTATAAGGTGAGTGAGATTTTTTTTTCGGCCAAAATGAACCGCTAGTGGACATTGAGCTATAGCCAACATATGTATATTCAATATGGCGCTGGCTCATTTGATGTTTTGGCCGTGCAAAATTGCAAGCTAAGCTACAAAAGATGACTTCATAAATCGTCTGAGGCGTTCCTCATCATTTTAAAACCGGTTCGCTTCGAGGTTCGCTCTCGCACATACATTCGTTTATCACCCATACATATAACAAGAAAATTTGTTTTGTCCGCAAAAAAAAAACAACAACAAAAAACACTTCAGTGTAATAAAGCTTTACTTATATTTAGTTTTTGTTTTGGTTAAGTTGCGTTTTTCCTGTCTTTTTTTTTCTTTTGTGATGTGTGCATTGAACCTGTTTCTCAAGGTTAGAGCGTGTCCGAAATTGGCTGTCACATGCTGCCAAGTTCGCTGTTTTGGCCACACACACACACACACACACAGTCACACATCATTACATCATCTTTACAAACATGGAGATGCGTTCAATTTAACTGGACTTATTAGCTTGCATGACGCGTCTTTGCCACAATGCGGCATGCCACAAAACGCAGCCACATAACCATATTAAATATATTTGATTTAGCCATGTCACGGACATCCGTATGGCTGCCTGCCTGCATGTCCGGCATGTTTAATTATTTTTAATGTGTCAGCGTCAAAGAAAAAACTGTGAAAATAAGAAGAAAAAACTTTTCAACGTTGCATTCTTAGCTAACACAAGAAAAAGAATCATTACTAAGAGAAAAAAAACCATTAGATGACAAAAATCACACTTTTAACTATTAGAAAAGTTAATAGTTAAGATTGTTGTAGAGTTCTTGACTGGAATAGACTTTATACACTCTTACTTGTACTTATTATCTGATTACTTTAGACAAAGTTCATAATCTTAAATTTACTTCCCTTATAATTATTCTATGTATGAAATAAGACAAAATTAAATTCAACCAAAGCATAATGTGAAGTTATTGTTAGCTTGGCTAATGAGTAGGTGTGTCTTAGCCAGACAAGGCAAGTAATTTCATTTTAAACGCATTTACATTTACTCGTTAAAGGCCCACATGACGTTTAACTGCTAGAATCTATTGCTAATTGCCTGGCAAAGCATCATTTCGAAAGACTCTCAGAGAACACGCGAAGAGTATCTTGAATAACATTAATCATATGGTTGGTAAGAGCAGCCAGCATTATGGCTAGCACTGTTTTGTTCAATATTGGCTACAATTGCTGGCAGTGGAGGGAGGCAAACGCTAACGCATATGCATAACAAAAAGCTTGTCGAAACTTTTAGCACTTCGAACGGAAAGGCCTTAACAGCAATTATGACTCTGCGTTTCGTTTGGTTTATTGTTATTATTGTTGTTGTTGTTGTTGTGGTTGTTGTGTTGGCGTCTAAAGAAGCAATTAGAAAATTTGATTGATTGACAGCCAACCAAGAAGAGATACAGACAGACAGAGAGAGAGAGAGAGAAGTTGAACGACTTGCATCATCAACATTGAGAAATGAATGAAAATTTTGGGTTTAGACTTTTGATGCATGGCTTATTAATTGGTTAATTTGTGGTTGTTAGCTATCAAAATATTTCCATGAAAATGTGTGTTGACTGCAACACCTTATATTGTTGTGAATAATTGTGGGCATTCGCAGCTAATAGAATATGTATTCTCTCTCTTATACGCTCAGAGTTCTTCTATTACGACCAAATAATGTGGGCAGCTACCACCGAAGTGGAATTATGGCTAACAAACGCCAACGCAACAAAAGTGATTTCAATAATTAAAAAGCAAGACCTGTTTTATATACGTATATACGGCACTTCTTGGCCATAATGAACTTAACTTGTTTATATAACAAGCACAATGCGAGCGGCACAAATGACCTTGAGACCAAATACGGCTTCACAAAAATGCGTCAAAAAAATAAGGTTTTTTTTCCCTCGTTTTTTGTTGTTTATTTTGTTTGCAGGTTTTTTTTGTTATTTTACTCTGGATTTGTTTTTGGCATATTGCTTCATTGTGTGGCACTTGAAAAGTTGTGAGTTGTTTGTTGCAACAGCTGAGGCATCATCATATATGATACACATTTTGACTAAGTTATTTGTATATATAAAAAAAATTATGACGCATTTATAAACAAAAATTATTAATTGCCATCTTGGAAGTTCATGAACTTAATAAATGATTTCTAATCGTTTTTTGCCAAAGCTTATAAAAAAAAGCTCGAAGAACACGCAAAGAAAGCTCAAGAAAACCAAAAAAGTTCATTCAACTCTCAGCAAAAGAACTTACAATGTTAAATTTCAGTTAGGGCTTCATTTTTAAGTTTTATTTTTTTTGGCAATCAATATTTATTTACAGGTTGAGGTAACGAGGCAACGGTTAACGGAAATCAAATACAAAAGACTTAAGCAACAAACTTGCTACTTAACAGTGCGCTCTCGCTAACAGCGACGGGTATTGCTCATAAACATCTTGTCTCTCCGAATATGTCTCTCTCCCAATGTATCTAATTATGCAAATCTCAATTTCTGCATCATTCGGGTTTTTTTTTTGCTTTGTTAAAAGGCGTGCCCAAAAATGTTTGCATTCATTGATATGAGTCACCGAATTTTAAGTCGCTTTGTGTTAAATGGTGATTGTTGTAATTGCTTTTAAATGAAAAGTAGTCTGGCTAGATTCTGTGCAACGTGTCCAACTTCAAATCGACTTAAATGCAGGCTTTTACCTCAACGATCCAAGAAATACTATAAAAAAAAACCAAACAAACCAAACGTTTGTAATACAAACAGTTTTTGCGTGGGTTTTTGTCTGGCCCAACAATGTTATTGTTGTTGCTTGTAATTGTAAAAAACGATCGCCAAAACACTTTCAAATCCAAACCAAACGGGGCGTGGGTGTGGTCGGGCTGACTTGCAAAAAACTACAACACCAAGAAATCTGGTCCATGTAGTCATGACTTTTGAACCAGGTCGATTGGTATTGCACGGAGCTGATTTTTTTTTAGGGTATATTTCTTATAAAAAATAGGCATAAGAGTTGTAAAAAGTAGATAAAAGAGTTGTTTAATTTGTTTCTTTAATAAATATCGATAAGAATCGATTAAAGATTGTTTCAAGAACCAACATTAACAATTTAAAATAAGTTCAAAGAATAGTTTTCTTATAAAAGTAACATCAACTTTATTCTCTTTTAAGAGCATCTGCTAGGCGATAAGAAAACTTTTACTAACATTAAATAAAAACTATAAATAAATTTGTAGTGTAGTTTAACTTTAAGTTTTTCTTCATTGTTAAGACCTTAAACTTCGACTCTATTTTTCCAACAAGCTTAAGGTCTTAAGCTACTTTTCAAATATTTCAAAAATTAACTCATAGTCACAAAAGAGTTTTATTTACTTATCGTGAATACTTCCATTGAATACGAGTTTCAAATACTAATTACTTTAAAATTACCCAACTTATTATTGACCCTATCGATAGCAGCAATGCCAGGCCTCAAAACTTAAGGTACTTCTAGGTCCAAGCAAAAAGTCGACCCAATGCTTACGAACTCAAATCATTAGAGCTAACAGAAAACGGAACTGTTAAGCGATTGGCAAACAAGTTTTAAGCTCTTTTTTTTCTATTTGCGCTTTAGCCCCAGGTAGCCAGCAGTCAAGCAACAACAAATTCAGACAATGGGCGCCAGGCCAAAGCCAAATATACAGGCAACAACAAAAAACAGCAAGCTTTAAGTAAACGTCTGGCAACTGGAAATGTTTTGTTGTTGTTGTTGTTGTTATGTGGTGCTGATAAAAATCGAAACATATTCAAGTCCTACGGCTAAAATAAAAGCTGAGCTCAAGTCACGTTCAATGCGAATTTCTGTTGCGTGTTTTTATCTTTTTGGCTAAGCCGCAAAAAAAAAAATGTTCAATAAAAAAGAAAATAAAAATTAGGAGTCGCAAATAGCTGTAAAAATAGTCGTATAGCCTCTGGGCGCGTCTTTGTGGTTAGTTGTAGGTGTTCAATCAGTGTAGTTTTTGTATTTTTTCTGTTATTTTACTTTAAAACATTTATTTGAGACACTGTCATAGCTTAATTGGACATCTTGACAAATCAACGACAGCAAAAACAATTTGTAGAAATTTTACGTAACAAGCGTGGAAAAAGAAAAAAACAACTAGAGAGAAACAAAGGCAAAAGTAAAAGAAATAAAGCAAAACACTTTTGGGCAGTGCTTGCGTCTTTCAGTTTGGTTTCTTCTCAAGCCACAGCCCCAAAAGATGTGGCAACTTGTGAACGCTCCAATTTAACGCACTTGGCCAAATGCGGGCGGCCTGTTGCAATTGAGCTGACGTCCAAACTGACGAAAGACTTTTGACAAACACGCAAACCAAGCCCGAATTATTGACGCACTTTGGCTAAGATTGAAGTAGGCAGCAACGAGTAGAATTCATTTGAATATGCGACTTAGAGATGCCCTGTAATAACAGTCTTATTAGCAAGTTCAGCTTTTCGCTTGTTCCTTTGCCATTCACACGTTAGCTTTCAGTCACAGGTGATTATTTAGCAGAGCGACATCTAGCGGAATGATTAAGGATAAACAGCTGCTGTCTATCGATCAGTTCGATACTTTTTTAGCAAACGCCAACTTAACTTAGCGCGAAGAAGAATCTTAATATATTTTGTGCACATATTTGTTTTATAATCTACAGTAGTGCATTATACCCACTTTTGTGCCTAGTGTATAATTCGTTGCACAAGGACAAGTAAATGAGCTGCTGCCTTTCCAATTTTGGGTGCCTTCACAATTGGCTAAACTAGCTCTGGCCAAAAAATAATGCAAGCAGCCCGCCAAATGGACCAACAAAATTTCACAAAAACACGACATCTTGGCCATGTTGCAACAGAGGTTTGTTAATTTATATCGTGCGACTCTCAAGCTGCCACATTAAGCTTGCACTTTGGGTTAATTGTTATTTTTAAATTGCAGCCACACAATAAAAGTTAATATCATTTAGCAAAATTGGTGAAGAAAACTTTAACAATAATGTGGACAATTGATGTTGGCGTTTATTGCGATTGCCTTTGGCACTCGCTGAAGTTGTTGTTGTTGTTGTTTCTAGACGTTCGCCTAATGGCAATTTAGAGGCATTGTTAGCTGACAATTGCAAACGACCTTGACGCAATCCAGCCAAATAGAAAAAACACTCGTTCCGATTCGTTGACTGCGTTTACTTTGATCTGCTTGGAATACCCCCAAAACCCCCCAACCACAACTTAAACTCAAAACTTGTTAGCTTAAGCTGGCACCCAAATGACACTTAATAGCCACAACTCATCGTTTTTCGTTGCCAGCAGCTACCTGGCACTTCAATTCTACTAAAGAAATTTGTAATTCTAATTTATTTATTGCTTTGTACTTATTTGCATACCTAAGCTAACTAAGCTAAGGTGAAAGTCCGACAAATACTTCAATTGAGTTTGATCATGATCTTAAGCGTTTTTTTGATTAGCACTCGAACGCATATGAGTTCTCTCTCTCACCAAGTAAAAGTAAAAGCTAAGACAAAAACCCAAAAAAGCAAATTAAAGCCATGCCTGACCCCAAAACAACAGCAACAACAACATTGTCTAGCTTACAAAACTGTAAACAAAAAGAAGATCATATATTATGTCGGCTTTCCAGTCGGTGTGTATTGTGTATTGACCCTTTTTTTTTTTTTTTATATCGTTAATTACCATAATTAAGAACACAATGCGGGCCAAAATGCGGTATGCAGCTGCGTTTTATTAGCTAGATATTTGATAAGAG
Organism: Scaptomyza tumidula; assembly: GCA_035044465.1. Lineage (NCBI taxonomy): Eukaryota > Metazoa > Arthropoda > Insecta > Diptera > Drosophilidae > Scaptomyza > Scaptomyza tumidula. The sequence goes on along the minus strand of JAWNNW010000444.1, from coordinate 14,327,786 downwards.
AAAAAAAATCTTACTTTCTATGCTGCAGCAGCGAAATTGCAGCGAAATTAACTATACGTTATACTGATTGATCATAATATGAGCGCAAAGCTGAAGATTTCTCATTATTATGAGATGGCACTTGGCCTTAACCACAACCGAAAGTTGGTCAGAAAGTTTTTTCTATGCTCATTCTATTTCTATTACTGTCGAATGCTCATTCCAAATAGGTCAAACTACCTCGCATTGTGGTTAAGGCCCTCTCCATATATACATGTATGTATGTATGTGAGTGTGTGTGTGTGTGTGCTTAACACAGTTTGTTTTTTTTTTATTTTTGTATGCCTTTGGCATTTGGCATGGCCGGGCTTACCGATTGTTAGCGTGTGATATTCTAATTGTGAGGCGACGCTCATTCTAATAAAGTTGGTCTATTCGATGTTGTTATTGCTATTCTCTCTTTTGCTTTGATTTTAATCGTGGTCGTGGCTCGAAGTCTGATTGGGTGCGCAAGTTTGTGCCTTAAGTCTTTTGACTTTCATGATTGATGCGTGCGTTTTATGTGGAGCAACATAATTTGTTCAATGAAGTGGCATTAAGATGCCGCAAAACAAGATTACACTTTGATTACTCTCCATCCAACCATCACAATCTCAGACACAATCTATATATACCCCTCCCTCCCCACTCACTTGTAACCCATATTTGATTTTTACGCCCCGTTTTCTGCTCAATTAGCACATGAAATTTCAAATTTTGCTTTTAATTAAAAACAAATTTAACGCACAGTTACACGGCAGGCCATATATTAGTTTTACAGTTTGCTTCCTTTTCAATTTTGCTCATGCAGAAAGCTGTAAAAAATTAACACAGACAGAAAAAGAGTATATAAAACTATTTAAAACACGCGAGGTCATTTAGTCGCTACATTAAGAATACATAGTCGTTAATGAACAAAATGCAATTGTTTAAACAAATAGTAATATGTGTTTGCTGTTTGCTTTTGTATTTGCTTTTGTTTTTGCTTTTTGTGTATTTGTTTTTCTTTGCTGTGTGCCTCGTGCACACGCAACTTGCTTAATTTATTCAGTTGCACGGCCCATTTGTCGGCTTTTATTTTTATTTATTTTTTTCTCTCCAGTCGTGTTTATTTAGTTTTAAAGGTTTTTGCTGCTATTGTTGTGTGCTGTTACGGAATGTGTGTCAAACGAATTCGACACTTGACAAGCCGCATACATATATCAATAGTATATATGTGTGTATATAGAAATTATTCGTTACAGCTGAGCGCATGCTGTCGATGATGATCAATTGTGATGATTTCGTGTTGGAAAATTCAATGCTAATAAAAGTAGACAATGCATAAAAATACCTTTGTATTAACGTCACTCAATATGTACTTAAACGTATTAAAAATATTATAATCTATGCTTCGGCTTTTGATTATTTTATATATTAATAATAATAAAGTACAGATTTATTTAAAACCCTTCCCAAACTAAGGTAATTGACAGTAAAACACATTACTAAACAACTTTTGATTACCATTTTGGTAATTTGTAAATTTTCGCTAATAATTCCCAAGCTGTTCAAGCTCTTACAGCATTGACCAAACAGCTAAAGAAACTCTCGTCAGTTTCCTTAATCTCACTTTTAAATCAACAAGTTATTTATTTAACTACGCAAACTTTTCCAATATTTAATTGTTAAGATCAATCAATGAAAACCTTTCATGCATTTCCAATTTAATGCAATTTCCTGCTTATCGAAAAGAGTTAACTACTAAATTGAAGGTCGCTTGCTCTCATTTTATTGTTGCTATTTTTTTTTTTGCAAAGGTTTACGATTTACTTTTTTGAAACTCGAAACTGGGTAACGAGAGCAGATGCCAATCAGAGTTCATTATTCATAATTTTCATTCAGCGCAATGCGCAACAATTTTCGATTCAAATTTTGTGTTATTTTTTGTTGAAGCTTGCCTAAAAGGGTTTTTTCGAAGTTTGTCATAAAGTTTTTAACATTTTCAGGGAATAGTAAACGTATGGGTCTAAATACTACTATTCTACTAGTTTATTACTTCTACTTCCATACAACTAGTAGTTTTTACTACTGCATAAGCTCAAAAATTACTAATGTACTACTAAATAAATATTCTACGTATAGGGATAATGATACTTTACTACTTCCCTACAGCTAGTAGTGGTTTTTACTACCATATACCTTACCTTTAACTACTACTATACAACTACTACTATTGAAAAATCTACCTAACTTCTTCAATACTTTCAATTATTCTTTTTGCAAGAGCATTACACTTTGAGCATTGTTTTACGTTATTATTTTCCATCTCGTTGCTTTATTTATAGCTGCATGAGCTGCGCTTTCAGTTTCGACCAGCTGTTTAATTGTATATTGTGTGTATTAGCTTTTTGCAGTTTTTGTGTTTTTTTGTCCGTCCGAGTGGAGCCGAGTTAGTGACACTTTTTTTGTTTGCCCGCTAACGCTTACGAGCGCTTACGTCATTGAGTTAATTTTAGCTTATTTATTGCACTGCGCGAGTATTGTCTAACGTCAATTGTTGTTGGTGTTAGTTAACACAATTTGCATTGGGCGGACTTTCAGTTTGCAGCTGTGAGTGAAGCAATACGGTTAGCAACGATTTAAATCTATATAATCCGACAACTGTCTGCCTGCCTGGATGATAATTGTGTGTGTGTGTGTGGGGGGCATTGACAAATTTTCTTTATTCGAATTATGGACGCCACACATAATGTCTGTCATTAATCATCAACGAGGCACGCTGACGATATCAGATGACCCAATTTTAAATATTAACAAAAATCGGATAATATAGATAGATGAACATCTGAACAACTGCAGCTACTACATTTAAATTTCAATGGGTGAGTTTTGACTTTATGTTCGTGGTCGTCTGATGTCGATGCTATGACATCATAAGGCGCTATGTGAATGAAAAGTGTTGGCAGTTAAAGTGTTGAGAGGAAAGAGTAAAGAGTAGAGAAAAAGAAAATAACCAGAAATCATTGGCGGCTTTTTATCATGCATCTATGTAAGCCGCTTGTTGTTGTTTGTTTGGTATAAGGTCGCAACGGGTTGATAGATAATGATCGGGCAATTGCTGTCAGACAGCTCTTCTTCCTGGCCATGACTTGGCTATCAATGTTCTCACAGTGTTTAGTTACTTTGTATGCAATGCATATTCAGGAAGAAAATGAGAGAAAGAGGGAGAGAAAGAGAAAAAACTGCTTATCATGTGCTCCATTTGGTTATTGATATCTGTTTAATACTCGTTTTTGGACATGCCACAACCAGAAGCTGTATGTATGCTTCTGTTGTTGTTTGTCATGTTCCAACTGTTGACGGATGCTCGTTAAGAGTGGTTGTTGCTGTTGTTGTTGTTTGAGCCCTGTCGTTGCGCCTTAACCGTTATATTGTTGTTGTTGTTTTTGGCTGCTTCCTTAGTTTGTATGCTGATTTTAACCCATTTTTTCTTGTTGGTTGGTTGTTTGGTTAGTTGGCACGCAAGCCTCAAGTTGCAAGTTCGCTGGCATCCACAAATCTCTTGAGTTGACCCAAATTGTCAGGGTTCGCTCTTCTGGCTCCGTTGAAAGTTTTGCCTCGCAGCCATTTTGGCTTGGGCGAAAACATATACGCAAATTAAAAATTCATTAAACTTGTGTTTGTATGATTTTTGCATAATATAATCGGATTGCGGTGAAGTGTTCAACCGGTTTCAAGAAAGAGTTTGTTTTCTTTAACTAATCAATTTTGAATTTTGGCACTCCCAATCTCTAATTTTCTTTTGTTTTTGGTTTCTTTCAGCAGCTATCAAAATGAAGTCAAGCACTCTTATTCTATGCACGGCGCTGCACTTAATCGTAAGTATTTGTTATAAGAATAAGTAAAGAAAGGATTCTTCTTGGCATGGCAAAGTTTAGATACTCTTAGAGATAAGGGTTTTGGGTTCATATGGGAACTGTATGAAATGGAAGTTCATTCATTCAAGAAACAAATAGAAATCACATACGAAAAGTATTTGAGATGAAAAGATAGTTTCTATGGCATTTACACGATATGGACAATCGATTTTAAGAACTCATGTTTAGTTTCTGACCTAAAAGTGTTTACATTTTCTACGGAAACTTATTCCCGGTCAACATGTTCCATTAAACATAATGATATAACATTAACTGAATCATAGATGTCCTCTTTTCATACTTTCTAAACCAAATAGAATTCCCTTCAAGGGTAAAGCATATAAAGTTCTTTTGCCAACTGAATCATAGATATCCTCTTTTCATACTTTCTAACCCAAATAGAATTCCCTTCAAGGGTAAAGCATATATAGTTCTTTAGCCTCAATTCCAGGGCGCAGTGAAATGAAAAAATTGGCCAATGCCAGCCAAAAAACAAAAGAAAACACATCAATCAGGCAAGACACAAGCTCCAGACTAGGCCGTGAATGACAATTGCATGGATGGACGGACAGACGATTAACCTGAATATGAAATCCGGCACCAAAACACTCTCGGGCATGTTTACACACACACACACCCGCATACACAAACACACAGACAGTTCTCTGTATGCTAAAAATCGATTCGTGTTGTGCCAAGTTGCCAAAAGTGGCACAACCAACATAACTAGCAGCAAAAACTTGCAACAAGCTAAAATTCTAAGCCGCTTGGCCTCAGTTTTACAGACTTAGCTTCAACTCTAACCTGGCGCGAGCTGCTGGCGAAAGTTTTTTTTTTTTTCTTTAGAATCGTGAGAGAATAATGTATCCCCCATATCTTTTCTCTCCCTCTATCTCACTCACTCTCTGTCTCTGCGTGTAGCACGAATGAAACCAAAATCTTGGCGCATTTCCTTTACATTTCCATTTTAATTAAAGGAGCTAAGCTCGGGTCGGCAACGACTTGCATAGATTAGTTTGGGGGCATTAATGTCAGCTCGATCGTGATTTATGTCAACGTCTTTATGGCCATAACCAAGACCCTGACTACTGCCATTTGCCAACCGCAACTGCGTTCCTAATCACTAATTCTTTCTCTCTTTTTCTCTTTCTCTGTTTTATTATCCACTTTCTTTTGCAGACAATTGCAGCACTAACGACGCATGGTGCACAGATAACCACATCAGCAGCAAGTAAGTACATTCATCTCTGCCAAATACTTTAAGTAGGTAATTCGGCTTTAACATATGTTAATCTTTGACTTTAGTAGATTTAAAGTTTCTAAATTCTACTGCAGGCCATAAAGCTTGCTAAATGGGTCAAAAGATCTGCGGTACGAATAAAACTTTAGTTATTTTACTCGTTCAAGGTATTTATGAGTTACTTTGCGAGTACGTACGTTCAGAATATAGCACAATAAAAGTTAAATAAAAGTATGTTAACTCTTTATCCAATTCGATTTAACATAAGAGTCGAATAAATAAGCAAGACTGGAAGAAACTGCGTTTAAAAAAAAATGTTGCAGTTTATAGAGTAAACTACTAGCAAATAAAAAGATCTATTTACTCATTAATCAAATTTTTTATAGATATCATTTCTTAACCTATGAAAAATATTAAAAACCTATGAAAAATGAAAGTTTTTAATCATTTTTAACCCAACTGCTAACCCTTCAACACTTACGACTGACTTGTCCTGTAAACATATCTTGCAACTGCCACTGAAAAGTGAAGGTGTATAATCGGTATTTAACTGTCATTTACCGTTGCCTCACACACTCACTCAAACACACACAACAATCAACAAAAGCTCACACCAAATAAACGCTGCAATGGATGGCAAACAAAAGTCAATTCATGTCACATTTAGCTTTAGCTGTCTTATTAAAAAACATCGATGACTCCTCATTTGAAAAACTTCGCCAAATATTGCAGCACTAATTCCTTTTGTAGGTCTGTGTGTGTATGTTTGTTGGGTGTTAAGCAATCTATGACTTAAGTCAGCCAATAAGAAACAGTTGATGGTTTCAATTATACAGATAAGATAATGACAGTTGTTGCGTTTCTTGGCGACTCTCCAAAAGCTTTTAAACATTAACTGTTTAGGCAAGACTAAGTGTGATTAATATTTATTTAACTTCAATAATTATTTTTCCAACTTTACTTAAACAAGCAGATAACGGATTTTTAAAAATGAATCTTCCGACATGAAACTAGCTATTTTGCATATTGAAAACCTTAATAAAGGGTTGTTAACTAACCGAAAACAACTTAAGTTCATGAAGTAAATATATCTTTTATAAGTTCATGGAGTTTGTTCAGTTCGGAGAATGCCCTATTTGATTATGCAGTTGTGCATTTTACAAAAACACAAACAAAAATTATACATAATAGAAAGCCATTAAATATTTTATGTGCCAGCAGGAATAACAACAAAAACAACAACAACAACATTGACAGCCATACCAAACAACAAAGACTTGTTGGCTTTGGAGTTTAGTTAAAGCTTTGGGCCAAGCTAAAAAAAAAAAACGTAAAACCGGCTTTTGAGAGTTGCATGCAATTACTTTGCCCCGTCGCATATGCTGTAGAAAAGGAATAGAAGCAAACTAACTGATGCGAAATATGTAGCTAGAAGGAGAAGAAGAAGAAGAAGAAGGTTCGTTGAACTAAACCAAAGCAACTAAAGCCTTTGCCTTTGCCATCGCCATCTTTAAGCCAAGCTGTGAGCCAAGCACACGCCGTTTTTCTGGCTTAACAACAACAACAAAAGACGAACCAAATCGAGAATCTCACTGGAATGGCGAAATGCGAAATCGCACGCGAGGTGTCGTGCTGCATATGCAATATATATATATACAACTGATATATATATATATATATGTACTACAGTACGGAAAGCCCTGTAAGCAAGTTCTTTTGCGGCTTTGGTGCCAAACCGCATGCTGAGATACTTGCAACGTTAAAGGTTCTTTCTCGTTTGCTCGTCTTGTGCAAGTTCAAGGAACTTGCATCTTTCTAATGGCAACTGTGGCTGCTGTTGTTGTTGTTGTTGCTCTTTGAATGCCTTTTCAATGTCATTAACTTGGTCGGTTGCATGTTTGTCGCCGGAGTTTGCTTCCGCAGTTTTGTTTGCCAGCTGCAGCAGCTGCAAGTTGCAAGTTGCTCCCAGGGGCATCTTTGTTAGCCATTGTCTTTGGCCTCAAGTTGCGGGTTGGGTCTTAAATGTATACCCTGTAGTATGACTGAATGGCAGGGTATATATTACCATGAAATGTATATTGATTCTTATCGATTCTCTAGAAAATCAAGCTTATGTCATTTTTTCGATAACTGACATCAAAACAGATAAGAATTATTAATAAGAAAGTATCTTTGAGATACATTAGTAAAGTTTATGTACTGGGTATCTTTTTGTCCCACTTGAGCGCTCTTAAATGGAATCTCCTGCAGATTCGTGTATCGCTGATGATTTATGCCACATCGCATCCTGGGTAACCAAAAAAATATGAGCTTTAACTTTTTTTTATTGTTATTGTCTAACTGTAGTCGTAACTGTAAATATATATTTAATGTTATAACATTCGATGCCCGCTTGATTTTTAGCAGAAGATGCGCCCGACTCTCTAAACGCCGCCATTGCAGCGGCAGAGTTGGAAGCTGCCACGCCCACCACCACCGCCACTGCCGCCAGCAGCAGCAACAACAATAACAAACAGGCAACAGTGGAGCCAAGTGTGCGAATTAAATGTTTGTCCGGCTCAATGCTGATCACGATCAAAGACGCGCCACCCAATCATGAGACGGGCTTATTTAGTGGCATGATCTATCCGAAAGGCCTATCCAAGAATTCCACATGCCTCAGCGAGTACAGGTTGGTTGGTTGATTGGTTGATTGGTTAAGCAATCAATCGATAAAAGTTGGCCATAATCATAAATGAATCTCAATCTTTTCGATTCCGCAGAGATCACATTGGTCCGCTGAGGTACAAGTTGCCGCTGCGTAGTTGCAACACAATGCCCAAGGAAACGGTAAGTCAAGTTGAAAAGTCAATTATATACACAAATCATACATAAGTCAGTATTTATCAAACTTGAACAACCCACAACAACAACATATCATCAAACGTTTTATTACTATTAACTCAGTTTCATAAAAGTTGTTCTGCCTTCTTGGCATGCTAATTGACCAGCAACTCTTTATGGCTTGGAGCAAGCAGCATCCAGTCTACACATATATATATATATATATTGGTTACAAGGTAACATTCAATAATGCCATAACGATTAGCCATTTGCTCATCGCATTCTGCGAACTTGCCTTCAAAATTGACTGACGCAAAACGCACATGAAACGTTGTAGTTGTGACTCTTTGGCATTCAATTAATGGACGGCTTATTATGAGCATCATTAACTAGCTGATTGTGCTATAGATTGGCAGATTGGCCAAAGATGGCGATGGTGTAATAGTATATAAAGATAAGTCAACTTGAGTTGGAAGGTGTGAGAAAAGGTTTCATAAGTCGGATAAACTTATTTTTTTTATAGTTTACTAAAAGAGTTTGGAAAAGTGAGGAAGCCAAGAAAGATACGGAAAAACTTCATAAACCTTCTTAACCTAAATTTAAAACTTGTTCGTTTGTAGTTTTACAATCTGAATGGAATTTGGAATAGATACAAAAATCTTAAACTTTATTTTTTAGGTTTTCATTGAAAGAGATTGAAAACCTTCAACAATATGAAGCTTTGGCGAACAACAAATCAAAACATTCCTCTAAAAGAGAAGAATGGACAATCAAACTTAATGCACAAAGTAAACAATGTTCAATGCTAATAACTAAATTAAACACAGAAAATATTTACACAATTTATTAGCAAGCCTTTTCGAAGCTCAGCTCCAAGTTCAACATATCGAATGAACCCAAACCGATGCACAAGCCTCAGAATGCAATGACCAATAAATTGTCATAAATAGAATATGTGGCATAAAGTTTATGTTGCACATGGCACAGATTGATGGTTTGATTTTTGTCTCAAAGTAGCCGATTTATGAGCGTTTCACATATCGTATACAAGTGTATTTATTTTTAAATCTCAATTAGCAACCATTCAGTTAAACGGAAATCGACATTTATATGACCAATCCAGGCACAATATGTTATGTTTGTTGTCATTGTAATACATTTTTCCAGCTTTTATTGGGGCCGAGAGGTTTTCGTAATTTTCTTTGTAAATTCCTTTCGCTTCGATTGGTCTGACATCAATTTTTAAAATTGCCAATTTTAATTGCTCTTACGGCAAAGCATCGTGCTTAACGTTCGATATGTATGTACTGTATGTATGTATTAACTTCTTTCTCTTAGCTCAAACACGTAATGCTAGCAAGAACATTAACGAGTTTGTTGCCTGAGTCTTTTGTTGTGTGTTGAGTGCAGTTTGGTCTTTGTGCCAACAACTCCTGCTCCTTCTATTGACCCAACCACTTGACGCGTCAAATGAAATGGTTAAAGTTGATGGCTAAAAAGATTGTTTACCCCGAGCTAATAGTGGAAAAATCAATAAGGCAAAAGTCAGTTAACGTTAACGTTCAGGTATTTATGCATTCATGCAGCTGCTGCTGATGTCATCCATAGAGCGAGAGATGACCATGGGCCAGGATGCTGTGGTTATTACGTCAGCCCTAAAGATGAGCTCACTAAAATGCAAATTTGCACACATATGTGAATATTCAATTTTTATGCAATTAACTTCGCCCATTTACAGCTGTAACTTTTTAGTTTTGGTTTGCAGTCGCAAAGTCGCGTGTCGACTGCCGCAAAAACACAACAAAAAAGTTGCCACGCCATTGACTCCAACTGAGGCTTAACTGCGACCCTGTTGGTTTATTATTTTTATTACTATTGTGGCTAAAGTTGTTGTTGTCTGTTTTTTTTTGTTTTGTTGCTGTCTGCTGCTGTGCATGCAAAACGTAATTAAATAAGTTATTTTTTCTAACATTTTTAACATATTTTTTATTGTGCTAAAGGTTTTTTTAGACAGCAGAGTTTATATTGCAATATTTTTTTTTTTAATATTTTAGTTTTTGATAAAATGATTTATCTAAAGATACAAAAACTGAAAGCTATCAGATTATTGTATGGTCTCTGCTTTCTGTTAATCATTGAGTACAGAGTAGTCTCGAGTCCTGCGGTTTTTAAAAAGAAACTAAAGATAAGATTCAAGTCAAATAGTTGCATTATGTTGTATAACAAAATATACCATAAAATATTCACAAATAATTTTTCCAACCTTAGCAAAATGAATACAACTTCATATCAAACGTTTACAGGGTATACACAATCATAAACTCAAGACTTAACATAGCTTATTTATTGTTTTTTTTTTTCATTAACCTTTTTGTGCAGGGTCAGAAGCATAGACATGTAGCGACAGCCGCCAGTTTACCACCTGAAGGGCGTAAAACGTTTTAATTAAATTTTAATTGCTGTGCAGCTGATGAGCAGCAGAAAAAAACAACACTTAGAAATGAGAGTCTAAGAAAAACCTGTCAAGATTTATTTGATTATTAAATACACAACAAATTAAATGCTAGGATAAACCCTTTCAGTTTGTTGCACAAGTCTTTCGTTATGTTATGTTCTTTAAACCTTTTCTTCATTGACTACAAATTATTGAATCAAAAATGCTCTTCACAATGAAAATCGAATCGATTTGTTCTGTAACATTTTTAAGCGTCTTCAACGTTGGCGGTCACCAAAAACGCGTTCAACGTCCGAGCAAAGCCTGACCATGAAAATGCCAAAAGTAAACACATGTAAAAAGAGAGAAAAACAAAAACATGTTTCTTATTGCTATTGATATATATAAAAAGTATTAAAAGTTAAATTGAAGGTCAGTGTTAAACGTCACCCACGTAAATGCAGCTATACTATATATGTTTAAAGCTTTACCTTATATATCGTCGTACCGAATTGACACTTATTAATGTTACAAAACTCTTTCGATAAGAGTTGGAAATTAACATTTCTTCACATTTGTTGAAAGCAGCCGGCTGCTTGAAGAAAAAACCTTAAAAACCTGTTGCTCGAGAACTTTTAATGCTGTTAGGGGAAAAACGTTGAAAACGAACGCACAGAAGTGTCATAATGACATAATAGCCAGCCACTTCTACCGTTAGATGCCGCTTGCCAACAAATCTTAAATGTCATTTTATTATGGCTTTTATTAGCCCATTGTCTAGCATTTGGATGGATGCTGCTGGCAACATGGGAAATCTCCCCCCCCCCATCTCTCTCTCTCTTCGTCTCTCTTTCTTTTTCTTCACATAACTGTCAACAACAATGGCTGACAAGTTCAAGTTCCTGGAGCTGGCTTTAAATCCACAAAGACGGAAACACTTCAAAAGTCTCTCTCACTAACTTGGCTTATTACTCGATACCATAAATCGCAGCATGCCACCCCCCCCCCCCCCCGTCCCTCCCCTCTCGCAACATTGCCTCTTAAATAAAGCATTTCCGTGCCCAAAAACACAACAACACTTTGCAAGGCCCAATTATAGAAAGAACGAAGAAGAATAGAAACAAAAAAAAAACGAAAGAAAAAAAAAACTTCCGTACGCGTCTTGGCCCATTACAATTACCTAGAGACGAAGCTAGCAATTGACTCAAGTGCTCAATACGAAATTAGCACAAGCACAGAAGTACCGTTATGTCTTTCGCTGTTGGTGATTGGAGAGCTTAAGCTGCGGGCACAATAATAACTTGTCTGGGGCTGGCTGCCTGGCTGGGATAATGATGCAATCGACCGGAAGCCTTAAGATCCGTTTGCAACATTTAATTTCAGTTTCTAGCTAAGACAAAAACCGCCTTAAATTAAAAATTCATTACGCAAACATTGCTAATTCTTTGGCGGATATGTAGAGAAAAAAACAGCAACAACAACAAGCAGCAGACTTCACACTTCGCTTGCCACAGACTTAAGCACTATTCTATGGAAACAATATATACTATATATACTATACGAGGAAGTGCTCGTGATCTAAAGACGAGTTGAAGACCAAGTCGCACATCAAATTTCTAGCTGGCAATTTGAAGTTGCAGCCAAGCGTGAACCTGTATGCATAATGAGGCAGGCTACACTGGAACTTAAATACATTACAATACATCGAGTACATTGTCTTTGGCTAGAAGAGCTGCTAAGCAGGTTTTCTGCTGACTTCTCGCTAATATGGCTTCTTTATGGCATTAGCATTAACAGCTGCAATGCATGTGTTTTGATTAAGCGAAGGCGTGGGGCAAAAGTGGGCGGCAAGTTTGTTGCTTCAGTCTTTTGTTTCGCTTAAGATACATATAGTTAAAGTATATATATAGAATATCTGCAGATGCTCTACTTATTTATAGGGTTTCTTTTAAAAACCAGTATTATAACTTCATTTCTTTTCGTTTTTGTTTTTAGGACGATGGCGGCATTGAGTTCTTCAATACGATTGTGTTGCAGCCGCATCTGAAATTGATCACGGATCTGGGACGCGGCTACCATGTGCGCTGTGCCTACAAGAGCCGCGATGCAGCCGTCAAGCCCAAGAAGCATATGCGTAAGCATGCCCAGAAACCGCAAGCGTTCCGCAGCGATGAGCATGATAGACGCGACTATGGACGATCGTTGGACAAGCAGCGTTTGGGTGACGATGATGATCTGGACGAGGATGATGTCTACGATGTGGATGTGAATGAGGCAGCAGCTCAGGATGAGACTGCTACCAACGAAATTCCCTTGCCCGGCTGTCATATGAAGATCTACAATGAGGAGCACAAGATCGCTGATGATGTGAAAATTGGTGATCCACTGACCATTGTCATCAGCATTGATCAACAGAAGCTGTATGGTCTCCATGTGACCGATTGCATTGTTCGGGATGGTTTGGGTTGGGGTGAACAGCGTCTGGTTGGTGAAGATGGGTAAGTTTAAGGATTCCTTCAACTTGTTGGTAGCAATTCGTCATTTGTTTGTTTTCCTTGGCAGCTGTCCCATGGACAATGAGATCATGGGTCAATTTAACTATACGGCAGATCGCCTTGCAGCCAATGTGACCTTCCCGGCACACAAGTTCCCCTACACCACATCTGTGTACTATCAGTGCAATGTGCGCTTGTGTGCACTTGAGGATCCCAGTTGCCAGGAGGCGCCTTTGTGCAGCGGCAAGCGACCGAAGCGTCAGGCTAGCGATGGTAAGGATGAGGAAACTATGGCCGCCACCATCGAAGTCTTCTCCGGCCTCTATGTCAATGAGAATGAGAATGCCAACGATAGCGATGACGATGCGGTGCTCAAAGAGAAGGTGAGTTGAACTAAAATTGGATATAAATATAATCTTAAACTATTTACTTCTCCTACAGGCTATGGATGCTGCTTTTTGCGTGTCGCAGCGGACATTTGCCATAGCCATTGCCATTGCGGGATTGATATTGATGTTGGCCGTCGTTGCTGCCGTACTGTGTATAATGGCACGTCGTAGCACCAAGACCGTATCCAATTCAGGCAGCTCCATTTATAGTGGTCCATATACAAACACTGCATTTTCGCACAGCAGCTAAGCAAAGCGAGCGATTCACAAGAGTTAGAAATTCAAAATTTATTCCAATGGGAACACTCAAAGTGTTTTAAAATCAAGTAATAATTTAAAAAAGAAACGGGATGAGATACTCGCGCAGCAAAAAAACAAAAAACAATAATTCTAATTAAACATATAGCCGACTGCCGGTAGTCAAATGTCAAAAATGTCTCATGACACGTTCGGCAGCAGTTTAGTCTGTAAGGTCACAAGAGCAGTCGAAAAAAGAAAACAAACAACTGCCTAAGTTAAGAAAAATAACTTCCCTTTTTTGTGCAGAGATTACCGGGCAATATATACCGCTTATTGCCCGCTAATGTCACAGAGCTGTTCAGTGCTGCCCATCTGCGAGCAGCATTCGAAGTTGCCAGACTCTGTTACGCACGTTTTGTGTTGGTGTTGGACTCCCACGATTCGTATCAGAAAAGCTCCACACAATCTCGCCTCTTTTTGTAGTGCAGTCATTAAAATGTATTGTATTTATCTAACTTTAACTTTATTAATTTAAAAACACACACGAACACACACACTCGACACTAACAACGAATGCAGCAGCCGACGCTCAGGTGATATTTGTATTTGTACTCTTAATATTTATATACTTAGTTCCAAAAAAGAAAACGAACACTAAAACAAAAACAAAATATCCTGCCACACACACTTATGTACTTGGTTGTATGTCCTGTACAATTATTTCTTGTCATTGTTTAAACTATTTGCACTACAAATATTTAATATGCTACTACTATATACAGCACAAAACCGTTCGACAAAACAATAATAATAGTTATATAGAATATAAACTCTCAAAAGTAATTAAGTTTAAAAAAAAGACTTTGCACAGCTTCAATTGAGCATTTTCGATGCAGAACGCTCACCTGGAGCCGTGCAATGCACATTTCAAATAAAAATACACAAACAATAAATATTAAATAAAATGACAACAGCCTGTCGTTAGTCATAAGCTAAAGATAATCAAAGTGAATGAACAATAAAATTAAATTGACCATACAAATAATTTACCTTCATTTCAATTTGATGCAAAAATTGCACTGTCAAAAATGGTTTTGCATAAAAAGCTGGTTCAAAATGCACAGCTCTTAGCTATGTGGAAACTTTTGTTAGTGATTCAGTTGGCATTTGTATTCGAACTGCATGGACTTCGCTGTCCAGTGGAGAATGCTGCACCATTACAGTTTCATCTAGTGCGTGAATGCCAACGTGCCGCTACAGATGAGGGACTTGCTCTGGAGAGCACTTCAACGCTGGAGGATTGCATGATATTAGCACGAGAACTGCGCGGATTGGCCTTGAACTATGCACCAGGTGGCGAAGATCGTCGCAAGAATCGTTTTGTGCAGCAACCAAAAGACGTTGAGGGCAAGGACACTGCCAGTAGACTGGAGAAGGATGCTCGCCGACGTTTGAGTGTTTTCGAGCAGCCTGGTGAATTTTTTAACTGTCATGTGTTGCAGTGTCCGCAGAATACCAGCTTTGCTGGCATGGTGAACGACAGTCGCTTCGATTACTATAGCTTATATGGCAGACCAATAGGTGTGAAGGATGTCCTACTCCTGTTAGCATCAACTGATCTCTTTTCACTCTTAGCCCTGTTCAATATAAGCTGCGTGCCGCAAGTGGGCCTCTTTTTATTATATACACAGCCGAGTAGCTATTTGAATGCTTCCCTGACCTGCAGCAATGCAAGCGAATTTAGCGGCAGTCTGGCGCATGTCACATCCGAGGAGCGTACATATGGTCTATCCAATTGGCTGGTTGATTATAACAGACAGCGTTCCGTCAAGCAGCCAAAGCCGGGCATCTTTCTAGCCTATGTGGGCTTAATGTATAATCGCAGCACTATGCTGCAGCCGTTGGACTTTCGCAATGGGCAGCAAGAGAGCTTGCTGTGCTTTCTTTACAGAGCCTGGCACGTCGGGCATCCGCGACTGGGGTAAGATTGCTTACATATAGCACAAAAAGAAATAAGAAACATACTTCTATAATTCAATGCCATTAAAATTACACTGAACAAACCGTTTCCATCCAGAGGTGCCCAAATAAATACCAGCTGTGTGGCGCTAACGCCAAAAGGCACTTGGCAAACGTTGAGCTGTGAACATCAGTTGCCCTATATATGCGAGATCTTTAGGCCAGCAACAAGCCAAGCGTACCAACAGCTGGATACTGGAGAAAATGCAGCGGACGAGTGCTGATTGAATAGTGTTTTATGTAAGCAGCACTGATATTCGTAGCTGGTTTTATTAGATTTAGCCGATTTTTCAGAAACAAGAATAAACTAATATTATTATGTTGTGGTGTTGTGTTTATAACCTCTCTCCCCAAGTAAAGCAACAGCAACAAAGTGTAGCACTGACGACGAGCTTACAACGAGACAATAGCGTTTAGTGATACTTGTAGTTCCTGTGGTGCTTCAACTTGGTGTAGTTAATCACGTAGAAGAACGTCATGGCTGCGACGGTCAGCTGGAAAAAGGGTGCAATGCCAGCACGCTTGGGGAACACATACTTGTGCTGCCAACGCCACCAGGAACGGCTGATAGCGCCACCTATGGCATTTGGTGTCTTGTTGCGACGTCCAAACCAGGAGCCCAATTCACCCAATTTCACTTGGCCGAAAGGCACATCAGCTGCAGATGACAAAGAACACGAGAAGACAAACAAATAATTATGTAAATTGTTAAAAATCATATCGAGCTGCCGTATATCGAGCGGCGAAAATTACGTAATTTTGCAAATTTTCACTTACCTTTGCCATAGAAGCGTGCTGGATCGTAAGGTCCATGGACCTTTGGATTATACTCAGCGGGATAGTCACCAAAAGCCATCTCGCTGTGTTGTGTGTAATAAAATTTATATTTTTTCTACTGAATTGAAATTGCCTGCTGTCTACTTACTTTGCTTGATACTAAAGTATGACGACTATAACGATATATCGATCAAACACAAAGCAATGCTTCTAACAGTGTTGCACCAAAAAAATATCGAAATGGGCACCAATATGCAGCGAGATGCCACTTATTCCCATTTAGACGGGGTGGCAGCGCTATCGCAAAGTATATACAGAAATCAAATAAGAATTTTTTTTGCACATCGGAATCGCGCTTAAATAACCAAAATAAACATTGAGAAAAGTTACGCGTATAAGATTCTTAGCTCTAATATGAAACTGGAGGAGCTTTTGACAAAGGGCGTACCATCGCCACAGGAAGAGGACGACGACGATGATGAAAAGGCGGAGTCGAAAACAAAAGCCACAAATGCCTCTGATGAGGGGGTGGAGAACGCTGAAGATGCTGCCGAAGAGTCTGCTGAAAAAGAAAGCGCAACGGGTAAGAAAAAAGGTACTCGTAAAAAACGCTCGCTTAATTGGGAAGAAGCTGAACGGGGCCTGCTGTTGGAAGTAATTAAAACAAAAGTCGCATTCGTTGAGAATCGGAGCGTGGATGCGAAAAGCATCAAGGCCAAGCGACTTGCCTGGTCCCAAATAACCAAACAGTAAGTCAATACGAATATCTGTAATACACTTTAATCTCATTCGAAATGATTTACAGATTTAATGCACTTAACTTTCGGCATCGATTGTTAGAGCAGATTCAAGTGCAGTGGCGCAGCATGAAAAACTCCGCTAAGCGCGAACATCAACAGAAACATCCCAAATCGGATGCATTAGAGGGCATGCGTATGATAGAGTTCATGGAGGAACTGCAAAAAGATCCGGTATCTTCGCGCAGTCAGACTCGTAGCGGAACCAATGGTACCGTCGGCGTGCCACTAAAAAAAGAGCTGCTCGAACTGGACGAAGATGAGGATATGCCGCTGGCCGCCCTGCCCAATTCGACAAATGCCAGTGACGATACACTGCAAACATCCACCATAGCCATACCCTCACCACCGCCCTCCACAGGCGGTGGCGACTCGCAGCAGGAGAGCGCACAGCCGCAGCCACAGCCAGCGCCCAATCGACGCAAACGTGCCAAAGCCAAACCGCAGTTGAACAGCAGTAACAGCAAGGAGGACACAGATCACGGCACAGCCGTTACGGCAGACATCGAGAAGACTTCACCGATACGCAAAAGGCGGCAGCGTAATGTAAGTAGCTAGTGGAATGATGATGAATAATTTTTAACTTAAAATTTTTTTTTTCAGCATTCACAGGCACAGTCGGTGCTCTCCGAGGATTTAAGCACTGAGGCACCTGGAGTTGCTGCACCTGCTCACGTTGCTGCCGTTGTTGGCCCCTTTACGCCCACAGCTGTGCCCAATGAGCCCAATGGTTGCATCGAAATGGAGGATAAATACAAGCAGCAACTGTTCAAACTGTTAAAACAAGCACGTCTCGCCGAAATCGATTATGCGCGACGTGAGCACGAGCAAAAGCTGCGCTTTGAGCAAATGGAACAAGAGCTCAAGATGTCGTATTATAGACAGGAGCAGGACCTCAAAATGCGTCACATGCGTGAACAGCACGACACACGATTAAGACAGCAACGACGAGAGCACGAGGCACGTCTCAATGTTTACAATCGAAGCAACAGCAACTACAACAGCAATGGTGAATTGCAACAGGGTAAACAACCATTACAAGGACAAGAACAGGCGCCATTGCGTTGCAATGTCAAAACGGATTACAATAATGTGCACTTGGGTGAGAGTGTTGGAGCAGCTCAGCCACAGGCATCGACATCATCAAGTTGCAGCAGCACGGATGCAGCGCTGGCGCTCAATGTCAACTCATTGGCCTACAACTAGTTGTTGCATAAACACGAAAACACCACCAACACGGAAAAAAAAACAGCCAACAACAATAATACGAAATTGCCAGCATTTAGTGGTAAAACAAAAAACAAAAACAAAAAAAACTTAGCTTGAAATGCGTTTAGCAAAATGTAGCCGACTCTCAAAAGTCTCAAATAAGTAAAAAACAATTAACTTTGGCATGCCAAAGATTAAATACCCTAGCAGACTGGAGAACATTTGCTCACATTTATTTCCCTTTTTTTAATTATCATTTATAATTCTTTCTTAAGAAGGTATATGATAAAGTGCTCCAACGTCTGCAAGGTTATAATAACAATAAGGACAACTCTCTGACTAATCATGAAAAACCAATCCGAATACGAAATACTCATGTTGCCACATGCAGGTTGCATGTCAATCTGCTCTGACAAAATCAATGGACTGTTAGACACTCGCAACAAACATACACACACACACACACAAACACATTTTGCATTTTTCAATTTTAGTATTATTATATGTGTATCCTGGTATCTGTTAAGTGAACTTGCTCTTATAAACAACAACAACAAACAAAATATGAATTTAAATATATACATAAAAATGTATTGCGAATCGCGGTTGTGTCGCAAGTGCAACAACAAAGAAACAAAAACAAAAAAAAAACAAAATACTCAAAGATCAAGTGAAAACTCAAAACTAATTAAGAACTCAACTCAGTATTCTATTTTGCCACTGTATTACAAAAAAAAAACAAAACGAACTTCTCTTTTTTGCAGCTATGTTAAGTTTTTGATTTTATTTTGATAAGACTATGTTTTTTTTTAATTATATAAATATACTTATACGATAATTGTACATCTATGTAGTTGTGTATTTTGTATGACTGTTTCATACATATTAAAAAAAAAAAAGAAAGAAAAAAACTTTTATAATTGTCGTATGGAATAAGTTACGTTTTGTAAACTGTACGAAAACGTTTTTTAAGCTAAGTTATATCAATCTTTTCAATCAGAAAAAGAAAATACTTATATATATATATACATTTATATATATATATGTATATGTATACTTTGTGTTGTATAGCGCTGTAATATCCTCTGTATTACTTTTGCTTTAGCTTACTAAATGACATAATTCAAGCAAAAGGAACAAAAATTAAACAATTAGATAAAGAAAATAATAGTTTGAAGATTTTTACTCAATCACTATATCTTTGAAAATTTCAAACATAAAATCGAATAACATTTCTCTCTATTCCCTCATTCCATTACGAACTTTTATACTTTTTATACACAATTTATAAGCAGCAAATATAATATTTAAGCGGCAACATGAAGAACCTAGATGCAACCCTCGATTACATGGAAAATTCTCGATTCAATTATTTATATGGATCTGTGATACCACACATAGAGACACCATTCACAAATACCGAGATGCTCTGCATCTCGATGATCTATCATAAGTTTGTGCTACAGAATGGACATAAGGCCAAGTACATAACTCAAGAGCAATTGAGTAAACTGATATTCGGCATGTTTAAGATTAATGATGTCAACATTAACAGACGCATTGTTTTAGTCGTCAGCAAGGATATCGAATGCACCGATCCTAAATTCTCACCGCTTCAGCATTGTACCTTAAAAAGTTTTATCAAAATGATTGGCTACTACTTTACGAAAGATCTGGAGAAGCGCATGCAATTTGTATTTAGTGTAAGTTTGTGTTCGGTTTTGTCTAAGAAACACTTATTCTTTTATATGAATTGTACTTTCAGGTATATGATGTGAATGAATTGGGTTACCTGAATCGTGAGCATGTAATGCGTTTTGTAGCCAACTTTTTCACTGGTGAAGACGAGGATGAGATTATGGAAATGCGTTTGGTACTATTTATAGAACATTAAACATTCATATAAACTAATGCATACCTTTACAGGATATGTTGGAAACGTTGTTTGTTAAATTCGATTTGGATAAGGATATGCACATATCATATGATGAATATAGCGCGATTACCCGTAAACGTCCCGAATTACTTGAATTTCTTGGCAATGTTTTTCCATCTGACAGACAATTGAATACCATAGCATTGTGTTTTAATTTGTTGTAAAAGCTAAGAAAATGTTATTAAAACTCAATTTAAATGACAATTTTTGCAACTCAATCAAAGCGATAACTGTGCTAAACCACACCTAAGAGCTTGCGCTTTGAGCTTGAGTACTTTTATAATGCGTATAACAGTTTAGATTGGTAACTAAATGAAATGTATCGAGTGTGTTTCTTTTTATATGCAATTCGTTGAGCATTTCTTTCAATACGCTTTGGCGCCTTGTTGACGAAATCCAAAATTTTTGCATTACAAATGATATGAAGAGAGAGAAATTGAAACAAAACAAAAAACCAACACACAAAATTGTATATCAATTTTTTTTTTTTTTTGTGACTTTGCAGCAGTTCTTCCTGTTCGCCATCAGTTCGCATAGCACAATCGTAGGCAACGGTCGAACTACGAAGAGCCGTAGCCAAAAAATTTAATAAAACAAGAAGAGAGTAAAAGTGAGAAATAGAGCAAAAACTCGCAATAAACAAATGAACCGCAAGCAACTCAAAGTATTAATACAAAAAAGTGCAATAACCGCGCAGCAATTGAAATATTAAACCTTGCATTTAATTAAAAAAAAAGAAAGAAAAAAACGAACAGGGTTGTTTTGACAAAAAATAACTGTAAAATGCTGCTGCTCTATGCTAAGTATGCGTTTATCTTCTGGATACTCATCGATAGCAATCAGGGCGATCTAATGCTAATGCGTGAGCTGTCCGTAGATGAGACGCTGCTCAATGTGAGCGCCTGCACGAAGCGATGCCTGCAAACAAAGACAGAAAAGGTAATACTAATAGAAAACAGAACATATGTAAATTTGCAACTTAATTCAAATGCGGCTCTCATTTAGAACTTTAATGGCTGCTTTCAATACTGCAAAAATGAAACACACAACGATTTAAGGCCCGATACGCTGCGTAAAGTGCAAGAGAATTTTCAGTTGAAACTCGTATGTCGCACGGAATCCGAGTTGACATTTCAAATCAATTGGGTGCAGCATGAACGCCACACAAATGCCACACAAAGTGCACCAGACGCATTGTTTATAATCCGGATTAATGCAGATAAAGAAATGTTTTTGGAATCTCAACTCTATTTGGTAAGCCATTTAGTCTTTGTTTCTTTGTTTTGTTCAGCTTAAATAATTTTGGTGTAACTTTAGTCGGATGATAGTTTCTTTACAATACCCGAATTGAAAGCGAATAAGGCTCATAATGTTACTGCATTAGCTGTGCATGCTGATGGCGCCTATTCATTGATAGCCATCGAGGAGGTCTTTCAAACATTGCGTCGTGGCTATCAGCCCAGCAAAATGGGTGAGGTGAAGTTACGGAGATTTCTGGAGCAACCGAACAATATGCAACGCATTGCAGCGGAAGTGGAGTGGCAGCCAACAGCAGGTTTATGCTTAAGATTATCAGTTTAAGGCGATCGCATCTAAATTCTTTTTATTTTTGTAGAGCGCAACTGTTACTTTGATTTGATATACTTTTCGACAGATAGTCAAAGTATGGAGGCACCAACACCGGTCCGATTTCGGGACGTAAGTTGCTACCAGTTGCTAATAATGATTGATCTTTCATCTTTCTCTCTCTAATTGCAGCCCCATCAGCTTTATACACACAAAATATCCAATATAACATTTGATGAACAGTTTAAGGTTGGCGTGCGCACGGTTAACTATAAAAATGCGCTGGAAAGTCCTGTTCAGTGGCTTATACTGAAAGCGCCTAGTTGCCTCGATTGGTTTAACAATAGCCACATACTTTGCGGTAAGCTTGCACTTTATCAGCAAGAAATTTTGTATTAAGATGTTTTTCTTCAATCGCAGCACCATTGAAACCAAGTAATCTTAGTGTGCAGCAGCTGCATTTTGATCAGGATAAATTGGCTTTGAATGTGTCGTGGTCGCTGCCCGAATATTTGCCAGATAACTATAAATTGCACATACTCGATCTGCACGACGATAGCGAAATAGTCGAATTCACAGTAGATCGAAATGCTAGCTTTTACTTCATACCCAATATAACTGTGCTTGGTTCAAACTTTGAGGTACATCTGGTGGCGCACACACAGGGTGGCGACAATGCCAGCGTAGAGTTCCTGAGCAAGGCACCACTAGACCCCTGGCTGAAAGAAAGCACCTTAGTCAAACTCTTGCTCTGCCTATTTGTGACCGTTTGTTGTATTCTTGCTTTGTGTACGCTAAAGGTGCACTGGCATAACCGGCAGGATTGCTCACATCTGGACACCAAGGAGATTAAAACTCCGCCCAATCAGTCAAGCGATTTTCATTTGTCTCTAATCAACAGTAGCAATCTGTTGGCCACTCTTGCCGTTGAGGATAACTTTGAGCTTGATGAGTTGGAGGTAGAACCGCATGCAGTTCTACTCCAGGATGTGCTAGGCGAGGGCGCATTCGGCCTGGTGCGTCGTGGTGTCTACAATCAGTGTCAGGTGGCCGTCAAATTGCTCAAAGGTAAGGCAAAAACTGATTATATCAAATACTTACTTATTATTATACGCCTTTCCTAGATCATCCCAATGAGGAAGATATGCAAGCGTTTAAGTGTGAAATCCAAATGCTTCAAGCTGTGGGTAGGCATCCAAATATTGTTGGCATTGTTGGTTACTCGACCAGGTTCAATAATCGCATGATGCTCCTTACGGAATATTGTGGTCTTGGCAGTCTGCAAAGCTTTTTGCGGTTAGTTTGAAGTTTAATTTCCTAAGTCTGCATAAAAGCTTTTCATTTTCAGGGACGAGTGGAAGTTTCAGCAGGAGCGTAACGCACAAAAAGCTACTCCAGCTGACTGCAATCAGAGGCGGATTCAGGAACGCTCGAGACATCTACTGGACAACAGCACGCGCATCGAAGATATAAGCATCTCCATATTGTCTACATTGGAGGAAGAAACTGAATCGGATCTCTCACGCAACAGCAGTCATCTTGATAACTACAAACTGACCAAGATCACGCACGCCGCTGACAACAAATCGTATGGACTGCAAGATATTGAGAATATTGATGCACATCCTGTGGCGCCACCAAGTGTGGCTTCTCTAAAAGCCATACTAAAACGAAATTCTAAAAATGAAGACGAGAAAAAGTGTGAGAAAATTTCCTGCACTGTGAGTTTTGAGAATCAGGAATACTTTGAGCAGACCACAATAAATCGCCAAGAGACAGCTATAAGGGAACCACTCAAGTATGCTGATCTTCTGGACATTGCACAACAGGTAGCGGTTGGAATGGTGAGCTTATGGAAAAGAATACACTGAATAAATGCAAAGAGTTAATAAAATCTCTTTTTAGGATTTTTTGGCACAAAACAAGATTGTGCATCGTGATTTGGCGGCACGCAATGTACTCATCTCCTTGGATCGCACCATTAAGATAGCAGATTTTGGGCAAGTAACATCTAATAAAACTTATGGAACAATGCAGCTTATGGTATTTATCTATGTTTACAGTCTCAGTCGTGATGTCTATCATGAGAATGTCTATCGCAAATCTGGCGGCAGTGGCAAGTTGCCCATCAAATGGTTGGCACTGGAATCTCTAACACATCAGGTGTACACCAGTCAGAGCGATGTGTAAGTTATCCATTATTCAATTTTCGTATTCATTCACACTTTTTTCCGTAGCTGGTCATTTGGAGTGCTGCTGTATGAGATCACAACGTTGGGTGGCATGCCATATCCCTCGATCGCGCCGAGAGATTTACTGCAGCTTTTGCGACAGGGACAGCGCATGAAGCGACCCGATGGCTGCACAGACGAAATGTTTGCATTGATGGAGAGCTGCTGGTGTTCAATACCAGCAAAGCGTCCGACTTTTGCCGAACTCAAGTTACGTCTTGATGCTATGATTATAGCTACCAATGAGATACCATTGCGCCTGATCAAGCAACGACAGTGTCAAAACAACCAAGAAACAGACAATTCCCATAGGTGAGTGACTTATAAAGGAAGTTTTAGATATTCTTTAACAATAAACTTTCAAATGAACAGCAAAGTGGAGCAACTACCTCGCGATGATATTCACTATTTGCAGCCTTTGCACTAAGAAGCACAAAAATTTGACTTTTATTTTAGTTGCGTTTTTGTTAAGTGCAATACATTATAAGTTGTTAGTTGGTTTTATATGCAATAAGAGGTTTTAATTCAATGTTTAGTCATAACAACAAACAATGCTACTACAATAGCTGCAAAATTAACAAAATAAAAAAACTCATCACAAATAATATTGTTAAGTAGCAAAAGATCAAGTTTTTGTTTCAGTACTAAATTTGAATTTGCCACATTCATTTAAAATTTTTTTTTCGTTGGAAATTCCGGAATATTTTTTTTTTAAAAAAGCTAGGATATGTGCCAACACTGCTGCCGCTTGAAACTAACAGAATGTGAGCCCATTCCCTACGCATGTCCACTGTGTCCAATTCGTAAGGTTAAGGAACATTGCCATAGAAACAGTCAAAAATGGAACTTTCAGCCGCAGGAGTTTGGCTGTCCTACGCTCGAACGGGAACATGAAAGACAGCAAACGGAACTTTGCAATGAAATCTCAGATCTGTATTCGTATATGGTCGAGTACAAACAATGTTTGAACAACAACAGAATGCGTCGTGAGCAACAGGAGTTACAGAAAAAAGCCGACAAGGACGAACAAGTTCAGGCACAGATTAACGCAATGCCATATCAGCAAAATCAAGTTTATAACAAAATTCCTTTAATTTATCGGGAAAAAGTGAATGGCGTGGATCCTAAGATCTGGAAGCCTCGTTTCCCGTTGTCAGAGGAAAAACGAGGAGCTTCAGGAGTATGCAGACGTAAACTTGTAAGGTTTTCTGGAGTTTAAAATTAATTGACTAGGTTCCTTAAAACCAAACATACAGATTTGTTAAGTTAAAATAAATAAATCACTGGAAGTAACAAATGGTTTGTCGTTTGAGGTATTTAATTAAACAACGTATATATAGTAAGATTACACAAAAATATCATAGCCCCCAATTAGGAACACTCGCTAAGTATCAGATCTCGAAATGTGTTATATATATATTCACAAAATATAAGCAAGGTCAAATAACTGTTACTTTCCGTTTATGCAATAAAGTTTAAGTTGATTACAAATATGAGTACTTAAAATTATAGATGCTATCTATATTTTAAAACATCTATCAATTAGAATAAATGATTATTTGTGCACTTTAATTGTGATTATATATTGATTGAAATAAGTTTTAAGATTTTTCTTTTTTAAATTTAAAAACACTCCAAACAGAATGTTGAAATATCATAATACGAAATTTATCGCCAATTCACAATTAGGCAAGATGGCATAAACGCAATAACTAATACAGTTAATCGACCTGCTTGAACAAGCATCTGAAAATATATACATACATATATCAATTATACAGTATATGACAGTTTTATAAGTATTATGTATACAGAACACACTCGCCTCCTTTCTCTCGCTCTCTTTGGACTTTCTTTTTTTTTCCTGAGTTTTTTTTTAATGGCGATTGTAGCCCAAACCGAGTATATTTCGCGCCTGTAAGCAAGAAAACAACAGAATTAAATATGAGTAAGTAATTATTGAAATAAAGTTTACCGTTACAAAAGCCGAATTAAAGGAACGTGAAAATGTTTGTGTCATGCCTTCGGTTTGGGATAGCGCCATCTGCAGCTGCACAGCCTCATCCATGCGATTTTTTAGAAACTCCCAGGTCTGCACATGACCAGCTGATGTATCCTGTAGCATATACAGCTCTGTCATTTTCATAATCGTTGCCAGACCGACGCGACGCGTATACCAACCAAACTGAAAGAGAACATATAATTAGTACGGATTAACTTGATGCATTGTTGGAGCAACTTACATCGACTGAACGATCGCCGGAATAGTAACAAATGTCGTCGACTAACGTTAGGACCTGCGCCAGCGCTGTGGATGCATGTTGCGGTTGTGCAATCAATGCCATTGCCTGTGGCCATTGTGTCTTATAGGGCTCAATCATGGTGAGACGCTGTCGCACCGCTTGGACTAGAAAATCAACTGGATCGCTAACCTCCTTCTGGCCATTGTCTGTCAGCTGTTGCAGGCTCTGTACCAGCTGTGCATTGCATTTGCCATTGAAGTGCGAGACTAGCGCAAATCCACCCTCAGGAAACATGCCGTGCACAACGCTCGGATAGCCGCACTCCTCAGCACCCTGGACAATGGCTTGCTTGGTCCAACCATGCTGTGGCACGTGCAGCATTGCCGCATCTAATATCCGATTGCGTATGCCGTCCACTTTAGCCTGCTTGGCTGCCTCCTCCTCACTCTGTTGGCCCGCTCGCTGTTGCCCATCACCAACACCTCCACCATCAGCATCGCTCTGTGTGGTCTTACCCGCTGCCACTTCGGCAGCATCGCGTTCCCTCTCCCGTTGCTCTTCGCGTGCACGAAAATCATCCAACTTTTCGGTATCTTTGACATAACTGCGTCTTACGCTTGCGTTGGGCTTTAAAATAGTGCGTTGTTGCTGCTGCTGCTGTTGCAATGTGTGAATGGATGCCGTTGCTCCTGCATTGCATGTTGTGGTCAGCAAACAGCTTTGTGCGTCTGTAAAAGAGGCAGACAATTAAGAACAGTTGATTATAGTATGAGTACTAAAGTGCAAGTTAATTTACTTTTTATGAGAACTTTCCAATGAGTTTACAGTTAAAGAGAGAGCTTAAATTTATAGTCACCATTGTTGGCTTATAATAAGGTTACGTACTCAACATGCCTGCCCTCTTTTGAGGTGCTTATTTTGATTTCACTTTGCATTGGTACTTAAAGGCGAGCAAAGACAATTAATTAAAACTATGTGAGCTTTGCACTAACAGCGAGCTTAAATGCAAGTACGAATAATTAAAATCATGTACTAGAAAGAATAGTTTATATAGTATATATTATTTATCAATTAATTACATGTTTAAAATGAGGTGCCGCCAATATTAAAAGCAATTTTTATATGCAAGTCAGGAATGCGTACATTCCAGAATCTAGACTTTAGATTACATGACATGTTAACATAATCTGAAAATGTTAACATTGAACTCTTCTCGAATTAGTATTCAGTGTTTTACTTCCAGAAACATCAAAGCAATGCAAAGTTTTGCCGTGTTACAAAGTTAAGATTCATCTTCAACAGACCATTTAGAAATCGGTATACATCTACCTCTTCAAATGTACTTTCTTTTCTTAATGACAACTTGTTAGCAAGAACTTTTAACACCTTAAAAAAAAAAAACTGGTTTCTGACTGTAATTAAATTAATGGTGCTTTATTTTTAGCACAAGTTTAAAAAAAATTTTTCGCGAATGAAAGTTAGTTTTAGCACGACTTTCTAACCCAAAGAATAAATTAATTGAAATTATTTTCGACTTTCTTACCCATAAAATAAATTAATTTAAATAATTGTATGACAACAACAAAAGTATTGTTTTCTTGCTAAATGTAATTCCCCTCCGTTATCCTCGCTCTAATTGTTAACATCAACTGCAAACTGAAAGAGTTGACAGATTTTGAAGGTCGCCCGCGTCGCATGTTGGGAACAAGTAAAGCGCATTCAGTTTAGCATGTTCATTAGCACAATGAAGGTTTAGGCCAGGTTTAGCTTGTTGAACAATTAGCACCAGTTGTTGGCCAAAAACCGCGATCACAACAAATAACAATAAAATTAAGTCAATTTTTATATTAGTCAGACAGAAATTCGTTTTCATTTCGTATACGAGATTATACATATACATATACATACATATATATATATATATATAGAAACATGAAAATATATAGGTAGAACTTAAGAAAATGCCTAAAATTGTGAATTTGTGCTTGGAGGGAATACTATTATTATTATTATTATTATTATTGCTGTTCCACATCGAGTTCCATGGCAATGGGCTCCGGTTCATCACGTTTTTGTTTACGTTGATTGATGCTCTGCTCGATGCAATCGCTGGCCAACAAGTAGAGAACACGCAACGATTCGAGACCCGTTATGGAAGTGGCCAACACATCGAGTTTCTCCTCTCGTCCAATGTCAGGCAGATTGCCGCCATCGGCATTGTCTCCGTTTCCGCCTGCTTCGTTATCTCCTTCAGCCATGCCGCTGTTGCTAATGTTGACAGCCAACATGTTGAGCTGTTTCTGCATCAGTTCGTCATCGGAGGCACTTTGGCCGTTCTTTACGCGTTCCCGGTACGCCCGATAGTGGGCCAACGAGAAGTTCAATGCCGTGCCCAGTGGCTTCAGCAAACGTTGCTCAATCTCTGGCATTATGTCCCAGAAACCAGTGCGATTCATTCGATCCGCGGCGGCAAAATAACGTAGAACATTTAAAGCACCAGCAATGCTATCCGTATGCAGTAGGAGATCGGATTTAACATCTTGGGGCAGCACACAGACGCACTGCAGCAGCATCGAACGAAACTTGGTGCCACAATAGACATCCGGCAATGCGGTATCCTTGCGTGCCATATGACCAGCAACGATATCCTTGTACAAGCCGGCTAGATAGCCATGAATGCCATCATGTTTGAGTGTCTCCAGCAGATTCTTGAGTATGAAATACTTGGCGGAATCCTCAAACGCAAGGATATAGTGATGCAACACCTGCAGACCCAAGCGACGAAGTGGCTCCTGCGGCGCATAGCCCGTAATCTTACACAGTGCATCACAGTAACGCTTGTGCACCTCCAGATCGAGTGAACACTGAGGCACTGGCTCTCTCATAGTGCTTAGAACACAATCGTTGAGACGCAGACCGCAATGCTGCAATTGTGGCTCCGTTTCCTCCAGCAGCACGGCAACCAGATACAGACTCGCCTCAAAGACAAACAATGGCGAGTAGATCTTCGGTGCATTTGATGGCATCAGTTGACCCACAAGCAGAGCATGATAGTACATGGCCACAGCGGGCAACGGCAGCTTCTCATCGATAAGGAACATATTTTGATTAGTCAGCTCGAAGACACCCTTGGCAGGATCCAGGCGACGCTTCCAGCGTGCACGCGACTCAACCAGACCCAGCAGATAGTAGGGATCACCAAAGAGCTGGTTCACGCTCTTCGTTAACGTTTGTACCACCTGCTGCACATAGGTCTGTGCCTGTCCAGCTGCGGCGCGTGCCCTCAAAAAGTTGCGTTGCGTCAATTCCGGACGCAGACGCCAGGCACTGGGCGAACAGGTATGCGATGCACCCGGTTCGAGTAAGCTCTTCGTCTCGTTGCTTAGCTCGAGCAGCGCTAGAGGTTTGTCCATCAGTTGGAGCAGAAAGCAGGTGAAAACATTGCGACGATTCAGACTGCAGTCACGAAAAACTGGGGCTTGTTGCTCCTGCTGTAAAATCTCTTGCAGCAGTGGTTCACAGCACAGATCAACGGTGATATAGTGTGCCATTAGATGTTCGACTTGTTGCTCCTGTTCCAGTAGCAGCGCCTGCTGTGCATCGTAGCCGGTGTTCACATAATCGGGCAAAGGAAGCGCGCGCAAACGTGTGACCACGGAGGAGAGACACCATTCGGTGGCCTGGGGCTTGGTTTGGCCCTGACGCATCAGCACCACTTGAAGGGCACGCAGATAGGCAGAGAAGATGGCAATGCTGCTGCTCTCCTCGATTTTCTCCATTAGTTCGAGCATAAATTGCTGCAATGGGGCAAATTGTGCCACAATCTTGAGCAGCTCGTTGACACAATCGAAGAGTGGACTATCATCTAGATTTGTTGCATCCGTCAGCGTTGGCGCGCAAATATCACTGTAGAGGTCCATGGCAATGGCGGGCATGTGAGGGGCATTTTTTGCTGCCTCGATGGGACTGTAAAATAGCATTTTAATGCCATCGAATGCGCGTTCCAGCAATAGCTGCTTGATTAAACGCAACAGATTATCAGCAGCAGATGTTTCCATTTTGCAAGCACACACACAGACTATATATTTTGTTTTTTTTTTAGGATTTTTTTTTCACTTTGACTTTAAAACTGAAAAATTGTACACACAACACAAGCAGTCGTCTGACCGGCAGCTATATCCATTCCCCCCCTGACGTAGAAAACTTCGAAAAATCAGCTGTTTCGCTTTGAATGCCTCACGCACGTACATTGAATGTATTTCGTAATGGGGCAATGTTGCAGCGCAATATGTTGCGGCACGGCATTTGCCTGTCTTAACACTTGTTGTTAAATTATTGGTTTACTTACTGAATGGCAGGATAAACTTTTGTATGCGTAGAAATTTTTGCAAACAGCGCACATTTGCCATTTTTGCGCTCCAAACGATGTCTGATCAACTGATATTTACTTCTTGTTCTTTTGTCATTCACTAGGGCAGACGGCCAGAGTGTTGTAAGCATTCAAAATAATTCAACGTTTTGCAGCACTCACAAATTAGGGCTGCCAGTGCAAATTAATATAAAATCTGCATAAACTAACATAAAATGAAATTAATAACCATTAAAAGCTATTTAATTTAATTGGTAATTCAATAAAATCATTTCTTGTTAATGTACACTTCACGACTACAACAGCTGTTTGGTATTTTATTGTCTCGGCCTCTTCATATTTTATGCTTAAGACAATCTGGTCACATCGTTCAGTAGTCCAAACGCTTTTCATTGGTCATGTGCGTGCTCGCGTCTGTTCGCGGTACCAGCGCTGAACATTTTATTAATTTTTAAGCATAATTTTTGCAAACCATTGCTAAATTTCTTAGTCAATAAACGAACTGTGTGCCGCGTCAATTGATAGCAGCGTCAAACAGCTTAACCACAAAGTGTTCATTCAATTTGGTTGTTGGTAGCGCAAAAAATTAAACGCGAATGCGGCAAAAAAAACCATAAAACAAAAGTCACAGAAATTCCAAAGCAAATAATCAAAATTTTAACGGCATAGAACATACAAACGAAATTTTAAAGCATTTTACTAAGCGTTTTACTAATTAGAATAGTTAGTTTAAGAACAAAGTTAACTTACAGTTGTAACCCAAACCCCCAACAAGGGTGGAAAACCGTGAAAACTGTGTGTGTGTGTGTGTGTGAGTGTGTTTGTTTGTGTAAGAGTGTGTATAAAAAAAAGAAGAATTTGTGCGTCTGTGTATGAAAAGCGTTGCCAAAAGCGAAATATGTCTGAGCAACAATTTAAGGCTGTTCCTGTTCTTAAACGCGGCTCAAATCCAGTTTTGTGCACAGCGGCGTCTCAGGATTGAAACTGTATCGACAGCGACAACAACAACAAAGTGCAGCAGCCACAACAACAAAAAACATACTGCAAATTGTTTGGGCCCTTTCCTTGCAAACAGTACGCAACTCGCCATCCCCCCCTGCCGCAGTCGCAGCCACCGCCCGCGAGCCTGGGTGGTTATTCCTGTTTGACTTCATTTTCACTGGCTGCCCAATTGCTGCTACTTTCGCCGCAAAAAACACATAACAACAACAACAACAATAATACCAAATATTTTTTGGGAGCCTGTCAAAATGTCGACGCGTTCACAATTAACCAAGGACCTCAATGGTGAGTAATCGTCATCGTTATCGTTAATCCAATCGTCGTCCATTTTTCACGCCCACACACCTTAGCTTCTTCTGCTTCTGCTTCGTCTTTGTTTTGAAGCATCAAATTGCATTCTGCATATTATAACCCCCCCTCCCCCCTCTCCCGCCATCAGCTTCTTTACATTTATGTTGAATGCATCCCTTGTTTGGTTGTTTGCTGTTTTTTGTTTTCGGCTTTTACTGTATGTTTTGTTCTCGACGTTTACTTCACTCCTTGCTTTCGGCGCACTTCCGTTTCGCCACAATGCGACACGGACACGCCACACTGGCTGCCCACCCCCCTCCCCTTCTCCCTTTCTTGTATGCGTTTTTGCTAGCAGACGAATCAGTTTGAAGGGTTTGTGTTTGTGCTGCAGTTTGGGATGCGCTGCTCAATGAATTTGTAACTGCAGCTTACACACACGTAGTATGTGTATGTGTGTGTGTGTGAGTGTGTGTTCTTATTTCGCAGAGTTGCTTTTTATAATACCCTTTAAACTTTTTGAATGGGTTAAGGTGCAATGATAAAATTGGTTACACTGCCTTCCTCGGCGATTCTCATAAATTCTATTAAGGTAAACTAAGTTACATGATTTTTAGTCATTTTTGTCTTGTGTCGATCTTAGCTCAACTGACTGCAGGGTATCCTGATAGTTGAGCTCATGTATACAGAGCATTCTAGTTGTTAATTGCGCTCGCCATGATATTTAATTGAGCTGAAATTCAGTTGAGCAGTGCAAAACAGAAAGTAGAAGGAACAATAAAATTAACAACAACAACAATAATACACTCGAAAAGCATTGGCCGCATCATTTATGGAGACTTATAACTGCGTGATAAACAAATATCAGCAATCAGACACATGCACATATAAGTATTTATGTATGTATGTACATATGCACAATTGCATGTCAGCCAGTATGTGTGTGTGTGTGTGTGTGTGTACTAGTAAATAACTGTTAGTCAGAGCTTTTGTCTGAATGGCATTTCAAAAGTATCACGCATGAAAATTGTTGCTGAAGGCAGTTTATCATTATTATTAATGAAAACACCAACAACAACAACAATCGTCATTGATATATATAATTGACGACATTTTTACATTATCGTATTGCCAAGTGCAGCTTAATGTAAACAGAAATACCACAAATATAAGTGAATGAATATGCATATAACAATGCAAATATCACAAGCAAGCTTTTTAGTACTCTTATACTAGTCAAAGAGTATAAGTAAACAGCAAACTGTCAATGAAGAGTCAAAGTATACGAATTTTAATGCCCATGTATTATTAGATTCTTCTATCACAACAATTCTTAGTAAAAATACAATCTATACATAATTATTGATACAAAATTCGTGTGCGACGTTATCTTATATATATATATATATATATATATATATATATGTATGTTTACTTGCTTGCCTTATGAATGCGATTAGAAGACAGCTCAATTAGGGATCGCTTGCTTGGTTATCTATAAGAACCCCTGATTTTCGGCGCCCCTCGATGATTAATCGACACTCACAGGTGTCCGAAAATGGACTCTACACACACACACACACACACACACACACAAGTAGAGGAATTTTCAAATTTTTCGGCATAAATCAGACGCCCAATTGAGTTTTTGTATTCTGGTTTATTTCGATTTGATTTTAATGCTGGAATTTTTTCTTGTGAGCTGAGGGGCACAGCTGCAACAACAACAGCAACAAATTCGTTCGTTATGCGCCACATAAATAAAATTGTCAATGGTTCAGTTGCTCCAAATTTCCCAACAACTGCAGCATAAATAACAACATTTGCTTTAAATTTATGAGCATTCGAAAAAAACTAAAACAAACGAAAAGTTTAACTTTTACGTTTTGCTAATTAGACTAGTTAATTGGGAAGGAAGTTTGCCAACAACAACAACAACAAAAAGCCTGCACCTGGCTTCGAGCTTTCCGTAGGACAGTTAAAAGTGTGGGGGGGGGGGGTGGTAGAGTCAGGCGTTTCTAGCTCCTAAAGTCACTGTCATTGCACTCAAATCAAATTAGCGCGAATGCCAACGAACCTGATGGAACATTTTGCCAGCACTCTTCAAACTGTAAGTTGACTCTGATTCGTTTTGACGGTTGTTGACGGTTGTTGTTGCTTGTTGATTTTTCACGCCCTCTCGGGCTCTGGCGAGCGCTGTCAAGCGTTAACCAATTTCCGGTGTCCCATTATTTAATTTTGTGTCTATGTGAAAGCTTTCAGCTAAACTTTAAAATTTCAACGAATTTCAAGTGCTAAACTTTTTAGCAAATAGAACAAAAATCTATTTAACATGTCAGCTAAGTTTCTAATTATTTTATTAATGCCACAATTCTTTTTGCACTTCCAGTTATAATAAAAGCTTTTGACACACACGCACTCACATATAACAAACTATTCTCATACAATGCTGTGCTTTTTTCCATTAACGGTATCTACGATTGCAACCCTGTTGCGCTGGAACACCTTGCGATCGCACCCAAAAAACAAAAACTACTGCAACTGTCACTCAGCCGCTCTCTCTCTCTCGTCTTGCTCTCTTTGTGTGTGTGCTGCTCTCTTGGCGCAACTGATAAGCACAACGTGCTGATAAGACGCTTACAAAATAAGTTCGTTTGCATTGACTCAGTGCTGAATTCGACGCCGCGCTTTGTGCTTTGGCTTTGGCTGGTAAATCCGTCAGAGAATCCAGCTAATTCGTTATTTGTTAGCGTTCTATATAAGTATATATTGTTATTGTTTGTCTTTGTAAAACTGTTGTTACTTTTGTTACGTGAATGGTGAGGCAAAAAAATGTACACAAACGAGATGATGAATCACATTGATCAATATCTGAAGCGCATTATCGAGTTGCAAATACGCGACGTGGTTAAACAAACAAAAGACAAAGGTGAGAAATGCAACCAAATATAAATGCGTCATTCTGCTATAATGTTTTTTTCAACTGACCAACACACAACAGTGATCGCGGAAAAAGACAAAGGACCAGAACGATAGAGAGAGAGTATAAGAGAGCGCGGGTGTGCTTTTCGCATGGTGTAAAAACAAACAAAAACCTCGTTGTTGTTGTTGTTGCTGCACCTATTTTAAACGAAATTCGACATGTTTACAATTTACGACTCTGATTTTATGTTGTTATTTGCAGTACGCGTCAAGTCTCAAAAAGCTTATCTACAGCGGTTAAATTTTCTTCAAGTATTTGTCTTGATAGCCTTTTGCTTTTGACTCATACTAAAATGTTGTTATTGTCTCTTGCTTTTTTTCATGTTTAAAGCTTTTACTGTTTAACACTACTCTTATAATTGACTTTGCTTCTTTTACTTATACCACACTCTAATACTCCTTGAGCGCTTTGCATATTTATTGGTGCCCATAAATTTGCTACCTCCGTCGGCTCACACATATATTTATACCCTGAAAATGGATAAAAAGGGTATATTGGTTTTGTGCAAAAGTATGTAACAGGCAGAAGGAAGCATCTCCGACCCCATAAAGTATATATATTCTTGATCAGCATCAACAGTCGAGTCGATATAGCCATGTCCGTCTGTCCGTCCGTCTGTGTGTATGTATGAACGCATCGATCTCAGAGACTATAAGAGCTAGAGACTCCAGATTTGGAACTTAAGCTCGCCTAATCCCTAGGCAGTACAAGTTTGTTTTAGATTTTCGATAACTCTTCCCGTTTCCGATATACACATGGGATCGGTAACAGCAAAATCTTGAATTTGGAAAACTTTGAGATGCCATTTGAATTATTAAACAAAATAATGACAATGTGTAAAATGTTTGTTGAAATCGGTTAAGAAACACCGGAGATGTGGAACATTGAAGTTTCGTATGTCGTACACACACACACACACACATACTTGCAAGCACTGACTGTACGCGTGAAGTATAGGGATCAGGGATCCCAGAAATAAACAAGTTTTTCACAAATTTATGAACAGCTTAAGACTTCCAGATAAAAATGTAAAACTATTGAAAATTTATTGGATGGGCTCAGTGAAGGCCATGAGAATTTTGTTTTGTTTGTTGTGTTCGTGTGTGTGTTAGTTAGTGGTTGACCCCTGGTTGACCTACATATTGGTTAATAAATGCACTCGCTCAATTATTTATGGCTGGCAATTAAACATTTTGCCGTTTGCTCATTTCCAGCGCAACTAATTGCAAATTATTGTATATGCAATTAGCACTAAAAAAAAAAGCTGACCATTTATCGTTTTCCATTTCATATTTGCGCGCTCTCTCTCTGTCTCGCACGCTCTCTCTCCCACTGTTCTGTTACTTTTACTCTCTCTTTAGATGCTGGAAGTTGGAGTATTGAGTGTGCCAGTTTATTTTACTTTGTTCCAATTCCAGTTGTCCTGTCTGCATCTTGCGTCTCATTAGTGAAACACACAAACACACACACACATACATTTTGCATTCGCAGCGACAATTTGGGCAGATTGAAAGTTGGCGGTGAAGTCAGAACCTGTTTGACGACATATATCGACACATAAAAAACCAAAATTAAATAAAATCAAGCGCGCAGAATTCACTAATGCTGCAAAGTAAAGCTGAGCTGCTCCATTTTGAGGTCGCCAGAAGCAGCAAAAATGAGTGAAAATAGTGTGTCACCTAACAACAACAACAGCAGAGTGACTGACGTTAATGATACGCGACTGCAATTCTCTCTTATACGCTTGCCTGCATCCCTGACCTGATGCTGCCCATTCGTATTGCTCTACTTTATGGCGTTTTTGGGCAATAGAAAAGAAGCGAGAGGGAGAGAGTGAGTGTGTGTGTGTGAGCATGTGGGTAACCTGTCGCTTTCTAACGCTCGTCATCATGGCATTAACAATGTGTGTTTTTGCAGCTCGAAAGCACACCAACAAATATTCGCACACAAATCAACGTTTTTTAGGTCAAATATTGTATACTTAAGCGCTCGCCCACTCGCAAAAGCAGATTTACAGGTGTGGCGTTAAACTAGATTTACAGTTATATGAAACAAGAGCAACAAATATTTGAAAAGTGTCTCTGCTATTCTTTTCAGCTCTATGGTCAGGTCTAGGGTCTGGACCGCAGCTTCCCAACTCTCTGTTGTTTACATTGCACAGCTGTCCATGTTAACAGCAACAGCAACAACCACAAACAATGACAGCTGTTAATAATACGCGAAAGTAAATTGCAATAGTCTCTGCCAGTCTGCTTATGCCTCCCACTCTCTCTCTCTCTCTTACTCTCCTCCTCCCTCGCATTGTGCAAATATAATTAACATAACGTAAAGTAATCACAAAGTTTGTGTACAAAGAAAACGAAAATAATAAAAATATTCATTTAACTTTCTTTTGTGTGCCGCGGCGTGCGGTTTGACTGGCATCGAACCGTTAGCTTTAAGCAGCTGCAGCAGCGCCGTTGTCCATTGTTGTTGTTGTTTTTTTGCAAACATTCGAAACGATTGTCGCATTCTGCTGCTTCAAAAGAATAATGATCAACGGTGTGCTTTTGTTTGTGTGTGTGTGCTTGTATTGTTCGTGCGTATGTTTTGGGCTGCGATGTGCCTAATCCTTTGCAAGTGCGAAGCTTTTGAGCTTGATTTGACATAAATAGAAATGAACAGAAATGTGTATGTGTTTCTTGCTCTTTGCGGGCACAGTGGCTGTCAAACTGTATTGTAGTCAGCATGTTCGGAGTTTAAGTAATGAAAGTCTTTGTGCTCCTCTATAAAAGTGTGTGTGTTTGTGTGTGTACGCAACGAAAAGGAGCACACACATGTGTGTTGTAATAAAAGGCTCAGACAAGGCGACACACCCACAGTTACACTTGTAGCTGAGTATTTTGAACTCGTGTAATCTCTGTGCATTGTACTGCAAAATGGCACCAGCACCAACAGAAGCGGCAGCAACAACAAATAAAAACTTTACCAAATTAGGTCACACTTCTCTCTTGGCAAGTATTTAGAATGCTGTCAATGTGTGTTGTACATGTGTACATATATACATATACATGTGTATATAGTAATGCTGGTAAATTTCACTATCCAGATCAACAAACTTTTTGACAATGCGGCAGCATCAGTTCTTTGACCTCCCCCATAACAAATGAAATGTAATCAAAAAAAAAAAATGGGTAACGTCGAGTTATCGCAGTTGTATTCAGGTGCAGCTTATCACTGAGCGAAATTATTCCGAGTTGACAATTATTGTTGAATTTCCCTTAAGCGGAAATGAAGTCGAGATTGCCAGACTCAATCTCTCTGTGGTTGCAAAAAGCAATTACCAACTTGGCAGCATTGCCAACAAAAATGCTGCTTGCTTTAGGGTTGACAGGGTGACAAGAGTTTCAAACTACCTCAATGGCAAGTGTGACTAATAAGCTCTCTCGCAAAGCTCAATGCCAGATGTTGTAAAGTCTCGATACTATGTAAAGCTATAAAAGATAATGAAGTTGTTGTCATACACTGATAATGCATTTTGTTTTGGGAAGTACATAAAGCAATTGTTAAGTATCAAGTGGGGACAATAAAGAAATTAGTAAAGAAAATAAAAAACAGTAGCTTACATGAGTTGTCATTTTGTTTGATAAATTGAATTTGCCCTCGCATTATGCAAGTTTACAGGGCATTGGACAAAGTTCTATAATCGATGTGCTTTTTCTTCTTCTGACAAAATGCAATTTCATTGCCGTCGACAGTTACTCATTGCTATGTGTATATATATATGTGTGTGTGTGTATGTGTGTGTGTGTGTGTGTGTTTACTCTTCATCAGCTTCATCGTGATATTGACATAGTGTCAAACGAGCAGTGCAGCAAGCATACAAAGTAATCAACTGTGCGCGAGAAAGAACGAGAAAGCAATCAAGTGAGAGCGCGCTCAGCGAGAGAGAGCGCAGCTGTAAAAGCGTCAAAACATAAAGTTCATTCACTTTATCTGCAATTAAAGAGTAACAGTAGCAGCCAAATGTATTGCTCTCTCTCTTTCCCTCGGTCTGTCTTAAGTTAACTGTCAAATGTTGCCGCTTGGACGCTTCGTTGGTCATGTTGACGACGATCTTAATCATTGTCATCGTAGCGCGTCGGAAGCAATGTTTTTTTTTGATTAAGCTTTTAGTTTAGTTTTAGTTTGGCGCCGTTACAATTGGGTGGCACACCGCCCACACTGAACATGTGTGTGCATGTTCGTGTCTACAGGTCTTAACAAACGCTTGTTTTGGCTCATAACACACAATTGGCACTTATGGCCACAAACCCTAACTGCTCCACTCACTCAGCCAAATGTCTTTCCATACATACACACATACACACACATACATATAAATGCTATGCGGCCATTTAGTGAGTGTGGTCAGGGTTCCCTAATTGCTCCCGCTGGTCTTTTATGGCCATACTTCATGCAAATCCAAAAGCCAACTACAAAAACATTTACATACATATATGTATGTGTTTGTATTTGCTTTTCACTTTCCGTTCCATTTGTTGTTGTCGATGGAATTTGCATGCCTGAATAGGCCATAAAATTGTTTCTAGCCTGTGGCGGTCTTTAAAGCGATAACATTCCCTGCTGTGTGATTCACAAGTATTAAGTTATCCTGCGGGTAATCAACGTTCACAGAGTGCTGCAGAGCTTTAATATAAAGAGAGAAATAGTAATTAGCATATGATGTCAAAATATTTCCTAAGGTTATTGCCTTTAGTTACAGAAACTAATAAACGTAAATTATGCAACATTATTTTTCTTATATTCAAAGTTTTTACTTAATTTGGCAAATTATGAAGTCAAGAAGAAGCATTTGTTCTTAAAGAACTTTTACTTCACAAATACTGCTCTTATACATGTCTTATACTTCCTCTTCAACTACTTCACTTCACTTATACTGCTCTTATACATGTCTTATACTTTCTTTTCATATTCACATTGTACCTTACAAGTACTTCAATTCACTTATACTGCTCTTATACATGGCTAATACTTCCTTTTCATATTCACATTGTACCTTACAACTACTTCACTTCACTTATACTGCTCTTATAAATGTCTTATACTTTCTTTTCATGTTCACATTTTACCTTACAACTAGCGTTAGTTCTGAACATACAATTCTTAAAGTGCTTTTACTTCACTTATACTAAATGTCTTATACTTCCTTTTCATATTCACATTCATTCCTTCCAGCTCAACACACATTCCTTTATTTATTTACAAGATGTATTTTAGGCTTATTTAACGGTTAATTAGTTTCAAGCTTAGTTTGTGTCTTGAGTAAACCCAAATGTTCGTTTTTTATGGCATATTAAGGGTCGTGTCGTGTTATAGTTAGATTTGCTTGGCACATTGCGACTGTCAACTGTCGTTAGCTGACAACATTTTTGACATTTCAATTCCATTTATGCCGCTGGGATCGCAAATGCTCAGACACAGGCAGTCATAACTTGTATACCCCTCTCTCTTAATTCCCTATCCGGCTTTTTCCTTATTTTTTGCCATCCGAGCATACTTGAGATTTGGCGTGCCTGTCGCATGACATAATAATGCTTGTGTATCCCGGTATCCCACAACACCGACAGCAACAACAACAACAACAACAAAAAGTGTATAATAACAACAGCCGAGCACCCCGTTTAGCCAGCAGCCTTCTCGTTCCAACGAAAAATTTTACCGCTGGCATTGTCAAATGCACATGAAAATATCTCACTTTGAATAAATTCGTCATCGTTGTGAATAACTGTGCTTGTGTATAGGTGTGTGTGTGGCTGTGTTAAGTAGCTAGCAATGTAAATGAAAATAATGTAAGAATGAGCGAGACAGATTGAGAGTGGGTAAACAGTGAGTTGGATGGGTGTAAAGAGGTAAGTGAATGATGAGGGATGTCTAAGGCTGTGATACTCGGGCGAAATTTCAAACTGTAGTTGTTGTTGGTGTTGTCATTGCCTTCATATAAAGTGCCTACGTGTTTGGGTTGAAGAAGAAGCTAAACAAAAGCTGAATAGGCAATATATATATATATATACGAGGTGCCTGTCTATCACATCGTCTATGACATAACCCACAATATTGTTATGCACTGTGCATAATGCGAAATATATGTAAATGAATGAAACACACATACACATACACATAAATGTATGACTTATGGCAATTGCTTTTAATTAAATGCATTATCTTTTTGACTTTTTGATACTTATACGTTTTCTTCTCTTCTTCTTCTTTTTACTCTTGCAGAAAGCGTCAAATCCATATTGGGTCGACACACAAAGATCTTGGTCAAGTATATGGTTAAATTGGAAACGAAAGGCGATAAAACAGAGAATCGTGTCTTGGTAAGTGTCGATAGCAACAACAACAGCAACAACAACAGCAACAACAAGTAGAAGAACATCAACATCAACCACCAATTAACATTGCCTCAGGTGTT
Source organism: Scaptomyza tumidula (assembly GCA_035044465.1). Lineage (NCBI taxonomy): Eukaryota > Metazoa > Arthropoda > Insecta > Diptera > Drosophilidae > Scaptomyza > Scaptomyza tumidula. The sequence continues at coordinate 14,286,371 of JAWNNW010000444.1, read as the reverse complement.
CCTCATCTCATCATCAGTCTCTCTCCATCTCCATCTCTATCCTCTCTTCGCTTCCACCTTTCAGCCTTCCAGTCTCGCCTTACTCTAAATTGTATACGAAATTGCACGCTCGAATGATTTGCTTGCGGCTTCCAGGCCAAATTGCATTCAAATGATGATGCCCTGTAATTGATTCAGTTCCCCAGAGGGGCATATTAAGTCCAAGGCGTTCATTTTAATACCAATTTGCGTTTAAAGTTTTTTTTATCGTTTAGGCAGTTTAAGTTGCGGAACTTTGTTTTATAAGAGTTTATTCAAAAAGTGTCTTGGTGCTGGAGCTTTGTTTGTTTTATAAGAGTTTTTTCACATAGTATCTTGATGCTGAAGATTTTAAGCTGAGATTGAGCTCAAACCTATAGTCAACTTTTGTACTTATACAACCTACAAATAAAAAGCTTTGCATTTTTTCCATTAAAATATTTTATATGTTAGTAAAGTTTATACTTTACTTTAGTTAACTTTCCAGAAAAATGAATTAAAATATTTTTTTATTATAATAAACGTTTTTGTTAAACTTTGGTGTAAGTTTTAGTTTCCAGTTTCCTTTTCTATAAGTTTATCTTAGCTTTTTCCGTTCTACTTAACTTAAACGTAAATTGATAAAGTATTTAAGAGTCTATAAAGTACTTCTAGCCTCAATCTTGATCCATTTGTGCACTCAACTGACATTCCTCTATATCGCTTCCTGTCTGTAACTTGCTTATTCAATTTTTTGTTTAACTTCTCATCCATCTACTTTGCTTTTGCTATCCAATTGCTAACAACTTAAAGCTTAAAAAACTTCAACATTCCTTTTCCTCACCTCAAAAAAAAAAAAAATTCAATTACCAATTGAATAGCCCACAAAAATGTGTGTTTAAAGTGCTTTGCAAACATTTCGATGAGCTTTCCTCACCTCAACCCCCCCCCACTCTTCACCACTCACTTGAACTTCGTGGGGGGTCGGAGGTTAGCACTAGCTGAAATTGATATATTCTATAGCATACTTAGCGGCATTTAGAACCTTAGCATGCTAATTTGTCGCCTCATTTAAAGTCACATGACTGGAAAATTGCTTTAAACGCGAGAGAGGGCCAAGACAAAGAAAAGCCGCTTATATAGTCACTGAGACAAAGTGTCCAATTACCGCTTACAGTTTGCTGTTAGCCGTTACGTCAGCTACTTAACACCCTCTAACCCTATCCTACCCTACCCTACCCTACCACTCCTCCCATTTCTCTACAGAGTTCTTTGCATAGTTTCCGAGTGTCTAAATGAATTAGAGAAACGAACGCATTTTGATTTTCAATTAAGAGTGCTGTGCAAAGTTTTATTAAACTAAAATTGAGTTTGCAACGAGCTGCCTCACTCATAACGTTACCCCTTGACCCCTCCCCCCCTCTGCACTATCCTTGCACTTTTGAACAAGCATTTCGAGGCTTTTAAAAGGAATTCTCTCATCAATGCACTTAATATTTGACTAGCTTTTAGTTCTACCACGACAAAGCAGCTACCCGTCTCTCACCCTACACTACCTTACTCACTCCTTACCTATCATGACCTACCCCAACCCTCAACCTGCTCATTAAGTTATTTAAACACTTTGCCAACTCTTCTCTCTTCTTCTTCCTTTTACAGGTTTTTACGCCCGTTCGCGTTTATTTGCTCAGTGCCAAAGTGCCCACAAAGGCGAGTATACCCTTACTAATTACTCTTTTAACACTTTTTTATTCTTAATTCTTACTTAATAATGAAATTTTGTTTCGCTTCCCCACACCACAGATTGAATGCCATTTCCATTATTTGGACATTGTTGGCGTTGAGAGCAAAAAGTCAACACATTTCTCAATTATAACCAGCGATCGGCCATATTCATTTGCCACAACCGGTGATGCGGGCAATTTTAGCTCGGTACGCAGCTCACATATAATACGTTATTCATTTAATTACCTTTTTTATGTTACTTTTCACAGAACGCTGATGTCATTTTAACCGATTTAGCCTCGGCCATTAAGCAAATATTTCCAACAGTTCCTCTCAAATATATCATCAAAAAGGCAAGTCAATTTCCACTAACCACGCAATTTTCAATTGAACTTAAACCATAAACTGTTTACAAGAAATCAGCTTTAAGTTTTAAGTTTGACATCAATATATATCTAAGAATCCGTGACATCAGACTACAATAAAAAAGTTTTGCTTTGCTAAACTTTCCGCACAACATTTAGGTTTTTGCTGTAGGAAAAAAGTTTAAAAGAGCAATAACTAAAAGTAGTCTAAGTTGGTTTTACTGTTTTTCTTTTTTATTATAGTTTACTGTAGCGATTTTTTTTTTGTAATAAAAGTAGTTTTCATGCCGTTGGTTTCCCATATCTATAAACATTCACATTAAAAATAATGAATGTGAATCGACGAAGCATATCGCAAATGTTTACTATTCAAATTTTCATTTCATGACTAATGCTTTTTACGCACTTGAATCTAGAAATAAATCTGTAACTTATTTAGATTTCTTATTTATGAGGGTGAATAAAATATATCGAAGATTGATACTTAATCAAGTAGCAAGAGCATATAGTTTAGGGTTCAGGAAAGATTTATTTAAAGTTTTCTTGACTTAAGTCTTACTTGCTTACTTCTATTTATACGCACTTGAATTCAGAATTAAATCTGTAACTTATTTAGATTTTTAACTTATGAGGGTGAATAGAAGTTATCGAAGATTTATACTTAATCAAGTACTCAAGCAAGAGCATATAGTTTAGGGTTCAGAAAAGCTCTATTTAAAGCTTCCTCGACCTAAGTCTTACTTGTTTCTATTTGCTTGTATAATTTCCTGCCATTTGCAAAGAAAACTTGTTGCTAAAAATTCAGCGATACAATTTTTTTTAGCTAAGCTTATTAATTGGTCTTTGGGTGGGTTTAAGTATTGGTGTGTGTGGGGGTGTGTGTGGGGGTGTGTGTGTGGGTGTGTGTTCTGGGTGTGTGACCTGCATGTATAAAATTGAGAATTGTTGCCTGAGTCATAATTTGGTTTTAATTAAAGCTTAATTTAATATTTAACGTTCCGACAATGGCTTCCATTTCTGAATCGTATTTAACTTTTTGACACACAACAATTGATAAATTGCATGCATTAAACATTTCTTTTTGTTAAACAATTAACAAATTTAGAGCATATTTATAGAACACTTTAATAGTTTTAAACATTTTATTAGTGTCTAAAGCTTGATTTACTTAATCGAAAACTTGTTTGAATATTTATAAGCTTTTTAAACAAAAATCTTGTTCAGGACAAAAAGAAACCTTTAAAGCTTTTAAAAACTCTATAAAAACATATAGATTATGTATTACGTAAAAGTCATTAAATTTTCTAAGATATTTAACATATAAAAACTAAATCAGTTTATCTTAATTCGTTTCAAGTATCACTTGAAAAACTTATTCAAGTCAAGGCAAAACTACGAATCTTTTTTCATATGATGAAATTGCATTTGAGATAAGTTGATGCCACTTTAAATAGGTGCCACCCCCACACACACACACACGCATATCAACTACCCACACACACACACACACACACAACAACAACAAGCATTCACTAGCTCTTTGTTATTGTCTCAATTAAGCAATTTGGATGTAAAATTTGTAGTTTGCTGCTGCTTAAAGTTGCTTTTGCTTGAACCTAATAATTCAATGCATTTATAATGACTACAAGTTGTTGCAGCTGTTGTTGTTGTTGCTGCCTGCCACTTATGCAAATCTCTTTTGACTCATCGTCACCACCCACATTGTCTGCTCTGCTTGTTGTTGTTGTAGATTTTTACATTTTGATGAGCGCAACAACAATAACACTTGCTGTCTAAGGCGTGTCTAGCTGTTAGCAACAATAGCATAATAACATTTGTATAACCACTGAAAATGTTAGATAATTGTTGTAAGACACGCGAACCAGCCCGAAGTGTAAGGTGTTAAAATGTTAACGCCTTTTATCAGCCATACAAACATACAAAATGTAACACCTGTCTATGTTTTCTCTAACTTTAACCAGATCGACATCCAACCACCAGAACGAGAGACTATCTTTTCGGAGGAATTCCGGCCATCGGATCCGCGGAATGTGGGACCGTGTGGCGGTTTCAGTGCCCAATATGCCTGCATGTGCGATTTTCATGGTGTGCCATATCGTGAGGAGGTTGCCTGGGATGTGGACACCATTTATTTGTCGCACGATACACGCCTGCTCAATCTCCGCGATTTCGATCACCTGGAACCCAAGTGAGTGCATCAATATGTTAGCGAGCTGTTAACTTAATGTTAAGCATGTGTTAACCTCCGGGTAAATAATAGAACATACAAATGTTAATCACATGTTAAGCAGCTGTTAACTTAACGAAACTCACTTGTTTACTATCCCTTCGCAGAGACTTGATGGCCATTGTATCGGCTCTGGAGTATAATACGTTTTTTCGTGGTCTAAAGGCGGCACACATGCGTCTATCAAATGAGACGCTGGAACGCATTCTGCATGTGCTCAAGCGATCCATGTGGCTGGAGGAGCTGCATTTGGAAGCCTTAGGTTTAAGGTAAGTTCCTCTTTCTCCCACACCCAATTTATTTCGATGAAGTTTAACTTTCTTGTATCTTTGCTTTTAGATGGGATTTCTTGAATAAGCTATCGATATCTGTGATTACGAACAATAGTCCAGCGATACGTACGATCGATCTGAGTCATAACATAATCGAGGATAAAGGTGTGTGTGTGCGTGTGTGTGCAACACGTGCAACGATATCTGATAAACTGACCCAATAATTGCAATTAGTTGCCTCGTGTGTTTAATGCGTTTCTCTTTTCCAATCAACAATTAACAATTACATATTGTGTTCTTTTGTTTATACGTTTGTTTGTTGTTCTCTTGTCGTGTTTTATCTTGCCACTTGTAGGAGCAAGCTCATTGTGCGCCCTACTTGGAAAGATTGTACAAGGTTTGCAGAACCCCAATTGACACACATTTCATTTTGTTATTGTACTTATAAACTTAACAAACAAACAATTCATTCATTCATTAAGATTACAATTCAATTACAATTACATTATGCATTCTTGTTGTAATCGTTATCGTTATCGTAATTGTTATTGCTATCGTTATCGTTATCAATATGCAATTTGACTTTTTTTTTAAGCTTCTTTGGGAGATTGTTAATTGAAAATCAATCAAGATAAATACATACATTTTATCAGTGTATATAATTGCATTATAAATTCGATTATCATCTAAAATTATTTCCAATCTCCCGATCTTTATATACATATATATTTGTGGCTTGTTTTAAAGCATTTTTGCCTATCTTTGCTCTTCAAAACTATCGGCACAAAACTATCACTCGCATCCAGCAAATTTCCATTCAATATATTCAATTGTTTTTCTTTCAAATCAATTATTCAAATCGTATGCTTAATGATTGATTTGTTTTTGTTCAGGCGCCATTCATTTGGCTGGTCCCATTGCCAAGGTATCGAAGGGTTTGTGCAAATTGGCGCTAGCTCATTGCGGTCTTACCTCGAAGGGTGTCAATCAGATGTCACATTCGCTGTCGCTCAATCAAAGTATTTCCAATTCGCTCACCTATCTCGATTTGAGTGGCAATAGTCTCAAAGATGACATAACTGTAAGTTAAATGTTAACATTTCAATATAAATTGACAAGTTATTAATATGCTGATTGTCTTTGTCTTTTAGAATCTGCACAATTTTCTGGCTCAGCCCAATGTGTTGGAGCATTTGGATCTGGCATCGACTGATATTACGCTGGAAAATGTAAGTAACATAACGTTCTTATACAAATGTTAATAACATTGATGAATGTATAAGACATCTTCTATCGATCTATCTGCCTTGAGTTATGTTAATACAACAATGTTTTGTTCACAGCTTTTTGGAGCACTGTTACGCGGCTGTGCCACACATTTATCGCATTTGAATGTCTCGCACAATTCGTTTAGCACAAAGAAGGGCAAAGAGATACCGCCGTCGTTTAAGCAGTTCTTTACCAGCACACTGAGCCTAAAGCATCTCAATATAGCCGGCTGTAAGCTGCCAATGGAGGCGCTAAAGAATCTGTTGTTGGGATTGGCCTGCAATGAATCGACGGCGGGTTTGCATCTCGATCTAAGCAGCAATACGCTGGGCACCCAAGGCGCCCATGTCCTCGAGTCCTGCATTCATGGCGTACGTGTTCTCCAGAGCCTGGACATTAGCGATAATAGTGAGTGAACGATTACGATTATTCCGATTATTATGTTTTATTAATCCCTAATTTCCCAAATAGATTTGGATGCTGAACTCGCACCCGTGCTAACAGCTATATCTAAGAATCCTTCGATACGCACATTGCATCTCTGTCGCAGTTTGACTGGCATGAAACCCAAGCATATACCCACCGTCATGGATGCGCTGGTCAATCTGATACAGAAAGATGATTTCCCGTTGGTCGAACTGGTGCTATCGGAGAATAAGCTCAAGCATGATCTGCATGATTTCATCAATGCTTTGGGCAGCAATCAGAGTCTACAAAAGCTGGACATCAGTGGCAATTATATGGGCGATGTGGGTGCTCGTCTCTTGGCCAAGGCGCTGCAGATAAACAATCGGCTGCGTACCATTTACTTGGACAAGAACAGTGTGACGTTGCAGGGATATGCTGATATTGTCTATGCACTGGAACATAATCATAGCATGCGAACAATACCATTTCCTGTCTTTGATATAGCGCCACATCTGAAGAATCATCCGGATAAAACGGATGCAGTGATGCGTAAGATGCAGGAACTCTTGCAACGCAATTGCAATGGTTTGAAGCGTGCCAATGGCCAAGGATTTCGTTTGCAGCATGGTTTTATGCTCTCATCAACGCATCAGCTAGTGGACAAGTTGGTAGCCGAGACACAGGATACCATTTCGATAGCCAAAGGTGGCACAGATAATGTTTCGGCAGTGCAGCGACTGATCACCGATGCAGAGAACTGTAAACAGTTGATGCCCAAACTGCAGGAAGCTGTACGCAATGATGCGCATCCCATTGAGATGAAGATGACGCGCGTCGCCAGTGAGCTAAGCTATACGATCAAAAGCTATTTGGAGGAGACACTGGAGACAATGATACGCACTGGCATTGAACAGTGCCCCAAAACGTTGGGCAATCAAATTGTTGTACAAGATTTGCGTAAGGCACTCAACGATCGTCTACAAATACCCGAAGATTTTCTACAGAATTGTCTGCTCAATAATGCCGGCAGTGAGATTATGAATAAAGTTGGGTGAGTAACAAACGAAGAGAAAGAGAGACAGAGTTTGAGTTGTTTGTGGAAGACTAACTGGAGATGACTCAGGCTGGAAATAACACAGACAAAACGACGCGTTGATCAAAAATGAAGCTGAACACACCAACACAAGCACAGTGCTTTTAGAGATGTGCAAAAAGTTGAGAATCAGTCATATGGAATTTGACATCGAAGCTGTATTGTATTCGGTTTCAGTTTTGCTGGTCCTTTCCCAACATAGTAGTAAACAAAAAAATTATCTAATAATTATTGAACTTAACAAAACACCATAAAAACACTTGCAGCTATTGCGTCACACTGTTCAATTTCCAGTTTCCAATCCGCTCTCGATCAGTGCATTACAGCAAACCAAAAGCTGTTTTCAACAAGCGCTTGACTCCTCTCTAACAGCTGAGCTTGCAAATTTTTCTGTTTCTTCGTAAACACGCTGTGATGCGCGCGCTCTCGCCTGTCGCTCTCACCCACTCACACGCATATGGTAAAATGTATATTTTGCTTCCGCGCTCGCTCGCTATATGTACATATACGCTTGTGTGTGAGTGAGAGTGAGTAAACGCACAGATAAGATTAAGCAAACATAAAATAACTTAACAGCTGAATGCATTAACATTCGAACGGCCGGCTGCTGTCGACCCAAAAACTTACAAAAAAATATATTAGTTAATTGTATCAGTGATTGTGTATAAATGTGTATTTGTGTGTCTGTTTTTTTATAGCTCTTAAGTCGATATCGCCACTGTTGAAACTAAGGCAACGCAGGCGAATTCATTGCCAGTTTGTGTGCCGTTAAGTTTGCTACAGTTCGAGTGCTTAGTTATTTTTGTGTGTGTGTATTTTCCTGCCAGCTGTTTGCCAAGATGGGCCTAATGCGCACTCTGTGCTGCTGCTTTGGCAACAGCTCTGGCGGCAGTGAGAGCGGTCAGAGTCGATCTGCCTATCGCAAGTGTCCCGATGAGGATCATGAGTGTGAAAAAGAGACGCCTATAGTGCAGCCAGCAGACCACAAGTAGTTTACTCATACAAATAACTGTTGTCCTTCCAAAGAAGCTTTTTCTCATATTATGCTTTCTTGCTCCCTCTCTCTTGCAGTGAAATTGAACAATCGCTGGCTGCGGCCATTTCGGATCGTGCCACAGATGAGGTGTTGGAAGCTTTGACGCGCTATCGTCGCGGCTTGGGAATATCCGAATCGCCATCGGTGCTGCTGGACGAACCGCAGACGCCGGACATTGTGCGCAGTCGTTCCAGTCATGTAAGTAGCAACAACAAATAATCGATAACGCAACTTGCCTTATCTTTCATTTTGGGTTATTTGTATTTAATAACAAATGTGATGTCATATACTTAAGACTCCCCTAAAAAACTTTTGCTTTCATTATGCGTTCGCTTAGACACGAACCGATATGACATTAAGACCTTCCAGTTTTGTGATTGCTGCCGTTTTGGCTGGTTCTCGGTGCAAGGCATTCCAATTAATCAAATAACGTGGTTTTTCTCTTTGTTTTTAGGAAGCTGAGGGTTTGATCATACGACCTGGTGGACGTGGCTCCGTTTTGCCCAAATTGGGCCTGGAATCACCCACTGTAAGTGTTGAAAATCTCTCACTACCCAAGTGGATGCAGTAGTCTACAAATTCAAAACTCTCTCACAAAACAAATCACAAAAAAAAGCAGTAATAACAAATAACTGATTAAATGTATAATATGAAATTAAATATATACCACATATATATATATATATATTTGTGTGTAGTGGCAAGTAATCACAACTACTCCCGCACACTTATCACAAGAAAAAAAAACAAATAAAAACTATATTTATAAAAGGCAAAATCCACACACACACACACACACCTACATTTATACACATACACACTCATACATATACACATGCATACATTCAACGTCGCTTTTATAATATATATATAATAAACAATAATAATAATAATCTTATGTGAATATGCTAGAAAACGCAAAATCAAACAAAAAGCTCATTATTTTTATCTCTCCGTGTTCTTCTCGTGTATCCTTGTCATCATCCATCATCAATCACAACAAAAACAACAATCACAACAAACAACAAATACGTCTTAAAATATATATATACATACATATACAACTCTACTCTATATGCGCTATAAACATTATATATACATTATATTAAAACCTTATCTCCAACTCATTTACATACAACAAACAAACAAAAAAACAAAAAAAATTAAAATAAATATATATTCATTTATATATCACAAAAAACAAAATAAAAACTTAAAGAAATTGGAATATCTGAACCTTGTAAGTAGTTTTTTAATAAATGTCTTTGTTCTCTATATCTATATCTATATCTATATCTAGAAATCTATTATCTATAAAATTCTGATAAACAGTAAATGCTCGAAAATCAATAGTTTAACTGGGTTAAAATATTAAAAAAAATATATTTTGCATATGCAAAAAGACTATTTGATTTAATTTGTATCTATCTATTAATCATAATAACTCTAATTTTATTTTGGTTTCCCATTTTCGAGCATTTACTGTAGCTACACTCTGGCCTCTCTATTTAGATCTATGTTTTAGTTGTAGTTGTAGTTTTTATATTGATTTCGTAATATTTCTGAACCAAAAAGTTCCCCCAACTACCCACCCCTCTCCACCATTTCACACATGCATCATTCATAAACAGAACATAACCAAAAAATATATATAGATATATAATTTCTTAAATCTGTATATATTATATGCTAATTGATATTCTTAACTACTCCCAGGCCACACCACATTTGCCCTCGAAACGTCGCTCGGTTGCCCGCAAGGTGCGTCCCCAATCTGTTGTGGAGAATCTCAGTTTGAGCCACATACCCGATCTGTTGGAGTCACCCTCATCGCATCGTTCCAGTTCACAGCTGTCGGCACGTGCCGCTGCAGCAGCTGGTGGTGCCTCGATTGCTACAAGTACGGCCCACATGAGCGACAGCATGGCTGCCATGGATGATGGCGGTGTGGATGAATGCTGTGACTCTATAACGGAGCTGCCGAGTGCATCGTTTCAGCTGCAGCATTTGGTCAAAGGCAGGCCAAAGCGTGCCAAGACGCGAGCGCCAACAAGGCCGTTGGTGAATGCCGAATGTGCCGCCTTTGCTGGCCGTGATATTGGTGATGGCTTGGAGCATTTCTTTAGACCCGGCTCGGTGACGCCCACAACACTAACGCCTCTCGTCTCGCCCACATCCGAGGAGTGCAGTTCGCTGTCGTTTGTCGACAGCCCAACAATGAGTCGCGATGGCAATGGACACATGACCTCGGAGGAAACGACGCCCATATTGGAGGAACGTCGTCCCATTAAGCTGGAGCGACAGTCGCCGTTGCTCAAGAGTAAGTTCAATGCATCTTGAAACAATTCATCATTCTAATTTCTGCTTCTTTTCTGATTGTAGGCGCCTCGTGGGCCACACGTTCACGTTCCACGGACAATCTGGAGAAATATTCACCGTTGGTGGGTCGCAAATCGCCGCTGGTTAAAATGCGCACAGATGGTGGTCCCGGCAACGAGGAGACCACACTACCAGTGCCCAAGACGAGCAGTCGGGATGAGCGAATGCGTTCGCCAAGCAGCGATTCGATTAAGAATCATGTCACAGGCATGGGCTCAGTTGCCGCTGTCGGCACCGAAGGCAGCCTTTTAGTCAAAACGGGCAATGGCATTCTTCGCACACCGATTGCTATGCAAAAGCCACGTCCCTGGTCTGTGGTGGGCAGTGAACCTAAGGCAGCAAGTGATCTGTTACAGGCAAATGGCAGCATTGATTCAAACAAAACAACGCCCGATATGCTCGAAGAAGGTGCAATTAGATTATAAAGCTGTTGATTAGGATTTATATTAATATAAGATATTCTTCTTATTCAAGATGTGGAAGTGGTGCCATTTGGTGCAGGTGTTGGTGGTTCCATTGTGGGCATAACACCAGGCATTGCGCTATCAGCAAGCAGCGGTGGCAGCATTGTTGGCATTACGCCAGGTAAGACTAATCTATCTTAGTCACTTAACTGATTGTTTTACTCATCACAAGTTTATCTTAATGTGTCTGTTTTCAGGTGCTGCACTGGAAAAGAAATCGGTGCGGGAACTGGCTGCGGGTCTAAGTCGTTTGGGTAAGTGTGGATGTAATTTAGCATGTGAATGATAATAAATTGCCTGCGTTGTAGATTGAAAGAGTGAGTTGTAGTAGTAGTTACTTTGATTGTTTATGTTTATTTTATTTACTTTCATATTATGATTTTGTTGTGTACGCACGTTAACGTTTAAACAAACCAAAGACCTGCCCCTCAAGCCGCCCATAATGCCCCGTACCATATTGAGTCAATCTACTGTGAATCGCACGAGTAATGGCAGCATCATTAGCAACAGCAGCAACAACAGCAACAGCAACAACAACTCAATGACGACAACAACAACCACAACGACAACAGTATTAAACAATCAAACACGCTCCAAGATCATCAGCACGAGCAGCACAAACAGCGAGACACAGGAGACGCTCAGCAAAACCATAATCACAGAGCAAGGAAACAATCATGCCATGGCCTGTGCCAACCTCATCAGCAATGAGATATTGAGCATGCGTAATGGACAGCTGGCCAAGACGACAACGACGAGCAGCAGCTGTGCCGAGAGCAATGTTGTGAAACGCATCGCAGGCAAAGAGATCTCAACGCTATTTGAGGTTTGAGCAGAAGGATGATGAAACAATTTGCTTTCGCTCTCTGTGTGCCTAATCATCATCATCGAAATCGCAAATCGCAAAAGTATTGTGTGTCTTAAATGTTGCTGATGTTATTATTACTTGTTTACTTTTCGGTGCTCATCAATTGTGTTTGTGTGTGTTTTGCTTTTAAGTTGTTTTTGTATCATTTTTGTTTGTATATTTGTATGTGCATGCTTAAATGCTTAAACTGTAGTTATGTTTGTACATATGTTTATGTATTAAATACCATATTTTATCATATCAACAGGAGACATTAGTTGAAGGCCTGCAACGCACCTCGACGAGACGCATGTTTAGAGAGTCGCCCTATACGAAAGAGGATGTCGTTGATTTATAAATTGTCTATTAGATATAGTATATATACGCTCAACTCAACATTCCTCGTGTCCCTCCTCACACCATCCCAAAAACAAAACAAAAAAAAACGTAGCAGACTTAAAAGTTATTATGATAATAATGATAATGTGGAATGGTTGCAACTGATTCGTACTGAAAACTTTAACTAATGTGCAATGGCGCGATCGTGTGTATTGTTTTTTTATTTTACTCTTTGGCAATTTTCAATGAACGTGATTTATTTATTTATATATATATGTATACTCATATATATATATACTGTATACTTTTTACCCCAAATAACTTTTGCATATTTATAAACAACCAAGAAAGAAAAAAAACCAACGTTTTTATGTACTATATTTTTATGTATTTTAAATGAGTTTAAGTGCCAATTATATACAACAACAAAACAAATCTATTTTTCAATTTGATCTATCGAAAAGAAAAAGTAACTAACGAAGAAGAACGCAATGAATATTATAATTATGTATATGTATAAATCGATTGCGTACATAAAAACTTAAATGGCCTAAAAACAAATTATAAATGAAATATAATATTTTTTATAACTGCTTCCAAAATACTATTTGTATTTATCGTTTTTATTTTTATAATTACTTCCATTTACTATATATACTATATATATATATATATATATGTAAAAACGACAATCTGTTTTTATTTTATTTAATTTTTACAAAGTTAACAAATTTAAGCTAAGCGACTAGGCGAAAAAAAACGAAAACAATACAAGAACAATTACTAAAAATTGCATTTATTAAATTACAGTAAAACTACATTTGTCAAGATTGAAATTTTTAAAAGATTATGAACACACATGTAGTTTGCACGTAATGGATACACAATAATGTTTATTGTGAACATATTAGACCCAGTCCACCACCACCGACCCACAAATACACTTCAATTTTAGAGTGTTCAACAAATTCCCCCATAGTTGGCTCAAATATGTGTAGTTTGCCATTTCAATTTAAAGACAACAAGAAAACTGAATAAACGAATGATTGTAATGTGTTCATTAAAGTTTAAGCACTCTTGCAACTAAATTGTAATGTATTGAAATTTAAATTAAAATCAATTCAAAAAATATCCAACTTGATGTTTTAATTTTATCAATTTAAAAACCTTAATGCAACACTGGTGTGTGAGTGCCGATAATACAGCGATTGTTATCGGAAATGTGTTTTTTTTTGGTATTTTCTCGTTTGCATATTGCGGTCACACTGAATTTGCAAACTCGCGTCGGCTTTTGCTAAATGTTTTGTTAAATAAGTAATAAAATAACAAATAGCAAAAGAATTTACAAGTTATTGTTTAAAGTAGCTATAATCCTGCCCTGTCGAGATGGTTAAGCTAACGCCGGAGCTGATTAATCAGTCAATGCAATATATAAACCCCTGCCGAGAGCGTGAGCTCGATTTGCGCGGCTACAAAATTCCACAGATCGAAAATTTGGGTGCCACATTGGATCAGTTCGATACAATTGATTTATCTGACAATGATCTGCGGAAGTTAGACAACCTGCCACACCTGCCGCGGCTAAAGTGCCTGCTGCTTAACAACAATCGCATCTTGCGCATCAGTGATGGCCTCGAGGATGTCATCCCGAATCTAAGCTCCATCATTTTGACGGGTAACAATTTGCAGGAGCTAAGCGACTTGGAACCACTGACCGGATTTAAGAAACTTGATACGATATGTCTTCTTATCAACCCGGTATCCACAAAGACCAATTATCGCGAGTATATGGCCTTCAAGTTTCCCCAATTACGTTTGCTGGATTTTCGAAAGATCAAGCAGAAAGACAGGCAGCAGGCACAGGAGTTCTTCCGCACCAAGCAGGGCAAGGAAATGCTCAAAGAGGTGACCAAAAAGTCAAAGCTAAGCGCGGCCGCCGCCCTAGCTGCCGATGCGACCAATGGCAAAGCGGCTGCAGAAGGTGGACGTTTCGCCAATCCCGAGGATATGCAGCGCATCCGTGAGGCAATCAAACGGGCCAGTTCGCTGTCGGAGGTAGAAAGACTGTCACAGATACTGCAAAGTGGACAACTTCCAGAGAAATTTCAACATGAAATGGGCCAAAATGGCCACAACGGCACTCCGGCCGTTGCCATGGATTACTAGTTTTATGCCCTGTCGTCAGCTACCTTATAACAGTAGAACAATAATTTTTAATAAAAAAAAATCACAGTAGATTCAATTATTCTCAGCGCTTCAACAAATACATATATATTTATAAATCTCAACAGGTTGCTGATTTGTGTACTTTTCACAGAAAAATCTTACAATTCGCAAAAACAACCGGCGATCTTTGTTCATATGTAAATCAAATGCACACATAATTACATGTAATTGGCTAAAAAGTTTTTAACAATGTACGCAAACGAAAAATTGGCGATATTTAATATTAATTATGATTTGGCTCTGCAAAACGTATTTGCTTAAATATTGCATTTGGACTGTGGAATTGGTTATTGCTTGCTGGTTTTTTTTTGTATGTTTGATGTTTTTTGCAGTGCGGCGTTTCTCTCACATCATTCTCCCTCTCTATATGTCTGTGTTGATATGGCTAGTATTATGAGCCCTTTGCCGACATTATTGTATCGTAGTGCAGGCCAGTGTAAAAGATTATCCACGTCACCAAAAATCCGGCAAACGATGTCATAAAGCCTTCCTTTACCAGCTCCCACGCACCGCCGTACGCATCCTCATCCACATTTTGAAAATTGATGGCGTACAGATAGACAACGCCACAGCTGATGCCGGCGAACCTGTAAATGTATGTATGTGTGTTTATTCAAGCTGTACCACATTCTATAATTAGGTGCACAGTCCCACTTACAGCAATAGGCCCAGAACACCTTTGAGCGGCACAATGCCCCAAATGATGCCGAGTATAATGCCAAATATTTGACGAGACCAGTAAATAACATCCAGAAACTCGTCCTATTGAAAAAAAATTTTTATTAAGCACACGCTGTTCTTTGATCTCTGTCCAACACACTTTGATTTCTTACCTTGTCCTCCCATTCGGATTTTGTAATGGCACGCGCGCAAATTTCTCGCAGAGAGGAGGATTTAACACTGCCGTTTGCACTGCGTTCAATTGTGTTTGTTCTGGTTGCCATTTTTTGTGTGACTTAGAATTCAATAAATGCTTTCAGTGCGTTCTAATTAATTAATTATTTTCACTATCAGTAAAGTAGGCTATGCCGATAACTTTTATGGGTTTAGATATCGATAATTTGCTTAATCATTAATGAAACAGCTGTGCCGGAGGTTCAAATGAACTACAGTTGAAGCCCTCGTTAGTTCAACTGAATACTTCAATGCAACTCTAGTGTGGTTATGTGAGCGTTTTTATTGACAAAATATAACAATGTTACAAATAAGCCGACTCTGTATTACAACATCAAGTTTAATAACTGGTAAGTATTCATCTGTTGTTTTTGTTATGCCTTTTATTAAACGCAAACGGTTTTGGTCTTTTAACCAAACAATAGCACAGCGCCATGTCGCCCTCACTGCCGTGCGCTGCATCGATCAAAAGTGGCGAGCTGAAAAGGGTCTCCAGGAGAATCCAAATGCCTTTGGTCCACTCACCAATTTGCCTGACTACACGTTCCTTGATGGCAGAACAACACCGCTGGGCGTAAGTAGCATCAATTTACTTTGTCTATTATTTACTTTAACTCATTTCACTTATTGTATTGCAGTCCAATCAGAAGAAACGTTTAGTGAAACAACAGGAGATTGCTGCCAAAATTGTAGAGCTAAGCGGTGAACTAGACTTTGCTAAGAAGCGCCACGAACGCCTCCAAAAAACTGCCCAGGCTGACAAAGAGCGCATCATGCAAAACAAGCTGAAACCAAAGGGTCATCTTCTGTTGAAAAAGAAATAGTTCAAATCTAATGCCTAAGAATTAGGTGCTGCTTTTTAAATGTTAACTAAAGTTAAGTGCTATACTATCACCATTACATAGATATTTGTATCTCTTAAATGTGTTTCGATTGTTTAAAAAAAGCGCAAGCATGGTGAAATAAATCGCTTGTGGCAACTGGAGCAGGAACCTGTCCCGAAAATTAATTTTACATAATAATGAAAACCATTCCAATTAGTGAAATGTTGTTAAAGTTACACGCATTTCATCAAATCTTGTCAGATTTTGTAAATAAGGAAATGGCTAACATGTTTATTTGTAACCAAGGTAAGGTTTTAAGTTTCTAGCATAGTTGTTGATCGTGCGCGAAAAAAACATGCTGTTAAATGTTTATATTTGTTATTGATTACCACCACATCATTTGCATAGCAATGTTTGTTTGCGCTCCGTATATTGATCGTATTGTGATTATCAATTAGACGTGAAATACGCAAATATTTGCTATTCGAATTCTTTGTTAAATATGTACACATCCAGAAAAGTGTACCAGCTGCACGAATTTAGGGTCAAATACATATAAAATATATCTCACACCCAGCCAAATAGGATCACGCCAAAAAGAAGTGGCCTTATTGTGATCAACAGATGGCAGACATTAAATTTTCCACACTTTATTGTAGATAGCAATTCATTTGAGCGCAAATGTGCTAGAATAAAATATGTAACTATACTTACTTAATGTCATTCACACATGTAGTTAAAGCTCTAAGTAAATTTACCATCCACCGACTGAACTTTACAACAAAGAAGTGTCGCACTTATTGCATTCAATTAGATAGATGGTATGAAATTTGGCACAACAAGCTGAAGAACTGGATAGATAATACCTGAATAATACCTTTCGTATCGTGCGAGTTTCTGTTGCATTTCAATGTGATGTTGAAACGTGATGATGTCGTTGACCAGACACGCAACAAAATTTGCAAACTTTTGCGTATACGTTATATTCGTTGCATACTTTTTTTTTTAAGAGATCTACAGTTATGTTTTTGTTTAGATATTTGTGTGTGTTGTTGTTGTTATTATTATTTTTTGCAACATTTCACACTTGATTTGGAGCTGCCAAAATATTTGCGTTGTATATTTTGCGCATGGAATATTACGAGAAACCCAAACGAAGAAATTTTAGAAAACCGCTTTAGCTTGTTGTTGATTAATGTTTACGTGAAGCGCTTTTTAATATTTATTTATATACCGGAGATATTTAATATAATTATCATGTTTATATTTACATTCAATCAAAGCAATTTATTAATCAATAAAAATAAACACCTACATAATATATTTATTTATAAAGACTTTCAAAAAGCTAAGCACTTAAATATTTGTTATTTCTTACTTATTTTTTTTACTTGTTTTGACTACTTTGATTAACAGGGTGGCTTTTCTAGTACTTGATACCAAATATAACTGTTACTGAATCATTAAGTTTATTTCGGTATTTTTTTTAATTAACTGACTATTTTAAGTTCTAATTAAAGCTCCATGCTAATTAAATTCTTAAGTTAAATTCGACTACGACGTTTATAAAGAATATCACTTCGCGCATGGTACTAGCGTCATATGAACAACAAAAGGTCTAGAATTAACAATTCCTGATTAATGAAAACACGAAGAAGCCTAAAAATATTCCCCAAATATTTCCGCATTGTAATAGTTTCCAATTCAAACTAGAATTCGAGCACGCAACACAAAGATGAACCAGCAATTAGAACCTGACCACAAAATGATTCATGCCTAGAGTTGGACTTGCAAAGGGAAATCCAAACATCAAAACCCTTAACTGAACCGGCTGCCAAATCAAGATTGAGATGAACCCCACTCCAAAATTGCGTCACAGGTGGTGAGATACCGTCAGTTGTGTTTTGGCAATATGAAAGCAAAATCAACAACAACAGCAAAACATATTTTCACATTCAAGTGCGAAACGAAGCACATTTTCGTATATAAGCGTAGAGTTCTCTGGAGTAAAGCACACAGAATGCAACAAACGTTCAAAGCACAAACAAACAGCAAAAAAATTAATTTCTTAAAGGATTATTTTGATCAGCAACAATGGAACTTAAAGTAAGATAAACTGAACTGAAAACAACAAACAACATTGTACTAAATATAACTTAACTTTACAGCCAATATATACCTGGATAAGCCTGCTGCTAAGCATTATTATATGCAAAATATCAGAATGCAGCGCCAAGCCCTCATACTATGATGTGGATAGCTATGAAAACAGCTACGAACGCGACTACGAACGCAAAAGTTTGGATAGTAGCTACGATCGTAAGAGCTATGATAGCGGTAACTCCTATGCACTGACCTATGGCAAGCCCCTGAAAGGCGATCATTTGGAAAAACTAAACACGGGATATTACTATGTGGATAATGGTTATATTGCGCCTGTTCCTAGCTCAAGTCCTGTCGTTCAGCGTAGCTTAAATACGTACGGACGCGATGATCTTACGGATAATTATAGATTTTCGCCCATTGTCCGCTACAGGAAGACACGCACAAAGCGCAAGAAGCTCTTTGTGCCCAACTTCTTTGGCTAAAGTTGTGGGATTAGTTCACAGGGAATGTGAGAAGAGACTGATTATGATGTTACTTTATTGTGTACAATGCATATCTATAATCAATTTGTTATTTAATATTCTTAAGCAACCAAAAGTACCTTATTTTAGTTTTAACCTACATATTATAAAATATAATCAAGAAAATATTTAAAATAAATATGTTAACCAAATATTTAACAGCTATCTTAACATTGAAATCCAATGACTTAAGGAACAAACTTGCACCAAGTATCAATAACATTTTTTTGTATTTATGAGAGTGGACTGTGTTACTATGCGAGATTACATTTTAATTTGTGTTATAGGAAATATTATTATGTTTTCACAGTTTGTTTAGATCTTTCATAAAACTATGAATTTAAAGTATCATATTTAAAGAGCACTATTTAATCAAATGACCACGTTAAAATTGGCAGCTATGTGCTAATTGCCACTTAGCAAAGAAAAAAAGAACAACAAAAATTTGTTGATAACAAAATCTAGCTGAAAAGAAAGAACCATAACGAAAGTAAAATCATTTAATATATAGTTATTGTTTACTCGATATAAAATAATATAGAAACTTAAACAATACCATAAATTTTAACCAATTTGATAAGCTTTTACCTATTGTAAATGAGAAATCACACCATATGAAATTTCCACGTGCCATAAGCGTAGCGTCTCAAGATCGCTAAGATGGCTATTATTATTCATGGCTAAGAGCAAAAGAGTAGTTATATTGTAGGAACCAGTTTGATTGAAAATACTTCAGCACCACAAGCTTAATCATGTCAAAGCTACCCACAGAGGTTTGAATTTATCTCAGTTAGAAAAAAATTTGAAAGACTCAAACCGCCCGCCAAAGTTAATCACTGTTAATTGAGGAGCAGTCCTTTAAGTTTTTAACATTTTTCTGTTATAAAAATACCAACCAAATAATGAGTGTGACCAGAAATGTGTTGCAGCAATGAAACAGCTGGGCGGTTGGCTGTCGTCATTGTCGAGGAAGAGGAAGATATATTTGCAAATTAAGCGTCTGAAAAGTGTAATTTGTTTTTGGGAGAAAGATGAGTTTCATGCAACCAAGTCCTGTTAAGTATGCGTGCTCCTGCGGCATTTTGAATCCAATAAATAAACTATTCTTCTGCCGACACTGTCCGAAGCTACGATGTGGCTTCTGCGTCTGCCATGAAATTGAGTCACACTTCTGCTCAAATTGTTTGGAGAATATACCATCCTCGGAGGCGCGGCACAAAAAGAACTGTTGTGCCAACTGTTTCGATTGTCCATGCTGCCAGCACACACTGTCTGCTCGCGGCACTACCGTTCCAGTTGTGCGCAAAACCGATGAGTCCAAGGACGGTGAAAGTGGGTCGGATGCTGCACTCAGTCCAAAGCCCTCAGCAATGCCGACAACTAAGAAAATGTACTATTTATCATGTTTGTCGTGCCGTTGGACGACGCGTGATGTGGGCATACCTGATCAGGGCGTGGCCACAGGCACCTGGCCGGACAACGAATGTCTGTACCAGACACGTTTCAACACGCTCATGGAATACTATCAGTCGTTAGTGCTTCAGGAGAAGCAGGAGAAACAGGAGTTCATGCGTCGCAATACGCCCAAGCAGCAAAAGTTTCCCAGTCTAACCGATCGCACGGGTCTTACCGTCTCACTGATCCGACGTCAGATTGGCTGGACTGACAAAAGCATGCCCAAGGCAAAACCCATCAATATTACACCAGCTGAGGCGAGTGCAGAGGTCGAACCTCTACCCGAAGACATCTTTACGCAGCCCATTAATCTGCGCAACATTACGACAGTTGCTCAGCGACACAGCCAGCCGGCTGATCAGCCCACAGCTGTTAGCAAACTCTATCCGCAGCGGCGTTCGTTGTGGATTAAGCGTTCGCTACGTTGCCGTCACTGCGAGCACAATCTGATCAAGCCAGAGTATCATCCCACATCCATCAAATATCGCATACAGCTCTTTGCTAGCTGTCATGTGCCGGAGGTTGTTATGGTTCGCTGCGAGCAGCCACTGCAACCGGGCCAGAACAACGCTATATTCTTAAAGTTCTCCAATCCCACAATGTACGAAATGACGATTAGTATATTGGATGAGCCACCATCAGATGCGCAAATCAATACGGATGCCTTTATGCAGAGCTGCAGGATCAAAGAAGAAGCTATTACATCATCTCCATTGCTTAAATCGTCTGGTGTCACATTGACCCGTCAGAATTCGACTCGCGAAGTGAAGCGTGAAGTATGTGATTCGGCCAATGCATCAATTGTGCCACTGGATAGTCAGTTTGTGTTGAGTCAACGCGACGATTCCAAGGAGTTCGATGAGGATGTTCAGGCGCCCATCGAGGAGCCCAAGTTTATAGTTTGGCGCAAGGGCAACAAAGTTCTACTTCGACTCCAATTTACACCAGCAGCTGAGCTGCAAGTTGGAGATAATGTTACTTTGGGCTTCTACATGCAGTATAGTTATGTGAATACCGTCTCCAATACCTCCGACAAAAAGGAGCCGACTACGCATGCTCTGTATTCTCGGCTCTTTATCCAGGCAGGCGATATTGCAAAACCTTCAGTCAACTAGGAAATTTAAAACGATCTTATAACAAACTTTAAAAATATAAAAATGTATTTAATTTACAAATTTAAAAAAGTGTTTGTGCGGCTAATATGTATTACGCACAAATAATATATTAATCTGCGATAGTTCCGGCAAGCACTGCATCTAATCTATGTGAAATAAAAGCCAAAATGCTTCAACTCAAATAACTTTCGGTGCTTTGGTCCATTTCATGCTCTCCTCCCACAGGAATTTGGTGACCTTCTCATCAGTGGCAGCGTCTGCGACATCTTGTGGCTTACAGTCGCTAAAATATTGTCCGGTTACGTTATCCAAGTCAGGATCTAGTGCTGCATATAGCGTAGTTTGTGCACCACGCTTTGGATCTTTTATAAATGGCATAAAAAGTGGCTTTATGAAATATCTATAAATATGATAAGGATTATTATTGATTACGTGTTCAAAGTGTTGATTAACTGATGTCATGCTTACTGTACAAATTTCATTTGTGCCAACTTGAAGTTTCTACCAATTTCCGTGTTCACAACACCGGGATGTAGAGCATTTACAGTCACTCCCGTGCCCTTCAGCCGTTTAGCCAATTCACGCGTAAACATTACGTTGGCCAATTTGCTTTGACTGTACGCCTTGGTCGCGGCATAGCTTTTCTCGCTGTTCAGATCATCAATTTTAATTGTACCTACTGTGTATGCCCTGCTGGTTACATTAATAATGCGACTGGGCGAAGATTTCTGCAAGTGAATAAAAACATTCAGTTTGCCATTCTTGACTAAAAAGTATGTCTTACCTTAAGCAGATCTAGCAATAAAAGGGTAAGCAAAAAGTGACCCATATGATTGACACCCAAATGCATTTCAAAACCATTCTCTGTGAGGCGTCTGGGTCCCCCAAATATGCCCGCATTGTTAATAAGAATGTGCAGCTGATTCTGTTCCTTCTTGAAACTATTCACAAATAACTAATAATTACACAATTAATTACTATTATTTGCTAACTCACTCTTCTGCAAATTTTCGCACAGATGTTAACGATGATAGGTCCAATTCACGATAAAATACATTTTTGTTGCCAGTCTCTTCGATAATTTCGTTACGAGCCTTTTCCGTCTTGTTCCTGTCCCGACAGGCCATATAAACGGTTGCTCCGCGGCGGGCCAGCTCCCGTACCGTCTCCTTACCAATGCCCGTATTCGAACCGGTTACAATTACAATCTTGCCAGTTTCATCAGTCTCCTTTCGAAATTCACCACCCTGCATATAGCGGCTACAATTTATTGAATTTTAATTAAATTCAGATATGCAATTCATTGTTAAGCATTCTACCTGATAAGGAAACCGGCGACACCAATTGTAACAGGCCAAGTAATCAATGGGCTTGGTATCAAATCGCTGTACGGCAACATTTTTGTTTTGGCTACTCACTGCTCAGAGTTCTAGAATGGACTGAGCTTAAGTGTATCATTACCCGAAGCTTAATCTTTATGTTTTGCAATCAGCAGACTGATAAACTGATAACGATGACAAATTTCGTTATCTAAAAGAATTTCCAAATACTTATTGGTTTTGGTATATTTATTTGCACAGACGAATACCTACGTACAGGGCAGTATTTAATTATAAATATACTCGTTAACTTATTTGTTGAGGCGAGTCCATTTTGCACTCTCCTCCCACAGAAGTTTGCCGATCTTATCATCCTTGGCAGCTTGTGATACATCTTTCGTGGCACAATCACTGAAGTACACGCCAGTAACTCCATTCAGGTCAGGATCGAGAGCGGCATACAAATTAGTCTGAGCACCACTCTTTGGAGTCTTAAGAAGAGGCCACAACAAAGCGCGCATAACCGTGCTGTAAACATGAAATGTAAATTTTAATATTTGTTAATAGGCAAGAAAAAAAAAATACTCACCGTCCGAATAGACTGTTAAGGATCTTCATGTGTCTACCAAGTTCTGTGTCAACAACACCGGGATGTAGTGCATTAACGGTGACTCCAGTGCCCTCCAAGCGTTTAGCCAATTCGCGAGTAAACAATATATTTGCCAGTTTGCTTTGACTGTATGCATCGGCCTCGCTATAAGATTTCTCGCTGTTCAAGTCATCAATATTGATTGCACCACGAGTGTGAGCCAAGCTGGAAACATTTACAATACGACTGGGTGCAGTTTTCTTCAGTGTATCGAGCAGCAGATTAGTCAGCAAAAAGTGACCAATATGATTAACACCCAGCTGCATTTCAAAACCATCCTTGGTCAGCATATGTGGACAACGCATAACGCCCGCATTGTTAATAAGAATGTTCAACTTATCCTCCTTTGCTTTGAAACTAAAAAAAAAATTGATAAAGTAATGGCAAGTTGTAACTTATTTGAAAGTCATGCTCACCTATCGACAAACTTGCGAATGGAGTCAAGCGATGCCAAGTCTAGTTCAAGGAAAAATATATTTGTATTGTTTGTTTCCCTAACGATATCTAGACGTGCTTCCTCGGCTCTTTTCTTATCCCGACATGCCATATAAACAGTAGCTCCACGTTTGGCTAACTCCAGTACAGTTTCCTTGCCAATGCCCGTATTGGCGCCCGTAACAATCACAACTTTGCCCGTTTCATTTGTCTGTTTTGTAAATTGGCCACCCTGCATATACTGTCTGAAAGTTAAACACAAGATTGTTTGGTGTTATTAATAACAGCTCGTTGCTTAACATATTTGTCCTTTCAGTTACCTTAGAAAATAGACAGCAACGCCAAATAGTGCTGGCCACACAACGCACGGACACAACAGACAATCAGTTAAGCAGCAGCCCATGTTAGATGACGCGTTTTCTGATGACTTAATTCAATAATGTTCAATGAGCAACTGGTAGTAAAGCTCTCACTACTGTGAGCGTTATTTATATACTAAGCGGACGTATGGTGAGTACAGGCGAGTCGCAGACTGATAAAAACAGCGACTCACGATGACAGCAGTATAAATGAACTAGAGTATGAGAGCATGAATAACAACGTAGTTGATATTCACATTTATCGATATTTATGTTCGTACAAAATAACGTATTTAGCTATTTAACATATTTTGTCATGTAGTCGCATTGAATATAAACGGTTGCTCCGCGGCGGGCCAGCTCCCGTACCGTCTCCTTACCAATGCCCGTATTCGAACCGGTTACAATTACAATCTTGCCAGTTTCATCAGTCTCCTTTCGAAATTCACCACCCTGCATATAGCAGCTACGATGTACTGAATTTAAATTAAATTCAGATATGCAATTCATTGTTAAGCATTCTACCTGATAAGGAAACCGGCAAAACCAATTGTAACAGGCCAAGTTATCAATGGGCTTGGTATCAAATCGCTGTACGGCAACATTTTTGTTTTGGCTACTCACTGCTCGGAGTTCTAGAATGGACTGAGCTTAAGTGTATCATTACGCGAAGCTTAATCTTATGTGTTTTTATCAGCAGACTGATAAACTGATAACGATGACAAATTTCGTTATCTAAAAGAATTTCCAAATATATAATGGATTTGGTATATTTGCACAGACGAATACTTATGTACAGGGCAGCATTTAATTATAAATATACTCGTTAACTTATTTGTTTAGGCGAGTCCATTTCTCGCTCTCGTCCCACAGAAGTTTACCGATCTTAACATCCTTGGCAGCTGGTGCTACATCTTTCGTGGCACAATCACTGAAGTACACGCCAGTAACTCCATTCAGGTCAGGATCGAGAGCGGCATACAGAGTAGTCTGAGCACCCCTCTTTGCAGTCTTAAGAAGTGGCCACAAAAATGCGCGCATAACCGTGCTGTAAACATGAAATGTAAATTTTAATATTTGTTAAAAGAAAAAAGCAAGAAAAAAAAAATACTCACCGTCCGAATAGACTGTTAAGGATTTTAATGTGTCTGCCGAGTTCTGTGTCAACAACACCGGGATGTAGTGCATTAACGGTGACTCCAGTGCCCTCCAAGCGTTTAGCCAATTCGCGTGTAAACAATATGTTTGCCAATTTGCTTTGATTGTATGCATCGCTCTCGCTATACGATTTCTCGCTGTTCAAGTCATCAATATTGATTGCACCACGAGTGTGAGCCAAGCTGGAAACATTTACAATCCGACTGGGTGCAGATTTCTTCAGAGTATCGAGCAGCAGATTAGTCAGCAAAAAGTGACCCATATGATTAACACCCAGCTGCATTTCAAAACCATCCTTGGTCAGCATATGTGGACAATGCATAACGCCCGCATTGTTAATAAGAATGTTCAACTTATCCTCCTTTGCTTTGAAACTAAAAAAAGAATTTTGATAAAGTCATCGCAAGTTTTAACTTATTTGAAAGTCATGCTCACCTATCAACAAACTTGCGAATGGAGTCAAGCGATGCCAAGTCTAGTTCAAGGAAAAATATATTTGTATTGTTTGTTTCCCTCACGATATCTAGACGTGCTTCCTCGGCTCTTTTCTTATCCCGACATGCCATATATACAGTGGCTCCACGTTTGGCTAACTCCAGTACAGTTTCCTTGCCAATGCCCGTATTGGCGCCAGTAACAATCACAACTTTGCCCGTTTCATTTGTCTGTTTTGTAAATTGGCCACCCTGCATATACTGTCTGAAAGTTAAACATAAGATTGTTTTTATTAATATAATTCGTTGCTTAACTTTTTCGTCCTTTCAGTTAGCACTTAAAATACCTTAGGAAATAGACAGCAACGCCAAATAGTGCTGGCCACACAACGCACGGACACAACAGACAATCAGTTAAGCAGCAGCCCATTCTAGATGACTTAATTCAATAATGTTCAACGAGCAACTGGTGGTAAAGCTACTGCTTTGAGCGTTATTTATATACTAAGCGTACGTATGGCGAGTAGGTGTGAGTCGCAGACTGATAAAGACAGCGACTCACGATGACAGCAGTGGAAATGAACTAGAGTATGAGCGCATGAATAATAACGCGGTTGATATTCACATTTATCGATATTTATGTTCGTACAAAATAACGTATTTAACTATTTAACATATTTTGTCATGTAGGCGAATTGAATTCCAATGTTTCGGCACGTGTCCATTTCTCACTGACAGCCCAAAGCCATTTCGCTGTTGTTCTATCGGAGGCAGGACCCGTAACATGATGTAGTTCACAATCGCTAAAGTATTGACCCGTCACATTGGCTAAGTCCGGATCGAGTGCTACATACAAGGAGGTTTGAGCGCCATTCTTGGCCGTCTTAATGAATGGCCAAAACAGTGGTCTAACAAACAATCTGCAATAAAAAATTATGAAAAACAATGAGCATAACAAAATACGCATAATATCTTTAACAAACCCTGCAAAGAAGTTTGTGAAGAAACTCATATGTCTAAAGAGTTCGGTGTCTACGATGCCAGGATGTAAAGCATTAACTGTAACCTTAGATCCGTCCAATCGTCTGGCTAGTTCCCGTGTAAACAATACATTCGCCAGTTTGCTTTGATTGTAGGCTTTGGACTCGTCATAGGATTTTTCGCTGTTCAGATCGCAAGTGTTAATTTCACCACGAGTGTGCGCCACACTGGAAACATTAACAATACGACTTGGAGACGATTTCTAAGATGCAACAGAATATATGACTATAGAATGTTGAAAAGGGTTAGCTTCGGTATACCTTTAGTACGTCTAGCAACAAATTGGTGAGCAGAAAGTGACCCAAGTGATTCACACCAAATTGCATCTCAAAACCATCCTTAGTCACTGAACGTGGACAGTGCATGACTCCCGCATTATTGATGAGTATGTGCAGATTTTCCTGTTCCCGCTTAAAGCTGCAAACAGTTAAAGCGACTTTAGCATCCACCATGAAATTCAACATGTAAACCTACCGTGCCGCAAAGTTGCGTATGGAATCCATGGAAGCCAAGTCACACTCGCGACAATATACGAATTTGTTTTGTGTCTCTAGTACAATCTCTTCACGTCCCTCCTCACATTTTTTCATATCTCGACAGGCCATGTAAACGGTTGCTCCACGACGCGCAAGCTCCCGTACCGTCTCCTTGCCAATGCCCGTATTTGAACCGGTTACAATAACAACCTTGCCCGTCTCGTCCGTTACCTTTGTGAACGTGCGGCCTTGCATAAGATCTCTTCAACCGGCAAATTATATTTCTTATTACGTATTTTTTTTTTTAAAGTCAAAACGATATTAACTTACTTTAAAACACATGCAGCGCCCACCGTTGTACCGGCTACACTTATCCAGAATATTGGCCGGTACTTTAAAAATGCAAACAACTTCATTTTTCACTTATTCACTTATAAACAAGAGTGTGCACAACTTAGCGCTGTTGTGTATAAGAACAAGCGCGTTGTAAGAGTATTCGTACTTTGAATACCCTGTAAGTAATTGCACTTACAGTGCATTAAGAATATGCCACACGAGCTATTATAAAACTTGGTATTTTGTATTTTCTATTGAAGTTAAAAGTGTGATTGATATTTGAGTATAGAATCGGTAATAAGTAATAAACTCTGTGCTCTGCAACTACAGGGTGCTGTGCCCAGGGTTGCTAACTTAACTTTAAAATGTAAAAAAAAAACATACCTAAAAAATAACACAATCACTGCAATTACAATGGGCCACGCCAAAATCGAATTTAAAAGGCAGTCAAAATTTGTGCAGACCATCTTGAGACCGGAAGCTTTGTGGCAACTTTTTAAGCTCAAATTAAATGTAAGCTCTTCTTCTTAATGACTGTATGCAGCACAGGGCGTTTCAAGTAGTAAGTTCGTCAGCTTCCAGACGTAGGTTTGTTGTTTATATATTTGTTGTACGAAAATTCACACAAAAAAAACACGCTAATTTAAGTCGGCTGCTAATGAACACTATATCACTTGCCGTTTAAGAACCAAGTGAAACTTTGAGACGCCTTCGAGCTAGACATAATATAATGCGTCGAAATGTGTAAGTCAGCGCCAACTCGACTGTTGTTTTAGAATTCACATTGATGAACGTTTCGTATTTCAGGCGCCAACAACAATATAACTGGGAGAACGAACAGGCGGATGGAATCGACGACATTTTTACACGGCCCACACATAACGACAACAACGAATTTGTGGACATGGTGCAGTTGGCAAACAGAACCAGCAACGGTCAAACGAAGATGTCGCGATCTGAAAATACGCTTGAGGTGAAAGTACAGGAGGGCGATACGCTGCAGGCTCTGGCGCTTCGCTTTCATTGCTCAGTGGCGGACATTAAACGCCTGAATAAGATAGATCGCGACAATGAGATACATGCCCGTCGTATTATTCGCATTCCAGTCACAGTACACAATGTGCTGTTGGGAACGAGCGATGCGGATGCGCTGCCTGCTGTTCATCGCAGTGGTAATAACAGTCCTAGGCATAATGTGGAAAGAGAGCCAGCTATTGAACGTAATCCGCTGGAAGATGCCCGCATGATGCTCGATGAGCGACTACTTGTGGCTGCTGTCAACGCTTCCAGTGCGATAGCTGGCGATTTGCAGCCCTTAACAAGAAGAGACGGTGGCAAATTTTATGAAGGAACACATGGCGCTCCTGACGACGAAGGTGAGTCAATATTTACTATTTAAAATTAAAGGTGAATGGCATTAAGAATTCATGTTCAAAATTGTAATGTACATAACAGCTGACATAGCTGGCCAACCAAGCAAAGTCTTTGTGTAAAAGAGTTACCCTGTGTGCACATCTGTTATGTGTGTGTTAAGTACGCAACGAAGTTGGGTGCGGCTTGCAATTTGTTTAGTCATTCTGAAAACGGTCACACTCGCCTATAAAATAGATAGAAATACAAGCGTTGGCGAAAAAAACTTAAAGTTAGTTAATTTTTGGTCTGTTAAACAACTTAAATAAAATGCCGGACTATCTGGGTAATGATCAGCGGAAAGTGAAGGTCGAAAAGAAGGAAGATGAAAAGGAAATTAAGTCCCTCGACGAAGGTGACATCGAACTGCTCAAGACGTACGGGCAGAGTCAGTACCACAAGTCCATCAAGATCATCGAAGAGGAGATACAAAAAGCCGTAAAGCAGGTTAACGAACTGACGGGCATTAAGGAGAGCGATACTGGACTGGCGCCGCCAGCCTTGTGGGACTTGGCCGCCGACAAGCAAATTCTGCAAAATGAGCAGCCGCTTCAGGTGGCGCGTTGCACAAAGATAATTAACGCCGATTCCGATGATCCCAAGTATATTATCAATGTGAAGCAGTTTGCCAAGTTTGTGGTAGATCTAGCCGATTCTGTCGCACCTACGGACATTGAGGAGGGCATGCGTGTTGGCGTTGATCGCAACAAGTATCAGATTCACATACCGCTGCCACCCAAAATTGATCCCACTGTTACCATGATGCAGGTAGAGGACAAACCGGATGTTACCTATAGCGATGTCGGTGGCTGCAAGGAGCAAATTGAAAAGTTGCGTGAAGTCGTCGAAACGCCACTGCTCCACCCGGAGAAGTTTGTGAATCTGGGCATTGAGCCACCCAAAGGCGTGCTTCTCTTTGGCCCACCCGGAACGGGCAAGACTCTATGTGCGCGTGCCGTGGCAAATCGTACAGATGCTTGCTTTATACGTGTCATCGGCTCTGAGCTGGTGCAAAAGTACGTGGGAGAGGGTGCACGCATGGTGCGCGAACTGTTCGAGATGGCCCGTTCCAAGAAGGCTTGCCTCATCTTCTTCGATGAAATTGATGCAATTGGCGGCGCACGTTTTGATGACGGCGCTGGCGGCGACAACGAGGTGCAACGTACTATGCTGGAGCTTATCAATCAGCTGGACGGCTTCGATCCCCGTGGTAATATCAAGGTGCTGATGGCCACCAATCGACCCGACACATTGGACCCAGCGCTAATGCGTCCTGGCCGTCTCGATCGTAAGGTGGAGTTTGGACTGCCCGATCAGGATGGACGCTCGCACATTTTCAAAATTCACGCCCGCTCGATGTCCGTGGAGCGTGACATTCGATTTGATCTGTTGGCGCGTCTCTGTCCCAATTCAACGGGAGCTGAAATTCGTTCTGTATGCACTGAAGCGGGCATGTTTGCCATCCGTGCGCGCCGCAAGGTCGCCACCGAGAAGGACTTCCTCGAAGCAGTCAACAAGGTTATCAAGAGCTATGCCAAGTTCAGCGCTACTCCGCGTTATATGACCTACAATTAAGTTACACTTTATATTACACACACACACACACACCAATCCAAACACATAATTGTTCTGCTATATTGCTGCGATGTAAGCTAAACTCAAAATTGTTGCCGCTGCAGCTGATGATTAACTAACAAAATAAAAGATCTAAAATATATATATATATACTTCCAGCTTGTATTACAGTGTTTTATTTGCATCAATTTATATAGTATCGGTTTTTTGTTTCTTTGTTCATGTTTTTTATTCCGTATTTTGTCTGTGATTATTTCTAGCCAATATGGAGCAGCTTGTGGATGACCATACGACCCTAATAGATGATATGTTCGTGGACCGGCATGCGCCAATGGTGCGTCCAATACCGGGTCCCTCGCTGCGTGCTATTGACTGGTCTGGCTCCGATTGCGACATGTCCTGGATATGCTTGCTAATATTTATACTCGCACTCTGTGTTGTCATACCGCTCGTCTATGTCATCTATCTGGCTGAGCATCCACATCACAATCACAATCACACCACATAGCTGATGTGCTTTAGCAGCTGCCTGTGATCATTCATTCCAAATATGCTAATTGAGATGAATCTGGACTCTGTCTCTTGTTCATCGCTCTAAGCTTTTGATTTTTATATGCAGCTGCGAGCTATAGAATTTATTTTTGATATTAATATTCAATAATAGCAATATATATAACTACCAATTGTGACTTGTACAAATCGATTAGACTTGACCCAATATTGGATGTCTTAATGTTATTAATGATTTTTAAATGTAACTTCAAAATTTATGAAATTATTTTAAATCAAATCTCATCTGGCAACTACAGGACGTTTCTAAATTAAATTAATGTTAACAACAAATAGTATTTCATTTGGAAAAATGAGTATGTGCCTTCATAATAATATAATGTTGGGCAAATTAATTGTCCAAGACTCACTTTGCTTTGTGGTTGCAAATTGTTAAAACTTTATACCAGCACACAGTACGTGAGTTACATATTTCTGGCGGTTTTTGCAACTGACATAAACATTACTTGTTTTGTACCCACAAAAGCCAACATAATACGAGCACACATTACGCAGGTGGATTTTTTCCCACCCAACTGTGCCCCATCCTGTTGCAGCCGGTTGTGTCTTGTTGCTTGTTGTGACATACAATTATTGTGCTTGCTCTGTGTTTTGTATCACGATAAAGGAAGATGATGTGAAGTGTGTTTAATTAAATTGAATTAAATGATAGCAATTTTTTTGTATTTTGCAGACAATTCATTTAGTTCGAAGAATATTATTATTATTACATTAAACGCACAATTCGAATTGATTTTTTTTATTGATGGCTTTATATACTATATACTATAACAACTAAATAATAAGTAAACCGGTTGTTAATTGACCTAAGAAACTAAATTGGTTTTGCGTAGAGCTAAATAGAAATCTTAGTGGTAAATATTTAAAATATTAAATAAATAGAATCCATGGATATTAGTGTATAATTAGAGTTTAAAATCAAATATTTTTACGCACACTGGGCGTTAAGTTTGAACTTAAATTAAGTACTTTTTCGAATACTTTCGACAATCTATGCATTTTAATGTAGGCCATGGCACGGATGAATACTTTTGGTGTTGAATTTGGTTTTTTGTTTTTGGGGGGGAAATGGATAAACTGTGCACCATTATTGTGCATATTCCCAGCATGTGGAATATCAGCCAATGGCCGCACAGCCACAATGAATACTCAGTTGCATATTCACTTAAACTTTAAGTTCTCAAAGAAAGCAATATTGCTCCTGAGGAAGCCTCGACGTACGGGAACAGGACTCGCTGGCGCAGCAACGGGTATGTCCATCGAAAGTGCCTCCGATTGTATGGATGGATCGCTGCGGTATTGGTAAACGGTTAGAGATATAACCAACTTGTGCTTAAGTATGATCCACTTACGTTTCGAGTGATGATAAATCGGATGAAATTGTGGATTCATCGCATACCTCGGCCATGGAGACACCATGTTGCAACATCTGTCGACGCGCCTGTGTCGTTGTTGGCCTATCCGGTCTCTCTGACTTCTCTGCCATCAGTTTGACGTGCTGGTAAGATAAAAATTTACAATAAGTAACCTTTATTTTATAATTAATATTACTTACCCTTGCCCTCCAGCGTCGCTCTGGTTGCGTGCGTTTGCTTGTGAGGAGAAAAGCTTGAGCTAGAGCCTTAACCGAGGGTAAAGCGTGCACCACATCATCCTCAACAGCTGGCTTCTCAGCAGGTGTCGTTGGCTCACTTGGCTAACAAGAGGCACAAACAACAAGTTTAAATTGGCATCACACGCTTATTAACTGGTTTGCTACTTACCATTTCTTCTTCGTCTATGGAGAGCACCTCACTGGGTTCGATAAGACGACGTTTTGGCTGTAGAAAACGAAATGCTGGCGGCGTGGAGCCACGTGTCGGTGTCGTTGTGGGTGAGAAGGAGACATTGGGCGTGGCATCACTAGGCCCAAATTGTAGCACAACAGGCCGTTCACGTTTCCGTGACGCATCTATGGAGGCGGAGGAGGAGTTGGAGGCATCGGGTATTGTATCCAAAGCCGACTCCATAGATGGCGTGCTGGACGTGCTGGTCTGTTCGTTGGCTGTTGTCCTAATGACTGTCGTCTCCTGTTTATTAAAATCGTAGACACGCACCGTATCCGAATCATCGCTAATCGTTTGCAGCGAATGATTCGAAGATTGCGTCTCCAGACTACTACTATTGCCCACATCTAGCACCTGGGCGGGCATTGCTGTGTAAATACATTCCATATCCGAAGTTTCGATTGCAGTTTTCTTTGCACTTTCAGCCTTTTGATATAAACCAATTTTTGTGTAGAAAGTTTTTTTTTGTGTTGTGTTGTTGTTGTTGTTGTTTAGGTTGTTTACAGTTGGGTTAGATTTATTTTGTTTTTTTTTTTGGGTAGATAGTATAGAAAGAAATGTAAGCGTTAGGCACAACAAATATATATTCAAGAATGCATTACTCTAGCAGCATGCAGGAAGTGATTTCTGGTGAGGATTAGGTGTTGTATGTTGTAAATGTGTTTATGT
Source organism: Scaptomyza tumidula (assembly GCA_035044465.1). Lineage (NCBI taxonomy): Eukaryota > Metazoa > Arthropoda > Insecta > Diptera > Drosophilidae > Scaptomyza > Scaptomyza tumidula. Next base: position 14,252,531 of record JAWNNW010000444.1, on the reverse strand, counting down.
GGCATGTGTGTTTGTTCATGTGGCAGCAACATGCAGAAAAATCGTTCGCTACGAATCAAAGAATTTATATACACAATAATAGCAATTAGGTGAGTTTAGCACAAAGTGAAACAAATGTTGTTAGTAAAATTCCACAATTAAACAATAAATAAATATTTTTTAGCTCTTTTTAACTGGTTGATACTCACCCCTGATCTGATATTCAGCTTTTACTAAAAACATTTGTTTCAATTGATTATTTTGTGGTTTTGTTTTGTTTAACTTTTGGCTTTTTATTATTTGTTGATTTGATTATTATAATAGAAGTTAGCAATTAATTATGTATGAATTAACTAAAGTGCATATAAAAGTTACGTTTTAACAGCAAAAAATCATAATTAAGAAACATACAAAGTAAATGCTGCATAGTTGATTATCAATTAGCAATTAGCATTAAAAATTATTATTTAGTTTTGATTTTTATTATAGTAGACAGTATAATGGAACACAAGCTCAACATTATCTGATATGTAAGTATGGATGCAAATAAATCAAATGCAAAGTATTTGGGTGCAACAAGGTGCAATTTTCAATTGTACAAGTAAATAGTGTAGTACTTTGAGCAAATGGCAACTTTAGAGCCCTAAAAAATCTGTGCTGGAGATTCTATCAATTTTGTTGAACGCTGAAGAACCGAAGAACTATGCAATTGTGGCTTTCCCTTTTTTTAAAAAAACTGACTAGTGTTTTTTTTCTGTTTTTTGTTAACTTGGCTGACTAATTTGGCAGGGACAACAAACTAAGAGCTACCCCGAAATAACCCCAAAACTAAAAACCCAGACTAAAATCTCCATTAGAAGAGTAAGCTATTGTTGCTGTATTTGGCATCGGCACCGCTGAAGCCATTCAAACAGCTATCAACACCCGAATCCTGATCATCCAATTGAGGTTTCAATTGCAGTTCACTCTCGAACAAAGGATTCATAACGAAATCCTTTGAGGTGGCGGACACGGCACGAAAACTGTTCCGTTTGAGGTCCTTGTGCAGCAACTGCTTCTCAAACTGTGTCAATACAGCAGCGGAAGGACCAACCCCTTGTGTACCACTCGGACGTCGCTTGGACGCTGATGACCCAAAGGATATCCCACTAACATTACTATGCAGACTAAGTGTCGATTGCGTATGGCGCTTTGGCAACGTGCTACCAAACTGCTGACTGCGACTGCAACTGCTGCGCCACGAACGCTGTGAACGAACATCAAAGTCATCAAAGTCCGGATCAAAGCCTAAGCTGGAGTCGCGATAATGCGATGCCGATGTGGATGGACGATCTACTGGATTTAATGTGGGGGATGTACTACTACTTGCACTTGTTGTACTTGCACGATTGTTAATGAATTTTAGCGAGCTGCTGCGTCGCACGGGCGTCGACAGCATCCAATGTGAGGAGAGGTCAGCAACGTTATTACTACTTGAAATGCGGCCATGCGATCTTTGTTGTTGTTGTGGTTGTACTTGTTGTTGTTGATGTTGTGGTTGATTTACCTCATTGATCACAATATCCTCATCGGTATAGATGCTAGTTGGCTCCAAACTGCTACCACTAGGCCTTCGACCACTGGTTGGACTTGGCGCATCGTTAATGTAATAGTCGCGACTGTAGCTGTAAAGAGAGGGTGAGGAATTAAGGGTTAGAGGGTTGAGAAGTAGATAAAGAAAAAGGGGTCAACTAACCGTTTATAATCCTCAACATGGGTGGCAGGCTCGTTACTCTCGCCATTATTTGTCATGAGCGCCAAGGCTTTCTGTTCGGCAGTTGGACTTATATTGGGTACATCCATAAAACGTTCCTGTGTGCCGCTAATGCGTTGCTTCAGTGCCTCGGGCGCATAGGGATTGTTTGGCATTTCAACGGCATTATACCATTTCTTGACCTCGCGTTCCGCAATTGAACCTGAAATGTTTTCAGTTGTTAGTTTAACATAACAAAGAGTAGGCAAAAGCAAGACATAAGCAACATCAAGTTAGCTAGAACATTGAAAGCAGACAAAGAAACACCGAGGGATGACTGTGTTGGCCATAATAGACTGTGTTACCTGGGGCAAAACGCCGCAACAGTACAACATCAATATCATCATCATTATCATCAATATCAATAACATCATTAATATCACCATTTTTTTGTAGGGGCGACTTGTTTGACCATCTTAGTGAACCATTTGTTAGTTTACCATTCGGCCGTGTTCGTATTGTGTTAGTAGTGCACTTTGTGTTATTATTGTTAGTAACTGTTTTGTTATTTGTGGTGTTGTTAGTGTTGGCTGTCAAGTTATTGATAAGTGAGTCATCCAGAGCTTCACTTGTATAACTATTCTCATTATCAAGTACTGAGTCAAAATCGCCATTAAAGGTTTCATGTGTAGTGGAAGGTGCGCTGTGGTTTGAGTCTAAACTCAATTGATCTGAGAAAAGAACATTGTTAATAAAGTTATAGCAAATTTCTGTTAGACTACCAACGATGAAAATATCATCGTCACTATTATTAACTGATGTCTGGCTGGGACTATCTGTATGATAATCATCTAAAACTACTTCCTTAGGCTCATGAGTTGTAAATTGTTCAGTTTCATAACAATCTAAATGCGAAGCTTGGTCTTCCCCAGTCGGATCTAAAACATTACTCTCATTATTGTAATCTAAACTTAAAGGCTGACATAAATTGAGCTCGTCAAAGAGATTGGGATGTGTTTCATATTCTATATCATCTATTGTCTCATCGAACGAATCAAAGGAACTCAGGTATTTGTGCATAATTAGAGCTCGTCTTTGTCGGCTCCTTATTGTTGCCAACAGTCGTTTGTCTTTAATGTAAACTTTGCAAATGGTCCCCAATAGGTTCACAGATCTCTCCGACGATTTTCCATCGCTCGGTGTTTTGTCTGCAATTTTGGGCCGTCTTTCAAAGCTCTTTTGACTCGTTTTACCTATTGCGGTATTTTCGTTCATGGATTCTGTTGTCTCTTGCAGGCTATTCGCGTGAGATTCATCCTTAGTTGGAATTGTAAGCTCGTCAATTGGCTCGTTATCATTTGCTTGTGCTGGAACTTCCGATACAGCAACTTCCGCGGGAGCAGACTGATGCTCTGAAACCACTTCATCAGGAGCAACCTCCTCAATTGCTGGAAGTGGAGCTTCTGAGGCAGCAACCTCTGTGATTTCCGGAGGTGAAACTTCCGTAGGAGCAGCTTGTTGCTCTGGAACAACTTCAGAAGGAGCAACCTCCTCAATTGCTGGTACTGGCACTTCCGTAGGAGCAGCTTGTTGCTCTGTAACAACTTCAGCAGGAGCAACCTCCTCGATTGCTGGGGGTGGAGCTTCCGAGGGAGCAACTTCTGTGATTTCCGAAGGTGAGACTTCCACTGGAGCAGCTTGTTGCCCTGAAACAACTTCAGCAGGAGCAACCTCCTCAATTGCTGGTGCTGGTTCTTCCGTGGGAGCAGTCTGTTGCTCTGAAACAACTTCAGCAGGAGCAACCTCTTCAATTGCTGTGGCTACAGCTTCTGAGGCAGCAACCTCCTCAGTTGCTTGTGCTGGTTCTTCCGTTGGAGCAGTCTGTTGCTCTGAAACAACTCCAGCAGGAGCACTGTCCTCTATTGCTGGAGCTCGAGCTTCCACGGCAGCAACCTCTGTGATTTCCGGAGGTGAAACTTCCACTGGAGCAGCTTGTTGCCCTGAAACAACTTCAGCAGGAGCAACCTCCTCAATTGCTGGTGCTGGTTCTTCCGTGGGAGCAGTCTGTTGCTCTGAAACAATTTTAGCAGGAGCAATGTCCCCAATCGCTGGAGCTGCAGCTTCCGAGGCAACAACCTCTGTGATTTCCGAAGCAGGAGCAACCTCCTCAATTGCTGGCGCTGGTTCTTCCGTGGGAGCAGTCTGTTGCTCTGAAACAACTTCAGCAGGAGCAACCTCTTCAACTGCTGGGGGTGGAGCTTCCGAGGCAGCAACTTCTGTGATTTCCGGAGGTGAGACTTCCACTGGAGCAGCTTGTTGCTCTGAAACAACTTCAGCAGGAGCAACCTCTTCAATTGCTGTGGCTACAGCTTCTGAGGCAGCAACCTCCTCAGTTGCTTGTGCTGGTTCTTCCGTTGGAGCAGTCTGTTGCTCTGAAACAACTCCAGCAGGAGCACTGTCCTCTATTGCTGGAGCTCGAGCTTCCACGGCAGCAACCTCTGTGATTTCCGGAGGTGAAACTTCCACTGGAGCAGCTTGTTGCTCTGAAACAACATCAGCAGGAGCAACCTCCTCAATTGCTGGTGCTGGAACTTCCGTGGGAGCAGTCTGTTGCTCTGAAACAATTTCAGCAGGAGCAATGTCCCCAATTGCTGGAGCTGCAGCTTCCGAGGCAACAGCCTCTGTGATTTCCGAAGCAGGAGCAACCTCCTCAATTGCTGGTGCTGAGACTTCCGTGGAAGCAGTCTGTTGCTCTGCAACTACTTCAGCGGCAGCAACCTCATCAATTGCTGGCGCTGGTTCTTCCGTGGGAGCAGTCTGTTGCTCTGAAACAACTTCAGCAGGAGCAACCTCTTCAACTGCTGGAGCTGGTTCTTCCGTGGGAGCAGTCTGTTGCTCTGAAACAATTTCAGCAGGAGCAATGTCCCCAATTGCTGGAGCTGTAGCTTCCGAGGCAGCAACCTCTGTGATTTCCGAAGCAGGAGCAACCTCCTCAATTGCTGGCGCTGGTTCTTCCGTGGGAGCAGTCTGTTGCTCTGAAACAACTTCAGCAGGAGCAACCTCTTCAACTGCTGGGGGTGGAGCTTCCGAGGCAGCAACTTCTGTGATTTCCGGAGGTGAAACTTCAACTGGAGCAGCTTGTTGCTCTGAAACAACTTCAGCAGGAGCAACCTCCTCAATTGCTGGTGCTGGTTCTTCCGTGGGAGCAGTCTGTTGCTCTGAAACAATTTCAGCAGGAGCAATGTCCCCAATTGCTGGAGCTGTAGCTTCCGAGGCAGCAACCTCTGTGATTTCCGAAGCAGGAGCAACCTCCTCAATTGCTGGCGCTGGTTCTTCCGTGGGAGCAGTCTGTTGCTCTGAAACAACTTCAGCAGGAGCAACCTCCTCAATTGCTGGTGCTGGTACTTCCGTAGCAGCAGACTGTTGCTCTGAAACAATTTCAGCAGGAGCAATGTCCTCTATTGCTGGGGCTGGAGCTTCCACAGCAGCAACTTCTGTAATTTCTAGAAGTGGAACTTCCGCGGGAGCAGACTGATGTTCTGAAACAACTTCAGCAGGAGCAACCTCTTCAATTGCTGGTGCTGAAAAAATTTCAGCAGGAGCAATGTCCTCTATTGCTGGGGCTGGTATTTCCGTAGGAGCAGCTTGTTGCTCTGTAACAACTTCAGCAGGAGCAACCTCCTCGATTGCTGGGGGTGGAGCTTCCGAGGGAGCAACTTCTGTGATTTCCGAAGGTGAGACTTCCACTGGAGCAGCTTGTTGCTCTGAAACAACTTCAGCAGGAGAAACCTCCTCAATTGCTGGTGCAGCAACTTCCGTTGGAGCAGCCTGTTGCTCTGAAACAACTTCAGCAGGAGCAACCTCCTCAATTGCTGGTGCTGGTACTTCCGTAGCAGCAGACTGTTGCTCTGAAACAATTTCAGCAGGAGCAATGTCCTCTATTGCTGGGGCTGGAGCTTCCACAGCAGCAACTTCTGTGATTTCTAGAAGTGGAACTTCCTCAGGTGCAGACTGTTGCTCTGAAACAACTTCAACAGGAGCAACCTCCTCAACTGCACGTGCTGGTACTTCCGTAGGAGCAGCTTGTTGCTCTGAAACAATTTCAGCGGGAGCAATGTCCCCAATTGTTGGAGCTGGAGCTTCCGAGGCAGTAACCTGTGTGATTTCCGAAGCAGGAGCAACCTCCTCAATCGCTGGTGCTGAGACTTCCGTGGAAGCAGTCTGTTGCTCTGCAACTACTTCAGCGGCAGCAACCTCATCAATTGCTGGCGCTGGTTCTTCCGTGGGATCAGTCTGTTGCTCTGAAACAACTTCAGCAGGAGTAACATCTTCAACTGCTGGGGGTGGAGCTTCCGAGGCAGCAACCTCTGTGATTTCCGGAGGTGAAACTTCCACTGGAGCAGCTTGTTGCTCTGAAACAACTTCAGCAGGAGCAACCTCCTCAATTGCTGGTGCTAAAACTTCCGTTGGAGCCGCCTGTTGCTCTGAAACAATTTCAGAAGGAGCAATGTTCTCTATTGCTGGGGCTGGAGCTTCCACAGCAGCAACCTCTTTGATTTCTAGAGGTGGAACTTCCGCGGGAGCAGACTGATGTTCTGAAACAACTTCAGCAGGAGCAACCTCTTCAATTGCTGGTGCTGAAAAAATTTCAGCAGGAGCAATGTCCTCTATTGCTGGGGCTGGTATTTCCGTAGGAGCAGCTTGTTGCTCTGGAACAATTTCAGAAGGAGCAATGTCCTCTATTGCTGGGGCTGGAGCTTCCACAGCAGCAACCTCTGTGATTTCTAGCAGTGGAACTTCCGCGGGTGCAGACTGTTGCTCTGAAACAACTTCAGCAGGAGCCACCTCCTCAATTGCTGGTTCTGAAACTTCCGTTGGAGCAGGCTGTTGCTCTGAAACAACGTCAGCAGGTGCAATGTCCTCTATTGCTGAGGTTAGAGCTTCCACAGCAGCAACCTCTGTGATTTCTAGAAGTGGAACTTCCTCAGGTGCAGACTGTTGCTCTGAAACAACTTCAGCAGGAGCAACCTCCTCAATTGCTTGTGCTGGTTCTTCGGTGGAAGCAGTCTGTTGCTCTAAAACAATTTCAGCAGGAGCAATGTCCTCTATTGCTGGAGCTTCCGAGGCAGCAACCTCTGTCATTTCCGAAGGTGAAACATCCGCTGGAGCAGCTTGTTGCTCAGAAACAACTTCAGCAAGAGCAACATCCTCAATAGCTAGTGCTGGTACTTCCGTTGGAGCAGTCTGTTGCTCTGAAAAATCTTCAGCAGGAGCAACTTTCTCAATTGCTGGTGCTGAGACTTCTGTGGGAGCAGTCTGTTGCTCTGCAGCTACTTCAGCAGCAGCAACCTCCTCAATTGCTGGTGCTGACATTTCCGTGGGAGCAGCCTGTTGCTCTGAAACAACTTCAGAAGGAGCAACCTCCTCAATTCCTTGTGCTGAAACTTCAGCAAGAGCAACATCCTCAATTGCTAGTGCTGTTACTTCCGTGGAAGCAGTCTGTTGCTCTGAAACATTTTCAGCAGGAGCAACCTTCTCAATTGCTGGTGCTGAGACTTCTGTGGTAGCAGTCTGTTGCTCTGCAACTACTTCAGCGGCAGCAACCTCCTCAATTGCTGGTGCTGGTTCTTCCGAGGGAGCAGCCTGTTGCTCTGAAACTACTTCACCAGAAGCAACCTCCTCAATTGCTGGTGCTGGTTCTTCCGTGGGGGCAGCCTGTTGCTCTGAAACAACTTCAGCAGGAGCAACCTCCTCAATTGCTGGTGCTGGTTCTTCCGTGGGAGCAGACTGTTGCTCTGAAACAACTCCAGCAGGAGCAACCTCCTCAATTGCTGGGGCTGGAGCTTTCACAGCAGAAACCTCTGTGATTTCTAGAGGTGGAACTTCCTCGGGTGCAGACTGTTGCTCTGAAACTACTTCAGCAGGAGCAACCTCCTCAATTGCTGGTGCTGAAACTTCCGTAGGAGCAGCCTGTTGCTCTGAAACTACTTCACCAGAAGCAACCTCCTCAATTGCTGGTGCTGGTTCTTCCGTGGGAGCAGCCTGTTGCTCTGAAACTACTTTACCAGAAGCAACCTCCTCAATTGCTGGTGCTGGTTCTTCCGTGGGAGCAGCCTGTTGCTCTGAAACAACTTCAGCAGGAGCAACCTCCTCAATTGCTGGTGCTGAAACTACTGTTGGAGCAGCCTGTTGCTCTGAAATAACTTCAGCAGGAGCAACCTCCTCAATTGCTGGGGCTGGAGCTTTCACAGCAGCAACCTCTGTGATTTCTAGAGGTGGAACTTCCTCGGGTGCAGACTTTTGCTCTGAAACAACTCCAGCAGCAGTATCCTCCTCAATTGCTGGTGCTGAAAGTTCCGTAGGAGCAGCCTGTTGCTCTGAAACTACTTCACCAGAAGCAACCTCCTCAATTGCTGGTGCTGGTTCTTCCGTGGGAGCAGACTGTTGCTCTGAAACAACTCCAGCAGCAGCAACCTCCTCAATTGCTGGTGCTGAAACTTCCGTAGGAGCAGCCTGTTGCTCTGAAACTACTTTACCAGAAGCAACCTCCTCAATTTCTGGTGCTGGTTCTTCCGTGGGGGCAGCCTGTTGCTCTGAAACAACTTCAGCAGGAGAAACCTCCTCAATTGCTGGTGCTGAAACTTCCGTTGGAGCAGCCTGTTGCTCTGAAATAACTTCAGCAGGAGCAACCTCCTCAATTGCTGGGGCTGGAGCTTTCATAGCAGCAACCTCTGTGATTTCTAGAGGTGGAACTTCCGCGGGTGCAGACTGTTGCTCTGAAACTACTTCAGCAGGAGCAACCTCCTCAATTGCTGGTGCTGAAACTTCCGTAGGAGCAGCCTGTTGCTCTGAAACTACTTCAGTAGGAGCAGCCACCTCTCTTGCCTGTGCTGGCACTTCCGCGGAAATGATTTCAGCGGGAGCAACCTCCTCAATTGCTGGTGCTGGTTCTTGCGTGGGAGCAGCCTGTTGCTCTGAAACAACTTCAGCAGGAGCAACCTCCTCAATTGCTGGAGCTGGAGCTTTCGCAGCAGCAGCCTCTGTGATTTCTAGAGGTGGAACTTCCGTAGGAGCAGCCTGTTGCTCTAAAACAACGTCAGCCGGAGCACTCTCCTCTATTGCTGGGTCTTGAGATTCCGATACAGCAACCTTGTCTATTTCTGGTGGTAAAACTTCCGTGAGTGTAGTCAGTTGCTCGAAAACAACTTCAGCAAAATATACATCCTCGACTGCTGGTGTTGAGAATTCCGCGGGAGAAACTTCTGGCTTTAAAATCTCTTCAATTGATGGGGCTAGAGTTTCTGCAGTGACAGCATTTATTGTTGACTCTGCACTCGTTTGCACAGGAGCAGGTTGTTCCTGAGGTATAAGTTCTACAGGAGCTGCCTTTTCAATCGCTGGTTCTTCTAAAATGGGAACCTCTTCCATTGGTGGTGCTGGCACTTCAGCACAAGCAACTTGGTGCTCTGATGTAAGTATAAGACTAGCGACCTCATCAGCTAACTGTGCCGGAACTGGATCTAAGTCTTGTTGGTCTTTAGTGACTTCAGTTGCTGTTTCCTTAAATGCGTCTTGTGAGGTTGTGGCAACTGTGTCCTTAGCCGTTAATGGGAAGTATTCTTCAATATCCATCGACCCCTGCATACTTTCTGTTTCAAAAAATTCTTCTTCAATTTCAGGGGCAGGAGCTGTTTGTGCATCCATAAATTCCTCCTCAATAATGTCCAACGAATGGAAAGCTAGCTCCTTTGTGCGGGCGCCTATTTCAGCCAAAGCCAAATCACTGAGTTCCTTGAGCGTATGAATTTCTGTAGCTGTCATAACAGGAGGTTGATCGGATGCTGGAACTGCAAGCATTGGTCCCAGAGCCATGGCTGCTAGTAACTCAATTACCGAAGGGTGTTTTTCAGTTGTTTGTCTTTCATCCAAATATTCGACGTCCCCGAAGCCTGTGCAACCCTCAAGATCCTCTGTTTCATACGGAGTTGCTGTAACACAAACGACTGCTGAATGCCGCTGCTTCAAAACTATGCACAGATACGCCGAGACACAATACAGGAGGGTTCCGACTGGGCTAAAACAATGACTAAGGAACTAACAAGCCCAAACTAATCAAACTTAGGGACTATAAATACTTATAAGTGAATTGGTTAGCATAGTGGATTAATGTAGGATTTGCTATACGAAAAAATAATATTTTAATTTACCTGCTATAAGTGTCTGAACGGGTTCCTCATTTTCATGATCGTCCTGAAATGTCATCGGTGGCGGTGGTTCCATTGAATCAGAAACCTTCTGTTCTTCCGTAACGGCTGCCATTGGCTGTGTGACAAGCGTATTTGTTGTTTCAGTAAAAGCTGGTTCATGCTCCGCTGGCAAAGTATTTGAGGTTAAGCTCGTGCGATCCACCAGCTCATCGAGCACAAGTTTTGTGTTTTGTCCACCGATGAGATGCTTGCTCAAGAGCCGATCATTCAGCTCATTGCAACGCAACAAATCTAGAGATGATTCCTCCGCGTCTGAACCTATTTCGGACAGATCGCTAACCTCATCGGCGGTGCGATCGCCAATTTGAGCGCGTACATTCTCTTTGGGCGCCGGCACTAACATGCCAATGCTGCTCGGTGTTGCCGAACTTTGCAAGGTGCTGCGCTTCTTCTTGAATAGCCAATTGTCCTCCCAGGTGCCATCGAGAACCATGCTTGATGACATTGAGACAACATCTGGAAAAGGATTTAATTGAAATTGGTTAAAGCCCAGTGGGATAAGCTGCAACTAGCTTCAACTCACCATCCTCGGATTCTGTAACGGATGCTGAGAAATCCGGTAGTGGCACCATGTGAGCGGCTATATAATCACTCAAGACCGATTCGCGTTCCAAATCCAATTGTAAGGCCGCTTTAGCATCGGTTTTTTCAATCTGCAAAGTAAGGTTACTTATAGAGATGGGTTTCTTTAAAGTTTATGAGAAACATACATTGAGTTCCAGTTCATGATCGGTAAGGCTGCAATCACTGCGCGGCTCTATGGAACTACCAGACGTGGTGCTCAACGCTTCGGCATTGTAATTCTCATCAATGTTGTGAGCACTCAAGTCCGGTGAACTCTCCGTTATAAGTCTGGTATTGCCCTCTTTGTCCGCAATCTGTGTCAAAGGGAATGTAAATATGAAAATAGATTTTCAAATTAAGTTAAACAAGTCAAGGGGAAAAATACAAAATGCAAACAGCGAACTGTGGTGAATTTGTTAACTTTCGTTAAGTTTTGACGTCAAAACTTAATCGATTGCGGCGTGACGCAGTTCTAAAAACAAAAAACGTTAGCTAAAAATAGCTAATCCATAAAACTTTCTGTGATTTTAACTGGAATATGAAAAGCCATACAACTATCAATAGCTTTTCGCATTTATGTTGAGTCAGAATGATATGTACTATGTGTGCCTGATAAGATATGATAAATTTTGGAAACAGGGTTAAATATATAAAAAAAGTTAAGCTGCTTTTGTTGTTCTAATAAAACATATTTACATATTGCGTTGGCTCTGCCATTTTGGTAATAAAATTCGATTTTTGTCTACGAAAAATCCAGATTTTTCCTTTTGCTGAAAAATCTATGATCCAATTAGGGTCTCAGATAGCTTGATGCGTTTTCGTATTTGAATTTACGTTCCGTTAAAGGCGTCCGCACACTTGCAACAATGGGCAGCAACTAATTAATGTTGCAGGCAACTGTAATAGCTTTGGGCCATATTCGAAACCCTTCAAGTGCAGCCCCAAACGAAAGTGAAAACTGAACGAAAACGGAAATAGAATTTATCATTGCGCATTAGGCGGGATTATAAACGAGGTAAACACGCGCTCTGTGCCACATGCAACAGATGGTTTTGTTTTCTGTTTTGCCTGTATTTGTATTAGGTCAGTTTTAACCTAAGAAAAATGGTTGAAGAGGGTATTTAAAGGTTAGGAAAGGTAATTCTTACCTTATTCAGCACCGCTGTGGCCAACAGATCCTGATAGATTTTCGGCTCAAAGTAATGCTCGGTGCGATGGCGACGCTTGATGTTGCCATTATTGTTGTTATTGTTAAAGCCCGACAATTGACCCATCGAGCGTGTATCAAAACTTATTTCCGAGACAGCGCCACTTGGACTCAGACTCGGATTGTTGCTGTTGATGCCACTGCGCAGAGTTTCGGCAATAATGGTCTCAATGAGACTACGCAGACGTGTTTGTGAGATGTCCGAGAGTTGTTCATTGTTATTATTGCTGTTGTTATTGTTGGCGGTGCTGTTGTTATTGTTGCCATTGACAATGGCTGGCAAATCTGGAAGCAGGCGAATTGGTTAACAAAGGCGTTCGAAAAGTGTCTAAGAATAATTGCCAATGGTTAGCACGAAAGTCAGTTAACAAAAAAACGAATGGAAAAGTGAAAAGTCGACACACTATAAATTTATGTATGTGTGTGTGTGTGTAGAAAGTATGAGTATGTATATGTAAGTGTGAGTTATATTTAGTGGTAGGCATACCTAATTTCACCTCAATGACGTAAACAACGTAAAATATAATAACAGCTAAAACGGCATACATGCCAGTTATCAGGCCCAAAGTAAAGTCCATGCTGCATGCAACTCACACATACATATGTATTCACCTATATATATGTGTATTCATTGAAGTTATTTTTTGTTTGTTTGTTTGTTTGTTTATTATCTTTAGTTATAAGTTGCTAATTCCGCATTTGTTGTATTTGTTGTTTGGTCTGAATAAATATTGATGTTATGCTTTAATTAATACACACAACACACAAACAAAACAAACACACACACGCACACACACACATTAACACTCGTGTAATATTTGCAAATTACGCATACGCCGCATTGTCAGCACACAACAAAAAAGAAAACAAAAATATTCATTTTAACGCTTGAGCAGTCTGTGACTTTATGTTCATGCATACTAAATACACTAAATATATAGATTGAATAGAGTAGGTAATCGCATTCATTTAACAAAAGCACAAAACATAATACAACAAATTCATATGCGTAGCCGTCTTCTTCTTCTTCTGCGTCTTCATTTGTGCTAATAATATATGGTTGTTGTTTTTTTTTGCGGTAAAAACATAATTAATAACCTGCGAGTTTATCTGTTTAGCTTTTACATAAAGCCACTTAAATTTCTTTATCGTTTTGCTTCTTTTTGACGCCTCTCTGACATGTTCATTGTTCGTCTGTGTGTGTGTGTGAGTGTGTGTGTTTGTTTATCGCTTGAATGCCGTTAGTCATTGAGTAAATGCCAAAGATTGAAATGTATCTGCGGCTCGATCGCTTTGCATACGAGTTGAGTTAATGAAGCAAAACCTAAACTGAACCTGAACCTGAACCTGAAACCTAAAACTGAACCTGAAATTAAAAATTTAATTGAGCTTTACATTAAAAGCATTTATATAATTGTTTTGTTCAAGGTGCAGTTCGCGTCCAGTCAGGTTCAGATCATAGTTCACTTGTTATAACAACTACTGAACAATTATTAAGTTAAGTTGAGTTTATTAACATTTTAAATCAAATTGAGTTCTGTTTTTTTTGCAAAACACATCACTTTTATAAATAAAATATTATTGGTTTTTGCATAATTTTGTTGCACGCTTGAAGGCATTATTAATATTTATTGATGGCGATTTAAACATTTTTCCTGCTGTTCGGGCCACGTTTTAAAGCTTATTATTATAAATTGCTTTTTGCTTCTGCTGAATTATGTAGAGGGTCAAGGTTGTTGATAACTTTTAAGCTGCTTTCACAATTAAGCACAAATGTGTTTATTTTGAGTGTGTGTGTGTGTGCGTGTGTGTTATCTGTTATCTGCATTGGCAAAATGTGAGCAAGTTTTAATATTTTTTTTATTATTATGCGTCTTTTACTTTGCTTTGTTTTTTTTTTATTATTTTATCATTATCACTTTAGCTTTGTTTTAGCTGAAATTTTTATTGCTTTGACGTAAAAGAAATAAACCTTTTTTTCGTTTCTTTTTCTCTTTCACCCGGCTTTTGACTTTGCCTCGGCGTGCGGCCAAAAAATAAAACGTTGCGATCAGAGCGCGTTGAGTCGAGCAACTGCCGCCAGCAGCAGCAGCAGAAGCAGCGTCTGAGTGAGCGTGCTCACAAATACAAATACAAATACAAAAATACATACATACAATACGTACAGTTAGTTATATAGACATATCTATAGCTTTATGAAATGGCATACAAACAGTTTTGCTTTTGTTTATTAAGGTATTTCGATATTCACAAGCATTGTGGACAGTTTTTGTTTTTGTATAAATACAGAACTGTGCGAAAAATATGAAAAGAATCATCGTTAAGCTAATCTCTTAGAAACCAGCGAAAGTATCAACGAAAACTTTAAAGTTCCTTTCAAGAACATGTTATGCTTTAAAAAGATAGACAAAACCAACAAAAATTTTGTAAACAAATAGCTGGAAACTATTCAAGAACTTTAAAACGGTTTAGCGTTTCTGTTATAAAAGAAATTAGATGCGAGCGTTATCTTATTCCTATTTCTACAGCTGGAAAACTATCCAAAGGAATATTAAGAATGTTTCCTGAAACTATAGAAAAACATTTTTTAAAGTTGTTTTTATTCTTTTTAATGTTTTCCGTGACTATAAAACATATTTTCTTAGACCCAAACACAATTTTTAGCTATAAAAAATCAAAGATAAGTGTGTTCCGGTTAAATATTTATAAATTTCAAATGAAAAAATATTCAAAACTTTACAAAAAATTCTTTCTTCAAAAACTTACTTGCTTTCTTGCTTACCAACTGATTCGAAACATTACTTAATTATTATATTACTTCTTTTTTGAACCTTAAACCTACTCAAAAGGGCTTAAAACATTAGTTTGACATTTTATTTTGATTCAAAAAATGTTAAGAAATTTAAAATTGTATGCCTTATGGCTTAAGAGATAAGATATGAATAGTTTGCAAGATTTCTAGCTCTTGAATAATGACTACAAAATTATTCCATTTAAGTTTTTGCTGCATGTCAAAACGAACAAAATCAAGTTTAGAAAAACCAAATCCCTTATATTTCCGTGTACTATAAACAGGTCCAAACTTTATCAACTTGAAGTGATTGACATGTTTATTTGCAATCGGTGTGTTAGCTTAGCGTGATTTTAAGTTATTAAACTAACTCAAACTATTTGACTTCGTAATTTCAATGATCAGGCATTTTTCAAAAGTGTTCGTCAAACTCAAACTTCAGAAAGATAACTTTAAACTCGAAGATTGTTGAGTCGTATGGCAAAACGCGCTAAAAATTTTAAGCCTCGAGTAGCCGTGTAAATTGTCAATTTGCAGTTGTTGTTTGCCGTATTGTTGTTGTTGTTGTGTCGAGGTAACCAGTTGGTGAGCAATGTCGGCGCACGTTGCGTATGATTAATGTGTTTATGTATCTTGGTTTGTCATCTGGTTAAGGCCAACTGTCGCTACAATGCTTAAGCGCTTACCAACTTGTTGTACTACTACTTGTCGGTGCTTTTTATTGAGCGGCTCTTATCAGTGTGGCGCATATGCTTTGCTCTTATCACAACCTGTCTGAGAGTGTGTATATGTGTGTGTGTGTGTGTATGTTATCATTGAGTGTTGACCGCGATTTTAATTGTTGTTTCTATATTATTTACTGATAGTCACAGCATTTGTCTATATACTAATATAAACATTTATTTCTTTACATTTATGAACCAAATTCTTCGAACACATAAAAACGAAGGAAATTATGATATCTACGTGCATTGAAGATATATAGTATTTTATGGTCATGATTCATGCCGAGTTACGAGCAGGTTATACAGAACTTAATTAAGATAACAGGCAGAACTACTAACGTTACATTATGCGTGTGGCAAGAAGTGGGAGTGCCACACACACAATTCACAAATCTCTTCGGAACTTACCTTCTTTGAGCAAACGTGCGCTCAAAGCATTCTCCACATTGATAAGCAGGTTGCTCAGTTTCGCATGATATTTATAGAAAAGCTGCAGGTCTGTGTGCAGTTCAATTGTGTGTATGTGTGTGTGTGTGTATTTGTGAGTGTGTTTGATAAAAAGTAACGTTTAAATATGCAATGAACTTTGACAAAAGCTTTTGTTGATCAGCAAAGAAACTTGATGTATGCTATATTTTGTGCTGCATACTTTCAGGCTTATCGAACAACTGACAACATTTGTATATTTGCGAATTTGTAGCGCTTCAGTTCTTAGGAATACGCTTATGAAGACTTGTTTATCGCTTTCGAAACAGACAATACATGGTAGTATATATGTATGCTCTTAAGAACAGTTCTTATTATTATTGTGCAGCACACAATACTGCGTAATAAGTAAACTCGTCTAGAGTATACACAGACAGATGACAAATAAAGGCAAATGCGCTGCTCTTTTTTTCTTTAATTCGCAACAATTGAGCAAAATTTGTCTCGCTTTGCACTGTTGCTGTTGTTGTGCTTTCAATTGCATTTGCGCATAACAAATCTAAATCTGAGTAAAACTTACAGTTTTCGCTTTTGGACAATTGGCCGACTTTGATATGATCGAGATTGCCGCCGAGCATTTCAGCAACTATTTCCTCAACATATTCACGTATCCTGCTGCGTTCATCTCCATTCATTATGGCCGCCACACTGTTAGCTCCAATCTGACTGACGCTCTCAAAGTCTGTAGAGAACCAGAGTGTAGAGTTTAGCTTTAAGAGATTTGAGAGTGCGTTTTCTTTGCTCTACTTACGCATTGTGTTATCAGCAATGTCTGCACTGATGGGTATGTAGATTTCGCTGCGAGCACGCAATGGATAGACGAACTTTTGCTGATTGAAGGACATCTGTTCGGCTACCCAGGAGGAGGTTTGCTCCAGCGATTGCTTCGAGCTGTGGCACAACTCGCATTCCCATTGTGCTGCTTTGGGACGCCATTCGGCGCAATTGATGTTGCGGCACACATACTTGTTACATGTGCAACACGTGACATAGCTAAGGTCAGGGTGGAGAGTTGTTAGTAAGGAAGAAAATTTTGTGTAGTTTTGCTTTGTAGACTTACTTTTTGGCACTGCTTAGATCCAAGTCTGCACAGCAGACATTGCAGCTGTGCTGCTCCTCGCTCTCATTCTCTTTCTTCGGCTTCTTATCGACTATTTTGCTGCAAGAGGAACAGAGAGAGTTTTGAATTTTAAAAACTATTTTAGCACTTTATGTTAATTTCTTATAACTGTAGCTAAAAATCTGTGGTGAATATTTAACATTCATTCTTGACACAATTCCGCATCAGGTTTTGTTTTTGTATACTTTCCTTTTATGCATAAATTCGCAGTCGCATTGATTCTGACGTTGAACATATTATTTTTAAATTTTAAATTGGCTACGAAGAAGAAATATGTGTTGTCAAAAGGTTAAACAACTCTTTGAAGGTTACGTTTTGCTAATTTACGGTTTAATTTATAATAATTTCTTGTTTCAAAGATTTTTGGTATAATTAGTTAAACATTTCATGTTTCGATACCTCTTCTGCTGCTGTTAAACAAGTTCCGTAAACGAACGTACGAAATTGAGACTCTAATTAACTTTAAAGCAATCTTTTGCACTCACTTTGCAATCGATGGGTCCAAACAATTGCATAAGTGAAAATGCGGAAGACAAAACCACACAAACCCATAAACCAGTTCGACCACACAAAATCACAGCGACAAAAAGGAGAAAAATTTCCATAAGCGATGACTTGCAATAATTGTTTATCGGTATAAAAAGCTATCTTTATTGAAACTATAATTTAAAATCTTACACAACTAGACATTATAGTAAAGAGAAAGAGAGAAAGAGATTTTTATAACATAGGAAAACCATTTTGGTAGCATCACACGAAAAGAACTTAAGAATTACTTTTATTACTATGATTTTACAGGGTTTATATTATATATAAGTATTGTATACTTTCAATGTTGGAATATTGTGTTGTAATATTTAAGCTATTAGGATTATGCCAGTGATTTACAATTAATGCAAATTTGTACACAAAACAAGTGCACGTAATTGAAACCGAATAATCGAAATTATATATATAGTATATATATTTATATTCAGAGACACAAACACACATGTGTATAATGTATTGGCTGTTAACAACGTGCACAAAATACCAAATAATACACAAATTTATTTTTCTTTTGCTCTTTCCTTTCGCTTTTGCCAGTCAATGAGTTCGCAGAAAAATTTCGCGTTTCTAAGAAAAGCGAGAAATTAAAATACTTGTGCCAATCAGTTACACTAATTATATACATCTAAAGATGTTGTTGTTGCTGCTGCTGTTGTTGTTGCTGTTGTGCCAAAAGCATCTGCTGTTGTCTCTGATGATAACGCATACGCCTGCGCGCCCAATGTTCATAGTTATTCTGTATGTTCTCATAGTAGATATCCTCCTCGCTCTCAACACCGTCTCCATCTCCTACCCAGTCATCGTGATTGGGCGGCCGGCCAAAGATGTGCGCACGCGTGGTGAGTTTAAGTAGAACAACCTCCATGGTGCAGGCCATGAAGAGAAAGGCGAATACCGCAAAACTGATCGGTGTGCAGAGCAATTTCTCCACTTGGCACACTAATACAGATGAGAACATCATGCTGTCTGCTCTCTCTCTCTCTCTCTCTCTACACTTCGTTTGTTGTTTGCTTTGTATTGTGCTCTTAGTGTTTGATATTCCTTTTATAAACTGAACCCATTAATTTTGATACGTGTTGATTTTTTTGCAGTTTAACTTAAGGATTGTTTTAAACAGTATTTTTGATTGTTTTCACTGTGTTTGCTGTTGCTTAGCATGGCACTAAATTTTATTGTTGTTATTTTTTTTTATATCGAGTTTTGCAATTTTTAAGTGTGCGTTTTGTTGTGTTCGAAGCGCGCCGACAACTTTCTCGCACCAGCTTTGATTTTGTTATGCGCAGTATGCTATTTGAGCGCGCTGCTCATTCAACAGCTGAGAACGTCGGACCGCGACGCTGGCAGAGCGTTCAAGCTTTGCTTATAACAACTAACATGCCGGTTTTTGCATAGAAAGCAGAGAGCGCGACAGAAGGCAGATTACGCGCGCGAGAGAGAGAGAGAGAGAGAGAGAGAGAGCGATAGCGATAGCGAGAGTAAGTCTGGCAAACAAACAACAAACACTTAAAGCTAGACATGCGGATAGACGTGCAGACCACACGAGACAAAAAAATTTAAAAAAACTTGTTGGTGACGTAAGAGCTATTTCTTTTTTGAGTAATTTACGCGTTGAGATACGAACAAAAACACTTACAGCTGTCAAATGGAAACAAAGGAGGGAGAAAGAGGGGAGCGTTCTGGACAGCTGATGCTGCAGTTACATTCAAAATTCACTTTTAATTTTGATTAATTGTCGCAGTCTTTGCCAAATTGCTGACTTCATTATTCATTGCAAAAATGTAAACTGTTAAATACAAAAAAACAAACAAAATACCGTAAAACGAGTTTCCTATTATATATTTAGCGAAAATTATGCATAATTTAGTGTGTGTGTTTTTTTTTTGAATTGTAGCTATTGAAATTTATGAATTTATTAGTCTGTCTAATGTGTCTGATGATGCGTTGCTTAGTTGATTAATAAATGGCGCTCAGAAACGGGTTTAGATTCTTTTGTTTCTTTCGTATTTTCGCGTATTTAATCAATTTTAGCAATAAACACAAAACAAATGATTTGTTAGATAATATTTCATTTAAAATTTGCCGCAAAATGTTGTGAATCGCGTTGTTAATGTACTTGACTTTCAGCTTCATTGTCAGTGTCAATGCTTTTATTGCTAATTTGTCGCTGCCGTTTTTCACACACGCCAATAACAACAACAACAACAACATTAACAATACAAGCTGCTGATTTTAAATGCAAATATGTACTTTAACAATTTGCATCATTTTTCTATCGCTTTTTTGTCGCCGCTTGAAAGTATGCTTTAAAATTATTGACCCGCCTTTTGGGTATGCAACACTTTTTGCTGCTTGCATTTAATTCTTTTTGGTAGAAATTTTTGCTTCAAACTTGCTTCGACTGCTTTTTAACCACTTTCCTTAAAAAGAAAAAAAAAAAGATTCTATGTCACATTTGTTACACATTTCTATGCGAGTTTTCACTTGCTGCGTTTGTGACTTGAATTTTTAAAGCCAACCCGTTTTTATTCCCATCTCGAGACGCATTAAAGTTTTTAATGTGCACTCTCAGAAAATGTTTCGAAAATGTTAATAAAACTTAAGCCAATTGACTTCAAATGGATTTTGAGCTTAAAAGGAGAGTGGAATTGTTATGGGAAGGCAAACTTATTAAAGCTCAAAGCTTTAAATAAACTAATTGCATAGCTTTAAATCAAATTAAAGCTTTAAGAAAAAGTAAAAGTGTTTGTCAACGTGCTTAAAAGTTGTTTTTACAGCTTAAGGAAAAATCGTGTTACATAAAATTTTAGTTTTAATGAACAATTTTTCGGTTAGTGTAGAGCCGGCATGTGCATTAAATGCTTTAAGCCAACTTAAGTTAACGTTGACAGGCGTTAATTGTAATTATTAAGCCATAAAGCTGACTTTCCATTTATGCATGAAGCGTCTGTCGTTTTCAATTTTTTCTGTGCCACTTGCACAGTTGCACAGAAAGTGTGTTGCTGTTGTTGTTGTTGTTTAGACAATTGAAATATGGAAATGCAAATATTAACACCGAATACAAACAAACACTTAATTAAGTCGGTTCAGACCGCAAGACAAATGAATATTGTAAGCTAATTATGATTGTTGCGTCATTTCATTTCATTTACCGTTATGCTTAAATAACGTTCTTAACGATTTCCGTTCGCCAAATTTGTGTCACATTGTTAGTGTTATGTCAAAATATATGTTGTACAAACGTACGAACGAACGGTAAACAACAATAATCAATACGAACAAATTTGAAATTGAAATTGGCAACGCCAAGCCTTTGCTGTTGCTGTTGTTGTTGTTGTTGCTGTTGACCAATTAAAGATATTGGCGCATAAATGTGATTACACAAGCCACAAGCGCGCCAAGGAAATCAAACAAACTGACTGAAAGACACCTGTCAAATGGGACAAACAACAAAACCTGAAGCAATTATGTCAAATCGGTTTTTTGTTTTTATGTGCAATTTTGAAATAGTTTTGCACATTTTTCCCATTCGTTGTGGTTATTTCTCACACGCAAACGTAATCACAGCAACAAAACAACAAAAACGAGTGCAATAATCCAAACCGAAAATGAAGCTGGCAAAAGTCCCAAATGGAAAACTTTAAGGCCAACTTCAGTTTATCTTTCGCTGCTCAATAATAATAATTCGATGCACGTGCCTCAAGTTGAGGCGCACGTAATTGCATAAGTTCGTTTGGCTGGTGGTCTCAAAACTCAACTTCAACTTCAAAACTCACCTTAAGAAATGTTGGGCGCCACATTGTAGCAGATAGGCGCCACCAATCAGGCCCAGCACACTGGTTAGACCCACGACAATGTTGCGATCCATGTGGCAGAAACGCTTGCAACACTGCAAAGTTAATTTTTTTTTGTTCATTTGTCATTCGCGATTTTAAACATTGAAGCACACACAACACACAATATTAACTGGGTTTATTCTGCACAACTTAAAACAAAATTCAATCTTGAAGTTCGTAGCTCTATAGGGATTATCAGTTGTCCCTCACTGATATCTTTGACATTGTTGCTGTATACAATTTCTTATCAATTGCGACTTGAGTACATATATAAACATAGTATATGTTTACTCCGACTTTTCTGCTGGCATTCGTTTTGGCTAGCTGCTAATTGGCATGCCCTACTTCAGTGTAATTTAACACAACCTGAACAGCTCTGAGAACTATTGTTAAATGACATTTGTTGAATACACATAGCGAAAGCTAAAAGTTTTCTTCACGTTTCGAACTTGCGAAAGAAATTTCTTTACTTTCGTATGTTGAACTTCATTTAAGAAGCATTTTAACAGATTAACGTAGAATTTTACTTGATTTAGAACGGGTTTTTGTTCATGGAAGTTGATTTTTACTTGATTTAAGACTTTTTCTTTAATGAAAAGACAACTTTTTGAAAGTAATTTACACTCGTTCAAACTTGCGAAAGAAATTTCTTTACTTTCGTTTGCTGAACTTAATTTAAGAAGCATCTTAACAGATTTAATTAGAGTTTTACTTGATTCGGGACGAGTTTAACTTGATGTAAGTTAATTTTTACTTGATTTAAGATTATATCTCTTATGTAAAGACAACTCTATTATAGAAATTTACACTCGTTTTAAGAAATATGTACATAAATTAAGATTGGCTTTAAAAAAAAACGCAAGTACTTAGTCGGAGGTCATTCGAACTTAATTTAAGAATGACTTTGTACGCTCTGTGCATGTTTTAAGTTATTTATTAAGCATGTCATTTCGTCAGACCATTACGAATGTAATTTAAAAGCCTTTTTTTCAAACTTAACTTAATCTTAATACATCAAAATTGTAATTAGCGTTCAGTTGTTTTTGTTTTTCTCAATGACTGCACTTGAACTTCTAAAGATTTAAAAAAAAGATGCTCCTAAAACTTAATTTTGAAGAGCGATTTAATCAAACACTTGAGTAACATTTTAAGCTAGTGTCATTTTAATGCTCATCACAATCAAAGCTGAAATGCCAACGTAAGCTTCTTCTCAAGTCTCTTCCTGTATATTTATCATAATATCTAAACATATTTTCTCACAAATTGAATTACGTTCCCGTCAACAGAACAACATTTTTACTCTTAACTGCTTATCTGTTGATAAAAGCAAGTTATTTTTAATCACTATCAATCACGAATGCATTCTGATTGCATGTTTCTTTTGTGTTTTTGTGTCGATTTAAGATTAAAAAAAACATTGGCGATAATTTAAGCTAAGAATTTCTTGTTCTTTGCAAGTTTATTTTGTTTTCAATGCGAGTCATGATTAAATTTTATTTCTTTTCTTATTTTTCTTCACAGTCGTTATCTAAGAACTAAAATCTATTATTATGTGTGCTTCAATGCAAAAAGTAGAAAAAAAGTTAAGATTAAAGATGACAAATTGCATAAGTTGTTTTTGTTTTTTTTTTTACTTCAAGTCGTGTGGTTTATTTGATTTATGTTTTCACAAAGTGTTTAATAATTGTTTTTTTTTCTTCCCCTTTTTTTTTAATGCGCACAAGTGAACTTCGCGGGGCAAACTTTGAATAAATAATTACCGAGAAGACGAGAACCTTTTTTTTTTTTTTGTTCTGCAATTAAGTAGTTTTTTATTTCTTACAGCGATTATCAATCACGTTTGGTTGTTTGAGTAAATATTTAAATTTGTTTTTTGCGAAGACAGCGAACAACATTTAAAAAAAAACCAAATGTTGCTAATTGAGTTGATTGAGTCGAAAACGCGACACTGATAAAAATCACGCGGCAAACTCAAGGAAAAGTTTGTTTTTGTGTTATTTTGGTTTTTTTACCTACTACATTACCTACTTTTTCCAGCGGCTAGTACTGGCTAACTGGCCCAGAGATTTGTTGCGATCTTAACACTTGCCTTAAAAGCTCAACACAATGCGACTGCGACTGCGTCGTTGGGTTTACTTTTTTTTCGCACTACCGTTGTATATACATATATTTGTATAGGTATTATATAGTCTTGCGTTTTGTTTGTTTTATTTTGTTTGACAATACAAAAAAAAATATTGTCGCTGTATTTGATAACAGCGCTCGCAGCGAGTATTAATGATAAATAAATAATCATAAAAAAAAGAGTAATAATTGCGAACGAATAAAAAAAAAGCAGGAAAACGAAGAAAAACAACAACGCAACGAAGAAAATATTTCACAGATAAGTGTCAAGATATTGCAGGTTATATCACAAGCGCCTTATAATCAAAAACCCAAAAGTTGTTCAAGAGCAAAAAAATTTGTGTTAAATTTTTTATAAAAATTTTGATAAAATAATTTTGTTTGTTTTTTGTTTTCTTTTTTTTTGTAGTTTTTTTGTGTGCGTTGTGGCGAGTATCCAAAGTGGAACTAGACATAGTTAGTTATAGTCAAAGACAAGCCGACAGAAATATGGCAAGAGGAAGAGGTTTAAATAAATCGCGTTTGTCGCTCCGATAACAACGGCAACAACAAAACAAATCAAAGAGGCAAAAGTGACAAATAGACAAATGGGCATTGAGAATTGGTTGGTTAGTGTTGTTGTTGTAAGTGTGTGTGTGTGTGGCAGCTTTTGTGGCACTTAGCTGCTTTGTATTATGCAAATTGTGTCTGCCACAAACTGGCCAGCTGAACTTGGAACAACAAATCGTAATGAAAATCGATGCAGCTTACGCTTTTTTCGCTCTTGTAACTTGTCTCTCTTTTTGGTAAACAATTAATTGGCATTCATCAAATTAATTAGCGTGCTTAGCGATAAGATATAGACGGACATCAAATCAAATTGAGCTTATTTATTATGTGTGGCAGATAACAAGCTGAAGGTGAACTATGGGAGTGGGGAAGCAGTGTAGCAGGGAGGGAATGATACAACATGGGAATTTAGAAAGGCTTCCAAAAGAATATACTTTTAGAAGGATTATAAATATACATTTTCCTTTAATATAAATTCATTTTGTAGTTTATCGTTATAGCAGCCAAAAGTTAGATTTTGTTCTTACTCTACTTTTAAAAATGTTTCCAACATATTTTCTTCATACTTTTCTATACGAAACTGAAAGCTTGAATCAATATGAATATGATAATAAACATCTACCTTGAGCTATACTTAATCTAAACATGATAATGAACATATAACACTGGAATATACAGCAAATAACTTAAAAACTATATGTATTTGTTTTTAAGTGCATGACTTGGCAATAAAAAAATAAAGATTCATTTCACAATTATTTTAGAGCAAAATGAAGAAATTTCAAACGTCAAGAAATATTTATAATTATAATTAATAGATTGTAAGAAAAATACTTTAAATAACAAAACTTGGCAAATCTCTTAAAGATTAAGCTGTAAAAACCCAAATGGAATCAATTTGTTATATTTTTAGGGGAATATTCGAAGTCTTTTTAATAAATAACTAACTTGAAGTATTTATAAATGATGTAAGAGCAATTATAAGCTTAAAAATGAAGCCTTAGCTTTATATAACCAAGTTTAATCAAGTTTGGCGTCTTGTATAAACGTTTCTCTACGCAAATACACTGAATGAAATATGATTATATTTCATGCTTTTGACAAGATACACAATTATGTTGTTTAGGGTTTTGTATGTTGTTTTTTTCTGCCCATACGAACATAATTAAAAAATTTATGATGGCTTGTGGCAAGGTAGAAAGAGAAAAAACAATAATATATGCACAGCTTGAGGCAGCTGCCGTTGACGGATGTTGTTGAGATGGGCTTGGCAAACATCTCTTGTGGATCTTTCAATCTTTAAAAACCACACAACGCATTGCATATGCAGCTGCTGCTGTTTAAAGTCTGCTTTGTTTATTTGATTAGCATTTTGTGTTGTTTGGGTGCGTTTTGAGAGAAGAAAAGTGCGACAACAACTGCATACATTGGCCATTAGGCATTATTATTATTATTATTATAGTTGTCTGACAATCTTTTTTGCAGCTTTGCAATTTTGTTTTATGCAAATTGCTGACCTCGATTGCAAAGCGAGAGGAAATTACCCGAAATGACAAAATCACAATCATAATATCACAATATACAAAATCTGCACACAGGTGCAGCAAGCAATAAAAAAACATATATAGAAAATAATGCTAGGCGCATCTTAAAAGCTTTTCTTGGGAAAAATACACACACATATGTTCCCACTCTATAAAAAAAAACCACAATAAAACTTAGAAACTAACAAAACTCTTTTCATTACTCATCTTCCGAAAAAAAAGAGGGGCTTATTTTTATTGCCAAGTCAGGCACTCAAAGGTGAATACATATAGTTTTTACTGTTCAGTTCAGTTCAGTGTAATATGTTCATTATCGTAATAAGATAAAGTACAGCGCAAGGTATATATACTATTTACTTTAAGCTTCAAGTTTCGTAACGAAAAGTATTTAGTAGTAGATTTATTATGTACTTAACTTTTTGTTACGATTTCTGTAACGATTAACTATAACAATTTGAAAAGATCTTGTCGAGAAATCTCGACGAGAAGATACCCTAAACCCTTTACTTAGCAATGTTCTATATCTCCAGTGTTTCTCAACCGATTTCAATAAAAGTTTTTCAAATTCATGATTTTGTTGTTATCGATCACATGTGTTTATCGGTAACTAAATAATGTTATTGAATATTTGAAACAAACTTGGGATTCTAGCTTTTATAGTCGCGTTAAAGTTGAAATTTACTCACTTCCCAATTTATTAATATAATCTAGAATTCCAAACTTCATTCTTGTTTCCCAAATTTAAACTTCAAAAATGACCATGAAGATCGATGCAGTAGTTTACTTTACGTGTTGTATTATTGGAATAGTTTTGGGTGTGCATTCTGGATCGATCGTATATATATTTTTGTATATTCTAGAACGAATTTCAATTTGGTTCGCATTAACTCAGCGTGACTAATTATACTCTTGACACTTTGTCACGTTCAAAATGAAATTTAGTCAATGGAAACACTATATAAATACAAAATTTCTAAAGATCAAAGTAGTTCGCAAGGAAACTTTAGAAGATTACTAACTATGAAGTTCGTTGTTGTTTTATTATTTTTAACAAGTTGCATTGTTGTCATTGCTGGTCTGGGTCGAAGGGATGGTAAGAACGAAGTTAACCGATTTGGTTTCGAGCTACATATAAATTTTCTTATATACGTGTATATATATTATAGTTCGTTGTGAACAGCGACCGGCAAGAAAAGGAGATTGCCGAGCGTCGCTTCGGAAATGGAGCTACTACGCTAAAGAAAATGAATGCAAGGAATTCACTTATGGTGGATGTCCCATAATATCCCATAGAAAAGATAATCGCTTTGATAACGAGAGGAGATGCAAAAAAATTTGTGTAAAAACAAAAGAAGAAAAAGAAGAAGAAAAAAAAAAGAAAAAAGAAAAAGATGAAAAAAAAAAAGAAAAAGATGAAAAAAACGAAGAAAAAAATGAAGAAAAAAAGAAGAAGAAAAAAGATTGAGATAACAATAATGCCAGTTAAAAATTTCATAAATCTTGATATTGTTAAAAGTTAGTAAATCTCAAAAATCCCATATAAGTCGTTAATATTCCCACGATTATTTTTGTGTACAAATAAAAAACATTTCTGTTAAACAAATTCTTTAAACTTACCTTAATCTATCGCGTAGCATTTGATACGTGGGCTGATCGCGTTGCAGCACCTGAAGAATGCGTTGGCATTGTTGCAGACGCTGGCGCAGCCTTAAAGCTTGCGTATCCCTGTCCAGGACGGCAATGCCGCTGTCCACGCTGCTATTTAACTGTTGTTGACCAGGGCTGCTGCTCTCTGGACTATCTTCAGTTGTGGTTGTTGTTGGTGTTGTTGTTGCGTTGGCAGCTGCAGTTGTGTCGGCGGCCATTTTGTGTGTTGTTTTACTGTTCACAGGTGTTGTTGTTGCTATTGTTTTTGTGGCGGTGGTGGTGGAATTGTTGTTGTTGTTGTTGCTGTTGTTGGCTATGTGCTTTCGCTTCGCTTTTAACCCTCTTGACACAGAAACGTTCACTTTTAATCACAACATTTTTGCGTTAAGCCATTTCCGCACGCACACACACACACATGTACAGTTAGTTGCACATATGCAAAAAATCAAAACCTGGGAATTGTTAGCCGGAGGCGCCTCTGGCAACGCTGCCAAGTTCAGCAGTCAATGAATGGGAATTCTCGCGCACTTTTTTATGTTTTTATTTTCCAACGTTTTGTTTTTTTCTAACACTGTTTTGTTGCGTATTTTGTTGTTGTTGGTTTCTTAGCTATTTTTCATTCACTTGACGCTTTGCGAGCGTTTTGTTAATTACGCGCTCGTTATGGCCATTGTTTCACCTGCTTCTACTGCTGCTGCTGCTGCTGTTACTTCAGCTGCCTTCTTCTTTTTGTTGCCAGCTATTTTTGCGCTTATCAGCTGAAGCGATATATACAAATTTTTGTTTTAAAGTGAGGGCGAGTCTTTTGCCTTTTTGTTTAAGCGAAATATTTTCATACCCTAAACGCATTCTTAATGTGTATGAAAGGGTATAATGGTTTTGTGAAAAAGTTTGTTACTGGGAGGAGAAAGTTTCTACGAGTATATATATATATATATTCTTGATCAGCATCAACAGCCGAGTCGAGCCATTCGTATGTCCGTCAGTATAAGTTTGTTTTCGATTATCGATAACTTTCCCTGTTTCCGATAAATACATGTGATCGATAACAACAGAATTTTGATTTTGAATAACTTGGACATGTCGTTTGAAACATTGAACGATATAATGAAAATCTGTTAAAATCTTATTGAAATCGGCTAAGAAACACTAGAGATATAGAACATTGAAGTTAAGTCAAGTATGCAGTATACTTGAGGGTAACATCTAGTCGGGGTTACTCGACTATAGCGTTCTTACTTGTTTTGTTTTTCGCTATTATAGGCGCAATAAACAATTTGCGTTTATTTGTTCTTACAGATAACGCGAAACTGCTTATCTTACAGTTAACAGCAGCCGGTTCACGCAAAAGTGCTGAGACAACTGCTGCACCCAACCGACGCGGCACATCTGACAAACAAAACAAAAACAAAAAACAAAAAAACTATGACTCTATGTTCAAGTTTAGTTGATATGCCGCACGCCTAAATATGTAAATTGCGAAGACCTAGAAAGGCACGTAGCCCCGCATTTGGTAATTTCATTTAATGCACTGCCATCGATTTGCATAGCTTATACAAAAGGGGGACAACAAACAAATTGACAACAAGCCCTCAAAAGACGAGAAAGTTTCTTTGGGCTATCCGGGCTAATCTCCTCAAGCGTCGCTCATCAAAACAATCAACAATCCAGTCCAACCAACCAACATATGTATGTATGTATGTATGTATGTATGTATATGTATATGTATATGCCCCTTGGGGGCAGACCGTTCTCAACATGGCGTTTAAAAAGATTTGCAAATCAAAAATCTACAAAAACCAAAGAGAAATTCTTAGACGATGCATTACCGAGGGCAGTTTGACAAAATGATAAGCAATTAAAGTTTTAGCACCTTATCAAATATAATTAAATCGAATCTTTTGCTCATTGACACTTCAGATAAAGCGTTTCTCTTTTCTTTTTCGTATGGTTTTTTTAGCTTGTCATAAAAAATTATTGAAACTAATAAATACGAAGCTCAAAATGTTTATGACCAAGAATTTCATTCGAAATTAATGTTGAAAAAAAAATAAAAAATGCTAGAAATTATTTTTAAAAACTTAAAAATGAAAAACGATTTAACAGTTTTTTTTTCGGTATGAAAACAAGAAAATCTAAAAAAACAATATACAAAAAAATTTAAATAAGAAAAAATCTTTAATAAATTTTTTTGATATGAAAAGGAAAATATACAATATATATTCAAGCTATTCTTCAACTAAATCCATCAATGAATTTTGAATTAAAATCCATTTTTCCAATGTTCACTTAAAATCCAAAAACATATATGCATAATATGAACATTTATCTTATAGATTGTCAATAAAACAAAACTTAATTTTAAACGAAAGTGAAGTTAAATGTTTATAATTAAGGAAATTCAATAAAAATCAATTAAAATCTACACAAATGTAAAAATAATAGCAAATTTCGAAAAGAAACGTGTTTTTGAATATATTTTGCTGTAGGGCAGAAATTCCTAAAGCAAACCTCGCCTTGCGGCACATGTGGAAGAGAATCGCTTGCGAGCTTGGGGCAGTTAAATAGATGACATGAAATGCCAGAGACTCCATCTTAGTTGACTGTTGATGATGATGATGAAGATGCTGATGATGTTGATGATGTTTGGCCAGCAGAAGATACATTTGTAGCTGTATCTCTGAAGTACATACAACAAATATGTCTGTGACTGACGAAGCATTAAACGAGCGAGCGAGCGAAAGAGATGCGGACAAAACAAGACGATTTTGTATCGCATTTCGCAGACAACGGGATAGAGGAACACACGCACACACATACACACACACACACACATACATACATACAGACAGACAGATAGACAAAACGGGCCAAAAAGAGTGTGCTGTAAACGCACTTGTTGATTGTTTTTTTCTTTATTGTCGTTTTTCTAGCTGTCTCGAACATTTCTAATGCTTAACTTTAAAAGTTCACTTGTCTTTAAGCCGCTACGCGGGGCTACGGGTCCACTAACTTGGCCGCTGGGCAACCAAAAAAACAATAGAAATGCGTGTAAGCGTTTGCGTGTGTGTGTGTGTTTCTTGATCAGGTGAAAACGCTGTAAAAAGTTTTTGTGAATGGTCATTTTGGGGCGGTTTTCTTTTTTTTTTTTTTTGGTTATGAGAAATGCAATAATGTTGAAATATCATGATATGCAATTTGTGTGCATTTCTCAGACAGAGTTGCCAAGTTAAGGGCAGGGCTACTATTGCGGTGAAAAGCTTGTTCATGGGATTTGGCTATTCCAGCTTTCACAAAAGTTCATTTCTATAAGAACAAAGTCTCAAAGATGTGAATAATCAGCTTGACTGATATAGATACATATTATTTGAACACATCGTGTATCTAAACTTGAGTTTAAATATGTTTTAACATATAAAGCGTTAAATCTTAGCTTTAAGTAGCCCTAAAACAGGTCTACAAAGATTTTAGGGCCGCTTAGACTTGTTGAAAATATTTGATTATGTTTAGAATTTGTAAATAAAACCTGAATCCATTAAGGAAATCAAATTCAAGTCATATTTTACATGCTTGGAAAAGTTTTTCCCCATAACAAACTAAATTTTTAAACACTTTAGTAAAGTATAACACAAAGTTATGATAGGAATATTTATAGAAACCATCTGCAAAAGGTATTTTAATATTCCTTAACAATATTCTTCCAAAGTTATAACAAACTAAATTTTTAAACACTTTAGTAAAGTGTACAACAAAGTTATGATAGGAATATTTATAAAAACCATCTGCAAAAGTTATTTCGACATTCTTTAACAAGTTCTCTTTTCCAACCTGAATCTTAAGTTTTAAGCCAACTTCTTGTAACTGAAAAATTGATTTAAAAATCAGATCTGATGCACAATTGCTCAATGGCAAAAGTTGCTGTTGTTGTTGTTGCTGTTGCAGTTGCTGTTAGCTGTTTCTGTTACGTGTTTTGCAGCATCTATCTGGAGTTGAGATTTGTGCAATGTTCACACAATTGTTTCATTGCATTGCATGTCGCTTTAAGTGGTTACAGTAACTAATTTGATTATTAATTAAACAATGACAGCAATTCCGAATGCAATTGGGTCAACAACAAACAACATACAACAAATGGGTCACAAGACGGAACATGAATATGTATATTAAACACAAAACATTTGCATGCTAATGAAGTGGCCAAGTAGTACTTGGTCCAGAGTGTTGTTAGCCTCTTGTTAGTATGGCTAACAATGTTTGCTAGCTTAATTAATATTTGAATATGTTACTTTGGCAAATATTTTGCATGATTCCTTCAAGAGAGAGAGATGATTAATGTTTTTGCTGTTGTTGTTGTTGTTGCGGTTCAAGTTGAGGTTGAGAGTTGATTTGTTGGTTAGCGAGAAAGGGAAATCAACTTTTTTTTTGTTAGTGTTAATTACACGCAGCAATGTATCAATATGACTTTTACTAACGGTTTCACACCACACACTCACACATACACACTGAGACGAACTGTCGATTCATTCGAGAAATTAGCCAAAAAAAAATATCAACAACAACGAACGGAAGTTGGTAACGTCTTGGCTCTTTAATATATTGTTAACTGATGCTGGCCCGATTGGTTTTGCTTTCTGCTTTGTTATTACCTAAGTAATGCTTTTGCGCTCGGTACGTAAAAGTTGTTTTTTTTTTCTCCACAAAACAAATTGGCGGCTGGCGTTAATGAAAAACCAATCAATGGGCTAGCAAAGTCAGCAACGGAAGCAATTTCAACTCTCTTTCCGCTTTTATGTACTGATTATTGTTACTTTGTTGTTGCTATTTTTATTTTTCTCACGCAGGGTTGCATTGCATTTCAATGCTAGCGCTTCTACTATTGACATTGACACTTGCCCTGTCCCTTGTCCACTTGATCACTTATTGTTGTTGTTGACACTTTTCGTGCTCTCATTTATGTGCTTGTGTTTGTCTCTGCTTTGCGCATGAGTCGCTGGTTTTGTGTTTTTTTTTTCAGCACTGACATATCGCACGCTCCAGTGACCCACTCTGAGAGAGTGCACTAAACAAACACACTCACACACACGTTGACATAGACACTGACACTGACACAACTGCAAGGCAAAAGGTCTGCCCTTTAGCATTTACTTCCTCAACGTCCATGAGCCCTTTTTTAATATCATGAGCTATTTGCTGTTGTTGTTGTGTTTGCGCTTGAACGATTTTATTTTTGGGCTAAGGTTCACTTATCATTGCACGACACACGATCGTTTTTACAAACAACAGCAACAGCGAAATTGAGTGTCACATTATAAATACCAATAATAATAACAAAAACAGTTGTTGCTTCTGACTTCGCACGTACTTTTCGACTACCGCTTCGTTCGACTCTGCTCTGCCGTTACGTGAGCACCGCGCAAAGTTGGAAACGCGAATGAGAGTCGCCGACGTCGACGCCTTGAAGCTGAGCTTCAAGTTGTTTTGCTGTGGCTGTTGCTGCTGCTTGCGCGCAGTCGCTGCTTGTTACGCTCTCTCTCTCTTTTCACGTGCACACTCTTTTCTGCTGTGCTATGTTGTTTGCTGTTGTTGTTTAGCGTCGCGGCCGCAACAGCTGTCACGGGCAAGCATCACAATCAACAACAAAATTAGCGGCAAATGTGTTCTGGTATTTTTTTTTTTCGGTGTTGCGTGACAAGTTTTAGGCCAAGGGGCTGCCGCTTGGGGTTGGTTTAACAACCAGTCTAGCCAGCTCAATTCAAGGCCAGCGCATGACCATTCCCAGCAACAACCACAAATTCGCGAACTACTTATACGCACTACTTCTTCTACACACACACAAACACACACACACTAACTCCCTCTCTCTCGCATGAAGTATTTGCAAAGCTTTCGCGCTGCTCTTTCGGTCACACGACCAAAACTTTAATGCGACACATTTAATTCGTATGCATAAGGAAGCACTAAAGATGGGAAGTGCAAAAAAAAGAAAAGAAAAGAGAGTGACCAAAGCTGTATTCGGTTACACAAGTTCAGTTAGCTTAGCTGAGCAGAGAAGCCTCTTCGTGCTGTAAGTACATTCATTGTATGTAGTTTATGGATCGGTCAAAATGAATCGGGAAATGCCCTACGCCAAAAGCCGGAGACGAGTTGTCCAAGCAAAACCAAGTGCAGCAGCAGCAGCAACAACGACATGCACGGAATATAGGAAGTGTTTAACTACCAATGAAAGACATTTGATACGTCAGCCAACAATAGTGACGGCAACAACAACGACAGTATATTTACAGTATGCCAAACACACACACAGACACACACATACAAGCACATTCGTACAAAGTTTATTTTTCTCCGCATGTTTTTTTTTTGCAATTTTTTTATTTTTTCTTCTATTTTTGTATACTTTTTTGTGTGTACTCTTTATGTCTGGCTAGCACAGCTGCCGCTGCCACTGCCACTGCTGCCTGCCACTGTTGCTCGTTGCTCGTTGTTGGTTGGTGGTCAACAGCACCGGCACATTGCACCTGACACGGGCCAACTAACTGACTAATTTTTCGTCTCAGTTTTGACCATTTTCATGCCGCTCACTTTTATCTTTGTATATTGGATATTGGTATACATATATAACTTTTAACTTGTTTTACGTTTCGTTTCCCCCCAAGAAATGCCGTTGTTTAAAGCCTGGCTAATGGCTAATAGCAAACTTGCCCATCATCATCCTGGCTGCATCCACAAGTCATTCAATCATCACTCTTCGGAATGGAATGCAAAAGCAAAGAACTCGAAAGACGAAAGCAAACCAGAAACGTACAAAGCAAAAATCACAAATAAATTCCTCATCAGCAAATTTTGACTGACAATCAAATCTCTGGCTAGATCTCGACATAATTCAATGGTCAATAAAAATTTTGGTGAAAGTCATTTAAGTTTAACCACTTTCGATGCTTGAACAATGCAGTTCCAGTTTATTGGTATGTATAATTTAATAGCCATGGCAAAATATTTATATAGTTGTTAGCCTTAATGCGTGAGAATGTGGCCAAAAAATGCGGTGGCATATTAAACATTGTTAATATAACTTTATAGCTTTATTTTATGTTTATTTTTGTCGTCGAAATTCAAAACGCAAAAAATTTTTTAGTCGTGAATTTTGTAACCAAATGAGTTGAACAAATAAAACTATAATACGTATAGCATTTCTTTGGAATTTTTACAAAGCACTAAATATTTAAAACAATATTATTAACCATGATGACCCACAAAAAAAAACCAACAAAAACAGCAGCAACAAGTGCTTGCTATCATGATTTTAGCACGGAACACCCTGTGATTAAACTGAGGCCAGCAAAAATATGCTGCATACTCTTAGGTGTTAATATAAAAGAGCTTGCAAATTCAAATAAAAGAAACAAAAAACGATAATTAATGTGTTTTAATAATAAATATTAATCTGTGACAGCCAATTTACTGATAATGTATTGCTTTAGTAATTGCCTTATGCCATATGCCCGTTTGCATTCTTGTTTGTACTTGCGCATTGGAGAGAGCGAGCGTTGAGAGCGCAGCTTCCACAGCATCCAACAGCTGTTGTGGAACTTGTGAAGGTCCTATAAAACGGCCAACGGCAATTGAATTTGCAGTAGTCCTGTTCAGTGTTTCTCACAAAGGTGATGGCAGCAGCGGCAGCAGCAACAACAGCAACAGCAACAACAGCAGATTAAACACAATCCCCCTAGCGACAATTAAAGCGATTTCTGCAGAAAGCTGTGCAAACAGCAAAAAACGTGTGATTCGCATTTTTGTTTCATTTTAATTGTGAACACGAAGTGTGAAGTGAATAAAAAGCAAGACTTTAGCAAATAAATTAAAATACCATTCAACAAAGAAGTGGCGCGATTGCCTGAAGAAACTTACGCACACGCATACTTATACAAGCATTGACACACAAACACGCACGCACACACACATAGCGAAGGCATTTTAGCGCGCTTTTGTGTTGTTCCTGGCTGCAGCATTAAACGGGGTAAGTCAACTTCCCGTTCCAACAACAACAATAATATATACATACATATAAAGAGGAAGAGTAGAAGAAAAAATTTAAATGAGTTGGTTAGCTCTGCGTTGAGTGCTTTAGAATTTTATTTCAGTGTAATTAAGAGTAATTGTAGGAGCTAAAAGCGCATTTGAAGAACGACCTTTAAGCCTGGCTAACAACAGCTAAGAAGTGTGCACTCAAACAACAACAAATAATAATACACGTGCTTGTTCACTAACAAAATAAAACTAAAATCCATAAATTGATTTTCCACATGCATCATTTCATATTATTCTTCTTTTTTTTTTGCAAAACGTACATATGTATATTTAGAACAAGATTAAGTGCTAGCAAGAGTGAAGAAGAAGCAGCAGCATTGCAGTTTTTCAGGTGTGCTCAAAAGCCAATGCTAGACTATTGTAAAAGCATACTAAACAACCGGTTGACTCGCGCGCGTGCTTTCTCTCTCTCTCTCACTCTTCCTTTCGCTTAGCTCAGTCTAACGGACTTTGAAAAGCTTCACACGTTGTCAACGAAATCTGTTATTCTGTGTGTGTGCGTAAGATGGTATGTCTGTGTAAGCGAGCGCTCGCTCGCAGCATTTTGTCTGTGCATTTGTGTGTGTGTGTTGTGTGTTGTTGTGTCTGTGGCGTAAAATTTTGTGACGCAATTCTTCGAGGTTTTTGAACTGAAGTACTTTGCAAGCGCTCCCTCCCTGCCACTCACTCTCTCTCTTATACACTATCTCTTTTCTCTCGTGTTCTCTGTCAAGAGCTTAGACATTGAATGCTAAACACATTAAAGCATAACAAGCATCCAAAGCTCTAATCAACAGGAAGGCAATAAATTGCGTGTATAAAGTTTTTGCGACACGTTGCTCAGCGGTCACATCCAACACTTATAATAATGCACGTTGACAGGGCCAAACTATTGATTGAACTTCGAAACTGGGGCAATCTTCCTGCCAACCCACCAACCGCTCACCTCAACAACCATTACTTCAGCTGTGTTGGCTTAAGCTTTAACCTAAGAATGAAAAAATAGAAGGTGCTATCAATTAGGATTCGCTCGATTGCAGCGGTAACAGCAAATCTGCAGCTAAATGCGACCTTCTTAGCCACAACAATAAATAAAGAACCGCCAAGAAGAAATAACAACAACAAACACAACTATGCGAGTGGTACATAAATAACAACAACATCAACAACCGAAGGATACTGCTACCACAATAAAAGTCCAGTGCGCAATTTGAAAAATGAGTCAGCCCTTGGCTGATATCAGCGATAACAACAACACCAACAGCAGCAGCAGCAGCAATAAGAAAATGGTTGACTCAACTGAACTGAATTGCCATTGAAGTTAATTACAAATGTCCAATTAGGAAAAACTGACAACGCCAGCGAAAGTTGCCGACCATCAAATGCAAAAGTAGTTTGAGTTTTTTTTTTGTGCTGCCGCAATTAAAACTGCATCTAGCAACGGAAAACCAAACCCTACAAAAAAAATGCTATCTAATCGAGATGCAAGCGCATATGAAATTCAGAAGCAGCCACAGCAGCCGCAGCAGCAGAATAAATTGCATAATAGAACATCCGTTGGCCACTTGAGGCAGTCACCGTGACCAGAAAGTGAAAAAAACTGCTTGAGTCTGCAATATCCTGCAATGCTTCAATTAAGCATGCCCAAAAGTATGCAATGATTTTTGGGACAACCATTTTGCATGTAAACTGGCAATGAAAAAAAACTTTGAAGAAAGAATTTTGAAATTAAGAATTTAAATAAAGTTACAATTGATGTAAGAAATACTATTAGTTAAGGTATCTTTGTTCTTGTAGTACAAAAAAATGTTGTTAAATTCATCAAAAAATAATTTAGAAATAACAAATTTTATAACAACTTGATTAATTAAAGTCTTTAAAGATAACAAACTTGTGTAAATTATGCCATGAATTCTGTTTCTAACAAGCAAATATTAGAAGAAGCTTCATTTATCTATGATCTGTAAAGATTAGTTGATAAATACATTGTTTGCAGTGTGTCAATGTTTGTTAAGATGTTTACGAATTGTGTACAAAGTGTATCAAAAGTGATAAATTCGCAACTATTAGTCATAAGTCAACGAAAGTATCTCCAATATACCCCAAATATTTTGATACTGTCGCCGTCATAACAACTTAAAAGTAAAACCGCAGGACGTCAGCTGTCTATGCAATGCGCCTGCTGTTTCGCCAAACTTGCCTGATAATTGGAGAATTTGTGAATTTGCGATGCGCAAAAGACTGTGCTACATTTTTTGTTGTTTCCTGTTTGCTGTTGTTCCCCTTGTTGTTGGTTTGGTGTGACAAACTTTGAGCATTTAAATGAAATTTATGGTAATTAATCTAGCTTATTCTCAAGTGAATGGCGTAACGTTCTCAACTTGTGTTCAGTCAGATAAAGTAAAAGCAGCAAAAGGCGGCGCCATATAAATTTTTTTTTAATTAATAAATAAATGTTGCGGAAGTTATGCAGCTATTAAGGAGTACGAGCCCGTAATTATGCTGATTTGCTGGGGGCTTAAGCGCCCGCTTGACAAATGCGTGCAGCAGTAATCGCAGACGGATTTACACAGCCACCTACAATGCCCGCCATCCCGCACCCCTTAACAGGGACGCTTAATGAGCCGACTCAGACGAGCAAGCGTAGATGATGAGCGTTTGAGAGAGTTCGATGGATTCTTGCCTGATAATACCCTGGGGAAACTAGCTTAAGCCAGTTAAAGTTTAAAAAATGACTTAAAAAACGTTCGAAAAGGAAGAAATATTTTAATTTGAGGTTTTACACACAAAAGTCATGCGTTTTAGATTTTCTTTTCAACTCTATCTACTGTTTTTTGTTAACCAATACTTATTTTGATTTTTAAATATATTTTATAAATTTTTAAATATAAAAGTTTAAAGGCCTTGCTCAATTCTACTAGAAATCTTCACTTCAGTCTTGAATTCTAGATTTTTTTTTAACTTTTTGTTATCCAACCCTAATTCTTAAATATGTTTTATAAAAGTTTTAAAGAACAAAACATTTATTTTTTCATACCAAAAGTTTTTATACCAAAAGCTTTGCTTTATTTCACTTTATGTTATCACTTTTAAAAGTGGTATAAAAAACTACAAAAAAGCAAAGAGCGTTCTATGACTTTAAAGATAGGAAAAATAAATATTTATTAAAACATAAAATAAATCTATATAATATATAAACATATATAAAGCTGTCTGCTGAGTTTTTGCTTGCCCCTTTTGCATTTGTTGGCAAGGCCATTAAACATTCATTTAACGTTTGCCTTAAAGGCTTGGGATGTGTAAACGTGGTTTGATTTAATACCCTCAGCTGAGCTGAGCAGAGCTGAGCTGAGCTGAATGTAATATAACTGATGGGTTCTTAGCCAAATGATTAAATGGCCATAAGCATGGTCTCTCGTTGCTGAAAAGAGGTGCCAGAAGCCATTTGTGTAAATTGCCAGCATTAATATTTGAGCTGCAGTTAAAGACGAAAACCTTAACGGAATTGATGCAACAGCAGCTGCTTGGGCACTGGCAAGTCCTGGGCTAATTGGGTGCATGCTTTTCCACAGTCCCACCTAATCCTTGTCCGAGGACAAGAATCCAAGTCTGAATACTCGTTGAATAATAGCTGGCTGGCAGGCATTCGCATTCGCATTCGCATTCGCATTTAGATTCGCATACGCATTCGTAGCGACAAATTGCATTTGGAATTCATGTGAGATTGAAATCAAGACAAAGCTCGCGGCAAAACACTCGACAATTGGCAACTGGCAACTGGAAACTGGCAACTGGCGGAAAGTGGCAAAGACTGCACATGAGAAATGTGGCATGAGGCAATCAGGCATTGTTTAGAGCTCCTTTGGTGCGGCCCTCAAGTGAGTGTTGTTGCATGCACACATTCAAAAGGATTAAAAGGATAATTACCACACTCACACACACACACACACACAAACCGGAACAAAAGCACACATACACATACATACTTAAAATCCATTAGGGGACATTTCGTCTCTGTTGCAGCTGTTGATTTTGCGCTCAACTTAACAAATTAGCAACATTAAAGCAGTTAAAGGTAAATTGTTCTAAGCGATTAACCGACTAATGGGCGGCTTTCGCTTTTACAAAATAGAAAGTTTTGATTAATCTAGGTTCCAAGCCATTAACAATATGTTCTTGCTACAAAAATCTATCAAGTTTTAATCAGTGGAAAGATTTCTAGCCTTTCGAATTTGACAATTTGGCATAGAGCTTAGGGGTGCAAGAAACGATTAACTTTATATTTTAGCTTTGAAAAGTTTTTACCTAATTGACATGCAGTATGCCCTTGAAGGTCATACCATAAACAAAGACCCATTGACGCTGTTAATCGATTTAGTTTTAACAGAAAGTATTTAACTATAAGTCATATTGTACCAACAAGTTTTTAAAGCTAGTAAGACCGTAAAACTACATGAACCAGTGAGAATCGCAGAGAGCTAAGACTTCTTAACTTGATTGTTATTAAGATATTTTGTACCAACAACAGCTTAAAGAGACCTTGTGAGAATCGCAGAGAAAGGTGTCATCAGTTCAGTTTAACAAATTTTATTCCTTACTTGATTGTTGTTCCGACGGACAAACAAGCAAAATCTCTGCTCAAACTGCTAGTTACCCAGAAGTCTTAAGCACTTGTCAAAACTATTATTATCAGTGATTGGACTTTGCTTTAATCAACTAATAACTTTTTGTTCTTATAATGCTAGTACATCTACCTATCACACACCTGTTCTTCATCAAATAATGGAAAACCATCTAAAAATAAAATGGCAAACCAAGTTTGTTGCAAGTTTCCATGGCAACTTGAGTTTCAACTTTGTGTTTAGCTCAATAATAATAATAATAAGTAGTTGAAAGCGAATTGCAAAGGTTGAGCGATTTGTATGCTAAGTGCCGCTTAGTAGGGGTAACTACGGGGTTTTTCTTTTTTGTTAGACCGGTTTGATTTTAATTGAGTCGCAAACAGGAAAATTAACACACATACCTTTTAAGTACTATATTGTATTTAAATATATACTTTTAAAACACGTGACTACTTAAATGTATGGGATTTACGCTTGCCTGGCTGCTAAATAGTGATAGGTAATAATGAGACATGTTAACTCTATCTATAATGTTCGATAATGAATAAGCAGAAAACAAACTAAACTTTATACGTACATCGCATGTTTTTTTCTAAAGTTATCAGCACTCGAAAAACTGAATTTTCATTATCTTTCGCACAAGAATTCATTCGCAACAATGTTGATTAGCCATTCTTGATTATGATGGTGATAAGTACATGACAAGGTAAGGGAAACGGTAAGGGGTACTTGATGATAAGTGTGTCCACATACAATGTTGTCTAGTCCATCTAATGAAAGTTGTCCCAATGACCCGCCCCCCCAGCCCGTTGCTACTTTGTCAATATTTGCATTATAAACAATGATAACAAAATCTTGCCTTAATCGAATAATGACCCCCAATCACCCACACAAACACTGACTAATACACACTAATACACATGTGACGGACTTGAAATCTCTTATGTCTGGGGTTTTTTTACGGGTACGGTTCCCAAAACGAACGAATCATAACGAGGAAGTTTCCGCCGGCAAATTATTCAATAAAAACAAAACTGTCGAGCGAACGACACTGAATGCAAATAAATGATTGTAATGATATGAAGCAACAAAAACCGAAAAGAATGAACGGCAAGAAGAGAAGACAAAGAACACTTGAAGATTTGTAGGGCACAAAAAAAAAAATCTTTATCTTGGCAGAGAAGAAAGTGTGCGACGGCAAAAAAGGGGTTAAACAGCATTTTAAAAACGGATTGAGTTGGAATTTTATGGCTATAATTGTATACTTATATATTGGCATGTGAATCAGCACATGTCAGCTACAGTGAGCACACACTAAAGTGACTGTTAAGTATTTAAACATAATACTTTCAGTTACATAAACACTTTAGCGTGTATTTACTGTACACTTCACACTTGAACAGTAACGGACACATGTCATTGACGGGCGTTACTACAGTTAATCTACATATAAACTATGTACCAGCGAGTTATAGTCATACTATATATATAAGTGGATATCGCAATGTTTAACAGTGTGTGCAAAAAGTATGCGGATTAACTGTAGCCCGGTTAATCGTTAAATCGCTTAAGATTAATTATATATCGAGTGTTTGCAATTGATTGAAGCTTGCTATATTGAATACCTTGTGCAATGAAGCGTAGTTAAAGCTTAAGGTGTTATTAATTGTGTTTGTTTATCGAAGCTCGAAAGCTTCAATAACTGTCTCAGTTGAGTTAATATCATTAATATCAAACGTTAAGCTTTAAGTGTTATTAATTGTGTTTGTTTATCTTTGGTACAGCTTGAATAAGCAAGCTTTTAGCTTAAAGTGTTATTTATTAATAAAGCTTAAAGTTCCTTGTTGATCGGTGTTTTAAAGCTGTTTTCATTAATTGCGCACAAAAAATATTATTTTTTTTTTCTTCATTGTTTGTTAAGTAAATAAAGTCAACGCGCCAAAAGTTGCGAAACAAAGAAATATTGCAAATAAGCATAATAAATTCAAAATTTTTTAACACAAAGTTTAAGTTAAAGTTTTAATTAGTTGTTTACCTTGTCACGCTCACTGTGAAATCGAAGGGTGTAGGTATTTGTGTGTTTGTGTCTGAATCAGCTGGTTACAACAATAATAATAATAACAACAACAACAACAACATGTGCAGCACATTTTGCACAACAAAAAGTTGATTTTATGACAAGCGGGCTGAGCAACGATTTTTGTCGGATTTAGTTTCAGGTTCAGTTCTCGCCCGTTCGCGCTCATTAAACGTCATCGTCTCCGGTCTCTTCCAAAAAAGATTGATATTTTCTTTCGCGCGCGGAATCGATGAACGCGTGCTTTTAACCTACCTTAAGTTTTGTTTGTTGTTGTTTTAACACTGATTATGTGACTAACGTAACTCGTAAACAAATCTAGTACGTGCTGTGTTCAAATTCTTGATGAGTTTTTAAGAAGTGTAGAGAAAACCCAAAATGAAATAAAAAAAAAAAACTCCCCCACAGCAGCAGCTAAAATCAAATATAGCCAGACGCGTTGTATATATACTATATATAAATATTCTTTTTTATTATTGTTGTTATTCATGCTGTTGGCTATGAGGTATTATTTTTGTTCCATTTCGCCTTTCTTGTGTTTCTTTTTTCTGTTATCGCGCATTTCCCTCATCGAAATGCTTGTCTTCGTATTCGTCTCTTGTACTGCTTGTGTTCATTTGTGTGTGTGTTTTACATTTTTATCATTCATTCTCTTTAGCTTGTGTTGCGCACAGCTGTTCGATTGTTTGATAAGCTCGTTAATATAGTTGTTTAGCTAAATGATAATCAGCCTTAAATTACAGTTTAAGTAAACAAATCACAATCAACTTAATGTTGCAACCTCCCAAACTCATTAGCGGCAATTTATGCAGCACAAAAAAAACTAAATTGGCAAATTGATTTAAGTGCTGCCATTAACAAACTTAAATCAATTACGGACTACAGCTGTATTCAAAATATGTAATGGCACGCGACTTTGAAAACAAAATTTTTGAATGCAGCTATTCGAATGCAACTTCTATTCATAACGTTCAAAAATCCATTTCCCAGCGCTCAGTCTCAGTTTTTTTTGTTGTGCGCAACAAGTTGCAAACTTTTTCCCCCTTTTTGCAATTTCAATTGCAAATCCAGCGTTAAATCCCTGGCGCTGATTTGATTCAATGATGAGTTCATTTATGTTTTTTCGCCTCTTTGGCGAATTGCGAATTTCAATGTCAAAGTACGAAAGTAAAAACAACACAACAACAACAACAACTAACATGAACACATAACGGCAAATGAATGCAAATGCAAGAGCTTCTGTAATAGCTAAATGAAATGTGAACAGAAAAAAAAAAACTTAATGCGTTTAATCAGATTTTTTTTGTATATTATTTCGTATGCGGAAAGCAATTTGTCTAATGGCAAAAAAAAGCAAAGCATGAAATGATTAAAGAGTTATGAAATGTGATACATTTATGCCCGACTATTAGATGACCTGTTATACTAGATATATAATTATATATAACTATACAAAAAAGTACGTGAAAAAGTTATTTTGTATTTGATATCAGGTGTTGAATATTCACAGAAAGTCTTGTGAACAAAAGCTGAGCTTCAATATTCATAAATGTACTTTTATTTTATTTGTAGCCAACTATAAATTTTTTTTTATCTCTTAAGTTAACTTTCTTATTTGTTTTACAAGAAAAAATATTGCTTCATATTTCGAATAAGTTAAACAAACTTCACATATACCTTATCATAATACCACACACAGAGAGCAAGCACAATAATTGTATGTCTGGTCAGTAAAAAATTCGAAAATCCAACAAGCATAAAAAAGATACAGCCAACGGTTATGTGGAAGAAAATCCTCCTGTGTAATATGTGTTCGTATTATGTTGGCTTTTGTGGGTACAAAACAAGTCATGTTTTTGTTTATGTCAGTTGCAAAAACCGACAAAAACATGTAACTCACGTAGGAATAAAGTTGATTTTTTAATTTGCAACCACAAAACTGCGTGAAATGAGCACATAAATAAAATGTGTTGCCTACTTTTAGGCATCGCTTAAATACACCTTAACTGATTTGTGTTTTGTATTTGGTTTTCCACCTATTTTGACGGCAAATTGTAACTTGTAATTACAGCAACTAATTTTTAACTGCCCAACAAAAGTAACGAGTATTTGATTCAACGACACCACCGAAGCAACAGCGAGCCAAAGCACAAACACAAAATTACCGCCCAAAAATATACACAAATATATATTTATTAAAATATATATAGTAAATGGATCTGAAACATAGCGCTAGCAGCGTCGCTGAGAACGCTGATTCCTATATAGCTGCCAGCAAATCAACAGACATGATTTCGCCCAAGGATAAGGAGAGCAAAGCAACCAAAGCGCCAAATGCGCCAGCTGAAGGTAAGTTCCTTGTAAATACTTTTCCCAAACGTGTAATCTTATATCTATAGAGAATTTATTACCACAATTGACATGCATGTCACACACACACACATTTGGGGCATTAGCTATGCTCAATGGATGTGATTGTTTTGGTAACTAAACATTTGAATGCAAAACACTTTAAGTACACATACGAACGAACGCACGAGCACACAAAACGGCCATTTTGACTTAACTGCACCTCAAGGTATGCAATAGTTTTGTTTGCCTTCACTGATTTGCGTGCAGCGCATCTAAAGTGTGCTTGTTGCAGGTGTGCATATATATTTATGTGTGTGTGTGTGTGTAAAAGTTTGCGTGTGTATTTTGTCAACTAAAAATAGAAAATATATATCAAAGGCACCTTTGTGCATTTTCAATGCCATGCAACAAAAGATGGTAAAGAAACGTGGCAATGAGGTTTTTTGCCTGCATATATTTGACTATAAAATACTCTGTTTGCAATGTTTAAGTCATAAACATATAAATCGTTGCTTAATTGTTAATAAATTGCTAACGGACTTTAATATTAATTAAACACATTAATCTGCAGTATAATTTATTGGCCTGTAAATCATTTTTGATTGTCAAAAAATTGCCTGAAATTTGATATATGAAATGGAAATTAAAAATATTAAAAATGGAAATCTTTTTTGTGTTCAAACATCCACAAAAAATTAAATACAGAGTATCATAATATTAAGGCCAT
The DNA here is from genome assembly GCA_035044465.1 of Scaptomyza tumidula. Classification (NCBI taxonomy): domain Eukaryota; kingdom Metazoa; phylum Arthropoda; class Insecta; order Diptera; family Drosophilidae; genus Scaptomyza; species Scaptomyza tumidula. Next base: position 14,207,569 of record JAWNNW010000444.1, on the reverse strand, counting down.
CGTCTGGCTTAGCAACATCTTATTTTCAATTGGCAAAAAAACCTATAAGAAAAATTGTTCAAAATAAAATAAAAGGGAAGTTAGCTTGGCTTAGCCGAATATTGTAGATATATATATGAAAGATGTAGGAGATAGTTATGCGACCTTGCAGAATGATAAGAATTATGTTAAGCAAATATACGAAATGGAAAAATAATAAAGTTTGCTGACTTTAAGCACAAACCCATTAAAAGCGAGGAACTGTAAAGTACTTTCGATAGAATAACTTGTTATCAACTCTGTTTGGTTATATAAGATAACCCATTGTTAGAGTATATTAAATCCATTTGACTGTCAAACCAAACCGAAGAATCCCAAGAAGCACGTCATTTACAGTAAAAATGGATTACAAATGCACTTGCATATAAGAAGCATTATAAAGATAGATCTGCTATGACAGTTGACGTAACTGATTCAGTTAATCTGAATGCGTCTGTGTCTGTGTGTTGCATGCAGCAAACTGACTGTTGTAGCCTTGCAAATGATGACAACAACTAAAACCTATTCAGTATCAACTCAAGTGACTTTTTACCTCTATAAGATGTATGTTTATATGTATTGTATGTATATGTATATGTATATGTATATGTTTGTATGTGTTATTTGCAGGTTATAAAGTCTATGCACGACGCTGGGCGGTGCTTATACTCTTTGTATTCTATTCAGCCTCGAATGCCATGCAATGGATACAATACACTATTATCAACAATATAATAACACGGTAAGTGGTGCACGTGTCTCTGTCTGTCTGTCTGTGTGTTGCACAGCTGCAACTTAACAAATTTTTAGTTCGTCTAAGTTGGGCTTAGTCTAAAAGCTCATTCATTTTAGCATCTATTCCTTCTTTCGTCATATTCAATTAAAAGTTGAACTGTCGGAGAAAGTTTATATTGTTATATTTATTCGTTTGTTTGTTGTTGCCAGTTACTATGGCATCAGTGACAAGTGGGTCGACTGGACGTCCATGATTTATATGATACTTTATATACCGCTCATATTTCCCGGCAGTTGGTTTCTCGACAAAGTGGTGAGTGTTGCTTAATGATTAAATGCACTTTGCCACAACAAAATTGTGTTGATGCTTTTTTTTGTTTTATTAGGGTTTGCGCATAACGGCATTGGTTGGCATTGTTGGCACTTGTATAGGCGCTTGGATAAAGGTATTTTCGGTGGATCCCTCCCTCTTCTATGTCAGCTTTATTGGTCAGGCAATTGTTGCGCTTGCACAGGTACAAACAACAACAACACACAAACGGAATACATTTATTTATATATATATATTTATCTTTAGGTTTGCATATTGTCGCTGCCTGCACGTTTGGCTGCCGTTTGGTTTGGACCCGATCAGGTATCCTCGGCCACCAGTGTTGGCGTTTTTGGTAATCAGGTAAGCACCAATAAACATCCCAATGCTTTGTGAAAGTGTAAATTACGCATACGCCACGTTGTGCGTTGTTGTAGCTCGCTTTTTCATTAGCTCGTGTGTTTGGGTTTGGCTTGTAAGTCTACCATAAATTTGCATAAACAAGAAAAGGGCTGAGCTGCAGGCAGGCAGCTTTATTTTGGGTCAGATTGATGCCAAATGCTTAGCTGACACGCAAAAATGACATTGCAGCAGCAGAATTTTATTTTTTTTTTCACTTCATTTTGGGCCATGCACATTTCCGGCTAGCGGAAGTGGCTATTTGCAGCCCCATTTCTCATGCTCACGCTTTTTCTTTTTACCAAAGTATATGACGCGTGCTTTCAACAAAATTGCTAACTGCAAAGACCTTGAGAGATTAGGTGACTGGAAAATACCCTGCAGTTTAGAGAAATGCAATTTGTGGGTATTTATTAACAAACATAGATATAGGAAAGCAAAAAATATTAAAGATGAGTATTAAAACTTGATATAGTTATAAGTTGCTATATATTTTTAAGGTACAGAACCATTTTTTGCTGATGTATATAGCATCTCTTTAAGTCTAAGATGTCTCCCAAGATATGTTTATGATTCAAAAAACTTAGTTTTGTTGAGATATAGATCTCTTTAACTTAAAGATATATTAATGATTCAAGAAACTTAGTTTTATAGGTATTATACCTAAATCAAGAATATATTCTTAAGGTACAGAACCATTTTTGGCAGTGTATCTGATATATATGATGCTCTTTAAGTCTTAAAGGTCTTAGATGTCTTCAAAGATATATTTATATTGAGTTATAGATCCCTTTAACCTTAAGATATATTTAAAACTCAAGCAACTTAGTTTTACAAGTATTATACCTAAATCAAGAATGTGTTTTTGAGGTACACAACCATTTTTGAAAGTGTATCTGATGCACTTCAAGTCTTTCAAGGTCTTAGATGTCTTCTGCTGTCCGGATACCCTTTTGACCCCTTTTGAAATGGCGACAAGGTGTAATAGGATGAAAAAAAACGTATCCTATAGGTGAAAAAAAGAAGCAATTGGAACTTAAACAAAACCAAGCAAACTGATTGCATAGCTCACTGCATCGGACACTAATGCAAATAGGGGCGCAACGGAGAAAACTCTTTTGAGAACAATTTTCAATTTATTCGACTGTAAAAACAAACGAATCGAATTGACCTATTCAAGGGTGTCCAGAGTCCAGTGTCCAGTGTGTTTGTGTGCTCTTGAACAAATAGAAATGTCACTTAAAGGTTGCAACGTGCAACTTGCAACTTGCATAACTTAACTTTGTGGCAAATCCATCTATGCTGACCACACTTGAGGTTTTCAATTTTGACACCTACACTCACACAAACACACACAGAGAGTGTTTGTGGCACATGCCTCAGTTAATTGTGGCATGCAACTGTTAGCGCGTCAAAACGTAATTAGCATGTGGCAATAATGCTAAAAGCCATTTAATGTCAACACTCAAGCTTTAGATGGAACGAACATGCAACATGCGGCACGTAATTGCATCAATAATGTATGCGTTCACCAACTTGCAACTAATTAATGCACAACTTTGTGGCGCACTCAAAACTTCAACATCAAGTTACTTAAACAAAAGAAAACTCTAAAGCAACACTTTCAAGTTAACTTTTCCTGCTCAGACTTTTCTTATAGGAAAACTTATATTCTATTCGGTTTGGAATTAAATTATTTATTTCCAAGCACGAAAATATTAAATTCGCTCACGCATTGTGAGCTAGAGAGAATCTTAAGCTATTTTTTATGCTTTAAATAAGTTAAATATTATTATTATCTAAGTTATATTTTATGGAAATCAGCGGCTAATAATTTGATTTAATTTTTGTGTTTAAATGCGATGAAAATTAGATAAACAAACAAAAGTTTAAGTTATACTTTCAATATTAAAATATTTTGGTATTTTTGAGTTAGTTTTTTCTTTGTTTAAAACCAAGAAGATATTTTAGTTGATGCTTTTTCTAAAAATAAATTTATTAAAACTACATTAAAAAGTTTATATACAGGCAAAAAATAGTTCTTAATAGTTAAAAAACTATAATCTTAACCTTTTTGCTTAATAACCTTTATTGACAGCTAATTTAAATAAACAAACACTTGAATATTGTAAGTTGTTGTTGTTGTTGGCAACCACTTCATTGGCTTTTAGCCTTTTGGCATTTTGTCTGTTGTTCGAGTTATTGGCAAAACTTTAAGTTGCTTCTTTTTCGGTTTTGACAATCAACAAACTTTAGGCAAGTACTTTGCATACAGTTTGGGGCAACTTTCGGTGGCAATGTTGCATTTTGCCTAGTTGTTGTAATCATAGACATTAAGGCTGATTAACGTTCCATTCGGCAGCTTGGCAGCTTAATGGACTCGTAACAAAACAAAACAATTACTGTTAGTTTTGTGTTTGCCATTAGACTAAAAAGCAAAATGGTGTTTGGGGTTTGATGGTGGTTGACTCTTAATGATGAGTAACGAGCAGATAATGTGGACACGTGAAATATGCAACGTGCAACACGGACAACAGCAACTGCATACTCACCTGCTTGGATAAATGTGCAAATATGCAACATAAACATTGAAATAGTTGACTGACATTGACATGGGTGCAAGTTTGTGTGTGTGTGTGTGTGTGTGTACTGTCATATTTGCCATACGCTTGAGTGCTGTTGAAAAGGCTTATAATTTCCGCTAGTTGTTCGCAGCCCGGTTCGCCTAGGCAGGAAGTCTCAATGGGATGTAAGCATGTCACAATATGAGGCCGCCTGCTCATTGTGTATGTGTGTGTGTGTGTGTGTGTTGCTGTACAGTGCCGTCGAATAGTGAACGTTAACGTCACAGTTAGTGTCAGCATTAACACTCCACTGGCTTGTCACTGCAGCTGCAGCTGCCACAGTGGCTGCCACAGTTGCTGCTACATTGGCTGAGGTCAAGTGGCTGTTCAATGAAGAAAGCCAAATGCAAATGTTGCCTTTAAAGACTTGCAACCAAGTTGAACTTGTGCCCCAAAGGCGTAGAGACAGAACTTTGCGATGAGAGAACTTGCGAATACTCTAATCCCAGTGTAACAACTATGAAATGAAAGCCATGACTTAAGGCAGTTGCTCTCAAACTGTTTATAGGATTTCAAACCGTTTTCGCTGTAGTTTATGAGATTTATGACTATGGCAAGATTATGTTTGTCTAAGTCTAGTTCTATAAAGCTGGCAACTTATATTTATGGCTTTTGATATGAAACTGTATAAAAATTTACGTTTACACTGAAAAAAACCATGCAGAATGATCGAATAATTTCAAATAACACTGCATAAATATTTAAAACTAATCCTAAAGCAATTTGATAGTGACCGGGTATTTTTGCTCAGTGTAGTTGAACAACTTTCAATTCTCCGAACTTTAAGAGCATTTTCAAAAATTATTGACGCCATCCGGACAACAAAACGGATATTGCACAAGAGCAATATGCTCTGCAAAAAATCAAAAAAATAAAAATAAAAAAAAAAATATTATTCAAACAGCGGGCGATATAGCTTGGCATTGAGAAGCTACTGGATACGCCCACGGCGTGGCCAGGGTTGCCAGGCGTTTCGTGTGGGGTTTAAGGCGCCTTATCTGGCAAGGACAACGCCACAGGCTCATACAACGCCACCATCCGCGGGATCCCGACAAGCGGATTTTTTTTTGCCACCAGTGAAAGAAGCTTTAAGGCACGGGTTTTGGCTTTTTTTTTGAATGCCTTGTGACGCTGTTGCCAAAGTGCTGAACAAACATAGTTCTCGTTTTCTTGTCAAACTTTTTTCCATCTTTTTTTTTTGGTATTTTTGTTAGCCGTTACAACAACAACAGCAACGGCTAGAAGAAGCTCATACGCATATGTAAACATTGCCAGGATACGAATTCTCCATAGCCCACCCCTCCTGTTCTTCATCTTCTGCCCCGTTTCCGGTTCACATGCTTATCTTCTTCTTCTTATTGCCAACACAGCCTCTGTTTGTCTTTTTATTGCGGTGCACCGAAGCAATCCCGCCCAACCCCTCTAGCCCCCTCCTCAATGTCAAAATGTGTTCTCTAGTGAGCATTACTATAAATTTGTTCTCCTCGAGTTGAGCTCAACCAAGCTCAATTGTGGCTGCTCTTTCAATTTGCTGGCTCAAATGTGTATTTGAAATACATATGTACATATGTATGTCGTCTTTTTGCGGCTCAGGCATTGTCTCTCAAGCTTATCAAGTTACTCAAAATGCTGGTTTTAATTTAATTTATGCTAATTGTTGCATTGACAACGCCCCGTAGGGAATACTGAGAGCATTTGCATTGCATAAATCGTAATAGTAAAAGCTTTGACCAGTTTCAAAATTGATTTAAGTGTTTCATCAAGGGATCTATGTCAATAGGAATATGTACATATAGAAAGTCATCTGGCAAATGTTATTTTAGTTTAACGTTAACTTTCATTAAACGAATTTCAACTTTATTAAATTGACTTACCAACTTCGGTTTACAAAATTTTGCATTCGTTTTCTATAAATATTAATTGACATTTTGTGAAATTGCATTTCAAGCACTTTGAAATAATCAAATGAATAAAGTTGAAGTAATATTGCACTCAATATTAATGTAGTTTCACAATTCGATGTCAAAAGTTATTTTTACGCCAATCACCAAACCCGATTTATAGTCCGAACAATGTGGTCCATAAACAACGCATAGCTAAAAGCCAAATAATTGTGCTATGCTTTATATGACAGACTTAAAGGTACCCCTTAAGGTATAAAGAAATAAAACATAATAATAATGATAAACTGGGCAATACCCTTTAAGATAAAACTAAAAAGAGTCAGACCTGAATCTGAGCTTATCAAAAATGCTTAAACATTTAATACATTCAAAATATTTTCTACTTACTTTCTAATTTACTTCTTGAAGGACTTTTTATGAGCTGGAAGATATCCCATTAAAGCTAGCTGGAATTTTTTATGGATTTTTTTGTACACTCATTAATTGAAAATGCTTTCTAAAAAATATTTATTTGAAATTTTACGATTATTATGTTTTAGCTATTCGAAATTTGAACAAATCATAAAGAAAGATTAAAACAAGGATCTTTAAAATATGATGTTTTTGTGTTCTTTATACATTAATTGAAAATGCAATCTATAGAATATATATTTTACCACTGTTATCAACTTTAAGCTATCCACAATTTGAACAAACAATGAAAAAAGTTTAAGTAAAAGTATCTTTATCTTTATCATACCCCATTTAACCAACTAAAAAGGAGTGCAGGGTATACAAAAAAATTACTTCGCACACAACACTCAACAAACTGCAAAACGGGAAAAAAAGAGTTAAACGAAAATGTGTATGTGACCAAGTTTTGGTAGTGCAACTGTCGGGGCAGGGCTGGGTGCACTGTAGGGCTGGCAGTGCAGGCAGAAATATTTTTTGGCCCTCAAAATGTTATTTACCATAAAATTTGCGAGCGGGCTCAACTTTGACGAAAAACAAAATTGCAACAACAACAACAACAGCAACTGTCGCAACAAATGATTGCAACAGCGTGTGGCAGGCAGGATATACATATAAATCAATTTCACAAAGGACTAACGTCAACATAAATAAAAACTAGACACCAAAAGCGGACACAACAACCGGAAACTGGTCTTGCATTGTTTTGATCCAACTAACGTTTGTTTTTTAACCTTGCAGCTAGGCGTTGCTGTTGGTTTTGTGTTGCCACCGATGTTGGTGCCCAACTCCGATGATTTGAATCAAGTTGGCAGTGATCTACAAATGATGTTCTATCTGGTTGCCGGTCTAACCAGTATATTGCTCGTTTTGATGGTCCTATGTAAGCGGTAGCTGCAAATACTTTCCCTGTTGGGTTTTTCTCATCCTTTTGCCTGCAGTCTTTCAGGACAAACCGCCAACGCCACCATCGGCCGCCCAGGAGGCTGCCCAACGTCTGGAGGGCATGGCCGAGGAACAGGTCAGCTTCTTTCAATCGTTGAAGAACCTCATGACCAATCGCAATTTCATCTTTCTCCTACTCTCCTATGGCATCAATGTGGGCGTCTTTTATGCCATCTCCACGCTCCTCAATCCGGTACGTTGCACAATTAGCTGGTCCTGCCTCAGTTCAGCTTCATCAGTTAAAAACTTTCGTGTGTTCTTTCAGGTGGTGTTGAAGTATTATCCAGGTCATGAGGTCGACACGGGACGCATTGGGCTGAGCATTGTGCTGGCGGGCATGTTGGGCTCGGTGGTATCCGGCATTGTTCTGGATAAGACGCACAAGTTTAAGTAAGTGTCATGCAATTAATGTTGAACAAACTCACTTATTACGCATACGCCGTGTGCTGTGTTGTACACTGTAAAAAGTTTTGGCATCAACTTTTTAATGCAGTTTTAATGAACTTGCGATAAAAGGGAAGAGTCTCTGAGTAACTTGAAAAAAGGTTATTTATATGAACAAAGATGTCAAAATATGGAACTATTTTTGTTCATAAAGAAATTCTGGAAAGTAACGATTTAAGTTCTTAAACATGAAGAAAAACAACTTCAACTAAGAACATTCTTAACTCAAGTTTATTTTATTGTTAACTGAGTTTCAATGTTAGGTTTCAAGTGCGAAATATTTGATTTTTTCGCAATGAGTAAGCACTTCATTTGTTGCCTCATTGTTGTTATTGTTTATTGTTGGCTGTCATTAACAATAACGAGCTGAATGATTATCTTGTTTGTTGCACAGAGAGACAACGCTGGCGGTTTATGCACTCTCCATGGTTGGCATGTGGATATTCACCTTTACGCTGGACACCGGACATATCGCTGTTGTTTATCTGACAGCTTCGCTGTTGGGGTAAGTGTGTGTGTGGCAGTGTGTGTGTGTGGCAGACAGTAAGTTAACAATAACAACACTCTCTCTATCTCTCTGTTTTTCAGTTTCTTCATGACTGGCTATCTGCCGGTTGGCTTTGAATTTGGTGCTGAATTAACATTCCCCGAGCCAGAGGGCACCTCATCCGGTTTGTTGAATGCCTCGGCGCAAACCTTTGGCATTTGCTTCACGCTCTTCTACTCGGAACTCTTTTATTCGTATGGCGATGTGCCGGCCAATGTGGCAATGGCTTTAATGCTTATCGTTGGCACTGGTATAACCGCGGCAACCAGATCCGATTTGCGGCGACAGAATGCACAAGTGGTGCAACCAAGCAATCCATCTGTGGTTAATCCGTAAATTAACTAAATACACACACAATTCACACTCCACACACACGCACACACATATACACATACACAGGGTCGCCGTTTACAAACAAAAAAAAAGTTGATGAATTTATTTTTAATGCATATCGTTTTTAATTTATTGCATTTGTTTTGTTATTTCTGTTGATAGTTTTTAAGTGAAATGTGTTAAATTTACAATTGTTTTTTATAAAAAAAAAAAAAATATTGCATAGCAACATTAAAAACACAAAAACACACATACACAAACATACATATAAACGGTTATATAGCTTAGGCAATTATTTTGTTTTTCGTATTTTTATATATACTATATGCATATTGGCCAAGCAAAAAGGTTTTTTTGGTGGTTAAGTGCATAAGTTAATTGAATATTTACACATATATATAATTGCAATATCATATCCAAAAAAAGACTTGTGATGAAAATTTAGCTTTATCTTAATTCTTTTGCGACTACTACAACAACAACAGCAACAAAAACAAAAACCAAAACAACAATAAAAACAGAACCTAAACACTTGTTAAACAATTAAATCTCTCTCTATATATATGTTACAAAAAACTAAGTAGTTGAAAATTGTTTAAGCTCCATTTGCGAGCTAAATCGTATAATCCTCCAGTATTATAGCCAATCAATATAATATGTGTATAGTACTATCTATCTATATAGCCAATTGTTATTATAAAGCACAATGCGTTTTCATTTTCCATTAACAAAACTAAGTTCCAACCTATTTCAATTCTACAATAATTCAATAAATCAAACACAAAAGAACATTCCAGTAAAGTACAGTCAAACTGGTCTACAACGAACTTTTTACCAGAAAAGTATATTTAAATTACGATTTGGCTCAATATTTATTCATTGAATGGAAATGGATCGAATACTATACACCTAAAATTCCAAAATTGAGGTACTTTAAAGCAGTATTCGTTGTAGCGAAGTTAGACTGTACCAATCAAAGATAATTATCAGCAGTCAGCAGACGAAGGGGGAAACAGTTGGACGCTTTATAAAACAACCAAACCTTTTGAAAACTAAATAAACTTATTGAATTATTCCAAAACTCTGCTCAATTCTAAACGCAACTCAAATTTTGAGCTAAGTGTAAATATTTTTGAAGAAATTTCGAACTACCCAACTGTATACTGCGCTCAAAAAACGATTCCGATTTGTACATATAATATAAAAAATACACACAACAGTGCAAAAGAAAATTAAATACTTGCAATCATATCTAAAAAAAAAGTGTGTTAACGTTGATTTTGAAGTATTTACAATTATATTGAAATCTAAAATACATATACATATATATATCTATATACATATTTACGTCTATAATGCGTACAATTGTTGTGACAAACTAGATGAATTAACTAACATCAAATGAAAGTAAATTAAATTTGCACCACTTTTAAAACATTGCAGTATATAAAATTGTATTCAATTTTGTAGTTAGCTTTTAGGCCAATTGCCAGTATTATACATATATATAAAGATTATATAGCTCACATACCTAGAGTCAATTGTCTAGAGACTACCTAACAAATGCTGTTACTATATATATATAAATAAATATATTATATATGTAAAACCTACAACAACCACCTAAAAAATTCAGGACACAAAGCAAAGACATAAAAAAACGAATTACAATTGTTGGTACACAAATGGTACTTCACATACACACGTACACACACACACACACACATAGTCAAAAGTTATTACATTCAAACAAGAACAACAAATATATATGTATGTATGTGTATAGTGAAAAAAAACGTATTCAATAAAAACTTAATCCACGAACAAATAAAAAGAAAACATTTTTCAGCTGGGTTTTTTTGCTTTACATATAATTTGTGAGACTGCCTTAAACATATTACATGTATGTATATATATAAAGAGAAAAAACGGTATTCCAATAATACTTTTGACGATCTGAACATAGAATACGAGTCATACAGTTATTCATTTAAATGCCAAAAGCAAGCAAAAAAATAATCAACTAAAATTGTTAAAAATGAAAACATTAAAAAACCGACTTTCCAGTTCAACCCCAAATTCCGATGGCTGCTGCTGCACCTGCTCCTGTTGTTGCTGTTCCCTATCATTGCGTTGTGCCCCAGGCGCGCAGCAGTGTCAACGCCTTATTTAGATAGGCAGACCATTCCTCACGCTCCTCCTTGGTATCGGCGGAGAGCAGATGGCGCACAGTTGTTGTCCGTCCATTGGGCACTATAATCAACGATTCCTGATCGGTATCCAAGGCGGGACGCTCGCACTCCAGCAGCATGGTATTCAAACGTGCACAAATGTCACGCGGCGCTGTGCTGACCTTTTGGGAGCAGCATGCATTTAAATCGATGCTGCCCATGGGCGCCTTTTTCTTCTCATCGTCGGGATACTTCCAGTAGCTGAGCACAGAGCCATTTAGATAGCACCAGCGACGATGCCAGGCACCAAAGCCAGATATGTCCTCAAACATGGTAAGGAAACCCTTGTACTCCACACTCACGGACAGCTCACAGTTGACCTTCATGTGAACGGTGCCGTCGAGCGGACTGACGCCAAGGACTTGTGTCAGTGTCCAACTGGTGCGTTGAATCTCACGCAACGAAAATATGGCAAATCCATATTGAACCAATTGTGGCGTTCGCACCACATGCGGTCCAGCTGGACTCTGTACGGGTGGCATAACCAAACGATTTTCGACACCCTTCTTTTTGGGTGTCTTGATGCCACCCTTCTTGTTCACATTGATGTGATACTTGAGCTCATGCGGAAGCTGATCGCGCTGCGCCAGCATACCATAAATCTCTAACGTAATCTGGGAAATGAAATACAATTAACACTAATCCTTAGAGACACAAACGGATTAACGGCTTACTCGAAAATCAGCATAGACATTGTTCAGCTGCAGCACATCAGGAAATTTGACAGAGAGCAATCCAGGCATTGTTGGCACCGTTTTGGTGGCTAGCACATGCTCATTGTATTTGAGCAGGCAGACCAAATGATGTCCATTGATGTTGTTAGTTGCCATTTTGCGTACATACTCCTGTCGCAGCGGTATTGTGATATCCTTAACAGTGAGCAGACCCTTCTCTTTGGGTGCACCCACAGGACGCACACTGTTCTCCACACGCAAACGTTGCACCTCATCCAAACAGGCTTGACGACGATGTGCTGCATACAAATGTGATTAATGATTAAGTGCAATTGAGAATTTAAAACAATTTTCCACTCACTTGCTAGCAACAAATAGCGTTCACCCTCAACGGATTCAGTGGAGCCAGAGAACTCGATGGTGGCAGCGCAAAGATTAAGCGCCTGACTGGCTTGGCCAATCACCTGCTGCTGTTTGCACACCTCACTCAACAGTTTCTTGATCTTGTCCTGTGCCTGTGATGATTCATTTGAATCACGTGCACTCTGCACCTCTTCATCATCCTCGCTGTAGTCATCGTTGCCAGCTGGAGCTAAAGCAGAAGCAGCTGCAGACGTTTCTCCATGCTGTGGTGAATCGTATTCAAGCTTGTGCTTGGCATGACAATCGCCAGTGAGAGCTGAACGCATGACCTGCTGCTCCCGGCATATCTTACGCACAGGCGTTGAATTGGAGCTCTAAACAAAATTGGTTTAAGATAAGATTAATGTTTCCTAATCAATCCCTTGAAAGCTTACGTTGGCACTCTGCTGACGACGATAGAAGCTGACCGTGTGCACAAGCGTCACCAAATTATCATTGTCCTGATTAACACTCAACTCCGACTTGACGGGCTGTGCACCATTTGGCAGCGGCGTTTGCACATCCATCGCTTCGTGTTGTCCCTCAATGCGTTTACTGGCAGCAACAGCAGCGGGAGTCTTGCGAAAGGAGAAACTATTGGAGGCAGTAGTTCCTTTGCTCTGTATATGTTATATAGAGAGAGGTTGTTAATATAAGCTGGGATTAAGCATAATTTACAATTTCAACTCACGCCAAGCGACAGATGACTGGCATTGTGCTCATCCTCGCTATCGTCGTCCTCCTGCGTGCTGCCATAGTCACCAACTAGTGCTTCATCCAAATAATCATCGATGCCCACTGAGACTTGTGATGAGTTCATTGAGCTGTCGCCGTCGTGACTAAAATAATGATCCTGCTCAGCATAGTGTACCTGAACAAAAGAAAAACAAATAACCGTTTTTAATCACCCGCTGTGCAAAGGATTTTCTTCTACCTGAAACTTACCTTCTTTCCCTGTTGTTGTTGTTGTTTCTCTTTCATTGCAGCCTCGTTGCGTTGCACGGTGTTTAAGATTTCACGGCCAAGGCTGCCGTTGCACATATCGGCGGTGCTGTCCTCAGTCTGTGACTGATCCGCCTCCTCGTTCATCGACTCATCATCCATGCAACTACAATAATAAAAGAGCACAGAGATGAGATTAGTAATTAGTATATATTTATTGGCCTTTGTCTAGTTGGTTTTTAAAGCTATGGGTGCAAAATAAAGTCTAAATGGGTTCAGTCTTAATGGCTACTCAATGCAGAGTAGAAAAAGCAGGCAGGAATAGCATTTGTCAGCGCACCTGTCAAGCTCCTCCTCGGTCTCATCATCGTTCATGGAGGCCGTTGCTGTGGCACAGCAATTGTCGCCGCTTGAGTCAAGATCGGATAAGGCGGGATATAAGCGATCTGTATCCGATTTGCGCGCACGCTTTGATTCTTCGTCAATGATGACATTGCCAGCTGTGAATGAATCAAGTTAAATATGAGGTTTGCATTCCTTGAGCAAGCAAATCTTACGTGAGCGCCGCTTGCTGCTGGCATTTGCCATTGGTGGCGGTGGTGGTGGCGGCATGGGACGCACTACCTTGTTTGGAGCAGGCACAGCGGTTGGTGGAGCTGCCGATTCTATGATTTCCTTTTGCTTATTAAAACGATTGGAAATAATTTGCATATCCTCTTGTCGCTGTCGATCAATATCCTTAATGCGATTCTCAGCACTGGACTGTGCCGAGGCCACCAAGGCGGCCACTTTTTCGCGCAGCGAACTCTCTGGCTTGGGCTGAGGTTTCGCCAAGGGTTGGGCGCCTGCTGTTACCGGATGCACTGGTGCAGCATGTGCTAAGGTATTAAAGGTATTAAATAAGTTTTGAGTTCAAATTCGTTAAGTTTAAGGCTTACGTTTTTGTTCGTCTGCTCGTATTTGGCTAATGCTGGGCGCTGTGCCAAAGGGCGCCTTTGGAAGGATTGCCTTTGAGTTTCCCGTTTCGAAGAGCTTCATGCGCTCCTTTAGAGACAGCTCGCAGGGATCCTTTTGATTGCGCAGCGATGCTTGCGACTGGGCGCCTCCGCTAGCTTTCTCGAATATAGCAGCACGTCCAGAAACCAAACCTGATTTCACAACGTTGGCAACGGGCGCACTGGCTGGTTTAGTTGGAGCAGGAGCCGGTGCTGTCGGATTGCCAAACGTTTTGGCTACTTGGCTGACTGTCGTTGATTTCTCTGGCACGGCAGGTTTAGGAGCTGCCGATGGGGCTGCTTGTGCAACGGGCGCTTCTTTCGGTTTGTCATATTCATAGGTGTGCTTGACTGTTGAGGATTCGCGTCGCTGGAAACCTTGCGCCTCCAATGAGCTCAATACCTTGGCATCCCATTTCAATTGTTTCGTTTTGTTGCTTGCATCCACCACATCGGTTTTGGGTGGTGGTGGCGCTGGTGCCTTGGTTTTGGTTTTAGTCAACCTGTCGCGACTGGGCAAATCCGGTTTGGGTGGCGGCACTGCGTCCAGCAACGGTCGATGCACCTCATGATGCGCCGTATCATCCTCCCACTGATTAATAGTGTCGGCCAGTGCCGCCAGCTTGCCTAGACGCTGCTTACCTCTACGCGGACTGCGCGCCGACAGCGGCCGATCATCATTATCATCATCGTCTCCGGCATGAAACTGTGCCTCCGTACGATGTATGGGCGAGGACAGATCATCCGCATTGGAGTAGAGTGCGCCCATGCGCTGCAATCGACTACGCGAAGTATCACGGAGTCGGGCCAATGGCTGATTGACTGGCGCCGTTCCAGCTGTTGCAGTTGAAATTAATGCCGTTTGTTGCTGTTCGTCCTCGTCACTGCTTGTCATATCCTGCTCCTGAATCTCAACTTGCACCTAAGTGAAACGAAGGCGCAAAAAAATTGTAGCAAAGCAGAAACAAAAGCAACGACACAGGTAAAAAGGGTAAAAACAGACAACAAAGAACAAAGTAAGGAGTTCAAATTGTTGTGAAAAGCCGCAGCTTACATACCCTTGCAATGGTGTTAATGTTATAAATATGATTAATGTATCTGAAGTTAACAAATTTTCTGTCTAAATAACGTTTCATCATCATTATTTTTCTTTCAAGGTGTTACACACTTCATAACATATTCATATTACCCGCAGCAAGCGCATAAAAACACCACCACTTAAAAAAGAAGAAGAAGAGTAAGCGGCAAATGCAAAAACAAAGCGACACACACACGAAAAAAATAAAATAGAACTGAGAAAAAGAAGAAGCAAACATACCCCAATTGGCTGTGCGGTTGTTATATTTATCTCAATGCCCATTTCCATATTCTCCTTGTTGACAGCGGCATAGTGACGCAGCGGCTTTGTGGGCGATGCCTCCAGCTTTGCCTTATCTAGGATAATTATTTTGCCAGAGTTGCTGGCGCTGCTGCTGACAATGCTGGTTATGCTGTTACTGCTTGTAACAGGCACCGATGCTGACGCTGGCGTCACTTTGCTGGCTAACGAAGTCTCTGCTGCTGCCGCTGCTGGCGTCGTCAAACTGCATTCTGACAGTGGGAATTTGCTGGCATTGGTGATGCCAAGGGCGCGACTGCGCTGTTCTGCCTTTTCAAGCATACGCTATAATTTATACAGATTGCATTGCAAATTTTAGTTAGACAATGATTTTTCTATTGTTTGCCTTGTTATGTGGTACCTGAGTAAAGGGGTCCATTGTGTTTTTTGTTGTTGTTGTTGCTGCTGCTGCTGCTATTGTTGTTCTTGCAAATGCTTCTGAAAATGCAAATTGCGCGCGCACTTCTCTTAGTACTAAATTTTTTCTTGCACTTTAATTTAATATTTGTTTAAAGTTGTCTGCAATTTAGTTGTAAACACTTTTTAATCGATTTGATTGTATCTTTGCAATAATGCTCGTCATTCGAAATTGTGCGCGTCGCTTCTTTTTCGCTTGTTCGCGACGTTGAGTTTTTAAATGAGCAAGCGTCGGTATGCCTTTGCTGTTGACAGAGTTGCCATAGCTCAC
Source organism: Scaptomyza tumidula (assembly GCA_035044465.1). Classification (NCBI taxonomy): domain Eukaryota; kingdom Metazoa; phylum Arthropoda; class Insecta; order Diptera; family Drosophilidae; genus Scaptomyza; species Scaptomyza tumidula. The sequence continues at coordinate 14,191,550 of JAWNNW010000444.1, read as the reverse complement.
AACAGACAGCAGCTATCGATCGCCTATGTTACCATTACGTTACTTAACATTTTGCTGAATTGTTATTAACAGCGAACGCTCAAATTTTGTTTGTTACGCTGCCGTTCTTTTTACAAGTCAAAAGTAAACCAATCTGCTGTTATTCTATCTGATTATGTTTGCCTAATTGTAGTCACTGGCTCTTTTAAGGTTTTCTTTTAAGGTTTGGGTGCAAATAGTGAAATACGAAGCGAGTTTGAACTTAACAGCTAAAAACAGACTCCAGACTAACAGAACAACAACATAACATTGCCAGCAACTATCGATTTGTCTTAAGTGAAAGCCGCGCGCGATAACTCTCAGGTGGCAGCACCAAAACAAACAGGCGACAATTTGGGAATCAAAACAAACTGCAACAACAATGGAAACTTAATAATAATAAAATAATATAAGAAGGTTAGTAATTATAACAAGTGCATAAACACCAAACATGACAAAGCTGGCTAACAAATGCTTGTGGTTCAGTTGTTATTGTTGTTGTGCAACGTGAGCTGCTAACAGTGCTGTCAGTTTTTGCTGCCATGTGCAGTATAAACCGCTAAAAAAAGCTAGCCCTACAATATTTTTTCAGTTTTAGAGAATTTCTAACATAATGTCGGCAGAGAAGACAGTAAATTTGCTCTGGAACTGCGCCAAAGAGCTGACCACACAAACACACGCCGAACGCCTGCTGAAATCCTTTTACATGTGAGAACATAACTAAAAAAAAACTCAACGAGTATTGTTTCTCTATAATCCGCTGTCCATTGTTTAGCACTACATGTCGCAAGCTCGCCAGGCACAATGTCCAACTGCCCGAAGAGTGCGTGGGTCCGGCTCGCATGTGCGCCCGTTGCGGCAATCAATGGTGCGACGGCAACTATCGTCTTCAGCTCCAGCCGCAGAGATTGGCGAACAATGCAAAGAGGCGTAGGCAGATTGCCCAGCTGGATGCGGTCAAGGCCAAACGGGAGAGGGGTACAATGAGCACGGCAGCGAGGAAACGAGCCAAATGGCTAAAAAAGCGAATGGTCAGCAATGTGGTATGTGGCTTAGCTTTTTTATGTCATCTTTTTTTCAAACGACAACCATTCATTTTATAGACTCTGGACTGTGAACTCTGTGGGCATAAAACAATGCTGCCGCTGGAAAAGCCGAAAAAACGCACAAAAACCGAAAGCAAACAAACAATGGCAGCAACAACAATAACTAAAGCTGCGCCAACGTTGGGCAAGCGCAAAAAACAGAACCAAAATAAAGACGTCAATGCTGGACTCAAACTGCCCAACAACCAACAACAACAACAGCAAGACAAAAAAGTGACGACAGCGCCCACAAAAAAACCAAAAACAACTACTAAAACACAAGTCCCGAAAGCGAGCACAGTTCACAGCAACAAGAAAAAGAATCAGAAATCGAAAGCAGCGCCGCCAACGCCCGCAGCAGCAACAACACAAAAAACGCAATCAAAAACACAAAAACAAAACGCGCTGCTGCAGCTGGCAGCGCAGCTTAAAGCGCACGCGTCTAAAAACGCTGACAAAACGCCACAGAGTCGCTTGCAAGCGTTTCTCAAGTAAAGTAAAAAGTAATGTTTTGTTTGTTAAGCTTAAATTTAAAAGACTTGTTATTGCACCATAATTAAGCGTTAGCACAAAGTAACCAGCCACTTGGTTGCATGAATCAGCTAAATTGATTGTTGCAAACTGGCTAAAAATGTTGCTGCTCTCTTTGCCTGATAAACGCACACTGGGAACCTGTTGCTGATAGTTTTTGTTTTTGCACGCACGCACACACAAACACACACACACACATGTGCAGTCACGCAATGGTTGTTTGTTCAGTTATCACTGGCGGAGCTCCATTTGACGTTGAGCTGCAGCTCCAAGCTCAAGGTTACCAAGGTTCCACTGTGCACAGTGCACTGAATTCATAATGTATTTTTTTTTGATCGTAGCGCAACATTTAATTAAAATTAAGTTGTTTGCTGTGCAGCACGTCCTTCAGCTATCTCTTTTGTATATCCTGTTATGTGTATACAAATGGGTATCTTAGCTAGTATATACGTAATACAAATCACTTTTTGAAAGTTTAAAAGTTAGTTAGCGAATATGAAAACTTAACAATAAACCCTAAACTTTAAACTGATTACAGGGTATCATTTGTTCTCACACGCAACAGTTTCATGTATATATGTATGTGCGAATCAAGACAGGAACGGGACAGACATCGCCTGAGATTGGCTTTTAAACAAGGCTCGGATTTCTAAGTTACCCCGGCAGAAGCAGCAGCAGCATCAACAACATCTGCCACTGTGTTGTGTCTCTCTTTAGCCGCTGCGGCTGCGGCTGCCGGCAACTTTCTTGTTGACTGAGTGCGCACATTAGAAGATTTCTGGTTTGTGTTTTTTGGTTTTGTTTGCGGGTTTGGTCCAGCCAGTTTTAACCCAAATTGGCAAAGACGGCTAACGACTGGGCAAATGGTATTGCCATACATCTAAAAATTTACATTTTCACATTTTTCGGTTTTATGCAATGTTATTTCCACGAAAACAAATGAATTAAACACAAGAAGAAAAAAAAAAAACAAAACCAAAGAAAGCAAATCGGTTTGCTTCGTGTGGCTTTTGCCTGGGCGCCTTCGTGCATGCGTGCTCGGCTTCGTGTCCCCCACGAACATTGGGAAGCCAACACACAGCGGCTGCGGTTGTTCTAGTCTCTGGCTGCGCCGTTGCTGGCAGTCAGTTGCGTTTGTGTGATTCACGGTCGCGCACACAAAGTCGCGCTTAAAATTTAAAAACTTCGTTTGGTGCGCGCATACACTCACTCTCTCTCTCTCTGGTTTTCAGTTGCGTTCAGTCGCTCTCTTCGGCTTCGAATTCGCAATGAAAAGCGTATGCGTTTGCGTTCGCATTGGTTCTTTGAAGAGCGCAGTGACAGAAAAGCTGTTGTTAAGCTTAAGCAGAAAAGGTGTCAACGTCAACGTCAACGCAAACAACAACAAAGAGCGCCAAGTGTATGGGTAAAAACAAAGGCAAACACATAGTGACAAAGAAAGAAGTGAAAAACCGGATGCAAAAATTAAAAGCATTAATCAAACCAAAAAGAATACAAAGAATTGAATGTTAGAGTTTGGAGTTGCGTCGCAGGAAATCGTTGCATTTGAAAATGACCGGAAACGCGAGACAGACAGACAGTCAGCCAGACACAGATACGCCTGCGCCGAAGTCTGAAACGAAAAAAATATGCCGCTAAATTCCTTCCAAAACTGAAATTCAATACGCAGTGCTAGAAACATGTGTTTGTTTTAATAAAAAAAAAAACGATAGCAAAACTAGCCAAGTGCAATAAACCGAAACTCGAGCTGTGCTAATTTGTCAATAGATATTATATACGGCTGCAATCAATTCTATTGTTTTTTTTTTCATATAGAACAATCGAAACGTATCAAACAAAAAACATTTAGCATCGCCAGCGATGCGAATTACAAAACATTTTCACATTTTGCACAGTCATAAAAAAAAAGTAAAAGTTCTAGCTTCCCCCCCCACTCACCTTTATAGCTCTCTCTGCGTAGCAAGTGCCACAAAAAGAATAAAGGTCTTTCTTTATCAAATCTGATTTGCATAAGCTGCCGTATTTTGTTTTTTATTGGTCATCGACACGCGTTGGCTGTTGGATGAGTCACAATCGGATAGGCTTGGCAAGAGGCCAGCTCCAACTCCGGCAAACAGCTCCAAAAACATTGCTAAGCAGCAGTCACTAGCCCCACTCCCCAACTCTACTGTGTGTTTGTGTGTGTGTGTTTGTGTTTTAAACCACAAGAAAAGAAAAAAAAAAACACAACAAGCGAAACCGCAAATGAGACAGAATAGACAAACAGAGAGACACAACTCAGATATTGCCACACACAAACAATCACACAGACACTAACACACACACACACACGCATACGCATACATGTGTATTGAGATTTTCTCCAACCCCAAAAACAGGCCCCAGAGCCAGACAAGTGCAAAGCGTTCGCTGCATTCACTAATTTTATCTCTCATTATGAAAATCGGCCCCAAAAGCCATTTCGTAATAATAATACTTAATGACACATACACATATGTACATTTGTATGTGTATGTTTATAAACTGCAAGAGAGTTGTATATAAATCGTATATAGCGAATGATGAACAACAACAAAAACAACAAAAAGCATAACGTCATCAACAACGTTGCTGATTTTTCCATAAGCGCCAAACGAAGCGTGCAACAAACCAACAAAAAACAACAAAACAGACAAAAAATACAAAATAAAAACGAAAATTTTTCATCATGCTGCAATTCAGCGAAAACAGCTAGCAGATATACATTTAAGTATTACGTATATATACTTGAAAATCCATGCAATCAGAACCGATTAATGATATGATCATATTAGCTTGTCTTTTAAGATTTAATTAAAACAGCTTTCAACAACTTAAGTTCTAATATAAATCAACTTCATTTGATTAGTTATTAAAACGAACAACATCATGTGGTGTGCAAATTGAGACTAACTGATGCAGGCCGGTTTCTCTCAGTTCGAATCAATGTTAACTGAGTTGCATCTTAAGATCATACTCGTTTGATCTACTATAGATAACATAGATCAATGAGAACTGGAAACTACTTCTAGCAAGACGAGCTAAGAACCATCCAACTGAAATCCTCTCTTGGTTATTTACATTCTCATTGATTGCCGTTAAACTCATATTCTTAACAGTTTTAAGACGACAAAATTAGCATTATTAAGATCAGATCTTGATCTACTTAAATGTAATAACATAAAATTAACATAATTTCAAGTAAATAAAATCGTATCAGGCGTCGTTGAGTATTAAACTGGAACTTTTTTTGAAGTGTTGAAAATCATTAAAGGGTACAAATAAAAGCTAATTTTAGCTCGTTCTATATAAATTGTTACTACTCCACCAATGAAATATTATACAGAAAAGCAAGGTTTCTTACTTGTATTAAACAAACATTTACTGTTACAATAAATCGTGTTGAGGTTTTTAAATCATATAGCTTCCGATTCAGCTGTAGTTTGGTCTCAAGCATAGCTTCTAAAAGTCATTGAACTCTGTTGATGAATAATATTCAAATTCTTTTGATTAAAAATCAATTGGCAAAAGTATCCATCGGCACACCATATAAAGTGAGCAGCATTCATTATCTTGCAAATATATATCTGGCTGTTAATAAAGTACAAACTATATATAAACAATATATTTATACATACATATCCCCCCTTGTTAGCTAGTTATTTTTATTTGAAGCTAGAATTGAGTTAAACAAAAAAACAAATTTTGTTTTCATCTGTTCGACATGAGCTGCCTTTGCAATACATTTCTAAAGCTATAATTGCAATAACGACAACTAAAATTAATCTATTAATAAACACACTGAGTTTAGCTACATTTAAACAGACCCTAGCGCGGATTGATTTTGGTCTGATTTCATTTTCGGCTTCGCTGCGGGAGAGATTTGTGCGGAGTAGAAAAGTATTATTTTTTTGTTCAGTTCTCGGTTTTAAGAACACGCGTAGTACCTGTGTGTGTTTGTGTTTGTCTGTGAAATGTTAATAATACTATTTAATAAATTTTTTTAGTGCATTTATAGTCGGTTACGATGAGTGCATGTGATTTTATAGAAATGTGCTACTTATATTTTGACAGTCAACTGTTAATTGCAAACAAAAACAAATAAAAAAATGTGTCAGTAACATAAAAACAAGCTGGCAGCAACAATAACAAATAACAAATATATTTCCAAATAATCAAACGATCTACAAAACGCCATATAAATCCACACATTAACACTGAACGCTTCCAATTAACGCGTTTTCTTTTCGTTTCGTATTAAATACTTTCAACTATTTACCTATAATGGATATGGAGATAAAGGCGCCTAAACGCGCCGAAATACAACAATTTCTATTGGGTAAGCAAATAGCAACAAAGTAACTATATTGTTATTAACTGACTACTGTAAAATTCATATAAATTACTTATAGGTACCCTGTAAGCTTATCTCAAGAGCGCTCTAAATGTTAAAATCAAATGATTCAAACTTTTTTTCGGTTTACGAAATGAGTAAACTAAAGAAATTACCAAGAAACAATTTGAATTTCATTAAGCTGATATGCTGAAACATTAATTAATGATAACTTTTTAATGCTTAATATTAATTGAGAATTTTTTTTAGAAGTGAATGGTTGAAGAAGTAAGCTTAGATGATTAATGATAACATCAAAATAAGTTTAGGCAAATTACGAAATGGAAATATATTTTTGTAGTATATCAAATTATTAGTGTCGAAAGTTTGTTTGGAAGTAAAAAGTTTCGGACAGTCCTACAAAAATGAATTGTTGCAAAACTAAACTTAAAATAACTAAACTAAAATATTTGAAGCTTTATCATTTCTTCAAAAAAGTCTTTTTACTATAAGACACTCTTTAAAAAATGTATAAATAGTTTAAACTGGCCAAAAGAAAAGGTAAACTAAGAAAAATATCATGTAAACGAATAAACTTTCCTTGAACCATTAAAAACCTCTTTAAACTTAACTATTTGAAGCCTTATCATTAATTTTAAATAGTCTTTTCCACTATAAGAATAACTTTACTACCCTCATTTTTATCGAAAATATGTTAGTAAACTATCCAAAAATAAATGTGTGAATACTTTGAACTGCCCAACATAAAGATAAGCTAAGTAAAAGTCATGTAAAATTACATGTAAATTAAACATTACTTCAACTTTCCTTATACCATTAAAATCCTATTTAAAGCCTATTCATGAAAACTTTATTAACATTTAACTCTCAACAACTTATGAAATATTTAACTTAAACATCACTTCAATTTTCCTTAAGCCATTAAAAACTTATAAACATTCATAAAAACTTTATTAACAATTTTTTTATACCGCTTTTTCAACCCCTTTTAACACGCGCTTTTTGCAATTTAACTAGACATTAAATAAATACCCCCCCCCCCTCCCCCTCAAAAAAAAACTAACATTAAGCAATTATTTGCGCTGCTAAAATAGAAATTAAAGTAGCTACGCGTTTACGAATATATGTGTATCTAGATAATTTAAAAGGCATTGTTAATTAAGCTTTGAGCAACTTAAAAGCTGCTTTTTAGCTGCCAAAATCATCATCAAACAAAACAAACGAACTACTTGTAAACCAACAACAACAACAAATCTTCAAGCTGTTGTCTGCCCAGCGGGTATATACTTACGTATATATATAATTTTCTTTTTCGTAAAACAACAGCAACAACATTAATAATAACCACAGACACAATATTATATTGACTCATGCCTTAACGTTGAAGCTGTGGCTGAAACAGCTCTTAACTTGGCTCACTTTAATGCGCTTTGTTCTTTTTGTTTATACCCTTAGCCCATTGAAAATGGATAAAAACGGTATATTAGTTGTGTGCAAAAATATGTTACAGGCAGAAGGAAGCATCTCCGAGCTCAAAAAAATATATATTCTTGTTCAGCATCAACAGTCTTAGCCGATATGGCTATCCGTATGTCCGTCTGTGCGTCGATCTCAGAGACTGTAAGAGCCAGAGACTCCAGATTTGAAACATAAGCTCGCCTAATCCCTGGGCAGTGCAAGTTTGTTCCAAATTTCGATAACTCTTTCCGTTTCCGATCTATGCATGTGATCGATAACAAGAAAATCTTGAATTTGGAAAACTTTGAGACGGCGTTTGAAACATTAGACAAGATAATGACAATCTTTTGAGTTCGGTTTGGAAACACTGGAGATATGGAACACATACGAGGCTTTAAGGCTCAGTATGTGGTTGAGGGTATCTTCTAGTCGGGATTTCGCGAGCCTTTTTACTTGTTCTTCTCTGTCTGGTATACGAGATACATTTTTATTGAAACCATTTTTCTCGTTTCTTTGCTTATTCGTTTATATGTGTTTTGTTTTGTTTTATATGCATACATACATAGTATAGACGATTGGATATGCCGCCAAACTATGCCCAAAGCGATTGTTTAAAGCCCTTCTCTTAATGTGCCGGCATTTGAGTTAGCTAACAATTGAACTGGTTATTCTATTTAAACAGACAATATGTAACAAATGGTTTTAATGGAATATAGTTTACATAGTTTATTACTTAAACAAAGTATACATTTTGATTAACTTAAGTTAAAAAAATTAAATTAAACCTTTATTTTGGTTCTGTTTCTATATGTTTGAAATTTTCACACTCCTGCACTATTAATGATCTTATTTGTAACTTGTTCCAAGCTTCCTGTTCTTAAATGTAATAAATTTAATCGAGTTTGTCATTCCTGTGCTGTCTAAATTTGTAACTTTTGAAGATTGAAATCTAAATTTTTGTGTAATAGTTAAAAGAACCGTTTTCAATGTCAAAGTTGTGGTGTAAACTAAAGAGTGAGGCTAAGAGTAACTTTACGAAACTAAAGAGAAAACTTTTAAAACTAAAGACAAAATTGTGTAAATACTAACTTAATTCAAAGCATATTTAAAGTGTATTTTAAGTTCGTTGCAGTCTCAATTCGTCAAGTATCTTATACTAATTACGTAGTGGTCAGACGGTTTGCGTGTTGAAATTTTTAACAAGATTTCTTTTGCAAATTTGCTGTGGCTTAATACATTTAGTTATTTTTGTGTTTTTTTTTACCGTTAAAACCTACTTAAGACGGCTGCTCGGTCGGGCTGGGCTAACTCGAAAGTAGACTGTGCTCAGTGAAATTGGTTTTAATTGCTGCGGTCAATTCGCAGTTGACTCTTGTTGTTCATTCTTTTGTTGTGTTTTATGAGGTCATAACAAGTAGCTGGCTGGACGGCTGGCTGGCTGTCATTGCAGCATACATTCCTTCTCCTGACTCATCCCAAGAAGAAGATCGAAGAAAGAGCGCGCAGCGCATAGCGGCGGCAACAGTTAATTGCCCACTCCCCAAGTGGGGCTGTTATGGAAATTGCTTAACGCGTATATAGCAGCAAAAACTATAGCTTGCTGTGGCTCCTCGGCCATTAAGTCCAATGAGGCGTTTCAAAATTAATGGGCAATAGACGCAAACTATACGCGCGCGTCTCTTGTCCATATTTAGCCATAAGTGTGCATTAGAATCATTGCTTCAACTTACACTGATAAAAAACAAAAATAATTATCAACAGAATTTTTGATTAAGCGGATGTTAGATGGATTTTAATGGCAGGCAATATTTTTCCTAGAAATTTATATGCCCGAATTTTGGATATTTTATAATTTGTCAAATATTTATCTTGTTTTTTTTTCACTCACAGTTCTTAATTTTAAGCAATACTTTAACTTAAAGATTTTTAGCTTGAAAATTTATATATTTTATAAAACTGTGCACTTTTAACAAGAAAAATCTACTTTAAAACTAGTTTAAGCTATCAAAAAACCATTTTCTGAGTATGTTTCAGACCAAACCTTTCTTTGTTCACATTAAGACGTAATTATACCCTGATCCCATTAAAAATTGGAAAAAAGGGTATAATGGTTTTGTGCAAATGTATGTAAAGGGCAAAAAGAAGCAACTCCGACCCCATGAAGTATAATATTCTTGATCAGCAACGAAAGCCGAGTCGATATAGCCATGTCCGTCTGTCCGTCTGTCTGTCTGTCCGTCTGTCTGTTTGTCCGTCTGTGTGTATGTATGAACGCATCGATCTTAGATTCTATAAGAGCTAGAGCCTCCAGATTTTGAACTTAAGCTCGCCTAATCCCTAGGCAGTTTAAGTTTGTTTTAGATTTTCGATTAGTCTTCTTGTTTCCGATATACACATGGGATCAGGGTATCGTCTAGTCGGGATTTCTCGACTAGAGCCTACTTACATGGTTTTAGTTTCCAAAATGTTTATAAATTTTATATACTTATGCTTAAAACATCTAATTAAAGTAGAGAGAAACAACCAAACCGTATACCAAAATGCATTGAACTTACCAATTTTTAACTGTGTACTTCTATACTTATACTTCTTGCGACTACTGCGCTCTTCACTCCTCTCTTGCAGACGTGCGTGCACATTTTCGATCTTCATTGAGTACGCCGCAGTATGAGAACACCTCAAATTTGTTTCGTGCGACAGCCGCAGAGCAAACGCATGAGCTGCTCGAACGTTGCGATATGCTGTTAGCCAGCTATACAGTCTCACAGGCGGCAATAGCGACAGCAACGGCAGCAATTGGCTCGTCTTCGGCAACAGCAGCAATATGTGATGCTGACCAAGTGGCAGCCACTAAATCGAATGGCTACGTGGATAACAACAAAGTGGGCGCTGAGACCGGTTGCTATCTGGAGATGGCGACGTCTCCATCGTCGTCGTTGCCGAGGAACTCGCGTAAGTCAATACCAACAAATACATATACGTATATGTATGTATATATAGTTATCAAGAGACATGCAGTAATTGACTTTAATTGCAGTGTCCGCCTCGCGGGAGTATATTGATGTGGGCAACAATCCAACAACGCTGCAGACTGCTGCTGATAATCTTTTCGAGCCAACATCAGAGCTCCAAAACGAGCAGGATCATGACCAGCAACTCTATGACATTGCCCACGAATTGTTTATCAATTGTCCTTTTGATAATCTACCGGCCGGACATTTGGCTTTGCAGCGTTCCACCAAATACGGCCAATTGCTGCGAATTGAGAAGCGTCTGTTCTTTGATTATACCAAGAAATACTATTGTGGCATTGTGAACGGTTGGTTGCTCTGCTATTCGGATGGGCCAACATCAAATCGTCCCTGCAGCAGTCTCTATCTGAAGAGCTCAGCGATTGAGGTGGAACACTTTGGCGATGGTAAACGTCGTGAGTTATGCTTCCAAATCACCACCGCTGATCCCGGTGTGAAGTTTATGTATCAGGCAAACAATGAGGTCGATGCCAAAGAGTGGATTCATGCCATTGAGGCGGCCATACGTGGTGATGCCATCGCTCAAGCAACATTCAATTCGTTACGCAAGCTGCCAACACCACCGCTAATGCGAAAATCGAGCTATATATCGGCAAAGTCAATCACTGATAGCATATATGAGGAGCCATCGCCCATTTATAATATCGGAGATGATGTGACTACAACGACGACGACCACGACGACGCCACCTGTCCTGCCCGAGAAATGCAATAGTGCTTGTGCGCTGGCCAAACGTTTCGATTATGATATACCAAAGTGTCCGCCACAGCCGTTGGCCATACAGGAGGAGGAGCCAATAAATACTGAAGTGGAAACTGCTGAACTGCTCAATGGCAGTGTTCCTGCTATCCACGATCTAAAGTCATTGGTACTCGAGCTTAAGCCATGTTCACATGAGCTAAAGCCACAACCATCCTGTTTGCATGACAGCTTGGTAATGGATTTTCAAACAAATTTGAAAACGGTGCACAGTGAGCTCTCTAGTCAGCTGACAAGTCCGGAGCGTTTGAAGAAGGCCATTAAGAAAAGCTACTCGTGCGGTAACAGTGAACCAGAAATGCTATCACTTACTAATCCACAACCCACAGCTGTCACAGTCAAGGATCAGAAGGATCAGAAGAAACAGCGCAAATCCCAGACACCACAAAACAGTCCACAGAAGACGCCCAGCAAAGATTGTGATAAGCTGGCACGCAATTGGTTTCTCAGTCGCCTTAACAAAACTAGCACGGCACAGAGTACACGTTCCGGCGGCAACAGTGGGGGCGGCGGCGGCTGCGGCATTGTTAATGTGAATGCAACTGGTACACCAATAAATGCCAAGTGTAAGCAGAGCGAAAAAGAAAATTTGCTCAATGGACTCGATCTCTGTGATGGCAACTATGATCCGATACTTAACGAACAACATACGAGCAGTAATCCAACATCGCCATGCCTCAAATCCGATTCGAAGAGCAAGGTGAACATGATTATCAATCAATTTGAGAGCAGCGGCCATCTATCAACCATGTTCAGTGTGGAGGCATTGGCTGCCAATGCGCTTGCCTCGCTCACCTCCTTTTGTGAGAGCGATAATTGCAACAACTATGAGCCAATTATGCCACTTGCAACGACGCCGAGCAGCTTTCTCAAAAAGGTGTAGAGCCGTCAACACATACACATACACATACATATGCATAAACATATACATACATATAAACACATATTTTATAAGGCTAGATTTTTCATGTTATTCCTCAACATTGACATAAAATTTATAATATCAAAACATTAATTTGTTAATATACATAAATGAGTTTGTGAGATAGTGTTTTTAAAACGCTTTACAGATTGGATTTGAAGCGAGGTAGTTTTTCTTATTTTCCATTCTGTTTTGTTTGCTGCTGCTTAAGCGTTGCATATGCACTGGGATTATGATAGAGGGAGATTATTATCATACACATTTAGTCTTTACTTTCACGATTAACTTGAGAGTAACGCGAACTGGGTACATATTGCATGTCGCTATCCGCGCGTTGAGATTCAATTATTTCGACAAGTGCATTGCGTTTACGTTCATCGGCCAATATTATCAGCTTGTGGGGTGATTCCTTTTTGGAGAACAGTCCCAACACACGTTTGCCTTCAACGCGGTTCAGCTTAAATTGTACACCGCGCGGAGTGGCGACAACTTCTTCAATTTCGTCCCACTGATACGACCACAATGACTAAAAGAAAATGTTTGACTTTTAATGTTGAACTGCAACGATATAAAAAGTTAAACCAACAACTTACCCCCCAAACACCAAACATATCGTTGCGCTGTACGTAGAGCAGTCGATGGTTGGTGACAATTAGATACTCAGATTTTTGCAAAATTTCCTCGCAGTGTATAAAGCCGTCGGTACTCGAAAATTTGCCCTTGTCCACCTCTCTGTAAAAGTTAATAAAGTAACATGTCACAAATATAGTTTTCAGCCAATTAAAACTTTTGTAACTTTTTAAATATCTAGAAAGAGCTCAACTGATAACGTTACATCGATATCGATATAAATTAGGCCAACAGCTGATTGGCGTGAGTGCTGCTTGGTGTTATGTAATTTGGCTTGTAAAAAATATATAAAACATAATTCATTTTGGAGTTCTGCTACGCCAATCAGAACATGCTGTATAGTTTTAGCTTCAATTCAAGTTCGTACATATGCATAGCACTGGGGTTTTTTTAAAAAAGTGTTTCCAATCAGAAATAATATATAAATGTGTGGACACACTGGATCGCAGTGTTGGTCAATGGCAAATACAAACTTGCAGATCGGTAAACAAGGATTAAGAAAACCAAAAAAAAAATAAAAAAGGCATTTTGCCCATCCTAACAGTTTATGTGTAGTTAGTATAGCATAACGATATAATTAGTAAGTTAGTGTAGTTTAGTAGTAGTTTAGTTTAGTATATATGTTGCTGACACCTACTTTAGCATCTTGTTGCCCAATGCCTCACTGGGGCAATAGGGTCGCAGCACATTGTCATTATGAAGGAAACGTGTTGGACGCAAACGTTTGGTATCCTCGCCACTTTCAGTGGCACGTTTGACTGCCTCAAAGCTGCCGCTGGCAAAGTCAACAACACCTGCCGTCGGTCGCGCCACCAGACCAATGGCGCCCTTGCCCAGACCCTTGAAGAAACCTTCGACACCCTCCTCGCGAGCGCCACTCACGGGCTTGGTAACAACTCCCGTAACGCCATCAACAAAGCCCTGCAAGTAAAGGAAATGAGTATATACGGAAAAAAGAACTTGCTGTAATTTACTCACCATGACCAGACCCCGGCCACTGCGCGCGATGCCTTCGTGGAAGTTCTTTGGCTTATTGTGCATGCCCTGACGGCGTTTCCGTTGGTAATCATCGTCAAATGTTAAGGCAGCGAGACCCTTGCCCATGGCGCCAGTGATTCTAATGAAAGAATAAGCAACTTAAATTTGAGTTTCTTGTAGTTGTTGGAGTTGAAACTTACTTGGACATGGCGCCAGCAGCACCACCTACAGTATGGCCAAATAGGGACTTAACGCCCAAAACGAGACCCTCGGCAAATTCTCCAGGTCCTTGAATGGCGCCCTATTTAATTTAAAAATATAGTTTACTATTGAAACAGTGACTTTGCATATAAGAAACTAACCTGGAACGGTTCGTAAAACAAATCCTCAACGCCCTTTTTTAGGCCCACCACCAGTCCATAGGGATTGCCCAATACATCGAGACCCAGAGCCAAGACATACAGCTGCTTCAACGCCTGGCCCGTGTAATGTGAGGTGACCTCGCTGACAAGCTGATGCTGGGTAAAGAACTGATATTCACGCTCAAAGAAGCCCAAACGGAAGACGACATCATTGACATCGGTCAGCGTAACGCCTACGCCATGAACCAGTGTACCCAAGAAGCCTGGCAACGATGTTGTATCAGATCCGGCCATCGAAAAGCTGACATGTATTTTTAGTGGGCCCAAATGCAGATTATCATAGTAATTCTTAAGTTCCTGCTGCGAATGCTGCTCGAAGAATATCGACAGTGGTAGCTCAATGGATTCCACATTTTTGTGGAACAATTTGGCTGCGGTTTCGTCGCTCACATCTTTGGCAAACATCACCGCAATTGCGGTAAGGAACAGTATGTCTACCTTGAAGTGGAACTCCTGTATCAGTATGGTCGCATACTTATACTGCTTCACATCCGAATTGGGTATGACGCGCTGCACCATGCTGCATTCGATGAAAGGCTTCATTGTAATAGAGCTTGCCACACTCTTGGGCGGCGCAATTGGCGCCAATACAACAGGGAATATTGGATCTGGACACTGGTTGTCGATTTGTATACGATTAATTTTCAGATGCAATTGATATTGGAAAGGTGAGGATTTCACCGACATCCAAATGGCCGGATAAAAGTTACGTCTGAGCTTTCGTTCAACATTCTTTGTCATCGTCATTGCATCAAAGTTGAGCTGCATAGAAATACCAACAGTTTAATAACTCTAGAAATACATTGAATATAATTTCCACTGCACTTACTGGAAATTTGTTGTCTAACATATATTTCTGTACATCCTTGACTGCTTTGTGTGCCAGATAACGTGTATATTCAGCCTCGATGAGTTCCGAATCATGTATGGTCATTTCTTTGAAACGTTTTTTAGTCGGCTTGCGCGCCTCCCATATAATACCCGAGCTGGTAACGCCCAAATATAGTATATCCAAGCCTGTCTCATTGTTGACCAGTGAGAAACCGATGCCGTGTATATGCAGATCAATGCTACGCGTTATCTTTTGCAGCGCGGCGGTGCTCTCGGTTCGCTTAGCAATCGATTCAATCTCCGTGAAGAGCAGCACACGCTGTGTGCCATCCAAAAAGGAAACCCAATAGGCCTTGCGGTTATTATGCAACCTGCAAAAGATTTCGTATAAAGTAAATATTACATTTCCATAGTTTGCGTTATGAAACTTACATGACTTTATCAATTTGATCGCGTTTTAGATCGGTTTCCTGCTTGTCCTTGCCAAAGACTAACATCTTTGGACCCGTCGGATCACCCCATGCAAACAAGGTGCTATGCATGGGCTTTAATATGTGCTCGTCCTTGGTGTTCTTCTCGTAGTAGACAATTTCTTTGCTGGTATGATTGATAAGCAAGCCAGGTGCCTCTGATGGCTGGTATTCCGTGAAGGTGATATAGACGCCACCCTCAGTGGTCTGAACATCTACATTAACGCCACCGTAACGATTATCTGTGAGCTTAAGCAGCGTGCACGTAACCTCCGTGTAGTCAAATGCTGGCGTTGTTCTGTTTTCCACACGAACGATAAGCTTGTGATTGGAATCGTTTTTGGGCCAAATCGGCTGATACTCTTGGGGCTCGAGTGCTAGCCAGGGATCGCCTGGACGTTTCAGTTCTTGTAGTTCGATCTTGAATTTACACTTGTTGTGCACAATATAGAAAGGTATGAAGGTGATCTGTTTGGTGAGCGAGTTCTCCGTCAAATGATTGTGTACGCCAATCTGATAGCTTTGATTGTTGGCTTGGCAAGTTACGGCACCAATCGAACCGGCAACATCCAGTGGTATCTTCTCACTCCACTCGCCGCTATCAACGCGTATCGTGGCCTTTTTTTTACCAAAGAACATCTTGTCGCGGAACGTGAACAGTATGGGACCACTGTACTCAGGTGGATGATATAACACTTCGATTGATGACATGTCTGTTTTGTAGGTAAGCATCTGTCCAGTCTTGTTGATCATCCAGAACGGACTGTATAATGTCAACATAGTGCTGCCGAACCGATTATCTGAACTGCATTTCAAATGCAAATATAAAGTTAAAGATTATCTCAAGTAAAAGTGATTCTAGCATCCAGCTTACCGCACATATAGTTCCATATCCATTTTAACATCAGAATCATAAGAGGAAAACTTCCAAACAAAAACTTCGCCTAGGTTATCAGAAATATCGGTGGTATACGACCAATCTTTTTCCAGATATTGTAGCAACTGCATGGAAGTAATAAATATATGAAAAAAAGGCAAATTAAGTTTTTTTTTTGTTAACTTACGCGCACAACAAGCACACTCCTCGGTGTGTTGCCCCTTTGGAACATACGAACTGTTGGCAGATGTAGCACATGGCCTGGATTTACTTCCTTTTCGCCATAATCGAGGAAATCCTCTTTCTGGTGACGCTCCTCTTCATCAGGTGCAGAGTAGTCCGTTTCCGAAAGACCAAGATGCCCGGAGCAACCGGCGACAGAAACTTTAATATCAATTGGCAGCGAATTGCGCAGATAAAGCGGCGGACGAAGGTGAATCGTGTAGGATGCGCTCATGAGCCGATACTTGTTACTATTCTCAAAGTAAATCTCGTGTTTGCGACGTCTGGCGTTTATGTAGAGTGCTTCATAGGTAGTTACAGGATCACATTGTAGCTGATGAAAATATTGCATATCCGAAAGACACGCATTCCAAGAAAGGCCCTGCACAGATATCTTATAACCCTTTACCGAGAAGTACAAGTCTTTCGTGTCCGCATAGATGGCATGCAGCGGAACATGGAATATTTGACCAGGAAGTGCATTGCCAATAAGTATATAGCTGTTATCAGTTTGTCTGCGGCGATGGATGCCGACGGGTGTCGTAAAATGATTAAATATCTGTGGTCAACAAAAAAAAAACACAAATTAAGAGAAAACACAAATAAAGCTTAGATATAGATATAGGTTTTTGTACGTACTTCAAGAACACCGTGAATGTTTAGTTTGGTTGTACCATATTCGTGCTTCACCTCGGAAACAACGGCCCACTGTTCATGAAAGCCTTTACGGGACAACGGGAAGTATCGCGTATCAGCCTTGCTGACAGGAAGAACGATTTCAGCGTCGGTGCCGTTTATCTAAAAACATAAAGCGCATTGTAATACTCAAGAAACATGAAATGCGCAAAGCTTTAAGTACCGTCACATAGATACTGTAATCGTCGGCCTGTTCCTCTGATACTGTGCTCAAATCCTTCGTTTGTAAATAGGCGCGTCCGCCTGCCGAAATCATGCAGTTCTGTATAACAGTGGGATCGACCAGTTCACCCTTACCACCAGTTTGCAGCCTTATGGCAGTGTTTGCTGCATTTCCGCCGCGATGCACTTCGTGCAGTGTAAAGATGCCCTTTTGCAGATTTAATGTGATGTCGAAACCGGTATCATTCTCCACAACATAGGGAGCGATAACATCTGGTTTGCTCAGGCCCTTGTCGTCGATGGCCTGCGAGAAAGCCTCGCCCAGCTCACTGAGCAGAGTGACGCACGTTTTGCTCAATGTTATCTCTAGAGTCTCCTTGGAATGTATGCGTACATTCATCGCTTGGTTCTCCTCGTCTTCATCGAATTCGTTTTTCACATTCTCCAGCTCAAGATCAAACTGCAATTCCCAGGGTATATATTCGCTAATGCCATTGCGTCCCATCACTTCGTTTAGTTCTATGATGGGCTCCCACTCGGCCAGGAATTGGTTGTAGTAGTTCTTTAAAATTTAACATTGATAAATCATTCAAAACCATTAGATTTCATTATCAGACATACCATGTTTAACGTCAAAGAGCCGTGGGCGCTAAGATTGTTACTCCAGTTATTGAAAACCGCCGTCATGCGTGTATCGAGCGAGATAAGCGGCTTTGTGTAGTAGCCGACGCCCGATTCAATGACAATCGTTATACTTGGTACCTCAATCACGCACTTCTCCGTCTTTTGCCTTCCCATTTGAATTCCATATTCCATTGATAGCGCATCAGTTCCGTCTTCCACTTTGGTAAACCAATAGGTACGTGAATTGAACGCTTTCGGATACCATATATTCGTATAATCCGCTCCATCCTTCATAATGGCCGCTTTTTCGGCGGCACCGGTGCTAATGCTCACCATTGCCTTGTTAAGCAATTCAATAGTGGCCGGCGATATATTGATTATAATATCACTTAGTTTTAAGCTAATGTGCATGCCCTGCTCCTCGGGCGTCGAACCCTGCAAACTAATTACACACGGATGTAGAATATAGTGACGTGTTAGTTCACGACGCTCGGGCGAAAAGGCACACATAAATATCTTGAGCGCATCTATTTGGCCATTGACAATCTGCTTATCGCCAATGGAGCGATAATTTAGATGCGCTTGAGCCTGTATGAATAAAAATATGGAGGTTAACAACTAACAATCATTCATGGTAATACGAAAAAGCGACTTACGTTAAAGATTATTGCATTGGTGTTCAGATCATCCAAGCTTTCCACCAATATAATCTCTGGCTGATCTATATGCAGAATAAGATTCATCCTTTTCTTGCCCTCTTGATGAGCTGAAGTTGCATATGGGAAAATTGATGATGATGGAAGGTGTTAAATCATATACATACATAAATTATATTACACATACTTAGGTATACTACATCCTTTGTAAGACGTGCACCTTCGCGTACTGTAGATTCCATTATGGGAGTAACCCGTGTAGCTTTGGTGGGCTCTATATCACTGGGCAGCGCCAGGAACGTTGTCAACTTAAGCATAAAGTCAATACATACGATCATATCAAAACTACGAATGTGTACTTCAGCTGTAAAAATTAAGATCAAATACATAGTTTATAAAAATAGCAAATAATAAAGTTTTAAAAAATATAAAAAATATTACCAAAGGTATCATTCTCTTTAATGATGGCAGTCACATCGACCATAAAGTTAGGATTTTCAATACATTGGCGAATGTCAGTGTCCTTTTTGCTTGACGGTTTCACATCCCAATTTTTGCAGCTTAAATACTGACGAATCATACTTTTGTTGTTTGGCCGCGTGTCATTCAGTTGAATGTTGCAAAGGACAACGGAAATACTTAGCGTACCGGTGTTCAGCTGAGTGCCTTTTACAGACAACAAGTAAATGCCGAAGCAAGCCAATCCGCTATTTTCAACTAAAACGCGATAACAAAACTATGATTATTGGTTTGTTCCCGTTGAGAGAAACTATTAACTTACACTCCATGAGATTGACAACGACGCCATCAAATTGGAAATTAAACTTGAGCGATTCGTAGACCTTTTGGTTGGGTGCATTGGTAATAACTGGACTTGATGCTCGTGTTCGGCGTACTTCCGATACGGCAGTCATACGGGAAGGCCTTTCGTTTAGTGGCTTTTTTTGTTCGAACTCTATCTGGCCTTCGCTTAAATTACGATTTAAGATGGACATAACCAAAGCATAGTCATCCATAAAGAGAGTTAGCTGTAATTTACATTGATTCAGTTGTGATTAAAGTTATGATTATATTTTATCACGTTACCTCAACGGACTTCAGGTGACCCGACAGATTGAGTTCTGGTATCTCCTTGTACCAAGAGTTTGACAAGTTGCGTACAATAGATAGGGTAAAGCTCATCGGATTCATCATATTGTGTGTGGATTTCATGCCGAAGGCCGCGTCCACTTCTAAGAAACAAAAAAATAAAGGAAATGTTATTATCATTTAAAAATACTATGTGTATTCCATGTGCTCACCATCGAAAGACGTTTCGTTGCCATCCAAAATGGTTACCTTGGTGATCTTAAAATCCTTAAGCTGCAGCTTAATCTCATCAATAACGGCTGTGTTCTCCATGTCGGGCACTACCACCTCACTCGTGTTGTTTGCCATCTCCAACAAACCCAAATCGATGGCCAAAGCTCTTCTGCTCAGCGAATCCACAGGCACAACGATAATGGGCGCCTTAATGCGCACATTAAGCTTCATACGAGTCGCTTTCTCATAGACATCCATCGTGGCCTGACGAGCAGATTCGGCGGCAGCTGCACTGGCATTGCTAATCGCTTCCATCGCTGCTTGGAAGTTGTTCGCGAAGTGCTACAAAATAAATATAATATGAATAACTGCGAATGGAAACCTACGACGTGAAACCTACGACAACACCGGCGACAAACCAGTTCAGGAATACAATTTTCATGCAGCCAATGTCGACAGTGATTTTCATATCATCCGAGCTGTAGTTGTGCGTGTATTCCTTATTGTAGAGCACTACCTGACAACTGAAGACATCCTGGCCCACCATGCTTAAAATCTACAAACAAATATATAGAATTTTAAAAACAATTCATGTTCTCTACAAAAACAAAAAAGTGTATCTCTTACATTACTGTGTATTGTTTTTGGGTTTAGATCGGTAAGCAAAATGTCCTTGAGGCAAACATTAACTTCGGTGTAGGAGCTTTTTAGTGTTACATTTGATACAAAATCTTTCACGTTCATCAATGCCAGGGGACGACTCTTTGTGGTAAGTTTGAGGCTAACCTCATTGACATTTGCCACCATTCGCATTTTGACACTTTCCACAACAGCATACCGATTAGAGGTCTTGGAGCGACGAGTCGACATTTGTGGTCCAGTCATTATTGTTTCGGCATCCTCCATTATGACCTGCAACTTGTGCTTTATTCCGTCGCCATCGCCGGCGGAGGCATAGCGATCTCTGGGCTGCATGTCTTCCAAAATTATTGAGAGACGATTTTGAAAACTGCTTGATATATTCAACAGACGCAGCAGGCACTCCTGATGCAGCACAATGTCTAGGACCTCAAAATTGACAACTACCATCTGCTCGGTGGAATTGTATTTTGTGTTAAATTCCGGAGATGTTTTATCAGCCAATGTATAGTTGATTGTCAGCAGATATTTGGAATCTCGAGCATAGCTTGGCGTATTAATGATGTCTAACGCATGCTCCTTGTCTTCGCGACAATCAAACTGTTTGATATTAATGCTGCCCAATCTGAGGAGGAGAGATAAATAGATTTACTTTAAGTAAAAGAACAAGAATTTCACAAACAACTTACTTGACGGCGGCAACGGTTTCAAAAGTGCGCTGTGCCATGTATGCTTCTACCTGAAGCACCTGCAGCGAAAGTATATGCTTGGAATGTCGATCGAAGCGCTGTACACTATCCACATCACTAAAAGTCACCAATGCCGAGTTTGTTTCCCGCACTATGGGAATATTTTCCTGCTCTTTCGTGGTTTCCGGCACCATGGAAATATCTTCCTCCTCTGGCGTTATGAAAGGTGTATCCGAGTCAGCAGACGATCTTGTTTCGTACATCGAAGTCGACTGGTACAGTACCAGAGAGAGCTCTTTAAGCGAGAAATTCACCTCGACATTGGTGTACTGTGTGAGCTCTTCGTCGATAAGCGTCTTAGCGGACGTTGCTGCGGCGGTGCGTCTCTTCACTTCGCGATTAATTAAATTTGATATGGAGCTACGCGAGCTACGTTGTAAGACGGGTTCCTCTTTAGCCGCATTGCTCTCTGGCAATGGAATGCTGATGGCTACATCAATTGCTTCCAGCACGCGATCCTCTGTGATATTCACTTGCACCGCAGGCAGCACAATATCCACCTTGATCTTGGGCATACGCGGATCGTTGTCGAGCACACAGAGTGCAGCAGTCAGCTGCACCGATGTTGGCTGCAGCAAATGCATATCTGTTGAGACAGCCATGCTGAGGACATGTTTCCATTCCTCACGTGGACGCACCGCCAACACTTGTATATCGTTGATGCTTACCATGAACTTATCATAGGCATTTTCCATAACAGTTTTCAATATGTCTTCCTGTTCTTGGCCCTGAGTGGTCAAAGTTTTAATCATATTTGTGGAGCGATGATGAGGTGTTGTTGTCACATGCACCTGACCCAAACTGATTACAATGAGTGACTTTTCATTCTGTACAAAGAGTCCGCCATGGGGCACTACTATAATGTTAGGCATAAGCAGAATATCCGCATCTAGCACCGATTTTTGATCGATCACATATTGCATGCCAGTAGCGGATCGTTCCTTAAAACCACCTAACTTGGACGAAGCCGATTCCTCAATTTTCGATAGATTCACATCATCCGGCGGCTGAAAGATTTTTAGCACGCTCAGTATTGTCTCAGCATCGTAGATGATGTGTAATGGCCTGGCAACGACTTTGACACGCTGATTGCACAGCTTATCAATGGGATTTGTCTCGAAGAATATGTCCAGAAAATTGAATTCGTCGGTTATAATGGATTCGACCAGCATGGGCGTGTAATCATCCCGCGTTAAACCCGTCATCTTCAGTGACTTCATGCCAGCAGTAAAGCTTATAGCTTCAGCAGCCGGTCGTTGCGTTATTACCGCCGTCGCCATAGAAAACTTGAGCAGCATTATTGATGGGAGATTGTGATAGTCCACAGTGACGCTGTCATCCGTTGCATTTTCTTGATATAGGCCCACATCGAGAGAGATTAGTTTGAAATTCATTATGACAGCCACATAACTTTCGGGTATATCTTGCGGCTTAACATTTTCCTCATAGCCAATGGCTTTAAACAGTTTAGCCTTCTCTTCGGGCGTCATTGCAGCCTCAAATTTACGCACTGCAACAAATGTGATTGGTAAGCATTTGAATGAAATACATTGAGTTCATTATGTTACCAATATTTTCACCGGTGCCTGTTTCTTCCTGTTTCTTGGCACCACCTCCCCACCAGCCGCCAAACCAGCCAGCCTTTTGCTCTTTTGGCTCTGCTTCCTGTGTTTTGACCAATCCTATGTTAACGCGTTGCCGTATTAGCAACAAATTAAATGCATCAAGTTCCTGCTCAAGCATATTACACGTCTCCAACAGCATTTTGGGTGGCTTCTTTGACTGCTCGCGTTCTTTGTATTTCTGTATTAAGAGAATTTGTAGATTGTTTATAGTAATAACTGTTTAAAAACTAACCTCTGCATACGTATTGCAGCGTTCACGATGCTGTTTAATGTACTCCCAGTTCCATGTGCGATTTACACGACGCACATCAACCTCAAGCACAGAGGTAATCGCAAACTGCCACCACTCCTTGTAGTGACCCTTGTAAGCTGTGGGCAAAAAAGACTTTTAAATTGAGCTCTAGTTTGCAACTCTTTTTCAGACTTACGTATATTGTAGGGTCTAAATTCGCGATATGGAAGACCCAGCTGCATGCGGTTCATGGAATCGCCCACTTGCATTAAAGTGTGAAACTGATTGTTGGTCAAACCAACATTTAGTGTTTCCATCTCCAAGCACAAATCAATCTTTGGCTTCTCATATGCCGGCTCATCCAGTTCGGGATTCATGTTAAGCTTCAACTTGGAATTGCAGGAAATGGGACCCAAAACTAAGTAAGAGATAGTCAATATTTGATACTCTAATTTGAATTTAGCTGTTGCGTTGGGCATTTACCATAGCTGTAATTGACGGGCTGATGGTCCTTGCGAGCTATACTCGAACTTAACAGTTCGGCGAGTGTATCGTGTTCCGCTTGCGAATAGAGAGTTGCCTTGCAGTTCATATAGGCTGACAGGCAGGAGAGATTCGCTATTTTAAAGACTTGCGGTGCACGCTCGCTCATATAGCACTTATCCCAATTACTGTCTGTCGTATGCAGTTCCAGCTCGTGCAGCGATATGCCAAACGATATCGGATTTCCTGTCGTTGTGCTATCCTCGTAGCGCAAGTGAACATTACAGATTCGTACCTGCAAATTGTTAACAATTTGTGCAGTTAGCTTCTCAGTGAAGCCAGCGTCAGCACGTGGAACATCTACAAAAGCAAAGAGGTTATTAGATTTGTATATATATTCTCAATGTTTGATTCGATTTTGCGCTTACTCTTCTCCAACTCCTTCTTGCGCGCTGCCTCCAGTGCATTAAGGGCTGCCATTTTAGTTGCCATAGCATATTTGGCTTCTTTTTCGGCATTATAACGGACATTATGATTGGTCGTAACAAGTGCATAAACATCCTCAATATCAATTATCACGGGCTGACTATATAAATTCTTCCAGGGTATTTTCAATACCAATTTACCTACAAAAACATCAAAAACAAAATTAGTTAAAGTAATTACCAGGCATTCAACAAGATATGCAACTTACCCAAGTAGCCATAGACTAGTTGGACGGGCAAATCTAAGTCATCGAGCGCATTTCCACGTATTTTGAGGTTCGTCAAGACCACATCGCCTTAAAAACAATATAATATATAAATAGATATAAAGACATTAATAAATAATTAAATTATGCAATTAGCAAGTTGATTTATTACAGCAAATGCGTTGAAAATTGTGCAAATAAACATAACGGCGCCCAATACGATAGCAGTAAAGATATATAATAATAATACTATCAATCTATATGTATGTATGTTCGTTCATACATATATGTGAACAAATAAGGCTTTATAATTCGACGTGTCTGGCATACGAAGTGTTTGTTATGTCTGGAATGCCAGAAAGAGATACGCATGAAGGCCCGAAATATTTATTAAAATACGTATATAGGTCAATATATTTAACGATCAAGAAACTTAGTCAGCTCGCATACGCAATACGTCAACCATAGCAATCAATTTCTTAAACTCAATTGAAATTATTCGTATTATCAGTAAAAGTAACAGTTTTGATAAGTTGTAGGGAATAGCGTAAGATTTTTTTGATGGCTCTTTAACTGATTATATAAATGAGCCAATTATTGGTTAAACTTAGATATAAGCCCTAATTGTCTATTAAATGTGTAATTCTAAAAGTCGTCAAAGATGACTTATAAAAAATACTGAGAATTCTATAGATTGTGCATAAGTTCTATCGACTTTCTTATAGGGGCAATATATTATAACAAATCAATTTTAAAAACGAAAACAAAAACAATTTTTATGTGCCAGTTGGTGCCGGTTTAAGAGTATTTTTGTTGAGAAATCTTGTTATCGCCAGCCAATGACGCTTATCAGTTAGCGGCCTACTTTACAAAACGTCCCAACAATAAGGTTCAAATGTAGAAGGCCTGCATGAATCAGTTAGTTAAAACGTAGTACATTTTCCATATAAGCACATATTTATTCAATCGTATATTATTTGCTATGGTGATTCGATTGTCATGAATTTGATCATCATTAGGTGGTTCCCCTCGAATTGAAATATTATAATCATTAACTAATATGCGAAGCTAATTAAATGTGAGTGATAAATGAACCTTGAAGATAGGCACACGCTGAAGTAGTTCCAAAGTGGTTCTTGACAATTCCAAATGCAAATCCATGCCATTCAAACAAAAGCTAATAATCTTCAAATTGAAATATATAAAGATGCCATCTATATACATATATATTTAATTTTTTAACCTTTAGACACATCTCATAAAAATGTTTAATTCGACAAAGAATGTATTCATAAGAGGCGTATTATGTCATCAAGTTCAAGGTTAACCAAATAGGTTTGGCAGTCATTGAAGCTTAGAGAGACGAAACAAACCAGTTTATTTGTTGTACACATGCCACATGGTTTGTTTAATAATACGATTTTGGGATGGTTTGGACAAAGCAGGTGTTAGATTATGTTAACTTCATAATAGCAACGGTTGTTAGGAAAACAAAATCATGTTAAGCTATTAAATACATTATTCGCAAACCAGCTTCGGAGAAATGCCAACTTTGCGATTCATTGTGGTATAATTTGCGCAACTTGTTGATAAATATTCGATTTCAATATGTATGTGTGTAGTCAAGTAATACAACACCGACGCAAAACAACAAAGATAGTGAAAAACCAACGGAAACCGCAAAAAAAGAAGAAGTTAAATTTGTTTTTCTCTTGTTCTTGTTGGGGATGCCATACACAATCGTTGGCGGGGTGAGGCTGGTCTGGTTACACTCAAACATTCACAGCGGAAGCAACAGTTCAACAGCTTCAAAAAGAGAGGAGACGCATTCACACACTGAAACGGTTCATGGGAGAGTGATTTGTGACTTAGCAAGGTGGGGGCGCGTCTATGCGAATTTATATGCCTCTCATAGTATTGGGTCACGATGCAAAACAAAATAAAAATGTTTGAAGGATAAGGTCACTGTACATGGCAAGAAGACAAAAAGTAATGCGTGAGTGGAAACTAATTAAGCCCAATGCGCAAATTGCGTGCGTGTTGAGAAACAGGGTGGTTTAAGTTGCGTCATTGTTGTTGTTAGAGAATATATACAGTGTGTCAATGAAGTCTTTTCGCGTAAAGAAAAATGTATGTTTTTTCACTTCACAGGCAAAAATATAACTGTAATATGGCTTTTAAAATTTTTTTGAAATTTTTTATGTATTTTTTATTTATTTCTTAATAATATATTTAAACAAATTTGATTATTCATTAAAGAACAAAAAAGGTTATAACAAAAACAAATTAACTCTAACTAAATTTGACTGTCAAGAAAGTGTTTTCGCGTCTACTTTTCGGTGTAAAATTCGTATGAAATTCGTATGTACAGTTACATTTAATTAATTTAAAAATGCTTAGATCCATAAAAGTCCATATTTTTTTGGCCAGATCGCTTGCCAATGAAATGAAGAATGATTGTATAATCACCATATCTCGCGAATGTGGCCTATATCCATTTTACGTACCTACCCTGAAAAAAAACGGCACCAGCAGTTGAAATCCCTTGAAAATTCACGGCTGGTGCCGTTTTTTTTTAGGGTAGGTACGTAAAATGGATATAGGCCACATTCGCGAGATATGGTGATTATACAATCATTCTTCATTTCATTGGCAAGCGATCTGGCCAAAAAAATATGGACTTTTATGGATCTAAGCATTTTTAAATTAATTAAATGTAACTGTACATACGAATTTCATACGAATTTTACACCGAAAAGTAGACGCGAAAACACTTTCTTGACAGTCAAATTTAGTTAGAGTTAATTTGTTTTTGGTTATAACTTTTTTGTTCTTTAATGAATAATCAAATTTGTTTAAATATATTATTAAGAAATAAATAAAAAATACATAAAAAATTTCAAAAAAATTTTAAGAGCCATATTACAGTTATATTTTTGCCTGTGAAGTGAAAAAACATACATTTTTCTTTACGCGAAAAGACTTCATTGACACACTGTATGTAGGTACGTTAACTCACCTCCCCAAATGCCGATTTTCAATTGCTTGTGATCCAAATTCTCAATGTAATCGCCAAGCACCTTGTTGAGGACATCAACTACCACAGCCTCGAACACCATCCTGATGCCGGCGTCAATGTATTATTCCAAAAAAAACCAGCTGTTGGCAGCCAAACAGCAGCGGCTGCTTATTGATTTTTAATCTTTCGTTGCGTTTGTTATTGTTTAACTTTTGTGTGTGTGCGTGTGCGTGGATTTCGATTGTCGTTCTATAGAACGCTCTCGTTGTCTGTTTTTAGCAATTTTCTAAACATTAAAACAAAACAAAATGGAAATGAGAGACTGAATTTACTTCAGTGCTGATGATGATGATGTCATCATAACCAGCAACCATCAGTAGAAACAAATAAAAAAAATGCTAGCAACATGGGCAGACGATGTATTTGAAATGTTTCGTCAAGCATTATAACAACAAAAGTAAACATGCAGAACAGTTTGTTTTTAAATTCTTTGATATTTCACACCAATATCTTGCCACATGTGGGTGCTTGAGTGTGTGTTTGTGGATATATGACTATGTATATATATTCAACTTGAAATATTGCTCATTCTTGCACACTTGAGCTATTTCGCACAGCCTTTCAATTGTCATGCATATGTAAAGCTTTATCTTAATTACCAAGTGGTACACAACAACAGCACACCTTGCCAATTATAACATTGTCGACGCGCAACAATAAAAACACGCGCGCTACCGACAAGCTCTCGGTATAAACTAAACTCTCATTGTCAACAGCTGTGTCGTTTGTCGTTTGCATGCGAATGGTACGAGGGTGGCTCGGACAGTTGAGCTACTCAGTGAGAAGTGTTTGATGTCACTAACTCTCACTCTCCCGTTTGTTAATCTTCCTTACAAACTATTTACAGGCAGCATTATGAATGGACTTCTAACTTTGATTCCATTTGCTTAAAGTTTGTTTACATAAATAATTTGAGTGTTATTATTTTTGAGTTGTTGGTATTAAATGCACTTGGGCACACCTTTGCTTGCGAATGGCAAATTGTCTACACAGATGTGTGAATATCAATTTGTAGCCGTGAACGCAAACTGCCATATTGCCAAAGCTGACGTGTGACCGCAAAAAATAACAATTAATAATGAAACAAACATTTATAATACTTTTACTGGCCCTTGTGCCTGTCGTGCTAACCAAGAAGTTTAAAGAAGAGGATAAGCCGGACTGGGCAAAGAAGGATATACGGGACTACAGCGAAGCCGACTTGGAGCGGCTGCTGGACCAGTGGGATGTCTGTAACAAACAAAAAATAGAATGGTAACATAAAAATAACAAAATAAATATTTTCGCAGGAAGATGAGGATCCGCTAGAACCCGATGAGCTTCCTGAGCATTTGCGGCCACAGCCAAAACTGGATTTCTCAAATTTGGATAGCAAAAATCCTGAGGATTTGCTTAAAGTATCGAAAAAAGGTCGCACATTGATGACATTTGTTTCGGTCACCGGCAAACCGACGCGCGATGAGGGTGATGCCATTACAAAACTCTGGCAGACCAGCTTATGGAATAATCATATACAAGCTGAACGCTATATGGTTGATGATAATCGCGCAATATTCCTCTTCAAAGATGGGGCTCACGCTTGGGAGGCAAAAGACTTTTTGGTTGCACAGCAACGTTGCAAGGGTGTTACCATTGAAAATAAGGAATATCCTGGCGAATATTCCAAGGACGAACTGTAGTTGTATTATTAGTAACTAAGCACTCCAATCTACATTCTCATGTAAAGTTTTTTTTAAGCGAAAAAATGAACAAATTGAAGTCAAAGCTAAAATGAACATTTGTTTGGCCATTCGCGTGTTGACGTTTTCAAAATTGTGCCGCCCTCGTTTGAGTTGTTTACGTTCTCAGACGTCAAAATTTCTAGCTATCGCTCCCCTCAGTTTGACCTTAGCAGACACAACGGCTTCACCTCAATGCCCAGACGCGCGCTCACATAGCTGCGCCTGTAAGAATTCCAGAAAAATGCCGATTCAAGCCAAAATTGGTCCATCCATACTTAATGCTGATCTAGCCAACTTAGCAGAGGAGTCGCTAAAACTGTTGGACAATGGTGCGGACTATTTGCATTTGGATGTTATGGATGGCACATTTGTGCCGAATCTAACGTTTGGCCATCCCATGGTGAAGTGTTTGCGTAACAAAGTCAAGGTGAGTTTGTGGCTTGAGATGACAAAGCTATAACTCAGTGTTTCTACTAGATTATAATTTGTGGTTAACATCTAGGATGCATTCTTTGAGACGCACATGATGGTGCAGAATCCGGAGCAATGGATAGCACCCATGTCAGATGCGGGCGTTAATCTATACACATTTCATGTGGAACCAGTTGACGATGTACGCAAGGTCAGCCGCCTTATACAGGAGGCTGGCATGAAAGTGGGCCTTGCCATTAAGCCGGGCACGAATGTAAGTTGAGGTTAAGTCTGAATGCACTCTAAGCCAATAATAACATAAAACACATGTTGCTTGCAGGTTAAAGACATTGAGCAATATGTTGAGTTGGCTGACCTTGTGCTGGTGATGACAGTGGAGCCTGGCTTTGGTGGCCAATCGTTTATGGCTGACATGATGCCAAAAGTTGAGTGGCTGCGCAACAATTATCCCAATCTGGACATCGAAGTCGATGGTGGGGTTGGTCCAAAAACGATCGATTGCTGTGCCAAAGCTGGTGCCAACTGGATTGTCTCTGGCACTGCAGTTGTCGGCGCCTCCGATCAGCGAAAGGTCATCGGTGATATGCGTGATGTTGTGAAAAGTTACCTAAAATAAGCTAAAGTGCATTTTTTTTAGCATTTATTCATTAAGTCCAAAGTGTTGACAAAGACAAATTCCAGTTTATATGAAATTCCCCTTCTCAGGCCCCTGTTTTTTATACCAATTATATAAAGACAAAAGTGTGTTTACATTTTTATAGTTTTTATACATTTATTTTCAACATTTATATATGTAGGTATATAGTATGTATATATGTATGACATTTTTGCTCATAGCATTTAGTTTTGTTGGTTATACGTGTTGTGTGTGTTTTAATTTTTTCTTTGTTGTGTTTGCAGTAATTTTAGTTTTATGCACATGCTTAGTTATTGTATGGCACATTTTGCCTCAACTACATCTCATGCAAAATAAGAGTAGTTGCATTTCTTTGCTTCAAATGTAAAACGTTTCATAAATTCTCAATGCCTTTCTTTACTGAACAGAAAAAATCAGTTTCAACTTTTATTGTCAAGGTTTTTCTTCCCATTCATCATGTATATGTGTAAATTCTTTACAAAGTTCTCGAATTAGTTTTTTCTCTGTGCATAATTAACAAGTGCGTTTTACCAAAATTGATCATCATTTTAACATGTATTCGTATTCGTTTTCATGTTTATTGTCATATCGTATGTATGTAAATTCAACTAGTTTTTTTAATCAGCATTTTTGTCATAATTTTCTTTTTTGCAGTTTTGCTACATTTACATTTAACATTTCGCTACGTTTATTATATTGTCATTGTTTGTTTATATATATTTTCTTTTAAGTGTTTACGTTCTTTTAAGCACATTGAATTTTTGAACATCTGATAATTTATAACATAAAAATATAAACATAAAAAAACACGCATAGGTTCATTTCATATTGTTTAAGCATAACGTATTTTTTTTGTAACTAATATTTACGATTCATGCTTTTGCTATATGTATAGTTGTGTTTTTGTGTTTGTGTGTTTGATTGTACTTATATTTATTATATTTATTTATCGTGTACTCTTTGCCGAGCTTTACATATATATATATATATTATTTGGGTTTGTATGTATGTATATGACTTATTTCACTTGCCAATGCTAAGCATTATTACATCTATATATATTAATATATATGTACTTGTTTTTAGACTAAATATACATAAAGCTAAGCGTTGGTTTTGTTTTTTTTTTTTTTTGATAGTAGCTTTGGAGCATAGGTATAAAAATAGCTCACCCTTAACATGATCATAAATGCATAAAGTAATATGGAAGAAAAAAACAGTGTGACCATAAACTTAACGAAGCAAATTGTGAAAACTTGTCAAAGGCAACAGTAGGAAATGATATAAGATGTAGATGTAACATATGCAGACGTACATCAATAATTATGTGATGTATTCTGTATTGTCCTGCCCAGTCCATATAACGTTTGCGTTGCTCATATGAACTTATACAAATGTATATATATATATAAAGGATGCGCGTTTTACAACAGCTCATTGTTTTCACACATATATAATAATTTATATATATATATATATTTATGTACTTATATTCTGGTAAGTATGTATATAAACACTTGTGTTTGCATGTATAAATTTAGACACCATCACATCTGCTTAAAGGCTAAAGCTACATGATATATACCATATATGTATATTTTTCTTTTGATATATGTATAATTCACTTGTATATTTCACTTAAATATTTGATTCTTGCCTTGTGTAATATGCGCTTCATTTTGTCGCTTAAAATCTAATACTTATTTTACATTTTACATTAATTCATTTTAATTTTCTTTCGTTTTTTTTTTGTTTTGTTTTACTTTTTGGTTTTTGTAAACTGATTGTACAAAACATGCATATACTATAAGTATATATGAACCAGCTAATTCTAATCTTTTATTGGATTATAGACATACACACATTTAATTACATTAAGTATACGTATATACTATATATATACTCGTAATACTCATCTAAAGCATTTTAACAAGTTTCTGTTTCTTTTTTATATTTAGCTAGAAACGATAGAAAATTTAAATCATATTTAAAGATCTGTGTTTTTTTACTTTACAACAATCTTTTTTTTAGTATTTTTTGTTTTGTGTTAAGCCTGAAACAACCAATTTTGAGTCTTTAGTTACGCATTTACTTTATTTGTTAGCAAAATAGTTGTAAAAGTTGTAGCACTCGCGTAGGAATTAGATCTAGTATAAACTATATACTAGATGGCATAGGCATAGGTAAAAGTGAAAAAGGAAATAAAAAATTATTTTTCGGTATATTTTAAAATTGATTTTCTTTGGATCAAACTTAAAACTTTTGACTATTTTTGGTTATTCAGTTAGCTTTTATTTTTTATTGGCTTCCAGTCTAATGCGAACATAACTTTTAGTTGTATATAGCTATAAATATTTTAAGTTTTTTTTTTCGTTACATTTAAAAAGCATGTACACAATTTAATAATCTTTTGTTGACTCCATTTTGAAAATAGTACATCAATTTAGCCTTAATATATGCATGTATAATACATATATTCAAGTTTTCCTTTCTGTACTTTTTCCATGTCTAAGTTTTTCTTTTTGGTTTTTTTGTGTTTATTTAAAGCTGAAACCCACGCATTGTAGTTAAGTATTTTCATGACTTTTTTCTATAACTAGAATTATTTTATTTGCCTTAAAAAGACATTTATATATATATGTATATATGTATTGTTTAAACAACAGCTACAAATTCACTTTTGTTTTTGATTTCTTTTATAATAATTTTTTTTTGGAAAAGTTTTGTGCACCTTTATTGTCAATAGCACGTTTCACTTGAGTTGCAAAATCAGTTAAGTTTTTTTTTTCTTATATTTTGGAAAGTTTTTGCGTTTTTTTTAAATACTCCTCAAATGCTTTAAATCAGCAATTTTTTCCATTTTTCTTTGTATGTTTTTTTAGTATTGTCTATAAATGTTTTCATTGTCTAAGTTCTAATTGCATACACAATTTAACACATAATAGTTTATAACTATAAATACTTTTTCTTTATAGTTTGCTATTTAGTTTGTGCTCAATTTCTAGTATACTGGTTTTTTTAGCGGTATATTTTTTTTTTTTAGCGGCAATCATACATTTTTGTTAATAAATTATTCATTATGGTCACATATACAGACGCCATAAATATTTAGTGTCGGTTTTTCTAAGTTTCTTTTACATTTATCTTAGTTTTCTAGTTTTTGTGTATCTAACAACATAAAAAGTTCGCTTGATTTATTGTCCACGATTTACGATTCACGATTATTTGTATTATTATTTTAGACACATGGAATATGTTTGGGTATATATTTATATATTTTGTTATTCTCGATACGTATACAATAATATAAATGTATGTTTTGTATATTGTTTAATGCAATATGTATTGACATTAGGGTTTATTACGGTTTTCGGTTTCGGTTCATAGAAATCTCTTTGTAAAAAAATTGACAAATAAATTCGGCAAATTGACATACGATTATGTTGCCCAGATTTTGTTTGTATTGAGTGTGTTTGTGTGTTTCGTACTGGCAATACCTCAAGTTCAGTATCAAAATATATATACTATATATATATCATATATATTATTATCAATGGTTGTGTGCGTATCTAGTACAGCTACAGTTTTTTTTATCTTTGCTTTGTACTTTATGCAAATGTTTCAAGGATATGCTGTATTCAAAACTATCTGCTGCTTTTGTCATTTGTTCACTATATAAGCTAGGTATACATATATGTATTTTTTAAGGTATTTATGGGTTGGCAACTTACTTACGTTCCTCACTGTCATAGAAGTCAATGCCCTTCGGTTTGCCATTATGATAATTATAGGGTTTACGCTTTCTCACCGGTCCTGCGGACATTTTCGATAATATATCGGGTCCACCGGGATGTAGATCGTATTTAAGTACCGGTTCCTCACTAGCGGGTCGCGAATGTTTCTGGATTTGCTCGTGGATCCAGGGCACATACTTGATGACATTCGCATACACACCCGGTAGTTTGGGATGTGCACACATAATGCCCCAGGAGACAATGCCGCCAACAAACCAACGATCCTTTTCCCCGGGGTAAGGACAAAGTAATGGACCACCGGAATCACCCTAGAAACAAATACATTAATGAAAATATTAGCACTTCATACGATTTGGGGATAACATACCTGACACGCATCCTTGCCGCCATCATCGTAACCTGCGCACACCATGCCCTCGGATATGGTTAAGTTTTCCAACCATTGATCGCATTGTGACCTTGTTATAATCGGCACCTGCACCTCATTCACAATAAACTCGTATGGTGTTCGTGCTGTAGAAGAAACTTATATATATATAACACTTAAGATATAGAATACTTTGTTGGATTTCACTTACGATCCTTATTCTCTCGCTTGCCCCATCCGATGACCGTGCATAGCTGGTCGGCTCGAAGATTCTTGATGCTGGGCGGAGGCAAGCAAACGGGCAGCAAATGCTCATGGAATGCAACGCGTTGGGCAAGCTACAAATATGAGGCGGAAAGAACTTGTTAAGCAAAAATCTGTTATCTTTGATTGAAAACCTACCTGAAAGAGTGCTATATCATTGTCATGTGCTATGGCCGTATTGTATAGGGAATGTGGTATGACCGTTTTAACCTTAACCTTCTGACCCGTATAGGTAAACGAATTGCGACGTGTTACACCCAACTGTATGGTCCAATCCTCCAGATTAATAATCGTATGACTAGAGGAAAACAGAGTTAAAAACTCCCAATAGGGATACAAAGTTGGGCATAACTTACTTGCCCACACAGTGGGATGCGGTGAGCACCCATTGATCGGATATAAGGACACCAGCACAATAGAATATCTTTTCGGGCCCACCGAGAATGGCTGCCAGGAATGGCCAATTGCCGGGATTTGCCTGAGAGCCGCCAATAATACGACGCGAAGGCTTGTGTCTGCCACGCTTAACCTTGCCGCATTCTAAAAATTAAAGATTATATTGGGAAAAATGGTTTGTTAAGTTTAAAACCCACCGAAATTGGAGCACGTTAGTTCCGCAATGGGATAATCCTCGGTTTGTCTACAATTGGCAAACTCCTGCATCAAAGTGGAACGCCTTTTGGCATACAGTTTCCAGATGTCCGTGGAGACATTGACCGAGGCGAGTAGTGGACGATGCGTGCGTTGAGTAACCACACTGGTGGCATTCACCGCCGAGTAACCCAGAATGGAACAAACAGCACTGGGCGAAACGGCACGATCCCAATTCTTTACACAGGCAGGCATCCATTGACGTTTATTGATGCGATACACTTCCAAGACACCAGAGCCAACATCGCCATTGCGTTCACTCAGACGCACTACAGCAATGGACAGAATATGTTAGTAGATATAGATTATAACACTAATTCGAGTAAACGTACAACAATTGCGCTCATCCTGTGCGTAAGGACAGTCAATGACTCCATCGCAGATGTGTTCGGTGCCAATGCAACGTTCATCGCCACAATAGATCTCACCCTCCTGGCAGCGTGCACAGTTCACTTCATCCTCCTGATCCATGCAGTCCAAATGACCATCGCAGACATACTCTTGGGGCAGGCAACGATTTGTGTCGCATAGGAAGCCATCGCATTTGGGATTCGCCGATGATATCATGACATCACGCACCTCATCCAAGCCCACACAATCCTCGGCACTGGCTGAGTCCTGGAACAACTTGCAGTTCAAATACTCGGGCAGACTCAAGCCAAAAACATCAAAGAAGAAACCACAACGACGCATTGTTTCCGTGCACAGCGTCTTACAGGGCGGTATCGAATGGCTACAGGTTTGGAGCAGTCGGCAAGTATTTGTAAGATTAGTATTAAGAAGGTATAGAATAACATTAAGTGACTTACCCAGATTTACTACACTTGGGCACAAAGAGCGAGCAAAGGAAGAGCGAGACAAGCTCATAACAGCGTACTTCGACCAATGCCTCAAATGGTTCCAGATCCTTAAAGCAACCCAATATTTAATACACTTAAAATGTTATTTAATTTCCTTAAGTACTAACCACTTGCACGTCCTGCTGACGAAAGTGCCCAATGTAGGTGGGTACGGTTGTATAATTATAGGGTATATGCGGTCCCTGGCACAACTTAACGATGATGGGCAAACAATTGCCCGGTGAGGGATTTTTGCCAACATTTGACGTATCCTCCACATGGATGGTATTAATAATTGTCCTGTTCACATACGTAACGTACGGATAGGCATTGAAATACGCTGCCAAGCCGCCAGCTATGGCCAACAAAGCAAACGCATTGATAAGTATCTGAAATAGTCGAAAGTTCAAGCGACCATTGGTGATGTACGGATTGGAGCTCTTGCGGCGATTCTGTGTGTTCTATGTGGGAAAGAAATTTAAAGTGGATTAGGATGAGAAGATTGAATACTTCGAGTTAAGTATTTAAAGTATTAGATACTGGAATCAAGTTCCTTGTAGTTTTTTTTTGTGCTTACCTGATGCTGCAAATACATGGTGTGTGGTGCTCCATTCTGAAAGCGTACAATGGTTTGTAGGCTGCTGGGCGTGGCACTTGCACACTTGTTCAACGGCGTTAGCGTTGCCGGCGGCTCCAACTCCTCGATGGGTTCATTGAGTACACCCTGCCTGCAAACAATGGGCGCTGGGGCGCTGCACAAACGCTTGGCGGTGAGTGCGGGCAGCAGTGGGGCCTCAATAAGCTTGGGATTGTAGCCGGGACTGGATGTCTGACTGAAGCTATCGCTGGATATATTCGAATCCTGGCGAAAGTTGAGTTTGCCACGCAATGGCAATGCCTGATTGCCAGCAAATCTTTGCGGTTGCATTGCACTGGGTGGTTGGGTCTTGCGTGTGGTTTGCGTCGATGCTAGCAGTGGTGTCTCCATAAGCTTGGAATTGTAGCCGGGACTGGAGCTGATGGAGTAGCTATCGCTCGATAGTGTTGAATCCTGACGCTGCTGCAACTTTGGATAGACAATGGGTGGTGGCTTATTCCGCTGCAGCTTGTTGCGTATGGTAAGTGGTGGTGGCTGGTGCACCTTGGCCACATTATCCATGCACTCAAAGGAGCTGAGATTGCGCAACGGTGGCTCTGGCGGTCCTGGACGCTTCAACGATGTCGAACTGGATGAAATGGTAGCACTCGATATGATTGTCGAGCCACTGTCCGCCGAGGTCGTTGAGGCGGAGGCCGAGACACTGGTGCTGCTATTTGGCTCCTTGCTGCTCTCACTAATGGAGGAATTTTGACTGGCCATGGTCATGGGTGGTGGCGTTAGCTTCGTTGGCAACGTTGGCAATTTTCGAGCCGGAACCGTGGGCAACTTATTATTATTATTGTTGTTCAAGTTGCTGTTGCTGCTGCTGCTGCTGTTGTTGCTGTTGCTGTTGCTAGCATAAAGATTGTTGTTGAGCTTGTGCATCACATCATTCAAAGCGGCACGCTCCAAACGACAATTATCCTTGGGTGAATCAATGGAGCTGCTGAGCAGCGGCTTATCATCCAGCGACGATTGAGTATCCACCGAGGAGAAACGACTACGAAAATCAACACTTGCCGAGCTGCTGCTGGCAAAGCGTTCGCTATGTCCACCACTGTAATAAGCCGAGTCCACGGTGCTATTCGATGAGCGCTGGGCACGCTTGGCTATCTGGCCAGCGGCAATACCCGTGCCATAGCGCGCAATGCCGCTGGCGACCTTGACTGGTGTCGAGGTCAGTGACTCATCGAAAACTGAATTCTCCAAACTCATGCGGTCATCATCGGATATGCCATCGGCATCGGCGTATGTGGAACGTGCAGCCAAATCAACAAGCAACGCTGATTGACCCACACTGTTGCTGACCTCCATGCTCAAGGTGGTGCTACCTGGTTGCGGATAAACAAACACACTGCCCGAGACGACGCCCTCGTGGCCCATATCTGGACTATTTTGCCAGCCACGATTTGTGCGCATCAGGCGACGTGGTATTGGTGGTGGTGGCGTCACTGGCGTGTCCACACGCACCAGCTGCGTATGCTTGATGCCCGACAGCGCACCTGACTTGCAATATTTCTGATCCGCCATGTTTACCTGTCACAACACACACACACACAAACACACAAAACAAAACCAATATTTAAACAGTTGAAAAAATGTAACAGTTGCAATTTGAGACGACTGCTGATTACTGTGATTTTGTTATAGCTAAGATAACGGTTATTAAAGATAAAAAAAAATTAAAAATTTGTATTTTGATATATGTATATGGTTGTTCGAATGTGCATTAACCCCATTTCAACAAATATTTTCTAATGAAAATTAACTAAAAACCGCGTTTCTAGATTTAAATGGCCAAAAGTAGAAAGTCAAATGGCAATTCGGTTGGGCAATGACTTAGTTTAAGCCAACGTTAAGCTGTACTGCAAAATCTGACAGAGCTCTAACTCTCACTTTCACTTTTTTTGTGTGTCAGTCTTTTGGATATATCTCATTTGCACTGACTGAAAGGACCTTTAGAATAACCGCAAGCGGCGGGGCTTGAAATCTGTTTGCCCGCAGCTTTTGCCTCGCGTGGCATACACAACAATTTTGATGCTGATGCGAGCCAAGTTTGAGCCGCAGAATTTTGGCTAAAATATTTTGCAATGTGTGCAGAGCTCAAGGGAGCGGCTGAGAGAGAGAGAGAAAGAGAGGGAGAGGGTTGAGCAGCTACTATCAATAAATTATGCGCCGCCAAGCAGAATAGCACGGAAAAAACTTTCAAGTGCAATCGAGCTGCTAAGTAAGCCTTTTTTATAGCTAATGAAGGCTTGAGAACTACGCAGAAACCAATAGATTTTTAAAAGCATTGTTCAAATTATTTTTTTTTTGTTTTTTGTTTCTTGGAAAAGAATGTTGAAGTGTTCATTAGGAGGTTAATTCTTTATTTCCTGGAAGTATAGTTTTTCTTCTTTCTTGGAAAAAAATATTCAACTGCTTGCTTATTTCCTGGAATTATAGGTGATTAATTCTTGCTTGTGAAATTTCTTAGAATAATTTCTTAAAGAAAATAGTTAAATAAAGTACTTTTGCTTAGAACGCTTCCATTTAAAAGTAATAATGTCCTTGAAACTAAAGCTTAAACAAAACTCTTTAAACTTTTAACTTTTGTATGTCCCACAAGACTAGTTATGAATCCGTTTCTTACTTTCTACAGGTTGTCACTTACCAGCAATTCGTTTGCAACTTGTTGACGCAACTGCGATGGCTTCTGCTTATCCTCAAGCATGGGATAATAGTGCGATGAGTGTCGACGCACGATGCTGCAGTTGCTGTTGCAGCTTGGCAGTGGCAGCAATGTAACCGATTTGCATTGCTCCTGTTGCTTGTCATAAAAGTCCAGCAGAGAGTTGAGTGGCAAAGCCAAACTCGAAGCGCGTTCCGAGCTGCACACACACACACACACACAAAATGGGAATGTTTGAGCCAAAAGGGGGAGGAGCTGGATGGCTAAAAGGACTTACCGTGTACGATTGCGTAGGGCATCGCTTGAGTGCGGTTCCTGTACGACGCTTAGAAATTGTTTATTCATATCGAGTGCGTTCATCATGTTTTAATCAGCGTCATTAAGCGAAATCGAACTGCAAATAAATCGAAGAGCAAAAAACTAAAACTTCAATAAAAGTTGCAAAAACTTTTAGCCACACTTTATGCACTTAACAGCTACACACGCACACACACACACACACTCGACGCATGCTATGCATAACAAACATGAACTATGAACCATGCAACTTTTTGAGATGTGGGGCCAGTTCACATGAATAAAAATCAATTATGCAATGGCTCCAACACTTACGCTCGGAACGTGACAATAACAGCCACTGGTGACCAGTCACAAGTGTACAAAAATTACACAACACGCACACATACACAGTCCTTTGGGTGTGTGTGTGTGTGTAGGGATGCCATTGAACGGCAAAACGGAAACGTTACCATGCCACGCAATTTGGCTTTTTGTGTCTAATGGATATGCCATTAGCTGGGCACATAACAAAACACAAAGCGCAGACAATGACATTGCCCTCTCTCGCTGAGTGTGTGTGAGTGAGGTGGAGCGAGGAAAAATATAGACAGAAATAGATACTATAGAAACCAATATTTTGATACTACCATTGACAGTATTAGTATTATTATTATTATCATGAACATAGTCAAAGAGATGTCAACGTGTCGTGAAGTTTTTTTGACTGCAGATGATCAATAATGAGAAGTATTTGTTAAATAGTACCAATAAAATATTTAGATGTCAATAAACATGAGTTTATTTTGTAGTTTAAAGGTATTTCTTACTTAAATATATATGATATATTTTTTTTTAGCTAATTTCTTTACATAAATGGTCCAATCAGTTTTTTCCCTATTAAGAACTTATTATTTTTGTCGCTCAAACACAAACTTTAAGCATTCCCAGCCAGCTCTTTAACCTAATCCAGCTTTCACTAAGGTTTCATTTCAAATCTGAGTTGATTGTCACGTGCGCATCCCTTACTGACTGAACATGTACTATATAGTATAGGTCAGGCCTTGTGTGTGCCACACATAGTTGTAGTTCATTATTGCAATATTGTGTTTGTGTCTGATATATATGTTTGTATGTATGTAAGTATCTGTGCTTTATTGTCAGCCACTTTCATATTGCCCAATATTCATTTGTTGACACTTCCCACACACACACACAAGAGAGAGAATTTTGTGGGCTGTGGGAAAAAATTGTGTCAGCAGATTGGTCTTAAAGCTGTCAGCATATAATACACAATATTATGATGGCTCCATTTGCCGTTCGACATTGCTGACTAAAGCCGCTTTAAGTTGTTATTGCTGTTGTTGTTGTTGTTGTTTGGCAACTGGCAGCGTGAAATAATTGAACGATTTATGACTTACGTTCAACATTGATGATTGAGAGTCTGCCTGGCAAGAGGAACGGAAGGGAGCAGGGCTGAAAGGCACAAGTTGAGTACTGCACATCAATAAAAAAAAGTGAGAGTCAATAAAGCTGATAATTATAAAGTAGCAATACACATTCAGATATATATATATATATGTATATATATTGCGAAGGTTTAATTAACTTTTTCTTTTCTGCATTCACTGTCAAAAGCATATTTGGGCCTGAATTCAATTTTCTGCGCAATTTCTTTTATTAAATCTCAGTCAGACTCAGTCAGAAATGTTTGTTAACAAAAGTAAAGGAAATGGATACAAAATACCAATAACTTTGTTTCAATTTATGGGTTACCCTTTCATCTACATTTCCTTTTCAACTTAAAATTCATTCACTCACTAAAAAACTGTAATTAAATTCAAAAGATTCTTTCAATCCAAAAGGTTTAATCATTTAGTACTGTTGCTTGATTAACTTTTTGCGGTTAAGTAAAAGCAAAAGATAAGCACTTCAAACAGGAAAACAAATACACAAAATGTAGAAAAACCTCTGTATATATGTAAAATATGACCCCTATGTCGACCTAAATTAATCTCTGGGTCGTTGCACACACTTTTCCAGTTATACACACACATTTTTT
The DNA here is from genome assembly GCA_035044465.1 of Scaptomyza tumidula. Classification (NCBI taxonomy): domain Eukaryota; kingdom Metazoa; phylum Arthropoda; class Insecta; order Diptera; family Drosophilidae; genus Scaptomyza; species Scaptomyza tumidula. Next base: position 14,149,690 of record JAWNNW010000444.1, on the reverse strand, counting down.
CCAAAATAAAGCGTGACACAAGCTGATGGCAGAGAGAGAAAATGAGACAGGTGCAACAGGTGAAAGTGAAATGCATTGTCAAGAGGGTTAAAAGGAAATCAGTACAATACAACCTCCCCCTTACCCTACCCCTAGTCAAGTTAGAGCGAGCTGAGTGCAGTAAGTGCAAAGCTGTTGCTTGCTGATAATGTGTCAAGGACGAAGATTGACACTAATAGGATTCAATCAACTTTGACAAGTGCACACAACAACAACAACAACAACAACATGCACATATGTAGATTCGTATGTATATATGTCTGTGTGTGTGTGTGTGTGTTGGTATAGCAGGAATTTCTGTTTAAGCTTTTGAAACGGCCTGAATTCCAGGAAATGTTTTAAAAGCTTTTTAATGTTAATTGCAGAAAAGGTTGGAATTTGCACTCTACACAATTTACCTAAGCAATTGGACTCGAAATTCTAATTAATGAGAGGATTGTTACAAGTATATATATACTTTAAAGTCAAAAAGGTTTAATTATGAAATCATTTTATTTTGACTAATTTGCGTGAGCGTAGTTAAAAGAGGATTTAAATTAAAGAAAATCATTTTAATGTTGTTTTTTTTTATGTTTTGAATTCGATGCTTGTTTTCTAAGAATTTTAAGATCAATCATTTCTAATTAATTATAATATCTAAAGCTTTAATTTTACTTAAATGTCTTATACTCTACCAAATTGCATAATATTGCTTTGATAATTGTTTACTCTTTTATTTCTTGAACAGAAAAACAACAAATTTTCATTTGCTTGAGTGTTATTAAACTTTGGTTGATTCTTAAGAAAAATGGTCAAATTTCTTAGTAAAGAAAATATTTTCTTCATAAACTGTTTTGCAATGAAGAATATTTGCCTGTTTGGAAAGAAAAGTTATTCAAAGCATTTTGTACTACAGGTTAAGTTAAGAGAAAGAAGCCCGCATTTTGTTGCTTGCTTGTTGTCTAATGCTGTTCACAAAAATAACTTGCTGATTAACTCGAAAATTCCGTTTGGCAATCCCATTTAAATACCGAATGTAATTTACGGCGTTAACTTTGTGCAAATATGCTCAGCAGGCGCAGAATTTACAGTTGTACAACTAGACGTATACTTAATATTGTTTGCTAAAGCAATCAGACAGCAAGTTTGCTTGGAATTTCAACCTTTTCAATCTCAAGTTGGCAATGATTTGACAGCAACACTCGTCCAACAATTTATCTTTGTGATTTGTTTTTCGTGAGAAATTGACACTTAAACATCGACATGCAAAACGAGTCGAAATGACAAAATGGTATATTGACCCCCCCGCTTGATTAGGAGATGGGATGATGAAATTGTGACAAGGAGCAGAAGGAACAAGTACTTGACATCTGCTTATCTTCGACTTTACTATACCAGTCGTTGGTTCTCTACCCAAACTTCATTTTGGCCACATTCCGGAGCAGTTGGCAGTTAGCAGTTAGCCCAGGCTAACAAAGTGCAAACCGTTTATGGTTCATATGAGTTTCGAATTAACATTAAGCATACAAATGCAAAGCAAATATCATTTGTGTACGTGTATTAGTGTATGAGTGTATGTGTGTGTTTTTCTTTAGAAATATTCCATGCATTTTTAATATTTATTTGCTTTAGGCAAAGTGGAAGCTTGTTGACCTGAAGAGTGGTGGGGAAGCAAAGTTCAAGGGCACCAATTCAATCATTTCATTAGCATTGAGCAAATAATTTTATAGAAATTTATCTACAAATCTCGATTTCTAACGAAAATGGAAATTAAATGCCTGAAAAGGTTTGGCTTTTCGAAAGATTTTTTCGTTTAGGTTTGAAATAAAAGCTGTTCTGTTTTATGATAATGTTTTCAAGTCAAATGATGATACTTCCCTATTAAAAATTCTTGTGAAGAAGGAATCATAAGTTGGTTTTGAAGTAATTATATATTTTAATACTTTATCTATTGAAAAGACATATTTGAAAGCTGTAAAATTTATTTTTTCTTGAGTTTGTGTGTGTGTTATAATCCAGCCAATTATCAAAGTGTCCCGTCAAATTGCTTGAGGCCATTGCTTAATTTGTCTTTTTCAGCATCCTGGCTAACGGCTGTTAGCTGGACCTTTGCCCAGGCAAAGTTGGAAAGGGTCAAGGCCAGACTCAGAATCACGGCATGACATGGGTGCGACTTCAACGGACGTGTGTCCTAATAATGTTAGCCTCCCTTCCTCTCTCACACACCTAACCTAACCCAACCTTAAATTCACGCCTTTTTCCCTATGCATGCAGGATCAACGTGCAAATTCAACTTGTGTGTGTGTGTGTGTGTTGATTCGCATATTTTCTCATAAAGCAGTATGGTTGTGGTCCGAGCTTTTTGGAATTTCATTACACTCCCTGTCAGTCCGTTACGAAATGGGCGTGGACACCCGAGCAGAAACGATATTGAGAGTGAAAGGGAGATTCATAAAAAATGTGAACAACGTGCGTGTGTGTGTGTGTGTGTGAGTGGCAGTCACAGTTTGTAAGTGCTGTGAATATTTTAAGTGTGTCCCAAGTCCGAGTCACAGTTTGAGTGCAGTTATGCGAAAAATGTCTAGATCAACATTTTTTCGTTCTTCTTTTCTCTTTTCTCTCATTCTATTTCACACGCACTTTTTGTTTGCTTTTCACATGCCGTTCCCCCTCTGAGAGCGAACATAATTCAAATTTATGACCCACGGCTAGTTATATTTTACTTTTCCATTTTATTTATTTATTTTTTTTTTAATTCCTGTCGACCATAAATTGTGTGTGCGCATCTAATTAGTTTGTGCAACAAAACAGGTGACAGAGAAATGGGAAAAGGGAGGTAATGCAGGGTGGGGGGTCGGATTAGGGGAATATATGTTTACTTAGATGATATTATTAACACGTGGCGTGTTTGAAAGCAGTTTTTTTAGCTAAGGAAGAGAGAGAGAGGAGAGAAACAGAAATGAGAGAGACAGAAACAGGTAAAGAGTGAGTGAAAGAGATGGAGGTAGAGAGAGAAAGATATATATAGAGAGGGATGAAGATATATAGAAAAAGAGAGTGAGAAAGAGGAAAGATAGAGAGAGAGAAAGAGGAAAGAGAGGGAGAGAAATCGAGAAGAGAGAGAGAGAGACAGAGAGAGAGAGAAAGGAAAGAGAGAGAGAGAAAAAGTAGAAGAGATATGGAGGCAGACACGAAAATATAAAGGCAGTAAGAGAGAGAGAGAGAGAGAGAGTTGGATATATACTGACTGAGGTAAAAAAGAGAGATAGAGAAGAAGTAATAAACAGAATAAAGTATGGACGTCATACAAAAGAGACGGGTGATAGCGAAGGAGATGGGCAAGAGGTCAAAGAAAGAGTCAGAAAGAGAAAGTGAGAGGAATAAGAAAGATAATCAAAATAAGAGACTTTCTAAAAAGAAAGACAGACTCCAAATATTAGGCAGACAAATTGTGACTTACCCGAAGATTTCACTATAAACAAATAAATCATCGAAATGTGTAGACCTTACTAGAGTTCATGAGAATCGCGTAGAAGAGCAGTTCAACTAACATTTAACATGTTAAAGTTAATCATCCCTATGATATGCAAGCTGACCTTTACGTTGAATAACTTGAGATATATGCATATAGTATATTCTTTAATTTAAGTTGAAAATGTCGTACTTCAAAGCATTCAGCATTTGAGCATTAAGTTAGTAAGATAATGGACTTTATAAGCTGATATAAGTCAAATACAGTTGACCTTCTTCTGCTGCACATTTTGCAGTGGAAAAGTTGAAGAACTTTGCAAACTAAAACTAAAAAACAGAAGCAGCATCAGCAACAGCAGCATCAGCAACAACAAGTTGCAGTTACAGGCAAAAAAAAAAGAAAAGAGGAGACGTTAAACAATTTATGCTTGGGAACAGCTGCAGATACAAATGCTTGGTAACAAGAACTTTACGTAACACAAACACACCCAGACATACACACCCACATAGAGAGAGAGAGAGACACACCCACAATGGGACACGCCCACACAATTAAGCAACGAAATATTAGGCATACTCAACAACAATGCCGCGGGGGAGAATCCATTGTAAGCAATTGTGCAATCATGATTGCGCTGCTGTATGCGACATAATGTGATTGTGTGATATTGTTCGTGTGTGTGTGTGCCACCCCCCCTTCTCCCGCACAACCTGCATGCCTGATTGTCCACACATATATATATATATATATTATATAAGTGTACTCTTCCCCTATCTCTCTCTCTGTATATTTCTCTCTCTCTTTATTATACTTCTTTTGTTGTGGCGCCAATGAAAGAAAATTCAACTATGCTGAACTCAGCTCACTTTCAAAACTCAAAGGCAAATTGTTAAAAAATTGCAAACAAAAAAATACAAATTGTGTGTGTGTGTTTTGTATTGTATTATGTTGGTATTGCAGGTATGAGAGATCTCTACAGCTGGTCACCAGAACATACACATATATATAGACATATATATTCCATACAAATACTCAATGTTGCCTACATCCGCAAGCTGATTTAATTATACCCTGCAATAAGCCGAGCTGTTGGATGGGTATTTGAGCTAAGGATAAGAAACTTATAAGAAGATTCATGTACTTTCCTCAGTATTAACTTACTATAACTATTAACTTTACAGTTAACTAATACTTATACATAAAGAGATAACTTGCAGTTTGGCAATAACTTAATCACAATTTGCCTTGGTAGCAATTCAACTTGTTTTCATTTTCACTTTTACATTCAATAGGCGTGTCAATGAATGACAATCATCGTCATCATCATCATCATCATCATCAATAACAGCCAACAATAACTCTGTTCACCCAAGCAAAAATTATTATATTTTTTTTTTTGATTTTTTTTCTAGCCACATTTTCATTTCGTTTCCGTTGACTGCGATCGGTGAGTGAGATGTGCATATGTTTCTGTGTGTGTGTGTGTGTGTGTGTATATATGAAATTGAATGCCGTTAAATGGTCTGTCCCGAATCCCAGACTCGTGCTCAGTCTCCTAAAAGTTTTTTTTTTGTTCCTGCCTCCCTTTCTCTGGCAATGTTTGCCTGCCACTCAACTGTCATGTTTGATTTGCACATGAGTGAAATGCTGAAAATTGTGCGCACAAATGGGCGGCAATTGGGCGTTACTAAATTCAGTCAGACACTGTTTACATAGCAAAAAAAATAAAAATATGTGTTGTGGCTAGGATAAAAATAAAGTTACTTGAAACACTTCTGATAAACTTGTGCCTAGAACTAGATTTGAACAGGATTCTTTTTTAAAGAAGTGAAGCTTTAAGTTTTTGATTGAAACATGATAATCTTCATTTTATACCCTTACTACTTCATGTTAAGTACTTAATCATTAAATTAAATATAAGCAATGCACTTCAAAAATACCATTTTGGCTGTGTTTTGATAGCAGTCAGTCAGCCAATAAGAACAAAGAACTGTCTATATTTTAATGTTTATGGATAGAACTTATAGTTTTCCCTTATTAAGAATATCTTTTCCTGTCGAAAATGTGATACAAGTCGAAAATAAAAATTTCCCGCAGAGTCTTACAATTTTTAACTTTAACTTTATTTGAAGTGAAGGAAGTGCATGATTTTGCTCAGTGTACTCACTTATGCATATACACATCCATATCCCTTGACCTTACCCCACGACTGTGCCTTTATTTGCCCAGCTTTTATCCGCATATGAATTGTACTTCGTGTACTTTGGGCAAATAGTGTCCGTTGTTCAAATCCGCCAGGATTTTGCATTGTCATGTCCTAGTTATGTGTGTGTTAGTTTGTTGATAGCCTTTAAGCCCTTTGATAGCTTTGATGGTTTTGAGACCACAAGTTCTCAGGCCATCCGCAATTGCCACACTAAATGCGAATGCGGATTAGGCCATCAATAGTTTGGTGCCCCGAAAATCAACTCAAATACGAACGATAAGCTCCAATCGTTCACATGACCTTCAATACTGAATATTGAATATTGAATGTAAATAGTTGTTCGTAAACATTTTCCGGAAAAAGCAAATGCTTACGTTTAAGTACGCTCGAAATGCCAATCAAGTGAGTGCAGTGGTAATAAGAAAAGTATTTTTTCTCTATTGGCCAACTGGAATGACGATTAATTTTCATTCAATTGGAGAGGATTTTCTGAGAAATTGATATATGTATAAGCTTGTTTTGGCTAAGGAGCTTAAAATCAATTTGCATTGCTTAATTTGAGTCACAGGAATGTTGAGGATAAAGTATTCAATTAAAGTATTAAACGTGAACGAGAAAGGTTCTGAGAACAAAACTGGGCAGATAGAAAAAAAGAGTTGAAAAACTGATTCTCAGAATCAAATATTTATTTTAATGAACATAAGATTCCCATATTCCAATATCAACCACATTTAAAGTCTATCGATAACTACAAACTATTATGTTCATAGATCAAATTTGATAGTTATCGATAACTAAATGCAATGTGAACTTTCATTAAATCGCTGTTGTTTCATTTAATCAGTCAAGTAGAAAATTCTTAGCTTGAACTTAGTTTACACTTAGTTTTCTACACAACTTTAATTTTATATTGATGGCTTAAGCAATACGCCGAAAACTCGATAACAATTGAGCTTAGTTCGCATTAAAATTTTAGAAAAAAACTTTGTTTATTGCAAACTTTCAATTGCATTTCTAAGTAAACTTTTTTTTTCAACTAAAAGTTAAGCTAAAGAGCTTAAAGTTAACTTATTTGAGCTCAACGTTTAATTGCATTTTGATGCGTAGTTATTTATTTAGTAGCCAATTAACTGGCCAGAAGAAACTTTGTGTAGTTACAACGTTCAACAACGCATTTTCATCGTTTTGTGCGCGTTTTGTGCGCGTTTTCGTTGTCGTTGTAGTTTACAATTTGATCGTCAGGAGACGCAATGAATGACAATGACAACAATGGCATTTCATTAGTCAATACGGCAATGACTCAATGACTGAATAAAGGACGAATGGACCAAACTCAACTCAACTGATGTTGAGTTGTTGAAGCTGACTGCTGCTTTGTTTTTGCTTGGGTTGTGCCGCACGTGGCAGCGGCTTATGATGCCTCAACGAGCAATTGGATGTGTTTGTATGTGTGTGTGTGTGTGTGTGTGTGTGAAGCGATAGCAACAGAGAACAAGACAGGATGTCGAAATGTTGCTGATAGATGTCGCTCCGAGCATGTCGCGTGCACTGAACAAAAAATAAACAAACTTATCATCAAGTCTGAAAAACTAACTTCTTAGTTCGATCTCAATATACAATTCTAAGTTTTCATGTTATTTTCAAGACAAAATGGTGGACTCAAGCAATAAATCCAAGTATGCCATTAACTATTCCTTAGGATCCAAAGGACCTGATTCTTGACTTTTCATATGAGAATTTATTCTAAATCCTGGAAGAACTAAAACGTAAGAAATTTACCAAAATGCCAAAAAATCCTAAATTGTTGCAGGATAAGGATTTTTTCTCTGTGTACAAGCTGATGTCCTAGATGTATCTGCAGAAGGATACTTTTGTACGAGCACGATGTGCGCTGAACCGTTGACAGTCAGTTTGACATGCAAGTCGAGTCAGTTTTGCCCACTTGTGAGTCTATTGTTTGGCAAGGATACGTGTACTATATATATGTTAGCCTGGTGTAGAGAGGGCATCGTTACCCGTGTTTATACATTTATCAGTTAGTCGCCCAGACATGCAGCTAACCATTAAGGCGCTTGTATTTCATTTTGCCACATTTCAATTTCATTCATTTTGTGTTCTCTCTCTCTCCTGCCACTCCAGTTTTTGCCAACCAACCAACTACTGTGTTTTAACGGAAATTGATTTTTGTACTTGAACGCTTTCTGCCACTTTCTGCGCAGTTCTCGCAGTGAAAACATGTCTCTCCCTCTGTCTCTCTGTCTCTCGTCTGTCTTCGTGGTGTCTGGTCCAGCGGCGTTATTTATTTGCTGCCAAGTTTGGGCCATAAATTAAGCGCCTGGCGTCGCGCATTTTCAATTGCATTCATTATTTGCACCTCAGATTTTAATTAGATTTCAATTTGCACGCAACGCAAATCGCATTTTTAATGCTTTTCAAGGACTTCTTTTTAGTTAGACTTAACAAATGTTGTTATTACTGGCCACGTTCTGCCCTTTTTTTCTGTATGCCACTGCGCACTTTCATTCGAATTAAATCTTGTCTTGTTATTTCAGACGCATTGTGCCATCAATCTTTTCATTTAGTTAGTTTTGATTTGGTTGTTGGCCTTGGTTCGAAATTCATTTAAATCGTATTAAAAGCGTTGTGCAGAAATTTAATTAGAAAACTCAATGAATTTAAGTTGTTGCCAACAGCAACATTCTGTTAGCATTCTGCCTTTGTAACTAATGATCTATGATGTACATGTAATTATCATCGTTTGCAATCATCAACAAAAACATCAAAACCAATATTTGAATCCAGTTACTTTGATAAATAATCTGCTTAGAGTTGATTGAAGAAGTTTGAGCTCCTTCCATTCGAAGAAGTTGAACTCCTTCCACTCAAATCCGCAGTTAAGTTTATTTATGAAGTTTCCTTAACAGCATGTTAACTCAGCACTGTTATGCAAATGTTAAGAGCTCTGCTTAAGGTTTTGATTGCTTGAAACTGACAAGTTTGAAATGGAAAATTCGAAGAAATTGTTAAGTTCATGCACTTTGTCGCCTGCAGCGCGTGTCTGGCGCCAAAGCAGACTTAGTCAAAACAAGCAACAACAACAAACAAACAAAATTACATAGTAATTAGGCATTTGATGAACTATGCAAATTTTAGGATAAAAAAGACAGACCAGACTTAAGTTGCATGTCTGGCGTACAATAAATTCAATATAAAAGGGTTTGTATGTGTATGTGTGTGTGTGTGGCAAATGCAGAAATCGGCTTACAAATACAACGTTGCTGTTGCCTGATTGCTCTAAATACACAAAAGCGAACGACAGACGACAGAAGGGAGTCTTTATGGCAGTTATTTTGTTTGTGTGTTTTTTTTCCTTTTCGTTCTGTTTGCTACAGCATCATACAATCGATATTCGTCTTGGGTATATTATGTAGCTGTATGTGTATGTGTGTGTGTGTATTTGTTGTGCTTTTGCCTGCCTGCCTGCCTGTGCTGATGTTGGTCTGCCAGCCAAAAATGCCAAATTGAGTTTGTGGCGTCCGAGCGCAACCAGCGCAAGTTGATAAAACTTGCGACCAACGTTTCCAACGTTCAACGTGGCGTATAAGTGTTTTTTCTTGTAAGCCACACACACACACACACACATACACACATAGCTTACAGCTGCTGTATGTATGCTCTGTTGTATTTGTCTCTGTGTATGTGTGTGTGTGTGTGTGTATCTGGCCTGTTTGTTTGCCACTTCAACTCTGGCAGGGTTTACAGATTCTGTGTTGTCTTTCGCTTGCCCTATCGGTCTGTCTGTGTGTGTGTGTGTGTATTTGTGTGCCGTGCCTAAGTCAAATAATGCGCCAACACATCATTTCACACTTTTAATGCTGTACAAAATGTGCATAAAGCTTTTTACACTCCCTCCTTTGAATAACTCTGTTAGCCATGCCATGTTTAAAATTCCAAAATTCCTTGAAATCGCAATACAATAAAATTTACAGCATTTCAGTGGAAAATGCCAGACAACAAATTGTTATTCAGTTCATTTTTGTGGTCAAAAGTTGACAGGAAAGAAAACAACTTTACAACAATACAAAAATATTCCATAGGTGAAAAACAAAATTGCACGTTTCAAAGTTTTTGACAGCGCAGAAAAATATTGCATTTAACTTTAAATAGCTATTTAACTTTTGATTTCCATTTTTTGAGTTGAGTTTAAAGTTTTTGACAAGCTCAAAAAAGTATGCTACAGAAAAAGCAGCAGGAACTGCATTAAAGGAAGCCCCAATAAGTATGCTATGGAAAATATAAATTGGTGTAAATTTCGCTGTGCTGTATACAGGCAACATATATATATATATATTGTTACTTACATATCTCAATTGCTGTTTGACTGGCGCACGGCGGTTGTCGTTTATTGTTGTTGTTGTTGTTTTTGTTGTTCGTGTTCTTGTTGGCATCAATCTCTGTTCAGTTGAAGCATTTGTGGCATCTTACACAGGCGACGTCTGATGCTGGTGTTGCTTGTGTTGTTGTTGTTGTTTCTGTTTGCTTTTGTGCCTGTCGCGCCTTGGGGGCCAAATACACCTAACTTGTTGTTTTTTTGGTGTGTTATATATATATATTTATTTATTTATTTCGTGCCTTGCTTACAATATCCAAGCAGCAAAAACAACTTCGCAAAGGGGCATCCAAAAATATGAAGGCTCAATATATTTTTAGTTGACGGGCCTCACACACACACACAGACGCACAGACACACATACACACACGTTTGTGTTGTGTATGTATTTGGTTTCTGATATTTTAAGTATCCTGTTTGCGTTTTTGTGGGCTTTCAGCAAGCGCCTGTTGTTGCCTACTTTTTGGCGCTGTTGTTATTCTTTGTTTAGTATTATTTGCTTAAATGGAATTTACGTTATTTTTCCCCGTCTCGCTCGCTCTTTAACGACACGTTGTTGGCTTTACATTCCAATGCAATTTGTCGAAAAAATGTCTATATGTAATTATATGTACATATACAATATAATGAGATTTATTTACTTTGATTTTTGCAAGCAAATGTTTCTTTGATTAGATTAGATATTATTATTGTTTCTGTTGGTGTTGTTGTTGCTTATTGTCAACGTTGTCAAAAAGTTAGTAATTATCTTAGTTTTAGCCAGGTGCAAATAACAATGTGCAAATTTGTTGGATCCTTAAATTTAATTTATTGTCACAAGCACTTTTAAAAAACACTTTTACATTTCGAGCTTCAAATTGTCTTGCTTTTATGTTTGTTGAAAATGCTTTTAAAAAATGTTGATTTAATTTAAAAACGTAAATTAAATATGTGCCGTTTCATTTCCATATTCCGTTAACTCTCTCTCTCGCTTTCTCTCAATTGCCGTCTTATTTTTATCTTTCGCTTTGCTTTTTCGTGTTGTTGCTACTTCAGGTTTCAGCTGCTTTTGCTTTTGCTTTTGCTGCTACTGCGGTCGTTTGTCTGTGTGTTTAAGTTGTTGTTGCTGTTGTTGTTACTGTTGCCTGCCTGGTGGAGGTGGTGTTGTACCGTTGCACGCGCCGCACTCGTAGCACGTGCTATGGCCACGACGTCAGTCTACGACAACCGCCTACGCACTGCAAGCGCGTCTGTCGCGACGCGGCCATTTCAATTACAAAATTCGCTCCAGAGCGCCCAGAGTAACAAAGTAAATCCTTACTCAACACACCCAACACACAAAAAGCAATCGATATCGAATTTGAAATTTGTATGACTATAATATGCGAAATACAATGTGTTTGTGCTTGTTGGATGAGATAAAACACATTTGATTGACTGATCCACTCTTAACTTTTATAAAATAATTAAATTTTCTTTTAATATTCATTAAAAGTACTCATAAAAGTCTCTTCGTAGGCAGCCGCCAACAGACGCAACGAATGCGATGATTTTATGCATACATATCGATATGTCCGCTCAACACGCGCTCTCTCTCGGTCTTAGTGTGGTGAGTTTCTACTAACCTAGTAGGCGCCTGTTGGCATGCACTGAGCTTTATACCTGCCGGGCCGGTATAAACGTGTGCCCTGAGAGCGCAGCACGCTTTTGCTCTCTCACACACCACTCTCTTTGGCCTAGCAGCAGCCTTAGCGAAAGTGAAAGCAACAACTAAATGCGAGTAAAAAGAGTCTTATAATGGGCAGCAATAAGGCAACTAATTATTAATTATTAAGTGTTTTTAACAGCAATAGAAGCGAAATGGAATGGCGGAAAGTATGAGTATGTTATCAGTCATGTTCTAAGCTAAGAACATACAGTTAAAGGCGTTCCTTTAAAGTCTATAAAATGCATAATGCGCTTTATCTATGCTTGACTTTTTGTTTGTGTTACAATATATGTGTGTGTGTGTGTGTGTCTGGCTTTGTTTTTTGTTTGTGTGTGTGTGTAAAATGCTGTGCTTGCAATTAGCCATTGTTGATTTTATTTATTACTTGCACAGGACATGTACACCAACACACACACACATACAGAGAGAGACAATAAGAGCATGTCCTTGCACTTGGCAGCTTAACACTTTGGATACGTGTGCATCTAAGCTTCTCCTTCCCTATCTCCCTCTCTCTCTCTGTCTCTGTTGCTCTTGCACTCTTTGGCAAAAACAAAAGCTGCAGGACAATAGCAAACAGCAAGGATGTGTGGCACAGGATGCATGTGGAGCGGGGCCAACAGTTCCGTGTCTAGCGGCAACAAGGAAGTCATAAATTTTCCAAAACGGTTAACAGGTGCATTTGAAATGCTCTTCAACTGTGTGTGTATGTGTGTGTGTGTGTAAGTGTTTTAGTTGTTAAATCGCCAACTGAGAATTTAAGTTGGTTCACTATCTGTCTGAAGAATGGAAATCAATCATGGATGACAGCTGCTTCGACCATCAGTCAAGCATCAGTCAACCACATAGAGTGGTGAGTGGTGAAAACTAAACACGAACTTTAAATCTTCACTTTAAACACTGCGCAACGATTTCTTTTTAGTTATTAGTGCTTTTTAATATGCAAAGTTATTTCATTGCAACATTTTTATTTCATTTCTTCCCTTTTCTTTAGACACGTGCCAAGCTTTTGCGTAAGAAACTTATACAAAACCGAAGCTAGGGACTTACCGCGCGGCCACTTCAAAATTAAAGCGATGACGAAGAGGACGAAGAGGAAGAAGGTTTACTCGAGAGCTGCGACTTAAGCGAACTGCAACAGCGAAATGAAAAGGCTGCCAAGCCGACAGACAGCTCGAAAGCTCTTAGTGTGTGTGTGTGCGTGTGTAAGGATTGTATTGCTCATAAAAATTCCATCAAGTTGAAGTTGCTTGCCATCAACATTTTTATGCAGATTTTGCGGCTAACGGTGAATGTGAGTCAGCGGGAATTATACGAGGCGAACAGCAAAAAAATCCAACTTCAGCCTGTTGCATGGCTATGCGTGTCTGTTTACTTACACATACATACACATGTTTGTGTTTGTGTATACATTTTAGAGGGAGAGCGCAATGAAGCAATGGGGCGTTAATGAGTGCAAGCTAAGCGGAAAATTTCCGCTGCTGGCAAATGCAAATAGAGTGTGTGTGGCAAATAGTTAAAACGCAGATTAAATTGCTCAACTGTTCGAATATATATATAAGTAAAAGCCAGCAAATGGTTTAAAGTTTAATGTGAATGCAAACGTTGACAGGAGAAGAAGAAGCACAGTGCAGTTTGTGCTCAGCTTAAAAGGCGTATAAGAGAAATTCTAAGCTCAGCCTGCGACTAACATTTCTGCATATTAACATCATGCAAAAATGTTAAAAATCAAAAGCGAAATGCCGACGGCAGCCAGAACCGCACTAAATACTAATGAAAAGGATATATACAAGATTGTTGCCAGTTAATCGGATTTAATTTAATTAGCTGGCTCGTCTCGACCAATAAGCTGTGTATAAAACAGAGAATAAAAAATACTTGATAGCATTTTCATTACAATTAACACACACACACACACGTATGTTAAGCGAAAGTGAGAGTTGCGAAAAAAAAAAAATGGCCGCATGTTTCATGGCAAATTGTCAGGTGCTAAGCTTTGATAAAGTGCTCAACGGGCATTAAGTACGCATCGCATCACACACACACACACACAAAACAGACAGACAAACAAAACAGACAGACACAAGAACATATCTATTCAATGTGCAAGAGAACTTTCCCTTTGTTAACTTGACTTTTCGACTGCGGTCGCGGTGTGCCATGTCGCATGTCAATTTGCTTTTTTTCGGTTTAATTTTCCTCTTTTGGAAGTTTCAATATGGAAAATTTTTGTGGTCATCGCGCAGGGATGGGCAGGTAACTTTTTAAGCAAAGCCAGTCGCCAAAACGAACCAATTCAAAATATAGCCATGCTTACATATACATACATGTATGTGTGTGTGTGTGTGTGTGTGTGCTGGGTTTTTTGTTTATGGAAAGTGTTATTGTTTGACTTTGAACTTTGCCACTTGTTTGTCGTCCATGCTCAAGGGAGAGTGAGCGAGAGAAAGAGAGATAATGTGTGTGTGCTTTGGACCAAAGTTGATGACAGGCCCACACAATATCATAAAATTTAATGCGCTCATTTTTCATAGGCTAACAGAGGCATTGTACCGTGCACACACACACACACACACATACACTTATATATATACACTCCACGCACAAGTTAAATAAATCATCAGCAGAGAATTTTATCACTTTATTTTTTGCCGCACGCTTGTTTAAAATGATGGAAATGATACGTTTAGCAAAGGATTTGCTTTAAATTAATATGTCACTCGTTTTTAAATGGTTGTTCACAAGTATGTTGAATAATATATCAAAGCATTTAAATTGCTTTCGTAAACTAAATGCTTTTGAAAAATAGCGCCATGCGTGACAACTGTGCTGCCACTCGGTTAAGTTTGCACGTTAACCAGCACTGTATTTGCGATGGGCTGTTATCGATAGCAATGGCATTTCTCGAGTACCATCACTACTTCTGTCGGCCTTTGTAAATTGTTGAAAAAACATTGATAGTAGCTAAATAATTGTTGAAAATTTTACTTAATTCCCAAAATGGATGATATACGAAGCAGCCTGGACAATATAATGGCACGTTTCAATGATAGCGTCACTCATTCGGCGCCCAAAAAGCTTAGCTTCGACCGGCTCTCAATGTCGTTCACCGAAGACTCCGGCTCAGGTAAGAAGAAGAAAACGCAATTTTCATGCGCAAAATAAAAAAAACTAAAACTGTACACAATATAGTGCCAAAAAAGCGGCGCATTGACAGTCTGGACACAAGTTCACACAATGGCAGCCTTAATACCAGCAACACTTCGCTAAATAACTCCTACAATGATCCATCGGGTCCATGGCAGACGCGCAAACTACGCGCCGAACTAATCGAGACGAAAGCCATAATCACCCAACTGCAGGAGGAGCTGATGAAGCAGACAAAGAAGCAGCGTGTCGAGCTTGCAGTAGCGGAGAGTAAAGCTAAGGCGCTCAAGGAGCAATGTGACTATACCAGTTCGAAGGCACTGGATATGGAAAAACAGCTGAAGGTGATGCACAAACGAGAACATGCAGCACGCCAGGAGGCAAATACAGCACTTGCCGAACTGGCACAGCTGAAGCTTAAATTCGAAATGGCGCTGAGTCGTGCGGAGCAGGATCGACTGCAGCGTGAGGAGGATGCACGTGAAGTGCAGGAATGCATCAGCAATGAGCTGGGCGAATACAAACGGATCTACGAACGTTCCGAACGCCAATTGGAGGCAGCACAGAACGAACTGGAACGCATACGTGAACGTTATGATGAATATAAGGCAACTGCCGCCAAATACGAACAGCTCCACATGAACTTTGAGATGCAGGAGCAAAATCTGACAGCGGCCAATGCGCGCATCAAGGAACTGGAATTTGAAATTGGATCCTATGCTGACTGGAAGGAGGTGACGCAAAACTCACAGGCACGTCTACTCAGCGCACCAGACCTGCAAGCGGAAGTGGATCGTCTACGTGCCCACAACAAGCAGCTGAATATAATTATTGGTGACAAGCTGCTGCTCGAGGAGCAGGTGCATGACTATAAGACACGTCTCGATCGTGAGGAGGGCGCACGTGGCGAGGCAGCAGCCCTTCAGGTAAAGCTCACCTACGTGGAGCAGGAGCTCAAGGAGTGGGTGAAAATCGCCCAAGATCATTGCCTGGCCAACACTCTAGTCAGTCCAATGGCATTGCGTTCACGCATCGAGCAATTGCTTGAGGCTGAAATAATACGTGCGGTGGAGAAGGGCAGCAACGATTCGCAAATGAAGCAATTGCAATCCAAGCTGAACGAGGTGCAGAACAAATGTGCCATTTATATGAAGAACTTTGAGGACATGAATATTGTGTTGAAACGGCATAAGAGCTTGCGGGAGCGTTTGCAGCGTAAGCTAATGATTGTGTGCAAGGAGCGTGATTTCTATAAGCAGCTGCTGGAGAACTTTGACAAGGATTTGAACTCGACAAATGCCAGCATTGCCGATATGACCAATGATATGCAGGTACGCTATCGCGTTGAGGTGCTGGAACGCACCTTGACCGGCTACAAGGATATGTGCTCGACATTGGAGCGTGAGATGCAAGCGATTCGTCAACAGGAATCGCTAAGTGATCCAACGCCCGGTGAGTTCGGCTATGATAGCGTCAAAAAGGAGCTGGACACGTTGCGCATGGAGAATGAACGTTTGCGTCGTCGCAAGGATGAACTCGAACTGGAGCTGGAGCATCGTTGCCTGCGCGGCGATTTCAATATGGGTCAATACAAGGTCGTTCATCTGAGCGATAATCCCGCTGCCGAGGCATACGAGGGCACCAAAAACATTGTCGAGAAATTGCAAGCAGAGGTATTTGAAAGGTTTCACATAACTGATAGTGGTTTTGCTTAACATTTGATTATTGTTTAGATTGAGCGTTTGAAGCGTCGCAATAAGAAACTGGAGGATGATTATGAGCAGACGCAGGCACGTTTCAATGAAACCTGCAGCTCTGGCGGCACTGGCATGACCATGAACTTTAAGGAACTCAATCAGCTGCGCGCCGAACTGGAATCCGCCAATGGTAAAATGAAAAAGATGAAGGATTGCTTTAAGGCGGCGAGCAAAGAGTTTCGTGATGTTTGCTATATGCTCTTGGGCTATAGGATTGATCGTATGGGTGCCAACAGTCATTATCGGTACTATATATATATATATTTAACTATATACTAATATTGTGACTAATTGCGCATTTGTTCTATATCTATAAACAGCATTTCCAGCATGTATGCGGAGAGCCCCGATGATTATCTGTCCATAAATGTGAACGAATCGAATTGTCTGGCTTTGTTGGAGACGCCATATTCACAAACACTAAAACCGGCCATCGATCAACAATTGGCAGCCAATAACTCATTTCCCGCTTTCTTTGCTGCACTCACATTGGAGCTCTTCCAACGGGCCACAGTCACAATAACCTAAATTTAGATGCCGGATTCACACACTAAAACACATAATGTATAAACATAAGTTTCACTTAGCTTTTAAATATATCTACACAAGTAGCATTTAATTGATATATATATTTATATATGTACATACGTATATATTGCTTTATATCTGAATTTTTTGTAACACTTGCGAAGCGGCACAGCTTCCGTACGCGATAGGAAGATTTGAAGTAAGAAGAAGACGAATTCTTTTGTTGCTTGCAAGAAAGAATCGGTTCTAAAACTTTGGACCGTCGTGGCCGTACTGCCAACGTCGTTTTGGCCACATTCGAGGAAGCGCCGATAAACGACGACAAATTCTTTTCACTAATGACGCGTGCTCAAGAGATTAAAAGGGATTTACGATATATTTTATTTTTGGTAATTTGTTGCGATAACAACAACAAATGCTTTGTGTTCATTTGCCGAGTAATTTATTTTTGCAATTATTTTTAGTTTTGATATTTTGCTAAACTTCTGTTTTGCCGCTTTGTTTTCTATGTGTATTTGTGATAAGCGCGCGATTTGCACAATTGACGGAGACGAAGACGCAGCAAAGCATTCTTTTCTTCCATATAGAAGAATTCTATACATACGTATGTGTGTGTGCGTGTCTTTGTATGTGTGTGTGTGTGTTTGTAGCTTGAAAGTGCTATTGTGCATTTTAAATAGGCGCGAAATGAAAAGTAAATAAAAAAGTTAACTGAAAGCGATATATAAAATACACTTCAAAAAGTTTTGAGTGCACTTAATGTTAAAACCTTTATGTTCCTAAAAAGTATACTATATCCAAAGATCACTGTACTTGCATTAGCTGCTTTAAGTTAGAGTAAACCAATCAAGAGTCAAAGAAATCTAGACAAAAAAGCATTTAGTACATATAAATATATATATTAAATATATAATGGAATTAAATATATAATGGAATTAAATATATAATACGCCTCCAATTTAATTGGCCAAGATGCGTGCAACTTGATCGGGTGTTTTGTGGAGCAGCGCTTCCGGTTGTTCGAAGCCATTTGCCGGATCATGGACACGTTCGTAGATCTGTTTGTAGATGGCCACAATGACATTGAAGGAACGCTTTTGAACCGTGCTGCGATGTGAGCTGGACATGATTAGTTGCACTTGAGGCAGAAGCAGCACATCGGGCAGCTGCAGGAATGCATCCATCTTGGACATGAAAATCTTGAGCAGATTCGTTTCGATCTTGGTCTGATTACTCTGCAATATGGTATAGATGGGACCCAAATTTAGATTGGCAACCAGCGAGGATGCCTGCTCGGAGGTCAGTGTGTCCAGTTGTGCATCGGACTGGGCCTGCAAACGCTCCACGCGCTCATCCATGTACTCAAACACTGCCAGAGTGCTTTGCATGTGATATAGACAGTTGAGCAGATAGACAGCCATGTCCACAGTGGGCAAATGGGCGGCACTTTCCTGCACCGATTGCAGCAGCGGATCAATGACGCATGTTACAATCTTTGTGATATCTGCTTGACGACCGTCTACCATGGTGGCCACCGATAGGATCTCCTTGAGTATGTTGAGCAGCCGGGCAACACTCGCTGGAGGCACTAGATCACGTTGTGGTGGCTCCAAAGCCAAACTACTGCCAGCTGGACGTTGAAGTACCTGGCGCACCTGGGCAGCGAGGGCATTTAGATAGATGTGCTCACTGTTCTGCTGCAGCTCCACAAGACACTGTTCCAGGCTGCCACCTTGGACGACCTGTTTCATGATCTGTTGATAGAAACGCAACAGATTCGAGATGGTGAACAATATAATGGTATCCGGCTCCGAGTTTAATATCGTCTCCACGCGCACCTTGAGCGGATGGCAAACGCCATCGGCTATATAGCTCAAAGCCTTTTGCATTTGCTCCGATATATCTGAAAGGAAGATGGAGTCAATGAGTCCACAAAAAAGAATCTCTTGGAGCAACTACTCACCATGTTTATCGCACTTCTTGAAGAGCAGCGTTAGGTTCTCCTTCTCGTTTGGTATGCTCTGATGCAGCCAGGCAAACATGTCGCCAATATAACGCTTGGGATCATGAGCATGTAGCTCAATGGGTTTGGGGTTTCCGCCATGGCCACCTTCGGTAAGTGCCTCAATGAACTGGCGGACAAGCACAGCACGCCGGGCAATCGCATACTCATCGATGACATACTTAAAGAGCACCGGTCTGTCCTGCAGACGACTCATGGCCTCCACAATCAATGGACCAATCTCATTGTTCTCCAGATTGCGACAATGGTTTTGTGTCCAGCGGTAAAGACGCTCAAGTGCGCCCTCCTGATGCAATGTCATCTCCTCCATGATGTCCAATGCGGCCGTCTGATAGCCACACTGCATAAGCATGCGGCAATCGGAATGGATCGATTGCACCCGATCCAATACCTTGAAGAACTCCTGCACAATGGGCGCATCTTTGGCGGTGCCATAGAGCAACTGATGCTCCGGCACGCTGAGCTGAAAGCGTGCCAAAAACGCCTGGGCTATTTGTTGATGCACCTCCAAACGTTCACGTTCCTCCTGCATCGTATTTGTCTGCTCGATCAGATCTTTGGTCAGGGCCTTCGATGTCTCCAGATCTGTTTTCATTGTTTGTACTGATGTGGCCATCGTGTCCAGATCTGTGCAGACAGCATCAAGCGTTAATTTTACTTCACGAAATGCTTTCAAAAAGTTTTCATTGATGCCAACGGAGCGCTGTTCGATTTGACTACGCAAATTGCGACGATTTTGCAGCGTATTTTCGGTGAAAAAGCTGGAAAGTCCATAAAGTGCATCGAGTGTGTCCTTATCCGTTTCCAGACGTGTCTCTAATATTTTATTAACGCGCTTTTGTATGCGATCCTGATCCTCTTGAGCGGCGCTCATATTTTTACTCTCAACTGACGACGTCAACAAAACAAGCAACGAACCAGAACTTCCGAACAGCTGATTCAACTGGCACTGCCAATCTAACAAATCGCTATGTCAACGCTTCGTTGTGACTGGCTTAAATGTATACAGCAAAAAAAAACAGCAGCGAGAAAGCATTAAAAACTGCTTAAATTTAACATTATTGTTATTGCCTAAATAAAATCAGCAGCAATAATGAGCCATTCTGCTCTAGCTAGTTTAACAGCACAGTATACGGACTCGGAAAACGAAGGCGATGCCAGTCCAGATTCACAAAATTCGACAGCGTCCCAGGTGAAAATTTACAAACTTATTTCACGCATGAATGTATAATTTATATACAATTTAAATAGGTAATTATACCAAAAGCAGCCACGCCAACGCCATTGACACCCGTTAAACAGGATGCGGATCCTGTTAAGAAATCCAAGAAAAAGAAGCGATCGAAGAAATTGCGACGCTTGGTGAGCTACCAGGATGACACTCTAATCTCCGATGAAGAGGAGGATCGTGCGCATGAATCCAGCGAAGAGGAATCGTCCAGTGACAGTGCCAACTCCGAGGCAGAACATGACACAGCCAAGGAGAAGAGTCGCACCAAAGCGGAAGGCGCAGAGGTTCTCATGGAGGTGGACGATGATGATTCCAACACATACAATGCAGAAGATCGTTCGGCGGAGAGTTATGAAAAGGATCCCAAATATGCCAAATACAAATTTCAATTGCCGCCAGAGCCCAAAGGTAATCCGCCGCCAGAGCTAGTTGCAAAGATTACCAAAATGTACACAAAAATGCGGCAAACGAATATGGACATGAATCGTGTAATTCAGGATCGAAAGGAGTTCCGTAATCCCAGCATTTATGAGAAACTCATTAGTTTCTGTGACATCAATGAATTTGGTACCAATTATCCGCCCGAAATCTATGATCCACTAAAGTGGGGCGAGGAGAGCTACTATGAGGCATTGTCAGCGGTGCAGAAAACTGAGATGGTCAAGCGGCAAAAGGATCGCAAAGATATGGACAAAGTGGAGCAGGCGACTGCTCTGGCTCGCAAAGTCGAGGAGGACGCCAAGAAGCGGTTAGTACATAAATTATCGATTTAATATCCATCTCTAATTGTAATTTTTTCATCGTAGAAAATCGAAGTGGGATCAGCCGGCAGCAAACAAGGCAATTATACCTGCTTTGACGACCACGGTAACGGGCACCAAAGGCACCGTCATATCAGCGTTCGGTTCGCTGCCTAAAAAACCAGCAATGTAGTTTAATTTCGAACTAACTATTAAAACAACAAATAACAAACTATGCGTTTTACCTGTGCGCAAATATTCGTTCTGATCGCATTGATCTTGGCCTTTTGCCATCTCTAGATAATCCATAAATGATAATAGATAGAGGTGCTTATCGATAAGAAACCAATATATAAAGATATTTCATGCTTGCAAGAAAGCAAAGACAATTTTCACATTAAAAGCTGAAAACTTGATTTGATTTGAAAAGTAAATCGTTTATAAATACATTCAAAGTATGTAAAAACGCCGCGATGAAAAGTCGGTATTTTAATTTTGGTATTTTTTGTCAAGTAGTGCATGGTTATTCTAGGTCTATGTTGAACGCGGTCACACTGGTTATATGCTCGAACGTCGTGTCGTCGCCGTTTTCTGTTTTTAACCATTTCACATTTTTTCGTTTTAAAAAACCAAAGTGTCTATTTCATTGCATGCAACTATTTAAAGTAAAACACTTAACACAAGCGATATGATTTGAATAAAAAGTGTACGTGAAAAATATAAAGTTTGTTGTTTTTGCATTCCAAAATACACAACAAGAAAGGAAAACGAAGCGAGTTGTCGACAACGCAGCAGCAGCAGTAGCAACCAAAGCAGACAGCAAAGAATTTGATCTGAGCAGCGCAATTTGCTAGCGTGTGTGTGTGAGTGAGAGCGAGATTACAATTAAAAATGTACGAATGCGAGTGAAATTTCGTATAAGATAAAGAAGATGAGAAAGATACCAAAATACAAACACACATAAGTACATAAGTATTCAAATACGCATTTATGTACATATGTATCTTTTGGAAGCAAAATAAAGAACAATACAAGTGTTTATGTGCGTTGCGATTTTTTGTTTAAACAATCTTGGCCGTGTTATTTATTCAAGGTTCCCCTCATTATTTAGACGCCATTACAATGCAACCGGTATTGAAACTGCTGCGTGCCTGTAGCGGCATTGCCTTGCCGTGTCTCTCAGTGTGTGTGTGTGTGTGTGCGTGAGTGCGACAAAGAAGGGCGCAGCAACATATTTCCATTTAGCTGCGCGAGTAGCTAGCTTTTATTTTTTTTTTGCCGCCACTTGCGTTGTTGTTGCGCTTGCAGCTCTTCCTCTTTGTCTGTTGTTTCGTGCTGATTACGGCGCTCCACTCCACTCTGTCCACTCTGCAGTGCGTCCCCTTTGTCTATCAGCCGATGCTTATTTATAAAACGATGCCGCTGCTTGTTATGTGACTTGCAGTAACAGAGGCAGATTCAATCAAAAAAAGGCAGCACAATAGAAAAACGACAACAGAATTTCCAATTAAATCCGCAAAATGCTCAATTGAAACTAATTTCTCTTCTGTTTATTGTTTTTGTTTTTGTCTATTGTGAATTTTTCCCAGCAATATGCATAATATTTGCATGTTACAACTACAACTACGTTACTGCGTCCTCCTTATATTCGCTCTTTGTTTCCAGCAACAACTATTTTGCGCTATCTCACGTTTTGTCGCTTGTCGTCCTCCCGCTCGCTCCGATGACACCTGTTTGCGTGTTTGCTTACCATTGTCGTCATATTTCATAACAACAACAACAACATCTATTCTATTTAATATCGATATAGCGTATAGCAGAAAGAGAGCACAGCTATTTTGGCATCAGGTGTTAAAGTGTGAACAGCATACATATACATACGCAAACACAAATTTTTGGAGCAAAAGTAAACAAACCAAACCCAACGAAACCGAAAAAAAAAAAAACAAAACGAACCAAAAATTCAAAGAAACGCCAAAGTGCGTTGGTCGTGCGGTCTCTGTGCGTGAGTGCGTGTGTGTGTGTGTGTGCCAATGCATGTGTGTAAGTGTCTCTCAACTCTGACGGGGCGACAAAAACAATAACAACAGCTAACTAAAGTAGCAGCAGCAACAACAAGTACATACAACGAACGAGTGATTCAACGGCAGACAGGAACAGCAACAACAACAAAAAATAAAACATGTCGGATTCGTATTATCAGGTGAGTTGACACAACTGATAGGGCATTACATGGCCGCCGTGTTGTTTTTGGCTTAACGGGTGTTTTTATTTTTTTTTAGTAGTATTTTAGTTTCTTATCGCCTAACATTAAGTCCAGGCACACCTGTTGCCGGGTACATACATACATACATACATACATACATAGATGTTGCTGTGTAAGCACGGAAGCCAGAAATTTCCGGCTCAGCTGACACAGCAACTTGTGGCATATCCTTTATGTGTGCCACACACATTTTTTTCTCCCTTCCTCTTCAGGCATTTCCTGTGCTAGTTGACTGGCTCCTAAACAAAGCTATTGTTTTGTTGTTGTGTGTGTGAGTCAGATATGAAATTTAAAGGAAATTTTAATATAGTTTGACATATGCATTTGAAAAATGTTAATTATGACTGAAATGTTTGAGTAAATTGACTGCAAAGGTAACAACAATGTTTTCTGATAGGCTTAACAGCAATTTAACATTAACTGCGATTCATGCAAAGAGCATTTAACATATAATCTGAGTTAACAGTTCTGTTAGTTTAGCGAGTACTAAAGGTGTTCTTTTATATACTTCTATATTATTCGAACAGCTAAACATACAATTATTCCCAATTGGCTAAAAGTAATGAAAATTTCATTGTTTGTTTGGCTTTGTAAACAAACAACAACATGACACATGTTTGGGATATTAATAATGCCTTAACATTAGCCAATTACTTTTTGACTTTACTCAAATTTCGCTCTACATATATAAAAATAATACAATGTTATTATTGTTATTTTTGAAAGCAGTAACAACAACAACAACGCTCAAATGACATCATTGGAATTTTTCGTTTGTCACTTTTGAAAGTGTTGTTGTTGTTGTCTGTTAGCTGTGTGCATAAAATGTCAATTGGTTTAAGTGCGTGGCCCACTAAATAAACAACGTGCACAAAATACAATCAACATGTTTTATTAATAGCAAGCAACTATCTACATGCAACTATATAAAGAGTCTGTCTATGTGTCTATGTGTGTGTGTGTGTGTTTAATTAGATTGATGCCAATTAAAGAGGCTGACTTATCAGAAATAATGAATCCGCTTATCACTTTTGCATGCAGCTTGAACTGAATTAACAGCACGTTCGTTACAGCAAATGTTAATTACACTGAGCAACAAAATAGTTGATGCACAACGTGAAAAATTCATTGACCGTGATATTTTGAAGGTGAAAATCATAAGTCACGAAAATTTCAAATGCAAAGCACAAATGAATCAAGATCCTCCAAAAAAAAAATATACATAAAATCAACAAAAACCAGATTGTCATTTTTGCAGTCAGTAGCTGCACCTGAAAGCAACAAGCTGCTGCAAGTTGCATGTTGCAAGTTGCAAGTTTGCTTAAGATGCTGCATGCGGTGCTTTCTTGCTGTTCTCTTGTTTAGCGAACCGGTTTTGAGGTCCAGGTTTTTTTTTTGTTAGTGGTGCACCAGAACAGGGTCAAGCCAGTTTTAATGGGCATCCATGCCTATCCACACACAAACACACATACAGTGAATGCTCGATCCAGGCTACTTAGCCACGAATACCATTTTAATACCCTTTTTTTCCAGAGTGATACTTTGTGGTCAGTAATTGCTTTAAAAATAGTTTATTGCATGTAATTTCTAAAATTAGTTTATAGGTTTTTTTGTTTTTTGTTCACAAAGAAGCAGAATGTGAAAATGAATTCCAGACAACTGTGATTAACAGTACCAATTTTAACAGAACTGTAAAACAAATGTAAAAATCGAAAAATTACTATGAAAATTGTATTTTCACAGTTTTAACTCCGATTTAACTCTTTAATTAATGTGTTAAAACATTTAACTCTTTTCAAGCTATATTTTTTCGTAAGCCAAACTCATTTCGTCCTTTAACAGCTACTAGTTTATTTGCTTAACGCAGCAATGTTAAGTTGTTTAAGCAATTTGCAAATGGAAAATGCCAAGGCAAATACTTGACAACCATAGAAATATTGACCAACAATAAAGAAAGAGGGTCCATCAAGTGTCGCGTGTCCTATGCTTTTGCTCCCTGTTCCCTGCTGCCTACAACCTGTCGCAATGGTCGTGTTCAACTGTCTAAGTTGTCCACCTGCCTGTCTGCCTGTCTGTCTGTGTGCCCACATCTTGGCCAGTGACAGCACGTCAGTGTCAATAACAAAAAAAAGGGCGCAAGCAGAGATCTTTGCTTAAGTCAAGAATGCATGCAACTAAAGTGGCCTAATGTGTTTTTGTCTGTTACCTGTTTTACTTTTGCTTGGTCAAGTACCAAAAAAAATAATATTCAAACTTCAATTAAAGTTTCATTTGTTAGTTTCCTTCATTATAATATTATTTCTACCAGTCAAATTGCAACCTGTGTATCTTTGTATCTGTATCTCTTGATTGCCATTCGCTGTTGTATCTGTGCATCTCTCTAGCGTTGATTAAAATGCGGCATGAGGAGGTTTTTTCGGTTTGCTTTACTTTCATTTCACTTGATTTCCGCACATAAATTGAAGATGCTTTCAATCAAATTCAATTGTAACTATTAATTTTGTTGTTTTTGGTGCTGATAAGCTATCACAACACAAACAACAAGCAACAATAACAAGCAACACGATTTGTATATGGAAATTTTCAGATGCGCAAAAAAGTAATGAATTGAAAAGTGTTTCTTACTTCAAGATACCTTGTAGAAAAGTTGAATGTATGCTCTGTTATTATGTGAATAATGTTAATGTTATGTTAATTAAATGTTATGAGGGAATGATTATGATGATTGATTGACTTTCGAGTCTTCAATTGACTATTCGTATTAGATACGATTGTATATCGCCTGTCAGCACTTACTTAACTTTACTTTTCTATAGGGTATCGCAAATTATGCAAGATTTGCTGTTACTGCATTTGTAGATTATTTTGTTAGTATTATTACTTGTTAGTATTATTAGTTGTCAACACTTAATACAATACTTATTTCTTATATTGCTGGAAACGTTTTGCGAAACAATTTAACAGCAGCAACTTGTAAAATGTTGCATCCTGCTTAATTGCAATCTGCGATTGATGTTGTTGCTGCTCCCCTTTTGATTTTGTTGAACGGAAATTCATTTGCAATGCAATCGATTTGCCAGTTTTCCCCAGTTCCCAGTTGGTGTTGCTCCTCCTGCTGTGCCTGCGGGGCCAAAGAAGAAAGTAACGCGCGGGGTCGTCCAACATTGGAAAATCATTTAATTAACTTTGGCGTTGGCAATAGCTTGTTGTTGTTGCTGTTGTTGTTGCTGTTGCTGTCGTGTCGGTGTGTGTTATATCACATTCATCACACATTTGCTGCCGTGTTTTTTACTACTTTCTGTTGGTTAATTCATAGCCATTGCCAGCTGTTTCAACTTTCCGTCCGTCGGTCCGTTCGTTCATCCGTCCGTTTGTCCGTTTGCCGCCTTCTGTCTTGAGCACATTTAATTGCTGGAATTGATGAGTTCAATTGCGCAAATTGCTACGCTGACTTTTGCTCCGCTAAGCAGCAACATCAACAACAACAACCACAATAACAATAACAACATTCGCTAGACAATGAACATTAATCTGCTTTTTACTGGTTTTTGTTGTTGTTTTTCGGTGGGTGTTCGTTCAGGTAGTCAACTGTCAACTGTCAAACTGTTTGTGAGCTTGAAGTTTTGCGTTTCCAAATTGAAA
Source organism: Scaptomyza tumidula (assembly GCA_035044465.1). Classification (NCBI taxonomy): domain Eukaryota; kingdom Metazoa; phylum Arthropoda; class Insecta; order Diptera; family Drosophilidae; genus Scaptomyza; species Scaptomyza tumidula. The sequence goes on along the minus strand of JAWNNW010000444.1, from coordinate 14,122,583 downwards.
AAAAACGGTTTTAGCGATTTTAAGTACGAGAAATCAAAATCACGCTTTATTTCTGTCATTTAACATTTAATTGATTGTTTTTATTGTTTTTGTGTTTTGCAGCTTGGATTTCTATGTTAAGCTTAACAGATGATGTTAGGGCGCTATGCTCTGTTAATTAAGTTGTTGTTTAAAATAGTTATTGAGGGGAATTCTTTTGATTATTACTTAAATATCACTCTGCGCAACCTTACTTGAATTCCTGAGAATCGCGTAGAAGGGGAGTATTTGCATTTATATATTATTCTCTGTTAATTAAATGTTGTGTAAAATAGTTATTAGAAGGAATTCTTTTAAGATTACTAAACTATCACAAAACCTTACTTGAATTCCTGAGAATCGCGTAGAAGGGCAGTAATTGCATACATATATTATTCTCTGTTAATTAAATGTTGTGTAAAATAGTTATTAGAAGGAATTCTTTTAACATTACTAAACTATCAACAAACCTTACTTGAATTCCTGAGAATCGCGTAGAAGGGTAGTAATTGCATACATATATTATTATCTGTTAATTGAATGTTGTGTAATAAAGCTATTAGAAGGAATTCTTTACGGATTACTAAAATACCATACAAAAAATACCACTAAATTCCAACTCTGCGCAACCTTACTTGAATTCCTGAGAATCGTGTAGAAGGGCAGTAGTTGCATACATTTAACATTTACTAATCGAAATGAAAGCTTACAAATTCCAACACAATTCTATTCTATTCTGTTGCATTTCTGTAAAGCAATGCGCTGTAATTCCGTTAACAGCATGCATTTAACATTTCTGTGACATTATTCAATTAAAATCTAACGAGCAGAAGAACCCAGAACAAATGTGCACCTTTCAATTGGCAAATTGCGTTCCATTTCTATTGGCGCATTCCCCATTCCCCCATTCCAATTCCTCATTCGAATCTAACATTCTCGAACAAAAAGTAGTTGCTGTCGCTTCCTTTTCCCAGTTTGCGGGTTAGTCTTAGCAACTAGTTTTTGAATTTGGCACATGCAGGTGTCCCCAATTATGTGGCAGCCACGAAAAATTGGGACAAACGTTAGTTGCGCGTCGTTCGTTAGAGTTGCAAATTGAATATGGGTGCCACACACTCACACACAGACAAAACAAGTTGCGAAAGTAGAACTTGTCTAAAATGTGGAATGCGGCACTAAAAAACAATGTTTGGCCCAGAGTCAAGTGCAGCATTATGTGTTGTATGTAGATAGGGTTTTCTTGTTGTTTGCTGTGTAGAGTGGGTTCCATAAACATGCAACAGTTGCGCATGTGCAGCTGCTACGATTGTTTGTTTGCTTGTTTTGTCGCTAATCAAGTTGAGTTGAGTCCAGCTTTACCGTTAGGCCAGCACTGTGTTGCTGTTGTAATTTAGCAATTTTCACTTTCACTCGTGCAAAACGGTCGCGAGTTCAAAAGCGGCCAAATGACGTTTGCTGTTGCATTCAAGTCCAATATCAACAACAATACATAAAGGAAATACCAAAGGTGCAGCGGCATAAAACATTTTTTTCAATCAAACTAACAGCATGTTAATGGCATTACAGCGACACTATACAGCGTGTGTTAATGAGAGACAGCAAGACAGCGATGGCAGCGAGCTGAGAAGCGTGCCAAAGCAGCAGCAGCAGCAGCAGCACTTGCAATTGTTTTTGCCAAACGCCACCTGCAGTGCCAAACAACAACAACAACAACTAGCAGCAGTAGCAGAGGAGCAGCAGATTAACAGCTTCAGCTTCCGCTGTCTCTGCCTCTGCCGCTGCTTTGCACTCTCTATTTCTCTTTGAGAGCTTTGTTAAACGCTGCTGCTACGCATACTGCAGCAGCAAGTGTTGTTGACCGCTGTTCGCTGCTCTCAAACTGCCGTTTCACATTGATCGAATTACAACAACAACAATAACAACAACACCTTTTTGTGCATGTATGTATGTGTTTCGAGTCTATGTCTGTATTTAATCACATTACGTGTGCATCTAGCTGATTCTGTGGGAATTGCTCTGATTTTTTTTTTACGTATTGCTTTTGTTTTTGAGTGGTGTTTGGCGTTAGGCTAAGCTTTTACAGCTCTTAATGCAATTAGTTTTTATAACAGCAGCAGCAGCAGCAGCAGCTGCAATTCAGCTGGGAATAGTTGTTGCTGCTTTCCCATCACCATAACATCTAACTGTAATTGAATATATGTATGTGTGTGTTTGTTAATGCCGTTACATTTTATAAATTAATTAATCAACGCTTTTGCTGGTGTTAACAGGGCGTGCTGCTGCTGCTTCTTCTTCTTCTACTATTTACTACTTTTTTCAGCATTGCCAACCCTAAGTAATGAGAAATGTCTTTAAAATGCAAAGCCATCCAGTTGGAACGCACATACATGTGTGTGTGTGTGTGTGAGCACAACTTCTACAACAATATTCTGTTGCCTGTTGCAGCAGCAGCAACCATTGTTGCCATCTTTGTTGCCTTGTCATTGTTGCAAGACGAGATGACTTCCCACAGATTTTACAGACACCAAAGTTTCCCTTTCGTTACGTGACAGCGCGCCCAAACAACAACAACAACAACAACTACAATCACACATTGCAATAAATATAAGAGTTGAAGAGGGAGAGAGGGAAAGAGGGAGAGAGAGAGAGATAATCTGCATATTGCCGGCAGGCAAAGATCTCGAAACGCTTTGTTTTAGCCGCATTGTTCTTACCTCGTTGCCATATTTAATCATGATCTATAGCAGATAGATATATACCTTTGTATAATTGACAGCCCCTCATTTTCCACACGAATGCGGCGGCTTTCCCAAAAATATACAAAAGAAAAGAAAAACTCCATCATTTCGTTTTTTATATTTATGCAATTTTTTTTATTATTATTTTAGTTTTTTAATGTTGTATTTGCACTTTTCCTTTTTTTGTTGCTGTAATTATGACTTGAACTGGCCTTTGTTGTTGTTGTTGTTGTTTTAGTGGGTTATTGCGTGGCATCATCGAGTTTGTCAACCTCAAACAAAGACAAAAAGATGCGTGGGTTTAGTTGCGGCTAGTTGCATGACGCATTTGTGCCGGAAAAGACAAAGCAACAACAACAACAACAACAGCAACAACAACAACATGAAAAGCTAGCCAATCAACAAACGTTTTTCACTCTTGACGCTTTGAGCTTATCAGCTGCCGCTGCCGCTGCCACTGCTGCTGCTGCTGCTGCTGCTGCACTTGGCATTGGACATATTCGCCCTGTGTGTTTGGCGGCTTGTGGCACATGCGACATCCGGTTTTTGCTTGACGCTTTTTGGTTTGATTTGGCTTGTTGGCAATTTCCGTTTATTGACTCGTAAAAAGACACAAACAAACTTGTTGTTGTTGCTGTTGCTGTTGTCACTTTGTACCGTTTTATTGCAATTTTGGTTTCCTTTACTTTAATGTCTCTTTGTCGCTTTGTGCTTTCATAGCCAGCAGCTTCTTGTGTGTCATTGCAAAAATGATGAAATAGTATAACTGTAGTTTGCTTGCTGCCTATGTTAAAATGTTAATCTCAATGTTAAGGCAATGTTAATGTTCTATTTCGTGTGCTTAAAGATAAGCTGACGCTTTTTTGGCATTCAGTTTGCCCAAAGATAATGTCTCGTCATCATGTTACATAACTGTCATAATAGTATATATATTCAGTATTATGGCAGATAAGATAGCAGGCAAATGCAGATTCTCAAAGCTAACCTTCGGTAAAACAGTTAACTTTTAGCCTTAATAGCCTATATGGATGAGTATGCGTCAGGGCCTTTTGACCATTATATACATGAGGGTAATGCATTCATATCTAATTAGTCAGACACTTGTCATTGGCATTTATAAGGTTTCCAACCCTGTTATTTTTTTTTGGTATCTTTTCAATGAGGGTTTGTCCGTCTTTAAACTGTTTTGGGTTCATCAGGTGTGAGACACAGAGAAAGTCACGCTTCTTATTCTGTTTGCGGCGCCATGCTGTGCCTTTCGGCATTTTCTTGCTAGCCCGTTTGAAGAGCTTATTCAAATGAGCCAAGCCACTTGGCTTATCTCATCGAAATGGATGTTATAATAAACAAAAGATCTAGTTGTATATTCGGCTTAAGTGTGTGACAGTTTCATAATAGCGCCCCGAATGCAGGGTAAAAATAATATGTTAACCCCAAAAACAAGTCAAAAGAAGACAAGCCAAGAAATGTTAATCAAACATAGCTGTACAATTCTAAGAACTGGCACAATAAAAGCCACTCAACAACAACAACACCAACAGCAGCAAGCAAAGCGCAGCTTAGAAGCAGCATGCCAAAAGAAAAACCTACAAAAAAACAACAACTGAATAATAATAACAACAACAGCAGCAGCAGCAGCACTTTTATAGAGAAGCTGGCGCACGCGCAAGCCAATTAACAAAGGCGGCTTTGCCAGCGTCGACGTCAACGTCAACGTTAACGTCCAACCAAACCCATTCATTGAAGCATGCAGGGAGCACTTTTTGTTGTCTTTGTTTTTTTTTGTCTTCACTGCAGTTGCGCTCGCTCCACTTTCGCCTGTGTTTGTGTGTGCAAGCCATGCTCTCTCTTCACAACGGTGCTCTGCTCTCTCTTGCGCTCAACAACATAAGTTATGGTTTCGTTGTATTGTATTGGTGTGTGTGTATAAGCTGCGCTCCCACTTTACTTACGCTCGCGCATGTTCAGCTCGCTCAGCTGCTGCTGCTGCTGCTGCTGCCTACGTTGAGCTTTGGAGTTTTGTTTGTGTGCTTGGCGCTCAGTTCGGTTTTCGTCGCGTTTGAAGCCGGTCGTCGTTGCTTCCGTACTACGTATTAGGCGCGCGTTGTTATTGTTTTTGTTTTGCGTAGAGTCGCGTTGCGTCGTCGCGCGTCGTATCGTGAAAGTCGCATATGACAGGCAATTGCATAAATTTCGCAGTGTCTCCTCCTGAATTTCGAGCGCGCCTCTTTCTTTCGTTGCAATTTTTCACGGTGACGCATAAAATATATGCTCGCTGTTGTTGTGAGCCAAGTTTTGTGAATTTGTGAGTGTCAATGTCCTTTTGGTTGCCAATACACCAAAAAAAAATTGTTTCTCTTACTTGAAACACTTTGCGATTAGCTGCACAACAATCATTCAACAAACAACAATCATTTTGTGAAACGTAAGTTGCTAAACGCTTCGACTCGATTCGGGCCATTTATTTTACAGCTTGTTCACAGCTTCTTCTTTTAATAATTAAGACTAAAACAAAACCGCAGCACACAGCAACAAACAGTTAAAGAAGAAAAAAACCAAAAAAAAAAATACCGCTTGGGTGAAATTCCATTTCTCTTTTAGAGTTTTATATATATAGTATGTTTTTTGTTGTTGATTTCTTTACCATCTTTGAACGTTTATAAAAAGTGAAAATCAAGTGACAATCAATTAAAATTCGAAACCAGGCACCTAAATAACGAGCAACAACAAAAACCAAAAAAAAAAACCCAACAAAAAAAAACCAGACAAAAAGAGGAAAAAAACCAAAGAAAAAAAAATAATATCGATTTTCAATTTCAGACACTTGCGCTTCTTCAGTGTTGTGTTCTAATTTTGTAACTTTTTTGCTGTGTTGGCTTTAGATTTATTTTTATGTATTTCTTACGTTTACGTTTTTAACGTATTTTGTACGGCGGCTTAACCCAATTCCAATTGTTGCATGTGCTGAATACGCAAAAACAACAAATTACTAAATCGAAAAATCATTATTTGTTGTCACTGCCTTTCTATGGCTTTATGGCTTAAATGCCAATACTATTGAGGGGAGGGGGCCCGGGACTGGGTCATAACCAAGGCGGTTGCCCGACCCACATTGCCACCTCTCTTCCCCTCACCCTTGTTAGTTTGTCTGCCCCAACTCAAATTACAAATACGTTGACAGCTCAGTTGTCACTAACTTAAACTAAAACATATTCATCATCATCATCAACATCATCATCATCATCATCAGCAACATCATTATCATCATAATAACAACAACCCTATTATAGTCAGGTTGTGTGTCCATAGATGGGAGAATCTCATAATCGTAAATTGATTATAAACACATGAAAAACTCATTCTCAGACGATTGGATAATATCGCAAGCTTTTTGGCTATTGTAATTCAAACCGAAATTCATATTTGGTTAACATCAAAAGCGGCGCGAAATATAAAACAAGATTTTAACACTTCTTTTTCTTTTTTTTGTTACATTAAAGCCGTTGTCGAATTTTGAATACACTTCGAACAGATGAAACCTTTTTAGAGGGTGGAAAAAAGAGCATTGAATGTATTTGGTTCGATTGTTGTTAGGATAATAAATTGATTTGCCAAAGTTGATATGAGCTTATCTATAATGGATCTATAGGATTTTCCAAAATTCCATCTATAAATTTGGTAAAATCGCATAAAACTTCTAATGTTTTAGATTTTTTATCTTTTTCAAACATTTTTATAGAAATCCATCAAATGTTGTATAGCAACTTTCTCAGATAAAACATCCGGTATATCCGAATTGATGGAACATGAAAAGTTTTACTTAAATTGCTTTTGATAAAATACGAAAAACTCATTAAGTTTCCATCTGTTATTACAACACAACACAACACAGAAAAAAAGAGTTTAAGATGCTTAGAAATACAAAAATGTAAAACAAATTGCATAAAAATGAATAAACACGAAAAATTGTTTAGGCGTATTTTTTTATTAGTGCTGACCAAAAATGCGGAATACAGTTTTTATTTTTGTTGTTTTTTGTTGCTGTACATAAATGGTCAGTTTGCTTTAGCTTTTTTTGTTGAAGTAACAATTTAGTATTTGTTATTTCTTGTTTTATATACAAACACATTCGACTAAAGTGCGAAAAACGAATCGCTTGCAAGCAGTATGTATAGTATAGTATTTTATTTTTTTCGTAAAAATCCCCCACAAAACACTTGATGCGATAGTCTCGGAAATTGCGTGGGCTAGACTATATAATATAGCCAAGGGTAGCGTCAGCCTTGTTGTAGTTAGTAGTAGTTGTATTGCTGATATTATTTTTATAAAAAAAACAACAACAACGACCTTGTTTTGATTTAAGTTTTCAACATGCGTGTGTTGCTGCTGTTGCTGCTGTTCCTGTTGCTGATGAATAATAATAGCTTAAAGAGTGTGGGCAAAAACAACAGCAATACCAACACTCTCAGGGCAAATGACCGATTAGAAATCGCATCACTTTTTCATGTACATTTGTATGTATGTGTACGAACATATTGTGTATGTGTCTCTTTCTTAATTGCTGTTGTTGTTGTTTTTGTTGTTGTTTGTACACTGACAAGATCAAAGCGGGCGGCAACAATTAGTTATTGCCTGGTTATTAATTGCCAGGAGGCACACAAAAATAATAAAAGCAAAGTAAAGTCAGCATCGGCATCGAAATATTAATCATAAACTTTGTTGTTTCATCATTTACGAGGGTATTTAAACAAGTGTTTAATGATTTGTTTGATTTACAGTTGCAAATTGCTGTTAACATGACTGCAAACAGATCTTAACAGTTTACTGTACGACTTTAACAGATATGTTGAAATGTTGTTGTACACAAAAAAGGTTATTTCTGTTAAATTCCTTAGATTTGCTGATACAACTTTATTGGAGTCATGCAAAAGTTATTTTATTATTATTTTACTCATATTAGTAAAGCTTCTTTCTGATACTCGTTAAGCAACCCTCGCTTGCTGCATAACTTTGACACACTCAACTAATGTTTCTACTCTTTTTCTTCTCTTCCAGGTAAATGACAAGAAGTGCAAAAACAAAATACAACAAACAAAACGATATCTTGCATTAAAAAAAGCATTTTCCAAAACGAAAACGAAATTGTTTTTTGCGGCGACAACAAATGTTTCCAGTTGCGAGCGAACGAACGAATATGTATCTGGCGTATCTGTCAGATACAAACGTATCTATGAGATAAACACCAAAGCAATTAATTTGTATATGTGTATCTACTATAGCTGTGTATCTGTATCTGCAAATGTATCTTTGCAAATGTATCTGCATTTCGTAGAGCGCTGCTCTCACTGCATACCAAAAAACCAACAAAACAAAATAGAAAAACAGAAATATAGCAAAAACATGCAAGAGGGAAGAAAATGATTTGTTTTTCCGTAATTTTTGCGCTTAAAATGAAAAGCTTTCTAATCGCTTGACTGCCTCGAGCGTTTTTCCATTGCATTGCAGCAGTTTTCGCCCTGCTGAAAGCCAGCGCCTTGACATTTCTTCCCCACAATTTCAAATCGTTTGCAAGTGAAAAAGTGTCGCGCCTTTTTCTTCAATCTACTATATACAGAATTAAAAATATATATAATATATAATTTTTGGCAGTTTTGTCGCCGTGATTTTTGCGTCGCGCATTCGATTTGGAAAATGAATATATTATATATATGTTTATATAGTTAGTATACTATACACATACAGAAAAGAACTGTCTCGCCATTCGATGATTTGAGCTATGCCGAGACTCAATCAATTGTAGGGTATCAACAAATAAAGTGTATTCACAATAAGCATATTAAATATTCCGAGCATGGCATTGACTATGAACATGGTTTTTCTCAAGGATTTACGCTCACGTCTCAAAGGATATTTACACGTATGTATTTCTGAAGTATTTCTTTCTCTCTTATATATATACATAGATGTGTGTGAGTGTGTCTGTGTTAATCACATTCCACTTGGCATTAGTATGCTTGCAGAAGCTCTTTATATATGTGTGTATTAACAAGATAGCACGCGCGATATTTGCATACTTGAGTCATGTCAGTATGATATACCTTGGCAATATAGTGTATTCCAGGTTGGGTATGAAGAAATTGTGACTACATCGCAAATGCAGATGAGATTCTTTCGAAAGTTTGAAGTTCTCACATAAAGATACTAAGAAATGGTTTAGATTCAACTGTTAAAAGCTTCCAAGAACACAAGTTAACATTAAAATGAATATTTTAATCAATAGAATGTGAACAAAAAATCATAACAATGTTTAATAGATCAAATATAGAGTTTTCTACTTCAACCAATTCCAAAAGTGCATTAAAAAAGAAATTTATATCCAAATAACATTTATAATTGTGAGTACTCTTCGAAAGGGTATTGAGCAGTTGTTCTTTGTCTTTATAATGTTATAAATGCTTCATTAATTAAACGTGGGTTGCTTTTCGCAGACTCTCTTCACTCTCTCTGATTCTCCCTTGGCCTTCTTCATATCACTTTTTTCTGTTTTTTTTTTGTTTTGCTCCTCTTTCTCCCACTCAGCCCACACACAAACAAACACTGACAAAGTGAGACTGCGTCAAAAGAAAGCCACAAAATGTAGCCATTTACTGACGTCGCCGCGACGTCAGCGCCATTGCTGCCACCCACTTCTTCACTTCCTCCGCCTGCCACTTCAGCTGCAACACCGCCTCCATTTCCGTTTTCGTCTCTTTACCGGCTCGCCACCTGCCACCCGCCCCCCCTGTTATCTGACGGCCCAACCTTTTAACGCTTTCTAGCCAGTCAGTTCTCGAATGCGCCTGCAACATTTTGCAAACTTTCTCAGGCTGAGCGAAACTGTCATCATCATCATGATGATGATGATGAGACTAGAAAGGAGACTTGGGAGACATGCTTATTACTTATTACTTGCTGTATAATTCACATCTCTTTTGTCTCTGTGTTGCACATCGCAATATCGCATCGCATCGCATATTATGCTGATTATTCAAGTATTCGTTGCAAATGTTGTGTCAGTTTTTTTTCTTTTTTCGTTTTTTGCAAGTAGTTGTATTAACTTTGGCTTTCTGCAATTGTGTTATGCAATTCCCAACGGTCCCATTATCATCAAGATGTTGTTTTTTCTATATACATAAATATATATATATATATGTAGAAGAATGCGAGACTAAGCCGCTATAATTTCACATACTCCAAGTACAACACGGTGAAAAAATTTTCCCAGGAGTTTTTTTTTCATGCTTTGCTTTGCTTTCGCAATCGAAATGGCAAGCATAAAAGGTGCATAGAAAAAAGAAACATATTAAAGCGACGTCTGTTATTATGAGCATAATAATGTTATGAGCCTTAAGCTAAATGACTCTCTAAATTAGCTATATAGAGAAGTTATAATTGTGATTAGCTATTAGCTTAACTTACTGAACATTATGTGGAGGATTTTCAATACATTTAGAAAGAAAAAGTTGTTAAAAGAATGGCGTTAATCTTTAGCTACATGCCCTTGAGATAATCATCCAACAAACTCTTTATCCCGACTGACTGACTGCTATCAATGCACACCCCGAAACGGAGAGGCATTTTGATCTTATTCGTTCGCCAAATGATAGCAAATGGACCGTGAATAAATGTTAAGATTGAAGTTAGCCATAAAGTAACTGCTTCTCTTATGATTTAAGAAACGGCTTTTACAACTCCTCTATTCAAAACATATTGGTTTATTGCCTATTGCATTACTTTTATAAATAGTTTGATAGTTGTCTGTGACTGATAAAGTGTAACGATTCAACTTTGATAATTATCTACGCATTAAAACTGCAATAACTTTGCCAACAAGAAATCATTGCATAATTATCCCCACTCTATTGGTTGATTCATTCCTTTCAAGTTATTGTTAGGTATTGCCTTAGATAATTGAACGTTGTAACTGTGTTAGCAGCTTTTGTCGTACTCCCCCGTTTTCAATCTATTGATAGATGCAGCAATCGATGTTACTGGAAATGCAATCAATGTGTCTGTTGATGCGCTCGGTCAGCTGCGTTATTTTTTGTTATCAAAAGTGAACCGAAACCAGTTGTGCTTACATCGTGAATCACCTGTAAATGAGTGTGTATATGTGTGTGTGTTTGTGTGTGTGCGTTAGACGACTTCGTGATAAATCGGCCCACCCACGAGGTGAGTGTGTGTGTAGGTTCGGGTCGACGAGCACATTTATTACCCAGGAGAATAACGTTAACTTCACTCGAAGTTCGATAGTTGCGGCGTGCGGGTAGCGGAAAAACTCATCCCAAAAAATAAATATAATAAAAAGCGTTTGCAACAAGTTGTATAGTTGAATTAAATTGTGAAATATATACATATATACATTGAAGAGAATCAAATACATAAAAGATATCTTTATATAAATTAAGCAACGGCTAAACGGCATGTGATAAAGCACAGAAAATATTTTGCATTTTTAGCATATCTTGGCTACAATTCAATGTGTGCGCGTGTGTTCGTGTGTGTGTGTGTGGAAATAAACAAACGAGTTGCTTAAAAATGTTGTGTTTGTTGTTGCGTCTTATCTAAAATTGCTGATAAGAATACGTTGCGCTGTCTTTGCCGTCCCTGAAATTTCATTGTATAAGTTCAAAATAAAAGAGCAACATATTTTTTATTTCTTACTCTTTTCTTTTCTGTGCTATCAATCAAATATTTGAATGCTTTAGCCAACCTTTAATAGGGCCTAAATACATACGACTCTTTGGCTTCTTTTCTCTACATTTGGGCCCGTGTCTGAGTGTGGATATTGGAGAAATTCTTATGCATATTCATCAGTCTAACTTACATACATATTTGGCCAACTGACAGCTGCTGTGTGCGCTGTAAGCCACCTTATTGGGCTAATTGGCTTGAGTCAAGTTTAGTTTACATGCAAATGCAAATTACGCTTTTGCCCAAAAGGCAGCAACACGTTCAGTTTTTTCCATTAAATTCTGTCTCCACACACTCTTGATAATAATGTAACGAAAAACAATTGCCCCTCACTTACTTTGTAAGTTTTGCTAAAAGTAAACAAAAGCTGCAAAAACGTATTTAGTTTTGCAATATACTAAGTTTCCTGTGTTGGCGGCATACATATGTATATATATAATTTATTTATGTTGATTTCGCAGTCATGCGATATATAGTTTCTTTTTATCAGACGTGCGTACATATATTTATGGTGCCTTGTTGTGCCTTCAGACCGTTTGTGATATAAACAAAAAACGTTTTTCGTTTAGATAAATTTCAGATAAAACCTATAGTGAGCATATGCTCAAGTTTCCTGTGTGATATTAAGACTTTATATTTACATAACCTTGCCAATTAATCTCTTTTTATGATTCTAATCGATTTTTATTGATTTTTTCTTTTACTAAAAATTAAATTACCTATTTAAAGTGTGGCCATATCAAACAATTTGTGATTTTCATTGAAAAAACCAGTTCGATAATCTTTAGCAAAGAATTATCGATTAATATCGATTGAAAAGTAATGCTTACCTGCTTTGCATCTCCATAAATCATTTTCTAAAACACATTTCCGAGACACAACAATACTAAAAATATTTTTCTCCTTCCACAATAACTTATTCGTTGAATGTTTCTATCAAGTTTCTATTTGGGTCAAAGTTTTCAATAACTGATTTCAATGGAATCCGAATTGAATGCCGTGAAAGTTGTGTTAGAAATTGTTTTGCCACTTGTTGATGATTAGAACTTTTCATTTGCATCATAATTGTTGTGTGCTGAATGGGAACTTGTATCGGAGTATCGGAAAGATCACAATAATAGTCTTTCTTTCTTTTTATATCTTTATCAACTCTTGTTAACTTTCTCAGACATCGCTGCAATGTGGTGATAATGACATGGACAATCTAGAATCCGTCGCAACTTGTTATTATTGTTTTTGATGTTTTCTCTTTTCTCTCTCTCTCTCTCTGTCTCCCTGTTGTAAACAATCTCTTGGTACACTGTTTCTTGATAACTCGCAGCTGAGTCGTGTGAAAAGGCCAAAAACAAGTCTTCTAATTACCATGAACTGGTCACAAACTTGAATAAGCAAAAAAAACCAAAAACAAGATTTATTACATGTAAACATAAAGGAAGCCCAAATTCAAACGAAAATGTCAAGCTTGTTGAAACGAATTCGTAGCATGATAAACCCGCAACCAAAGCGCGAGGAGCTAAACTCCTCCACCTCCTCCTCCTCCTGCAATGCCAGAGATGCGAACTCACGTAAATATAGCACCTTGCCCCGCAATACGGCAACCAAATCTTCCGTAAGGCGTCGAGCGAGTGCCTCAAAGTTATGGAATCGTCTCGTCTCGAATTTTGAGTCACCCACAGAGGGACTCTTTTATTCAGATACGGTAAATCTTTGCGGGCAGGCAAAAAAAAAGGGGAAACCTTCAACAAACCCAAACGCATTACTAACAAAATGTTTTTTATCTTTCTCTTTTTACAGGGCGAATACATCAAGCATCCCGTTCTGTATGAGCTTAGTCATAAATATGGCTTCACAGAGAATCTGCCCGAGAGCTGTATGTCCATACGGCTCGAGGAGATTAAGGAGGCCATACGACGTGAGATACGCAAGGAGCTAAAGATCAAAGAGGGCGCCGAAAAGTTACGTGAAGTTGCCAAGGATCGTCGTTCGCTCAGCGATGTTGCCGTCTTGGTCAAGAAGAGCAAAAGCAAACTAGCCGAACTCAAATCCGAACTGCAGGAACTCGAGAGTCAAATATTGCTGACATCCGCCAACACAGCGGTCAATAGCAATGGTCAAGGTAAGTTGATTACACAACTTCAGATTCGTAATACAACAACCTTCTTCTTTTTTTAACTTGCCGCCGAAAAAAGTAAGTTTAAGCTAGCCCAATTGTAACTTTTACGAGCGTTTGTCACGCGAACCTGTCAACTGTCTCGTTATGCATCTGTATCTGTATCTGTATCTGTATCTGTTACTTTATAACGCTTTGCGTGTTCTTAAACATTAACAGGCGCGAAGTACTTGTGCGTTTATCATTAACTCTCTTTCAAGTCGTATCTTTTGCGACAAAACACTTTGTTTGCGTTAAGTTTTTAGCTTTATGTTGTTTATTGCTTATACCCTAGGTATATAATATATATGTGTGAGCAAAGGGTATACTTAAAGTGTGTTAAATAGTTTAGGTTACTTTGCAGCATATCTTAGCAATAATGTTTTCCAACTACACAGTATCTCAAAGTCTGAACATTCACAAACTAGAGCATTTGTTGTTTTGTTCTTTTTTATTTTAACTATTGACACAAGTGGCATGAAATATGTTTAACTGAATGTGACTGCTAAACATTTTGAGATGTTTTTTTTAAGTGATCTATTTGCTTCCGTGTTTGGCCAAAGCAACACAGCTGCAGACAATAAGCAACCATCTCTCTCTTTGTCGCTGTTGTTTCCATCAACAACTGCATCAACATCAACAACATCAACGTCATGAAGTTCTTTTAAGCATGTGCATTGTGATTGTTTGCGGAAAGCTTCATTCGGTTTCCATGTGCTGTTCCTTAACTTGATTGACATGTTTGACAGCCAACTGCCAACGAAGTGCAACAAACATTTCCAAACTGTTTGTTTATTCAATTTCTTGATAGAGCATCGATTAACATTTAAAATGTTAACTGAAAGATGCCAAAACTATGTGAATTTTAATCACTTTCTGAACTATTCTAATAAAAAAAAATAAGGTCATTGTCATTAATATATTCCTTAGAAGCCTGAAGCTATTTTAACTATATACTTTCCTAAAATATGCATAGTTCTTGTACATATTTTTTTTATACTGGATTCTTTTCTCCATTTTAACGCATAAAATTAAATATTCAAGCTGCTAGCTCTTGTTTGAATTATGCATCATGTCGCGTCATGTAGTCATCATCATTAAAGTGCCACAAACCGCACCTTGCCACAGCTGCATGGTGCATGCATAAACCCCTTCCACACACACACACACACAGACACTTTTACTGTGTTTGTGTGTGTTTAGTCTGAAACAGATTGTAAACAAAGCATGTGTCAAAAGGGCGCACGTGGGTGTCGGGTGGTGCCAAAGTGAAGCGAACTCTGTGCTCTGCTCTGCATTAATCAAAACTGTAGCCGTGTAGACACTAGACATATGACCCTTGACCTTTGGCACACCATGTGGCTTAATGTAGCTGCAGGTTAAACGATTTGACACCATCAAACTTACCCGCTGGGATGTTAAGCGAAGCTATTAAACGTATGCAAAGAGCAGTGGTTCCCATTAACATGTAGAGTAGATGAGGACATGACTATTAAATACCCTATAAACACGTTAAATACCAAAACCTTCAATCATAATAATGATAAATACGTTTTTCTTACTTTTTCGTACAGAATCGATTGCGTTTACCGTTGATGGCAGCGGTGTGGCACAGTTTGCCGGCGGTTTGGGTGGCAACAATGCAATGGCTGGCGGTGGTGCACCTGCAACGCCCAATGATAAAGTTTTGGCCTCGCTGGAAAAGCAGCTGCAGATCGAGATGAAGGTGAAGGCTGGCGCCGAGAATATGATACAATCCCTGGGCGCTGGCTGCGACAAGAAACTGCTCGCCGAGGCACATCAGATGCTGGCGGATTCGAAGGCCAAAATCGAGTTTCTACGCTTGCGCATCATCAAAGTCAAACAGAATCGTGAGCAGGCGGATCGCATGAAAGCCGCACGCCTCCTAAACGATGAACATGGCATACTTGGTGTCGGTGGCATCGTCGTCGGCGGCGGCGGCATTGGTGGCATTATGCAACCGCAGAGCCTGGAAACAACGCTGGAGGAGCGTATCGAGGAATTGCGTCATCGTTTACGCATCGAAGCTGCTGTCGTGGATGGTGCCAAGAATGTTATACGCACGCTGCAAACAGCGAATCGTGCACCAGACAAAAAAGCCCTGCAAGAGGTGAGTACCTTAGCTGCTTAGCATTAATTCAATTAGCCTACATACTTAGATCTGGCCCGTGGCCAGGTAAGAAACTTAAAACAAAAACAAATAAAACATCGTCGCGCACGCGGGGGTGGGCCAAAATTCGTGCTGCCTGCCCCAAAAATTGAAAAAAGAAATTTTGTGTGTGCTGTGAAAAAGTGAGTGCAAAAGTCAAAAAGAGAGCAACAGCAGCAGCTGCTTCCTTTTGTTGTTATGTGGCGTGTGCCACACGGCGTATGATTCATTTACTCATGCGTTGCCTTCGCGTTGAGTATACGACAAGTTTGCACACAAAAAAAAAAAACAAGGCTAATTACGCGCGGCTGTTTTCAAAAAATATTTCAATTTTTCATTCTCGTTTTTTTTGCTTTACATTTGATCTATTCTAATTTTTTTTAAGTGTTAACTGTCGCCTCATTAATTAACTTAGCCACAGTTATTCTTGCCAAAGATATTTAGGCAAATATGCATAGAATTTCAAAATGAATTATGAGACGGAGAGCCCTAGAATGCAAATAGGGTATATGCATTATTGTAAGCAGTTTGCTTAGAGCAAAGGGATAATATTCTTTGATATTTGCGCACTTTATTTAAGGATTTGGTTACTTCGTTTGCGTTCCTCTTGGTTCCTTTTCCACATAAAAAAATCACTTAAATGTTGACACATTTGACTGAATACACGTGTAAGAGTATTCAATCCAAAGAGTATCTTATATTTCCCTTAACCTTACATTGTTTCACAATCTGTATTTACGACTTCCTGTCGCATGGGACAGTTGATTGCCTTGTCGTCGCACACTTGTGATTTATCTATATGCAGCTGATGCTGCGGTTTTGTTTTCTTTACTCCAATTAAAGAACTGGCCTATATAGGCAAATAGTCAAATGGAACGTGCTCTCTTCTGTTCACAGGCCATGTTTATTCGTCTTGGATCTTTGGAGGGGTAGGCTTGTTGCACTCCAGCAATTTGTGCTCTTCTTTTTTTCCTTATTGACATAAACACAGATGCAAACGACCGGGAGCAGTCAACATATGTTATTTGAATGTTTTAAATGGTTTTGGGGTTACATTTTTATTGGTCGATAAACAAAACAGAGCAACCGAAGCCAAATGCCCTTTGCTCATTTTTCTGCTTTGTCTGCTTTTGGCTAAACATTAATAGAAACTATGCGCTGAGCATATATAAAGTTCCTACACACACAAACACACATACGAACATGTGTATATATGTATTTTGAAGAGAGCGAAGCCAAATTTTGTGCCTGCCTGCGGAAAAATGTTGTTTTCACTAGCAAATTTTCACGCAGTTTCAGTTTGAGTTCAGTTGCCGTTTGGGCTACGTGCGGCGCGCCTTTTGCATTTTCTTTCGTTTCTTTTTGTTTGCCCTTTTTGTTATTTTAACTGAATACTTTATTAAAGTTTTTTAATACTTTGTGTATGTTTTTTTTTGGGTTTACGGCTTTATGTTTATGCATACGTAAATAAAAAAAAAGAAGCGACATTCACTTAAACTTCAGGCACATAAAAGAAACATAAAAGACAAACACATAACGCATACGCAGCGTTGTTTGTGGTGTGCAGTTTTAGTTCACTTTCAAAATCAAATTGCGTAATGTTTGTGTGTTTTTTTTAAGTTTTTAATATTTCCGCTTTCTTGTGTTAACGAGCTGCATTTTATTTCTGTGCGTCTATTTGGATTTTGGGGTCATCTTGCGATTTTTAATACTTTACAACAACCGCAACAACAACAACAGCTGTGGCAGCAACAATAAACATCGAGAGAATTTATAAATAAATGTACATAAAATTAGAAACACAAAATTTTACATGCCAAGTGAATAAGAAAAAAAAAATAAAAAAAAACGAAAGTGTTTTTTTTTTTCATGCGTGTCTAAATGATGCTAAAAATAATAGAAGAGTGAAAGAAAAATAGCAAGATTATCAAGATTATAATTAAAAGTATCAAAAAGCTAACAAATAATATAAATCGAGGGTGGTTTTAGAAGAAACTAATTAGTTTCAAGTGTTCCCAAAAAAATAAATAGCTTGAGTGGTCTCATAATTAATTTTGTTCCATTTCTTCTTTGATTTTTTAATTGGCAAAGAAACTTTTCGATTCGTTTTTTTTATGTATATTTAGAATAAATTATGATGATTCAGATAGCCAAGCATACGTCATGCTTTAAAGATTATTAGATATCATTAATTATGTTTGCAATAATCTATGCAATTTATTTTTAGCCATTTTCCTCTGCCATATTTTATTTTGTGGCCATAAATTATGAATTAATTGGATCAATTGTTCACATTTCTTTAAAGCAAACATTTTTTATGGCTTTTTCTTTTGTCATGGTGTTAGCTTTGAAACTTATTTGAATAAACATATGTTTTTTTCTGGGTTTTTTTGTTTTCTTAATTTCTTATTAGATTTTGAATTGGTTTTAAAACTGTTCAACATGCAAAGAAAGCTGGGAATTTTATTAATCTTTTTTTTTTATTGAATAAAACATTATTTAAATGATTATGAATAGGTTTTGAGATTAAAACAAAACCAAACGAGCTTGAAACTGTAATTTCATTTGAATAATGTATTAACTTTAAAGATGACAGCCATAAATTTATTTCAATTATGTGTCGAACGCTTTCTCACTGATTTTGACTTCAAGCGTGATAACTTTTAAAACCGCCCTCGCAATGTGTTAGTGTTTTTGCCAAACGCATATCAAGAACAACGTTATTTTTAGCATAATCTATAAGAAAGAATATATAAAAATTATAAAAAAAAACATACCTATATGCCGCGTATCTGTGAAGATCGTGTGTTGAATATAGAACTAAACGCCCACGTTTACGCCCAACAAAGGCGTCACCTTGAAGCAACAAACATGTGTGTCTAAAAAGGCAAAAAAACGCAGTCGCTGTCGCGTCATGAGCAACAATCGTGGAGAGGAGCCAACAGGAACCCAACAGGTTCCACAGCCTCATGAATTGACAGCTGAATGGACGGTGCGTGCACAATTGACATTCGCACGTGCCGGAGAGCCAGTCCAACGTGAGTTTAGCTCACTGGAACCACTGCATCCGGTGCGTGTGGTGTACAAATGGTGCACGCCCACAGAGGACCAAGAACCGGAGCCAGAGAAGGTAAGTAACAGCCTAAAGTTAAATTTTCTCAATGTCCAGCTAAAGGCGTTTGAATTGATAGCAAAAAGTGAACTTAAATCTTAACTGGACATTAGGAAAACGTATCTTAGGCAATTATACATAGAAATCGAACTAATTTGTTTGAGAACTTGCCACAGGCAACAGCTGCAACAAGTTTTCGTAGCACAAACTCCTCGGCAACAACCTATGCGGATTCAGCTTTTGGCAGTCCGCAAGCATCGCGGCACGCACAACCAACAACAACAAAGGAAGGAGCAAGCGCAAAAGACTCGACCACACCTGGTGGGGTAACAGCACAGCAATGTGGCACACGTTGCCGCAGCACTTGCAACATTGTTGTCTCCGCCGTGGCAGACTTTTTGCCTCAACAGCAGCAACAGTTGGATGCCATAAATGAACCCTTTGTCTATCACAGCAAGGTGCGAGCGCAACAGTTGCGTGATGCCTACTCCCAAACGAGCGATACGGAGGAGAGGCAAACGAGGCGTCGGCCAGCCTACGAACAACGCAGGGCAACAACTGAGGCGCTGATGAACTTTGCTAGCAGGCGGCAAGCGGAGGAGGCGAACAACTATGTGGTAAGTTGATAAACTTGCAACGAGCATCATTAAACGTTTACTCATTACAACTTTAAACTATCCACAGCCCACCTATACGCCCACGCCAACAGGAACCACGCCCGTAACGCCTTCGTCCACATTTAAATCGGCATCGTTGCCACGCATGCCGCAGCTTTCCAATCCAACAGCAGCCACATCGCCACGTCTGCCCAATCTGGGTGAGAAGAAGCCGCGCACAGTGCACATTGATGTCTATTGCACGGGTTCCGAGGGCGATGAACAGGATGAGCAGGCGGATGCAGAGGCAAGCAGCAGTAGCAGCCAGAACAACGACTCGGACAGCAGCAATGAGCAACATCATCACTATGAAGTGGATTCCAATTCAACGCCACAAACAGTGCTGGATAATGAACAGATGCGGCTGCGACATCAACGCATATCAGGCGCCGCCATGCCACGTCGGCTGGCACAGAAATCACCGCAGCGGAAACAGGAGCAGGAGCGGGAGCAGCAGCAAAAACTCAACTTGGGTCATGCCATTACCAAATGCAGCACGGCGGAGGAGGTCAATGAGTCCAAGCAGTTGCTCTTTCGCAAACATATTGGGGATCAGCGTGCCGTTAAGCTGGCTAATCTTCGCCAGAAATACATGCGACAGCCGAGCGATGAGACTCAGAGTAGCAGCGTCTATCCAAACTCCTCACGCTCCACAATGCCCAGGGATGCAACTTGCAGCAGCATCTCTAGCGTGTTAGCGGGCGATTGTGTGGACACCTCGTGGAAGGATACGGATGAGCTGGATACACCTAGTCTGCCAATATGTGCACAAATTGCCAAATCCGATAGTTTTGATTATGAGAACTCCTTGGATCGTGTGCGCATTCGTCAAATGGAACGTCAGTGGTCACGTCAACACTCCATGGAGCAAGTGCAGCAGCAGCAGCAACAACAACAGCAGCAATACTCCTTGCCTGCCTCTACGTCACCACATACGCATCCACATCCATTGACGACCATAACGGAGGTGCAATCGCAACGCAATTCCTTCCAACGCAGCGATACATTGCCCTCCGAATCCGATGGCTTCTCCGAATACAATGTGGGCTATAATACGTATCCGGGTCGTCAGCTGCAGCAACTTGGACGCAATCGACCTGGCTTTCTGCAATTCTTTGGTCCACCCGCCAGTCCAGAGCCACCACCACAATCAGCACCCGTCATAACAGCTTCCGCTGCTGGTGGTGCAGCTATCGATCCCTTCAAGCGTCTGCACGCAGGCTATCGCTGGAAGAGCGAAGCACGCGATAATCTCAGTGTTCAAGCGGCACCGGGCACCCCATCCTCGGAGCGCAGTTCACCACAACTGCTGTCGGCAGCCAGCACTGTGGTGCGTTGTGGCAGCGAGGCACCGCCCAGCACCACCTCGGCCACAACATTTGGCACTGTGGCAGCGCCCTCGCCGCTGCCCGTGCGTCGCTTTGACATCTCGCGCGATAGTCCCAGCATGGCCAGTGAAACCTCGACGGTGGTTTCTGGCTACACACACGAACATTTGGAGAAGGCACGTCGCTTTGGCAGTGTGGTTGCCATGCGTAAACCGGGCCATCATGTCGGACCCACCAAGAATCCCAATTGTCTGTGCGAGAGCTGTCAGCGTTGGCTGGCTGAACGTTTCCAGCTGCGTGGACGCGCGTTTTCGCTCGGAGAACGTCCAGTACTGCGACGACCGTTGCCTTAGTTGGTCAATAGTTATAGGACACCATTGCGGAGCTTAAAGAGATTTAGTTTAATGTCTGTCTGCTTGTAAATTATCTGAACGTGGAAAAGCTTAAGAGGGATAATTAGTATCAGATTGGATTATTTGCTGATCTTGTTAATTCTTTTCTAGTTCAGTTCTCTCCTTACTTCTTCTAGTTCTACTTTAATATGCCTCTTCACTTTGCAATGGTTTGTTAACTTCGTTGTTCTACGAATATTTTATTTACTTTGACATTTTCTTAGCTTTTGCATTTAACACACTGTGTAAGTTACAATACCAAATAACCGAACCCAAAAACCAAACTCAAACCCGATCGAACCCGTAGATGTGCCCTTAAAAAATGTTCACAATGTTCCTCACACAAACCAAATGTGCGCTGAATCAGTTTAATGTTTTATATATATATATTTAATCGTGTAACAAACTTGTAAAATATATAATAAAAAAGTAGCTTGTAAAAAAAACACAAAGAACAATTTGTTTTTAATACACTTTTGTTTATCCTGATTAAGACCTTTAATTAAAGTTGAATATTTTCTTTTCCGTTTTAGGCACATGGTCGCTTGTCGGAATCATCGCGTAAACTAGATCTCTTGCGCTACTCCTTGGAGCTGCGCCGTCAGGAGCTGCCCGCAGATTCGCCCACCGCCCAGCTATTGAAACAGGAGCTGCAAATAGTACAACAGTCAACATCACCAGCTCCCGTTCATTACACATCGCTGCAGAGTGGACCGGGTGGATTGCTGGGTGGCAAATCGTATCAATCAGTATCGTCGCTGGGACGTTGTGCCAGTGTCACTGGCAAGTTGGAGGTGCGTCTGATGGGCTGTCAAGCTTTGCTCGAAGATGTGCCTGGACGTTCACGTCGCGACAAGGACAACAGCTCGAGTCCCGGTGATTTGCGTAGCTTTGTCAAAGGTGTCACGTCGCGCAGCAGCTCCAAGAGCTACTCTGTCAAAGATGAGACATCCATTGAGATCATGGCAGCCATTAAGCTGGACAATATAACAGTGGGTCAAACGTCCTGGAAGCCATGCTCACAGCAGGCCTGGGATCAGCGCTTCTCAATCGATCTAGATCGTTCACGAGAGCTGGAGATTGGTGTGTATTGGCGCGACTGGCGTTCCCTGTGTGCCGTCAAGGTGCTGCGTCTGGAGGAGTTCATTGACGATGTGCGTCATGGCATGGCGTTACAACTGGAGCCACAGGGTCTGCTCTTTGCCGAGGTCAAGTTTCTCAATCCGATGATCTCGCAGAAGCCAAAGCTGCGACGTCAACGCATGATCTTCAACCGGCAACAGGCCAAGAACATACCGCGTGCCAAACAGATGAACATCAATGTGGCGACCTGGGGTCGTCTGCTCAAGCGCAATGCGCCCAATCATGTACATTTGGGTACAGGCAATAATTCGACGGTAGCTGGACCAATTGGACGCGCATCTTCGCCGCTGCCCGGCAGCGCAGCCTCTCGCGGCTCGGAGTCGCCCATTTCGAGGACACCTTCCTCGGATGCGTTAGCCATCGAACCAGAACCGTATTCACCGGGCGAACAGGCCCAGAACATGGAATTCGATCCGGAGGCGGGTCTGCACGAGCATGTGGAAACACCCGGCGAGTATCCTGATCCCGGCTCGAGTGGCTTGAGTGGCCTGCGTCCACTCTCCCTGCACATGCAGGGCATCAGTGTGCTGCCACCGGAGACGCCACCACAGGTTAGCAACATACCCAGCTCGGCTCGACCCAATACACTTAGTTTGCAAATGCCTGGCAAGACACCACCTGGACGCACTGCAGCACCCACAACAGCACCGCCACCGCCGCCCGTACTCAAGGCCGTAACGCCCGTACTGGATCAAGAGGTAAGCAGCTTAAAACTCTCTGTCTGGCAACTGTATAGCAAAAACACACACACACTACTTTACCTATACATATATACATATAACTTCTAAATATCTATATAGCTGTATTATTATTCTCTGTAGCTGATCTTTGATCGTTGTGCCTTTTTTGCCAAGAGCTGCTCATTCTGTATAAAAACCTACACATCAATTTATTCATTCATTCCATTCAACCTTAAAGTCTGTATAGTCACATTTAATGCTTTGGTGTTGGTTATTATGTTATTTTGTATATATATATATCTATTTTATATGATCATGATATGATCATTTGATTAGCTACCTCAAAACTCCATACAGAACAAATTCGACGTTGAAAACTTCATTTGATTTGTAATTGCCATTTCATTAAAAAGCTTTGAAAACATTAAAGTTAGATGATTTCAAAAAACTTTTAACATTTTTCTAGTTAATTAGTAGACTCAAACTATGTTTTATGTATTTAAACTTCTCCATTAACTTCAATGTAGATATACATAGTTTCAAATATCAAAAAACTTGATTAAATACCTTATGTTTTACTTTTAGCTAGTTACCACGTAATGCCTGATTTCACTACGCACATTTGCAGTTTCGTTACATTCGACTACGAATGAAAATGTTATGCAAAGTTTTTTTTTTTTTTTTAATGGTCCGATTTTTCAATATAAGACGTATAGTATAGTTTGTCAGATTATTGGGTAGGAATATTTTAAATCTACTTCTTTTAGACTAGGACCCAATTTGGGATTTTTAGCTTAGTATTAAAGCATCCTCATTTTACAAATATATTCGCACATTGCTTTCACTTAAGATCTTTCTTTCTTTTTCACATTTATATATCACAAATATATCAAAGGATATATTTCCTGTATCTCTGTATGCCTATACATCACACTTTATTTCTCTATTACACATTTTTGCTCTCTTTGTGTTTCTCTCGTGCTTTCACTCTTTCGCTCTCCCTCTCTCTCTCTCTATGACTTTCTGTCAACTTGTTCTTGTCTCTTCTACTGCACGTTTAAAATATCTTTTGACGACAGTCGTGTGTTCTTATCTCTCCCCCACCCATTATTTTTTCGTCTGCTCTCCTCTCTTCCACACACACACACACTCTTCAATCTGTCCACTTGCCTGCTGTTTGCTTTGTGCTTTGCATAAATACGCGTGTGTATCTCTGTATGTATCTGTCCTGTCATAAACGTCGACAGTTGCAGGATGCACTACATGAATTTGATTTCCTCTCCGAAATGGAGTCGCATCCAAACACGCTGCGCCGCCTGCTGCACACACAACAGTCACCCGGCTGGCCCATGGAGCAGCTGCAACTGGAGCAGGAGCTGCTCGATAGACTGGCCGAACAACAGCAGATGCAGCAAAGGTCAAGCAATCGAACAGCCGCGTTGCACATAATACAGATCGAGACCGTTATGCCCCCTGAACCGCCGCAACTAACCAACCAACATCGCCATTCAAGTTACCAAGAACAACAACAGCAACCAATACGCAAACCATTTCAGTTCCAGCTGCCTGAGAGACCAACCACTGCACCACCAGCCGTACCAGGCACCATATCGGCGGTGGAGCAGCAATTGCATCGTCCAGTGCTGACTCTGCCGCCGGTTGTGATCCTGGGCGGTGGAAGTCGTGATGAGGATGAACCCTTGCCAGCATCTCCACTAGTTGAATATCCCGAGGATGATGATGATCAGTATTTGTACAACAATGTGCGTTTGCAGTCCAGTCACAGTTCCAGTGCCGATCGTTTCTGTGTGGAGGTTAGGAGGTTTTTTTCTTTTGATTTGATTTGGTTTGGTTTTTAATTATGTTTTGTCTCTGTTAATTGAGTTTTTAAGCTGCTATTTGCAGTTCTTGTGTTAATTGGTGTTCTGTTATTGTTGTGTTTTTTTAAATGTTTCCGAATTCCTGGTCTTAAGTTTCCCTTAATGCTAATCATTAACTTTTAACTGTATGATACACAAATTGCACACTCCCACATCCTACATTTGTACATACATTTATCGCGAGCACAATTTAACATAACATTAAAGCAACAGCTCATTAACAGCAACACAAATTGCACCTGTAGTTCAGCTAACAGTCAGTTATTATTTGAATGTTAACTAAAAATGTTATTAACAGCATCACAATATGCACCTGTAGTTTAGCTAACAGCAACTGTTGTTCAAATATTAATAGATAGTATTTGCACTAATTAACTGTATCAAGTTCTTAATACAAATTTATTTTTTAAGTACTTCAAAGACGAAGAAAGCTCTGAATAATGTATGTGTTGTGAAAAATAACATAAAACAAATATATTTTTATGGGAAAGATCGAGATGTGAATACACTGATAGATATGGTTTATTAAATTGACTTGAAGATACCCTTTAACATCAATAGACAGAAGAACTTCTAATGTAAATCATCAATTTCATACTCAACAGGATGGAAAATGTAGTTTTTAGCACCGAGCAGATTGCACTCTAGCTTTTCTTTATGTTTCCTCGTCAAATCCAATCACTTAACTAATGTACTCCATACACTATCATCAATGTGACATATATATTTATTTTTGACAATTTAAAATCATCAACCGCAACACTTAAAGCCAAATAACGTATGCAAAATGAAATATTTAATGCGACGATTGAAGTGCTCGAAAATAGACGAAGAAAAGTTTATAGGTGGCCGAAAAGGAACAACACAAACACAAATCATTTCACGTGCCGTAAAAATTGTCTTGTTTTTAAGTTCATGTCACCCTGTATAATGTATGTCTCTGTCTCTTTGTGTGTGTCCTGCCCCCTTCACACGTTGCAAGCAAGTGTTTTGTTGGTTCTTTATATTATATGATTTCCTTTTTAATGCGATTTCGCGTTGTTCAAGTATATAGTTTGGGCATATATATATGTACATACTTATTTGTACTATTCGTATATAGCGTTAAGCACATTAGCTGAGGCTTTCTTCCGATTCTTTTGGTCGCTTTTTTGGCCTTATTGGTCATGACTTTGGCCGCCAGTTCAGTTGTTGTTAGCCAATCGATCTGTTGGCGCCATGTTGCTGCCAACATTTCAAACACTTGCACTGTTGGTGCGACAAATCTGTGCATTGCAACTGCAACATAAGCAACAATCGTCACATTTTCATCATCAATTGACCTTGGTCAGGCACATGCAACAGCAGCAACTATTGCTGCCAACACCAACAACACCAATAGCAACATCAATTTGTGCACCTGTATGTGTTTTATTTGTCTGTGTTTTGTCGTTCGTTCGTTTCGCATTTTTAAAATTCAAATAGAAACTCTTGCAGGCTAAGATCAATCTTGTACATATTACCATCGAACCCATTGAGACATCACCAACAACAACAGAAACAACAGCAACAGAAACAACAATTATTGAGGATGATGCTGACAAGGAGACAATAACTATTGAAAGTGTTTTGATTGAAACGGTTGAGTGCATTAAACCACTCGATGAGGTAAAAAACAACAACACAACAACAACAACAACAGTTATTCAGAGCTTTCCAGTTGCACAATCAAAAAAACAACTAACAAAATACTTTCCGGAATACAAGCAAATATATATTAACAAATATTTTTTTCATTTCCCATTAGGTCATACCACAGCTGGGCAAACTTTATGTTGGAACACAGCAGCAGCAACAGCAGCAACAGCAATTGTCACCCATTATACAGGAACCACTTACACCCACCATTTATGGCAATAGTATTGCACCACAGTTTCCACAGCCTGCACAGCGATTGGATAAACAGCAACAACAACAACAACAACAGCATCAACCACATCAACAACCCATCTATGCCAATCAATATGAGTTGAATGTGGCAAAGGCAACGGCAGCTGGTGCAAGTGCTGCAGTGGCAGCTGCCTCCACCGGTGGACGTCGCAATGTTGCACGTGGCTTACAGTATCGAGAACCGAATGCTGGCTATGGACAGGCACAACAACCACCCAATGCCGGCATGCTGTCCATGGACAATTTCCGGCTGTTAAGCGTTTTGGGACGTGGACACTTTGGCAAGGTGATATTGTCACAGTTGCGCAGCAACAATAAATATTATGCCATTAAGGCGCTCAAAAAGGGTGACATCATTGCCCGCGATGAGGTGGAATCGTTGCTCAGCGAGAAGCGCATCTTTGAGGTGGCCAATGCGATGCGTCATCCGTTCTTAGTCAATTTGTATTCGTGCTTTCAAACAGAGGTAAGTACCAAAACACTTGTTCGTGTAGTTAATTACTTGAGTAATTCCTAAAAATTAATTGAGTAATAGTAAGAGACAGTTGTTATGGTTAAATTATTTACTTGCATTTAATGCAACTTAACTACTCATGTAATGATTACCAAGTAATTACATTTAATTACTCAAGTAATTACTAGTAAAGACTGAAGTTTTTAACAATTACTTCCCTATCAAATAGATTTACTTACTTATTTTACTTTCTTTCTTTAGCAACATGTCTGCTTTGTTATGGAGTATGCCGCCGGCGGTGATCTTATGATGCACATTCACACCGATGTGTTCTTGGAGCCACGTGCAGTATTCTATTCTGCATGTGTGGTGCTTGGGCTGCAGTATCTGCACGAGAACAAGATCATCTATCGTGATCTGAAGCTGGATAACTTGCTGCTAGATACGGATGGTTATGTGAAGATTGCTGACTTTGGTTTGTGCAAGGAGGGCATGGGATTCGGTGATCGCACTGGCACCTTCTGTGGTACGCCCGAGTTCTTGGCGCCCGAGGTGCTTACGGAGACGTCGTATACACGTGCCGTCGATTGGTGGGGACTTGGTGTGCTCATCTTTGAGATGCTGGTGGGAGAGGTAAGTGATTGCAAGTTAATGTACGACTGAACAATTTGCTAAATGATTTGCGGTTTATAGTCACCTTTCCCTGGCGATGATGAGGAGGAAGTCTTTGATTCAATTGTTAATGATGAGGTGCGCTATCCGCGTTTCCTTTCACTGGAGGCCATAGCCGTAATGCGTCGGGTAAGTTTTGTGATTCTTAAACAAATTATAGTTCCCTTCAACTTATTCTTACTTCTTTTCCTTAATGCAGCTGCTGCGCAAGAATCCGGAACGACGTCTGGGCTCATCGGAGCGCGATGCCGAGGATGTTAAGAAGCAGGCATTCTTCCGCTCCATCGTTTGGGATGATTTGCTTTTGCGCAAGGTTAAGCCACCATTTGTGCCCACAATTGTAAGCTCAAATCAAAATATTCTACAAATTCAGTTCTTAAATCGTTTGCGCTATGCTTTGCAGAACCATTTGGAGGATGTCTCCAACTTTGATGAGGAGTTCACATCGGAAAAGGCACAGTTAACGCCGCCAAAGGAGCCGCGACACTTGACCGACGACGAGCAAGTACTCTTCCAGGACTTTTCGTATACGGCCGACTGGTGTTAAAGTGCCAAGAGCTCAATAATAATGGGCCCTAGGCCTGGCTCAGTTAAATAAGTTGAATAATGCTTTTACACATGTGCAGCTAGTTGTTGTTGTTAGCCACATGAATCGAAGGATAAAAACCCACATACATATATATATATTTATATATATATATATATAGTGAAAAATCTTGTGCATGTTGCCCAGAAGCATTAAAACAAATTGCCTAGAATATTTTATATATATGTAAAAATCCTGCAACATCAATCATACATCATCAGATATAGTTCATACATTTATCTCATTATCGTAACTATCATTGTACAGCAAAACGAACTTGTGAAGAGAAAAGTTAAAAATTGTTTCGGTTGGTTGATCCTTAATCAAATATATATAAACAGAGTCTGACGAACCTTTGGGAAAGCCTTAAACATAATTGTTGTAGATTTTTTGGACAGATTTTTGTTTTTTGTTCGTAAGCCTGGCTCTATTTTTTATAGATGATTGTTAAAAATTGAGAAAGAGTCGGAGACAGAGAACGATATGTATACACAGCTATTTTACAAGCGCCAGTAGAAAAGTCTTAGGGCAAAAAAGAAATACAAATAAATAAATAAATAAACATACATGCATGTATTTTCATATTAAACATACAAATCACATTCAAAATGTTGAGAGAACAAATGAAACAAGTCATAATATTGTATGCACTCTAATTAATTATACGTATAGATATATACATTTATATTATACATATAAATATAAATAACAATTACACGAGCTCATACACTTATACATTAAACACACATACAACAATAATAACAACAACAAAATATTTACAATTTTAAAACTGTATATTTTTAAAAAAAAAATTATTTTCTGCCAACTCCTCAGCCCATTTGCCCGAGTTGAAATATTATTTTAATTATTTTAAACAAAAACAATTATACACATACATACATGCATAAACATTTGTTATTTATTATTGTACTTTAAAAAAAACAAAACAAACAAACATAAAAACTGTATTGCTCTGAGCATTTTTTAAACATTTTTTTGAAAACATTTATTGCAATTTCTAATTGAAAATGATTTTGTTTGTATGCGACGCACGCTTTAAAAACAACAACACCGCATAAAAGAAAATGTATGAGAAATAAGTATAAAATCGATTTTGGTATTCTCAATTGCATGCAATTTAAATTGTTAATACACCTAAAAATATATATTGCTCTATATTTAATGTAATTTTTAATTTGTATTTAAGTTGTAGTATTCAATAATTGAAATTTAGACCTAAGTTACAATAATGTCATGATAATTATATTACAATTACGATTATAAAATTGATTTATGCTCGTGCCAAATGCATCGAGTTCTTTATTGTCATTTATTATGTGCATTGTCTGAGGTTACTTTTATAAGGATCGTTTGATCGATTTTGTAGCTGATATGAATGCAGGGCAGCGAATATTGCCAATATGCTGAATGTAAAGATTTGCCTAACCTTAGATCTATGCACATAATTGTTATTTATGCAAACTATGATATGATTATGAATAAATGTATCTATCGCTATTTGATCAACGAAGTTTCAATAATACAGCCTTGGAATTTTCACTTTCAAAAGTTCTCCACCTCATCTGCACAGCTGGATCAAGATTAGGTTTTCTTTTTCTTCATATGTTCCTTTGGCTTTTCGAACTTTTCATGTAATCCTTCCGTTACATTATAGTACAGTACGTTGCAAGTACAATCAAATATTGCCATATGAATAATGCTGTTTTTCAGTTTCTTTTGCAATGTTATAATACGTTCAAAGTCATATTCCTCGTTGTGCGATATGGGCGTAAATACCCATTCTTTATCCTCAATATCTGCACTCAAGTAAAATTCACCGCACTTGTCATGCGGCATTATGTTGCTAAAGCGCTCATCTATAAGTTTAACATTGATATTACTTAAAGGTTTGAATATTTAATTGTTAACTTACCCATTGATAAATCTTTGTAAATTGACTGAGCCATAACGCGTTGACGTCCATCCAAATTAAATGGATCCAAATTCTGCAAGGTTTATAAAAATAACAAAGTATACAAAAAAATTGCTATTTTTTACTCACCATAGCTACTAAATTGTAAAGTTGCTTTAAATATATTAGGTTTCTATGCCAAATGATTATTTATTAGACTTTTATTGCTTAATTTTCAAATATATTTTGTATTTCATTCACAAAAGGCCGGCAGCAACTGGGTACAAAATAAACAAACAGCTGTTTTAGTGCTGCGGACGTCAACTTTGACAACTTGCTTGCAGTGTTGTAAAATACCACAAGCCTAACAGTTGGCGGTTAATTCAAACACTCAACTTTGCTTGTTGTACAACTTAAGCTGATAAAAATATAAATTAAAAATATAATATTGTAAACTATTGCTCAAATACTATAAATAATTTAAAAATTGCTTCTTTTGCACACACAAAAGCCACAAACAACTTTTTTTTTATTACTTTATAACTTTCTTAAAGTGTTTTTAGCAAATAAATTTTCAATTGCTGCTCAAATAATGTATAAGAAATAGAAAAAGCCAGACAGACCATCTTAACCACTAACTGCGCAACTTGGCCACTTGACACTTGACTGCCTGCACTCCCACTCAAAGGCAAAAAACCTAAAGCAGACGTTGCAGGCGACAGCAACAAAGAAGGAGAAAAGCCAGAAGACAAGACAACAAATTATGCTAAATAGATGCAGTTAGGGGGAGAATGGGCCAAGATATGCATGCAAAGCAGTTATGCAAAAGCAAAAGCAGGAAAAAGGGCTGCCTTGCTGATGTCCTTGTCTGTGTGTGTGTGTGTGTGTGCTTGACTGTCCGGGAGTCCGGGCATGTGATAAGGGTTTGGCAGCCAGCGATTTGCACATGTGCGCCAGCAGCATATTAATCTGGGGAAGTCTCGCACTCCCTCCCACTTCCTTATCTTCACTAGATGTGTGTGTGTGTGTGAGCGTGTGTGTATGTCCTGCGATAAGTAAGTTTTTTTTGTTTTGTTGTTGCTTGCAAACTGTATGCAGATTAGTGTTTGGAGGCTCCCAACTGTCATGGCTAATGTTTCAGTATAGCCACAAGCAAGCTGTTCCAGCTGGAAGCCTATTCAATTAGGCGCTCGACTACCTGCTGGTAAACAGAGAGGCCAGACTGAAACCCCAGCCATAACCAGGCACCAAAGACTGCCAAACCTGCCAACAAACTAAACCCAGATGTTGCGGTCGATGGCCATTATTGAACTTGTCAATGGCAGTGGCCAGCAGCAGGAGTCGGAAGAAAATTCCCTAGTAATCGAGTGTGGTGTGAGTCTCAGGCATAGTCTGGGCAATTACAGTGGCAAACAAGGCTAGCTTTACGACAAACGATACGGAACAACAGTTATTACAATTACTCACACACACACACACACACATATGGGCGAGAGAGAGAGAGAGAGAGAGAGAGAGTTGGCCTGTTTGTGCGTACGTGCGGTTACTTAATGCTGTTTGGCCTGGCAAACTTTTGGTGCGTGTTGTCCTTAGACGCTTCCGTTGGCATGCACAGGACACGGACTCGGAATCGGAATCGGACTCGGACTGGAGTACGAGACTTCATCTCCCACTTTGACTGCGGGCACATCATGTGCGTGCGTGCAGTTAAGCATAATATTATTTGCACTTGCTGTTCGCTTATCCAACAACGCAGACAACACACACACACACACACACACATAAGCGCTTGTGTACGCCCATGAAATGGCAAAATTTGTGCTGGTCAGTTGGATGAACTCGTAGTCATAACCATTTCAGCAGCCAAAATGTGAGCGTTTATGGCTTTCTGCTGATTGTTGTATGTATGTGCCAGCTTGTTTGTTAGTGTATGTGTGTGTGTGTATAGTTTGCAGTATTCAATTACGTTACAATGACACCAGTCGCTAAGCCAGAGCTGTAAGTGTCTTTAAACCAAGTTGATTTCTATGTTCAACTACAAAAGCTATTACGAAAAACTATTAAAGTCCACTCCAAGCAAAAAGTTCAATCAACTAACTAAATCTACATTATTCTAGCCCATTCCAACCTTATTTTCAGCTGGTGTCATTAGTGGCATGCTCATTTGGAATGTTCTCGCATTGTTTTTTATTGCTTTAGCTTTAATTAAAACTGCAAGCGGCTCAATAAACTTTAATGGTGCGCTAATAACTGTGCTACACTTTTTTTCGTTTGCTTCCTTGCCACACAAACACACACACACACACGCATAGAGTGCCACCTGTGCGAGTTGCGAGCGTAGTAGAAACAATGAGGGTCATTTGGCTCGTTAGCTGACTGTTGCTCCCGCAGGAGCATCCAGTGTGCAGTGTGTTATAAATACAGTGCCTGCAAATGTGTTTGTGTGTGTGTGCACATTTGGCCACTTAGCATATTTGCAGGCAACAGTTGTTCGGATGTGTGGGTGTGCAGTTGCAAGCTGACACGTTGTTTGCTCTTGGCCACTTTGAGGCATGCCGCGGGGAAGACTTTTAATTGAACTTTTTTTTTTTGCGCAAAACTGCACCATGGGGATCAATTGAGATTTATTGGCAGAACGTGTTGTTGTGGCCTGGTTTCTTTTTTACTCTACGAATGTGGCAAGTTACGTGACGCAAGCAAGCAATTAATGTTTTATTTAATTTTCACACACACACACACACACACACACTCGCAGAGACACAACTTGGGCTGACAAACTCGTTAAGCAGTTTGGTTTGATTGTAAACTTTTACTTGGCCAAACAAATTTGGGTTTTAATGTCATTTGCAATTTAAAATTTTTCGCAAATATGTCCTAATTACGTTACAGCAGCTGCAACAAAAAGTTTTCCTTTCTACTTTCACACACACACACATATTTGTATCGAGAACCTTTAAAGGAGAAAGTTATTCAAGCTCTATGAAATTCCATTTTAGCTACTTTAATGACAATTTAAGCGTTCCTAATGACTTAATGGCCTTTTGGCTTGCCCTTTTGCTAACCCCCCCCCCCCCCCCTCTGACATTGTCTGGCTAAGCGTCAAAATGATTTTGCCGCATCATTGGCTATGCAATTAACTATTCTATCCAGTGTCCTGGGTAATTAGTTGCTACCAGCTAGCCATTCAGTCACTTACTTGGCGCTTTTTCTTCAACTTACGCAAGTTGATTTCTTTTTTGCGTAGTTTTTTTGGTTGTTTTAATGGATTTGTATGACTGTGCGTGAAATGTCATTAAAACTCGATAATTGCATGACACGACAAGATTTTTGTTGCCACATGCAACTTTTGCTTACCAAGCAAACGCCGCATCCACCCAACCCAACCCATCCCATTCCCTATCCTTTCCATTGTCTGTCTCATTTTGGTGAGAGAGGGGGGGGGGGGGAGAAAATGTCTGCAATTGATTTAATTATACGATTGCTTGCATTGCAAGTGATTTCGAGTCGAAACCAAGCAATTTATTTTGGCTGGCATTGCCTTCATTTTAATTACATCGCAAATGCGTTTTCAATTCTGTATTTAAGCTGTTAACCAAGCATTAATTATAATGTGATTACGTACAACGAAAACTTTTTATTGCATTTTTGATCTGTAAGCGTTAAATTATGGCACATACTCGTCTGTTATTATTTATTTATTGTTAATGTTGCGAAAACATGTTTAAATACACAATTTTCTTGTTATTTCCTTGCACAACAAAATCCAATGAAGAACTTATGCAAGAGACATACATCAAAGATAGAGTCAATTATCCTTCATCAGGTTTATGGACACAAGTGTGTAATTATTAGATTGATTGTTATAATAGAAAATGTTTTATGCAGCATCAAAATATATATGCATATAAAATGCAAAGTTTGTGTTATTGGCAAGTAATAATAATTTGTATTTGGCAAAGATGACATCATCAATTATAAGCATGATCAATTTTGGTTCATTGGCATTGCGAACTTTCTGGGTATTTAATCTTTTGCCAAATTGAATTTATGTGTTATAGAAACATGTGAAAATGTGTGTTGATTGTGGGAAATGCTCAGTTCATTGAAGCAAAAACAACAAGAAAATGTTTCTGAAGCAGAAACTGACAACAAAAATGTGGAGCTTACAACCAAATTATACAGATAATGCGGCACAATTGAATTTACAGTGCTGCACAAGCAAGACAACGATAGCAAAAACAACAACAACAACAACAACACTAATAACAATTGTCAATTTTGTTATAACAACAACATAAGTTTTCATTTTCCACTTGACTTGAGTTGAGCGCCTGGTCGGTTTTGAGCAGCGCGTTTCGCATTTCAGCAAAATTTTCAATGCAATGCAGCAACCAGCAGAATGTGGTGGAAAGTGGCAAGTTGCAAGTGGAAAGTGGCAAATGGCAGGAACTCAGCCAGACAGCATTGTTGGGTTGTGCTTTGTTGCCCTCAGCTTGTCCATAGCGAAGCAAACATTTATCAGCAGCAACCCGGAAATGTTGCACGGCGATGGCCAGTGGCAGGGCTGCTTGCCACAGAATTCATTTACGTAATTAGTGGCCAAGGGTGTCAGGCTGGCCAAACGGCATTCCTTTATGTGTTGACCGCAATGCTCAAGTGCCCTTCTCACCAAGCCCGTATTCTGTACCTAACAAAATTCATTGCCTACTTTTAGGGTTGCTGCGTCAAAATGCAATACAGATTGATGTGGTTGCTTAGGTGGCGATAAATCTGGCATTGATTGAAATTGCCGTAAATATTGGGTTAATCTTGGTTACAAATGGAAAGCTTAAAGCTTTGCGCAAATGGTGTAAGAACGGCGAATAATGCGAGAATGGATTTTAGTTATCGTGCTTAGAAAACTGTTCAAGACTCTTTCAAAAGCTGCAGAGGATTTCTTTATTGTTAAGCGTGATTGTTAATATATATAGTGCATTTTTTATATATACTTAAGCAAATATATTTCTAACTGTAAAAAGTGTTTAGCTTAACATTTTAATCGATTGCCCTTGTAAACGAATTGATTGAATGCATATATCGTGAGTATATTGAGCATTTTTCAACCTTCAACTGAATGGATTGGCTTGTTAAGTGCAATTTCATGTTATTTGCCATCGATGCCGAAGATGTTTACAATGCATTATCTAAGGATTCAATTGAAAGCATTACACACCTTATGCACAATATTGCGTATGTGTGTGTGTGCTAGGTGGCTGATCAAATGTGGCAGCCACAAGCAAAGTACATCTCATTTGTAGCCAAAGATTGCCAAGAGGGAAATACAAACGCAACGAAATGCGCGCAATTTTAAGCGCTTTCTACGTGCAACGAGCTACAAGGTTGTGCCAAACACACACACACACACACACACACACATATATATATAGGGAAAGCGAAAGCAGGAAAAACAAACGCACACACGCACACACACAGAGTAAAGCAAATCAAAACAAAAACACAAGCGATTTACCGGCAAAATGCACGTGACAACAGCAGAAGCAGAAACAGACGAAGACGATGTCGAGTTTATCCTTTGATGTTCGTATCGTTAGCTTCGTTCAGTTTCAGCCGAATGTGTTGCGCCGAATCCAACGATGCTGTTCGACTATAAAAGGACGCTTCACAAACGCAGCGACGCATTTTGTCAGCAGCCTCTCAGTTGCAAGGAGCAGTGGAAAAAGCAAAAGCAAACGCAAATCAAAACGAACGAACAAATCTTAAGTGAAAATAAAAGTGAAAAAACTTAAAGTGACTTGGCATATTGCCCAAAAACACACACATATACATATATACATATATATATATACACGTCAGAGAGGTGTGCGTGTGTGTGTTAGTTGCAGTTGGGCAAAAGTGGATTTCTATTTTTGCGCCATTGAAGGCAGCGTGTGAAGTGTTTCGTCGTTGTGGTAACAAATTTGTTACTTCTCATTGTGTTGTTGTTGCATGTAACTGTAGCTGGCATTGAGCGACGGCAACAACAACAACAGCAACAGCAACAACAAACAAACTTTAAAGTGCAACCCACAAGCGGTTTAAAGACGCAACAAAAGCAAACAAAGCTTAACAAAAAAACATCAAACCAAACAAAATCCTTGGCCTAGCCAGTGGAAAGTTTTCGAGTGTTTCCGGTCTCTCAATGTCAGTCAATTGATTGGCATCCATTCAACGATTTTTGTGTACAATAAACAGTTAACTGTTAACAACATTGACACTTTGTTATTGTTTCTTACGTTCGTTTGTCGTTAAGAGCGGAAGAGAGGGAGGGCCAACATGTGGTCCTGGCTACGTATGCGTCATAAGCCACTATGGGCTTTAATATCCTTGACCATATTGCTGCTGGTACTGGATAAGAGCCAGGCTAACACAGAACCGCCAGCCGTTGAGACCACAACCACAACGGAGCCAGGTGAGTTTTTGCCCAGCTTTGCCAGCTGACCTTCATTACCAAAAGGCACACAAACAACACACACACAGTAAATATGGCCTATATGCCGGGCATTAAGGGTCTGTTTGAACGCATTGAATGATGGCTTGTTGTTTGGCCAGGGCCAGAACTCAGTTATTGATGCTTGAACGGCGTCAGAGCCACTTTGTTAAATGACTTTTGTGCCCGAAAAAAACGATAATCATGCACACACAAACATAGAAACAAAAACAATATGAAATATTTCAGTTTTTTTAAGAACGAATGCTGAATATCCTTCTTGAAAAGCTAGGAAAATTTATTGAATATCATAAGATTATTATTTTAATTTTGTAGTTGTTAACTTGTAGTGTTTTGAATTTTTGTTTTTGGCTTGGGACAAATTTTTAAGAATTTGTCAGATTCCAAAATTAGACAGCTTTAAATCTTTAAGTTAACAATTAAATCTGTTAATAGAATAAGTTACTAATTTGCTCTCAAAGTCCTTTAAATTATAAAATAATATTAAACAAAAAGACATATTTTATTTATAGATGTTAAGAATAAGCTTTATCCTTAAGAACTTAATCTTCAAAAAACAAACGTGTTCAATTATTTCTTACCCTTGTCAATCATCAACATTTTCGCGTTTGTATTACCAAACAAAGTAAAAATACCTGGCACTAAATACAGTTAACCAAGTTAGAAAACAAAGCGAATGGCACGGGAAGGCAAAGGCAAAGGAAAAGCGCTAAGCAAATAACGCGCAGCAAATGAAATATTTCACGTGTTCAGCATTGACTGTAGCTACACACACACACACACACACTCCCTTGCCCAACCCAACTCACGCACAATGCAATCACAGTCGAGTCACAATCAAAGCGAGGCCTGTTCGCCAAACCTTAATCCCAATCAGAAACAACACACACACACACAAAGGTAGTGGAGTTTGAATGAAATCATTTAATGAAGTATGACCGAGAAGCAGACCGAAGGGCTGCTTAATAGATATTAATAGCATGCGGGTGGCGGAAGGAAGGGTGGAAGGGGGTAGTAGGCTTTGGGCTATGGGCAAAGGGGTTCCAAGACGCTCTCTCTTAATCCTCTCACTCGCTGTCGACGCGTTTGTTGTTGTCTGTTGTTGCGTTTGCTGTCACACGCAATTTGTTACGCAAAACCAGATGCGCATACAGTAATTAATTTTTTTGTGCTCTTTCAGTAATACCCTGTTCCTATCATCGAATTGCCTTTAACCGGCTGTGGGAGATATGTTAAAAAACCACCAAATAAGTTTAGGAGAAGCACAATAAAAGAAAACCTTTAAAGGCAATGCAAATCTATAATTTTATACACTGAAAGAATAAGGATAGAGAATAAAATTATATTTTGAGGGATTCTTTTAATGAAGTATTATTTCTTAACTGTATGGCACACAAAGAGTTTATAAGAATCAAATCTTGGTTATACTTTCTAAAACTTTTTCAACAAATTAAGTTATGTAATCTTAAAAAGTTCTTAACAAGGACAATATTAAGCCACTCTGCCTAATATTTTGTTGTTAAGTTGAAAATTGCCTTGTTGTCTCTTTATATCTTTCTTCTATGCAAACCTTTTCCTTGTAGCGCAGAAACTATGTGAGAAACCATCAAATTTGTTTTAACGAGTTTTTAAGGGATATTTTGCAGTCAGTTACTTTTGTGAAAGCAGCTCCTGTTCTTTTTTGCTGGCATCGTATCATCTGATGAGCCTTCTGAATGCTCTCGCTGATGATCTCACTCACGTTAAAAAAAAAAAAAAGGAAAAGCTGCGACGCAGTTGATTTTCGTTACGACGCGGATGCTACGTGGCCAATTGCGCAGTTTGTGCGATGCCACCGAAAAATTAAGTTGAGTGAAGTTGGGTTGATTCCATAGTTTTTTGTGTTGTTTTGGCTGCATGTTGACACAGGTGTTGTTGCTGCAGGGATGACTTTTTTGGTGTGGCAACAGCAGTTACGATAGCAGCTTACTCGCAAGCACTTTCCATTATGCCCAGCTTTACTATGTGACCAACACAAATACAAGCATACACAAACACACACAGATACACTTAAATTGCAGCTGGAATTTAATTTGCATGACGAACTCGAAACGCATTGCCAAATGGCATTTTTTTGCCACCACGGGGAGCAAAAGGGTTGCGAAAAGCGCAGCTAGAGCTAAGAATCTGCAATAAGCTAAAATGGCAACTAAAATGTCGTTCAGCTTCTCTCTCTCTCTCTCTCTCTCTCTCTTTTATTCTCTCTGTGTCATAAATCTTAAGGCATTCTTTATTTTGGTGAGACTAAGATGAGCAGCAGCTGATGATGATGATCAAATGATGTAGGGAAATCATAATGATGATGCTGTGTTCCAGGACACAGTGTAGAATGTCTATGCTGCTGTCCTCATTTCTAATCCTGCTGCCATCCTGTTCCTCTTCCTGGCTGCCTTGCATTATGGTATGCAAATGGTATAACCGAGTAACGAACTGTCAAAATCAAAAGCGACAAACGCCCCAGCATAAAAAAAAAATATAATATAGTAGCAAAAAACAACACACACACACACACACACACCAAATGACAAAAAGACCGCCCAAGACATCAAAAGCACCCGACGACTGCCTGCTGCCCAGATTCTGGCATATTATGTGCAATGTATGCGCTAAAAGATAAAGATGACTCGAATCCCTGCAACGACTACTTGGCTTCAACAACCAAACCAACCAAACTAGACCAGAGACTCTAGAGTATGCGTGTTTTGCA
Source organism: Scaptomyza tumidula (assembly GCA_035044465.1). Classification (NCBI taxonomy): domain Eukaryota; kingdom Metazoa; phylum Arthropoda; class Insecta; order Diptera; family Drosophilidae; genus Scaptomyza; species Scaptomyza tumidula. The sequence goes on along the minus strand of JAWNNW010000444.1, from coordinate 14,082,798 downwards.
TAAAGGCTCCAGCTGCATTTCCAGCTGCCAGACTTGTTCATTGTGGGAAAACTGCTTTTGCTTCGCTGTGCATGAATGATTTATAGAGCAACTAGAAGCAAGCCTGGGAAATAGCAAGTAGCAAGTGGCAAGTGGTACCAGCAACAGCAGCTCCCAACTATAGCTTCAACAGTGGCCCATCGCCAGCGATTATCAGCCCAAAGGGACTACGAACAACAACTAAGAGGCGTTGTTTTAAGTGTACTCTTCACTGCTGCCAAGTTATACATATATTCGACCGCCTTGATGTTTAACAAATTAATAATGTAACATTCTGAAGAGTTAGTAAACGGAAATGTCTTATGTCTTTATACGCCCATAAAATGTTGTACAACGTCAAAGATTGAAAGCTTTTACTCTTTGTCCTATAACTATAGATTTCCATGAAAGAAGCCTTAAATTTTATATGATCTTAGTCTGAACAAAAACCAAAGAAAATTGTTGGTAATAAAACAATGCAAAGCGTAATTTTTGTTCAACAGTTTTTAACAATATAATATACTACAAATATCTTTCAAGTTTATGTACAAAATCGTTTCTTTATTATTGAGAAAACTATATACATACTTCAATAACTTTTGCTTGGATGAAGCTTCAAATCTAATGTTTAAAGAACTTTCAGTTGAAAGCAATATATATTTAAGAGTACAAGTTTGACTAAATTTTTAACTGTGCTTTCGATCTAAACACGCTTGACTAGTTTAACTTTGATATTATTTTTGCAACGCAGTGTAATGCCAGCATGAAATGCGAAATCCTTGGGATTGACAAGTGGCAAAATCTTAAACTTTTTGAGTACAACAATAAGCAAGGTTTTCATTTCAAGCATGGCATACTTTTGACCTATGCAATTGCGTTGACCTGCACTAAATGGCACATAGGCATATGTATGACGATCTTGGATATTTTCGGGCAGAAAGCGTTCAGGTCGAAACTCTTCGGGTGAGTCCCAGTATTTAGGATTGCGATGCAGCTCAAAGACATGCAATGTGATCTGAGTGCCAGCTGGAAGTACAAGACCATTACTAAGCTCCGTTTCACGCACAGTTTGACGGCCCATAATGGGCACGGAGGGAAACATGCGCATCGTTTCCTTAACAAAACACTCGAGATACTTGAGCTTTGAAATCTGATTGATGTCCAAGTTGCTAAAGTCGTCTGTGGGAGGGAGAAAGTGTTGTGATTAAGTTGAAGCGTAAAGGTTTCCCCAAACACTTACCAGCTATGTGTTCACTAATCTCCTTGTAGCAATTCTCTTGTTTATCCGCGTATAAGGACATGTTCATTAGCCCGAAAATGAGACCCATAGATGTGGTATCAAAGCCCTCGAACATGAGTGTATCCACTTCCTCACAAATGCCCTCATGATCAATTAAACCATCCTTTTCCGCCAAGATAAGTGTGTCCAGCATGGCATAGCGTTGCTTCTTGTTAATGTAACTGGATTTAAGAAGTTAAGATATAGATTTCGCTAACACTTTCGTATCAAGTTGTCTTACATGTCATCATCCGCCTCTTGAGTGTCCTTTCGCTCTTTCAAGATTTCTTCCAATATTATACGTCGCTTGGCTATAATTTCACTAGAGAATTCATGCACTCCATTGATAAAGGGTGCATCTGCACTGGCACCAAATAGATTATAGATCTTATTGTTCCAAAAGAGCGGATTACTCAGACGTTTGATAAACGTTTTTTCAATCATGCCAATGTTGATGCGATATTTATCACCCTTGGCAGCCATATCATCCAGTTTAATGCCCATGGCAGTCTCTAAGGGTTGATGAATGAAAGTTAAAGTCTAGCTACAGTCAAAACACACTATGTCAGACCTACCACAAATACTGTTGAGAGTAAATCTTGGTATGAGTTCGCTTAGTGAGATAGAACTCTCGGCTTGATCCTTAAATTGATCAACAAACTTGAGACTTTCAGTTCTGTGTGATAGAAAAGAGAAGTTCAATTTGTATCAAATCAAGTTGAACGTATTTAAAACTCACTTGAAAATCTCTGCAAATTGTCCCAAGATATTAAAATGAAATGTCGGCGTTAACATCTTGCGTCTCGAATGCCATTTCTTATCTTCAATTTGTAGATTTAAATTGATGATTAATTACGATCTTAACGTACAGTAAACTTATATACCTGTGGATGTTAGAAGACCGGTGCGTAAAGCAGGACGTAGAAACTCGTAGACCACACTCTTAGTTATTAAATTCGGATCATTCAATATGCGCTCAAAGTTATCTGCATCAATGATATTAAAAATTGGTATACCCATACCATATTCCAAATAGCTGCCACCCATTTCTTTCGCTCTAATGCTCATATTCTCGAAAACCTCAGCTGCAGGTGGAGTAAAAGTTTAATTAAATTATATTTTTAGGTAGTTAAGTTCGTTGTTACTCACCATGATTTTTGCCATATAAATCAAAGCAGTTGCCAAAGATTGTGCGACCAGGAGCAATAGGAGCTATACTCTCTAAGGAACGACCATCTTTAGTCTTAATTCGCTTTGCAAAGAAGGACAATACATAGTATTCCTTATTAATCCTATATAGCCAGAAGATAAGCGTACCCAGACCAATTAATAAATATAAGCACAAACTCATTTTGTAGTCCGCTCTATTCAACTTCTACATGGAAACTAAAACAACGCTCTTGAAAATTATTCAAGCGTACTTATACTAGACCCTGGCATTAAATGTTATCTCTGTCATAGTACAATAATTGCGATAGTATTGTATGCACCGGGTTTTTTTTTAATGTTATTAGTTTTTTTTATTCTGTCTAGCGTATAGATAAGAAATTCTATATATATTATGTGGGTTCCAGTTTAATCTGTCTAACAAAAAGTTGTTTTTGTCACGCCCACAAACATGTTCAGTTAGTTTTACAGCAATTAGATCTGTTATTACAGTGATTATATATCTGATATTATAGTAACTTTTATTTAGTATGTTTGTTTAAAAATACACTTTACAACCTACAAAAAAGGTAAATAGCTGATATGATAGACGCAGTTAAGATATTAAAACGCGTTTCATTGTTATTCAGCAGTTTTTTATTTTGTTTACTCATTATGACAAAGCATTTTATATTTTGTTTGTTGATTTATTGCGTAACGAAATTGTATTGCTAATCAATAATATTGAAAAGCTTTGTTCAAATAGTAAATTACAATTGTTAATCATCTTTTCTTAAATAAAACATTGTCAAATCATTTTATCATATCCTCAAATAAATTTCAATTGTATTAGATTAAATAATTGATTCGTTTACAGTTTTCTTGTTGCGGTAAGCGACAAAAACCTAAATCAATAATTGAATGAATAAAATAAAAGCTCCATAGAAAATATTCTATTCGTTATTTCCAAACAATATCTTTGTTTGCTGTTCTGTTGAACCAACAAAACTTATTACAAATAAAAGTAAAGTAAAGTGCTTAAAGCTTGCACAATTAAAGTGTCTGTCATTTCAATTTAATAACGTAGCTTTTATTACTCGCACCTATATTCATCATTACTCAGTGCTGCCATTGTTAACAGCATTAACAGAGAGAGAGAGAGAGAGACCGTGTTATAATTGAATGAGCTGCATTTAAGTGTTCGTTCGCACTTTGAGATACATTTTGTTGGCACAACAATTTTTGCTTTGCTTTGCATTTTTGCATTTGCAACTGGCTAATTTGTAATTGAATTACATAAATTAAAAGCGTCGAATGCAATTTGGCTCCTTAATATTGTAGTAGTAGTTGACCCACTTTCTATCATTGCCAAACAGCAACAGAAAATCTATATAAAGAACAATAACAAAAGGGAAAAACAACATTTGATTGTAATTGACTAAGAAATGCCCTTTAATAAGTTTCAATCTAGTTTTTTTAGATCTATTTCTTTAACGTTAACAACTTTATCTAATGTTTCTCAACTAAAATTTAAACTTTCAACACAAATATCAAACTAAAACCTAAGTAAACACATTTTACGCACTCTTCGTTTTAACAGCAGAGTATACAAATGTATTTAATATAAAGTGGAAGTAAACTTTAATGCTGCCAGTGGCAAGAACGTAACTTGGTCTGATATTTAGTCGACCCAACCATCAACTCAACATCTTTTTATATAAAATGGGAAATGGAAAATGCTTGCATGACTTTGCTCATTGCAAATTGAAACTTTTGTGTGTATGTGTGTGTGTTTTTGTGTGTGTGCATCTATGCGTGTGCGTGTGTACTATGCGGAAATGCCAAATGCCAATGTATATTGGAAATTTGCAATTTCGATTGCACTTCAAAGTCAGTCAAAGTTGCCAAGTTATTAAATTAGACCATATATGAAATATTTATAGCAAAACTTTAGCTCAAGCCTCGTTCTAAACTAACCAACCAACTTCTCCTCTCTATCTCTTTCGCTCTTTCTCGCTCTCTCTCTCTTTAACTTACTATTTACTTACGCTATCTCTCTGTTTTCGTTCGTTCTTTTGTAGATGCATCGCCTGGTTGCCGGGCGCCGGATGTGCGCTTCACCATTGTCAAACCGGAAATGACAACGGAGCAGCCGTATGCGAAGTTTGAGACAACGCAGGTTTATCTACCAGAGGATTTTACCACTGCCGATGTGGAGTTTGTCGATAAGATGCATCCACCCAAGGAGAATCATGCGGCCATTGTGAATCCCTATGCGATGGATTTCGGGGATGATGATGATGACCATCATGATCTGCATGCAGGCGATGCGGCAGCAAGTCTCGTTGATGATACCGATATCGATGATGAGGAGCATGAGTTGCATGGCGCCGAGCTGGATGATGCAACCCGCAAACGTTTGAATGCCAATCGCAAACAGAACAAGAAGCATCGCACCGGTTCCGGTCGACGTCGTCGCCTGGAGAACGAGAATGGTCAGACCGGACGTGGTCGTGGCAGTCGCTATAAGCGTCATGCCATACTACACGATGTGGATGCCTCCCCAGACACGGATCGTTGGGCTGGCAGCAAATTGGCCGCCGAAGGTGATGTCTACTATGTGCACATTGCGGATATACTGAAGTCCAGGGAGCCCAATCGTCAGCTGCGGGCCAAACTGCATCGTCTGAAGCAAAAGGCACGCTTGAGTAAATGCCTGGTGGATGGCAGCAGTGAGAAGTGCATTAAACTGCTGGCAAAGCTCAAAACTAGGCAGCAGCAGCAGCAGGGAGGTGAACAGCAGTTCGATAAGCAGCCACCACAACATCTAGAAGTGGAGGAGGAGCAGGAGAAGGAGCAGGAACATCATCGTCGACGCGGTGACAGTCACGCTGCTGAGCTCGACCAGCGTGACATGGAACCGCATCATTGGCATCGTCGTCGTCGCAGCAGCAGCAGCAGCAGCAGCAACATCAGCCTCAGCAATGAAACAAGCATCAATACCGATGTTAAAGGCGATGTTGGACAGCTTGAGATGGACGATGCCAATGTTGTTGGTGGCAATCAGTCGAGCAGTGCAGCAGTGGCCCTGCAACGTGTAAAGCGCAAGTCGGGCAAGACCACGGGTGCACTGAGCCGCCCAAAAGGTGGCGGCGATTCCAGCTCTAAGACCACCAGTCGCAAGGACAAGGGTAAGGGCATTCCACAAAACAAAAAGCATTTAACATAGCGGCCAGACACTGGCATCGCCACAGTGCCCCATACAAATAACTTGATTGTGATTTGAATTTGTGAAAGCCGCTGTCGCTGTCTCGTTGTCTGTCTGTCCGTCTGTGTTATGCTCATATTATACACACAAGCACACAAACACACACATGAGCAGACAAACACACACATGAGCAGACAAACGCAAGCACACACACACAGACACAGACAAGAGACACCTGGAGTGTTGAGAGTGGAGAACACAGCAAAAAAAAAAAAAAAAAACCGACTACATTCTTACATAGTACATAAATCGTTTTGAAAAGCTAATCGCAGTGTGAAGTCCAAATGGGTTTCAACCTGGAGTCCAAGCCATCAATCGCCTCAATTCGCCCCCCATCTCATGTTCAGATCTCATTAACATGCTTCTATTGCTCTAAACTTAACTCATCATCAGCACCACCTAACTCCATCTCTCTCTATATCTTGACTTCACTCGTTCTATCTAAAATCTACCATTCTTTGTTCAGGGTAAGCCTTGTCATCTGTTTGTTCCTGCGACATGGGAAAATATCTCTTTTTTATACCAATGATGAGGAGTTTTATAAGTTGTTTAAGAACTTTTTTATATATACATACTGATACCTTGACTGAATTAATAATACCAGCTAATTGTTTTCTTATGCGTTTTATTTTTGACAGAAACAAGATCGGCACCGGATACCATTTCCTTTCTGTTCATAAGGAAACCTCAACTTATTTCACTCTTTTCTTTAATAGAGATTTGATTACAACCATAGATTTAAATAATGTACAAGAGTATTTCAACTTCGGCAACTTGCAGATAAGAACTCTCATTCTTGTTTATGAATTTTCATTTCTTGTTTTGTTGCCTTTTCTTTTATTTCACTTTTATTTTGGGGTGAATGAGACTGCTGCCTCTTTGTGGTGGTCCTTTTGTTTACTTTGATTCAGCTTTGTTCGTTTGCGTTTTTCTATTAGCTCGGGCACTTGGGATTGGTTGGAAGGGGATAAGGGAGGGTATGAGAACCGGACTTTGGGTTCTGGGATGCTTTGGCTTTGGTTACTTTGGGTACTTGGGGCTCTATCAGCGGAGCTCGACTCATGCTCGCATCGCATAATATTATCTTTCATGTTATCTTTTGCCTTTTCACTTCGTTTCGTTTGGTTTCATTTTTTTTTGGTCTTTTTTTTTGACGCCTCGTTCAGAAATGAAGTTGTATCCTGTTAAGTGGCCAACCCTCACCGCCCGCACGCTCTTTCCCTTTTTTCCTCTTTCTGAATGTGTTGTCTCACTCCATTTCCGTGGCGCTTTTAATGCATATCTAACAACCTTAAGTTGGCCCATTGAAGTTCTCTAGCCTGGCAGCACTTTTCGCACGTTTCGTGCGGTTTCTCTCTTTGCGGCTTAATGTGTGTGTGTGTGTGTGTGCCCAAGAGTTGAAGCTGATTTTGTTTCTGACATCTTAGACATCTTTTGCGGGACAGCTTTTTACGCACAGGCAGCTTTCTAAAGCCGTTGGCCACTTCAAACCATTGAAAAGAGCTCTTGGCATCTGATAACAGCTGAATGTAGGCTAGATTAAGGGTGTTGAAGGAGTTAACTCTCTCTCTCTCTGTCGTTGACTCGTTGAGCATTCAAAGCTCATTCACATTCACATTGGGATTTATCACTTCATTCACCTGTCTGCTTCTCTTTCCTATCTCATGTCGACCCCATAACAACAGCTCATTAGTTGCTTGCTCTACTTGCTCTCTCTCTCTATCTCTTTTTCTCTTTACTCCCGCCTATCTCTCCCTTTCTCTCGCTCTCTATCTATCTCTTTGTCAGTCAACACACATTTTCAACCCGTTTCCTTTTTCTTAGCATTTTACATTTGCCCATTTCATAACGCCCTCACCTATTCTGTTCCGATTTCATCCCAATATAGGAATCTATGATGAGGAGACTGGCTATTCGCCAATGCACACCGATGACACTGAATTCGATGAGGAAGAGGAGGAGGAGGAAGAGATTGACATATTGCAACAGTTTACCGAAGTCTCGGAGATACGTTTTCCGGGTGAAATTGGACCCATGGGCGATCGGCGACTATGCAAGATACGCTGTGTCAAGGGCAAGTGGGTGGGGCCATTGTGTGCCACCAATGAGGAGGGTAAGTGAGATGCCACAACCTTCCCTCGTCACATACAACAAGCAATAAAACACCAACACATACACCAAACATATATATAAACACGCAAAACAAAAAACAATGGAATGTTAATTATACAATAGCAATACAAATACGAATACGTTACATGTCATTACAGTAGAGACTCGTATTAAATAAAGACAAACACAATCAGCACACTTAAAATAGCAGCACCAACAACAATCCAGTTGTTTCATTTCAACATCTTGATAAACTTTTCTGTTTCTTACTATATGTTAACATGTAAATATTACTGCATTTATGCTAAAGACAGTTCATGAAGTATGAACTGTAATTATGTTTATCTTCAAACAGCAATTTGTACCTACAAATGATGTAAAATAATTGTTTTTTGAATAATTTCATGAATTCAATCATTTGTATCCATTAACCAACTACAGTTATTCAATAAATGCAACACTGTACACATTGTAATGGCGCCAAGTTAAGTTGGCTGCGCCACAGTTTAACCTCAAAAATTCCTTGGTCTATTAATTAAATTCATAAATTAATGTTAATAACAGTTCATGAATTACACAATTCGTGATAGCATATATGCAGTTAATATTCTGTTACTCGTTTTGTTTAACTCTGTTGCTGATCTTTGTGACATCTTTATCTGTAGATGACAACGGCAACGTGAAGTTTCAGCCGCTGTACAAGAGCTGCCATGTCAATCGTATTCCGACTCATCTGCTGCTCAGCTATCGCAACATCTCCGTGGTAAGTGATGACACGGCAGCAAAAGCCGTCAGCCGTGCCAGGAGCTATAAAAAAAACCAACCACCACATATGCAGCACCACAACAGCGCACACACATACAGTACACACATACAAGGGCACACATACAAAAGCTCCCACACACTTACACACACACAACACACACAGCAGTTACTTTCTCTCCATATAAAAGCTATTGAAGGCATCGTCCTTTTGAGTGCTCAACTCAATTTCGACAACGTCCTATCTTTATGTCTACCTATCTCACTCCTATAGCTCTCGCTCTCGCTCTCGCTCTGTATCTCTGTCTCTGTTTCACTCTCGCTCTCGTTCTATCTCTCTTTCAATTTATGTCTTATCTCTTGTCTCGCTCAATTTCTCCATCATCTTTTGTATCGATATCAGCCGCACAAACAACAACAATTTGCTCTGCGTCATTCTCGCAGAAACGAAAAAGAAAAAAAAAAATCAAATAATCCAACTTTGCATCCTGCATCCGCATCTGTTCTCAGTGCAGCCCACAAGACTCTGTATTTTTGGTACTCTTTGATCTCTTTCTCTTGCAGACACCGATACCACCAAATCGCGGCTGGCGTAAAACCCGCTTATCCAAATCGACACTTCTCTCAAACACAGAAATTGTGAGTGGCCATCTTTGACGTTAACGTAATCGCCACCCTCATCGTCTACGTCATCCTCGTCGTAGTAATATACACACACATTATACTACTTGTACCTTGTATCCATATCTATGCATATTTGCTCGCAAACATGTAGAACAAACATACACACAACTCTCTGATAGAGAAAGCAACTTGAGAAACGCACAAACAATCATTCAATACACTGAGGAAAGTTGTGGGTGTTATTTAAATGTATCTGTAATAAGGTGCTAGGCATAACGTATTTTTGATTTAAAAAAGTAAAGCTGAGGTGTAGTTTAATGGCTATAAGTGTTTACGTATCTCAATAACGGCTTATGAAGCTAACCATGGTAACTTGGATCCAAGCTCTTTAGACTTGAAAAAGTTTCAGAAAGCTTTAAAGCTAGTTGGAGTTTTTGTGAAAAGGATAATATAAGAGTAAATATAGGAAGAGATTTTAAATATACGAAAAAAGTATTTATAGTTTATTTGTATCTAAAAGACTTAAGAGAATTCTTTTAGAAAGACAACAGGTTCTCGAAATAATTTAAAAGATTGTATGAATGATATGCAAAAATAAACCATATTTATATATAGAATATTGTCTAGCTTCATACTCTGTAAAAATCTGAAGTTTTTTATAGGAAGTTGGTGGTTTAGCTAGACTGATGGTGAACAAAAGAAAAATGAAAATATAATGAAATAAGCTATAGCTATAGTTATACCCTACACCCTCACACACACACACACCTTTCTCACATCAAGTAGTTTCTGCCCAGATAGTGGGTTCGATTATCGCTTTGACAATGACAATTTTTCTCTGCACGGCTTTAGCATTAACCATTGAGCAGCGTCAAACGCACAAATGGTACACAACCAAGACACACACACACACACACACACACTCAAAGGTACATTTACAGCTAATTACACAGCAAGAAAACAAAACCAAACACTATGGAAACTGCACGGCCAGCACGCCAACGGCCACGCCTACGTCTAGAGAGTGCGCCTCTTAACTTTTGTTATCAGCTCGTATATAAGTCTAACACAAATTTTTTCTTGTACTTTTGTCTCTCTCTTTCTCTTTCTCTCTCTCTCTCTCTCTCTCTCTGTCTGTCTCTTTCTCTCTTGTTAAACTCTTTTAACTCACGCACTGCACGTTAAAAACTCGAATTTTTCATGTCATTTTCAATGCCTGAAACACTGCCCCCCCACTCTCTTGCCACACGCCGCCTGTGTTGACTTCATTGCCCCATACAAACATATTTCCACATTCCTGCCGCCTGCCGCAGAACGTCGGCTGGGATCTGCCGCATGGCCACTCGCTTCAGGCACGCTGCCAGGAGCTAGGCATCTACAAGCTGTTGGGCGAATCCCGAGTCCTTTGCTCCAATGGCCTCTGGGCACCACGCATGCCCAGCTGTGTGCCAACCACTGTGCTGACCAACTACTCGGAGGACAGTGCCCCATCCATACGCATCAAGATCTTCAATGGTTCGCACTCCTTTGAGCCATCCGGTGTGATGGCTGTGCCGCCGCATAGTACCGTTCAACTAGATTGCATGTATCCGCGTGTCCGTGGCACACCCGAATGGAGCTGGACCAGCTGGTATATGCAGTATACAACAGGTGGGAGGCAGCAGCAATTATGTCTATGAGAACTTGAAAAGAAAAATATACAATTTAAAAAATATCTTTCAACTATTTGTATTTCTTTTCTATACAGGCTGGTCTCCTGCCGGCGAGGAGAAGGCCGTGCGATATCGATTGACCATCAAGAATATTGAGAACAATGATTCCGGAACGTTTACGTGCACATCACCGCGCGGTTTGACAAACAGCATTGCTGTGGTTGTGGCCACTTCGACGTGCCCGCAGCTAACGGAGCCGATGGCGCCGCTCAGGCTGAGGCTCGAGGGCAATAGATTGGGTCAGCGAGCGCATTATGAGTGCCCCGAGGGCTTTAGGCTAGATGGTGCATGGAATGCCACCTGCCTGGCCTCCGGCAATTGGTCATCGCCGTCGCCAACATGCCATCCCATTCAGTGTCCTCGACTCATTTTGGACGATCCGCATCTCAGTCTCATCGAGCTAAATACATCGGCATGGGGGCGGGCGGTGTTCAAATGCCAATGGGGCTTCAAGCTGACCGGACCGGCGCTTCTCGACTGTGAGCCGACGGGCGTCTGGAGTGGCCCAGTGCCACGCTGCAAAGGTAAGTCACCATCCTTTTCAAGTCTGTCCATCCAATTAACATGCTTATTCGCCTAATTGCACTCAAGTGTCCACTTTAAAGAATTCCGAAAATAAATGAGATTTCATTCAAATCAAAAGCTTTTCAAGTGGCATTTTAGAAATTGTGCTATTCAAAATGTGGGTTGCTATCCCAATTTATGACTTATATACATAATTAGCTTTATTTATTAGTTTAACGTATTAGTTTTTATTGAGCTCAGTTTAACTTCTGTCAGCTTTAACTGATGGAATATCAAAGAGGTTTTAAGTTTACCAAAACAAATAGTTTGACTTTAGGTTTATATATGTAAACGAATAATTTTACCTTTATTCAACTTTTCTTCATACTTTTACAAGTCATTCAATGCGTTATGCCAGTGGCGCCGTTAAATGGACGCGTTGGGGGCACCAGTTTGAGTCAGAGGCGGTTAACCGTTGGCGCATTGGTCACATTTAGCTGCAACGATGGTCACACTCTGGTCGGCGAGTCGAGCATCATATGCACGGAGAACGGGTTCTGGTCGCACTCGCCACCATTTTGTAAGTAGACAACTGATCAAAAAATAAAAATAAAATAAATAAATGCACATATAATGCACATAAGCTGCGATTCCTTGCGTACTCTTCTCCAAAGTGGGCCCACTCACAATATATACCAATTGAATTAATGTACTAACTTGTGTTATATTTCCGCTGTATAACGATACTGCTACTACAACAACAACAACTACTATCGATAACCGATACACGATACCCGTTACCCGATACCTTGATACCGATAACCGTTAACCGATAACCGATCATCATGTTTCACATTCATCACATCATCTGCGATAACTTTGCATGCATTCAAAATGATCCATCCATATGCATCCAATGCTCCATCTCGCTCAGGCAAATCGCAGTGTCCCTATCCAGGCGATCCGCCCAACGGCCTAATCGCACCGCTCAAATTCAACTACGATGCGGGCGACTATCTGAGCGTCCAGTGCCGTCCCGGCTTCATCCAAATCCAGACGAACGAGGATCATACCACGGGGCCGCCCGAACGGCCAAAATGCCAACCCGATGGCAGATGGTCCGGCCCATTACCCAAATGTCGCAGCTACGAGGAGGTGTAGCTTTCCAAACGATCTGTAGTGGACTTCTAGATGGCAGTTCCGGTTGCCAGTGACCACCCTTTTGCTCGACATTTTAGTATAATGTATACAATTTTGTGGTAGAACCGAAACAAAATAGAATGAAACTCCAAATTCAATACAACAACAACAACAAAAACAACAACCCGAGTGATATTTAGATTAACTTAGTAAGTGAGATATCAAAATTAATTAACATAATAATTATTACAAAAGTAATTTTATTTTTTATAATATTGGCCCTAATTGAACTTGTCTTTAAATCACTCGCTATCTTTTATCACTTAAAACTTATACTTAAAACCTTTTCTAGGCCCACTTAAAACAATTTCAATGTATTTCAAGAGAGAGTTGTTCGAAATGTGCTAAATGAAACAATGAAAACTATGACAAAACAAACCTGAGAAACTTGATGACAAATGAATTATGTAACATAATGAAATATCAACGTTAAATATGTTAAAAAAAAAAACAAAACAAAGCAAATTGTAAAACTTAAAAACTTTTTTCTGTTTTGCTAAAGTTAAAAGAAAAATATATCTCAAATCTTTATAAATAATATTCCAATTTGATGCTTGCATTGCAATATCAGAAATAACTTATATCTATAATCAACAGTTAAATACAGGTATTCAAAAATTTACCAACTGAATACATTAGTTAAACTTCTTATAAACACATACATATATACATATATGGTATATAAAAGAAGTTGGCAGAGTTATAAAAAGTTGATTGATTGATCGATTGGTTAGTTAGTTAGTTAAGTGCAAGCGAAAAGTCATATCCCTCTTTAAAAATAATACAAGTTAAGCAAAATTAATATACAAATATATATATGTATGTATGTATGTATGTACGAAACCTGTATGCAAAAGCGAGGAAAACTATCTTTTAAAAGCCATATAAATTGTGTATGTATGTACAAGTCAAATATATATATATACGTATGTGTAAATTGCAATTTGAAATTGCCAATGCGTTTATGATTGATTTTTAGCTGGGCCAACCTTATGCTCAACTCCTACACCTCCTTCCTATCGCTCCTTCCTTACAGCTCACCAGGCCAAAAGCGCGCAACTTTACTTTAATATCCGCCAGAATGAAAACTCACGTTCACAGTCGCAATTGCGAGCGCAAATGTGTGCCAAGGAAATACATATTTCATTTGCCAAATCCAACAACCAGAATAACAACGTTGTTGGGTGTCTAAATATGCTCCTAATGCCCGGATCCACAAAATGCCAAAGAGCTGGCGAAACGAGAAGAGAGAGCAGTGGGGAAAAATGTTTAATACTCAACAAAAGGAATTGTGAAGCGAAAAACTTGCTCGTCCTTTGAGAGAGAATTGCATTTTGTATGAATGAATGCAAAGATTTGTATTATAAGTTTTAAATAATTTGCTTGCCTTTCATTTGATGCTTTTCAACGTAAGTATGAATAACTCATGTGTATAAACCTTTCATTTGCAAGCAATTTCGTTTCATGTCAAAGAAGAAATTGGATTTTCTTTCAGCTTTTTTAAAGTTTCATAACTATATTAATGAAAATCAAATATTTCGTTTATAGCTTTATATTATTATCAATGTAGACACTAGCCTCCCTCTCCTTCTTTCCCCCCTTCCTCTTGCTCTCTTTATACATGTGCATTTTGCCGTCTTTGTGACACAAGTAAAATAAAGCCTCGAGGGCTACAATAAACCATTTGCTTACACGCATCTGTGCACTCTGCTCAAGTCTATGTTTGTGTCAGCTTGCTAGTGAATGTGTGAATATTTGTTTTGTGTGTGCGTGTGTGTGTGTGTGCGTGTGTTAAGTTGAGTTGAGTGCGTAACAATTGTGCCTCGGGCTTTAGCTATGTACATAGTCATAAACACACAAAGCACACACACACACACACAGACACACGCACCTGGGCAAAATTAATTTGTTTGGTTCTTTTACCTTTGGTTGCCAGAAGCGCCCAGCTTTAAATGAAACGATTGAAACACACACACACAAACACACACATGCACACCCTCACACACACATACACTTAAACACACATGGCCACAAAAGCCATTGTCGTTTATTCATTTTGGCACTGGCACACACGCCCTTTTTTGCCACATTTAATGGCAATTTTGTGCACATGTGTGTGTGTGCTATTGTGCTGTGTATTCCCAGTAAAAGGGGGCGTGGCAGGATGGTGGGCAAAGTAAAAAGGTGTCTAAATTGAGACGCCGTGTCGCAACATTAACTGCCATGTGCGTAATTAAAATTAACTGGCAGAGCTCTTAATGTTGTTGCCACATCTACTGTTACGGCTGCTGCAAATTGGTTTTGCTTGTTATCTAAAACACAAAAATGACCACACCAGGCGCCTTCGTGCAACCTTAAAAGCATATTTGGCACTCGCCGCAGTCGCTTTAATTGTCTTAAAGTGCTGCCAAAAATGTTATCTAATTAGCTCGGCTTTTGTTTCAAATTCAACAAAATGGAGATGCCACGCCCACACACACACACACTCACAAAATCCACCATACAATTTGCATTGCAGGCTCGCTTTGTACGGGTGCATTGCGTGATTTATGCAAAAGTTGCGCAATTTTCATTAGCACCTTGGAGAGATACATTTTTCTATCTGCTCTATTCAACTTGCGTTAAATGCGCAGGATGTGCACAGGAATTAGCCACGCCCCTCCACCAAACGCCCGCTCGGCGGCTGCTGCTCTTAATCCTTTACGCCGTGCAGCTTAAACATATCACAACTGCAATATTTTCTAGCCAATGCTCAGCCCAAGACCAATGAGCTATGCATGTCACGTAGCAGTGAATGCCGCTCAAAGCGACATACAAACTCACACACACACACACACACTCATACAATATATGACAAAGCAAGCAAGAATGTCGCGCTAGAATGTAAGCGACTAAGGGATGCCTTACAGTTTTTTTGTAACTAAATATATTTCTTGGCAATTTAAAAATCATTTTGAGACACGAAAGAAAACCTTCTTTAACTTTCAGAGCATTTTTTCTAGTTGAAAGAATATTTATACTTTTTTTTAATATTACTTGGTATTACAATTTTTAAAACTATCCAAAACTAACTGTTACTCCAAACCAATTACGCTAAAACAATTCAGCTAGACGTTAAGATTGAAAGCATGAAATGTCCAATACAATCCTACTACCCTTTGGGAATTAGAGGGTACGAAATAAAAGGCAAAGCTGCAATGGCATCACGAGTTTGGCCAAATGCCCCCCAAACCTCCTCTCCGCCCCCTTCCCAACGTCCACATGCCTGCACCCAGCTGATGTTAAATGCATGCCAAAGCCGAAGGCTAACTACATTTGGCCCCTCGGCAACGACCTCCACTTTTTCATTGTGTCTCTCTATTTGGGTGTAGGTGTAGGTGTGTGTGTGTGTGTCCTATAGTGTGTGTCAAGCCCGAGTTGATGGGTTAGACAAAGTGCAGTGCGGTGGCCATAAAGTTATCTATGCCATTTATTCGCAAAATTCGCTGGTTTTAAAGTTGCGAACAATATTCCAGCCGCATAGTTGACAAATTTCCGCTGGCAACTTTATTGGTTATGACATCGAGTATGGAATGTATATACATATTAAACCATTGCCACGTCATAAATGTGAACATCATGTATATATGGTCCATAGAATTTGCACAACAACAAAACTGCAAACTAAATTGAAATGTGTTGCCCAAGGCGAACAAATGTTGACAAGAGCTCTTTTGATATTAGTACCGGATTCAATGTGTGGTTAATGAAAGATTGATATTTCTTACAGCTTGAAGGTTTTTAAATTTCAAATGACAACTTTTATTTGCATGCAAAACAACAGCACAAGAAAGAAACAATTATTCATTCAAATCGTTTAAATATTCGACACTTTGTCGGAGTCTGATATCATCAATCAGTCGGCAAAACAACAGCTGTAATCCAAAGGCCTTACCTTTTACCAATTGTCGAATATTCTATCAATAGTTTAGTTTTGGGTCAAATAAAACATGACAGGCCGACACAGACATACAGAGAGAGAGAGAGAGAGAGAGCCAATTATTAATGATGCCAACTGGCGTTTCATATTTGATTAATGTGCCAAATTGTGTGTTGCTGCGGCGTTGAGTTCTTGTTTTACATGCCACAGCAGTTCCCGGCAAAGGGGCAGGCAAATAAACTGTGCAATACGACGAAAGCAATATATTTCGTTTATTCCTACTCTGTCTGACGGTTTTGCTGCTTGCTTTGCTGCTCGTTAGCTCGCAGCTGCATATAAGTCCGATGCCAGTTTGGCAATTTATTTCAATTTGTTGCGTCAAAGGGCGACCTTTCAAAGTGCAAACGTATTGCGAAATGACCGCCTTAATTACAGCTCATGAGCCATAAATTAAGTGTATTTGTGTGTTGAAGCAGACGCATCTGATGCTTTGCCAGTCCGTTCATAATTGTTAGGCTGATTGGCTGCTGAATTCACATCAAACTACTTTAGTTGCGAACGTTGCGTATGCGTAATGCGTAACAGCAAGTTTGATGTACAGTTAGGTTGGCTAGGCTTGGCTTTAACTAATGTTCAAGACATTTGCCTTAAAACTTTGTTGAACATATTTAAAGTTTAAATGTTTTTTGACTCAAATCTAGAAATTCAAGGAAGTCAAACTTTAAGGGAGTTTTATATATACATTTATGTACTTATACTTTGCATATTTTATTGCAAGCTAACTTTAAGCTGTTAAGGCACATGCCATAGCTTTGAACCGCAGAAGTACTTAAAGTTTAGCCGCCAATTGCTCCCTAAGGAGCATTTTGTTAGGCAGCGCTACAATTAATTCACAAAAACAGACACACACTCAACAACACTGAACGAAACGCAAACGAATTCAATTTGGTGTATTACGCATTCGCCACATTTGCCGCCTTGCGCCGTTTAACTGATTCATTTTGTGTGAATTAACATTTAGATTAAAACGCATCACGCGCAAAACCCAAAAATGCAAAATACACACAAGAATATATTTATATATATAGCTGTATGTATATTTAATAATTTTTTCATAAATATTTATTGCACGCAAAGACTTTCGCTTGTCTTTCGGCAACAGTTTCAACTGCAGCAATCTAACTTTGGACTGTGACCAAGCAGGATAAACAGAGCGAGGAAACCCTAGAAACCCAACTCAAGCCCAGACAAAAACTTTGCATTTTTCCACAATGTAATAAGAGATGAAAGCCAAGAAGCAACAACACCAACTGGCAACTGGACACTTTTCTTGCTTGCTCTGAATTCAGTCGAAAAAAAAATAAAGAAAAAACGATTTAAAGGAAAGCAGCAGCTGCTTGAACGAACACAATGTTATTATTGATATCAGTATGCAAGAATAATAGAAAATCTACTTCAAAGTTTGAGACTCGAAAACTGTACTGTTGTTTAGCAATTATCGACAAGCTGAATGAATGGATGAGAGTGCAATTAAAAAGTTGTTGTGTTCAATTGCAGCAGGCAAGCAATTAATTTAAATTTGCATGTTAACAAAACAGCACAAGGGAGAAAGCTACTAAGAGATTGGATCGTAACATACAAAGGTTGTGATCCTAGCTAAGTGCTGCTTGTAAAGTAACATTATGTTAACAGCAGGAGATCGTTAACTTCGGGAAACAATTGCATTGCAATTGTCCGTGCGAATATGTTTGTGTACACATAATTAAAGTGAATACATATGGTAATGACACAGCAAATAATGTGGCCCGGTAATATACATTGTTGAATGAATATGTTTAACAATAATTTATAAACCAACCAGCTCATTGATATGTAAATTGTGTGCACGCCAATGTTTGGCTTAAAGCATTATGTTATGATAACTCAATTCATTGTTTTTTTTGTTAAATTGCAGCTGGGAAAATCTTCTCATTTTTTCATGCAGGGACTAGTGCTCATATCTTGATGTTTGCCGTGAACTCAACTTCCTGATTGTTGCTTACAGTTGAGTAAGTTTTGAAAAAATAAAAAAGGAAAGAGGAAACAAAATTGTAAAACTTGCTGTGAGCACTTCATAAAGTGGCAGCAGCAGCAGCAGCAGGCAAATCAAATATCTTTACACCTACACAAATAGCTCCTGCTGTGACCGAGTAATATAAATAATAAGCTTAACAGCAGGCGCAACAGCAGCAACAAGAAAAGCAATAAAATCATAGTAACTGCAGGCAACAAAGGACAAAGACAAAGGCAAAGGAAAAAAAAAAACAACTGAACAAGCACAAATGACAATTGACACGAGTTGGCAGCTTGGCTGCCAGATAAACCCGAGTTTGAGTAAGAGAAAGAAGAGCAGGAGGATGAGGGGAGGGGGAGGTTGTAACTTTTGTTGGCACTTTTGCGCAATTTATTTTATTGTTGTTTGGCAAACAAGTTTCATAAGTTTTTAGCTGTTGAACAAACGGCACTCAATTTCAGCCGCCATTTAAAAAACAGCAGAAGAAGATGAAGAAAAGTTGTCAAAGTTGCGTTTCGCTGCGTTTATTAGTGAGCGAAAGTGGTCGCTGCTGAGAGCAGTTAGCAGTTTGTCAGGTGAGCTTGGCATGATATATAGCATGCAAATTTTTGCCATGCGTTGCAAATTTGCCAAACGGTAAATGCATTTATTACGCTCTCTATCTCTATCGTTGGCAAAGGATTTGCATATGTCAAGTGAATCAATTCAAAGCCAAAAAGTCAATCAAATTGTCAAAATAAAATGCAATGACAACCCCAAACAAAACAAACAAACAAAAACAAAGCTGTGGCTGTGGCTGAACTCGCGGTCAAAAGCAGCAGCAAAAACTCTTTTCTCTCTCACTCTAAAACCGCTGTCCATTTGTTGTGCGGCTGTCAGCCCTGCGTGCATGTGTGTGTGTGTGTGTGAGAGACGAACAATAAATAAAGTCTAGCCGACGGACACTTCAAAAAAACAATTATGGCTGCCAGCGTGAGACGCATGACTGCGGCAGCAATCGTCCATTTTTATTTTAGTGTGTTTTTGTTTGGCTGGGCGCATTTCAAATTGGTTCATGGCTCGGCATAAAAAAGTTGATGTACTTGTTTAAGGATTATAAATTGTATTGTATTGTGCACAAAAAATAAAACTAGCAAAAGGTTTTTGTTTTGTTTTTTGTGTTGTTAACATTAATAACATGCAAGAATGCAAGCTGCGAACGCTGATCGACTAGATGCTACCTATTATGACACTGTTTAATGATCTGTTAACAGTTAACAGTGTTTGTGAATCTTATTCGGAGGGAAGCGAAACAAGTGTGATTTTGAAAGTCGGTTGTCAAATATAACACAAGAAATATGAGTGCATTTCACTTACTTAAACTATGAAAAGGGAAATCCTATCTTACTTATTTTAACTTCCTTTCAAGCAAACTCTTATGTTAGCTCCTATGTTAGTTGATCGACATGTTATGTTATTTCAAGCTGCTTACAAAACAACGAGTTACTTAATAACTTCCTATTTTGGACTTCCCCAGCAAAACTTTCTCGCTACAGAGTATTCCCTGAAAGCAGCATAATGTGAACTGCTGACAAGCGGATGTGGAAGTGGTTGGTGTTGTTGTTTATATGTATTTGAGTGTGAGTCAAAAACAATGATTACTTCACATAATTGTTCGTAACAGCTCATGCTGTTCTTTTGTGCTTGTATTGACAGGGCAAACAGCAATAAAGGGTCAAAGGTCAAATGAAAAGCATTAAACTAATCAATTCAAGCAGCTAACACACAAATTAACTTAACTAACATTAAAAAGCTGTCAACACGCGGCTTTGCTAATGCCCCCAAAGTACCGGCATGACTGCGAAGTGTGATGGAGAGATTTTGTGAATTTCGCAGCTTGTTCAGCTTGTGAAATCAGATTTGAAACACATTTGCCCCAAAGTCAATTAACGTAGCCCCCCGAAACGGTATTTGGGCAAAAAAAAGGTTTCGCGCGCGTAAAAGGGTGGGTGGCTACAAGGGGCGTGATAGAAGGGTATGTCGCTTGGCAGCTGCCATAGAGCATCCGCATCAGTGGAGCTCCTGTGTGTCTGTGTGTGTGAGGAAGGCGTGTGTCTGTGTGTGTGTGATTGTGTAAATATGATAAAACATATGCGATGCGAGACAGCTGCTAGAACACTTCTCTTCCCTCTTCCCTCAACCCAATCGCTCACGGCTGCCATTGGCAACATGCTGTCAATTTGGCTAGAATTTAAAGTGCTTAGCTGTCGTTGCGGTAACTTTAATACTATTGCCAATTGCATTCGCTTACGACAGATGCAATTACCTAACCACAC
The DNA here is from genome assembly GCA_035044465.1 of Scaptomyza tumidula. Classification (NCBI taxonomy): domain Eukaryota; kingdom Metazoa; phylum Arthropoda; class Insecta; order Diptera; family Drosophilidae; genus Scaptomyza; species Scaptomyza tumidula. The sequence goes on along the minus strand of JAWNNW010000444.1, from coordinate 14,061,886 downwards.
CCTCTCCGATCCACACTCAGTCTATAACAACCCGCACACACACACACAAACACCCCCTTTATACTCCGTCTCTCTCTCTCTCTTTCTTTATTACTTTTCGCTCTTGCTCTTTGGTTGTGTGTGTGTATTTTGGTTTTGCAGCAGCTCGTAAATTGCCAGCGTGATATTAAATTACGTGTGACTTTCTACTTCCTGCTGCTACGTAATCCATTTCCGGTTCGTTGGTTGAGTTACATTTACCGTTAATCTCGTGCTAAGCGCCTCAAATAAATTATTCGCAGACCTCCTCCAACTCTTTCAGCCGCCTGCGAAAATTTGCAATTAAAATGCATGCCTCGCTGGTCAGATGCTGGCTGCTACCATGGCTGCCACGATTGCTTGCCCCGCTTTGTGTGGCTGGCGCTTGACCCAATTCACAGCACAAAACTCAGACAGCTTTTGGTCAGCTTTTTGCAATAGCCTCTGGCTTACTTCGGCTAACGCTAATGTGTGGCAAACGCGAATATCATGCAACATGGGGGGGGGGAAGTGGGAAAAAAACCAACTAGAACTAGAATATGTATGTGCTTTTGGTTGTGGTTTGCTTTTGTGGGCAGTATTTGGCCGTTGTCGCTTTGGTTTTTGCCCTTTTCTCTCTCTCTCTCTCTTTTCGCTGTTTCCTGTTTTGGACTGTTTATCAGGCTAAACGCACCTAATGGATTAGTGAAACGACTCGGCGGCGCACTGGTTAACTGCATTTGCATGTGGGAATTTTCTCATTTCGATGCTTTTTCCACCGCTGTTGTTGCTTTTGATAGCTGTTGGCGCCGTTATGTATGCTATAGAAATGTATTCATTACAGATGCCAATGCGTTACATACATTATGCTTACATGGCACACCTCAACGCTATGAAGTTGTTGTGGTATTGCAATGAATAATCATTGATTGTGGCGTCAGTGGCTTTCTACTCGATTCACATGAATTCAAGTAAGCGGCGAACATTTTGATGGTTTTTAGTGGCGTTTGCTTATACTAAGTGATAAAAGTGAATAATAAAAGCAGTTTCGTTCTCACTCAATCTCTCTGTCTGTCTCTTACTCTATTTATTAAACTCTCTCTCGCTCTCTTTTCTTTAACTCTTTCTCTCTCTCCCTCTCTCTCTTTATCTCTCTCTCTTTCTCTCTCTCTTTTTTTCTCTCTCTCTCTCTTCTCTCTCTCTCTCTCTTTCTTTCTCTCTCTCTTTCTCTCTCTCTCTTTCTCTCCCTCTCTCTCTCTCTCTCTCTCTCTCTACTCTCTCTCTTTCTCTTTCTCTCTCTCTCTCTCTCTCTCTCTCCCTCTCTCTCTTTCTCCCTCTCTCTCTTTGTCTCTCTCTCTCTCTCTCTCTCTCTCTCTCCCTCTCTCTCTTTCTCCCTCTCTCTCTTTGTCTCTCTCTCTCTTACTCTCTCTCTTTCTCTCTCTCTCTCCCTATCTCTCTCTCTTACTCTCTCTCTCTTTCTCTCTCTCTCTCTCTCTCTCTCTCTCTCTCTCTTTATCTCGCTATTGCTCTGTGAGTCTTTCGAGACTTATTTATATGCCAATGTGTCGTATACATTCCATAAAAACTAATTGGCTTTCTACTCGATTCTCATGAATTCAAGTAAGGTCTGCACATTTGAATGGCTAATAAGTAAAGTGCTTGTGTACGAAGTGATGCAAGGTGACCTGAGTGATATATATTAGAATAGACTCTTTCTCACACCTACAAATAGAATTAAATAAATTATTTATTTTGCTATTCATTTACAATTTAAAAGTGTTCTGTGACTTATATTGTGGCTTCTTTTAAAACACAATTTTGTGGCCCACCAACTGCAATCCTGATTGGACCCTCCTCTATGAAATTGAATCACGTGGCTTTGAGGCAATAAGAAAAGCTGTTGATGCAGCTGTTACTGTTGCTTCCAGCTTTTGTGCAGCACATCAAAGCCAAATGCACTTAATTGAGTGGCTGACGGCCTGACATGCAAACTGGCCAGCAAGGCAACGAGTGGACTGGAAAAATGCTCGTCCATTAGCTCAATCAGGCAACGTAGTACGTTGCACCTGGCCAATCTCGCTTTTGTCCAGTCAATTAAATACTTAAATTTACGAAAAAAAAGAACATGAAAAATGACAGCATCTTCTCCATTTGGCTTAAATATCTATCATGGTGTGTGGAAAGATTCGTGTTGGCCTCTTGTTGTGCTGCACTGCATTCCAAGTGCGCTCATTACATGTGCTCTCAGTCTTTTTGCCGAGTGGCCTTAAATTGCCATTCAGCAACTGGAACTACTTTTAACCAGCACTCATATTCACGCACATCCATGTGGCGTCTGTGTCGTCTGTGGCGTCTGTTGCTGATTAACGCTGCACAAAATGTGAAACATTTTTGCACATTTTATCGCTTTAATTGTTGCCAGTTACACTTTGCCATTCGCCGTCCGACAACGGCGTTTCCTGTGTCACAGTTTTTGCATCCGTTTCCTGTGTGTTGGCTGCAACGTCTGCTCGAACAGACTGACAGCAATGCAGGTCACTGCACACACACACATACACTCATCAATTACATTACGCATACGCAACGTTAAGAGGCAGAAGATGCAGATGAAGATGATTTCTTATCAGCATCAGTGTGTGTGTGTGTATTGGCCTCGTTTCAAATACATACAGACCTTGTTTGTTGCCGCATAGAGCTGCACGTAATCACGAATTTAATTATGGCATCAGCAGCAGTAAAAGCAAACTGTGAACAGTCAACAACATCAGCAATCAGTCAGTAACTCAGTTTCATTAAAAAGGCCAATGCAGCATTAAACATTGTAATTAATACCGCTTATTAAATGATAGCAAATGAATATTGCATAATACATATAAACTCTTATGCCAGATGCAACTTCGTACAGATATGAAAAGCAGCTGCTTTTTATCTATATAACGTGACATGTTTAAATCATAAAGTATTTCTGCGTATACGTTATATATATGTTTGTACAAACATTCGCTTTGGTTATATTAAATATTCGATAAAATGGTCAACAAAAGTAGAAAATAAATGTCCTGATTTTGAATGATGAATTTCATTGACGCAATCTAACAATTTTTGATATTCCATTTGAAAACAAAGCGAACTTATCTTTGGTCAGTTGATTTATGAATATTTTAATTTATTACGCGACCATTTTGATGACTTTAAAAGCTTTAAAGTAATAATGCGAAACGTTATAACGTTTTTATCTTACCATAGCAGTGAGGTTATAATGATTGAATAACCATTATGCTTATATTTATAATTAATTTATCTGATATTGAAAATTCTGCACATTTGATAAACTATTCTAGCCTAAGCTCAAACATCCTTTCCTATTGCTTATTAAATTTGCAGTTATCTTTCAAATTATTAAGCAATTAATAGACCAAACCAATTTCATTTGGCCGTTAATAGTTGTCTGGCTTAAAGTTCAACTCCAGCCATAAAGCCTGTTAACCAAATAATATGGAATTCAAGCCACAGATTGTCTCTTAATGCATTCACATATACCAACAGCTTATACAACACACGCACACACACATACATACACATATATATATATATATAAAACGTAGACGCATTTGTTATGTTATGCTATTATTGGCTCACGCAGCATTGCCTTTGGGTAGCTGCACATTGGGCTTTGCAGTTAACTGTTAAACACTCTTGTGGCCATAAATGCCGCCGTCGAGTAGTTTTGCCTTGTAAATCACATTGCACATACGCAGCGTAGACTATCTATATGTGTGTAAATGTGTATGTTTGTGTGTTTGTGTGCATTAGCTTGAGCTGCATTTTAATACACACAGCGCTAATAATTCACACAGTAAGCTGAAAGGCAGCCAGGCAGCCCAGCAACCAATGCCAGTGTGCCATTATTCATAGGGCAGCCGAATAAGCAGCTTGAAGCAGAGAGAGAAAGAGAGAGAGTTTTTGGAAAACCAAATAACACATGTCTCTGCGATACAAGGCAAAGGTACAAAACAATATGCCAGGATGGCACCAAAAATATGGCCATAGACTGCAGTAAGGGAAAACCCTGTCGTGGTGGAAGGGCGTAAAAGCTACTTGAACAAGGCAGACAAACAGAATTGAAGACGGACAGAAAGAAGGAAACGACACGTTTATGGCATTTACCAACGCTTTGCCCAGAGTGCCCTTTTCGTTTCGAACAGTGGAGCTAAGAAAAAACTCGAAATTGTTCTTTAATAATTGAGATATTTTCGTTTAACACGAATGACAGAGTGTCTCTTTTGTAACCAAATTATTGTTTTATGCATATATATAACTCATTGTTCTTATTGTCTTAACGGTTAAACATAGCGAGCTAATGATAGTGATGATAATGATAAACATGGATTGAAGGGAACTACTTAGATTGGTTTTTCCTTAAATTAAACTGCAAGTGAATAAGGTTAGTTATTTCTTCGTCGTCCCGTCGTTGCTGCATTGATGGCTTAATTCTTCATATGTAAACGTTAAACTTTCCCGATTAAAGACTGTTTGGTCACACTGTGCATTGCATGTGCTGCTACCTGATTGTTGGCAAAGTGTTTTGTACTTGTTGTTGCCGAACTATATATCTGTCTGGGCTCTTTGACTGCTGGCAAACATGAGCTGCAGCTGCTGCAGCAGTAGGCGGCAGCAGTAAGAGCAACAGGAATAGCAGAAACTTCTTACATTTATGCGCTTTGGTTAACTGAGTTCTTTCAGTTACCCACATAGAGTTTTGCCTCTTGTTCTTCTCTTTTCGTTTTGCTGTTTATATGGCAGCTTGCTTTTTTTTGAGTGGCAGCTTACAGCATGTGTTTTCTGTCCACCACACACCCACACACACACACTTACATCACAAATCCAAATTGTATCTTCTTATTGCAAGTTGTTGTTGTTGGCTTTTGGGATTTGTGTTTTTGCCTGCTGTCAAATCAATTAATTATGAGCCATTGCATTACACTTTGGACCCATTTGGGTGCCCATCAACAATTGGCTGACCAAACTCCATACACAAATTGGGCGAAACAATATAAAATCCCAATGAAATTGGCGACTGACAAATTTCGTCTCGTCTGTGTGGAAATTTGTTTATTGTCACAAAAAACAGGCACAAAATCACATGTATATATCTATATTTATCTATTTATTGTGTGTATGTGTGTGCTTTTGTTTTGGTATTTTTTGATTTTATTGCCCAATGAATACAGCTGCCTTTCCACAAATCCAGCCTGGATTGCATTAATGTGCGGCATTTAAATGCCTTGCGACCACAAAACAAAACACCAAGCAACACAAAGCCAAAGCCAGCCAAAAAAAAAGGGACATTCTGCATTTGCATGAAAAATCACAAGCGAACAACAACACACAAACACACACAAAATAACAACAGAAGGGCGAACGATTTGTTTATACGACTCTTAAATACCTACACTATGTAAAGTTTCAAGTATTAGTTCGTTAACATTTAAGTTCATCGTAAACACCAACAGTCTCTGTTATCTTAGATTCCACACACAGCCACTTAACAAGTTTTCATTCATTTTACTACTTTTATGACTAACTAAATTACAAAATTGATTTACTCAATCTTTCTACAAACTATAAACTTGAATGGATTTTCTTGCCGTCAAAAATTGAGTATTTAAAATCTTACTTTTAATTCTAACATTAAAATTCGTTTATATCAGCTTATAATGCTCTGTTGGGGCTAAAAGAGTGCGGGTATTGGAGCCAGTTTGGGTCAGAAATTGGAAGCCGGCACCCAAACAGACCCGACCCGACTAAGCAGATACATTTTGATCACAATGCTGGATGCTGCTGTTGGATACAGGCCCGAAAAACTGTCGACAAACAACGCACAATTCGCATTGTTTGGCTTTTGTCAGCAGCAACTAAGCCCCAGCTTCATGTGTATATTTTTATTCACACACATATACGTATACATATACGTATGTGTGTGTGTTTTTTGTGCGGTCCTCTAATGCATGTGCTGTGAAATTTTTGTGATTTATGACATTAAATGCACACAAAAATAGGATTTTATTCGAATTTAATGGGTTTTTAGTGTATTTTAATGTGATACATTTTGCGGAAATTTGCAGATTTTCAAGTATTTGCAAAACATTCATAACAAATGGATTTTAAAGTGCTGATATATTGTTTGGTTATTTGTTGTGTGTTTGAAAAAACCGACAAATTATGTGATTTAATGCGCATTATTAGCAACAATGGAAAATCATTTAATACCATTTGAATGTGACTGTGATGTGGAATTTAGTAAAGTTTTCTTTAAGGTCTACGATCGAAGGATAATCTACAGCTTTCGACTAGATTGGGATTCTTACAGTTACGCATTGTGCAAAGGCATAAAGCTTGGCCAGTTATCGGTGTTAATCAACATGTTTCTCACATAGTTTTTGCCCAAAGGACATTGCCTACCCGTAAATGGTAGATTCATATTTTCATTCTGTTTCATTGTTGTTTTGGCATAGACACCCACAAATATTCCCATTGCAGTGCAAACATCCATCATTGGCAGCGAGAGTAGCATATTTTGCCAATTATTTTTCGTTTTGGAAACACGTTGAAATTCCACAGACATTTGATATTGCTTTGCATCCATATCTTCAAGGACTTGTAAGGTTCCATTGTGTGAACCGTTTACAACTCGAACATCATGAAAATCTATAATCTGCTTTTGTTTCTCTGCATCCAATGCGTCAAAGCTTATAGTTCTTGCAAACAAGTAAAACTGCTTCTTTGTAACAGTTGGTATAAAATATTTTCCGATACTAACCAAACTTCTTGTTAAATTGGCTTTTAAAAGGATTAACGAGAAGCCAAGCACAGCTGACAGCTTCAGTTTGCAATTTACTAATTGAGTCATTGAGTCGGTTATATTTCTTAACTAAAAAGTTTTGCATGTTGTTTCGCATCTAATCGTATAATTTAAATAACTAATTTGTGCAATTTTGTATTTATTTGCATACAAACTAATTGCAATTATCTACTAATTACTCAGGCTAAATGGTTTCAGATTATCTGGCTGTTAATTTAATATATTTCAAATGGATTTCTGTAATTATTTTGTGCAAATCTTTTGCTTTGATTATTTAAATTAGTCTTTTTGTAGCAACTTTACCAAAAAATGTTGTTTAATATGTCAAATTGACTTTTCTTGCCATATATTCTTTAAGATTGTTATCGATTCTTAAGTGTTTCATTGTGGAAAATAAATTTTGCTTTTTTCATAGAATAATAATGAATTATTTTTCGATTATATATCTTTAATTATTTTTAGCTTATGCCAGATGCAAACATTGTTTGCAGTTCTGAAATGCATTTGATTTATGGCAATAAATTCACAAAAAGTCTGTTTTATTTGCTTTAAAAGGTTTTTTAATATTTTATATGTGATTTATTTGCATAAACTATTTGTAGAAAAAACAAAAATGAACAGCTTTGATAGAAATGCAAAATGAAATTTTTATTTTGATATAAAAAATATTTTTTTTTACAACTGATGCTTATAGAAAAGTAGATTGGCTTTCAGTCCACCTAAGGGCAATATCTATTGCCATGAATATATATTATAGCAAACGTTCTGCGAAAGTTGTGACCTTCGTCAGACATTTAATGTGTATTCGATTCCATTTTCCATGGTAGTGTTAAGCAAACGCTTACATATCCAATCAAGCAAAGGTCATAAAAATCAATGGATAATTTCTTTTCAGATATCAAGGTTTCTAGAAGCCGTTGGGAATTGCATTCATAAATCAATTTCATAATTGGTTAACTCTCAGAAGCAGTTATGGCAGAATAACTGCAACAGACAATTTAATTTGAAATTGTCTATAACATATTTTGTAAGCTATTATTTATTAAGCAGTTTTACATATTGTGTAACATATCTGATCGCATAATTGAAAAGCTTTATTTGTGCACACAAAGGCCAACTAATTGCAATTTGTTGCAGCCTAAATATTGTTGTAGCTTATCTGCAGCGTTATTAATAATGTAATGGCTTTTCAGCGAGAGAAAAAAAAGAACATCATCATCAAATCATGCAAGTCGTGTTCAACTTTTAGACAACCTATATGTATGAGTTATATGTTACGTATACGCGAGCGTTGCCAAAGCAAACAACAGCCATATGCACTACCAATTTATGGCTTCAATAAACATAAAGTTCATAAATTCCCAAGGCGTCGTTGCTCATCATTTGCAGCGAATTGGCAGGGGTAACATGAGCAGCAGCAGCAGCCGCAACAGCAACACGAACAGCAGCAATAGCAACATGAGCAGCATCCAACGTTATTCGGTCAAATAAATAATGAAAAAGAAAAGTGATGTCATAAAAATTTTATCTCTTAACTGGAATTGAGCAGCATGAACAAGCAACAAGCAGTAGCATCAACTCAAGCTGCAGCAACACAACACAACACAAAACCAACAGCAGCAACAATACATAAAAAACTAGAGTTGAGCATTATTGTTACTTGACAGTCACAGTGACACGAACAGATCAGCATGTAACTGCGATTATGTTGTTATTTTCAGTTGTTAATCTTTCTTGAAATGCTGAGAACAATAAAATCTCAGTTTTAATGTTTTTAAGCCCTAATTTTAACTAAACTCATACCTTTTGATATAGACTCAAACTTTGTTTCTCTGTCACTGTTAGATCGATATTGTTCAACACTTTTTTTACACACACTGTGATACTCAAATATAATGGTTGGTCATTTTCACATATATAAATTGACAATGGCGTTGGCCCTTTTTCCTCGAGCTTGAGTATGTGTGCGTGTGTGTGTTTGTGTTGTGTTTGTTTGCAAGCATGTGGAAAATGCGACAAAAGTGAGGCACAGACAATGCACGAACGACTACAAAATGCACGTGGCACGAGCCTTACCCCACCAAGTGCCATATAAAAGGCACAATGCAACGTCAATAACAATACAAAGCTGAGAAGGCAGCTGCTTTTCTCCATAGATATATTTATACAAATAACTGCGATATGCAGCTCAATAACAAAATACAAAAGTGCTCGTTTACTCGTAGAAAAAAACATCTTCAGTTTTCGCATTAAAGAACTTGTACTATATAGTAAATGCTAAACTTAGCAGCAAACAAGCTAAAAAGTTAAGCTCCTCAACGAAACTAAGAACAATTATATTTTTGTTTGCTCAACAATATTTAAATGCACTTTATACTGATTTTTGTGTATTTGAGATATATTCTCGTTTTTAAACTTTGTTCATTTTATGAAGATTTCCATTCAGCAACTTAGCTTAAGCTATGAAAACGAATTACTAAACTGCTCGAATGCATTTATTCTGATCTACTTTTAAAGAACTTTTCGAGAGAGAGAGAGAGTTTTTCACAAGGTGCTTTCGTCAGATTTATGCACAATTTGGTTACCACTTGTGCACGGCTTTGAAATTTTAAGCTTTTCAAACATGCAAACCGCAAAACTGAATGTTGAACAAATGGAGAAATGCAGAAATGTGGTTATTTAAGTGTGTTAGATGGAAAGCAATAGCAAAGCCAGACAGCCATTTAAAATGTTGTTTGGTTTTTAATTTCAATAAAAGCGAACACAACAACATCACAACACAACACAATACAAACTTGGTAAAAGACCGCGCCCCATGCATTGCAACTTTCCCTTGTTTTATTTTTTTTGAGTGCCATCTTTGCAAAATGAATAAAACCGAAGACGAGCAAGAAGTGCAAGAAGAAGAAGAAGAAGAAGAAGAAACTCTGTGTAAAGTGTGAGAAATTGCGTGTGCCTAAAACTCATTTCACAATTTGCTGGCATGAAACGCTTTTAATGTGAAAACTTTACCCCCAAAAAAACATCAACAATATGGTGTGCAAAAACAGGAAGGTTGCTACCAGGCTGTTGCCGCTACCCAACAACAGATGGCTCTAGCACGTGGCCTGGACGACAGTATTACCAGTCTTACTACCTACCCCTCGCTCTGCTCGCACAATGATTAAGTTGCAAAAGTTGGAATGGGGGCATAATATTTGGCAAACAAACGCGCGAAACGATGCCTCCCTTCCCCCTTCCCCTTCGAAAAACAAGCAAAGTTCAAGTTTGGGTAGGGCAAATGCAATCAAATGTAAGTACAACAACTGCAACAAGGTTCAAACAGGAGGGCAAAGAGTATCGTTGGCGTCCTCTGCACTGTAAAAAAAAAGTGAAAGAAGTTTATCTAACTCAACATCATGTTTTTCTGATAACAACTGATTAAGCAACAACCTTTTGAACTTTCTCACAGTGTAGAGAGCTGTCTGTCTGTTTATGTAGCAGACAAAATATTGAATATATGATTTGCAAACACATGTACCCTGCTTTCGCCTCCTTGCTACCAGTTGCCCTCTGTGTTTGGGCTCAATCTCAATCAATAACACATAGCTGAGCAAGCTGCAGCAAGCGGTTGGGGATGTGTGTGTGTGTGTGTGTGTTTGTGTGCTTGTGTTGGGTTGGGGAGGGGGGGTACATACCTAGTCAAGCCACAGTTACAAGCATGTTTTCTGGTTTTTGGGCTCAACAGCAACGTGACGATGATGTCTTCGTCTGTCTGTCAAGTCGTAAATAGAAAATGAAAAGCGAAAACAAGCAAAGCGCGGAATCGAAAGCTCTCCTTAAATGGCATTCAGTGCCAGGATAGACAGCACAGGGACACCACCAAAACAACAAAAAAATAAACCGAAAGGAGGCTATGCAAATATCAGTTTTGGTGTCGGCTTTTTACGCATTTTCACTTTGCTTTCATGCATATATGTATGGGATGTGATGTGATGGGATGTTTTGTGGTGTGTGTAAATAGCAAGATACTTGCTGTATTTACATAAAAATGCACTCGATCTATGTGTGCGAGTGTGTGTACCCGCATGTGAGTCAACATAAATATATAGTATATATATTATATATATATATATATGTGTGTGTATTTACTTAAACCTACACATGTCTCTATTCAGGCTGAAATGCGATTTATTTGCACATTTGGCAAGACAATGTTTGCTTCACACCTTCTTTCTCTTTCTCTCTTTTTCTCGCTCTCTCACTCTTCACACGTTGCCTTTTCTTACATGCTAAGCGTCTAATCGGCTTTGGCTTTGACTTTCTTTGACTTGACAATTTACGCTTTCTTTCTTATCTTTTTTTTTGTTTGGCTTTTGACCTCATTGCCATAAATTTTGTGCTTCTTAGCTTAATGCACTCAAAAGCAAATATGCCATATCAAATACTTGCCAACTTAATCTGCTCTCTTCCCCTTTCTCTCTCTCTCTCTCCTTTTCAATTAGCCATGCACTTGGATTTCTTGGCACTTGAGTTACGTTTGGCCCGAAGCAACTCTGGCAGCGGTTGACCAAACCAAGACCCGCAAGAGTTGGCAGCTTTTCATATGCAACTCCTTGCTCTCTCGCACTCTACCCCTCTCTCTCCCTCTCTGTCTTCTATTATTTGTAAGCTAAGTACCCATTCAAGCCTGTTAACTAATTGGCTCGCATTGCTGTTGGCCATTCAACGCCTTGGCTTAGTTTCAGCTACTAATCTTGGGATTTGGTTTCCAATTGCCTCAAGCATTCAATTTTCTTTAGCTTTTACTTTTGGTTACCCAGCCAACCAAATGCGAATGCAAATGAAACTGCAAGGACTTAAGACAAATCTCTTCTCGATTATTAATAACGGTAAAATGAGGTGTAAAAAGTTTCTGTATGAAATGCGATCCGAATTTTATTCAAAACTTAAAATTCAAGTTCATTTGTTGCTTGTCGTTGTTGTGTCCCGCTGCATGGGGAAGAATGTGATACGTATACGTAATACGCCTAATTGTCGTGAAGTTTGAAACTCAGACATAACTTTAATTTGTACACATTTAGCTGTAGGCAAAGAGCGACAGCGTAGCGTTGCAGAACGACATCAATAATAAATGGCATTTGGCAAAAGTTGTAAACCTTTTTCGGCACTTATCTGTCACACGTCACACAGCGCCAACATCATTTGTCACAGTCTGCCAACTTCTCCCCTCTCTCTCTCTATCTCTCTCTCTCCGTGTTTGGCTCTGTGTTTCACCATCAACTTGATATCCGTTGTGCCTTGTCACGCTCAATTGTTAAAAATGACAACTAATTAATTTATGTCCGCCTGTGCTGACCAATGTGCATCCAGGGAGCAGGGAGATAGAGAGTTAACCATTCGGACTTGCCCTATGGCTTAGTGGTTTGAACCAAATGGTTTTTGAGCAGGGTTTGGCAGTGGTGGAAAAATCTGATAAAGCTACAGCTTGAACAAAAAATATAACATAAGCAAGTCAACCTCTAAGGATTTAAATTCTCTTACACTGCGCAATGGAAAACTTAATTTTTAATGGCAAACTTTTGTTTTAAAGTTAAGTAACATATTAAACTTCAATTTGACGCGCTGGAAACTTCAACATAGGCAGAAGGATAACTCTTCTTCAGAAACTTTTCCCCTTAGTAATAAGTATTTACTTTGCAATCTTTATAACATTGTTAAAATAGTTGGAAAAGTTATAAAATAATTATTGAAGCAATGAATACATTGTTGGTAAGTGGGTAAAAACATTCGATGTTGCTTTCACTTTTACATCAAAATCATATATCCAAAATCGTTGTTTGTTCAAATCAGTGTTTAAGAGATGATTGCGATAATGATTTTCAAATTTTGTTCATTTTCTTAACATTAAGAACATTAATAATAGTTTTGTGTAGCTGGCAATAGTTTATCCTAGAAACATCACAAAATGTTTGTTCCATCAGTAAGATTCAAGAATTTATACTTTTCCACCGTGCATTTGTGCCAGCAAACATTGTAAATCGCACAGGAAGCGGCTTTCAGCGTAGTCTAGGCACAAATGAATTCATTAGGACCATATACCCATATACCCACACACACAACTGCAACCACATCGACGGCCACATCCACTATACTATCTACTGCCTAGTTCCACTCGAACTCTATCTGTGCCTGTGTATATTAGTTAAACATGGCCCGCATCCATGCACAATAGTCGGTTGCAGCCACTTAGAGCAGATAAGCAGCTCAGAGCTCTCTCCAGCTCACTGCACAGCAGTGCAATGAGGCTTGGAGTGCAGCCACTCGGCGTTGACTACGTTGACTACCAGCTCGCTGGATTAGGCTAAAAACACAGATAGAATAACAGACTGAAACAGAGACAGAGACAGAGACAAGCACAAATGCCATCATTAACTGAATATGCCGTGCGGGCGATTTCATTGTTCCAACTTCAGCAGCTTGGCAGCGCTAATGATTTGCCTTTTGCACCAACCGCCCAACCCCATCTGCCATGCAACTTGGCCATGTGGTCAACTTAATGACAGTTCGCAGCTAACAAAAAGTTTTCGGTTCCTTTTTTTTTTTTGGTTTACTGCATTAAGGTGCATTAAAACACATGTTCCAAACTGTTGACTTTGGTGCGCTGTTGTTACCCCCCCCACCCTCCCCCTTCTCTCTTCATCTTTGCCTTTCCGCTCCTCTGCTGCTTTTTTGTAGTTTGGCTTTTCTAATGCTGCAATTTGTTGCCACGCTGTGTTTATTACGGGCCTGCGGCTGCGGCACAGCAGGGCATTTGTGGCACGCAGCTTCGACTGGTTACCACGGGTTACTTCTACGACGCATTCTAACAGCCGAACAGTGCACGCTCGCTAATTGGGACGTTGTGGTTACACTTTGTTTTGCTGAATATTACAAATTTTGATGTAAAATCTTTTGTTGAGAAGATTCGAGTTGACAATTTAGCTTTAAAAGTATCTAAAAATATAAAATCTCAAATGAAATTCTTTAATTTTAAATCTAATGAACAATTATGATTGTTATTTTGAAAAGCTCTTAAATCGGAGCGAGCCCTGTATATATATATATTTATTCACATACATAGTTGCCAGTTGACTTCTCTTTGGCTAGTCGCAAAACTTTTGAAGCAAGTTTTCTTCTTTCATTTTGTGAGCGTGTTTTTTTTTTTATTATTTTTATTTTGTGTGTGTGTTTGTTTGTTGGCGATTCTGCAGTTGGTGACATTTTCGGCAGCCAAAAACTTTTGAACTTGGCGCGTAATGAAGCAACTGGATACGTTGGGTGTTCGGTGAGGGGATGGGGGACTGAGGCAAAGTGCTCGTTTGGCTTTGAGTGGAGTTCATTACGAATGCCGCCACGCTGCGCCGCGTGTTGACTTATGCATAATTACTGTTTTTCATAGCCAAAGTCATAGCCAGTCGGCAGATGTTGGATAGAAGTAGCGGTTGTGGAGTGGGGTGCTTGGGGTAACTTTTGTTTGGCATTGCAAGTTGCTGGCACAAGTTTTTGGCCAACCAACTAACTAACCCCCTTCAACCAACCCGGCAGAGAAAGGGTGACGCGTTGCGCGCTTCATATGCTCATTTGGGTGTGCATGACGCACTGACCTGTTTCAACAACGGCAAAAAAAAAACACAAAAGAGAGCAAATGGTAAAAACTAACTGCTAAGCGGCAGTCGCTTGGTGCACTCAACTAAATCCACTTTTTTTTGTGTCTGCCTGGACAGAGACGGACGCATCAAGTGAACTCATGCAGATGTAGCATACTTTTAAGTTTCCGTTGCTTCACAGACGCGCTAACTTAGCTTTATGGATACCCAGCAGATGTAGGGTATGCAAACTATATGCAAATTAATATAAATTAGGCCGGAGATGATATAGCCGTCAAGCTTGGCAAATTGTGTTAGTTTAAAGGGGAGCCATACGAATAAATATTAAACACTAGAGAACATTTTGTTTTTCCCTTTGGAACTGCGATTAAGTTAAGTTAAGATATCAAGTTTTAGTCCGAATTTTATTAGTTCAGCAACTATCAGGTCATTTCTTTTTTATATCTTAACAAATTGTTGAAGATCATTGCCTTTATAACATATATTTGATTTGCAATGCTTTAAAATAAGTTCAAATTGTGCGAAAATGACTAATTTCACCACATATTATATATATATATCTTTGAAGTAATTTATTAGCTAATAACTTAATCAATTTCTCTATCCAACAGCATCCTAGGTCATCTAATAGTCTAGCACAATATACCAGGAGCAATCCAAAGCAAACGGAAAGCCTTGACCGGCTGTGTGGGTGGGCACTTTGCTGACACTGGGCGTAAAGTCAAGCGGATATGCAAGAGATTAAAATGTCATAAACAATGCTACTCGAGCATCCGGCTAAACAACTTAATGAAAGGACAGCAGGTCAGCAAGAACGAAGGAACACAACGCTCAATGGAGAAGAAGCCAAGCGTAAAGTGTTTCTGTAAAACTATTTTTGACTTGAAAGTTTAAGTTTTTAGCAAACAATCAGCCAGCAACACACATAAACGCACAAATTACTATATAGTACATGCCGTACGATATGTACATATATATCTTTAATCCTTGTGTGATGTAGAGGCAGCCATAGCGGCTACGTACATACACATGCAGTATGTGGCAAGCCGGGAAGTGGCAACTCAATAAATTTTCATAAAACTTTTGATTTGTATTTATGAGTTTTTGGCCCGTGCTGGCAAGTGTGGGAATTCAATTAAGTCGATACGAAATCGTGTTTGTTGTTGTTGTTTGGTTTGTTTGTTAAACAATTGAAAAACTTTATTTGGGAGCTCGGTTTTCGGTCGAACAAACATGTTTCAAATCCAGTGGGGTATTTTGTTTTTGTTGTACATAAATGATATATATATTATCATACAAGGGCATAAATAACATTTTTCGCATACTGACTGACAAATAAAAAACACTTAGAATTAAAAACAATTGCATATTGTAAACACACACACTTGCACACACACGCAAACATACATACACACAATTTTTGTGCGCCTTTAATAAGTAGTTTTGTGCTTTTCTTCGTTTCACAACTTAAACAAAATACTTCATACAATTATCAGAAAATGTAGCGATTAAGCAGCTTAAAAAGTCGTTTGCAAGCAAAAACCAAAAAGAATTCTAACAAAATTATTAAGCAATTTAACGGCTACAAAGGTGAGTGAGGGGAGTGGGGCAGGAATCACGTGTGTTATGTGTTGGAATTTTGATGCTGAACGTGTCTGCCTCTCCCCCTTTACCACTTCACCTTTGTGGGCTTAAATTGTACATAGTTATGACTTATAAATTGTTAGCGCTAATTTCCTTTTTTTTTTTTAACATTATTTGTTTTCGTAAGTATTTGTATTGATTACCATATAATGTATAGGCTGAAGGTAAGGAATGAATATTGAAATAATGTGCATTAAACGATGCAGAAAACTAAAAAGAGAAAAACAGTGAATTAATGCAGTGCTAAAAAGCGCATAGCTTAATCGGCGCTGGCATTGATCGTAATAGTTTTGCCCTTGGGATCATCGAAGCGATCCATTGTCTTGATATCCATCATCCAGCACAGGCCGAGGAAGACGATCGTCAGCAGAATAACAATGACAAACAGGCCCATCAGAATGCCCGGTGTAACGAAGCCAACACAATCCCAGGAATCACCAAAGATGAAGTTGTCCTTGGCACTCGGATTAAATGGTGCCTGCAGCTGCAGCGAATTAAACGACAACTTGTTGGTAACAGTGTTAACGATGGGCGAATACCAGGTTGCATTGCCGCAGGCGTACGAGAATGATGTTGGTGCATTTACGCCGGGTGTGCGTAGAGCCTGCCCGCCATAGGCAGCATTTCCTAGTGTATAGTAACCATCGACGCTGCTATAGCTGATATCAAAGGTGATGTCCTTGCCCGCGGAGGTGGCCAGTGAGACACTGAACTTAGAAGGGGAGGTGCCATTAACAATGGACATGCCGGAGACCGTAATGACATCGGAATTGTAGATAACTTTCGTGAAGGTAATCTGAAACTGATTGCCACTGATGAATCTGTAGCCAGACTGCTCTGCTGCCGTCCAACGACGCACGCGACGCTGCACAGTGGGTGCAGTATTTGGTGCAGCCATATACAGATAAGCAATTTTGCAGTCCAACTGTTTGCTGATAGCAGCAATAGCCGAGTCTATTGTATAAGATAAATGCAATGAAAATTTCAACTTATGTCTTAAGTGTGGTTGAGAAAACATTCACACTTTGCTTACCATGTGACTGCAGAGTGGCAGCACGTGTCTCGGCAGCCTCCTCGAAGGACACAAAGACTGCAGTGCCGACTTCACACTTGACGGGATTTGACAACTGGCCAGTGGCATCGACGCTGTTGTGCTCACGTTTCAGGGCCGCAGCACGCAATGCCTCGGTGGGGTTCTCAACGCTGGTGTAGTAGGTCTTGGGACTAACACTCTGCAGCTGGGCGTAGCATGACTGCGTCTCGTCATTTGAGCACAAGAAATCTTTGCTGCTCAGCTAAAGAAAAAAATAATAGGTAAGGAATTTTTTCAGTAAAAATTAAGAATTTTCTTCGTTATAAAAAGCGATTTAGCTTTCGAAAGATAACTATATTGATATATATGATTATAATACTTACACCATTTTCCTCGAAGGCCACAACCATGTGATCTTTCAGCAACGTCGCTAACTGCTCTTGAAACTCTGCTTGCGGCACTGTGCGCAGCGATGGTTTTGTGGGGCTTTTAGAAGTATACTCATTATTAAGGTGAGGTGTACGCTATAGTTAAAAAAAGACCCACCTGTTGGCGCCCCATAGGAAAACGGGCGTCTGCTCAGCCGAGGCAACTCCAATGACACACAACGCAATCAGCGATTTCCACAACATTTTGTTGCCTTGGTCGCTTTGTGGACGCACTGCATTAATCAAATTAAAATGAAATGAAAGAAAATCAACAACTGAACATAAAAGAACACAAGAATTAAGTTAAACCAACCAAAAATTAACAAAAACTACAAACGAAAATGTGTAAAAAGTTTTCGATTTGCACGGCCCGATGTCGATTTGCGCTGTCAGAGTGAAAAAAGTTTCATATGACAGGTCATGTGATGGTGTACCAGCTGACCGATAGCGAATGGAATCAGTCGATAATTTATGCCACTCACAGCGAAAGAATCATGCTATGGTCACACTTCGCATCAACAACATGATATGGCAGGAAGATGCGAAACATCTTGGCGGTCGTTTGAAAAAAAAACAACAATTAATATTAATTTTGCTATTATTTTGCGAAGCGTTAGCAAAGTGCAAATTACGTCGTTGAAAGGTTGATGAATTTTATGCGTGTCAAGATAAAAATCAACCAATTGATATCGATAGCTGCTGCATCATGCACTTCTCAGCATACCATCTTATCATACGTGAATCATACCATCACTAATTATTGGCCAACTCAAAATCAATCTTCTTCTGTTGTTTAGTAAATTTAGGTCGTTGTTTGTGAACTAAATTCATGATGCACAAAATGTGTAGACATGTAGAGCTATAAAAGAACGCGAAATGCGTCTGCGACGCCGCTGGCATCGGCGGATGCGGCGTACAATTGAAAAAATCTATCGGCTTAAGATGCAATCACGCCGCAAGTTAGCATTAATGGCAGTATTTGGAGCGCTTGCCATAATTATCTGGTTGGTCGGACAACAACTGCTGTGGGGAACGACAGATGACCAGGGGATTAACTACAATAGAGATACACACTGTGCGCCAATCGATGCAGTTTATACGTGGGTCAACGGATCAGATCCGGATTTAATCGAGTCCATTCGCCGCTATGATCCTAGCTATGATCCATCCCGTTTCGACGACAAAAATGAACTGAAATATTCGCTGCGCTCGCTTGAGAAGCATGCCAACTGGATACGACATGTGTATATCGTTACCAATGGCCAATTACCCAGCTGGTTAGATTTGAACTATGATCGGGTTACGGTTGTGCCGCACGAGCTTCTCGCACCCGATCCACAGCAATTGCCAACATTTTCGAGTGCAGCGATTGAGACATTTCTGCACCGTATACCAAAGCTTTCCAAACGTTTTCTCTATCTCAATGATGATATCTTTTTGGGTGCTCCGCTTTATCCGGAGGATTTATATACGGAGGCGGAGGGTGTGCGCGTTTACCAGGCCTGGATGGTACCCGATTGTGCACTAGACTGCCCCTGGACGTATATTGGCGACGGAGCCTGTGATCGCCATTGCAACATTGATGCCTGCCAATACGATGGCGGCGATTGTAGCGACAGTGGTCCACCAGAGCTGCACGAGGAACTGCATGAGATTGCAGATCAGCCGGCAGCGCCGCCACCATTTCCAGTAGGCCACGCGGGCATTCATAAGTTCCCAAACATGGGACTGCAGAAGTTGTTCAAGAGTAACTCTGCCAACTTTAAGGATCTGATGAAGCATAAGAATGTGTCTACATTGCAGGAACTGCGACGCATTGTGGAGCGCTTCAACAAGGATAAAGTGAAATCTCTCAATCCCGAACAAGATGCCAGCAGCGCGTTAAGTAGCAGCACCAGCATCAGCCAACTGCTGCACAAGGAGGACTTTAAATCCTCCACAGACATTTACTCGCATTCACTTATTGCCACCAATATGCTGCTGAATCGCGTCTACGGCTTTAAGGCACGTCACGTACTGGGCCACGTCGGTTTCCTTGTCGAGCGCGACATTGTGAACGATATGCAGCAACGCTTCCAGCAACAGGTGCTCCAGACAGCTCACCAGCGCTTCCGTGCGGCCACCGATCTGCAATTTGCCTTTGCCTACTATTCGTTTTTGATGAGTGAAACAAAGAATATGGCCGTTGAGCAGATCTTTGATGAATTCGATACGGATGGCTCGGGCACCTGGTCGGATCGTGAGGTGCGCACCTGTCTAACACGCATTTATCCACCGCCTCTAGACTGGTCGGCAATGCGTTACTTCGAGGAGGTTGTTAGGAATTGTACGCGTGGCATGCAACACGATGATAGTCTGAATAAAATAGTTCACTCCACATTGGTCTATGAACGCTACGAGGATTCGAATTTGGTAAGTGTTTCCAACATTACTTTTTGTGTTCTGTTTTTCTGACTCTTTCTCCTTGCAGCCAACGATTACCAGGGAACTCGTCTATCGTTGTCCACTGCTCTCGGAGGCTTTGAGCAACAACTTTGGTGTGCGTCCCAAGTATCGCTTTAATGTGAGTCCCAAACGAGCCTCGCACAGCAACTTCATGATGCTCACCTCGAATCTCACAGAGGTCGTGGAGGCTTTGGATCGCATGCGTCGCAATCCGCGCAAATTCAATTGCATCAACGATAATTTGGATCCAAAGCGCGGCGAAGATAATGAGTTGGTGCGCCATCTGCTCGAGGATTTCTATTTGTCATTCTTTCCGCGTCGCAGTAAATTTGAGTTGCCGCCACAGTTCCGCAATCGCTATGTATCCTGGAACGATTACCAGCGTTGGCGGCGTCGCAAACGCGCCGTTCTCTATGTGGGCTATGGAGTTAGTCTGTTGCTTGTCATCTTCCTGCTGCGATTGCTGTGCCAGCACAAGGCCAAGATTGTGCGACGTTGTGTTCAACGTTTGTAGAACTTTTAATATTATGTACGGTTGTCTGATTTCGATTTGTATTCATTTCGTTTGTTGTGATAAGTTGTAAGCTTTCGCCATTTCAGCGCCATTTATATAGATAGAATCTAGTTAAAAACATAAGCATAAAACTGTAGAATTTTAAATATCGCAATCGCAATCCTGAGGCTAATCTTTAGCAAGTTAAAATTGTAATCTCCCTAGCGATTAATAAAAATATTTAATTAGAATTTTATAAACAACAGTTTCTATTTTCTTTATTGGTACCAAAAGTGTACGTAAACTGTATTTACATGTCAGTGTAAAAATATATGCTATACAATAATATAACTTGATTATATAGGCTTCGGCACTTAAGACGAGGAGACTCTGATATACACAAACAATGTCATAAAGATATACTATAAAACTGTTACTCGTATGCCGATTTTTACAATGCATATAAAATATATATGATGTATGGATTTGGGTTTACTAGTGCGATACACATTAAGTATTTAAAGCTATATAGTATAAAAAGCGAGTTACAATAAAACTAATTATAAATGTATGGGTTGAAACAACTGATATGCTTTTGCACACATTAATCATCATTTACACGAATACACGATTCATAGAAATAGAAAATTGTAACTTTAAACTAACTAATGCGAATGCACATGCACAATAAGATGCGGGCAGTTGTCTGAGTGTACATAAAATTGTACTATTTACATTGTGATAAAATATTTTTTAAATTCAGATCAACATAAAAATCAAATGGCCTGCTGCTATTCGATGCGTATGCGGGTTGAGCGACGCAACGTGGAGCATTCCTTGACTACGAGACGCATGAGCAGCAACATTGCAATAATATCTGCCACGATTAACATATAGAAGACATTCTCCCAACTGTGACTGGAGATAACACCAGCTAACAGTGGACCCACAGCCGCTCCAATAGATCCAGTACCATCGATAATAGCTGTAACAGTGGCCAACGCATTCGAATTGCCCTCAAGCGAGCTGTGCTGTCCCAATTCCGCACTCACCGAAGTCGTTATTAAGGCATACGGCCCGTTGACAAAGATGCCCACAATGATGAGCAATAATACGCTAATTGTAACGGACAATGCGCCATATTGTTGATACATTAACAACTATAAAATGCAAAAGAAAGTAAATAAACATCTGACTTCAACAAATAACAAGTTTTAAAACGTACAATAGGCGATGCAAAAAACAACATCACAGTGCAAACAGTCGCTGACATTCCAGTTAAATCCGATACATAGCCAGCGGCAATCGCGCCCACAATGCCGCCCACATCGAACAGCGTGGAGAGATCAGCGGAAAGCGTTGGTCCCAACGTGCCTATGAACAAAATTAATTATTATAGTTTATATGTTTGTTTGGGATGGGCTTTAACTCACTTGAAGATTGTATGTAAAGCGGCAGCCAGTACATAAAAGTATAGCTAACCAGCTTGGTGAAGAAGAGGCAAAGTGAGAACTCAACAACGCCGGGTATATAAAGTGCATCGACCAGGCTAATGGGTCGCCCAGCTGCAGGACGTTCCCTAGAAGGCTGACGTGCCAGTATGGGTGTGCGTTCCGTGGGTGCTGGTCGATAGCTGACTTGATCCTGCAGTGGGAAAATAAAAATATCAAATTTCAATTTCAAAGTAATGAAAAGCAATAATAAACAGATAATGTGGTGAGCAACAACTAAAGAAAAGCAGCAAACACAAAAGCGTACGACACACGTGGGAAGTAAAACAATCGAAACGTTTGGGATGCATGCACTTACGGTTTGATAATCAGGATAACCGGAATGACCATAAAACTGCGTCAAATTTTTAAATGATTGGTGTTTTAAGAGATCAAAAATGCTAAACTGCATTCGTATTATATATGAGTAGATAAAATACTCACGGCTTCGTTGTGGCGTGCCTGTTCCTCATCATCTTCATCATCGTTATCGGCATCAGACTCATTGGCAATGCGACGCTCCTGTGTGGCATGCTGTGGATAACAGCCCACAATCTCCGGTTGATCGACGAGAAAGAGGAATAGCAAAAAACCAACAGCTCCAATTATAATACCAGGCACGATAAAGGATAGTGCCCAATCGGTTTCCACATAGTGTGCTGCTATCAGAGTACCCAGAATGTTGCCAATCGATGTATGACTATTCCAAATGCCAAAGATAAGGCCACGCTTCTCCTTGCCAAACCAACGACCCACCAGTGTAACGACGCCTGGCCAGCCAGTGGTTTGGAATATGCCGGCAAAGATTTGAACAATTATAAAATACCATAGGTTGTGTATATTGTAGGTGCGTGCGACACCAAAAAGATAGGTGAACACTCCCGTCATAATCATTCCCATGGATAGAAAATAACGTAACGAGGCGCGCTCAGCTATAAAACCGGAGATGAACATGGCAATAGCATAGGAGAACAGAAATGCAGAATCTAACATGCCAAAGAGCGTCTTGGAATCGGGACCATCTGCAAGATTGTATCTTTAGCTTAGTTAGGTTAGTGAACTCGCTACAAATACAACTTACCGAACGGCGCATAACCACAATCGCCAGCTTCGTGTAGCTTTCCAAGCGTATTTGTGCAATTGCCATGAAGCACGGATTTGACCACAGAGATTGGTTTGCGTGACATGTGATAGCAAGCGTAGGCAAGGAATGTGAGCAGAAATATCGACATTTTGTAGCTGCAAATGATCGTAAAAACATTATAAATACATGCCATTATAAGCCGACGTTAATGTTCTAACCAAAGCTCCTTGCGTGCATGGAAACGCGGACATTGTCGCGAGAGGCTCTGCAGTACTCGTATGCCAATGGGTATATCATTGTAGTTGTTACTCATTTTGCGCGTTCTCGACGCTGGCGGTCTCATCTACGACGGATGTGAGGCAGGTTGTTTAGCTTCACTTATTTTCAAGGTTGCGATAACAAAATACAAATCAAGAAAAATAAAATCGCAGGTAATGATGCGTGTACATCAACAGGTAGCGCTGACTGTTTGTGCTGATGCGGCAAAGGCAGAAAATAACCCACCCCTTGCGGTTAGGTGCAGAATGTAGGCTATCTTGTAGTTTACTTCCTACAAAGTTGCGATAAAATAAATTCGTTTGCCTTTATCTCAGTTTTTTTTCAGCACACAGATGCAAAATTTACGTGCATACATACAGTATAATCATACGATACACATACACAAAATACGATACACAAACGAACATATGTTTTCAGTCGAGCTCCGCAGCAAGACAGTGTCAAAAATAACTGAATCACCGCCGGCAGCGATATTTGGTATCACAAACTATTAAACACAATATTTGTTGCGCTGGCATTAAAGAAGAAACATGAAACTGCAACGTAGTTTTAAGTTCAATGATATAAATTTCTTTGTTTGTTGTTAGACCATGACGTTTGGCGGTTACTGTTTTTGCATATGTGCACGCTCTTCAACTGGACTGTTCAAATCAATTACTACTTTATTATTTATTATACCGTTAAGCGAGCGTTAAACAAATAAACAAAAGAGCGCAGCACAGCTATAATTGTATCGAATCGTTTGCAATATGTTCCATCGAGAAACTGAGTGAGTAAACTGCCAAGTCAACAGTTATGAATGCTGTTGTACTCAAAATGGCACTGTTTAATGCAAATATGCTCAGCTGTTCGAAACGATAACGATAAGGTAATCGGTGAGGAGCAGATTAATTATACAGAATTGGCGCCACGTCCAAAGAAAAACTAAACGAAATGCAAAAACAGTAAAAAAAAAAATATATTAAACAGGAATAAAATCCAAGTTTATCGTATACACGATTGGAAAACAATCATCACATATTGATTTGTTGAATAAGTAACAACGTGCTATGACTTGTTTGATTTGACAGCTTGGTAACAATAGTTCCCACTACCTTTTAAGATCATGCGCTATTTTCAAAGCGGCCACGCGACCGGTCAAAAGAAAATAACAAATATCGTTCTTCAAATAATTAGTCAGTTGTGTTTACTGTGACAATAATTGGCAATTGGTAAAGTAAGTAGTTCACATGACTCGGCTTTCCTAATCGTAACAACAGTTGAAATTGCAAAACACTAAAGACGCGCTAATTTCATGGAAAAAAAGATGCAAACGTTTTCATATGTGAAAAACAATATGAGCAATTAGAACAACTTAAGGTGCTAATTAAAGTGAGCAAAAACAATTGCTCAATTGTATAAAATGCAATGCTTTTGTTCCAAGAGACACATTTATAATATCACAGTCAAGCAGTTAACAGATATTAAATAAAAAAATCCCTCATAGTAAAAACGCTACACAAAAAAAAACACACACACACAATGCAGTTCAGCAAGGTGAGTTAAAGAAATAAATACTTATTAAATAAACTCTAATAAGTTTTTAATTTTCTTTTTTTTTTTAGCAAATTTGGCAACTACTCGCATGCATTCTTGGTTTGAAAATGATTTGTGCCTATCCCCAGCACAGCGAAAGACTGAGTGCAAAGACTGATGAAATTAAAGAATATCCATTAGCGGAACAACAACAGCATTTTCAGCAAATCTACAAATTTGAGCAGACATTAAGCAGATTGCGTCGTGCTGTGGAGCAGTTGGAGTATGAGGATGCCGCTGCTGATGACATGGAGTTGGCGGAGATTAATGTATTTCGGCCACTGTTCCGTTATCGCGCCGAAGTTGCCAGACAGGTGAAGAATCCACAACAACGGTTTGGCTGAAGAACTTTGCAAACTTTCGCAAATGAACTTAGTTTAGTGATAAGTTTAGTTAAACAACTCATCAGCTTGCATCAGTTTTATATCATTATTACATCGTGTCATCAGTTTTTATACCAAAATCTAAGTCAGTAAGTTTAGAATATTAAAAGTGAATGTATAAAGTGAAAATAGTTAAACACCCTTTAAGTTGTTTATTTAACATTTAAATACATAGTTTATTAAAGTTGTTTTTTACAGTACATATTAAATGGTAGAACTTTTGTTGTTTTTGAAAGTATCCACATGTGATTAAGCTTATATACACACACACACCTACACATACATATACATATTCATACCAATATTCAATTCTAAATGGATAGTTTGTAATTTACATATTTGTATTATCATTATTGTTTGTGCTTTAATCCACGTTGCGTTTTTTTTTCGCTGTGGATGGCACTCAAATTCCTTACATTGCAATCGCTTTCAATATTGATTTAAATATTATATACAAAAAAACTTGAACGGAAGACACAAAGAATTTTATACACACTAATAGAAAACTATTTCTAAAGTCAAAGAAAGATATATATGCTACAATTTCCGACAGTTCCTAAATAAAGTTCAGTTTCAAACTAACTTCTTTGATTAAATCATAAGTCGCAAATCCTACAAGAAAATCTTTACGAATTTTATCAGAGTTTTATATATATATATATATTTATACTACACATATAAATCTTATAAAAAAAAACTCGTTACACTCATTTAAGTAGGCCAACTTGCATTTTATGTAAATAGTTAAATCTCTGCTAGACAGTTTATGGGAAAAATATGAAAGTTGACTTTTGCTCAAAGCTTAGAAAAGTTTTAATAGTTAAATAGTTTAATTTGGATTTTCATATTTCAGTATATGGTATTTGTTACGTTTGCTTGGTTCCCTTTAATTGTTTTCTTGCCGTATTTTTTTCTAACATTAAATTTGATTTAATATTTGATTATCAGGCTTTTATAATGCAAATATTTGGACATTTCTGCTAACACAAACAGACGCTTGCTAATCGTGTTATCGGTTATCGAAACATCGAAACCTGTTTACGTTTAAAGGTTATGTTTTCATTATTATTATTATTTTGTTTGGTTCTGTTTTGCGGTTAAAGAAATATACACACATATTGTTTTCAACATAGATTTACAAATACAATTACAATTACATTTACTATATATTTACTATATATATATTTGTATAAAGTTTAATTACATACTCGTATAACTTTAAGTATTATTATGTTTTTGGTGTTTTTACTTTGAGCCTGCTTTTGCAATTTCATACATATATATTTATATTAATATAAATGGATGTATATTTAAAGCACCTGCAAATTCTCGCAGTGCTTGAACTTGGAGTCCTCCTTGCCCAGTATCCAGGTGAGCATCTGTCGCGCCTTCATGCTGGCCAACATGACACTTCTACTCTTATACCAATGCGCTGGCGAGCTGCCGTCCCTTGGACCCTGAAATCGATTGCATATTTTAACACATATTTTCTTCAACGGCAGCAAGGATTGTGAACTTTATATAACTTTATACATTCTGGCTCGTTAAACGACGTGACCCAAAGTCAATTGGGCGTCAGGTGGGTTTTGTTGGACTGTTTGGATTAGTAGTATAAGAACCATTTGAAAATATCAACATTATGAATAGGGAATTACAAAACGATAACAAAGAAAAACCAACAAACGAATTCATGAGTTTGGCTGTGAATAATTTTTTTGTACACTTGACACATTTCGTTTTTTTCTTTTTGGCAATCCTACAAAAAAGGGTAAAACTATATGGAATATGCATTTCTGCGTGACTTGGCAAGACAACAAAGAAGTTTGGCAAAGAACAGGGCTTATATACAATGGTTGCTTGAAATTACAAATTTTTTTTTACAAAAAAATTAAATATGAACATATAATCTAAGGAGTTATATAAAAGGTGTTTTCGTGAAAAGGAATTTTAAATATTTCCAACGAATCATTTCGATATTGATAAGTTATAATATTACCAGGGAAACAAATTTTTGGATTCTTTTTAAACAAGCATGCATGTTAGGGGTACACACAATATAGATAGGGTTGTTACAATGGGTATATTTTAGAATTTGTCTTAGCTTGGTGACTGTTATTACTTACCGCAACCGCATCGTCGGCCTTATGATCAGTCAGTTTCAGACATTTATCAGTTTCTACAGTCTCTACGTTCTTGTCTTTGTTATTTTTAAATTTAGTTTTGTCTTTAGACTTTTTCGGATTTAGCTGCGAAAGCGATTACACACATCAAATAGAATGGTACATATAAAAATGAAATAATACAGTATGAAAAGCGCTCAGAGAGACAGATAGAGAGATAGAAATAGAGACAGAGACAAAGAGATGGCAAAACGATTGAAGAATGATGTCATGAACGAATGCAGAAAGTTGAAACCTTTCAAACAACCAACATCAACTAACTGGTACTTGGACGCTCGTTACATCTATATTCTTATCACATTTCGAAAGTTTGAGTGTCTCATGATAAACCCACCTGCAATAGATTGTGATCCTTCTTTAGACGTATCTGAGTCAGAGTGCCAGCTAGAAGCTCATCACAGTTATGGTTAATGCCAACGGATACCTCAATGAACTTGGCGCCAAATGTGCATGCCACACATTTGCCATCTACAAATGGAACCGAAAATTTATGGTCAAAAGTCACGCATTGCACTTTCCAAAAAGGGTCATAACTTACCCTGCGCAGAGACGGAGCGTGATCTGGCCAAATCAATTTTGTTGGCAACCAAAATTGTCGGTCGATGACGCAGCAAGTCCATGTCCTGTAAGCGTGATAAGATTTGTTTGGCTCGCGTAAATGACTCCTTGTCAATGCAGGAATAGACGACCAAAAATGCATCCGCCTGTTCCAGTTCCTCCTATTACGAGAAAGAAAAAGTTTCACATCAATTCAACAAGTTTGTCAAACTCTTTTAATGGCAAACACGAATCGTCTGTGTTAAGTTTTTAAATTAAAAGTTTCCTTTCCTAATGCCCCACAGCATGCGATGCCAACAAGTGCCACATGCTGCCTGCCACACATTGCCTTTTTCTTAACTTAAATGCTCGTTAAAATTAAGAGATTATTGCCACTTTGGTAACATAACGAAGCAACCATTTTTCAGCTTATTGCTAGTCCGTTCTGTTTTCTCAGTCAAACAAAAAGTTTACAGCTCTACTTTTAATGATATTAAAAATGTTGCTCTCATTATTTGTTTTTCATAGCGTCTAAATGAACTATTCTTTTGTTGCTTTGGAGTGCAACATAAACCAACCAAGTACTTGAAAAAGTTGTACCCGAGTTTTTTTTCGCACAGTAAAAGACGTAACCACGTTATTAAATTTTTTGTTTGGCTTGAAAAAATATATTTCTGAGGTTTTAAAAGTTTTCTGTTTCGATACTTATCAATAACAAAAAAATAACATTTCAGCCTTTACTTACTGATTCTATGATAAATAGTACTTAACCTTATTACCCTTAAACCATGCTTTTTAGAAATTGCATCAAGCTGTCCGAAAACTTATCGATAACTAGACATATACTGCACTTAAAACTCTAAAGTTACTGCAGTTCGCATATCTTCTTACTATATTTGATTTAAAAACAGATTTAAGCCAGTTCAACTGCTTACATATATGAAAATTAAACACATATTCTTCGAGGCGCCACAGACAGGCGTTGCAAGTGGGTGGGACGAAAGTGACTGTGCAGTTTTGGCTACGTTATTATTATTTGCTGCTGTTACACAGTTGGCGAAAAAAAAGGCAGCCATAAAGCAACGCCAGGCACATCCGGCATTTTGGCAGGAATTTACGATTGCTACAGCGTTACGTATACGTAACGTCTGCGAGTGTATCTGACACAGAATGTGTGTGTGTGTGTGGCAAAGGTGTTTATGATTGACGGCCACGCTTGTGTGCATGCACCTTAAAAGCTAAGCTAACGACAACAAAATATTTTGTTGCTCTTTATTATTTGTTCTTTCAACTTTCAACTTTTGCGAATGCTGAACGCAATGCCTTAACACAACGCTGCGCTTTCTTTGTGTGTGTCCAGCGTGGAATAAATTGTTGCCATTTCCTTTTGTTTGTCAACGCTGCAAGCGTTTCCCTTTCCATCTCCGTTCGCATTCTCTGTCGCCTTAATCGTCGCCATTATTGTTTGTGCGCCAAAGTCTTGCGTCGTTTTCTCCTAACCCGCTCTCCCTAACAGCCACACCCCAAAATAAACGCCTCAGGGTACCCTCCTCTTCATATGGCAAATATACGTATGTATATACGCCTTCAAAGTAGCCCCTTGTTCCCCCCCTCCTTTCATTAAGCTTCTTGCTTGGTCATTTGGCATTTGGCCAGCAATTTGGCATTTCGATTGCATGTTTATCGCTGCTATGCTTTGTGTTGTTATTGCAAAAATTGCTCAGCATTTGTTAGTCTTTGTCATTTTTGTGTTTTTCATACACCCCCAATCCCACCACCTCCTCCCTTCCCTCCTTGAGCACACGCTCGTGAGTATTTGTGGGAAGAAGCTCTTCTATGTATCTCATAATTGCATACTGCTGTCTATCCATCATCTATGAACAAGTCATAACAATTTTGAATGATCTGCTTAATTTTCATGATTTGTGTGCAATACGATTTTAAAAATAATGCAATTTCGTTTTCAGTTTCCACAGAACAGAAATGTTCAGCATTTCATTAGTATCACTTATGATTTTTTTTCCATTTGAACTTTTTTAATTTTACTAACGTTAAAGTTTGGTGCTTTGACTGCATGTTTCATAATTTTTGAAGTACAAACCACAACTGATAACTAAAAGTCTCATTTTCTCTTTTTTATTTCATTTTTCTAGCTATTTACAACAGGTTTAATTACGAACTTTACGAACAGAAAATTTTTCTTGCTCATAAAAGGTTGTAACAATGTTAATTAAAACTTTGTTAGCTAACATTTTGTTCCTTTAGTGATATATTTTCAACTGTTTGCACTATTTATATACTTCACCCACAAAAATGTAGCTGAGGTATATCACAGTCAGAAAATGCGCAAGCTCATTACTTTATTTATTTGTTTGTTGGTTTTTCTTCCTATTGCCTTGCATGTACCTGACAAGCTAAGCGTTGTTGCCTAGAATAACTGAAGACAACAGCAGCCCTTATTTTAGGGCAACTGCCACTCGTAATTAACGGCACTTGAGTATGCAGGCAATGTAGCAGCTAGCTGCAGCTTGTTACAGCATCCAAAGTTATAGTGGCAACCTTTTCGCTTGCCACTCTTCCGTTCTCCACTCTTTGTGCAACTTTTGTGCAGGTTATTTCGCCATTGTTTGCTGTGGTTTCTAATATTTCGACTGATTCCGAGATTCGGTTTTGTACAGACCAAAATTGTGCGGCTTAATTAGTGGCTAAAACTTTGCAGGGCTGACAAAAACTGTCTTCTACACTCCACCCACCACCCCCAACCACTTTCAGTTGCAATTTGTTTAACATTTGCAATTAACTCAGTTTTCGTTCGGTTCATAAAGTGGCAAATGCGACAAATCTCAGCAGTTGTCTTGTTTGTTGCGGGCAACCTGAAACTTAATATTAAACTATTCAACAACAATTACGCAATACACAAACAAACAAACTAACAAATAGTAGCTATTTACTCGCGGCGCATACACAACTTAGGACACAAAGACGACAGAAGCTGCCCCAAAGTACAAATGGTATTAATATTATGGATACACTAAGAAAACCGAAGTTGTGTTGTTCTAAAAACCACTTGAAATTCAGAAGAAAATGTTGAAAGCTTAATTTTGTTTTAACTCAGAATAAAAATTGTTAATACTTTGTATAAGTACAAAAAATCCATGAAGAAAAACGATTAAAAAGATTTTTACATTAATTCTAACCTTGATTTAAATGTTTGGTACATAAAACTGATTAAACTTTGCTATGGATACTAATAAAGGATTTTATGTTTACTTTTACTGTCTTTGCCTAAACGAATTACGTTCTTACTTGTCTTGAGTATGATTTTCGCTTAGTGTATCTACATAGTCTCGACCCTGTGTATTTTTGTACGTTGTGCACGTTGACAAATGGATTATTTGTGCTTTTGTGTCCTGACTTTACTTACCTTGCTATCCGGATTGCCTGTAAGAAACTTTAGCTCCGACTCGGTGCCATTTAAAATAATTGAAACGTTCTGTTCAGCCTCATCGCACTCTGCAGGGGTTAACAGTCAAGTGATTAGTCTTTTTAACTATATGTGACTCAAGCTGCAGCTCAGAACACTTACCTGGCCCATCGTACGCATTGATGCAATCCGAGGTGCGAAACTGTGAGACCAACGCCTGTTTGCCCACACCCTGGGAGCCGAGCATCTCCACGCGATAGAATTCTACAGGCTGATGATTGTCCTGGCCCGAGTTGTCGTTAAAGCCATTGCTACTGCCACCGTGATTGTAGTTGCTGCCCAAACCCAGACTGCTGCCACCGCCACCACCGCCATTTAATGCGGCCATTCCGTTGCGCGGATGCATGGGACTCACAGGTGCCAAACTGTTGCTTCGCGAGCGACGCCTCCGAAACGAGTCACCGCGATTGATAATGCCTGCAAATAATTTTCGTTGTACAAATCAGCATTGCGAAATGCAACACAAATAAATGATGGTTAGTAGTCGACCAGAATATGCTCTATTTTTAGTTATTTGGAATTTAAGGATTTGTGAAATGTAGGAAAATATTTTCAAAAATATTTTTCCCTTAGTTCCAAATCCATTTTTACATTCCCTTCACTCAAATACACCTTTATTTTCTTTTACAGTGTATAAAAAATGTGTTTTTTGGGTCGTGGCAGCCAACGCGGCGAATGTACAATCATAGCGCCATGTGTTGCACATACGCCACGTTGCGCCTGACATAAATTGCAGTTTCCAGCCGCAGGATACAAAATGCAGCACACACAATACAGAATGAAAAAAAAAAACAATGCTTAATCTATCTTTTGTTTGTGCAGTCTCTTCTTTCCCCTAAACCCTTGCCAAACGCCCCGCCTGTCCTACTGTTTGTGGCTGTTTTAGTATGCCAAACATGCTGGCAGCCAATTTCTATATTTGAGTGCTTTTATTTTTGTGCAGCTGCCAAAATGACGAACAGGAAGATAGGTTGGTGGCTTTTGAAAATTGAAAATTCACTACCCGAAAATTTATTTTCAAAAGCTTATCTGTAAATTTTGCGGCAAGCACATTGAGGTAGGCAGTTTTTGATATTTAAATTGCATGTATCTGAAAACCAAAAATATTTAAATGTCAAATACTATTTAGGAAACTGCTTTTGTTGCTGTTGAAGATTTAATCTGAATTATTGTGTAAACTTTTTCATTAAAATAGATGTTCTAGACCTTAATAGTAAAGTGAACGAATTAATCGAAAAGGTTAAATGTAAATAACCTTTTATACAAATACAATGCCGAAAAGCATTAAAGCTTAAATGGGTTAAACATAATTATGTGTATAATTTTGTGCCTTGTTTTTGGCTGTTTACATGATTTTTTCATGTGATGTATACGATTAAAATGTCATAAGATAGATTTATGGTCTGGTTTATTGCGTTTTCGTTGCTTTTAATATTCATCAGAGATTTTACGAACGCCATCAAATGCTGCGATCATTAATTGTGTAAATTGAATTAATTGCGAAAATAGCCATAAACATCTAAAAATCGTACATATGTGGCTAAAGGGGTACTGGGGTGGGGTGGGTTGCTGTGTAGTTGTTTCGGTTGTGTGTTCGTCCATCATCATTGGAAAGCTATAAAAGCGCCTGGCTGGGTGGCAATTTATAGAAATTTACAATTGCGATTCTTGCAATAATTCTCAGTTGAATTCTTTTCTTTCAATCCAGGGCAGGCGAAGAAGATGATGATGAAAAAAAAGGTGAAAACTGCTAGCAATAAAATTTGTTTCTTTGTGATTTTTGTTTTGTTTCGTTTCGTTACAATAAATATTTGCACAATTGCTGAAATGTTTAATATTAGCCACGCCATTTGGCCAAAAGCAAATCATAAAGTGTTGTATTCCTTGCGAAGTTTATGGCCAACGTTTATGTTTAGCTGGATTCGGCTAGATGAACTCAGCGAAAGTGTGCAAGACAAAAATTGTATAATTTCTGGCCAACGCAGCAGCATTATAAACAAAACAAAAAGTGTTAAAAAAGTTGAGCAAAAATAATTCTTAGAATTTTTTTCTTTTTTTATATTCAACTCAATCAACACAACATTTGTTTTGCAATTTTTTCTTGCTTTGTTTGATGTGGTTTTGTATTATTATTTTTAAGCATTTTTTCGCAATGTTTTTAGAATTTTTTAATAATGAATAACTGCTTGAGAAAATAAATTTTAATATTAATTTGTCGATTGATTTAAAGTTCGAAGTGTGTTGTTCGAGATCTTGCACATGGATTTTTGCTTGTGAATCTTTTATGAAAATTGCACAATTTTAGGGTGTGGAACTGATTGAGAAAATTTCAATTGTTCTGGCATTTTTGCTATTTATAGCTTGTAATTATAATTAGCAATGTTTATATTTGATTTTAGAAAATATTGTATGGGAGACTTAGTTCTAAATACTAACTAACTGAGCTTCGCTTTTTGCTCTTAGTTAGTTTAAATAATATTTAAACAGATCGAGTCGAAAGATTGGTTGTAAATTATTTTCGATTCACCATTCATATCGGTTCTGTAGAAGAAGTATTAGCGAAAGATAGCTATAATATAATATATTGAGAACAATTGTTTACGAGAAACTATTGTCTGTAGTGAATAGCTAAAAGTGTTAAGATAGTTTGTGTATATTCATGTTTTTGTATGCTTTCAAGCAAGTCGACTTGTGGTTTTCTCTAGCTATATGTATATCTATAAATAGATGATTTGTTTGAGATGAAGCCAATTGAGTTGTGCCAGCTGCAAGGCCAGCTACAGACTCATCTAACTTGTATGTGTCGATTTGGACATGTGCACATACATACCACAACGCAAAACCCACACACACACATACACAGATCCACACAATCCGATGCCCACGCTTAACCGGCCGCCCTTTCATATTGCTAGCAAATTGTGCGTGGACATGATTCAGTTAAAATTCAATTTACACACACAGCGAGGCGTCACCATAGACAGGCAAAGCGCTGCATCCGCATCCTGCCTACAGCAGCAATAATTACACACACACCCACTCTTACGCACACCAACACACACACACTTTGGACAACGTATTGTGATCGCTGTGCATTTCAATTTTCATGGGCTGACGCTGACGAGCAACGCACGCCAGCAAAGTTTCAATTAATCACTTTGGCTACCCTTTCACACAAACTTTTCCCTGAGTTCTCTGTTTTGTATTCCCCAATTTTTCAGCAATTTTTTTTGTTGGTTTTTTTGTTTAAATTCAAAGTGTAAACATAATTGATGGAATTTTGCTTCGTTTACGCTTTGACGACTCGTTCTTAAATCGAGTGCGTATTAAGTTTAATTAAATTTTATGCGCATGACGCACCCAACATAACCGCAAGGATGCAAACACAAGCACACAAACAGACACAGCTGTAAAGTTAACTGCTTGTGCACACATACAAATATATACATTTACTTGTATTTGAAAGCAATTTAGTTGAGTAAACGTTGGAACTTCATTGAATTTTAATATGCAGCAGCACGTTTCTTATGCCATTTGAAACGTATTCCCTAGCTTTTACTCGCCCCACCGCCCTACCACCCTACCACCTTATCAACCTTCGTGCAACAGTCTTCATGTCATTCATGTCACACCCCAGCATCACGCTGACGTTTTAACGTACTCAACTCGAATTCATATATGCATGTAGCTAAGTCGCAGTCAGTTACAAAGTGTCAAATTGAGTTTGCTAGGGGTTCTTGAATACCCTTTGTTCAGATGCTCTTAACTGTAACCTTTATATATGAAGTGCGTAGTTACCTTTAACCTTTCAAATATACAAGCCTGCATTTTCATTTTGAAATAATCGCAGATTAGTACTGCCTTGTTATACATATGTTACACTCATATCTTACCATTAAGGCTGTGATAGCAGTCAGTCAATTTAACATAATATGATGTAAAACATGTGCCTAATCTTTGCTAACAAAAAACTTCAGATACCAACAACTTATAATCAAAAACCAGTCAAAACTTTAAAACTCTTACAAAATGCCTAAGACCCTTAGTTAGAGCAAACAAAGGACTTGGTGTCAACTGTAACAATGTGTGTGTGTCAGTCTGAGTTTGGCTATTAAGCTTAAACACGTACTTAAAGTCAACATGCATTTATGCAGGCAAAGATACACACACAAACACTCTAAGGCTTTAGTATTTTAAGGTTGTCGGTTGGGTTTTGGTTTCATTTGACCCACGTTGCGTATGTGTAACAATAACGTGACACAAATATATATGATTGCCATTTAGTTGTAACTGTATGCTACAATACAAAATGTGTCTCCGGTGTGTGCCTATCTTAAGTGGCACAAAAAGGACACTGATATCCTTTTGCCACAAGAAGCAGAAACCTTTTAAGATTTTCATAAGTTCATCTTACAGGATTGTGGCAAAGCCAAAAGTGTTCATGCCAAATGGCCAGAAACGGCTGCGATGCCACTGCTGCATGTATATATATGTGTGTGTGTGTGTGTGTTCCCATTATAAGAGCTTAGTCCTTGCGGCCCCTTTGTTGATTTTCAATATTGAAATTAATAAATGGGGCTAAGGAGCCTTTTGTACCTGTTTTCCCTTTCTTCATTCTCATTCCCTTCTTTTCATTCTCTTTTTGTGTTTCTCTTGTTCTGCTTCTGCTCTTCTGCTTTCGGGCTGTGTCACTTACCTCCTTTGGATGCACTAAATGTGCGCAGTCGATCCACATCCTCGTCGTCATCGTTCACTCTCAGGTGATGCATGTTCATTGTGGGCACGTCCAGGAAGGCGTTCGATTTTCTATGCCCTGCAAAAAATTGTATATGAAATTAAATTTATATCTCTCATTTCAATTGCATTTGCAATCAACGTTTTGCAACTCGTTGCACAAATCATTTGATGCCATTACATGGTGAAACAAATCAAGAATAAAAGTATTTCAGTTCGCTTCACTCCTGATTACAATGAAACAGTAGTTGAGTTTGGATATTTAAACTATTTCTTTTTAGTTGAACGAAATATAATAACAACAACAACAAGTTGCAAAGCTTTCTGGCAATACTTAAACATTCATTTTTCTTTTCCTTCATGCTGTCATAATATTTTTGTAAACTTTTTCATTTAGTTTCTTATGGCAGCAGGCAAAGTCAAAAATTGATTTTTTATATTAAATCACAACGCGTAGCATAAACCATCTGTTGAGCTGAAAGTTTTCCTTGCAAAATTGTTTGAAAAAGTTAATAAATTTTAGTTTTGAAACTTATAAAAAGGCATTGAAGTTGTTTATTAAAAGTTATTTATTACTTGTAATGTTAATAAACGTCTTCTGCTATTATTCAATTGGTCGATTTTATTTCTATTTCGATTCACTTTTTAATCAACACACATCTTTGACAGGTAATTAAGTGAACAATTCAATTATCTTATCGGATAGAGTATTTATTATTCGTGAATTCAATCATGCTTACAGCTCTTTCCATTTTTTCTTCATTGGCTGTAATTGTCAAGTTTTTTTCTGCTGTATTTTAACCCCCTTTTGTAGGCGGTTTTTTGTTTCTTTTTGTTTGCTTGCCTGACACAGATTTTCCGAAACTAAGGGTTGGGTACATCGATGGGAGAAATGAGAGGGCGGTGTGTAGTTACTTTAAGTACATTCAGTGGTTTATTTTCGATTACTGTGCGCCGCACACAAATTGGGTCAATAGTTGAGTTTAACGTTTGAACAAGACGAAAAGTGTTAATTAAATCAACTTTATAAGAAAATCTATTAAAGCTGACGATAGGTACAAATGGAACTGGAAGCCAATTGAAGTTTAAATGTTTGACAGTTGATCTTTATAAGTAGTCTGTCATAAATGAGAGAGCCTGTTGTAATAAGGTTTATGGCGAAGTATTAGTTTTGGACGCCTGCTGCTCAATTTGGCAACGAGCCTGTCATTAAACTTGGCTAATTTGTTGTTGCTGTTGTTGTTGTTGTTGATTGCCCCGTGGCTCATTAAAAAGAGCTTACACTTACCGTGTTGCTGCGGCCTGTGGCGCTGTGAAAGCTTACGTCGCTGGGGTGGCGTCTCCGTCTCACTCAAACGCGGCTCACTGTTGCAATAAGACCGTGTATCCTGCAGCGTTTGTTGTTGCTGTTGCTGCTGTTGTGCCTGTGTGCGACGACGTACCTGCAATACAGACAAGGACAGACGTAGAGAGCACAGAGAGAAATGATGTGCTTAAGGATTCAAATGCATGTTGTAATGGCTTTGCTTAAGGCCAAGTGGCGTATACTTAATCTGGTCTTAAGACCATCTCCAGTGGCATCATCAATCAAGAGCTGCAAGCTCAAAAGCGCACACACACAGTGAGTAAACGAACCAACAAGGCTATCAGACTTTGATTTATGCTCAATGTGCAGACTAAAAAATTAAATTGTTAAATGTCGAACACAAATCAAAATGCACTTGTTTGCAAATGGCATTGTTGCAAACTTGGCACAGCATTGAGGCGACAACGTTTCAGGCTGATTAGCTCACAGCATGCAAAAAAAAAACTTGGTTGCAGAAATGTCAAGGTAAGAAGGGCGCTTAAGAACTGAAGGTTCTTCTTAGATACTTTATGACTCGGTCGGATACACACATGTTCATATTGATTGACAAAAGACATGAAGATATTGCGAGCTACGATTAAGCTCCTATAAACTGCTTTAATTTAAAGGTTGAATCGTTCTGAATATTAAATATTGTCTTTGCACTCAGTTTTTATTTACTTCATGGCGTCAGATTAATGTTTTAAGCTTTACATCATCATAAGAACCTTCAAAATAAAGCGCACACCGCTCAAATAAATCAAGTTTCGTTTGTTTTTGATTGTTTGCCACTTAGAGGGCAATCAGTGTTGCATTTGTTTCTAAAATGCACGTCCAAAGTGTGACAACTAAATCCTTTTCAGCATAGTGTTGACAACTAAACGAATACTTACTTATGCAGCAACTGTCTCTCATTCGTTCTCGTTCGCTTTCTCTATTTCTGTTTGTACCTGTTCGGCTTGATTTGGTATAAAAAACTTTACCCAACGATATATGAATGTTAGCTGAGAACTTTGTTAGGCAGCTTCCTGGCTCAGTTCGTGGCTTTCACACAAGCTGAGCTGAGCTGTGCTAAGCTGGGCGGAAGTGTTGCTTACGTGCGGCTGCCATCAGCCGTCAAGTGTATGGCGGATTTGGGCCACGCTGAGTGTTGATCAAGTAAGAGTGGGCAGTGAGTGCCTGTGGGGGTGGCTACGGCCATTAGCCAAGGTTCTGTTTGTTTATTTTGTGGCCCCCCCCCCCCCTTTCTCTTGATTTGTTTTATGGCACCCCACAGCTGCAAACAGCTCAGCACGGCTCAGCGGCAGCTCGCGTGACCCGTAATTGCTGCTCTTGTGCCATATTTTGCGTGGTATTCTTAATCAAATATTGTTGCATGTGGTTATATATATAGTACATATCCTTATATAGTTTAGCTTATAGGTTTTTTTTCTTCTCTTCTTTCTTTTTTTGGTATCATTGCCGGATGCAGCATGTCTTCACTTAGTTGAACTTGCTGGCGCAAAATTAATTACATCCGGCTTTTCGTGCTTCTGATCCGTCCCAACTGTCGTAGCAGTCGTCTTCTTCGACGTCTTAGTCAGGCAAAGTCCTTTCTGCTTGTCTTTAATTTGTATCTGCTTAATACCCAATTAGTCCATGGGGCATTGCCTTTTTCTTTGTTAGCCAACACACTGTGCGTCTGGCTATTAATTTATTTCACTTGCGGTTGATATGGAGAACAGTCAATATTGAGACACTTAAATAAATATCTTTTTCATTTGTAAGCTTTGCGTCCATATGTGTCACAACTTTTCTTTAAAGATTGACAGTTTCCACAGATCACAGAATCCATTGGCATATGCTTTACAAATCGATTTCGTTTGTTGTTCTGACTGTTTTTGACCTTTTATATACAAGATCTTAACATAGTTTAACGATTATAATCGATTTAAAGTAGACTAAACTAAACTAAACAAGTTTTAAAGCGCACAGAAATGTGTAACGAACGAAAGTATAAAATCTTCAATGAAATGTTCCCTTTAGTTGCATCTTATTTTTCCATCTTTTCTTTATGCAAATTAATGAATGTAGATTGTACTTAACTGAGTTTTTTTTTTGTTATTATTCTTGAAATGTGTTTTCTTTGTTGCAGTTTTGCATTTTGTTATTTGTCTGCTGTATGTATAACTACTTATCCAGTTTTGCAAATCTATGATTGAGTCGTAAGTTGTCATTGCATCCCCTCTCTCTCTGTCTTTACTTCCCTTCCTTTGCAATATCTTCTGTTCTTATCTGTTTGCCGCATGTTCTTGTCACTTGGCACATTCCGCATCCTCATTTAGCTGCTGCTGCGTACTTTTTATTATGATATCGTGTAAGCTAAAAGTTACGAACAAGTAGGAAACATTAAAATAAAACAAAAAAAAACTCATCTTCAGAATATACTCTTCACTATGTTGATGAATGCCACGCCCACACAAGACAGTGCCGCCCCACTGTGTGGCATATGTGTAAAAATGTCTCTGTGTGTGTTTTCTTTTCTCGCAGAGTTCTCAAGTTAAGAGATGAAAATGTTGTTTGCCACATAGCATCGTTGACATTTTTAGCTTTAAGTCTGCTGCACATTTCTGTCACGCTGTGTGTGTGTGTGGGTGTGTGTGGGTGTGTGTGTGTGTAATAATGATGCCAGGACGCAGCAGCAGCAGCAGCAGAAACAACAAGAACAACGCAACTTGCTGCACTCAAAGAAAAATATGTTCAGGAATTTACAAAAAAATGTCCCGACACTTGAGAGAATTTTTTGTTCATTTTAAAAGCGTGAGTTTTCAAGAATTTTAAGTAACTGTTCACATTTTTTACAAACAATGTTTGTTTGCAATTTAAAGAATTTCGTACAATTTAAGAAGAATATTTCTTTCGTACATCAAAATATTACTTATTATCTTGAAACTGTTGATTACGGCAAAAATACATATTTCTCCCCTTAAGCAATTTATTTGGTAATATGAGCAATTACTTTTTAATATAACTCATATTGTGTGTGTGATTATAAGGAAGCTTACGGGGTATTTGGTTTATCTTGGTGTCCCATCACG
Organism: Scaptomyza tumidula; assembly: GCA_035044465.1. Taxonomy (NCBI): domain Eukaryota; kingdom Metazoa; phylum Arthropoda; class Insecta; order Diptera; family Drosophilidae; genus Scaptomyza; species Scaptomyza tumidula. The sequence goes on along the minus strand of JAWNNW010000444.1, from coordinate 14,021,188 downwards.
CATACGCCGTGTGTGTTCGTCGCGTTCTTTGACACATTTGAAACATGTGATGTTGCCTTTGTGCGACAACGCATCAAAAATTGAATTTTGCTCCAGGATATAATTCAATTCACACTACCAAGAACCCACACACACACACACACTCGTTCAATCAAAATGCAGATGGAGCTGATAACAGGAGTCATTGTGGAGCTTCAGGACGCAGCTTAAATGACACAAAAGTGTCTCCCCGTTTGGGCAACATTATGCTAAGATCTTAAATGGCGCATGGCACGCTATACTAGATTGTGACCTTGTGGCACAATTTGGCTCCGTATCGTGTTTTGCTATGACATGCCACTCAATGCCTCTTCTGTCTCCTGGTCGATATCTGCTTTCTGCTGCCGGCGACAAACTGTCAAACTGTTGTCCTGCCTCTTGGCCAAACATACACACACACAAACACACATATATATAGTAACTCATCCCTTGGGCAATATTTCGATTCCACAATAAAAGAAGCTTAGCTCTTTGCTGCGAGCATTTGGCGCTAAATTGGATAGTATTGTGAAATATTATTAAAGCAAAGCTGCTAACAAAAGAAGTACCCGCTTTTTTTAAGCATTAAAAACTATAGAATTGAACAACTTTTGTAAATAAAAACGATTTGATTCAATTCGATTTTGTTTGCTTACTTTTTGTTCAACGATTTGCTAGTCAAGTCTTTAAAGCTTTAACTGTTGATAACTAAATGTGCTAAAGAGCTTTAATATTTTAAACTACCTTCTGAGCTTTAAACTTTCTCAGGTTTTAAATATACTTAGTTTAACTCTTGTTGAAAGCAAGCTAAGGCTTAGTTTAAGACTAACATTCAAAGAACTGTCCTAACGTTAAGTTTTTGTAAACTTTTTATGAGTTAAAATACGTATTTTTTGTCCAAGAGAACTTACTTAAATTTAAGCTACATTTGTTCTTGGATTGCTTGTTATACCCTGATTCCATTAAAAATGGGAAAAAGGGTATAATGAAGTTGTGCAAAAGTATGTAACAGGTAGAAGGAAGCATCTCCGACCCTATTAAGTATATATATTCTTGATCAGCATCGAAAGTCGAGTCGATATAGCCATGTCCGTCTGTCCGTCTGTCTGTGTGTATGTATGAACGCGTCGATCTCAGAAACTATAAGAGCTAGATCCTCCAGATTTGGAACTTAGGCTCGCTCAATCCATAGGCAGTACAAGTTTGTTTTCGATTTTCGATCTTGAATTTCGAAAACGTTTAGACAGCATTTTAAACAATAAGCAAAATAATGATAATCTGTGAAATTTTTGATTGAAATCGGTTAAGAAACACCGGAGATATGGAACATTGAAGTTCTGTATGCAGTATGCAGTATGCGCATACTCACACATACACACACACACATACTTGCAAGCACTGACTGTAAGCGTAAAGTTTAGGGATCAGGGTATCGTCTAATCGGGATTTCTCGATCTCGACTAGAGCCTTCTTACTTGTTAATTAACAAGAAGCAGCACGAAAACAACTTTTGTGATAAGTTGCATTGAATTGTTGTTTATTCAGTAATAATAATATATATTACTATATATATATAGAGGTATCTCTAGATAGAGGTGTTTCCATCTCCCAACAATGCTGCACTCTTCAGCTTGCCAAACCTAACGGCCCTTTCGTTGGGTCGTTTCCAACGATATAAGACACTGGACACAATCACGATCAGCATTATTAACTGCATGAGTATCCACATGAAACGTGCAGGATTCGTGCTGCTTAGCTTATCGATGTCTCCCTTAGGTGTTGTTGCATCTTCTTCGGTTGTTGGCTCTTCAGAAACGCATGTGCGTAAATAATCCGGACAACAGTTTTCCAAATCCACACACTGTTCATCACAGCCACAGGATTTGATCAGTTTGCCATCTGAGCGTTTCAGATCCGTTTTTGGTGCAGCCTCACCGCAACGCTGACTGCAGTTCATCATGTCAAAGGTAACCGGTTCGAGAGTCTCGTCTGATGGCACCTCTGTTGTCGTTATATAGCCCATCACACCATCACACTCTCTGCCCCCCGTCGTCATCAAACGCACATCATCGATGGCAATATCACTTAAATGTTGATCAGCATTCGTAGCCGTGAAAACCACTTGAAAATTGTCCGGCATTTCATTGATTCTGAAAGTGTGCTCCAACCATTGAGTGCCCTGACTGCCAGACACTTGAAATTTTGTGAAACTGAAGAAAGAAAATAACAAAAGATTATCTAAAGTTTTCTTTTAAAAGTCACAAATGTTTTTTTCCAAGCATATGCTCATACTTACTTACTTCTTGCGATGTTGCCACATTTGCTCTACACGCATCGTATGTGGTTTGACAGACACAACCAGATCCCCTACACCCGATCCATACATAAAGTAATGGAATTTGAAACAGCAAGCGGTTTTAAGACACAATTCACGCCCATAAATAGGCGATAGCAAATGATGAGCGCCACTTGCATTGTTTGTACTCTGCATTAGCATAAAGTGTCCACCGTAGCTATGCTGCAGAGTGTGATCGTGTCGTGGTCCCGTGTCATACGATAGAAAACTTCCCGCGGTGGCAACACGACGCCAGGGTTGTGTCGCAGACGTTTTTGGCACCCAGCCGCACAGATCTTTGCTCTCGAAATCGCAGGCATGAGTCAGTGAATGATTGCGATGACGACAGACGCCGATCGTACGATCCCAATTGGTGCCATTGCAATAGGCCAACGCATTGCCAGCGACAACAAATTCATCATTGCACATTACTTCTGCGGAAAGGCCTATTTCCACCTGAATTTCACCATTATCCGGATCGGGCGGCTGTCTGCAGCCTGACTCTGATTGAGAGCAAAAGTACAGAGAAAGAAAGAGGGAAAAAGGTAGAAATATAGTTTCTGATTTTCGAGAAGATTCTTATTACTTACTGGCACAAAAAGGCCGTTCGCCACTCAAACGTCCAAATCGATTGCAACTAATCACAAATTCACCCATTAGAGAGTAACTTCTGTCGCAGCGAAAATGCAAAATGTTACGTTTCGTTGTTATTATTCCATTGGCCAGATCGATCTCAGGGCAACGCCTTTCCGCCTCGCACACTTGTAGCAAACCCAGCACGAACAGAGCCAATGCGAAATTTTTGCAGCCGTTGTTTGACATTGTGAATGCTAACTAAGACTAAATGTGAAGTAATCAATGACGCGTCTTCATATATTCGGTTCTTCATCGATTTGACTTGCTTTAGTTCATCTCTCGCTCTCTTTTTATATAATGGGAAAACCCTTCTTACTTGTTCAAGAAACTGACTCAACTGAAATGTATTTTCATGCTAAATTTAAATTCTGCCCAACCACCTTTTTTCCAGCAAATGTCAAATAAATCAAGAATATATATTAATACAAATTGTTTTTTGCTTTGACCTAAAATGAAAATTTCAAATAATTGTTCGGCTTAAATCGCGTGCGTCATGCATAAAAATTTGTTGTTTTTATACCCTGATCCCATTAAAAATGGGAAAAAGGGTATAATGAAGTTGTGCAAAAGTATGTAACAGGTAGAAGGAAGCATCTCCGACCCTATAAAGTATATATATTCTTGATCAGTATCGAAAGCCGAGTCGATATAGCCATGTCCGTCTGTCCGTCTGTCCGTCTGTCTGTCTGTCCGTCTGTCCGTCTGTCCGTCTGTCCGTCTGTATGTATGAACGCGTCGATCTCAGAGACTATAAGAGCTAGAGACTCCAGATTTGGAACTTAAGCTCGCCTAATCCCTAGGCAGTACAAGTTTGTTTCCGATTTTCGATAACTTTTCCCGTTTCCGATATACACATGGGATCGATAACAAAAAAATCTTGAATTTTGAAAACTTTGAGATGCAATTTGAATTATTAAACAAAATAATGACAATCTGTGAAAATTTTATTGAAATCGGATAATAAACACCGGAGATATGGGACATTGAAGTTGTGTATGCAGTATGCGCGTACACACACACGCACATACTTGCAAGCACTGACTGTACGCGTAAAGTATAGGGATCAGGGTATCGTCTAGTCGGGATATCTCGACTAGAGCCTTCTTACTTGTTTTTTGCTTGACTAAGTTGTTAAGATATCGAAATTTCATACAATACTATCTGACAATTTTAAACTTCTTTCTAGGAGAGGCACTCGAAAAACTAGTTACTTTTGTCTAAGCTTTAAAATAATAATCACAAAAGCTGTGCCACTCAAACTGGCAAGATACATTTATGTTTTTAAAATATTTTGCATAAACAAATTAATAAATTGAGGCGTTATGATGGCGAAAAATTTTCATAGCAGCCATACAATGGTGGAGATGGCGCCAATGGGTCCAGTGCTGACCAAGATAGAACGTGAACACGAGGGTGACGAGCTCAGTGTACTGAACGAGCTGCTTCTGCTGGACGAGGCGTACAGGACGTACTTCAAGGAATGGCACAGGGAACTGGAACTGCAGCGTATGGCTGCCGAGAAACTCTATCCACTAACTGCTGAGTTTTACAGACAAGGTGGATTGTATTGCCGGAGTCCTCAAGCAAATCCCGCTAATGCGGATGATATAAATATCGCCAAGCATCAGTTGCACTATCAGATCATACTCGGCTCCAATTCGGCCTTGCATCGAGGAATTAGTGGCATACGTATTAACTTGCTAGCCTTTCGACGAGAGTTTTATAAGTTAGATATGAGCGAAGAGACAGCGTTTATGACTGGCGATGCTTTCCACAAACCCATCACATTCTTTCTTGAACTGGCCAACGAGTTGTTCAACTATTTCTACAGTCATCATCTGCAACTGGATTGTGCTTCACGTCTACTAGATCCAGATGATTTGAATGCTCTGGAGAGCTATCAAAAAATGATATTGCCCTGCGAAGAGTTCGATGAATATTTGTTGAATAATCTCAGCTATTGCCACTGCTTGCGTCCAACGCAGCATTGCGCCCCAAAGTCAAACCCCCCAATTCTTACAATGAATACTGATAAGTTAAATGATGCTCAAAGGCGTGCAAAGATAAGTCGCTGTCGTCGTCGCATTGCCAAGATGATACGTTCAGTAGACATTTCAATTGATGATGGTGGTTTGGAAAATAGAAATACAGATTTGGAGCATGAGTTCCGCAAGAATATGCTTAGTTCGCGTTTAGCAACGCTAAGGGATTGTACTCCCGATAGAAGTACTGGACGTGAGCATGATCTTGTACAGCAAATGATCTATGCTCTGAGTCCCTCTCTAATGGGTCCCTGAGGGCTTGCTTAACTGAAGTACCTTACAACTTGAAATAATCAAAACCAACAATTTTCCTCTATCAATGCATAAATAACAAACTATTAATTACCGTGCACGTGTTTGGTTTCTCAAATAATCGCGATAACACGTCTGAAAAAACAAATTTACATGCTAATGCAACCGACAAGTTTGACGCTTTGCGGCACGCAAGTGGTGCGACTAACTACTAAAGGGCTGCAACCGTTTTAAGCAGTTGCAACCACAAAATCCGATTTGCAAACGCAAATGGAGTCCAGTGAACTGCCAGCTGCTTCAAAATGCTAACTCCTTCTTGTATGCAATGCAATTGCAAATAATGCTCCTGCAGTTAAATGGGGACGGGGGGTGTGTTGCAATAACATTTTCTTTTCCTCAGCGAGCAAGTGGTAGATTAAATTTCACTTTAGTCCGTGCTGTGCAGTTATTTATAAAGCAATTACGGCTTACAGCAAGCCGTAGCCAAAAACTTGGGCAAGAAAAGACAAGACAGAATCGCATGATAAAAAATCATGTTCAAGTAGCTTAAAATCTCTTAACATGTGAACAAATTGGCGGATTAAAGGTTATTTTCACGTAAAATTATGTGTACGAGAAATCTTGTTTAAATAAGCTCTCTAGTTTGTGAACATTGAATAAACAAAGACAGAAATTAGTTGGCCAACAAAATCGATTCAATATTAAAATTACATGTTTCTTAAGTTGGTTTCTTGTTTGATTTAATTTATCAAAGCTTAAACGCTTTAAGCTTAAACTTTAGGATGAAAGAAAAATTTTGTCCTGCGTGTTTTGAAATGTTTTGTTTGCGTTTAACCCGGTTTAAACCATATATATTAAGTTATTTAAATAATACTCACCTTTCTCTCTTTTTGTAGTTCAAAATAAGTTTGAACTTCAACTTTTAACACAATAACAATACAGAATTCTAGCTACTAAATGTTTGAAATGAAAAACTTAATAGAGCAAGCAAGCAATTAGTTTGATAAGCAGCTAACTAATTGAGCAATTGATAGTTTGTGCCACACCTCCTCAAAATGAAGTGTGTCCAAATGTTGTTCGTGCCACCAAAGACGTTGTACTTACCGATCTGGCGCCTGAAGTGATGCGCGCACTTTGGGATCTGGTTGCAGGGCGTCGACGTCTATAGCCTGGAGTGCCGCCCTCGGGCGTGGCACTGCCCGAGGGCATGTTATGGATAACCGTTTCGATGCTGGCACCCGTTGCACATATCGAGGCGCTGCGCGTCTTCTTCTGCATCCGATGATGCATGGGTGAAATGTCGTCCACCATTTTGATGCTGTTTCCAGAGTAATGTGATTCTCACTAGATATATATATTTGATTGTGGTGCTTCTTTTTGTACTCGTGCTACAATTTCAAAGTAAATAACTGCTAAAAGCTATGTGGTGGGTGTTCTTGGTTCTTTTGTTGTTGTTGTTGTTGTTTTGGTTGCACTTTTGTGTGCATAACTGAATTTGCGGTGCGCTGCAATGAAAACAATTCACAACAAAGATATATATAGAAGCATGAAAGCGCAAATGAAAAACAATACTTAAAACTTTTCAAATCAAAATTAAACATTTCTTAAAGATTTGCAGACAAACTATTTATATAATTGTATCTTGCTTGACCAGCTTTTTGTTATATAAATAAACATCGCAACAGAAAGCAACTGAAAGCAATGAAAAAATGCTGAAACTAAATGTACAATTTGTGTTACATGCAACATAATTTGCTGTGTGATTTTTCATTTCACTTTTCTTGCTATTAAAATATACTAGAACTAAACACTTGCGTCTCGTGTCTCTTGTGTTTTTGTTTCTTCCCCTTCCCTTACCGCTCGCATTTTATTTTTAACCTCTTTCGCTTCTCGCAAGCCCCACAAAACTGGGTCACACTCAGTCCGAAACGCAAAACGCACACGGTTACGTCCGTGTACTGCCCACAAAAATGGCGTGGAAAATCACGCATCCAGAAAAGGGGAGGTGTAATAAGTATGGGTTGTTTGCGGGAGGGGGGGTTAAATTGTTTCAATACTTGGTAATTGTGCAATTGGGGCTTGGTTATGCAGCATAAATTATGTTTTACATAATTACAAAATTGTTAAATTAAACATGCAACAAAAAATACATCAAATGTTTTAACATATTAAGAGCTTTGCTGAATGGCAATTACTAATAACCCAATTAAATGGAAATATGCATTTTTGAAAAAGAAATCAAGTTAATTAATAATTATAAGCAAATGTTTAGTGTATTACCATTTTGTTTGCATGTGTATTTATTCTGTTTTTAATTACACATTTTTGCAATTCTTTTTTTTGCTTTTGAATTTATTTTCCACATGTGAGAACTCTGTCTTTATTCTACTGAAAATTAATCAAGCTCATATACTAAATCCAACTAAAATAGATAAAATGAATTTAATATTAGTTTTCTTTTTTTTTTGCTAAGAAATTTGTTTATGAAACTTTTTTTCTTCTCTGAAAAATGTTATTATACATTATTAACTTTATAAGTGCGATCAGATGCCTTTGATTTTACTACTTCTACGAACCAAATGTTTCTAAACAACATTTTCTATTTTTAAACTATTCTTTTAAAGTTCAAGTTTTTTCTTTGTATTTTCTCGTGTTGTTCTTTCACGACTTTCTTTTCAAATGAACATTGTTCTTGTTTGACATTTTCTATAATGAAATTCTAGCGCAACTCCAATTATTCATGGTCTTGCGTCAGTAAGTCTTTCGTTTCGCAAATCGAATTTCATGGTGTTTGTTGTATGAACTCTTGAGAATCCAATACGCAACAGCTGATGTGTTTTGTTAGTGTTCTAGCTCGTTGCTCGAGAGTGCTTAAGTGTGTCCGTTTGTTTAATCACGTATTTCTATGTTTCTTAAAATACACATTTTATACTTTGGATATGTATGTTTTGCTTTCTTTTGCCCATGTGCTCTGATGTTTCTTGCATCATCATTCGCATTGCGTGACCATTGAAACGGAACGAGGCGCGTTCATCTGTAATCAAGTGGCAAACAATGTTGCAGCTCTGATGGAGAAAGACAGAGAGAAGGAGGTTTTAAATTGACTTAGCTTTTGTGTTGAGAGAAAGTTCTGCAGTTTAATTGACACTAATTGACATTTGCTGTCTAAAAGTGACTGCAAAACTAAACGATAACGAATACCATTTCTAAGCTACTAGCCTTAAGCCAATATTTCCTTGAGGCACAAGCAAATTGTATTAAATTACATAGCCTATGGTTATGTTGATGTAAATGTTGATGTAGGCCATCAAGTCCTCAGCATTTATGGCAATCAAAACATATTTTTAATCTATTTAGGCTCGTAGTTCCACTTAGACATTCATTATTAGCTGACCTCTCGACTCTGCTCTCCCTCTCTATCTCTATCTTTTCTCCATCTCTCTTTGCTCTTTAGTTATGCATAATCGAATTACGTTTCAAAGTTAGCTAGCTGTCAGCTGTTGGGCTCTAAGCTGTTTGTTATTCCTCCATCTTTCAGCGAGGTGCAATTTAGGGCATGCCACATCAGTTGCAAGACGCTGCTCACTGAATCTGTCACTGGCAAACATTTTAACGAGCTGCCAGCTAACCCAGTTGATTATGACCCTATTGTAATGGGCTATGCAAATACTAGGTAGGGTCAGTTATATAAATTTTGAATTAATAATAAAAACAAGGGTGGACTATTATAATAACTTAAAACATAACTCAAATAACTGGTGTCATAGAGTCGCATAAATATTAATAATACTAATTCTAATACTTAATTCTAACTCTTGACAAGTCTTAAGAAAGTTTCTCCTGAGAAATTTGTTTGCTTTATCTACTAAACATCAAAGAAATCCTATAAAATGCAATTTCTGTTGATTTTTTATCTGTTCTTGCTTTGTTCCAATACATTTTTAAAACTTTATCTTAACTTTCAGCTGATTTAAAAACATTTTTTATAGAAACGCAATTCAAAGTCAAGGCGCAGTCTTGGTCTTTAACTGCTTTTATAATTTATCTTTTGTTTCTTTTTTTCTGCAACATTTTTTAAGTAATTAACTTTTTTTGTTCTGGATGATTAAAACGTTAATAATTAACAGAGCGGACGTTATATTTGACTTGACTTTCTGGCAGCTGGTATCACATTTCAGAAGGAAACAAGTTGTCCATATTAAAGATGCTCAGCTTGGCTCAGATGAACAACAGACGCGCACACAAAGGACCCCTTAGTAAGTAGGTAAATAATGCACAAAAACTTTATGAGCGTCACATGCTGCGTATGCTTTATATAACATACAATAGAAAGAACCCTTTGGCGATACCAAAAAAACCAAACTGAGCTTGGGTCTTGCAACGATAAGCAGACAAGCAAATAAAAAAGGGTTCTTCTGTGATACTCTCAAGGCATTGTCATCTTGTGACTTAACGCTTGATTTGCCCTGTACCAAATATTCAGCGATGCATCGCAAGGCGAAGAAGACGGCAAGGAGCTGAAGTTATCATACCCTTGCCACTAGAAAATGTGTCAAGAAGGTCCTTTGGTAGTTAAGTATGAAAAGCTTTTAACCATATAAGTAAGTCTATCTGATGTGGAACTGATCTTTTCATGGATAGTTTCTAAGCAATCATCCTACAAAAATCTTTAAAAAATAAGTCAAATATTGATTAGGAAATCTACAAAATTGTATAAATACATACCCGAACCCAAAAACAGAAAATGTATCAACCAAAACTGATTCAAAATTAACTTAATAGTAGCTAGGGTATAAAAGGGATACAATTGGTAAGGTTCTGAGCAAGTAAGCCATTCAGTCGTGCATAAAACTGTTGCAGATGAAGTTGCCAATGGCAACTTGTATATTGTTCGCATTCAAATCATGCCACAGGCTCGAAAGATACAGATAACAACAATGGTCAGCTGAGGGACGCCTCTAATTGCCCGACAAAACGTTGGCTCGACTTGATTGGCCCCACAAGAGAGGAGAGAGAGAGGGGAGCAATAAAGAATTTTGCCATGCGGAAAACATATTTTGTTAGCTTTATGACGCCACATGGTGCGTTGAGGTTTTCCTCTTCAACTTTTTCGGCTCACATTTACCTAAAAACAAAAAACAAAACAAAAAACCAAACAAAGAAAACAAAAAACGACAAAAATTGTGGCGTTTTATTAACATAAATTTAATGCCAACTCAAATATGTGGGCACACACACACATGCATACGTATGTGTGTTGGTTAATCAGCCCACCTCCATCGAATTGGTAAAGGAAGTAGCAACAACAACAGCAGCAGCGGCAACAGCAGCTCATTGAAGCGGCAGCTGCCACACAACAGCAACAATTTACATACATCGTTGCACACCATTGACAGCTGTGCCCGATTCCAGTCAACTTAAGTTATCAGCAAAACATATACGTTGAGTGGGGTATATATATATGTATATATTTATTTATTGTTGTTGCTGCCGCAGATAAAGCAGACAAAAACCGATAAGTGCCGCCAGATATGTGGCCTGGTCTTCCCATGCCAAAATACCTTTGCCCAATCGAACGTTGTTGCCATGTGGTGTGTGTGTGTGTGTGTGTGTGAGCCAGAGCCTGCGACACCTGTTCACCTGTTGTCCTGCTAGGTACTAGGTACTTAGATCAACTTTGCAGTTGGCTTACTAAAATGAACATTACATTCCATGTACGAATTGCATATATATGTTTGTGATTATACATAGTTGAGATTATGTCTGTTATAGGAACAAACTTGTAGAAGCAACTAACTTGCAACTAACCTTTGACATTTAAGAATCGAAATCTGTTCAGTTTTCAAGCAACGTAAATTTTAGGCAACAGATTGCGATGCAATATATTAATATACTTTCCATGCAAATGAAAACCAAGAAAGAAACACTTTTAAAACAATTTTCACATAACAGTTTTGTTTAACTTTAAAGCTTGTTGACTGACCTAACATTCACGTACATTGTGAGACAACAACTAACTTTAAGAGCAACAATATTGTTAAAAGTTTTCAATAACTTAAGCAACATGTTTTTCTTTGCACTTAACATTCGAGCATCAACATGTCTCACACAATATATATACATGTATATATATATATATTTTCTTTTTAGTAGCACACGAGATGAGATTCTTGTTTTTGTCGTTTCACATGTTATTCATGTTGTTGTTGCCTGTGTGTTTTTGTGTTTTGGTACAAGTCGGTTCATGTTATGTTACAATGTCTTATGCCTGAACTGTTGTTGTTGTCGATTGTTTTCATTGCCCTACACTCACACAACACACACACGCGCGCGCACACACCTGAAACCACACACACATACACCTGTTGCACACTAGTGAGGAAATTAATTCCAATGGCTAGCGAGAAAAAATAAAGGGTGGAAAGAGAAAGAGAGAGAAGTTTCCTTAACAAAGACACACCCCGCAGGCATTGTTACAAAAAAAAAAGGTCAGAACGCTGTTCAGTTGCCATTTCACTTTCTCCCCACCTCTCCGCCTACCCACTATTGGCCTATTGTTGTGTTTGTGTCGTCGTCGTTTTTCATTCTATGATATTATTCTTCCTTCTAACATGCTTATTATCATTATTATTACCATTAACATTATCATTATCGTTATCGTTGCGGCTGTTCGTTAGCGGTTTGTTGCGAGCATCTGTGGCAACAATACAACACATTTTTATTACACATACGCCCCGCAGACAGCCGCAAGTTATTTGTTGCTGTCTTCTTTACTTTTGCTTTAGCTTCTTTTTTTTTTGTTTGTCATCAGCCTTATTATTATTTATTTTTTTCGCTAAACAAATTGCGATGCCCAAATAAATTTCCATGCATTTAGTTTTGACAGGCCGCGCGATGTTTGGGAAACTTAATTGCAAACGAAAATATTTAGATATATTAAGTATACGCAAAACGCCATCAAGACAAAACCAAAGACACGTGGCATGATGTATACATGCATAGATGTATACATATATGTATAGTATATAGTGTTATTCGATGTTCGTTGATCTGTTTCGGTGACATAATCACATTATTTACATTTCCCAATGGATGGCAACTTAAGCCAGTGAGATCAACACGAGCAAAGCGATATGGAAACATTGGAAAATGTGTGTAGAATTTATGGGAATATTTTTATTTTTTTTGTTGAAATAATCGTATGTGGGCGTTTGTTTTGTCTACGCGATAATTCACATTAAATGAGAGCAAGAGAGAGAGAGAGCAACGGAAAAATCGTTTTAGTTGGGAATATTGTTATATTCCTTCAGAGAAAATATCATATTTAATATTTTAACGAAATTTTTTAGTTAACCTTGACCCAAAATAAGTTATGTTTTTTATTTATTAACAATATATAAATACTTTCCTATGCGATATCTAATCTGAAAAGCTTTCTAACCTAAAAATATTGAAATGGGATTATTATTGCTATTACTTGAAGACTAGAAATCACTTTAAAAATATATTTGCAATTCAAAATAAAACTATCTCTAAATCCTATTTACCTTATTTGAAACCAACATACAAAATATCCCGCTCATAAAAAACAAAGTCAAACCCAACTCAAGTTGCAGCTTTATTTCGCTTTGTTTATGTGCTCAATAAATCGATGCGGATAAAAAGGAGCAAAGCGAAATGCCTGGGCTAAATGTTATTTTTGTCAAAGATTTTCCAAAACGCTGCACAAATCGACGAGGCAACAACAAGCAACAACAACACAATAACAACCAACAACAACAACAAGAATAATGCTCAAATTGGCGTCTGCTTAGTTTAAACTTAACGTCTTTTATGTTGATTATGACACATGTAGCTGTGGTGGGGGGGTTGTGGAGCTGAGTGTATCTCTCTTTCTCTGTCTCCATCTACTTGTTTTCTCCTTGCTGCTGTGCACATTTCAAGCAGCAGCATTCACGGCGCACAAACAACACTGAAAACGCGTCTCTTGTTTTTTTATATTTTCAATTTGACTTTGGGCTCAATGCCGTCGGGCTCCAGATGTTTACACAGCAAGCAAACGACCCACTCTCCTTCTCTCTCTCTTTCTCTCTTTCATTCGTTCTATCTGATCAATCCCACTAATAAAATGAATTGGCTTTTGTGAAATCTGTGTTAATAATGTGCGTATGTCATAATTAACTTGAGTACAAAATAAATTGGAATTTTTTTTTTCTCGCCGCACACTCATTGTGTTTGTGTTTGTATGTGTTTGTGTGTGTTTATCTATTTTCTTTATTTTTTCGAGTATTTCTTAGCATATGTTAAGAGTTCTTTGCTGCGTTTGATTTCCACACACACATCCAACTTTGTTGAGGTTAATGTCAACAATACTTTGCTTTTATTTGTTTGCTTTGCTTTGTTGGATTGTTTGCTTTGTGCGTTTGGGAAGCACCTTCAGTTACCTTTTGCCTTTTCAGAACTGATCAATTTCTGTGAATTTCCATGCTTCAAAGTCAATTCATTTTGCATATATATTGCAATTGTTGCTATTTTGACAACGCTTTAAGAAATTCAAATTTCGTGAGAATTCAACTTCAAAACTTTTCGTGGAACTTGTAAAATTCTTTGCTTATTCAAAGAGATAATCTTTTAAATATTTATGTTTACACACAAAGTATAAACAAATAAATATTTAATAAGAGGAAAGCACATTCAAATCTCTTGTCACTTTATCTTAAACGTATTTTATTTTATAATCTATTTAATGTGATTTGTTTTTCACATTTAATTTCATAAAAAGCGCTCAGATATATTGCCAGGCAACTCAGTCAGCGATTGTTTTTCTCAAAAAGAAAGAGAAAGACAGTGAAAGAGAAAGAGAAAGAAAAGGAACTTACATGTGTTTTTTAAAATTGCATTTGTTACTCCCTCAGCGTGGATATGCTGTCAGTTTAAATGGTTTATCGATTAAAATGGATTAGTTGGTTTGTTGTAGTTGTTGTTGTTGTGTGCAGTGGTTTCTAGCCATGTTGCTTATATATATTTTTATGGTCAACCGCTAAGCCTCGCGGGAACTGGCAACCCATACCAATTATGCATTTTGCGGCCAAGTTAAAACTGTAGCAGAAAAACTAATGGAAAAATGGAACAAACTGTGGCAAATAGTAGATGCCGTCCATTGGGCGCCTTAGAAAAATATATATATTTGCCAGATATAAAATGGCAAAGGGCCAGAAAGTTAAGATGCATAAATAAATATTAGACATATATATATATATAGCAAACAAACATAAATATGCATCCAAAATAAAGTAGAACTTTGTGTGTTTGTGTAAAACAAATTTATTTCAAGTTGCAAACTGCAGAAATTTGTATCTAAAAAAATGCAATTTTATCGTGTTTGCGCCATGTGAACTTTTTACAATGATGCAAATAAAATATCCTGTCTAGTGTGTACTTCTTTGCCACAATCTCCTGCGGCTTCCTAGAGGCTGTGTGTAGGAGGAAATTGTTAAAGTCTTCGCCTCAGTCACGTTCTACACAGAGTCGAGAGCTTCCTTACTTAAAACTTATACAGACACAACTACACATACAAACAACTACACATAACAACAGGCAGGCAGGCAGGCAGGCACTGCAAACATAGTTCAAAGTGAAGCTATGGAACCTGTCATACACAAAATGTCGTCACGCCCAGGCGAGCAATAATCCAGAGATGGGCAAGGAGTCAGTTACACACAGAGAAAAAGAGTGTGTGTGTGGGAAGGGAGAAGTTAGTGGTAACAGGCAGGCAGTGTCAACTATAAAAGCCAACAGCCCAACATTTAAGAGTGCTTGAGGTGTGAATGAACGACTATAAGATATCCTTTATCTAAATGTTCGGTGCCTGGAGAAACTTTTTAAGACAGCTTTTCGCCTAAGATATCTTCCACGTTTCTTGAACGATTGAATTTGGTTTTTATTGTTATCGATAACATGTGCTTAACGTTAACGCAAAGAGTTATCGATAGTTCGATAACAGCTTGTGCTTCTTATGTTTTAAATTCCATTTATGGAGTCTCAAGCTTCTTCTCCTTTCTGGTAGAAACGCTTTCCTATATTAAAAGATCTGTTTAATCAGTTCCTTGCCAAAAAAAAGACTATAATAACCCCATTTTGTCGATTTTCAACGTATGTATCAAGGGTATGGTTGAAACCGCGGTGGCTGCATTTTGGGGCAACACAATGTCGCGAAAATCGAGTAGCAGGCTAGAAAATTCCCACACAGCTCACGTTACATAACCCAGCTCCCTCTCCTCCTACCTGTCAGTGGCCTCCTTTGCATGGGCAGCTTCTACATCGCGTTGCAGTGTTGAGGCTTTTAGTGTCTGCCTTGGAACAAGGTTGGGTAACAACAACAAAGAACAACAAACATGTGTTTGGGTAGCAGGACCAAAAGCAAAACTACTGCTGTTGGCCAGGCTTAAAACTTGTGTATACCTGTTGTAAGCCCGCTTTGTGGCCAAATGCAGATTTTAATTGAATCGGAAACTTTTTGAGGGAGCGAATAATTTTGAATGCCAAGAGCAAAATGCATGCAAATTTCATTATTAGTGGCTCAATTGGCTTGCCCAAATGGAATTAGTTGGCAAATTTGATTTGACATAAAAGCGAACTTTACTTGCCACAAAAGACAACCCCCTCCCTTATCTGAAATCCGTGGTTTTAGTGGTGCAGCACGCTTTGGTTATTGCGTGGGCGTGGTCGCTGTGTGGTTTCGTTCGTTGCTTCGATGCTTGCGGCCATGTTCCGAGTCGCGTGCCAATTGCCATTTTAGTATAATTGGCAAAGCATACCGAACGAATGCCTTCCCCCCCAAAACCCCCCACTCACAAGCAAATGAGCGTAACAAATGCGACTCAAATGACGCAGTGCAGCAGTTTATTTTGTTGTTGTTGTGATTGGGAATTGTAATTGTGGTGTCAACGTGCGGAAATCTGAGTGTCTGTTGGACAGCCTTTGTTGATTAAGCCAGGGACTTAGCTTGCTTGCTAGCTGACTTTGCCCCAAGGGGAATTTTGTTTATGTTTGTTTAGCTTTAAAGTTTCTGTTTTCTCGCTTTTCTCCATGGCAATTTAATGAGCTTAGATAGTTCAAGTGTCAAAGGCATATTTATTAGTCTGTTTGACGTTTAAACTTAATATTATGTCTAATAAGATTTATATTTATAATTTTTGCAAAGTGTAAAGTGAAACTATGGTTCGTTTATAATTGTGCATAAAAACATTTTTGAATATATTTTTTGAGTGAAAATTAAACCTCTTTTCATTTGAAATCTTAGTATACTTCAAGGCCTAACTTCTTAACAATTATGTTAAGTGCTTGATCTAACCAATGAGAAAGATATAACTAATAAATAATAATAAATATTTTCATTCTCATTGATTTACTCTTAACTGAAATCAAATTCATGCCACTCAACATGCTGTTAACTATAACATTCATAAGAATCTTATTACTGTGAAGTCCTGTTTAAAAGTTTGTTATTTAAATTATAATAGTTATGTTTTATTAAAAAGCATTTATATTATAATAAACACGATTGTACTAGATATAAAACGCAATAATCACACAATCCCTTTTCAACTGTTTCTATATGTAAGAATGAGACAGTGATGAAGGACAACAAGGATGACGAGAATAAAAGTGAAAATCAACGATAACATTTCACATTAAATGCTCCGGTTCCTTTTTAACATGACGGAAATGCAACACACTTTATGGCCAAGGAGATAACGTTGCTGTTAAAAAAGAAGTTGACGTCGTAACCATGTAAAATAAATTATATAAAGTGAACTCTGCTTTTAAAGAGTAGTTACCAATAAAGAAAATAACGAAATACAAAAGCTTTTATTGCAACTAAAAATGTAGATAGAGCTCACTGTTAAAATTAACATAAAATGATCGTTAACAGCAAACCTTAACATTATATGAGGATCTCAACCTTTACCTTCATGTTAACTAACATTCTTAGGCAATGCCCAATGACTATGTAATACTACATACTAGATTACAATGACTATGTAATACTACATACTAGATTACATAGTCATTGGGCAATGCCAATCATCAACGAGTCCCAAATAAACAATTTTTAATAATCTTCTTATCCAATCGACATAAAAAACAACACTCAAATTCCTTTGCACCTCAACGCCTTAGCAATGTTTGACTAGGTTTTTCCCTGCTGAGTTTGTTTGTTTTTTTTTCTTTCAAAATGTATTAAAATTGATTGCAATTGAGGCATTTGCTTTGGGTCTTGCTCTGTGAAGTTGCTGTCAAGTGGTTTATGGCACCCGAAGGAATGTGAAATGCTTTACAACACCGAAATAATCATTGCGAAATGTATTTATTTACTTGGCATTCTGGCTGGTGCGGAGCGTAGCGTAAAACAAGCTCCAAATTCCAGCCTTTCAAAACATTGGCAATAAACTCGGATGCCCATGTCCTCGAATATTTAATGTTTCAAGTTTTCCACTGGGCATGGCCTAAAAACAAAGCACAATCAAATGGAGAGAGGCGAACATTCCCTTTCCTTTCCCTTTCGCTCATTCTCATTTACGATGCGTATTCGATGAAGGTCTTGAGGGCCTGATTATCCCAAAAATCAGCAAATGAATTTAAGCGGTAAATTGGATAAGCATGCACCAAACAAAAAAAAATCGGGTGCGTGTGTGTTAAAAGAAGGAAAATCGCATTTTCAACGAAAACAAACAGAAAAGAAATCAAAATTCCTTGAATAACTTTTTTTTTGTAACACTTTTCTTAAGTTAACAAAGAAGAACAAAGACGAAAGTTATTGAAAAAATAAACCAACCTGTTTTTTAGCCTTTTGTTTCAGTTAATAAGCTTCGCCGTTTGGCTGGTCAATATCCATAGGAAATTAAGGAACAATAACAACAACGACGAGAAAAAAAAGAGAAATTAACCGGAGGAAATGTTAATGTGCCCACGGAGCGGCCTTTCCTTTCCTTTCCTTCTGGTTTTTTTTTGTATTTGGTCGATAATTTGTATTAACACACGCACACTAATACACACTGTATCACCTGGTATATAGCAAGATATTTATGCACTTGTTGTATTTCTATATATTTTTTATCATTATTATTTAGGTATATTTTTTGGTATCACGAGAAATGTAGAAAACTTAATGAATATCAAAGGATTTTTTTTGTTTTGGTTTTAAAAATTACTAAAACTATTTATTTTGAATATTTTTGATATCTTTTGATTTGGTTTTAGTTGTAAATATTTTTTTTTTATGTTTTTAAGGTTGATTTTTTTTTTAGAAATTTCTTTCTATAGATTAATGGAAATATTTTTTATTTTTTTGAATATTTTTCACAAAGTTTTGTGGCCTATTTTTTTTTTGTCGTTTGGCGCGAAAGGCCAATGTCCGATTATTTTTTTGATTTTGTGTGTTTGTTTTTGTTGTACCGTTACGTTTTACGCACGTTCCGATTTGTTCGCGTCCGTTTCGTGCAAGCGCCGTCGAGTGTTTGATGTGAATGAATTTAGCCAACTAGCCGAAAGAGACTGAACGCGTTCGTTTAGTTGCAACATGTTCGATGACGACACCGAAAAGCTCCTTTTTGGCTCTAGTCCCGGCGAAGACGTCATCGTTAAAAGCTAAAGCTTTCTGGAGCTTGCCGATTGTTTGGTTTTTGGCTTATTGCTGCTGTTGCGTTTATTGCTTAGGCTGTTGTAACTATTACAGCTACTGTTCATTATTGTTGTTGTTGTTGTTGTTGTTTGTGTGTTTTTTGTTGATGGCAACTGCAACTGTTTGTTACAGCTGCTAAAGCATTTATCTTTATTCTTTTCGTTGTTGTGCAGCTTTTTGCTTTTGTGATTGTTGTTGTTGTCGTTGTTCGTTGGCCTGTTTATGAGCCAAAAAAGATAGCTGACAGGCATTTATTATTTATATACATATATACACACGTATTACATACATACAACATACATACTGCATACTACATATGTTCGCATTCTTTTATATATTTGTTTATTAGTTGCTGCTCTCTGGGATTAACCATTGCTCATAGCAATATTTTTTTGCTTTTGATATCTATTTTGTTGAGTTTCCCATACATATATATATATATAAATTTATGTGCTATATATATTTAGCATCATTTGCACGTTGCTATCTAGCTATTAGTGCGCATTACTCATACGCCATGTAATCAGCGACCCAAATCTAAAGTGTTGCACATATGTTAATGCAGTTGTTAACTGAACTTTCTTCCGTTTTTTTTTTAATGTGCCACAAACACGAATTACTTAACAGGGCTAAATACCGCTGCTAACTGCAAAGAAAATGTGATTTTAAGTGGGCTTAAAAGCAAACAACTAAATACTATAATGGCCTATATTCCAAAGTGTACTTTGAATAGTTTTTGTGCTTAATGCATCGATTTCCAGCTTGTTAGATTTTAAGATGGGTTTTTGGGTCATTTTCTGCGCACATCTACAACCCTTAACCGTTTTTCGACCCTTTTCAACACTGTTCGTGTACTTTTTTTCATATAAGTAGTCATTTTCAACCCATATTATATCAAAAAGCGAAAAAATTACATCCCTATGTCTAACCGTTTGATCCCTGCGCTGATAGCAATCTATCAGTTGGATATATCTTATTGATTTCAAAGGTAACATTCTCGAAAATACTTAAACAAGCTTTCCGAATATATTTTTTATGCCTCAATCATCAACTTCAAAACAATCCAAACAGTTTTTTGTATATTTTAATTATTTAATAACATTTCACAAGATTTGAAATCTTAAGCTTCGAATTCTTAAGTGGTTTTTGCTGCCAACAAATTATATTTAAAATGGCAAACTGAAACTCATTTAGCAAACAATGCAACAGCAACAGCCACAAAAAGCCGCAAAAGATGGCAACTTGTGATTAATCACAGCGTGAAGCTTTTGGCGTTACGTATACGCCATGTGGTGCGTCCAGTAGCATGCAACAATATGTCAAATTCTATTATGATTGAGCATGCGAAAGTGGCGGATTGTTATGTGTGTGTGTGTGTGGCATGTTGCTTGTGGCATGTTGCTTGTGGCATGTAAGCAAACCAAAACTTGACAATAAGTCAAACGCTGTCAGGACTCTTGCCCCAAGAGCAAGCAAGGATTCGAGGCAGCTAGAGAGAAAGGGGCGGATTGAGGTGTGGTACGTGTGGAAATGCCTGACGCATATCTTATCAAAGTGTTTGCGATTCCATGGCAATGTTCTATGTATGTGTGCGTGTGTGTGTGTGTGTGTATCTCATATTATCATAGGCCATGATTTATTTATAGGCCAAACCCAGGTGATGGCCCTTTGCCAGACAGCAGACCCTTATTGTACATTCTGATACCCTGTATAAGCAAACAACTGATAGAAGAGGGTAGTTTCGACTTTTCTAAAAGGTATGTAACAATCAGAAAGAGATTTAATAGAGCTTTCCTTAAAGTCAAAGAAATATTTAACTAAATCCAACAAACCAAAACAAGTCAATACAAGTTTATATATAAAGTTTCAACACACTTGAAAAAAACAAACCAAAATCGAACTTGAAATCCTTTCTTTAAGAAACGATAAGCACTGAAAATCTTAAAGCTAAAGCTGCTAAAACCTTTCCCATTCAATACCAAAACGAACTGCTTACAGGGTATTTGCCTAGTCAGTCATTGAAAGTAAACTTCTCTTCTGTTTGTCTAGCTGGATTTTTTTGTTTTTTGTTTTTGTGACTTTAGGTGAAAAGTTGGGTATAAAAGCTGTCAATTGATTTACTTGACCCACATGCCAGACGTTTTAGCTGTTTTTCCTACATATTCCTGCTTGGTGTTTTTGGCCAAGTTTGCGATCAATATTTGCCAGTTATAAAACACACATTAGCATAGCTTTTGGTTGTTATTCGAGGCGCGATAAAGTATCTAAAAGGGGATTTCCGTGTTGACCTTCTTTTTGGCTGTTGGCTTTCAATCTCGATTTAAGCCGTTTTAATTGTTGGCTATTTTGGCCACTTTGATGGCCAATTCAATTGTTTTGGCCGTCCAGATTTTCATTTTGAGCGCAAATTAAATTTATGTTAATGTTAGAACACAAACTTTTTAATTAAGCCAACTTTTTACGCTTTGAGCCTTTGAGCTGAACAAGCAGCTAAACAAAAGTTCCCCCCCCCCCTCACCCCCACTCCATCACCATCATTCGTAAAATTCGCGTTCATCGTTTAATCTATGTAAATGTATTACGCACCTGTTGGCAAACAGATGCAGAATTCCCCCCCCCCCCCCCCCACCTCTCACCCGCAGATCCTGCTCGTTCGAATTAATTGAAAGCCGTGGCAACAAAGTCGGTTTACCGCCAACTTTAATGAGAAACGAAACAAAGACAGAGTGCGAGAGAGACAGAGAGTATGTAATGAAAATGTCTCTGAAAATCTCAGCTGAAAATTTCGATTGCAAAAGTAAAACGCGACGTTTTTTTTTATTTATTCGCTGCGGTTTCCCTGTTTCCATTTGGAGGTGGAAAAACAGTTGGTTTGTTGGCGGTTGAGGAGATTGGGGGGGTGGAGGGGATTTGTAGAAATGTGTAAGCTTTTTTTTTGGTGTTTTGTGGGCGACCAAAAAGTGCCTTATTTAAGCCGCAAGACACTCGAACAATAAAATGATGAAATTATGGCATAAAATTAACGAAATCATGCAAAAGACAAGGCGAAATACATACATACATATACATTCACATATGTATATATGTATATACGCTTCGTGAATTAATGACAAAAGCTCTACAGTTGGTTTTTGTGGAATGTGGAATGTGGCTAAGTTCTAACCACAACAGCTAACTAAATTGTGGTGTATAAATAATATCATAAGGTATATGAAAAATTTGGGCATACCTAAGAAAGTTAATCGAAACTTGTTAAAGCTTATATGCTTAAAAGTTATAATTAGTATCGAAGAAAAGCAAGCTTTATGCTTTAAATCACCTTTAAAGATCTAACAAAATTCTTGTTATATACAATAGGGTAAAGTTTTGAAAGCAAATCAAAGCTTCATTGCACATTTAAATCGTGAAATGAAATGAAAGCTTATTGCAATGAAGAAACAATACAAAAATTAGCTTTAAAGCTCTTGAAAACTTTAAGCGAGCTTTTATGACTTAAGCGAAAATAGTTAGGCGAAAGTACTTAAGCTCATTAAAAGTAATTCTTTTGAGGAACAAATTAATTTAAGAAGAAGAAGCTTTATATTTTTAATTTTAAAAAACAATTAAGTTTGAAAGCTTTAAGTAAATGTATTATATATAAAAAAAAAATAATAGTAAGCTGTCTTGACTTAATCCCATTTTTTAAAATTTATACAATTTTTAATCATTTTTTCAAATCTCGACTTAATGCAAGCTTCCTTTCTAATTAACTTTTCCATATAAATTTTTTTTTTAACAAATTTTATAAGTAGATATATTCACATACTTTGCTAAAGCTTCCTTGCTGATTAAATTTATTATGTAAATTTAAATTCAAGCACACTTCGAAGCTCTAAGCTGCTTTTCCGCTAACTTGAGCCTGCTTTGTTCTACTCACTTCAATTTTGTTATTGGCTTGATTTGTGTTTTAAGGAGAGGCACACATGTCAAACTAACACATACGTCTTTAATATACATGCGCATATGCTTGTATGTGTGAAGGAGTAAGCAGACATCAACAGGTTGTCATACTCAACACACTCTCCCACTCTCGCACTCACCACCACTCTCAAACTGTACAACGCACTCTAACTGTCACACTCTGCCTGCCTTCGTATCTATCTGACTATGATTTTTGCGTGCGTGCTTGAAAGCGTGCGTGTGTGCGTGTTGTATCAGGCAATGTTAAAAGCCGACGCTGCGCTGATTGAATAAAAATTTCATTAAACGCACATTTGTTATGGGACGCTGGAAGCAGAAGCTGAAGCTGAAGCAGCTGAAGCTAAACCACTCGAGACTAAAGAATAGAGCTTAGGGAAAGAGACAGAGAGAGTGTGTGTGCCTGGAGGCCTGCAACTGACGAAGGATCCACAGTGCTTCCTAGCCCTCTCTACTATAGCAATTGCGTCTGCTTGCTTGTTTCGGCATCTTTGCTGCCGTTTATTTTAATTGCCGGCATTAGGCGTCTGCTGATGGACCATAAAAACGCTTCCAGCTAAAGGGAGAGAATGAGTGGTGGAGTTTCCCGAGGGAAGGCGTGAGGAGAGTTAGAAAGCAGGACTATCAAAGCTTTGCGCTGGATTTCATTTTTTGTAGCCGCAATTTTTTTTTTCTTCCTTTCTTTTTGTTTTATGTTTTCGCTTCCGCATCATTTCCGGTTGAGTGAGAGAGAAAGAGAGATGGGTAGGCTTTCAGCGAGTTGTTGGATGGGGGGGAAAGGGAAAGGAAGGGCAATTGCCATTCACAATTTTTGTGGTTTTGCTTATTCGGTTGTTAAATCGCTTTTATGACGAAATTTTTGCTGACTTTTTTTTTGTAGCTTATTTGCGGTTGATATATGTTCACATGTGTGTGTGTGTGTTTTGGGATAATTTGACGGATTTATGCACCTTTTTGTCAGACTTGCAGTCGTTAAGCAAGTCATTGCGGCAGTTTAAGAGGCACTGAATGAGGCTTGCTAATCTGATTTTAAGACCTTTTTACAACATCTGGCAGTAATGTATGCAGGAAAATAAACAAAATTGCGATAAGGTGTAATTAACAATTTATTGCACGCGTGAATCGAATCTTTTGAAAATAAAATTAAGCTGGAACGTGTGCGGAATAGGAACTGGTTCAAGGCATGCGCGAATAGGAGCAGAACGGACGCAAAATGCTAGGTTGCATGGTAGTTTTTGCACTGCTTAAGTAAAGCAGTGTGTAAGTGTATTAAAAACTGCTTGTAGCATAGACACAGTGGTATTTAAACTTGCCAGCTGTTTTCAAACTGTAAATAATTTATGGCATTCCAGCTTGCACCATCCGGCGACTACTGTTTGAATTCCAAAACAAAATGGCAATTATTTTTGGAATTGGAACGCAAGTGAAATGAAAATATACCTAATTAACTACAGCAGCCTTAATAAGAGCCACTTGATTACTTTATATACACAACCTGCCAAGCTTAATGTAAAAATAAGTACACTTAACAACATCATTAAGCGCAGCGTACAAAGCACTGAGCGTTGTTGGCATGACTACACTGTTGTGTACTCACCTTAAGCAAACAACAACACCCACTCACACACAAACACTCACACACACACACGAACAAAGCGATTGTCTGTGCAGAGAGCACTCAGCTAATTTCCAGGCACTCAAAACACTGTCGCGACTAGATAACGGCAGGTAAACACCAGCACAGCGGGTCGTTGCGGGGCAGCACACTGAGCGCAAGAGCGTAGTACTTGAGAGAGAGAGAGAGAGTGTGTGTGGGAGAGCAGTGCGCGCAAGCTGAGCGCGGCGTCACAGGTAAAAATGCAAAAGTATTCTTGACTGTAACGAACTTTTGCCGATCGACGTTGAGTGAACAAGTGCGCAGGTGCGAGCGAGACGCGCTGTTTAACAGAGAGAGATGTCAGCATGCCAAGCGCAAGCCGTTGTCAGAGCTGGAGTTTGAGAGAGTCAGAGAGAGAGAGAGAGCGGCCCAAAACTCTAAAGCCATTACGGCAAGCGAGCGTCAGTTGTTCAGCGCATTTACCTGTCTGCAGACGTGTTTTCCCAACGCCGAAGAAACTGTTGAACGTTGCGTCTCCGTTCAAGTTTGAGTGTGTGTGTTTGTGTATGTGTCGCCGCTCTTTACTGTTTTGCCCTTGTATAAGTGTTATTTTTGTGTATTTGTGTGTTTGTGTATATATATTCAATTAATTATAAAAGCAGCAGCAAGAAAAAGGCCGCCGTCTCAATGTGAATTTAATGAGCGTCGTCCAGCAAAAAGAATGCAAAAATACTTAAGTAGCTGCGTGATAAAGCAAAAGTGAAAAAGTTACGTTAAGTGCAGCAAAAGAATAATCATAATAAACGCAGCAAAACCAACAACAACAGCAACAAAAACGGAATCCACAGCACCGCAAGGTGCAGACAAGGTGAGCAAAAGATGAGCGTCGAACTTGAAAGCACACACATACAAACATACATACATACGTACGTACATGTAAACGGCTACAAAAATTCGACAGCGAAAAATATTTAATGAGCGTGGCCTGCCGTGAGTTTTTTCTGCCTGTATGCCTCTGTGTGTGTGTGTGTGTGTGTGAGCTACAATGGAAATTGCACTTGAAAAACAAGGCAGCAGAGGAGCCAGGCATCTAGCATAGAAAAATCAGTTTACAAAACGGTATAAACGTGATTCTTTTTCCGCACGCCATCACCATTATTTGCCCACCACCTCTCGTGCCTCTCTCCGCGCCTCTTGCTCTTGCTCTAACTCTCTTACTGTACATGGTCTGTGTGTGATTATTTATTCTTCTTCTTCATCATCTTCTTCTTCTTGTTCTTGAATGCACCACTCAAGTGGGCAGCATTAACAACAAAAATAACAACAACTACGATGCTCATGTCGCCAATTGGCGGCTGCAAACTGTACGAGAGAAAAAATATATATATGTACATATATGTATGTACGTTAGTATATATTTTTTGGTCAGCTTCAGTTTCCAAGTGTGGAAGCCAAGCCCCAATAGCGCAAGAAATGAAGCGTGGCGCAGTCGCAACACCAACAACAGCAACAACAAAAACGCAAATCTGGCGCAATTGAGCGCGAATGCCAAACCAGAAAAACAAGCAACAACAATAACGACAGTTCTCTGCCGCTGTCGCTGCCTCTACTTCTGCTGCTGCATAGATTGCCGGCCAGTGGCTTCCAGTTACGACAACAACAACAACAACAGAAACAGCGTTCAACTAAGTCAACGCTTTCGTCTTTTCACTGAATGAGCCACATTCCGGTTTAACTTCCACACACAGTCCACAAAAGCATCCCCAAAACCCACACACATTCTCTTACACACATACACACTCACGCAGCTTCACAACGCAGCAGCAGCAGCCCGAGCTCAAAAACATGTTCCAAGCCATGCTTTTGAGCAATAACAAACAGCAACAACAACAACAAGAGAGCTTTAAAAAGTTACAGGGCAAGTTTTTCGTACTTTGTCGTGCGACGACTGCGGCTGCGCCTGTGACGAAGTTGCGCCGACGCTACATTCCAATTACAGCGTCGACTGCGACGCGACGCGATGCGACGCGACGCAAACGTTGGCGTTGACAATAACAGGAATGCTAGGCAAAGCAGTTACAACAACAACAACAACGGCGCGTCATTTCAACTTTGGTTGTTTGTTTCGCCTGTTTTTGTTGTTCTTTAGGTTTTATTTTAGAAATTCCAGCGCATGGGCAGCGCAGTAGGCGTCAACGTCAGCATCGTCAGCATCGCAACGAAAACGAAAAGTGCGAAAAGTGATGCATTGAAACGAACTTTAAGCACACAAACACACACACATACACAGATCAAGCTGTGTTGATTGGAAGTTGAACGCAGTTGGGATAATCTCTCTCCTTGACTAACTTTTTATTTTTTTTTCTCTCCCACAATTTCTTTACCAAAAAAACAAAAAAAAGAAGAAGAAGAGTTGATGAACCTGCACGTTTCGTTTTTTTTTTATGTATATCGCTGCATGTAATGTGAGGTCAGTAACTCTTTTGTTGTAGCCCCAAACACACACACACACACACACACATTCATCACGCTCCGTTTGAGCTGGGTTCCAGTTTGGGTTCGAGTTCGAGTTGAGTTTAGTCGTGAGAATAGTTTGCCGTTTATGACGTCACAGCGTTTGACGGCTTTGCGGTTTAATGAACTCAACTTTTTTTTTTTTGGCAATTGTTTTTTGTTTGTTGCTTTTTGTGGTGCAATTGATATAGAGAGAGGGAGAGGGAGAGCGAGGGAGAGATCAAGATCCGGTGTTTCTTTTTTTTACCCTATCTCACATTTAAAATTCTTTTGAGAACCTCTTTTTCATCGTGTGAAATTTGAATTTTTTGACTTTTGCTATTTTTGTGTTTTTGGACGAACAATGAATTAAATTTATTTCAAAAATATACGAAATAAAAGACATAAAGTAAAGTTAGTTTTTATATGCACCTGTGGTGAATTTTGTGAACTTAATTATAATTAACGGTGAGGTAAAAGTTTTATTTTTTTTTTGGGCAGCTATCAAAACTTTAACTAAGTACACCTTAAGTACACCTTGCCTTGCCCCAAACTTTTGTTTATATATTTTTAGTTCAACTATCTTGTTGTTGTTGTTGTTTTTTGGAAATTCCCTTTGGCATTTTGGGTTTTAAAATCGCTGCCAAAACTCAATTGAAAATTGGCTCAAAACCGAACGAAAAAAGCCGCTGCTGCTGTTGCCACAAAATAGACAGACGCCAACAACAACAGCAACAGCGAAAATAAAGAAGAAAGACATATCAACAAAAAAAATAAAATAAAGCCACATGCTGTGAATTCTAATGAGGACGAAACGGAATAAAAGTTTTTTGGTTTTTTGGTTTTTTGGCCTGGCAGGCAAATGAAACTGAAAATGAAACTGAAACAGAAACTAAAAGTCAAACCTCAACATCAAGGCGTGGCAAGTCGAAACGCCCACAAAACTTTTCGCTCCTCAGTTGACAGTCCTGTTTAATTTGTTTTTTTTTTCGTTAAGGATGAGGGGGGGGGGGGAGTGGGGTTAGAATGTTTTTTGCCAATTTGCTAACATGTTGGCCAAGTTTTAAACGAAGCGTGCGAGATTTTATTTAACGCGTTGCTGCCCTCAAAAAGTTGGCTTTCATGGGTTCTTTTTTTTTTGAGCCTAGATTACATATGAACTGGGCCCAAAGCACCAACACACACACACACACACACACATATACAACAACTAGTTGCGCGTGACTATATAAAGCTGCGCCCAGTTACCCTCTACCCCTTATCACCCCTTTTTCCATACTCTGCATTCCCTGGCGTTTCAATTTTCCACTGCAAAAAAAAACGTTCTCTCATTTTGTGTTGTTGTTGTTCTTGTTGTTGTTTGCGTTCAACTTTGGCCATATGTGCAGGTAGGGGTTTACGAGGGAGGGGGGAGGAAGGGTGTGTGTGTGTGTTTGTAGGTGTTTGGTTAGTTGGGGCATGCCACACATGTACTTATACATATGTAAGTACAATCATTATACGAATCTCTTGTCCCATATGAAACCACATAAAGATATATATCTATAAATATTAAATGCGGCATGCTTGATTTTAATGCTCGCAACGAAGGGTATTATATCCTTGAATTGAGGTGTGAAAAGCTTAAGAAAATCAATACTTACTTACTTTTAGTAAGCAACATTAAATTAAAGTTAAACTTGAAGTTCGAATATTTATTCTAAACAGCAAAAATGCTATCAAAATAATTGTAGTGTTAAAAGTTGTTACGAAAGGTTTTTGAAGATCAAAAGATTCAAGAAAATATTCAAGAAATCGTTAATAATTATAATTAAATTGATAATAATAATGAATCTATTCAAAGGTCATACAATATTAGGAATTCGTTAAGTTTCTCTAAAGCAAAAAAAATTTGTAGCTAAATATTTTATGGATTTATTAGTTGGTTCAGTTAACAAAGTTGTTCAAGGACATTTAAGCTTCGGTTTTCCTTCAATATCTTTATATCTTTTTTCTGGCTCGTACACACACACACACACATAGATAGAGCGAGCATGTGTGTGTGTGTGTGTTTGATAGCGTTTGGTTTTTATGTCTTTTGTGAAATTTTATTTAATTTTTGAATCTTTTATGAAAAAGTTTAATATTTGTTTTTCATGCTTGCGATTTGCATAATTTAAGCAAAAATACTCAACGATGAAAAGAGAAAAGGCAGAAGGGGGGAGGGGGGGATAGAGGGGCAAGGACACACACACACACACACACACTCCATTTGGCCTCGTTTTTGCTCCTTTGCTGGCAAACATATATACCTGCTGGCTACAGCACTTGCTAGGGTAAGGGGAAGAGAGAAGGGGAGAGAGAGGGGGGTGGGGGGTGGGGGTAGCCTGAGGCAATGTCTGCCTTGACTGCGATATATTTTATGAATGCAAATCCCTGTTCATACGGATTTGGTTTACTTACATCCATGCGGACGCGGCTTACACACACACACACACACACACACATGAAGTGCAATTTGTATGTGTGTTTCAGTTTTTCATACATTCATTTTCATTCATATCGCAGTTTCATTCATGCACACAAAAACAAATACAAATACAAAAGAGAAGAGGCAAAAAAAATAAACTGAACGAAATATTTATTATTATTATGTCTGTGTTATAGAGAACAAACACACTGCCCCCACCATCCCCCTCTCTCTCTCTCTCTCTCTCTCTCTCACCCTCCACCACCCAACACCACTTCTCATCCTTCTGTGTGGCTTTTGTATGCTTCTTGGCCCAGTTCTTCCCCTTCTTCTTGCTCTCGTACATTTTTATTTATTTTTATTATTGTGCAGTCGCGAGCTTAAATGCGCTTTACAAATATTTATACGCCTGCCAACTTGCGTTAAACATTGCCAAACCACCAAAGAAAAAGCGAAACACACACACTCCTCAGACACCCCCTTCCCTTTGCGCACACACACACTCCGTTATGCAAATTTTGGTTGAGATCATCTTGTTGTGCTCCCATTTTTATGAGCGTTAAACCAAATCAAAGTTTTATGTTCACTGGATTATGCAGTGACAAAAGAGTTGGCTTTCTGACACGCCCACCACCACTAACACTCACACACACACACACACACACACACACACTTATATGTAAGTGCTTAGGAATTTCATTTTCACTGACATCGCAATTTTAGTTTTTTATCTTTATCTTTTTTTTATACCCTGAATGGGTATAATGAAGTTGTGCAAAAGTATGTAACAGGCAGAAGGAAGCATCTCCGACCCCATAAAGTATATATATTCTTGATCAGCATCAACAGTCGAGCCGATATAGCCATGTCCGTCCGTCCGTCTGTCCGTCTGTCTGTGTGTATGTATGAACGCGTCGATCTCAGAAACTATAAGAGCTAGATCCTCCAGATTTGGAACTTAGGCTCGCTCAATCCATAGGCAGTACAAGTTTGTTTTCGATTTTCGATCTTGAATTTCGAAAACGTTTAGACAGCATTTTAAACAATAAGCAAAATAATGATAATCTGTGAAAATTTTGATTGAAATCGGTTAAGAAACACCGGAGATATGGAACATTGAAGTTCTGTATGCAGTATGCAGTATGCGCATACTCACACATACACACACACACATACTTGCAAGCACTGACTGTAAGCGTAAAGTTTAGGGATCAGGGTATCGTCTAATCGGGATTTCTCGATCTCGACTAGAGCCTTCTTACTTGTTAATTAACAAGAAGCAGCACGAAAACAACTTTTGTGATAAGTTGCATTGAATTGTTGTTTATTCAGTAATAATAATATATATTACTATATATATATAGAGGTATCCAGGTTTCCATCTCCCAACAATGCTGCACTCTGCAGCTTGCCAAATCTAACGGCCCTTTCGTTGGGTCGTTTCCAACGATATAAGACACTGGACACAATCACGATCAGCATTATTACCTGCATGAGTATCCACATGAAATGTGCAGGATTCGTGCTGCTTAGCTTAGGTGTTGTTGCATCTTCTTCGGTTGGTCGCTCTTCAGAAACGCATGTGCCTAAATAATCCGGACAACAGTTTTCCAAATCCACACACTGTTCATCACAGCCACAGGATTTGATCAGTTTGCCATCTGAGCGTTTGAAATCCGTTTTTGGTGAAGCCTCACCGCAACGCTGACTGCAGTTCATCATGTCAAAGGTAACCGGTTCGAGAGTCTCGTCTGATGGCACCTCTGTTGTCGTTATATAGCCCATCACACCATCACACTCTCTGCCCCCCGTCGTCATCAAACGCACATCATCGATGGCAATATCACTTAAATGTTGATCAGCATTCGTAGCCGTGAAAACCACTTGAAAATTGTCCGGCACTTCATTGATTCTGAAAGTGTGCTCCAACCATTGGGTGCCCTGACTGCCAGACACTTGAAATTTTGTGAAACTGAAGAAAGAAAATAACAAAAGATTAGCTAAAATTTTCCAAAAACTTTTTCCAAGCATATGCTCATACTTACTTCTTGCGATGTTGCCACATTTGCTCTACACGCATCCTATGTGGTTTGACAGACACAACCAGATCCCCTACACCCGATCCATACATAAAGTAATGGAATTTGAAACAGCAAGCGGTTTTTAGACACAATTCACGCGCATAAATAGGCGATAGCAAATGATGAGCGCCACTTGCATTGTTTGTACTCTGCATTAGCATAAAGTGTCCATCGTAGCTATGCTGCAGAGTGTGATCGTGTCGTGGTCCCGTGTCATACGATAGAAAACTTCCCGCGGTGGCAACATGACGCCAGGGTTGTGTCGCAGACGTTTTTGGCACCCAGCCGCACAGATCTTTGCTCTCGAAATCGCAGGCATGAGTCAGTGAATGATTGCGATGACGACAGACGCCGATCGTACGATCCCAATTGGTGCCATTGCAATAGGCCAACGCATTGCCAGCGACAACAAATTCATCATTGCACATTACTTCTGCGGAAAGGCCTATTTCCACCTGAATTTCACCATTATCCGGATCGGGCGGCTGTCTGCAGCCTGACTCTGATTGAGAGCAAAAGTACAGAGAAAGAAAGAGGGAAAAAGGTAGAAATATAGTTTCTGATTTTCGAGAAGATTCTTATTACTTACTGGCACAAAAAGGCCGTTCGCCACTCAAACGTCCAAATCGATTGCAACTAATCACAAATTCACCCATTAGAGAGTAACTTCTGTCGCAGCGAAAATGCAAAATGTTACGTTTCGTTGTTATTATTCCATTGGCCAGATCGATCTTAGGGCAACGCCCTTCCGCCTCGCATACTTGTAGCAAACCGAGCACGAACAGAGCCAATGCGAAACTTTTGCAGCCGTTGTTTGACATTGTGTTGGCAGTCAACGACTAATTTTGAAGTAATCATGACGCGTCTTCATATATTCGGTTCTTCATCGATTTGACTTGCTTTAGTTCATCTCTCGCTCTCTTTTTATATAATGGGAAAACCCTTCTTACTTGTTCAAGAAACTGACTCAACTGAAATGTATTTTCATGCTAAATTTAAATTCTGCCCAACCACCTTTTTTCCAGCAAATGTCAAATAAATCAAGAATATATATTAATACAAATTGTTTTTTGCTTTGACCTAAAATGAAAATTTCAAATAATTGTTCGGCTTAAATCGCGTGCGTCATTCATAAAAACTTGTTTTTTTTTTGTATGATTGACAATTCAACTTGATTAAATATTGTAATGGGATTAGAATGATTAGAATTGGATTTTATGTTTCATATGACAAATTTTTTTAAAATGAAAAAAAAAAAA
This sequence comes from Scaptomyza tumidula, assembly GCA_035044465.1. NCBI lineage: Eukaryota > Metazoa > Arthropoda > Insecta > Diptera > Drosophilidae > Scaptomyza > Scaptomyza tumidula. Next base: position 13,988,385 of record JAWNNW010000444.1, on the reverse strand, counting down.
CTTCTGAATATTTCAAAATAATTTCATTCAAATATATAAATATATAGTTATTCTTATTAAATATTTGGTAAATTTAGTTTGTTGTTTTTCATATAAAGTTGATCTTTGATCAAATAAAGCGTAAATAGTTGAGATTATTCCTACTTTGTGGGTTATTCGAAAAAAAAAAAATGTTTACTTTAATAAATTGATGATTTTGCGAGAGTTGCTTAAGACCTTAACCAAAGTATAAGAAAATACTTAAGATTATTTTTCAATTTCAACTTTTTTGCTTATAAAGATCCAATTGCATTGCTTTTTTGCTATATTAATTGGCAGTTTCCCAACTTAACTTAAGCTGTTAATAGGTTATTTCAAAGTCATTTCATTCAAAAGATTTATGCTTTCGTGATCTTAAGCTGATTAATATTTGCATATGGAAACAATTTCAATTGCAATGTTAAAACTTAATTGCAATTTGAAATTAAAATCCGGATCTCGACCAACAATTTGACTAGCATTTAATCGAACGGATATATATATTTAGTAATGGTTATGCTTATGAAAACAACGCTGTGTCTCGCTCTGGCCCTTAAGCTCTTTACGGTTATGCCATTTAACATGTGTGCGTGTATGTGTGTGTGTATGTGTGTGTGTGCTGTTGTCTGTGTATGGACGATATGGAATATGCAAAGGCAATCCTCAAACGGCAATTGCCTCAAATCCTTCACGCTTCATCAATTCGCATTATTGTTACCATTGTTGTTGACTCTGTGTGTGTGTGTGTGTGTGTGTGTGCTTGGTTGGGTGCTTGCTACAAAGTGGTGCAAGGGGGCAGAGAGCAACCACATTGAATTGCAAATGCGTGTGCATATGTGAAGGTGCTTCTGTTCTCTTCTTTTCTCTTCTCTTCTCTGCGGTAACTCTGGCGTAACACTAACAATAACAAAACAAACCGCGAAAATCGAAACGAAACACTACAGAAAGTGAAAGAGTGCGTGAGAGAAAGAGAGAGGAGGGTAGGGGAACGAAAGAGAAGCTGCGTACTTAAGCGAATTGCGTATTTATGTGTGTAATCGCAACTCATCATTTGTGGGCAGTGGGGTAATGGGGTAAGGGGGGAGGGGGTAACCGCAACTGCGCTACTCTCTGGTGGCTTATGGTAACAACAATAACAATAACAACAACAACTGATGGATTTCACCGTTACCTTTTCGCATTACACCGAAAATGTCGCGTTCGTTTTTCGTTTTTTTTTGGCTCTGGCAACGCCGCAACGGTTGTCAAATGTCGTCTGCGATTTATTTGCCAAGCATTTACATATTTTACTGCCTGCTAATGGAACTGTATCTTTAGTCGTTGATTTTTGGTTGAATGACGTGGGTAGAGGAGATGGTGGGGGGGGGGGGGGCGAGGGGGGGGGAAATGGGATATAGGAAGTTGAAATTGCCATCTGGTTTGGCTATCAAACAACTATTTTTAGTGTTGTGCCATGTTTGTGACAGCGTTGCCACCAACAAAAATGATAATATACAAAGATTGCCTTGCCCTGAGTAGGGTTGCCATGCCACTAAGGCCTTTCACTAGCTAGAAAGAGAGGCAGACAAAGAGAGAGAGAGAGACAGATAGTGTTATTTATCGCTGCTACTTGAATAAAATTAGCGTTTAATGTTTACTATAACGATTTAACAGTTAACTATTTAAGGTTATGAGGAGTTTTACTTTAGGTATTAAGAATCAGATATAGTAAGTAGTAAAGGAAATAAGATATGGAAGGTGATATATGCAATTACATTTTCATAATGAGAAAGAGAGTAAAATGCATTTAATTCAAAATTTCAAAACTTTGAAGTTGAAATATTTCAAAATCCTGTCGTGTTGCTTGGCAAGAACATAATATCTATTTTATGTATAATGTATGTATGTATGTATTATGTATATGTGCTTCGATGACATTCAGTCAGTTTTATATATATATATATATTTTGCTAAAGTCTTTTAAACCCAAACATGAAACAGGCTTTAAACACAAAGACCCCAAAAGTTAAATTCAATTTATAAATATATCTAAACGTTAATTAAAATAAACATAAACATAATTGCAATAATGGTTTTGGTTTTTGTATAATATATATATTGGAATATTAATTAACAAATTGAATTATTATTGAATTAGTCAAAGCATAAGCTTTTTATTTGTTGTATAAAATACCTTTTCATTATTGCATATATAACGAATATAAAAATACAAAATATATTTCCCAACCAAATCAATTCAAGAGTATAAAGATATTTATATATATATATTCATTCATGCACAACTTTTTGCATTGCCATGAAATCAAATATGGTTCATAATAATATTAATTATGTTGTTTTACTTCCACCCAATTCGCAATCAATTTTAATTGCTTGTGCTCAAATAAAATAACAAGCAACTGAAATCAACAACAAAAACATTTATATTGTAAACATTTTACATTTACCTCTTAATTGCTGCAATTTGAGAAGCTCAACTAACTCTGACAAAAATGCTAAACAAAATTAGAAGACATTTATTTTTTTGTTGTTGTTTTTATCGCTTGCGTATTTATCTTAATTGATAAGCGTCGTTGTTTGACCTTTTTTGCTTGCTTAAAAATCTCAAGAACTCTTTCTCTCTCTCTCGCTCTCTCTCTCTCTGTCGCACTCGTTGTAACTATGCCCATCTGGCAGTTGTTGTTGTTGTTTTTAGGCCAAATAAAACTTTTGACCATACCAAAACTAATTATATAATTTCATTTGCAAAACAATTTGCATTATTACTTGAACATGTCAAACAGCAACAACAACAATTTTTTGGTCAACCAGGCTGCAAAGCGAAACGGGAGGCGGGGGCGGAGGCGTTGTGTGCGAGAAGGTTTTTTTTTTAATTAAATTGAAAATGTTGAGGAGGAAAAAAAACACAAGTTGAATAATAGGCGCGCCTGACAATTGTTTGAGGGGTTGCTGCAAAGGGGGGGGGGGGGGGGGATGGAAAGGAGGTTTGCCTTTAGAATTTTTTATTTTATTTAACGCTTTTTTTGTCGTTTTGCCTTATTTTGCTGCTTGCTGAATTTAATAAAGCAAATCGAAATCGAACGAAGCCAGGCGCTTGAGTAATTTGTACAAATTGCAAAATTATTTTTATATATATATATTTCTTTTTTCTTGTGTAAATTCGAAAAGCTTTCGAGTATAATGAAAAGTGGCAGCGTGGAAAATGCTTTTCATTTCTGACAGCTCGTTGAAAACACAACAACAACAACAGCAACAACAAATCTTTCATGGTGCTTGCCACTTATTGATGACCTTCAAAAAGGTGTGAGACAGTGGAGTAGCAGGGGAGTAGGGGGGGAGTGACGGCAATTGAAGCGTATCGAGTTGAGGCACCCGGCGTATACTTAATGTTTTTAGGCTTTAAGACGCGTACTCCCTTTGTGTGTGTGTGTGTGTTTGCATTCATATTGCCATTGACAAAGCTGTCAGTTGCTGTATTGATTTATGGCGTAGAAAGTTGTGCTTAACACGCCCTTCGCCCCAACCCCACCCCAGATCTTTCTCCTCGTGAGCCGGAAACAACTCATTGCCATAATTTGTGTCAGGAATCTTCTCCTCTCACTCCCTCTTCCCTCTCTCTCTCTCCTTGGAACAATGTGTGCGTATCTAACAAATGGCTTTCGCCTGTCCACAGTTCGATGTTTCTAATTATGTAGTATAGTAGAATTGTATCTGTATCTGCAAGGCAAGCTATGCTATGGTATCTGTATCTGTATGTGAGTATCTTTAGCGAATAGTTTTGTTGTTGTCTCCCATTCTACCAGTCAAGTCAATTCGAGCCAAGTTCACATTTGTTGTGTTAACCGCACATGCTTAACACGCAAATAATTGAGATGGCAAACATTCTCCCTCCCTTCTGCTGACAGCGAACAATGCCAATTGTTGTTGTTTGCTGAAGCGTCTATGCATGCACACACACACTTACATACATACAGTTACAGATATAGATGCACCAGTTTACATACATACATATATATATATAGCTATTGGTTAAGTGCAGCTAACGCTGATTATTTAGCCACATAACGTGCTGTTACCGATAATCCACACACACGCACACACACACACACACACACACAATGTGTGATTCGATGTTGTTAGTTTAGTTTTCATTGCTGCCACAGCTATTTTAATTAGTTTTGTTGCTGCCACAGTCATGCAACAGCAAAAACACCAGGTGTTAAATTGACGCTCATGTTTAACTATTATTGTTGCCATCATCTCTCATTCTCTCTCTGTCCTACTCGTGCTCGTATTCTGCAATTGACATATGCTCTAACACAACACACACACAACACACACACACACATACAATATATAGTTGGGCATTTTGGATTCCCTTTGGCGTTCGGTAAAATGCAAACAACCAAAATGCAAACACAATTTTGAGGTGTGTCATTGCCGCGCACCCTCTTCACCCCTTCACCCATTCACCCCTTCACCTCTTGATCTTCTTCACCACAATTCCCCAAAAGCGCATAATACTATAATATAGTAATACCTCGATATATGTTGCAGTAGTATAGCTCAAACTAAGAACTTTTTAGATTCATTATAGTCTGGGGTTGTTTTTAAGATAAATCATGATGGTTTAATGTGAATTGGAATTAAATTTAATTATAATTTTATTTGACTTTGTCTTGCAACAAATAATATTCAATACCAATAAAAATAAGTAGCAAAGTAATAAATAAAGTAAATACACACTTAATAAAAAATAATTTATAGTTTTATAAGTCATAAGCCAATAAACCTTCTTGCACTTTTCATAAACCCTTAAAATAATTCACAAACGAAAGAATTCCGCAATAAAATTCAATTATGTTCAAGTTATTTACAGTTGAACGCATACTTAACACATATATATATGTATTTGTTGTGGCGTAAATTGTTTTCAAATATAATTTCAAATATTTGTTTTAAATTATTTATACACATTTAAAATGCATTTGCAGTTGCATTTGACTCGTTTGTCTGTTTTGTTTGTGTTCAACATTTTTTGCAACGGATATGCAATTTGATATATATGCTGAATGTGCATTTAAGCGGCTTCCAATTGCCTCTCCCTCTCTCTCTCCATCTCTCTCTCCCTCTCTTCTGCCTCTACGAAATACCGGATAATAATGCAATAATAAAAACTTGCCACAAGCATCGAACATATTGTCTAACAGATAATTTTCCGTAAACATTGAAAAGCTACAAAAACAAAACAACAAACAAAATTTTGTGGTCGCCAAATTGTTTGTTATTTTTTATGTCTCCTCTCGATGCTCCGATGTTATTATTGTTGTTGTTGTGTTTTTATATAGACCCCAAAAATATAACGATATCGGTGGTTTTATTTGGTTCAACGGATTTTGCTGCTGCTGATGCTGTGATTCGAACTCCTTTTTGGGCTAAGGATGTGCGAGCGATTTTTGCCCGATTTATCTCTATGGTAACGACTTCTGCTTCTGCTTCTCTTCCTCCTTCCACTCCTCCGCAACGTCTCGCCATGAATTTTCATTGCGTTATGCCAAATAATATTGTGCAGAATTTTGCATGCGCATCGCTTTCCATATAAAATTGTGTTTTTCGTTTCGTGGTGGAGCGGTTTGGTAAGAAGTATATTGGGTTGTTAGAAAAGCGTGCGGCAGGGATGGCAAACTAGCCGGAAAACTCTTTTTTATATGTTCCAGATCATATATATATACAGCCAACATAAATTTAAAGCCATAAATCTAATTTTCTTTATCAACTTAATTAATTGAAAAGCTTTGAAACGATTTTAACGAAATTTTGCAAGCTTTTTTCCACACTATAAAAACAGAATTTTTGATTGCAATTTTAATGAAAATCATATTTAATGGATAACTTTAATCTATGCATAAAAACCCCCTTCAAAAATAGAAAGCGTATCTGTAAGTCGATTAACTTTTGACAGCCATTTTTTTTTGTATGCTAGTTTTTTTCTTGTGTTGTTTTGTTGCATGCGCTTTGTGTGAATTTTGATTTTTATGCAGTTGACACGTTCGGCATTGCGGCAGTTGCACCCCTCCTCTCCCCTCCCTTCAGCATTTATTTCGATTGCATTGAAGCATTGCAAGAGAGATACGAAACGTGCTGTACGAATATTTCGTTAGCTTGTGGCATCAGCAGCAGCAGCAGCACAAAAGTCTTTCGGGCCACAATCAAATATATAACGCATACGCCATGAAGGCACACACACACATGCAAATTGTGTGTTGTGGCTTAAGGGGCTTATTGAGTTGATTAACTTGTATCGCCATTAAAAAAAAAGAAGAAGAAAAGAAGAAAAAAAGTAGCCTCCAACAATGGAATGAAAAACTTTTGCCAATAAACGAGCACAAAATATGCTCCAAGGAGCAACAAAGAAGCAATACGGCTCTGCCACACAATTTGCATGCGAGTATATCTATATATTGTATATATATATATATTTGATATACGCAAATCCGCATTGATCTACTTTGTCAAACTGTTGTTACTTATTGTTGTTGTTGTTGTTTTTTGTTTGTTTATTTGTTGATCAGAATCTCTCCAGAGGCAACCAACGAGAAGAGGGGGAGAGTTAGAGGGAGAGAAGAAGCTGAGAAGCAGAGAGATATCAACCAATTTGCTTCATTTTATTTTCGAGTCTCAAGTGAATTTTCAACTTTTATTGTTTAGTTTGTTTTTGGCAGCACTTTTTTCTCTTCTTCTTCTCACGCACACATATGCGATATCGACTCTGTATATAGAATTATCCATAAATGTACAAACTTGAAGTAAAAATCCCAACACACACACACACACACACACACGCTGATACCCCAAGCTAGCCTCACTTTAAGCCATGAAGAAAACTTTTCACTCGGCTTACAAGAAGGCAACAACAACAATCGACACAAAAAAAAAGAGTAGAAAATGCTGACAGGAAACTTCCAATCAGAAATGAATTACTTTGAACTGTTTGGGCGGATTACACGGGAAGGGGAGGGGGGGGGGGGGGCTCGACCACAGTGTCAAGTTTAAGAAGCCATGAAATAACATTAATTTGTTGCAAATTCGTTTGCCAAGTTTTAAGTTGAATTAATTTGATTAGCTTATCGCTCGTTCAAAGTTGAAACTTCATCAGCATTCCCAAAAACAGAGAAAGAGAGGGAGGAGTGAGCCAAGTGGGCGTGGCCACAATGCTCAGTCATTCAGTGGCAGCAAATGTATCCTTGTCCCCTTGATGACAAGGGGCCCTGGACTTGTGCAATTGTGACAGGAATTCGAAGACGATATGGTTGTGTGTGTCTGTTAAAGAGTGTGTGAGAATGTGTGCGTGTGTGTGTGGGTGTGTGTTTGTATATGTGTAAGTTTGACATTTACGACAACGACAATTCAAATTTTATTAGATTACATGAAATTTATGTGGCAATCAATTTAAAAAAAAATAAACCTTGTCTAGCAAGAACAGCAGCTGGAAGTTAGGTAGAAGGCAAGAGAGAGAAAAACAGAGAGAGAGCGAGACAGTGGTTGTGGTAAAGTTTCAAAGGACAATAAGTGAAAATGCAAATGACGAAGGACTTGAGCAAACATTTTAATAAGGATTTTTTTTTTTTTTGCTTGTCAAGTTGACTTTCAACTAAATAAGTCGAATAAAAGAGTCTGCACGAGAATAGAACAGAGAGAGAGAGAGAGAGAGAGAGAGAGAGACGTATAAAAGAGGGTAACTGTCATATAGACCCAAACCGAACCAAACCAAACCGAACCAAACCGAACCGAAAAAAAAACATACTTTAATATGTGCATGTTGTTTTTTTAATGCGGCAAGTGCTTGAAATTGATAAGGCATTTTGGGCCACATGTGTTTGTGTTGGCGGTTCTCTGTATGCGTGTGTGTGTGTGTGTGTGTGGGCTTTTTTCTGCATTGTTAGCAGCCACAAGCCAACGCACACACACACACACAGTTACAAAGTCGAGTCAAATGAAAATACAAATTTAAATTGTGTGGCCTTGCCATATTCATACATATTTGTAAAGCAAACTCACACACACACACACACACACAGACAGATTCATATATGGCAACACATAACTGGAACCTGTCTCATATATCTAATGATTGTCTGTTTGTTTATTATACCCTATCAATTGTAGTATTCTTACTCAACTCATTCAATATGTAACAGGCAACTTTTTTGAAGGAAACTTCGAAGGAAAAGCGTTTACCGAACTAATTAATTATTATTATTATTATTTTAATTTTTACCGTTCTTCTTTTTTTGTTAGTTTAGTTTTAGCTTGTGCGTATACTTGATTTTTCATACATCATATATTAACCTACATAACATAATGTAGATCTGAAGAGTATTTGAGCTGCGGCTTGCCGTTGCTAACTCGCGTTATTGTCTATATTTGCATTACTTATGCTTATTTTGTTTGCCTTCTTTTCCGTTCTTTCGTGTCATTCGTTTGCAGATTGGCTGGCTCTCTCTCTCTCTCTCGCTGTAACGTCATGGAATGAAGGAGCCGGCGAACACTTTGGATGAAATTGTAAGTGCTATGCAGTTCATATATCAACAAAACAAACGGACACAGATTGAAGCCGCAACAACAACAACACAACAACAACAACAATCCTAACTGACATGACATCTGTTATAGCAATTGAAGAGAGAATGCAACTGACACAACTGTCTGCAAAATGGGGGAGGAAATGTGAAGGGGAAACTACGCTGAAATGCTGGAAAGCAATTTTAAAATAGGATGCCTGAAAGCCTGAAACTGGCTGACTGAATGACGCCGCCAGGTGGCGCCAGTCTAGCATAAAAGGGTTACCAACAAACAAATTTTATTTAAAAACAAAAAACGCAACATGTGACGGCAACAACAACAACAACAACAATCACACGCACAACAGCAAGAACAGGCAAAAGAAACTAAGCCAAAACCGCAGTTTTGATGAGAGTTGTGGAAGGGGGGATGGGGAGGGGGGTAGGGGGTTGTCAGTTTTACAAAAGGTTCGCAACGTTTGGGGTAATTGTTATGTAAATGAGTTTTAACAATTTTTGGTTTTTTGTTGTTGCTTAACGCACAAAAAAGGTCAAAAAAAAAAACACACGCGACACGCAGACAAAGGACACAAAACGCACATACAACAACAGCAACAACACAAACTGACAGCCCTCAACTTAAAGGCAGTCAGCATATTTTGTGGTTCGGAACACTGATGATGTTGATGTTCATGTTGATGATCATAATGATGATGATGATGACGATGATGGGGGAGCGCATACCTGAAATTGTTGTTGTTGTTGTTGTTGGTGCATGCCTCTGCATGGTAATCCCCTCTCGCTGTGTTGCGTGCTTTTGCGAGGCGCAACTTCTTTATAAAATTGCAAATCAGTTTGAAAGTCAACGACAGGTTGTTTGCTGCTCCAGTTGTTGTTGTTGTTGCTAACCAAAACAAGCGATATGCCCGGCAGAAAATTCAACACTCACAAAACACACACAAACACGTCGCCCCACTCAACCACACACACACACACACGCCTCTGTGTTTTTTGCGTCACGTTTCGTGGTGTAAACATACGAATTTATATGACTGTATTTAGTAATAAAGTTGCCCGTCTTTGTTGTTGTTGTTGTTGTTGTTGTTGTTCTTGTTGCTGCAGTGGTTTTCATCGAGGCAAAAGTTTTTCCATGTGGCGACACATACGAGAAAGTTAATAACCGTTTAGCAAGTAAGCAAAAAGTTCAGCGCTCTCCACCCAAAAAATATTTTTTGAATTGTAGCGTTTGGGATTACAGTGAAATTTTACGATTATGTTTTGCTAGCAGTCCATTTCCCTTTAAGCCAAAGTCTCCATAATGGTGCTTTGAAACTATATGTATATATATACGTGGGCGTATTATAGCTTTTGGTATTATTAAATTGATTTCTTTTATAGTTGTTATTGCATACTTTTGCGGGCAGCTAAAAACTAACTAAAGTTTCGATGTTTTGTTTATCCCATAAAAAGTAGATGAAAATGTTTACTTTTGAGACTTTTATTATTCGAGTTTTTTGAATAGCTTGTTAAACAATTTATAAAGATTCTTCTGCAACAAGTCCAAAACAAACATATATGAAAGCAAGATACCTTAATTGCTGCATTTTTAATTCATCAAAATAAAGTCACACACAGCAGTGGCAGTGTGGCAGTGGCAAAGGTGCAAGTTGGCAGTTAATTAACGAGAGAGAAATGCAAGAAGCCTCAGATATATATATAGTCAGCATATATATATATATATATATGTATACAGAATATCATAATGACAATAGGTGCTGTGTCAGGCTGTCAAGTTGCAAGTTTGAAGCTGCAAGCTTAACGCTTTAGATTTGCCATCCCATTTTCTGGCAGTTCACTAATTGCAACTCATGCAACATGCAGCATGCAGCAACTGGCCAAACTCTCTGTCTCTGTCTCTGTCTGTCGTTCTCTGTATGCAAAGTTAGTCAAACAACTGTTTTGACATTAACAGTTATACGCATACGCAACGTGTTGCCACACACAAACACACACACATATACACCAAGGGAATGTAGAACGATTTGATATTACAACTGTTGTCGGACCGGAAAAGTTGAACTAAGTAGTGCTTAACCCCGCTAGTAACATTGTCCTGCTACAATTTCCTAGCATGCCAGAGAGAGGCGAGAAGAGGGTTAAGGATGGGTTCATGCTTAATTCCTTAAGTGCAACATCAGATCCTGCTTGCGTGCCGTTGTTGCCGCTGTTGCCGCTGTGTTGGCCAAATAAATGCTAAAGCAGGGCAAAAGATAAACATAACCAGAGAGAACAGAGAACAGCATACACGTACATAGCAAAAGATACACAAAGTTGTAGTACACAGAGAGATACAGATACAGTTACGGTTATAGGGTCACGCACACAAACACACATACACATACTGTGTGTATTGCGAGTGGCATGCAGATGTGACTGTGACTATGACTCGGCTGCTTGAATTTTTAATGCAAGGCACAGGCAACAACAACAACAAGAAACAACAAAGCCATCCAACCAACCACTCTCACTCACACTCTCCCAGCGGCATATTTACATTTTAGCTCAATGTCAATTGTGTTTATAAATTAATTTGCAAAAAAGACATATGTACAACACACACACAAACAGACAGCCTACACAAAAAGCACCCCAGTGGCATTGGCAGCAGTCTTCCCATGCGGCTAAATAATACGAATGTTCTAGTTCTAGTTAAGATTGCTCAACTTGGAGATCGCCTATAGAAAAGTATTTTCTTTAACATTAACTTATAAATATTCTAACAAATCAATTGAAGTTTTAAAGTTGAATTATTAAGTTTTGGAATAGCTTAGCTTTTAAAAGTGAATCTTATTTATTCTTTAACATTTCCTTGTTCGTGATTAGGTTAGGGTTTAGGGTTAGGTTAAAGCTTATCCTGTTTCAAGAGCTAACCTTTTAAGCCATGATTGCAGGGTATTATAACAAAAAGAAAAGAAAAAAAGACAGAATCGCGAACTGAACAAGTTTGTCTTTTGTTTAAAGGCCACGAGAAGTAGCAGCAGTTGAAGGAGAAGGAAAAGAAACAGCTAGTACTAACTACAGATGGGAAAGACCAAACCATGTGTGTGTGTATAGAATATGCCCCTCTCTCTGTGTGTGTGTATAAGTGTTTGTGCTTTTATATTTGTGTTGGTAGACGCCTCAGCTGACCTACCGACAAGCTAATGTCACATTGAGTATACTTGTAAGATGTGTTTTGTTGTTGTTGTTGTTCGCTGTCGCTATGACAGGTTGTTGTCTGACTGCCTTTGGCCTCTGCTTCGTACGCCAACGCAGCAATGGTAACAGCAGGCAGCAGGCAGCAGCAGCAGACAACAAACAGCAGCAGCTGCCAGTCAACAGTTGTTGGGGCTTGCTTCTTGTTGCAGCAAATATGTGCGCACAAAAGTCGGCAATGATTTGCTGCAATTGCAAACTGGCAAAATGGCAGACGCAAGCCGGCGCAAACAGTCACTTGCAATAGAGTTTATGGCGACACTAACACAAACACACACGCACACACACACACACACGCTCAAAGAGTGGGCTTAGCTTAGTTGCATGCTGGCAAAATGACAAACGGCCGAGCAGGCAGCTAATTTGTGCAACTGAAATGAACGACAGGCGCTTCCAAAATGCACAGTGGCACCCAATTAAAACTGGAAACTAAATACAAGAAGAATATTGGTATCAAGCCCGAAGCAACATGCAGCATTCTGTTAGTTTGTGGCTATTCAATTTGCATGCCTGAGCTAACGATATGCCCCGCCTCAAGTCAACTTGGTTAGATATGCAAGAAGCAGAAGCTACAATAGTATATGTATGTGTGTGTGTGTGTGTGTGAGTATAACAATGTGCTACAGTTGGTTAACGCAAACTTGCAATTAACTTTTGAGAAACAACAAAAAAAAAAGTTGTATAGTGCCGGCAAAACTTTTGCAGATTCAAAACTGTTAATGGGCGAGCTTGTGCAATTATTCTGTTATGGCAACGGTAAAGAGCATAATCAAGTTAATTGTCATTATTAAATGAACAAAATTGAAAACAATCTAAAAGCAACTTTCATTATGTAAACAAAAAGTTTAAATGACCTATGACTGATTAAGTTAAAAACTTAAACAGAATCAAATTCTATATTTTTTTAACAATATTTCTTGACAAAATAGCAAAACCTTTTAGTAGTTCATTTTAAAACCTGAATGTCATCTCACAAATACCAACAAATATTTCTAGGAGCACACTAAAGTTAAATAACTTATTTAAGTCTAATTAGTCTAGCAATTAAATAAAGTAACCTCTTTTACACCACACACACACGCACCACTGTGCACTGTTAGCGCACGCACTTCCGCGCCTTTGTCGTATCCTTAACATTTGCCAATGCAAGTGAGCAAGAATCAACCAAAACACCCCCCCGTCTCCTCCTCCACCTCTTTCTCACTCAATGCTGCTAAACAGCTGCAGTCTTTCGGGCGCTGCGCTTCGGCTTTGTTAGCACACACACACACACACCCACACAGACATAGACACATCGTGTACGCCGCTGCTGTCGGTAGTTCGGCAATGCGTTCGGCAAACAGTAGGCAAGCATGCTGTGACACAGCGAAAGCATTTAAAGCAGCAGCAGTCGCCGACGCGTTCAGTTCTGTTCTTCGCTGCTTTTTGCCACCATTCAGTTTCAGTTTCGGTTTCAGTTGTGCATTGCTTGGCGTTGACGACACTACGCAGCGCGGTAGACAACAACGTCAAAGATCAAACGTACGCGTGAACGTCGTAACGTACGTGAACGTTCAATGGTAACGTAAGCGCACAACGTAACGGAAACGCAACGTAACGTGAAATTCGTGGCCGCATTTTGTGAGTTATTAAAATGCGATAAAAGCCAGTGAATCGGTACTAAAACGCTTATCTTTGCTCGCAATTACGGCCAGGAATGTTAAAAGCGGTGCGCTAGAAGGGACTTAAAGAGGGATGGGGGGACGACGGGGAGCAGGGTTCTTTTATAAGAGGGGGGGGGGGGAGAGGCGCGAGCAATTGACAAAGCGAGCTGCCAGCAGGCCTTTTATATAGATAATACATAAGTAAATGTACTATATATGTATATGTAAGTGTGTGTGTGTGTGTAATATCACAGCATTTACTGTGCGTGGCGCCCAATTACCGCAGGCAGTGAACCTGCCCCGCCGGTCTCCCACCCGCAAACCTCATGCTGATTCCCATGCTCCAAAGTATTTAGTCAATTGTGGCCGGAGCACCCGCATCTGTTACAAATGACAAGGAAGCGTTCAGTTTGCTGCCTGTTGTTAGTTTTTTTTTTTGGTTTTTGTTTTATTTGTTTTTTTTCTTTCTTATCCGACTGTTGCTCTTTCTCTTTAGTTTGTCTTGTTGTTGTTGTTGTTTTTGGTTGATGATATTTACGATCCCGAACTGAACTTTGTCTCCATCTAAGGCTCAGTTTTCATTTAAGGTTTGGATTTCTTTTTCGTTGATGTGTCCGCTGTCATTTGTGTGTTGCTCCATTTTAGTTAATAGTTGGCTACGTGTGTGGCATATTACAAACATTAGTGTGCCCCACTAACACACACACACACACACACCTTGTTGACAACGTGCCGGCCTGTTTGTTTTGCTTCACCTTCTACGTCTTCGTCTTCGTCTTGACTTGGCTTCCGTTTCGTTGTATCTATAAAAAACATTCAAAGTATCTTTACGGATGTGCCACTTGCCGTGTGTTTGTGCCTATGCGTCTGTGTGTGTGTGTGTGTGCGTGCTTCTTTTGGGTGTTTATGACATTTAAATCAATATTGTAACACGTCGCCACACAACCTCAATTCCCCGCTCATTCCCTCCCCCCACCCCTTCAATGTCTCTGAGTTGCAATTTGTACAGAAGATTTCTTGCTGATTTTTTTTTTCAAGTGTCGCTAGCTGGCTCTTTCAATGCAATCATAGAAAAGCAACGTGCAACGTGCAACGTCCCCCTGCGTTTGGCCTGAATTACGGCTTAATGAGCGCAATTTTGCAGTTGCAACCATGCCGCAGATACTCGTTCGCTCTCTCTCAACCCTTTTGCAACGCACTTATTTAGCGCACAACTTTTGGCCTGCTTTACAGAGACAACAAACCAAGTTGGGTTGGTTTTTAGACGCTTAGCAAATGCTCGAAGCTCTTGCTTTTGTTTATCGCTTGTGCGAGAAGCTGCGATAAGGTCAGGCGCTGACCAAAACCCCTTTCTCTTACCCTGCTACAACTGCTGCTGCTGCTGCTGTTGCTGTTGCAACTGCATAAATTATGTTTTTACCGTGGCGCTCTTTGTGTGTGTTTTGCAATCGCAAACCCAACCCATTCCAACCCACATAAGTTTGCAAATTTGCAGCTGGAAGGCAACTAACTGGATAATAGCAACGCACTCACCTGATCAACGCACCAGCCTTGGCCATTTGCATCCAGCGTCTGCTTTTCACGCCCACTTGACTGCATCAGTGCACCATTGGGACAATACGACACTTTTCTTGGCATAAAAAAGGCAAAAAAAAAAGGGAGAAGAAGTCATTTATGAAAAGTACTTAAGATAAATAGATTAAATATTCAACAAACTTTGAAACAAAAAGTTTAAAATGAACCCAAGCTGCTGTGTTAAGGTAGGCAGCAAAAGACAAAATGAAGGTAGCGCTTCTCTGTTAAATTAATGATCTTCTTAGAAGAAAAAACGTTATAAACTAGTTTATATATATTAATTCATTATGCTAATTTACTAGCTTAAAGTTGCTATTGTTAGCAAAAACTTTTTGACTAAGCAATTCAAAATCGTAATACCTAGAAACTAGTTAAACAAACTAGTTAATGATTTTAATGACGAAAAAAAACACATTGTTTTTAGAACTATTATTACATATATATTTTTTGTTTTTAAAATTTGGACTTTATTCTATAGTATATGCGGCCCCTTTTTACAAAAGTTGCGGCATTTTAATTTGTTAAGTGTGCGACGTTCATATCCAATGGGCACCTAAGCAACAGCAGCAGCGGCAGCAGGTAGGGAGAGCTTCAACTTAACCCCAAAGCTGCCACAATTTTGTTTACATTTGTGCAGTTGGTGTTGTTGTTGTTGTTGGCAAGAGGGCAAAAGCATTCACCGCAGGCAATCAAAAGTGGGCAAAACTATTTTGAAAAATTTGCTTTTGCTCACTTTGTGCCACACTTGATGTCCTATTTTTGGGGCTATTACAGTTTACAGTTCTGTTAAGAACATTTGGTTTTTACTGGGCAAGCTTTAAATGTTGGCCATTAGCAAGCAGTACATCACATCCACATTCTGGACAAAAGCGCCAATGAATTTCTTAATTAAGCTTAATGTGCAATTTTCCGGACTCAAAACTGAAGGAATTTTCAGTTCAGTTAAGTCCAATCCATTTCAGTTCATCTGCGCCTTTTCCTTTCTCAGAAAAGTGGCCACCACCACTTGGTGGACATGTTGTTCATTTCATTTTATTTCATTTCATTTGAATTTTTTACGGTTAACTAAGATTAAAAGAAAAAGGAACCAAACGCAAACAGCTGCCGGAAATTGTGTTAAATGCCACTCTACAACATTCAAATGCTCTACGCTCTCTTTCCCCCTCTCTCTCTGTCTCTCTTTCTCTATTCTCTGTGTTTGCTTATGAGTGCTTTTTCGAATAGGTCCCAAGTAGCTGGCAAAAAATAATATCTACCTACCTACCTTCATTAATGTATATGTGAAGCATTTTCTCATATCTTTGGCTCATAAATTTTAACCATTTGCCATTTTACCGTCTGTGTTTCCCCTCAACAAAAAAAGCCTGGTAATGAAAAAAGTTTTATGGTAGCTAATTAATTATATAATTTACGAAAGGAACAGATATAGAGGTGCTGGAACTTGCAAGATGCAGTACATTAGCCTGAAATAGTTGTTATCGAAATGAGTTGATTTTTATCGTAAATATCGATAACACATTTGTATCGATATCGATTAACTTAAAAGTGTTCTTCCTTCAAAAGTCTTTCTGATTTTCTAAGGCATCTCGATTGGCGAATCTTACCGAATTATCGATAATTTTGTTAGAAAACTATTCAATGGCAAATATTTGGTTTTGTAAAAAGAAATATTTCGATAACTTAATTAACCCTCTTCCGATTAACAATTCACATCAGTGTTGCTCTGCTGTTACATAATAATTGACTGTTCTTATTGACACCTTAACACACTAACACACTTATACACACACACACACATACACACCCTTTCACACCACAAAATTACCTTTTAGGCACACACTTAAGAAGTTCCAATTACAATACGCTCAACGGATAGCATTAGGATCAGAGTTTGCTTGGAAGCTCTTCCCGTTAGTTTAGGGTTCAAATCGTATATTTGAGTCCGAAACACATTTGAACTCTTAGCACTTCACTAATCTGTCCATTGTGGGGCATTCCGAGTGGGCGGGTGAAATGTTCACTTCATAACTATTTTTCCTGTGTGTGTGTGTGTGTGTGTGTGTGTCGGAGGAAGTGTGTGTGCTGAGTGTGCCAAGTGAATTTACGACCAGTGGACAGACACTTTTGGTCACTCATGGTCACTTGGCAATGTTCATGGTCACTTGGCAATGACCAATGGCCGTTGGGGCTTTGGACGGGTTCATGAACTTCACTGAACAGGTTAGTACCAGTTAGCCTGTAGGCAAAACCAAACAAAAAAAAAACAAAAGTGGAGAAAGCCCACCCAACGTATTACACACCAGAGAGAGCATCCTTCACGATTACTTAATATTAATGACTCTCGGCATGGAAGAGCTACCAGTTTCATATACACAGCTCCATCTAAGGATCCCAGCTACTGCGTCAGCTTTTCCTTTAGCTTTATGTCGCAAATCTGTCGCCGTCCTCGTTGTCGTTGTCGCTGTCGATGGGAAAAAAAGTTTGTTCGCTTGGGCAACCAGAGTTTGTTGTCTATGTAATGAATGCCTTTTGTGTGCGCCTTTTGACTTGGTTTACTTCGGGGAGTAGTGGCGTACCAGTTTGGAGGCCAGCATTTTATCTCCTTTGCATTGTGTTGAATGGCCGCAAAGCAGAGCTGAGCTGAGTCGAGCAGAGCAGCTGGAAATATTTGCTTAAGCAGATTTAACTACATTAACTTAATTAAATAGGCACTAAGCAGATGAAAGAAGGAGATAGCAAACAAAAGAAAGGGGAAGATTAAGATTGTGTGTGTGCGTGTGTGTGTGTGTGTTTGTAAATGATTTTGTAAGCGGTACATGGCGTATGCGTGATATTGATTGATTTTCAATTACATACAATAAATGCCAGTTGGCAGTTGTTGTTATTGTTATTGTAGTTGATGTTGCTATGCTTGTTATTGTTACTGTTATTGCCTAAGGCTGCATAAAAGATTCCAATTGATATTTGCAAGTGGTTGAATTGATTCCCATGCCACACTCACACACACACACACACGCATAAGCAACTCTTTCGCTATCTCTTACGCTTTATCTCTTGCCTCTTTTCTTGGCCCGGAGCTGTTTGCTTGGTTTTCGGTTTTCGGTTGTCGGTTTTTGTTCTGTTCATTGTTCTTTGGATTGTTGCGTAAATGTTGTTTTAATCAAGCGCCAGGATAAACATTTCAACTCCTATTGTGGCTGCTGCTGCTGCTGCTGCTCTCTTTCTCACACACAAACACAAGCACCATCGAAATGTCTATATTGAGTCGACGTGTTTGAGCTACAAAGCGTTTTACATGCTACACAAAACTTTTCAATGGGTTACGCATTAGTTTTATGTGTCTTATGAATCGCAGCCAAGGCAGTTAAACTTGTTTAGTAAGCAGTTAACATATTCTATATTAACTACCTTTCACACACACACACATAATTTAGTTGCTGGCGTGCGTCGAAGAGCGCGCACTTAAGGTTAAATGTTGCCTGCAGAATAATGTAATTAAGTTATTACAAAATTAAAATCATTATGCTGACGTTAACATAGTGAGATCGTGAGTTAACAGTAAGTTAATATTGGAAGCCATATTGACAAGCAGTTTGAAGCAATTTGATCAGATTTTAATGAAACTTAAATCGATTGAACCGACAATTGCTTTCTTCTTTCATTTGTTAACTTCTTCTTTGCTTTGCCACAAGAGATTGATTGGCAGTGGAGCGGTTGTGGCCTAGTTTGTAATTAGCGTTTGACTCGAGACGGTAAATGCTCAATGCATTTAAAAGCGTTTAACAACAGCAGAACCATAGCTCAATTGCTTAAGCTCAAAAGCTTCTTGACCGAGTGTTAAGTGCCCGTCAGTCAAGGTCAAGTTAATAAATGTTCAATGGCTGCCATAGACAGCACTTGAGCAGCCCCAACTTTAATAGCTTTTGCTGCCCATTATGGCTCCAGACATTTGGTTTTCATTTGGTTTGAGTTGTATTGTTATTTTGCATGAATCCTTTAGTTGATGCCAGAGTTGTGCAAGTTGTTCGAAAAGAACAGGACAACAACACGCACAAATGGAAAATACAAGTAGAAATGAGGAAAATAAATAAGAAAATTGCATTCAACAACATTTTTTTATTTCTCTTACGGCAGCAATGCGAAACTATTTCACCAGTAGTTGTGCTGGTCAAAAAACAAATTGTGAAACTGGCTAATTCAATGCTCAGTCGCATCAGAGTGCAATTTCAACTTGAGCTTTGCGATAAGAGTTTCCGTTTGTCAAAGAATGCGAAAAGTTCAAAAGTACAAAATGCCCCAAGCAATGTTTTATCTTTGCATATCTTAATTATCGCATTCAGACACAAACATAATAACCACATAAATATGCATTACACATAACTACGTTTAAATATATATATATATATAGTATATATAATGAGCATTCATTTAAGAGCTGCACATTTAAATAAGTTAAAAAGGCTTTTTGTATAATTTATGTGGCCATCAAAATACCCCACGGGCCTGCTTTTATATACAATACACTACTTTACGTGTGTTCGTTGAAAATTACCATTTGTTATCGACCCAGGCACAATGAAACACGTACATACGAATAATTCAACAAGGATGAGGAATGGACATTTAAATAATTTTTATAAGCACAGAGCAAAAGAGCAAGAACGGTCATATATATTTATATATATATATTTCTAGTTTTCTTATATGGTTTGAGGCAATGTTCTAATTTCAGTTCATGTCATGCTGATTTTGGTGCGGTTTTATGTTTCTATGTCATTGTTTCTGTTCTGATTTATATTGACTGCGAACATGCCCTGTATTTAGCTTGAGAGTAAGAGTAGAAAAATATCGAAAACAATTATGGTTATCTTAGATTTTCTTCACTAATTTGATCATCCTATTATTCAAGATAAGCAGCTAAACGAAATATCTCATTAGAATGCTATGGTTAATAGTAAAATTCACTCTTAAGCAACTTTTCGAAACAGTCAAGTGGCGCAGTTGCAAAAGGACATGCCAAGTCAATAACCTGTAGGGCAAGGCCTAGAGCTATACAACAACAACATCCAGAGCAGAGTAACCAACATTCCCAAAAGGCCGACTCTGTTTACCAAATTACGCTTCATTTATTTATAATAATTACAGCCGTAAAAAGTTTGAACAGTCATTTTTTCCAGCCCAAACAGCTGGCGACGAAGGCCGAGTAGAATTCAAAAAGGATAGGTGACGGCTCAGCCTGTCGCAATCAGTGAAGCTAACAACTCAAATATGCAGGCTAATATCGAGCAAGTTGCCTTCGAAATTCGACTATTATTTGCCTGCAATCAGTGGCAGTTCCAAGGAAATAAGCAACTTCGCATGTTTGAATAATTGCTAACCATTATTGTTCATCGGCCTTGTTGCCTTGTTGCCCACTTGGCTTTCACCTGTTTTTTTTTCTCGTCGTGATTTCGACTAACGTACATAATCAGTGTCCGACAGAAATAAAAACCAGGCGCATAAATTTTTAATGCGCATACGCCACGTGCAACACAGCAATAACAACCAATAACATGGTGAATCACAGGACTCAACAAAGCAGCTGAAAAAAAAAATCTTTATATATATATATAAAATATATATTACGCTGTAGATTATTTACGTATTTGAAAGCTGTATTTTTCACATTCAATGTGAATTGCGATCCTTTTAACGAACATTTTTACCATTTAATTTGTTTATTGCTCTTGCGTCAATTATTTAGCAATGGAATTCAACAGAGAAAAAATGTGTCATTAAATTAAATGTTTTTCATATTATAATTAAAAATCGCTGCACAATTAAATAGTCAAACGCAAAAAACATGTAAACAATTTATTCATTCAATTCTACGCACTTAATTAAGGCAAATCGTTTTGCAAATGAAAAACATAAAATTTTACAAATGTATTTTGTTGCTTCTTTTTCCGTGCTCTTTGTACCTTTAATCTGGATAATAATTAATTTATTTGAATTTTTTCTTTTGCGACTTATGTTAAGCTGAAATGAAAAAGCGCTTTGCCGTGTGGAATTAAAAGCAAATGCTTTAGTATTGATGGTAGTTACAGAGATTGAAAGAACGAAAGATAAATTATAGTTAAAGATTCTTTGGTAGTGAACAAAAGTTGATGTTTAGTCAACAAGTTTTTCTTCTATTAAGATGTATGTTTACATAGTTCAAAATTATCTGAATTCAAAGAATTTACCATATGTCTGACTTGCATTTCTAGTGAAACCAACTATCAATAAGTTAATGTGAAAAGCATATTATCATCTTTTAAATACTGAGCTGGATGGAGCTCATTTCAAGTGTAATTAATACGCGGTTCAAGTGAGTGAGAGAGAGAGAGAAAGAGACAGTAAGTGAGAGCCTTTAATTGCCGTTTCAAATTCAATTGTGCGACCTTGAGGCTTTAGGTTGGTCGCGTTTCAATTCGCTTTTGCCGTTCCACCAAATATAAACACACACACACACAAGCTCACTGACCTGGCATCGTTTACGTGTGCGTTCCCTCCTCCTTTTGCTGTTTACCCCTCTTCGAGCTGCTGCGCTTTAATTACTGTTGCGTAAAATTGCTTCAACTCGCAACTTTGTGGAGTGTTAAGCGCTTGGCACGAAATCGTCTGACCCAAAAACAACAAAAAAATGGTCGAAAACGAAACAAGAATAATACTGAATGGGCAAATGGAAAGAAAAGTCAATGAGAATCGCCAACAGAAGAAATTACAACGCGTCCTGAAACACCCAGAACTCCGAGTAACCCAAACCCTATTAAGAAGCAACCCAAAACCTGGCACCGTTGAGCAAACCGCTAAACCGCCAACCGCAGTTTGTTGTCTTCACTCTCCTTCCCCCCCTTACTCCTTTCGCAATGCTGTGCGGACATCAACCAAACATTGAGCAACATCAAGTTGAATGGTTGGGACTCTCCGTCCCATTTCCCCTTGAATGCGATTTAGAGAAAGTATTGCGTGAGCAAAGACTTAAGCTACACAGAGTAGCAGTAGAGGTGCACCACCAGCCCACCCACCCAACAGTCAAACCACCAAACCACCGACCCATACGCAACACATGAGTGTGCAAAACTTTTGCACAGCAAAAGCCACTCAGAACTGAAACCAATTGGAACAAGCCGTTTTTCGCACACAACAAGAAGTAACAGCGGCCAAGGGGAGCGCCGGGAAAACGCATTGAAAGTTCCAGTTCCCAGTTTGTGTGTGTGTGTGTGTGAGTGTGTTACAAACGACCCACAAACCAAGTGAACTGTGGACCCGTGTCGCAATGTAGTTACCCCTTCACCAAAAGAATTGGTTACCCCGCCATCCAGCCAGAGATGACATTCGCTCAGCTCAGCCTCCGCTCAGCTTGGCTGAGCTTTTCTCGGCCCAAGTTGCGGCTATTCTTCATGTTGGATCTTTGATGACATGCAAATTCATTGTACTACAAAGCACCGCAGGGTGGCAAGTCCAATATCAACTGTCACACTGCCTCAACTCAACTCAACTCTCCCATGCCACACCTTGCGTTGCGTTTGCTAATCGCCTTAGTTTGATGTCCTGATGTCTGTTATCTACTATCTTCCCTGCTGCTTTATGTCCTGTTCTGTTGATGTCCTGCTGCCTGCCCTTTTTGCCCATCACTTTGCCCCTCATTGCTCATAAAAAACACACTTCCGGACTGCATATCCTGTTTGTAATCGATTTCAAAATGTGCAGCAAGGACGTGACAGCGACAGCAACAACAACACCAGCTAGAACGCAGCGTCAGCAACTTTGAAAACTTAACAGCGCGACATTTCAACTACAATGAACAGCAAATCAATAGTAGCATAAGGACGTGCAGATACTCTCTCTCTCACACATTAATAATGTATAAATGCACTTTTGGGATGTTGTTTAAGTATCTTTTGCGATAGTTCTCATAACGAAATTAAAGCACGTTCCAACCATTCATCACACAATTCATTTGAATCCCTTGTCATGTTAATCAAACTTTATGATAATAAAGCATCTTTTGTTGTTTGGAATAAACAAAGTTCATATTGCAGGATTGCTTATGTGATATATTTTATTTCATTGTAGATGTTATATAAAACTACAATCCTACAAATTGGATATAGTATATATATGTTGCTAAAAGCACTCTCCAAAAATGAATTCACATTTTGTTAAACTGTCTTTTTGAAAGTATATAAGTTTAATCTTGCATCCATTACCTTGCAACATCACATTTCGATTCAAAGACTACCTTAATCAAATTTTCTTGCTGGCTTTCAATATCGATCCAAGTCGGTTCGTCGGTTCGTTTCGGTGCAGCTTAACAAATCGAATGACTCAAGAAGTAATCAAATTGCAACTGCCATAGAAACTGACAGACAACCAGAAGCAAACAAAATCAACTCATTTAATTGTATGGCAAATATTTAAACATGACAGAATTCTTAATACCATCTACCCGCATTGTAAGGGTATTGCAAGACCAAAAGAAACGAAAACAAAAAAAAAATAAGCACAAATAAAAACCAACCCGGCAAACGATGGCAACGACAAAAAAATGCGCTTGGAAAAAATACAAAAAAATTAGCAATAAACGTGAACGCACGCGATGCCTGCCCTGAGGTCGGGAACTAGAGCCCCTCTAACCCCCTCTAGCCCCTCTAGACCCTCTTACTCCTTATTCCCTTATATATCTCTTACTGCTGTTTGCTGCTGGCCATAGCTTGTCCGTCTTTCTCTCTCTCTCTCGTTTACTCACTGGCTAGACGTGCCCTGCGGGTGCTGCTAAAAGGGCTAAAATCAATAAAATGCTTGTTGCTCAAACAGCAGCAGCAGCAACAACTACATACAAAACAACGACAACAAAAACACAATACAAATGACGACAGCAGAACGCCATCGGTGCTGTGGACGTCTTTCAATGTACAATTATATTTGTTGTGCCACAACGGCCCCTACTCACCGACTCCCCTACTCGTCTATATCATTCCACTGCCACTTACCACACTGTGCACCATAAATAGTTGCGTTTTTTCGTATGCCCTTTTTTAAATACGTTAAAGAGAGTATAATTAAGCTTAAATGTTTGATGATTTCGGTAAGCTTTCATAGTATATAGATTAAGCCCGCATTTGTCTAAGACAACTCAATAATCAAGGGATTCTTAAGAGCTAAATGTAAGGATATTAGCAAAGAAGATTTATGTATTTCCCCTACCCTAACTCTACTCTAACTGCAAACAGAGTATCTTTCTAGTCTTTTCCTCGCCACAAAAAAAAACACACTTACTAGCTGTAAGGCTTTTTTGCTCTTGTGGCGCTGCGCCAGCGAAAATGTTTGAAATTTCTTGGCTAAAGTTTTGCTTAACTTACACACCACTAGCCCTCGGCATAGCTGCACCCCGCTTCCTTCCATCACTAACCATTCCTTAAGCGCTGTTGTGCAAAAAGCATAAATGGCTGCTGGAATGTTTGAGGCACATTCCATGCTGCATGATCGAAATGCCAGCGAGTTATTATGACAAACTTTGTTAATTGGAAAATATGTGCAACCAAAATATTTCCTTTTTATCCAATTCATAGTTACAAAAAGCCGAAAATGGAAGCTGTCACCCCGAAAAAAAATGTTTACTTGAATTTGTCGATTTGATTATTAGTTGACAGCCAAAAATGGCTGGAAAAGAATTGTGAAACCTCATTCCAATCAAAAATGGACTGCAATGCTTTCTCTCTCTCTCTCTCTCTTTCACTCTCTTTAACTCACACGGCAATGAATCAATCAATCAATCAAATTGTCACAAAATCCAAGGTTGCGTTCCTCAACGCTCTTAACCTGATTTGTAGCTGCCCCCCTCCCCATCCCCCTCTCCATCTTTATACATATGTGTATATGTCCTTTTGTATCCTTATATATTAGACATAAAAGCGCCATAAATTGAGGCTCCTTGTTTTGATGACGGAGCGGGCGTAGGGGAAGAGCAGTACGTACTTCGACGAAATGGTTTGTAAAATGCAATTTCGGTTGCTGCCATTGATCAGTTGACTCGTTGGCTCGCAATACCACTCCGCCGCCACTCACCCTCTCCTCGCGGCTGACATCCTGTCGTTTCCTGCGGCCCATCAATATACATGAACGGTTGCTTGTTGGTGTGACCATAGCCAATTGTGCAGTCCGCTAGCCTTCGCCAGCTGTTGACACGTCGCGCAGCACACAGCACAGAACAGAAAACTATATCTTCTCCACACTCCTTTCCCCTTCACTCTCTGTTTTCCTGTCCCTCTCTTGTTAGTCGCAGTCGCATTCGGTTTCCATTTGCCAACACAACAAAGCACATGACGACATTTTGTTGTTTGCTCAGTGTTTAGTTGCCTCTTTCATTTCTATACGTGTGTGTGTGTGCGTGTGTGGGTGGGTGTGCGTGTGAATGTGAATGTGGTTGGTCGCTTCTCCCTTTTTTTTTATAGCTGGGCGCTACGTTTTTAGTGTGTTACGACGACGCTTTTGACTATTTGACTTGCATAAACCACTATTTGCCCCACTCCTTATTGTTTTTTTTTTTTTTTTTTAGTAGTTTGTGCAAGTGCGAGTGATTATGTACACGCAACTGTGCCGTTAACTTAACGGCCGTTGTGTTATGGATATGCCCTATATACAATGTCGCAGAGCTATAAACTTAGCATAGTACAGGAACTAAGGAACAGTTACAGAAACTAAGGAAGCCAGTAGGAAGCACAGAAAGTGGAAAATGATGTGAAAAGTTGTGCTTGGGGTATTGTTAAATTAATGCAGGCGGTCTTTATAGTTTGCAGGATATCTTTCAATTGTGCATGCTGCAGCAACAAGGGTTAGAAAGAGAGAGGAAGTGCTAAATTTTATGCTGCATACTTTCAGGCAAATTAATACTTTAATTGTCTTGAGTAATGTTTTTATTCATTAAAACTATACAAAAACTTTATTATTTGAAAGTGCTCAGTTCAATAAATACTTTGAAGAAAGCTACTTTAAAGTTTTAAAAGAGTTTAGTGTTTGAAATGACTGTAAGTTAAGTAAATGACTTTTAAGTGTGTTTCAATGTTTGAATTTCTTACTCAAGCACTATGGCTTAACAATGGAGTACTAAAAGAAAGACCAATAAACAGAGAAACAAACTTTGTTGGACAGCTTTAAAAAGAATGCAACAAACTTTTTTTTTGAAGATTACATTAGTATCTTTTGGTTGTTATGGTCGGAAGTGCTTTGCACTTTTTATTTGATTGATGAATAAAATAATAAAAAACAACTTTTGAGTTATGTCAAATTTTGTTGTTGTTTAACATGACATCTGCTGCGCTCAGTGCACAGGGTATGTTAAGAGCCATGCCGAACAAGTTTTCATGGAGTAGTCTTAATTGTTATGGTTGTCGTGCTGTGCGGGGGGGGGGGGGGGTGTTGACTGTCGCCCCGTGAAACGTCTGTTGTTGTCACGGCTGTTGACGCTTGCCCGTTGCCAATGACAACCCTACACTTGCATGACAAACACAACGACGACAACAACAACAACAACACACACACACACACTGTTACAGACAAACTATAACACACATACACCACAACAACAACAACAACAACAAGTATTATATAGAGAGTATGTGCACAAAGTATGCTTTCAATCAGGAACTGAATTGAAAATCCATTAACGAGTACACAGCGAAGGCAGCTGGTCGCATACTGCGGGCGATTTCGCTGCAGGGGGCTGCAGGGGTATTGTGCGCTAGGTGATGAGATGATGCGACTGGTGTTGCAAATGTGTGGGTGGAGAGCTTGAGAATAGGTATGAATGAGTGTGGTGGTGTTGAAGTCGGTTTTTTTTTCAAGTCATGGCTGAGTTCGTTATATTTTCTGCAACAATAAAAACAAATTTGCTTTTACTGCTACTGCTACTGCTTCTGCTCCTGCTGCAGCAGCTTGCAACACCAACAGCTGCAGCAGCAGCTCATGCAGCAGAAGCATATATAAAAAAAAAAACAAAAAATTGTTACATACATAGTCGCAATAACGAAAAGTCGCAGAGCGAAGGACATGTGACGCATGCCGCACACGTAAATATTACAACATCAAGTGCATTTTTAAGTAAATCAAGGCGAATTCGGATGCGAATGAAATAAAAAGCGCAATAGTGTGAATAGTGAATAGTGAAAGCAAATAGCGAACAAAAGCGAACGTGCGACGCGAAGGCAATCAAAGTCACACAAAAAAAGTCACCGTAAAGAAATAATATTCGAAAAGAGTTGAGCTTTATTGACGATGCTAACCTGCGTGTGTCGGCCCGTGTCGGGCAATCTGCCCAAAATGCCACCCGCCTCAATGATGCCAGCCTCGAGGACATCGCTTAACAGCCGAGGCAATGGCAATGGTGGCAGTGGCAATGTCAGTGGTATTGCCAGCGGTGGCTGCCATAGTCCCACACAAATGGTGGTGACATCCGAGCCAAAGCTCAACGTAAGTAAATCAGATGACCATCAATTACACACAGAGAATGGAATGTGAGACAAGTTACTGTTATTACTTTCTCTTTTCTTACTTAAGTCCATTGATTGTTGAGTTAACTTTAGTTCTTTGATTTAATGTTCATCAAAATTTATTGAAACTTGAACAATGTGTTGACTAAGACTAAGAAGAAGAAGATCTATTTATATCTTATTTAGTTTCTTTTATGCTCAGTGTACGATTATGTTGCCAGATAATCAGTAAACGGACACCTGGAAGGCAGAACTTTAATCTATTTATGCGAACGTCTCTTTTGTTTTTCTAAGCTATATTTTCGTTATGTCTTTTACGGGTTTCCGCTAGGCTCCAAAAATAAAAAGGTTGCAAATTAGCTTTCATTTTTCACACACACAAACACATAAACATAAACATAACTTGATTTATGGCAACAACAACGATGAGGTCCAACGGGCCATGACCGTGACCACGACCACGAAGACCAGAAGAAGATGTTGACAACAACCTGACTTGAGTCGAGTCAAGTTGCCTTGAGTTGCGTTGAAAGTAACGATTGCAGATAACGTTTATAAATTGTGGAAATTTCATTTTGACTTTGACGCCATTGACACAGATGGGAGGGGGGGATTGAGAGAGGGTGGAGCCGAAGGACCGACGGCAACACCTATGACACCTTAGAGCAGCTTATCTCACAGTTGAATCTCTAACGATCTGTACATACACGGACGCACACACTTAACACTTATACCCTACTTTAGTCTATGACCATAAACAGACACACACACACACATATAGTATATAGTATAATCCACTAATCCCACCCACTTACACATTCACACATACAAACACTTTTCATCCTTCATTCTTCTACCTTCTATGTATGTTTGTATATGCAGGTGCCCAGCAGGCTGACGTCAGCCGAACTGAGGGCGATGGCACTGCGACAGCAGCAGCAAATCGACAGCCAGCACCAGCTGCTGGCCACAAAGGAGCAACGCTTGCGCTTTCTCAAATCGCAGGAGGTGCGTAGTGCGGTGGCCAGTGCCGAGGGTGAGCGATTGCGACGACTGAGGGAGCGTGTCGAGGCACAGGAGTCCAAGTTGCGACGTTTGCGAGCGTTGCGGGGTCAAGTGGATCTACAGAAGACCTACAATGTAACACTGAGTAAGTATGTGGTGGTAAAAAAAGAGGAGAAGATGGGTGAAGGGATGGGCGGGCGACAAGTGCACGGGGCAACTACAAAGTGAAGATGAGTCCAATTGAGTTAAGCACCGCATGCAGCACCGCGTGCGCGCATTTTAGTGTGTGTGTGTGGACCGTACCCATGTGGATGGGTGTGTGTGTGTGTGGGGTTTTCGGGAGGAGATTAACATGTGTTAAAATCGTGTTGAGTGGTGCTACCTATCTCCATCTGTGTGTGTGTGTGTGTGAGTTTAATTTATGGATGTGTGGCACTTTGTTGTCCTTTATGATTGCCTTTGTGGGGAGAGGTTAGTTGGCTTGTGAGTCTCGCCTGCCAAAGATGTTATCCTTGTTGATGTCCTTGTTCTCGCTGGCATTGGCGATTTATGCCATAACACACACACACTCACACACAGAGAAACAAACACTTACAGTGTCCTTAACGCTGGCCCGACTAGAATGTTATGTTAATGAGGTTTCAGTTGCGCCTTGTCGGGTGATAATTAGTTCAGACAGCAGCCGCCAAAGGATAACCATTTAGATGGCCCTTGCGACCATGTGTGACCAGTCGTCGTAGCAATGTGTGCTATGTGGGTTAGTGTGTGTGTTTGAGTGTTGTTTAACGAATTTACAGAAATATGTTAACAATTAATACAAGCATGTGTTGGTTGACGTGTGAAAGGGTTTAACAGGCAAACATTAGAGGCAGTTGGGAAAGTTTTTAGACATTAGCAAAGTCAGTTTTGTATTCTAAATTAGATTGTGCTCCTAGTCACCATCAATAAAGAAATTGATGTCTATTCTACAACTGGGCTGACTAACCTGCCAGCTTTTTCAAAGAAAAAATTGTCAAAGAACGTCACTTTGAACATTTATCATTGTCCGTTTTCTTTCGACTAGAAGTTACTTCAAGTTTTCCACTGTCACCAAACTTAGCCGATTTGTCATAAAAAAAAAAAAAAATCCCGTATTCTGGCTTATGGTTTTGTTCAACTTATAAGTGTATTTAAGCTGCGACTCTTTTATAAGATCTGTATCCAACCATCTTCAATTAGCTGCCAAATACGCGTTAACTTCATTAGAGGATGCAAAGGGAAGGGAGAGAGATGGTTGGGTTGGGTTGGGTGAGGATTTTTGGCGTTTCCTTGAGTTATGGCAGCTAATCCGTTTAACTTTTTGTGCTTAGGCAATGACTTGGACTCAATTCGTGCGCTCTTTAGCGAAAAGGAAAAGGAGCTTAGTCTGGCCGTTGCCAAGGTGGAGGCACTTACCCGTCAACTGGAGGAATTGCGACGCGACAGACGATGTCCGGTCAATTTATTAGCCGCAACAGGACAAACGGGCGCAGCTCAAGCGCTGCCGCCACAGGCATCACGGGAGCTTGAGAAACTGCGACGTGAATTGATGGTAAGCAGCAGGCAGAAACGCCGTGCACTTAAAGAAAAATTCCACTTAATTTAACACATATTTAAGTGAGGAAAACTTAATTGGTTGGGAAAAAAACGTTTGAAAAAATATTAGATCGAGTTACTTAATATTTCTAAGTGTAAGTTCAAACTTCCGGCATTTCGATTAACTCTCTTTCTTTCTCTTCCACTTTAATATTCACTTCTAGTATCGCAATCAGTTATCCTTGCAGCAGGATGCACGTTTGCACATGCAACGCGAGGCGCTGCAACAGCGTCAAGCGGAGCTTCGTTCGGTGGATCAACGCATCTATGAATTACAGACACGCCTGCAGCGCAAGAAGCAGGCCAACACACACCACCAGCAGCAGCAGCAACAACAACAGCAGCAACAACAGCAGCAACAACAACAACAGCAACAACAACAGCAGCTACAAAAGCAGCAACTTCAACAGCAATTGCAGCAACAGCAACAACAGAAGCAGCAGCAACAACAACAACAGCAATCAGCTGCAAAGCAACAACAGTTGCACGTGCAATCCGCACAATTGCTGGCAGCAACAGCTGCTGCTGCTGCTGCCGCCGCCCAACAACAGCAACAGCAACGTAAGCCCCCACCACCTGCCTCCAATCTGTCCAAGCATGGTGGCGTCGCTGCCTTGAAGCAGCAACTGTTGCAGAAGCAGGTCAATCAGTTGGCAGCAGCTGCTGCTGCTGCAGCAGCGGGTCGTGCCGCCGAACGTTCGATTGTGCGTGGCAGCGGCGGGGTCAACGTTGCCGCCGTAGAACCCTTCATACACACGCCACAAAAGTCAACAATCACATCGACGGCCAGCTACTTGAGTGCCGGCAATATGCTGAAACACGCAGCAGCAACGGCCAACACCAATCAACAGAATCAGCTTATACAGGACCTGAGTCACAGCACTCACGTGAAGTTGGCGCCGGGAAAGAGTTATTATCCCGGTGGGAGTAATGCAACGCCTGGAAGCAGCAGCGAGAGTGATGAGTCCAAGTTGGCCAAGAAGTTGCTTTCGGCTGCTACAGCCGCTGCTGCTGCCAATGCGGCAGCGGCAGCACCTGTCTCCAAATCCAAATCGGATGCGGAACAGTTGCGCAAACAGGCGCAAACCGAGGCCATGGATAGCACCACACATATTTATGCGGAAGTTGGACCCAAGAAGCGAGACAGAGAGGCAGCAGCAGCAGCAGCAGCGGCAGCGACAGCAGCAGCGGCAGCAGCAGCAATAGTAAGTGTTGCTGAGGCAACAGCTGCTACAACAGCAGCAACATCCGCGACAAGCACAACGCCAGCCACAGCTGTCAGTAAAATACCCAAAAGCATATCCATCAGCAGCAGCGGAAGCAGCTCCGCCTCAGCGCTCATCAATAAGCTCAATCAGCAGGTCGTCAAGGATGCCCAGGAGCAGGCCAAGAAGAATGAGATTGCTGTGACAAGCGAGACACTCTCGGAGCGCAATACACAACAGCAACTTACTGTGCACAGCATGCCCCTTGGGGCAGTTAGCAAATCTGTGGCCATAGCCGTATCGAATTTGGTAGCAAACAAGCAACAAGTGGCAGTGCCACCACGCAAACCCATCAGTAGCGTAGCGCCCACTTCGATGAGCAACACCAACAACAACAATAACAATAGTAGCAACAGCGCCATACCCAAAATGATAACATACAGCCCAAAAGTAAATCGTGTGGCGCCAAGCGTAGTCACAGCAGCTGATCCTCGACCTGCGTTGCCACCCAAACCAAGCAAAATGTCGCCCACAGAGAGCGACCACAGCAGCAGCAGCAGCAGTGGCACAACAACAGCAACAACATCATCGGCCAGTGTAACTGCATCAACAACAGTTTCAACTTCAACTACAGCAACATTTGGCCTCCAATCGCTTAACATCAATGACAACTTGCCCATCAAGGCCAAGCCGCTGACCATACGCAAACAGCCCATCTTTGAGCAGCCACCACGCTTAAGGACAACCCCGAGCATCTCGAGCTCAAAGCCTGGACCACAGCAACAGCAGCCGCAGCAGCAACAGTTGCTACCGCGCAAGCCCGAAGCACCGCGGCAACAGCCAGAGGTGAGGCAAGATTCCCCGCAGCACTCGCCCAATAGCAACTCACAGAGTGGCTCCAGTGTGGATGAACCAGATCGCATGAGCGGTCAAACAGAAACAAACAACAACATCAGCAGCAGCAACAACAACAACAACAACAACAGCAACAGCAGCAATCTTAAGGAACGAAAAGCAGGCGGAAAACCAAAATTAGCAAGACGAGTGAGCTTTGATCCTTTGGCATTGCTACTAGATGCCAGCTTGGAGGGTGAACTGGAGCTGGTGAAGAAGACTGCAATGCAGGTGGCCAATCCCAGTGCTGCCAACGATGAGGGTATTACAGCATTGCATAATGCCATCTGTGCCGGACACTTTGACATAGTCAAGTGAGTTTTATATATAGCTTGAAAAATAAAAAGGACGCACTTATAAATGTCTTGAATCCCTTACAGATTCCTTGTACAATTTGGCTGCGATGTGAATGCTCAGGATTCAGATGGTTGGACTCCCTTGCATTGTGCTGCCAGCTGCAATAATCTCAACATGGTCAAGTTTCTTGTGGAGAGTGGAGCGTGTTTGTTTGCCTCAACGCTGTCCGATCATGAGACGCCAGCAGAGAAATGCGAAGAGGATGAGGAGGGCTACGATGGCTGCTCTGAGTACCTGTACAGTAAGTACTCCTGTTTGATTCGGGGATGCAACTCCGTGTGGGTCTTAGGTGTCGCGAACACACACAAAATATATATTTGTATCTTTTATTTGTAGGCATACAAGAGAAGCTGGGCATACTACACAATGGTGATGTCTACGCCGTATTCTCCTACGAGGCTCAGAACAGCGATGAGCTGAGTTTCCATGTAAATGAGCCGCTGATCGTGTTGCGCAAAGGCGATGACTCGGAGAACGAATGGTGGTGGGCACGCAATGCCAACGGCGAGGAGGGTTACGTGCCACGCAATTTGCTTGGTGTAAGTGTTACTAGTGTTGCCACATATTAGTTTTGTCAGCTAATCAGTTATTTGTTTCTTGCCCCAACTTTAGCTGTATCCACGCGTGCCGCCGCAGTCGCCGCATTTTAGCGATTAGCAGTTAATACGCTTTACCATACTGAAGCGCAAGGCCGGGCGACTTGTGCAGAAGCGTTATATATCCAAGTTTATCTGAGCAGTGGCAGATGCCAAGCACGTGCCACCAGCAGTGGCACCGCAGCACCAAATGGGCCTTTTCGTTATGAGCTGAGCATTATTTATCACAATGTTTTTCTTTCCTGTTCACTTTTTTTGTTTGTTTGCAAAAAGCCACATGAAGGAAACCAGGCGCACTCAATAATATAAAATACACAATAATCTACACACACAAGCACACACACACACACACACTTGCTGTATGGCATTCCATATGGCAAGTCGTGTGTTAGTGTTCGTTGCACGTGGGGCAAGCCATTACGAAATGTGCAACATTTGGCAAATTTTTGCTAGAACGCCAGTGGCGCTCACAGCTATTTATCACAAAGGCCGAGCCAGGCACTAGCCACAATTAGCTAGTGTCCTGGCATTCTGGCAGGCTGCTACAACGATAAATTGGATTACACTTAAGCCCCCGAGACCAACCCTTAGATTAAGGCCTAGACTAATAACTTAAGCAAAATACATACATACATACTTTACATACATATCCCTTCACCACAATACTTGCCCCTTATCCTACCTTTCCAGCCATCCAACAGCCTCACCACAAAATGCTTCAACTTTGTTCATAACTTAAAAAAAAAAATTGTTGCAAATTGAATATGAATTTTTAAAATGTGCATGCACTTTGTGGTTTAAAGACGAGCTTGTTAAATGCCAGCAACACTTTGAGTTGCCACAAATTCTACAATAAATACGAACAAAATTTCATTAAACACACACATTTTAAACACACACTCGAACATAAATCGCATGTGATTTTTGTAATTGTATAAAGCGAAAAAAAAACTTATAATTAATATTTAATTATCGTTAATATTGCATAATGTACAGTACTTACTACCTATGTATGACTTAAAAGCTGCTTCGTTATGAAATTAAAAATCTTAACACAATAAATTTTAGCTTATATAAATATATATAATACTTAATATACATCTATGAATATGTAATTGCCTAATTGCCTACCACCTACTCCTAGCATTAACAAATAAACAACAAAATATACAAAAAATCAAACCACACAATAAATTACATTGGAAATGCAAAAAAAAAAAAACTTGGAAACTTAATTAATTCAAGTACAGTGACGTACAATTGGAAAGGAAAAAGCGCTGGTCTTAGATGTGTCAGGAAATAAATTAAAATTATCTTAATTAAATTAATTAGAAATTATTTATTTATTTTTATTTTTAAGTGCTCTTTTTTTCCGAACTGTAGCTTATAGTTTGCAGCCTTCGGGTATGCAATGTATTTCGCTTATTTTAAACAACGTCTTCAGATAAAATCGATGTATACAACGCAGGCGGTATATTAAATTGGAGAATGAAAAAAAAAAGTTAAGCACCTATTGCTAATGTATGTTTTTTTTTAGTAAAAAGCACGCAATAATTACAGTATTTAAAATGTCGTCAAATTTCAAACAAGCGCCTGAGCTTATTTATATGAAAAGAATATATTTTCGTGTTATAACACAGCTATTATTTGTAATTTGCATAATAACGTCGTAGAATATTTTATGA
Organism: Scaptomyza tumidula; assembly: GCA_035044465.1. Taxonomy (NCBI): domain Eukaryota; kingdom Metazoa; phylum Arthropoda; class Insecta; order Diptera; family Drosophilidae; genus Scaptomyza; species Scaptomyza tumidula. Next base: position 13,953,465 of record JAWNNW010000444.1, on the reverse strand, counting down.
AATTGACATCTCTGACAGCAGAAATTGATCAACTACATTTTAAAACAACAAACTTAAGTCTTAAAAAATAGATAAACTTTTTTTTTGTCGAGTCACTAATTTTGAAGAAGATCTAATCGGTTGTGCGCTAGTAAAAAGTACCCTGTATGAGAACTCTATTATACAATACATAGTTAAATCATAGACAGAGGAAACTTTTACATTGATTAATTAACCGATGTACTATCAGCTGATATATCTAATCAGTATTAGTAATAGTTATAAAATGTCAATTGATTTTTTTCTAGTCTTGACCGACCAACCTAATGATTCTAGGGTACAACAAGCAAAACGAACAAAAACAAAATTTACTTCAACTCAACAGCGTATGTTTAATGAAAATAGCAACGACTAAGCGTCACATTCGTCTGTGAGTATTAACGCGATACGGTTGCTCGGCTGCTCGGCAGCTCGGAAATTTTTAAGCCAAATAAAATAAGATAGTTAGCTGCTAACAGGCAACAAAGTACGTTCAAGTCGAAGTACATTTGCTTACTGTAATAAATTAGAATTGATGTGCTTTTGTGTCAGTGAGAAACGTGCTTGAAGATAATTGATAGGCTATTCAAATATTAGCTGAGCATACTCATTCATTAAGCCACACAGTCAACCCATTCAAAATTCTCACTGCATTCCTGTAATGAAGCTGCACGCATTACGAATTGTTCTGTTGTGCTCAATGCTGGGCGTACTTCCTCAAACCCAGCCTGTGGGTGGTGCTAAGATATTAGCTGTGTATGCGTTTCCAGGTAAGCAGAATTTACTGTGGGTTAGCTTGTGCTTAATATACCTAAACTGAGTGCAGGCAAGAGTCATTACATGATGCACACGGCGCTGATAAGGGAACTCATCGAGAGTGGACATCAAGTCACAATGATAGCAGCCTTTTCATTGGAAGCGCAGAAGTTGGGAAGCAACTACACAGAACTGTTGATAGAACCTGTCTATGATTTCTGGCATGATGGTAAGCGATGAGGTCGATGGGTTATTCCATAACTGATATCTGGATTCACAGTGAAGCTTAACTTTGGTGTCCAACATCTGTTCGACTTGACGCGCATGAATAACTATGATTTCCTCAAAATGCTCGAGATTATTGGATTAAAGACTACAGAGCATGCATTGCTACAGCCTAAAGTTCAGAAACTGATTCATGCCACTCAGACTGAGGGTGTTTTTGATGTGTTGCTTGCGGAGCAGTTCTATCAGGAGGCCTTCTTGGCACTGGCTTACAAATATAACATACCCATTGTCACGACAAGCACTTTGGGCTATGAGAATCATATGAGTCAAATGATGGGCCTGATTACACCCTGGTCTTTTGTGCCCCACGGCTTTATGCCCTACACCGATCGCATGTCCTTTATGGAACGTGTGGGAAACACCTATGTTTCGCTGTACGAGGACTTGGATCGTTTGTTCAACTATTTTCCCAAGATGGATAGCATAACGCAGCAGCATTTTGGAAATGTTTTGGGTGAGCTGAAGCAACATCTCACATATGTATGAATAATATTTATATCTTTCGGTCGCAGCTGAGGTGCCGAAGGTTAAGCAGATGGAGAGACAAATCTCGGTAATGCTGCTAAACAGTCACGCGCCGCTTACAACAGCACGTCCCACAGTGGATGCGATGGTGCCAGTGGGTGGCATGCATATCTATCCGCCCAAGCGTTTGCCCGCAGATATGCAAAATTTTCTTGATGCGGCAACAGATGGTGCCATCTTCTTTAGCCTGGGTAAGTAGTGCACAGTTATTGTCAGAACTCAGCTCAACTTTATCTCCTTCACCCACTCCCTACCCAGGCAGCAATGTGCAGAGCAAAGAGATGCCAGCACATATGCTACGTCTCTTTCTGCAGGTCTTTGGCTCTTTAAAGCAGCGCGTGCTTTGGAAATTTGAGGATGACTCCATTGGTCAGCTGCCGGCGAATGTGATGATACGCAAGTGGTTGCCACAAGCGGACATTCTGGCACATCCCAATGTCAAAGTGTTCATTACACATGGTGGATTATTTGGCACACAGGAGGGTGTTCACTATGCGGTGCCCATGTTGGGCATACCCTTCTACTGTGATCAGGTAGGGTTACCCCCAGAACTGAACAACTGAATAAACCTTATTCATTTCATCTTTCCTTTGTACAGCATCTTAACATGAACAAAGCTGTGCTGGGTGGCTATGCAATAAGTTTGCACTTTCAATCAATTACGGAGCAGATCCTACGCGACTCCCTGCTGCAGCTCATTCACAATGCCAGCTATCAGGAGCATGTGCAACGCGTCTCCAGCATCTTTCGCGATCGTCCAATGGAGCCACGCAAGAGTGCTGTCTACTGGATTGAGTATGTGATCAGGCACAAGGGTGCACCACATATGCGTTCGGCTGGACTCGACCTCAAGTGGCATCAATTCTATCTGCTCGATGTGATTGCCTTGGTCGCGTTTATTGTCTTGACTTGTGTCCTCCTTCTCCTGATGCTCGTCATTCGCTTGTTAAGAGGCAGCGGCAAACAGCATAAGAAAATCAAAAAGCAATAAATTACAAGATCACTAATTGTTCACACTATCTATAATCGAATTGTCTATATAGTATAAATCTCAGTGCTATGTATAATATAACTATTCAGTGTTTGTTCCACGTGATAACATTTACGCGTCAATCACTTTGTTTATGTGTATTTCCAACACATCTACGTTTGTATTACATTTGTAAAACTGAATAGTCATCAACAGAAGTACAAAAAAGTTGTTGGTTATGGACCACTTCGCTAGTAAATAGTCGGTGTCTCTGTGTCTTTTTAAAACACTCGAAATACAAAAGTCTTCATTTATTTTATTAAGCAGATAAGTATACTTATAGAGTTAAGTAAAACATCAAGTTCATAGAGAAATATATTTAAAACACTAATTAAATAACACATTTAACCAATTTGAAAAATTCTTTAGTCACACGTTATCACTTTTATCATCCAACTGATATGTTTCCATTTATTTTGTATAAAAAATATTCTTAACATCTAACTCAGCAACTTTAATGTCTCTGGGTATACATATGTACATATGATATACATAATACATACAAACAACGTGCTTGCCGAATTTCATAATAGAAGCTCTGCTGATAAGTTGCGGACAGTCTGTTTACGTATATATTAAAGGCAAACATACCTAATATTAATAGTTGTGCCTGTGCCGGTAGTGTCTCAGTTGTTTGTGAATAGCGACGCGAATCGGTCGCGTAAGAATCGTTGAAAAGTGTGCGTGTTCTCCATATGGTGCGTACATCAATAAAAACAAATTGAATTAATTTCAAGTGTATGCTAGAAAATAATGCAAAACAAAATTGATAACAGTGCCTTAAAAAAGTTAATAGTTTAAGCATGATTGTATTAGACAAAACAAAACTAGTTTTCGAACATAATGAGAGTTTCGTAATGACCCTTTGTAGAGTTGAATAAAAACAACAGCAAGGTCATCTTTCTTATATCTTATGTTTATATTAAAAGTTTGTTTCGCGCTTCTTTCTCTCTTCTTGTTCACAAACGTTTACAAACGTTTACCTCTCTCTCTTCACTCTATTATACGATCTCTTTTGCTACTTTGGTGGATCAAGTGATGTAATTCTCATACATTTACACATCGCATCGTTTCGTATCGGTTGTTTTTATACCCTGATCCCCTTAAAAATGGGAAAAAGGGTATTATGGTTTTGTGCAAAAGTATGTAACAGGCAGAAGGAAGCATCTCCGACCCCATAAAGTATATATATTCTTGATCAGCATCAACAGTCGAGTCGATATAGCCATGTCCGTCTGTCCGTCTGTCTGTGTGTATGTATGAGCGCGTCGATCTCAGAGACTATAAGAGCTAGAGACTCAAGATTTCGAACTAAAGCTCGCCTAATCCATAGGCAGTACAAGTTTGTTTTCGATTTTCGATAACACTTCCCGTTTCCGATATACACATGGGATCGATAACAACAAAATCTTGGATTTGGAAAACTTTGAGATGCCATTTGAATTATAAAATATAAAAATGAAAATCTGTGAAATTTTTATTAAAATCGGTTAAGAAACACCGGAGATATGGGACATTGAAGTTGTGTATGCAGTATGCTGTATGCGCGTAAACACACACACATACTTGCAAGCACTGACTGTACGCGTAAAGTATAGGGATCAGGGTATCGTGTAGTCGGGATTTCGCGACTAGAGCCTTCTTACTTGTTTCTCTATATTCTTTATCTATCACTCTATCAAGTGATGTGAATACAAATTTAAAAGTTTTTGCATTTGAATACTTGGCTGACACCATCTAAATACATATATTTTTTACGTGTGCTCACAGCACGCAATAATTTAATAATTAATATTATTGACAATGATTGAAAACACGTAAGTAACAACGAAACGGCACGAAAACTAAAAAAGATTATTAAAACAACACAAAGCATACAAACAGTTAGTACAACTACAAGGGGTAGTTTTAGGTGGTTTCTATTAAGATAAGATAACAATAATACTTACACAAGTTCCAGTTATTAACACCGTTTTCTTATCAACTTGACCTACAGCAACTCCAAGGTGTTTTTAAATTTCTGTTGTTAGGCCTTCTGGCCTTGCTACAGCAAGTGGAATTCGGGCATGGAGCCCGAATTCTAGCACCATTTTTCTTTCCTGGCCGGAGTCATTTCATGATGACAAATGCTATAATCAGGGAACTGGTGAAACGTGGCCATGAGGTAACCTTCATCACACCATTCTCTTTGGCCAAGGAGAAATTGGGATCGAATTATACAGAGGTTCTCATTCCTCAATATAATATTTGGAAGCCAAGTATGTACAACACTAGCCCGAGCTCTAACCAAGTACTTATGATATATTCTTAACAGTTCTGAGCATTACCAAAGCTAAGTCCGCACTGGACATGACGGATCTTACCACGTTCACCTTCATAAGGATGGCTTATGTGATGGGTTTGGAGAGCACAAACTTTGCATTTGAACAGAAGGAGGTGCTGGAGTTGATTAATGCAAAGGATAAGGTTGGCAAATATGATTTACTTCTGGCAGAACAGTTCTTCAATGAAGGTGCCCTCTTTCTGGGAAATCTGTATCAAATACCAACTATTACTGTCAGTACCTTTGGCTTTGCCAACTACCTGAGTCCAATGACGGGCCTTGTCACACCCTGGTCATATGTGCCCCACGGATGGAAGCCCTTTTCAGCTCGTATGACTCTCATGGAGCGTATTGACAATGTCTACATCTGTTTGCTTGAAGAAGTGATGCGAAGATTTTGGTTTTATCCGGCACATAATGCGATACTTGAAAAACACTTCTCAAAGCAATTTAAAGATTTGCCGACCATTAAGCAGCTGGAGAGCAATATATCTGCGCTTCTTCTTAATTCCTATATGCCTCTAGAGGCTCCAAGACCCATTTCATTCAACATGATTCCAGTGGGTGGACTTCACATTCAGCCAGTAGAACCATTGCCTGGCAATATTCAAAAGTTCTTAGATGAGGCCAAGCATGGAGCTATCTACTTTAGTTTGGGTAAGGATCAATAACAGTTTCCTTTGTTGACATTGACTAACTAGTTCCTAAATAGGTTCTCAGGTCCGCAGTGCTGACTTACCCCCGGAAAAGCTAAAAATATTCCTTGATGTGTTCAGGAGCATGAAACAGCGAATTCTTTGGAAGTTCGAAGATGATAAATTGCCGAATATGCCAGCTAATGTAATGGTTCAGAAATGGATGCCTCAAAACGATGTTCTGGCTCATCCCAATGTTAAGGTTTTCATCTCACACGGTGGTCTGTTCGGAACTCAGGAAGCAGTTTATCATGGTATTCCCGTACTTGGAATGCCAATCTATGCCGATCAGTATCTGAACATTAGAAAGGGCAAGCTTGCTGGTTATGCTCTAGGCGTCAATTATCGCACTGTGACCGAGGAGGAGCTCCGGTATTCCCTCACTGAGCTCCTGGAGAATCCCAAGTACATGAATAACATGAAACGCGCCTCTCGCATCTTCCGTGATCGACCTCTGAGTGCAATGGATACTGCCATGTTCTGGATCAACTATGTGATTGAGCATCGTGGAGCACCACATATGATAGCGGAGGGTGTTAATATGCCTTTTTATAAGTTTTATCTCCTGGACATCATTGGCATTGCCTTGGCCATTGTCATTTTGCCTATTTTGGGTCTGGTACTCATTTGTCGAAAGTTTACCTCTGCCAAGAAGGCAACGCCAAAGCCAAAATCAAAACGTCATTAGAAAATTTTCCACATGTAATTTGTAACTGATAGCCCAAAGAGTGCTTAATTAATTTAAATAAGTTTGAATAAATATATACAGTTTACAAAATTATGTTTAAATATTAGGATGCAGCAACCCTTAAGTGATCGTTTCTTTCTAGAGTATTTCACATTTTGCTGAAATTCTAAGGTTTATATACTGATAAGTTGACTTAGCTTTATGAATAAATCCGTCAAAGCCTCAGTCGTTTGTGAATCGTTGCGGTGAACGGTTGCTCAGTTAGTTTGGCAAAGCAACAAGTGAAAACGGGGAATCAAATATGGTGTGTGTTACGAATTAAACCTATAACATGTGCACAATAGCAACAATAAGTAGTATCTATAATGGTAACTATCAGCGAACACTAATTTAACAAAAACAACAGCTGTTTCTTATTTGAGTACTTTTGCACTAAGCACAAAGCGAACAATAACAACTTGTAAAACTAGAAAAATATATATATTATCAGTAGACGCGACAGCGATAAAATCAAAAAGGCAACGACTTAGAATAGAGAGATAAGAAATACGTTCATAGAAACAAACATTTAAGCAGTTGGCAACGAATCGGAAAGTATTGCAAATTGAAAGATAAGATGTGAAATAAACTGAATAATATTATATAACCTTATCAACTTGACCTACAGCAACCGAAAAATGGCGTGAAGTTTCTTCTGCTTGGCTTTTTGGCGCTGCAGAACATGGATATTGGAGCGGGATCCCGAATTCTGGCAGCCTTTTTCTTTCCTGGCAGAAGTCATTTGATGATGACAAATGAAATAATTAGAGAGCTGGTGCATCGAGGACACGAAGTGACTTTCATCACAGGTTTCTCATTGGCCAAGGAGAACTTGGGATCGAATTATACAGAGATTCTTATACCCATATTCGACTTTTGGCCAGTAAGTACGTACCAAAATGACCTTCAAATCTCTACTATTAAATAATAACATTATGTTGACCAGTTCTGGACACGGTCAAGGTCAAGTCAGTTGTGGAACTGACAGACGCTTCCACTGTGACGACCATCAAAATGTATCATGCCTTGGGATTGGCCAGCACAGACTTTGCTTTCGAACAGCCGGAAGTATTGAAACTTATTCACGCCAAGGATAAGGTTGACAAATATGATTTACTGTTAGTCGAGCAATTTTATAATGAGGGCGCCCTCCTTCTGGGTCATCTGTATCAAATACCCGTGGTTAACATATTCACCTTCACATTTGCCAACTATATGAGTTCCCTGGTAGGAACTATAACGCCCTGGTCTTATGTGGCACATGGATGGAAGCCCTACACTGATCGCATGTCGCTCATGGAACGTATTGACAATGTTTACTGCTCGCTAGCTGAAGAGCTAATGCGCGCATTCAAGTACTATCCTGCCCAGGATGAGATACTCCAGAGACACTTCTCCAAGCACTTTGATAAGCTGCCAAGTATCAGGGAAATGGAGCGCAACATATCTGTTATATTGCTGAATACGTACATGCCTTTGGAGGCACCAAGACCCTTATCCTTCAACATGATTCAAGTGGGTGGACTTCACATCAAGCCGCCACAGCCATTGCCTCCCAAAATGCAACAGTTCTTGGATGAAGCTGTGCATGGCGCCATTTACTTCAGTCTGGGTAAGATGCAACTGTCAATAATTCAAACGAGCCATTGGTTATCATATTATTTTGTAGGTTCACAGGTTCGCAGCGCTGATTTTCCACCCGAGAAACTGCAGATATTCTTCGATGTATTTAGGAGCATGAAACAGCGAATACTGTGGAAATTCGAAAGTGACAAGTTGGAAAATATGCCAGATAATGTGATGGTCCAAGAGTGGATGCCCCAGACTGATATTCTGGCCCATCCTAATGTTAAAGTGTTTATCTCCCATGGAGGTCTGTTCGGTACTCAGGAAGCTATTTATCGCGGTGTTCCTGTACTTGGAATGCCCGTCTATGCGGATCAGTACCTTAATATCAACAAAGGCAAGGCTGCAGGCTATGCCCTTTCCGTAGATTACCGCACAGTTACTGAGGAGGAGCTCCGGTACTCCCTCACTGAGCTTCTGGAGAATCCCAAGTATATGAATAACATGAAGCGCGCCTCTCGCGTCTTCCGTGATCGACCTCTGAGTGCAATGGATACTGCCATGTTCTGGATCAACTATGTGATTGAGCATCGTGGAGCACCACATATGATAGCGGAGGGTGTTAATATGCCTTTTTATAAGTTTTACCTCCTTGATATTATTGGAATTGCCTTGGCTGTAGCCATTTTACCTGTTTTGGCACTTTTACTCATTTGTCGTAGCTTTAAATCTACGAAGAGAACAACCAAACCAAAGTCCAAACGTCATTAGAAATTAATTTACTAACCTTTTTTTTAACTCAAAACGATTTTATTGATAAACAAAAGTGTGCTAAATTTAGTTTGAATTTGGTAATACAATTTTAAGTGATGTGTAAACATTTTGCAAATGACTCTTATTCTCAATTGGCTTCAGGGCAATAAATAGCTGCCAAAATAATTTAGAACAAAGCTTACAAGAAGCGTACAAAGACCAGCGACAGCTATTTGAACTGGGCGCTGAAATACATAGTATTAGGGGTACTCATGATATCCAAATCTTCTAATCCAAATACAAAAGCTAGCGTGTGTGTGAGAATATTGTTTGTGTATGTGTATGTGTTTGTGTGTATTGGTTGTGCCGTGCGCTCTCTACTGGCTTATGACCATGGTCTTCTTTACCTTCTTTTCCTTCTTCTCGTGGGTGATGGTCACTTCCTCTGTGTCAAAGAAATGGGGTAAATATTAACAAAGATAGAAGAAAATATATTAATTATAGTTTACCTTCAAACTTGTGAGGCAACTGCTTAATAGTCTCAATAGTCTTGACAATCTTATCTCCGGGCTCGATAATCTCCTCCTCGTACTCCTCAATGATCTCTTCTTCGTCGGTATCATCGGGATTCGTTTTCGAGCTGGGCACCGGATCGAAAACAGTCTTCACTGCCTTCTTCACAATACCTTCGGAGGTCACAGTTGTATAGTGGTATTCGGTGCCTCCCTCGATCTTGATGGTCTCAACGGTAGTGACATCACCAGCATTTTCGGACGGGACGATCTTCTTGGTGCCCGACTCGGACTTGAGTTTCTTGGTGCTGGTCACGTTCTTGTGCTTCTCAGCCTCCTTGAGGGTCTTCTTATACTGCTTGATCTCCTCCTCGGTGAGCTCCACTTCCTCCTCCTCGTAGACGGTCTTCGAGGTGGTAATCGTCTTGCCCGATTCCAACTCCGTTGAATAGGTGTACTCAACACCGCCGGGCACACGCTTTGCGGCGACGGTCGTAGTATCGTTTTGGAGAAAGTCTGCCGGTGGTGGTGGTGCGGATGACTTTGGCTTCTTCTTCTTCTTGCCACCTTCATTGGTGCTCTGAGTGACGGCCTTGATGCTCTGCTCCTGCAGGGAATTCTTGCGCACCGTACGATTGTTCTCAGTGATCTCAATGTTCTGGCTTACGCGACGAGTCTCCTCGACGGTAGTGTCCTCACGATAGTTGGACTGCGAGTCGTTCGAGTTCTGGATGACATTCTTCTGCACCTTCTGAACGACGCGACGGGATGATGACTCCGTGGAGTCAGTAGAGTCCACCGACGACTTACGGGTCACATTCTTCTTGATCTTGTTGACCTTGGTGTTGGTGTTCTCATTGACTTCCGTTGGCACCGAATCAAAGAAGGTCTTGGTGCGCATGCTGCGTGTACCATCCTCATTGATAGTGGTGTACACCTCCTCGTAGCCACCCTCGATGGCGCGGGTCAGCATGGTGGTCTTGTCATCGATGCGTATCTCCTTGCCAAGACGCTGCTTGATTTTCTTCTTGTTTTCCTGCTCCTTGGCTAGGTCTGCCTCGCTAACGGGCTTGGGATCCCAAAAGGTTTTCACTTGGGTTTTGATCGTACCATTTGGTTGGGGTGACGTGATGATCATCTCATAGCCACCATCAATCAGCTTGTACTTGGTGCTTGCACCAGTGGCCTTGTCGACCTCAACTTTGCCATCCTCAATGTCGGCGGAGGTCAGGAGCTCTTCAGGGGAAGAAGTCGCACATGGAGTTATGGTTAAGGTGTGTGTGTTTCGATTACAAATTGTATATAAGTATATTCGTTGTGGATTCACTCAAGAGTATACTAGTTCTCTGTGTGTGTATGTGTGTGTTTTTTTGTATAGCAAGCACTTTAATTTATACATATTAGAAAAAATCCTATGCTAAGATATTGCAAATTAGTTTCATCTAAGGCGCATTTTGGTAAATTCTTTTTTGTAAACTCTTTGAAGCAATTTTATACAGCATTTTGTACTTTTGTTTGGGTTTAGTTAAAGTTGTTTTTTTTGTACTTAGGCTTAGACATGCACGGGTTCTGGCTGGGCTTCGTTGTCCAGTTGAAGGGTCAGTCGGAGCAGGGATGGACGCATCTTTGCTGACAGTTGCGGCAGGCAGCTGTAGTCCAACAGCAGCTGCAGTAATTGTTATTTTAACTTACGCGACGCCTTCTGGCGGCTGGGCCTTGTGGGCGCTGGTGCCTGCTGTTGTTGTTGCATCAGGATGTGTTGCGGTTGTTTCGACATTGTTTGTGTCTGCGTTGAAGACTGAACACGTTGTGGTTTCGTTGAGGTTGTTGAGGTTGCGTTGCTCTCGGATGTATTCTGTGCGTTAGTTGGAAGTTGGTTAGTTGCGGCTGTTGAGGTTTTGGCCGTTTTCAAGCTTGATCCCTGGTTAGTGGCTAAACTTAAACGTGCGTTGGTGCTTGGACCGGAAGTATTTGTTGGTTGCGGTTTTGTTTGCTGCAACAGCTCGACAGCGGGTTTAGTTAGCAATTGATTATAGCGTAGCGTATTATCGTTATTGGGATCGATATCGTTATCTGCAAAATGGTAGATGGTTTTTAACTGGCAAGACTTTCAAGTGCTGATTAATGCCACAAGCTGGTGATTGATGGTGATTGACAGTGATTGAAGCATTGAGTTGTGCATGATAGTCCATTATGTTGATGATTGCCGCTGGTTGAAAATGTTGCAGGCTATGCTGAGCATATGGTTGTGATTGAAATGGCTATATAGCTAATGATTGAAACTGAATGATTGATGCCCCCGAATGAAATATATCTTAAATGTTGTATTTGGTTTGATGTTATGGTTCGAAAACTTAAAAATAAACAACTGAAAACAATAGATAAAGAGAAACTGTTCAAACTCACAATACAGATGGTAAAGATAATTAAATGATAAAAAGGACACGGATAGATTACAACTAAAATAAAAATGCACATTTTCAACAATTTTTGGATAAACGAAGAGCTTTTGTTTTGTGTTGTGTTCTTGCATAAACATTATATAGACAATATTTCAATTAAATTACAACATAAAGGTATAAGAAAGAGTTTATTATTATTATTATTTTTTTTTTGCTGTGAAAGGTTGTCGAAACACATTTGTTGACTCGTTTGTTGGGATATTTAAAACACAAACATCAAACACACACGCAACATTGTTTTGTTATTTAATTTTTAATTATAGTTTTATTATTATTATTCTTTATACACACAATTTATTTTCATTACGAAAAAGAGAACAGAAATATAAAAAATATAGTTGATGAAGAGAGTTTTTAAGGGTCTTATGCAGATGGACTATAAAAGTAAAAGCCACAAATCGGTTAAGACTCAAGAGGGCAAAAAAAAAAGTACAAACAATTTCAATTAAAATACAATGAAGTGTCAAAGTTGTGTGGCTGAGCCAAGTGTGTGTTGTGCCAAGGATTTGCATGTGTGTGTGTGTGTGTGTTTGAGTGTATAAAATTGAAAGCTAAATGCCAAGTGTACACACATACACACAAATACACACATGTGTAGAGCAGTGAGGGCAACGATGGGTGTAAAAAAAGTTTAATTTGAAAACTTAATTAAAATTTCTGTGCGTTTATATATACATATATATATAAGAGTCACTGCTGCTAACAAGGCCACCACTTTGGTGTGTGTGTGTGTGGGCGGGTGTGGGTGTGTCTGTGTACAAGTGTGTAGCAATTAAATATGATACTTGACAGCACTTGGTTATAATTTTTAATTTCAACCGTTTTGAAGAGTCAAAATCTTGGCACAACTGTGTGTGTGTGTGTGTGTTTGTTGTGCTTGTTGAATGTGTTGGTCAATGGGCACTACAAAACGATGAACGATTTATTTGTTTTTGTTCACTTTATATGTATTATTAAATAGATATATATAGATAGATGTTTTGTGTCTAAGAACTACCAGTTTGGTCCGCCTCCTTTTCGGGCTTCTGTTCCATCGTCTGTGTGATCTTCTTCAAGATGTTGTCAAACGCATCAGCGCCCGAATAGTCCACTTGTCCCGATTCCCAACACTGGCGACGCATCAGATTCTCGTAGTGTTCCTGTTCGGGTGTGCGTTGTGCCCCAATGCGCAGCTGTGACAATGCGCCAGCAAGACCCGCCTGAAATGTATGCAACAAAAGTGTTAACAAAATGCCACAAATCAAACATAATAATAAACAACATACAACAAAAGTAAACAAAGTGCTGCCATTAAATACAGTTAACAAATTCAATTCGCTCGTTTTATCAACAGTTTTTTATGTGTTTTTTGACACTTGACTTTATTTATTTTGAACATTGATAAAACGAATCTTTCGGACTTAACACGAATGCATGCTAATTACAATAATAACAGTTAATAAGTATTCATATATATTTTTTTTTTGCAAACATTCAAGTGTTAGTTGTGTTTTATAGTACATGGCGTATGATTAATATGCAACAACAACAAAATTGCTAGTAAAAACAGTTCATAAATCAAAAACTGTGCTGCAAGCTTTTCATGTTACTGCCAGCTGCTGGCACAGGCCACAGACAGACTTTATGTAGTATATTACCGCATGTCCTTTCAGAACTTGAAAAAAAAATATATATAAATCCCATCTGGCAAATTACAATGAAGATGAAGTGCTTTAGTGTGACTGAGTGTGTGTGAATGAGTAAGTGTGTGTGTGTGTGTGTGTGTAATAAACAACAATATAAATGATATTAAGATGCAAATGCAACTACAACTGGAGCCAGGAGCAGCAGCAGCTAATGACAAAATGATAAAGACACACATGGTGAGAAAAAATGTGACTCTTTTAAGCACCTGGCTATAAAAGTGTATGTGTGTGTGTGTGTGTGAGTAACTAATGAGCTTTGAACAGTATCAATACATATGCGGCAGCAGCAGCAGCAGCAGCAACAACAACTCACAAAGTTAAAGGTATCAACATGATGTGAAAGTGAAAAATGGTAACAATGTGATAATGGACATACAAATGGGCAAAAAGCAGAGCACAACAGCTTTGGGGCAGCTGCACAATGCCAAACTAAACTAGACACCAGATAGACGCAGGACAACAAACGAAAGTCAAGAGACGCAGGACAACAAACCCAAAGACAAAGGACGAGAGACGTGAGACGAGAGACGAGAGACAAGAGACGCGACGAAGTGAAAAGGAAAGACATGAGACAGTGCAACCAAACCAATGAGCATGACATTAAATCAGGATATTGGACCAGGAGTGGGAGCGGTTTTTGTTTCGTGTGGGTTGGGGTTGAGGTTGAGTCCGCAAATCGTTTTTTTTTTTACCTCAGCAGCAGCGGCAACCTTTTCATTTCGAGTTGAGATTTCTTGTGTGGTTTGTGTCGTTGCACAATGCTCAGGATGGTGATTGTGTTCGGGTTGGTGTCCTGTTTGGTGTTCTAGGTGGTTTGTGGATGATTGCTCAGTTTGGCATGTATTGCTATTTACGTAAATGTCTTTCGAGACTTCATTGGCAGTGGTTGGTTGTGGTTGTTGTGGTGGAGGTGACTGTGACTGTGGTTGTTCTTGTTCTTGATGTGGTTCTTGCTGGGATTGCAATGGTGATGGGGTTCTATATGCATCGCTCTGACTCCATCTTCTCCTCTGAGTGTCATGAACTTCCGTTTCATTTGAATTCGTAATCGTATTTTCATTTTGGAAAGGCTCAAGAGCGATTTCAGTAACGGGTTCAGGTTCGTTTAGTTCTCGCTCCACTTGCTCATAGTAATCTGCCCAGGGATCTCGATATTCACGAACATGCGGCACATATTGCTGTTGTGATTGTGTTTGTTGTTGTCGATTCTGTTGCTGATTGTAATATCTATCCATGTCATTATAATAATCAGTGTTGACCGCCGAGTGCGTTATGTTTAGGTTTAGATACTGATTTCGTGATTTCAAGCGAAATTTTTTGCGATTTAATAATTTCGATAGTTTTATTATTTTTCGATTGAAGGGCGCATGATAAAAATTGAAAATTAAAAAAATAAAAGCATAAAATTATAAAAACTAAAAAAAAATACAAGAAAGTCAAATTAAGTAGGATGAACTCAACGAACATATAAGAGATGGTAAAAACAACATTTGACGGAACAGTTCCTTCAACAAAAACTAATATTTTAAAAGGTATGGTCACTCTAAAACCACAGTGGTGCCCATTCGTTATTGTCAACTACAGTTGATTCACAAAGTGAAGAGTTTCATTAAGTTTGAAAGCTTTCAAATTTAAGCTATTTAGTTATTGACTTTTAAGACTTTCTTTAGCTTTAATATTAATATAATATATCGTATTGTCTTTGTCTCTTTAACTAATTATTTTGAATGAAAAAAGACGACTAAGTAAATTGGCAATCCAAATTGCATGCCATTTGGATCATTTCAATTTATTGACGTCGCTAACTAAACATTCCGTTGGCACTTGGCCAAATCGATGCAGATTCGAGAAAAACGAAAACAAAAAACACACACAAATAACAGACACACACAACACTCACACACTGACACACACACACACATACATACATAAATAGACAGAGACATACGTGGTTAAAAAAGAAAAAACAAAAAGGAATACAAAAATACAAAATAAAGACTCCACTTAGTGAAATGTCTATCGCAGAAAGCGAAAAGAGAGCAAGAGAAAACTGGGAGGCCATTTGGAGGCGTGGTTGTCGTTTGAGTAGCGTCAATGAAAACTTTAAAATAAAAACTCAACTAAAGAAATGCTCGAGAAGAAAACAAAAGTCTTTTCCGAAAAAACTATAAACGAGGTCATTGAAAATGCGCTAAATAAATAATCGATGCAACAATTTTGTTTTGTTATTTACATTTCAAAATCGTGTGTGTGTGATTGTGTCTTGAAGATAAATAATATATCGCAAAAATATCGTTGAACATATATACAATGTGGATAATAATTATAAATATTTAAAGTGACCCTCGCCTCGTAACTACTGTGGTGCGTTCTAAATGTGTGTGCGCTGGTTGTGGATCAGCTTACCTCTTGTGGAACGCTTCTATCGGTATTTTTATCACTAGCAATATCGGTTATATCCAGCGTTATATGCTTTATGCAGAGCAGCAAATTTAAGGGTTAAGACGACAGTTTTTGGTTAAGTTTTTAGTTGTTTGTTTTTTGGACAAGTCAGAAACGAAACGAAACTCTCAAGAATATATATATAAGAACAACTTTAATAACTGAAAATTGGGGATGAGTCGGAAGGCATTATACAAAAGTTCACTTACCATATTGTCGCTGAGCGTTTCATGCACATTATCACAGAAGATGGTCCACCAGTGCTGGATGAGGTCATGCGCATGGGCGTAATCGGTGGGCGTGGAAGCGGTCTTAGTTTCCGAATTGAACTGTATTAACCAGGGCTTCAGTTTGCCAGCAAAATGCAAAATCTTTATTTTATCTCTGAACCTAAAGGAGATAGAAAAAAGTAAGTATTAATATCTGGCAGATTCAAACAGAAATACAGGCTTTTTTCTCTAAGTGATCGCTCTGTAGTGAAAGACCTTTTACTGGTTTTCTATATAGGTTTTCCTGTTCCCTTAAAAATTATTCCCAAATCTGCCTTTAATGTAACTTAGAAAACATCTTCATATAATGTCTCCTTAATAAATCTACTCAGAAATCTCCCTTAAGATCTTCCTTCTTCTAGGTATTTTCAGACCAATCTCTTTCTAGGCCTCTCTCTATTACCCAAAATAAGTAAAATATATTGTTGTTACTTACTGTTTGAATGCGGGCAAGTAACAGTAGGAAGCATAAGCAGTCACGTTGTAGACAAAAGGCAAATGCTTCTTAATATCTGCGGTCGACCAATCGCCAAAGTACTGATTCAACAAACCCTGATCACCGCCATCGAAGCTGCCATTTTCAATGGCATACTGTGTGATCTTGTTAAAGGTCTCCACGTTGGGTGTGAAAACAAAGACGCCCGAGTTGAAACAATCTGGCCAGCTGACATCTGGAGCAGCTGAGAGTTCCTCACGCTCAAACAGTTCATCGCAGTTTTTCAGAACCTAAAGGAGGAAAATCAGAAAGATACAGATTAGAATCTTGCATTGATATTTAATTTGAATCTAGTTACCAGTGTATCTGCATCAAGGAAGACGCACTTCTCGAACTGCACGAGACGCCAGCAATGGAGCTTTGTGAAAGTGACGCCCAGTTCGGGACGTTTGAGCAGTGCCAAATTGGCGGCATCCTGTGAGTCAAGCACATTCACCTCCTGTACAACATTGAACACTTCCTTCAGTCTGTTGCGCATCTCCTCCGAAACGGTGGGCGTCACCAGCACAGCCAACTGATGTGCGGTACCGGCACGCTTCAATGAATGTGCCAGCACCAAGGCGCCCAGCGAGTACGTATCATTTGTGGTCAAAGTAACCCAAGCGAACTCTGGCGAGGGGAAGAAAAAAAAAGATAGAAGTTGCAGCATAAGTCAGGTTCAAGTTAAGGTTCATTCAAGTAAGTTACACAGACACATATATATATAGATATACATTTACAACAACAATTGCAGGAGCTTGGCCATAGCGACAAGTTTTTCACAATTTTTCCATTTTTTTCTTATTAGTTTGGCATTCAGAATTTAGAAAATTCGCAGCAAGCAATTTATGGATTATAAATAAACAGGCAGCAGAAGTGTATATATATATTGTATAGATATAGATACACGATCCATACCAGCTGAGTGAGTGTGTGTGTGTGATAGTTGGTGTGTATTATTTTTTGATCATCTGCGTCAACATCTTTAGTAGGCGGGGCACGCGGCAATCGCATGCAGCGTTTTCTGGCAATGTGTCGATTATTTTGGGGTTTATATGCGCCCCATTTAGGCTATTTTGTTTGCAGCTGAGTAAAAAGAAAACCTAAAAGCATCGCAAAAACATTTCTCAGGCTCTAAGCAAATTATATTTTTTTTGCGTTGTTGGCATTTAGTAAGATAGAGCGTAAATAGATACAGTTTGTGTTTGTGTTTTAACAACCTCTTTAATATTCTAAACAATTTCATGGTTTTGCTTACTTTGTAAAGATTTTCCAATATTAATCTTAACGCCAATATTTCTCCACTTTTTTTAAGTATTTTACATTGATATTAAAATGTATTTACAACATTGTTTTCAACACTAAATATTAACAAGAATTTTTCTTTCTATCACAAAGCATTTACAGCATAAATCTTAACCTTAATATATATATATATAATATATTACATATTAATAAATTAAAAATAAAATAAATAAACATGCAGATTTGTCGTATAAAATTATTTGAAATAAAATTCATCATTAGAGTTATGGTAGAAAATTAAAAGTTTATTTTCAATATGATTATGGACAAATATATTGTTGGAAAATTAATGCTACAATCAAAAGATTCTTTGTACATGTTGCTGCAACTAAATTTAGTTGTGTTAAATTTCATTATTAGTTCGATTTTGTTGGGGGTTTGTTTTGCTAAATAATCGATTTGGTTTATTCAGCATTAGAAAAGCGTTTAGATGTAGAATACAACAAAAGAAAACAGAAGATGAATACTTTTTAACAACAACTACCTTCTGTGCTACGCATTCGGTTACGGATGGAAACGTATGCGGACTGCGAGCTTAGCAGCAGCTGAATGCATTCGTGACAGCCAGTGCCACCGTCCGACAGGTGGCGCACTCATATACAAAATGTATCTGACGGATTTAATGGATGTTTTGTGTGTGGGTGCAAACTAATGCGACCTCAGGATGTTGTTTTTTGTTTTCTTTTTCTTTTCTTTTTTTGTCATTTCTTGAGATGGTTTTTATTTGTTTTTTTATGTGCAATGAGCTGTTGTGCCTAAAATAAAAATGAAATCATTTACTTGGCGAAACTAGAATGGTTTTTAATAACTTCGTGACTTACCGGATACGAGCACAAACAACAACAAAAATAATCATGTGTCACAGCCATATTTAAAAAAATAAAATCAAAATTCAATTTGTCTAAAACAAACAAAATGGCATCATAAATTGTGATTTAAATTAAATAAACAACACTTTTCCGTCTAAATATATTTCAAAGAAAACTGTCGAAATTTTCCAAATGTCAAAAAAAATATAAATGTATACCGAAAATAATCTTAAAAATACTTATAGCTACTTAACAAGATATTTATAACAATAAGCTGCAGCTGTTTGTCAGTGAATGGAAAAAAACTCTTGAAAAAAATTGTGCACAGTGTAGCAAAAGCTCGCTCAGCTGCTTCGAATTGACTCTCAGCTTTAACAAAGCTCACAACGCATTTGCTGCGCTCTCTCTCTCGCTCGCTCTTAGCATGCAAAGTGAAGCCAAAAGCTTGCCCTTTCACCCTCAATTTCTCTTTATCAGCTGCGTACACCGAGAACACAATAAAACAAGCTGATAAACTTGCAGCACAAAGAGGTCGTGCCCAGCTGAAAGCTGAACAACAAACAACGTTTATTGCTCAATGAAGCGAAGCTATTTCCTTCCCATTATGACCTGTGGGTGCGTTTTGAATGAGAAAAGCTTATGAATGGAATGCAGCGAACAAATTTCGCGCTCGAACAGCCAGAGTTGCCACAAACGGAAACCCGTTTATGCATCGCCGCCAATGCCAAACATAAAACGCCACATTTGTTGCAGCCGGCGTCTGGCAAGCAATGGACGACTGGCAGCCGGCAAAAAAAAAAAGAAAGAAATCATTCGCGAATGCAATGCCAACACCCAAAACGAGTTATGCCCCAAACTGAGGAAGCGTATGTATCTGCCAGATATACGTACATACATATATATATATACATATATGTATCTGATGTATATACGTGCGTAAGGAACAGGCAGACTATAACTAAAAATAGCAAGAAAATGTGAAATGAAATTGTAGCGCGACAAGAAAAAACGCTGCTTCGGTTGCTGTTGCTGCTGTTGGTGCTGCTGCTGCATGCAGCGCACAGATACAGATACATTTTTAGAAATTTAATCACGAATCGCAGCAAGGGAGCTCTTTGCTCAACTGGAAAAGCATTCAAGCAAAGTTTTTATATGTTCTATGATTTATTCGAACAGATATACAGAAACAAAAGTATATCTATATATATTTTGTTTTGGCATTTTTCCTTTAATTTTCTGCCAAACATTGTGGGCGTTGGAATATTTCTTTCTCGAAACATTTTGAAATACCACTGAGTATTGTTAGCGCCTGTCGCCGGTCATCATTTTTTCGGCCAAAATATATATACCCAAAACGATGTCTAAAATTAGCAGCTCTATATATTCTGTGTGCTATATAGCATGTGATTATAAGTATATAAAGTCAATTCATGCATTTCAAAGATGACGCGCATGTGAATATGACAAGGAAATTAAATTTGAAATGATTATAAGGGCGATTTAATGCGGAAATCCTAATCAGTGTGATAAGCAATCGAATCGAATATCGCCTGGCGCTTACATAGTAATTGCTAGTTTTCTGATCTATTTATAAGTCAAAGCTTGGCATCTAATCAAATCTGGCAAGTGACAACAACTCTGGCACTGACCTTCACCACACGCACTCTCTCTCACTCTCAAACTCTGTTGTGCTCACACTGCATGCCAAACCTTTGCAATGCAATTGAGCGCATAGCTTTCTCTCACTCTTAAGCGGCGCTCTCAATTTAGCTCTGTCGGCACTAAAGCTCACGTAACCACGTTATCAGTTTGTCAACATTTTTACGAAGGCAAATTCGCGCATATTTTTTTCATAAACAAACAACTTACGTAGCACATGTTTTATTTGTATTACTTTTTCTTTTACTAGTGCGCTTTTTGTTCGAAATCTAAATGCTCTGCATGCCCACATACACGCGTAGACATGCACACACACGCACAGGCACTGGCAGCGACTATGCAAATGCTATTGAAGGTCAGTAAAGGTCGTCGTCGTAGTTTGCCTGGCCCACCAACTAAAAGAAAACACATGTCCACAGCAAAAAATCAAATAACAGGTTCATATGAAACATTATCAGCATGTTTTGTATGCGGAATGCGAACGTCGTGCGTTATGAAATATGAGAATGTAATTTGTTGCGGCTTTTTTTTTATTATTATTATTATGATTAATTGCAATAAAGGAAACAGAGAAGAGCTGCAGTCGCCCAGCGACTTTACTCAACTCAAGAGCTTGGACCAGCAGCCATGCATAATATGCACATACACTCACACACACACACGCACAGACTCTCTTTTCATTTGAGTTTCTTTTGTTTTAATCTGTGGTAACTTCATTTCTTTTTTTGCGGCTGCTTTTGTTCAATAAACTTACTGCTCATTTTGATTTGGTTCTTTTGTTTGTTTGTATGTTAGTTAATAATTGAATAAACACGCGGAACGAGTCCTTCGCGGGGATGATGTACGATGGTGGTGGTGGGTGGGGCGTGCCCGTTTAGCTTTCACACACACTAAAGTGACGAGAGCAAGTCGTTTGCCTGAGTTGCCTTGCGGAGGGTTCTGCGTTTGGCTGTTCTGCCTACCACGAGCGACGACGAGAAACTGAACTGAATGCCTACAACGTCTCGAGTAAATGAAAAGTGCGCACGACGATGCGCTAGCGACAGCGACGTCGACGAAGAAAACAACAACAACGATGACGTGACATACATATATGTATGTGGGGGCTGCTGCTTCTGTTGCTGCTAGCATCGCAGTCATCGTTGTCGCTGGCCGTCAAGCAGCAACCACAAAACAGACGAGGAAGGCGCCAAAAGTGAATTTTGCATTATATGCTTGCTTAAATTTCATTTCTGTTGTTCTGTTTCGCCGTCGTTTGCCGGCAATCACTTTGCACCGGTCAAAGTGAGCGAGTGAGAGCGTGAGAGCAAGGCAAAGGTGCGAATGTATGCAAAGGCAAACAAAAAGATTCGATAAATATGTGCTCTCGCTTTCTCTTTGCTTATCAAGAGAGAAAGCTTTTAAAGAGCGAGCTTTTCACGTGTCAAATCAAGCACTGCAACAGTATTTGAACTTGTACTTGTTGCATTTGTGAACGCATTAAATCATGGAAAATCTGTGTAGATAATAAATGGTTTGGTTGTCATTTGTGCCACCTGTTATCAGTGCAACCGCAGAAAGCAATAAACTATTTTCGCACTGTTATATCTACCTGCTTAATGTGGACACGATTCGTCATGTTAGTTCGATAAGCACCCTCATAAAACTGCGGGTAGCAGAAAAAATTACAATTAAGGTAAACAAGATTATATGCTAATCTGTTTTAGGGTACCATTAATGGTGCCCGATTAAATACGTTAAGTATATAATTTACAGCAGTGGTCGGGGAACCGGGGTAAATTACCCCGAATGGGGTAAAAACGCAATTTTTGGGGTAAAAAGAAACTTCTGTGAATGAAAAGTATATATTTTCTGGTCAGCAGCAAGCGATGTATAAGTTCTCATTATATACATTTGCATACTTTTAGGCTGGCTTTTTTATTCATAATATAATTAATTGTGCAGCATAATTTTGTAGTTAAATATATATATTTGCATACTTTTGGGCTGGCTTTTTAATTCATATTGTCCTTTATACTTTTGTAGTTAAATATAAAAACCAGTGCTATTGCTGCCTATTCTGTTCGCCTGGTACTTGGCGTCGGAAAAACATCAAAACTCGTGGAGCGTAGTTAAGCCAATGCATCAACCTTATTTGTTTCCACACAACAGAGGTCGAGGAACCGTTATGGGGTAATACCAATCTAAACAAAAATATTTTGGGGTAATGATTTAAAATTCATTCATTTTTCTAAGAAAAACATTTTTATTTAAACATTTGAACAAACCCTAAACATTTGAAGCACCTAAGTTTATATGTATATCTAATTTTAGTCCATGTCTTATATTATTATTAATAATTGATTGTTGGTTTTTTTATTATATTTATTGGTTTTTGAGGTAAATAAATACGATCTTTAACGATACGAGCAATACAAAAATATCTTATTTTTCTTTTGTTGGGCGGGAATCACAACCATCCTTGACTGCAAAACCGATGGATCCTAAAATGTGTTGAATTTTTTTTTAAATACTCCTAAGTCACTTTAATCCTTATGGATTTTGAAAGGACATGTTGCGTGAGAGTTTCAAGGACCTACTCTATCGAACTGCATTCAAGGATTATGGGGTCATCTAAGAATAAAAACACTTGTAAAAAATTTCACTCTACGGCCGAGCGAAAATAAGAAAATACCATAAAAGTGCAGTTTTCTCGGAAACCACAAGGACGATTTGAATATCCTTTGGCCAGTTGGTAGCCCTGGTCAAAACCAAATGTCTGACATAGGACATGTGCGAATCCTTTATGATTTGGCCGAGTTATAACCAATTTTCTGTTTTAAACATTTATCCTTTTATTCCAGCTGTTTGAAGGACTATCGTCCTTTGAACTACTTTGCTCGAATCGGTGGGCCCAGGCCTACCTGTGGTCCAAAGGACATCCGGATAGTCCTTAAAATAGCCGAGTTATAGACGATTTTGTAATTTTTTAAATTTTTTCTGACCTACCCCCTGTAAAGTTTTTCGAAAAATTTTTTTCCTGAATCCTGGATATCCTTGGAAGCAAATCGATAGATCTTGTTGCTGCGAGTTCAAAAATGTATTTTCCTTAAAGATCTTTAAGGAAATGTTCAAGTTATGGCTTAAAATCTAATGTCCTTTTTTCCGAAAATTTATATATAAGTAAGAATAAGCGATCTGCCTAAAAGTATGTACACTTTTTTTATTATTTTAAGAGGGTAGTTAAGCCAATGCATAAGCCTTATTTGTTTCCACACAACATCGGTCGAGGAACCACTATGGGGCTATATCAACTTGAATAAAAATATTTTGGGGTAATGATTAAAAAAGCTCCCCGACCACTGATTTACAGCTTATAAATAGAAACGGCAGCCCTGCACAGAAAAAGAAATGCTGCCTAAAAGTATGCTGTGAATATTTCAATTAAATTTGTTTGTGCTTAGCAAAGTTTCTAACCAATTTATGAATCAAAGAGAAGCACTTTTTTGTAATCAATATAAGATTTAACAAATAAATGATTGCATTTCAGTTTTTCATATTAAATAAATAAAGTTTATTAATTTTCATTGGCAGTATATATGCTAATTGTAAATTATTGTCATCTTTGTATATATACATTTTTTGGATGGTTTGTCTCGCTTATGGCTAAGGCACCTTTTCGATTGACTCACTTCGAAAACAATCTGTACAATATAAACCTATACAAGTAGAAGTAGATTCTATATGAGCAAGCTATCAATATTTTTTGGTACATGGCAATTCGAAAGGTAGTCTGTTGGTTTTCTACGATAGTAAAGCTACATATTAAGTAAAGCAACTAAAACTTAGCTAATAAATTATTTTTCACTAGATAATACTTATAGATATAGTTGGATGTGCTAATTATGGTCATGCTGAGGCGTTATCACAGTGCAGGGGCTGATCATCTGAACGATTATTAATCGTATTCCGCGGCGATATCACAAATCGCTTACGATTTGCTATCGATTGACTCAAACGTCGATTTGCGCGCTGTTTGCGCCATCTAAATATGCAGTAGCAACAAACTGTAAGACAGGAAGGAGAGATAGTTAGTAAGTAGTTCCATCAGCTGGTGATTTATTGCTTACCTAACAGCACCAAAGTGACGCCACCGAAACAACCCGCTGCAAAGAGCCAAAGACTTCTTGTCTCAGCCAATTCGGCGCTGGTCAAACAATCTCGAAACGTTTCCGAGTCCACAGTCCGATTGTAGGGCAGTGGACACACATCGTTGTCTAGCGTTTCTGCGAATATGGATTTAGAAACTTGGTCAAATGCCAAAATTAGCCTAAAATGGATGCAGCTGCTGCTGCTGCTTAACTTTATCTTACCCATGCAGACAGGCACATATTTTGCATTGGCGCCCATTGTCATCAGATGATTCGTCACTTGCTGGCAGTCGCAGGTGCTGATCTGTGTTTTCGCCAGAGCAATGTCCCTTAAATGGCACAAATTCGCCAGTTTGCCAATGTTGAAGCTCCTTAGGGGATTCGAGGAGGCGTTGAGGTGCCAAAGATCTGGAAAATGTTATAAAACAAATATTAAGGGCGAGAAAAGGTAGGAAACACGATAGTTCTTGGAATTTATCGATAACTTTTGCCATTTCCGATACACTCATTACTATATTAACTATCTAAGAAAGTTTCATCGAAATCGGTCAAGAAACACCGAAAATATCGCTGATTGAAATATCCTCTAATCTTTTTTCATTCAAAGTTTTCGAACTTTTACTTACTTGGCAATATGCCCAAATCGGGTATATCATCCAATTCACAATTGGCGACATTCAAATACTCCAACGGCGCTTGTATTGGTTTCTCTAGCGTTTGTAGATCTTGATGCAGTTCTCTCAGATCATTGCTATCCACATAGAGATTACGCAGTTTGGGTAAGGAAAGCAATTCCATGGGAATCGTTGTTAGTCCATTATTCGATAGATCAATTTCCTGTTAATCGATCAAAGAGTGACTTAAGTTAGTTAGTTACTTGTACTAAACCGAATCGTAGTTAATTGCTGACAGTAATTGCAATTGCTTACCTGTAGGGAGGTGAGCGGTGCAAATGTGCCCGGCTCCACCGATAAGATCATATTCTCATACAGCAGTAAAAACTTAATATCTGAATACCTCTGGAACGAGCTTCTTTTCAGCTTCCTAATGCGATTGTACGATAAGTCCAATAGCTGTAACGATAATTAAGACTTTAATTCTCAAAATAATAATTGCATAACAACAAACTGTCAAGTCACACTGCACTGAAAGGCAAATGCTGAACTGAGTATAATTTAACTATGTGGAGAGTGTAAGACGAAACTGATTTAACTGATGAAATGATTAGAGATTTATGGCAGTAAAACATCGCAAGTGAAATTCTTTGTATCGAGTTAAGAAGTATCTTACCGAAAACCTACTTTCCTTCTTTAAATTAAGTTTTACTTTGATTATAACTCGTTCTAACATTTTAATACAAGCTTATCCAACTTAACTTTTACTAATGGCTCTATACGTTTCGAAAATTGTATATAGTATTTTCTTATATACGATAAAAATGTAAACAAAATGGTTTCCTACAAAAGTTGTTCGCGTATTTGCTACAATTGATTATGTTAACAGTTTCGGAGCTCTAACGCTTTAAGTTCCATATTTTCTAACTGTTTCTAAAAAGCCAGCTTAATTAAATTAGTTAAGTTAAATTGAGCATAATTGTGTTGCAGATAGTTTGCATAACTGAATCTTAACTGAAGAATCTTTCATGCAAATATATATGTTCATATTCCTATTCCATATTCATGTCGCTTTTTACAGTGGCATATTTATGCCATGCTGCAAGTGAACTTCTTTATTCTTTAATTAAGCTCAATTGAGTGTTTGTTTGTGTGTTGTTCTTGCTGTGTGTGTGTGTGTGTGTGAATGTAGACTGTGTAGCATGGGGAATGCTGACTGTTGACTGGGGATATGAGACACGAATAAAGTTTGGGTCATGCGATTTTTATTGGCACAAATTGACCTTTTTTTTGTTTGTTTGTTTTTGTTTGTAGTCGAAATCTTAATACACTTATCTAATAATTGAGGGTGCAACGTTACTTACCTCAACGGATGTCTTGAGGTTTTGTGGCACCTCTTTAAGATCCATATTGTAGCAACGTATGCGCATCAGTTTCTCAATGCGTCCATACGAGCAGCGTCGCTCATCCTGACCATTTGTACCAAATGCCAACATTGCATTCACAACGGATATATAGATGAAATTTAGTAGCAGGCAACGCAGCTCCATGCTGTGTATAAAGAGAGAGACACAGATACAGTGATTAATACAGATTATATAGAAAATAACAATCAATAGCGCCTTTTAAATCTTTTTCTTTTTTTGGGTGGTGTTTTGGTGTTTATTTTCTTGACGATCTATCAAAATAATAAATAAAACTAAATATACAAACAGACCGAACGAACAAAAAGAATAAAAATAAAAAAAAAACACGATCCAACGAAAAACAATTATTTTCGAATTAACGAAATTACAAGATCAATGCCGTGCCATTGAGGATCAGCCCCCAAGTTGGGTCAGTGTTGGGCATTGTTATTATTGTTGTGGCTACTTTTTTTTTTGTATTTTCGTATAAAGCATTCAATCAAGCGCAACTGCGCTGCCAAAGGGGCGTTCGCTGTGCGAGTGGGCGCGGCAATAAATTGAATTAGTTGTAAACTGTGCACTAAACAAAAGCAAAAAATAAAATAAAATACTACAAGCGACTAAATAAAAAGCTTGGTTCAATGCAGCGTATGTGTGATGTTTGTATTGCATATTACGTATACGCGTTGCTGTTGTTAATCGTTCACTCAGTGTCAAAGGGGTCTGCGCGCTTTTGTCAACATATCAAAAAATATTTAACCTTTTCGAGTAATCGCAATATATTAGGATATGTCAATTAACAGTTGAACATTGCTCGTTTTTTATCGATTTTTAACGACTATAAAAAATGTATTAAAATAACTTTATTTTCACTAACCTCTTTCAGTTTTTGTGTTGTTTAGAGTAGAAAACAATCTTAAATCTTTTTAGAAACTTTAAAAACACCTGAACAATAAGCTTAACCG
Source organism: Scaptomyza tumidula (assembly GCA_035044465.1). Taxonomy (NCBI): domain Eukaryota; kingdom Metazoa; phylum Arthropoda; class Insecta; order Diptera; family Drosophilidae; genus Scaptomyza; species Scaptomyza tumidula. Next base: position 13,926,051 of record JAWNNW010000444.1, on the reverse strand, counting down.
TATATATATATTTAAAGTGCATTAAGATTTAAAATACGCTTATAAACAGCTGTTGGAAGAGTTTCTCAAAGTGTTTGTTGCGTCGTGCCGGAAACAATTTACAACTTGCAATTCCTTTTAAACTAAATTCGTCAATGAAGTGGGAGAAAAAAAACCACCTGCTAAATATAAAGCAATAACTGACTCACACACTACCTAACCTATCTCTCTCCCCCACCCCTTTGGTGTCATCCGAATTAGAAGCGTCTTAGTTATTTCTTTTATTTTGGGTGTATTCATTTGTCTATTATCTTATCGTTACGCTCGGAAATTTATTATATATCTCTTGATACAACATCAAACAGAAAGCGAGCTACGCAGCCATAAATCATATATACTATATCATTGATCGTAGATATAGGCATATCAAGGCATTCTTCATTTATGGAACGTGTCAAAATATGAAAAGCACTTTGCCAAAAAAAAAATCAAATCAAATCTATTGAAGATCAAACTGTAAATTGATTAATTGCCAAAAACCACATGTAATAAGAATTTTCCATTCATAATCCGTTGCCATATGTGGGAAAATTTTATTCAAAATATCAAAATCATGGCAAATAAAATATAAAAGTTTAGTTTGCAATTTTTCACAATTGTTTATGTTGCTGTCACGCCCCAATGCAATGCATTTGGTTAAAGACATGCAATCGACAAATGGTTCTTCTCTTTTGCTTCTGCTTCTGATTCTGATTCTTTCGTGTTTTTGTTGTTGTGTTTCGTTTTTCAATTTGAAAAATGCACGTGCCATTTTGAAGTTTCGATTGCGTGATTACAAAATGCTTTGTTTCTGACTAATTCGTTGTCTACATTTTGCTTTTCTCCTATAATTTCATAAACAAAAATAAAAAATAAAAATAATCAGGGTATAAAAATATCAGGTATACAACCAGGGGTTGCTTTAGGGGGCGTGGGGCTGGGAAAAAGGTGCTCACATATTTGTGATATGACATTTATAATAATTGCATTGCATTTGTTGAATTTTGTTTATTGTTTAGTCTCAGGTTCAATGTATAGTATGAAAATCATTTGAAAAGAAAAATGTCATTGTTTATACCTTTCAAAGAACGCTTTAAAAAGGGTATATAAGTTCGAAGTAAATATCTAGAATAACAGAATACTAAAACAATAAAAAAGGGTATATAAACTTGTACAGTTAGAGTCGAACTTCTTAACAGCTAACTTCAAGGGGAATCTCGTGAAGTAGAATGAAGTTTTCTGTAAATAAACTCTGCTGTTTGGAAGTCCGTTAAAGAGAGGTTCAACTGTAGAAAGAACACTCAAAACATGTAAAGGATATCTCAAAGTCAACTGCTCAACATTTGATAAATGGCATTAAGAAAGATTTACTTACTTTACAAAACACTTTAAATCAAAAAGAAATATAAAAAATGGCGTTCTTTGCCCTATTTGCCCAGAACTTAACTTAACGGGCATGAATGATGGATGTGCATTCGCTCACAGACACACACAAATGATTGGTACGGTCTTCTATCTATATGATAAATCCGATTTAAGCACATTAAGACATATGGGAAGCCATTTCAAGTCGCAAAACAATAATGCATGGCTTTAATGTCGCCCTATAACCGATAACAGAGACAAGGCAACAAAGCGCCTTTAACCAACCAACCAACCAATCAATAATAAACATGTTGAAATTTTACGATATATTGGGCAAGTAATATCAAATGACGCATTTTGGCCAATAATAGCAACGACTAATTTAATTTCCCTGTAAATGTTGTATGACTGTAATCTAAAGGGGGAAAATAAATAGATGAAGCAGCAAAATACAGATATTTGGAATATGTCCAGAAGTTCATTTGCTTCAATTGACAAAGTGTAAGAGAGGAATGTGTGCACAAACAGTGCTAGCTAAAAGTATGCTTGAGAATACAAGGAAATAAATACATAAAATAATATTAAAGTTCATAATAAAATGTAATGAATTTTATACTTAGTATTTTTAGGAAAAAACTAAATATGTAACACAAAAATTAAGAAAAAAAGCTAATAAAAAAGGATAAAGTGAATACTAATAACAAAGCAAAAATAAAATTATTTTGAATGAGGCAGAAAACTGAAAGTCAAAGGAAAAACTATAAATATGAAGACAAACTTTAAAGTTTGTTAGCAATATTGATAACTATAACTATAACAAGACATAAACTTGTACCCTGACTTCTGTCACCCACTGTGCTGTGTACCTCTGTCATTAGAGAAGCCTGCCGAATCGGCAAAAAAAGAAACAACAACAAAAATTAAAGTGATTTCCACACATTTCGACACACACACACACACAGCCGCAGAAGGAAAGAGAAAAAGCGACCGCAACAATGAGTTCTTTTGCTATAAATACTTATATATGCCATATACTATAAATGTGGTTCAAAATTTAAATTAAAACTTAAAAACTTTTTGGTAAAAGAGGAGAAACACCAACAACAAGACAAACTGCAAACTTATGGCGGAAGAAAAATAAAAAACGAATACAATTTTTATTCATTTCGGTTTAATAAACCAATTCAAATATTTGTGTATTTTGATTTTTATTATTTTTTACATGTCTGTGGGGTGTTTTTGTTGTTGTTGTTGGTGTGTGGCAGACATTTGTTGGATTTTAAATTCAATCGAATTGGCAATAAAAAAAGGGCTAATGCTCGACATGAAAAATGGAGAAAATCTATAGCCATAAAAACAGATCAGATACAGCCGCTTCATCCGGCCTTCCCCCTATATCCCACCACCCCACCGCACCCCACAAAATGGTCTATATACGTTCACGCCAAACACAAAGAAAAAAAAGAGTATTAGGTGGGGTTAAAAATTTAGAGAGATATTGAAATCAGAAATCGAATTTATGCTTCTACACTTTGGCTGCATTTGTAGTATGATATTTATTTATATATTTATCAAGAGGCCCAAAAGCAAAGAAACAATTTGGGGGTTGGGGGTTTTTGGATGTGTCAGGCAATGGATTACGGCCTGGCTAATGATAAATATGTATGGAATATTATTTATCTGTACAGATGTTAAGCAAGCGATTATGGGATTAGTAAAAAAGAACTATAAAAAAGAATCGTATAAAAAAGCATAAAGCACAACGAGAGGAAAGGAAACTTTAAATTAGTTTCAAATATTTTAATAACATTCTAAACATTTGTGAATGGATTTATGTGCTCTTATGATTCCTCTTGTCACACTTTGTGGGCGTTACAAGATATTATAGATGTGTGTGTGTGTGTGTGTTTCTTCCCCTCCTCAACAGGTGTGCTGTGTTTGTAAAGATTTATTTTCATTTTCTTTTCCTCAGTTGTGTGCGTTTGATAAAGATTTATTTGTTTAGACTTTATGTGTTGAAACAATAGTACGAAAGCATTCAAGAGGGGAGAAATATGTTCACATATACGAAAATCCACGGCCAGCCCTGATATTATTTGCCTTTTTTTTTTTAACTACTGCAACACTGAACGAAACTGAAACTCATTCTTATCAAAGTACGTCAAGTGCACAACATTTATGTACAAAGTACTCTATGCCTTTTTTATCAGAGTAATGAAATACTTCTTCTCTGATAGCAAGCGGGTTTTTTGAGCAGTCCCAAAAAATGAGGGAAATATCATAACGAAGTTTGGGCAGCATAAAATTAATTGAATGCGACAACAACAACAACTGTAATAAAAGCGTTGGCCATTTATTCCAATTAAACACAATCAAGAATACATTCGCTCGAAGAAAAAATAAAAGAAAAACAATGAATTCCCAAGTACATAAAACACAATAACAAAATGCGCTGCTTCGGCACAAAAACTGACCAATGCCATTCTCGATTGGGCTAATTGAAGAACTATATATATATATATATATATGATTGTATATATATATATATATATGTAGGTGTCATCTGCATGTGATAAATAAAGTTTGAAGATGTCTAGTTAGCAAGAAAACAACCTGACGAATAATTTGCACTTGGGAGTTGAAAGTAGAACAAAAAATTTTAGAAGAAATAAAAATATATAAAAACCATTGCGAAACATTCAACTAACAACAGTGTATGATATATACAGTATATATACATACCAAACTAACTTAAAAACCCATTATAAGTAGTGATAGGATTATAGGTAAAGAAATTCCTAGATCAAGTCAGAAAAGTACAGTTTCTTTAAATGATCAATCCATCCGTTCTTTCACTCACGTTTAACAACACTTCAGTACAATTTACAGCTTATAAGTCTGGCATATGTGTAATTATAAAGATTAAGTACCAAATGGATGATAAGGCAGGTACTTTGTCAAAGCTAATTGCAATCTTTGCTTACTCTGGTTGTTTTTTCTTAAATACTTTTTATGCATCATCAGCGAGGTGAGTCCTCAAACTGATTCATAGCACTAAGACCTTTGTTGTTAGAGTTAAAAATGTTGTTTGAGATTATCTCGACCAATTCCAGATAGCAGTACTACATATTTCTTGTTAAGCCCAATTAAAACTTACCAAATCTTATCTCTCTTCTCTTATCCTCCACCTGCTCTGTTTGTGTGTATTAAACTTAAATTTGTTAGAACAACTTGTGTCAAATATAAAGAATAATTTTATTTCATACAAATATTTCCCATTTGACATTAAACACATGAGTACTTTAAGAACCACCCCCTGCCATAGATGCTTCCACTTTCAATTTCTCTCTCTCTGTCCCTGTCTCTGTCTCTTCAGTTAATTGAAATCAATTTAACTGTTTTTTCCCCATTATGCTGTGCAGAGAAGCTCAACTTTGGGTCAAGCCGACTAAAGCTGACTATAAAAAAATGAACCCAGAATAACGACAGCTTAATATTATAATGTAAGTATTCTTTCTGATTCGAGTTAAAGACAACAACAATGTGCTACGCAATATATAAACAGTAAAACTATAATCTTTAGCTAACGATAACCCCGAACAAGCCTGATAAGGCTTAACAAATACAATTTTTTTATTAGCTTTTCGACGTACCTCTTGGGTAATCCAGTAATTGTTATATATTCCCATTTAATGTGAGTTATCCTTAAGAAAACTGACTGTCCGGAAAAGCATTTTCAATATTTTCATTTCACTTTATTTATTATTGTATACAGTTTTAGCTTTTTTGCACTTTTTAGGATCACTAAAGAAATAAATTTGTTATTCGTTTCACAGAACTTTTCGTCGTATTTCAATTAACACGAATTTATTTTTCGTCGTCGTTGTTGTTTTTTGTTTTTTTTTTGACTAGCGACGGAACTGATCGAGATCTGAACACCGGAACCGACACCCGTTCAATTCAACCGCAGACTTGGAATTGAAGCAAACGCTGAGAGACGAGACGAGCCCAGCGATCGGTGATCGGTTGCCTTTCGTTTTTGGAAAAAGCCGAAAGCAATTGTTGATAAAGCAAACGACGACGACGCGACGATAATGCAGGCGGCTGAATGACCAGAGGGGTATTGGGCGGGTTGAGAAGAAGCGTTGTTCGTTGGTGAAATTGAAAAACTAAAAATGAAAATTTCACGAGTGTGCGAACGACTCTCTTACTGCACTTCTCTCTCTCTCTCTCTTTCTTACTGTCTCTCGTCGTGCCAGTCGCGATGATAACAATGGAAATTGATATACAAATGTGCTTGCAGACCACTGTGCTGAGGAATTGAATTGAATCGCACGGCTTGTGCCTCAGATTTCGACAGCTTTATTTATTATATTTGTTTTTGTTTATCTGCAGTCAGTACCAGATTCAATTAGCCATCAAGTGCTAACAAATCGAGACAGTATTGATGACGATGTCACCCAACATCATTTATTCTGATTTAATGAATATATCACGTCTTTGAAAATGCCCTCGACTCTAAGTACCCTTTAAAAAGAAGGCAGATAAGACTGGAACTTTACTTTATGCAATCACATTTCTTATCAACAACGTTCTAATTTCTTAAGACCTTACAAAAAAAAACTCTTCTCCCGACTGACAGTTGTCAAACAAAAAGTCAATTTTCAATTTTTTATCACAAGAATTCGAGGTTGACAGCTGATAATACCCTAACAAAACCGTAGCAAGCCGTACCGTTATGTATGTCGGGCATTTCCCTTCAAGCAAATAACTACCTGTGAACAGGTAAATTTTATAATTAGACCAACAGGTAAATTTCAAACAAATCCATTTTGTGGTTTTTCTCTTTATTTTTGTTTACAACATGAAAAAGAAATCGTAGAAAAATATGACATTTTTATTAATTGGTTTTAAAGGGTGTTTAATATTATCAATCCCCATATTCCATTAGTTTTTTAGTCTTTGCTTCAAATGTGTGTTTTTTTTTCGTTTATTTTGTTTTTTGAAATTTTTTTTGTTTTTTTCTTTTAATATACGAAATTTTGAATGTAAAGTATATTATAAATCATAAATGTTTTTTTTTTAAATTCAATTTTGAATTAATTGAGCAAAACGAAGGTCATAAACATTGAAAATAAAGAAAAAGTGTAAGTAATTGTAAAACAAAAGAATATTTATATATATATATATCATAATAAATTAAACCCGCCCACAATGTTGCAAGACACAAACCTCTTTCGAAAGAGTTTTGCTTACATATTAATTGTTTAAATAGTGTGTATTATAATTGAGCAATTAAACGTTTTTATTGCCTTTTCATTTAACAACTTTTCGTTAGTTTGATTTGCATCTGAACGATTTTCACATTTTTTTTTTAACTGCACTTTTTCGATTTGTTTTATGCAATTGGTTTTTTTTAGTTTTTCGTTTTTTTTTTGTTCGATTTTCTTATACAAATGTATTCGTTGTTTTTCTTTTTCATTAATAAATTACAAATTATTCATTAGCGCTTCCATTTTGGTTTTCGATTAAAAATCAATGAAGCTTGCTGGCTATATAACTGTATATATAAACAGATATAGCATAAATCAAAAGCTTATACAATCCTCTTGTTCCATCCTGTTTAGAATAAGTTTAACTTGTTCCAACTTAATTACATAATACAACAGATATATGTTAGCCAAAAAATTAATCACAATCTTTTTTTTGCATTCATTTTGCAAATATGCTTGAGTGTGTGTAAAGGGTGTGTGTGTGTGTGTGAGAATGCTTATAGCATTAATTCTCTAATCGCATGCCTCTCAGCGCCTAGCTTGACGGATGGACTTTATCTTAAGGAAGATTATAAATTCTTCTTCTTTCAATTACAATTGCTTCTGGAGACGCAGCGTTTCGGTTATGTTTGAGTTCTGATAAAATAGACGCACCACAAGTGTCTCGCTGTCATCCTTCTTGGTGAGTATCTCCAGCTGGAATGCCTCAGTGCAACGTGCATCGATAAACGCGACAAATGCGGCCACATCACACTTGGCAATGGTGGCGCTCTCCAGTTCACAGTGCTTTCTGTAGCCGGGTTCCTTGGCCAGATCCTCTGGCAGTTGACGGAACTCATTGGTGATGGCATTGTTGCCAAAATCAATAAAGTGCACCTCGCACTTGCCCTCATCGAGTAGCTTGACTATCTCGGCACGATAGAAGACATCATCCTCGGGAAATTTGGCCACACAAAGTGCACCCACGGCGAGCTGTGTGAAGGGTTCAAAATCCTCTTCGGCATCGAGCAGTCTATCGGTTATCCGTTGCACGGACGGCACATCCTGTTCCAATTGCACATAAAAAGACTTGGCATTGTCGAACTGCACCACAAAGCAATTGTGCAGAACCACCTCGAGTGGTTGCTGGACACCGGCCACTGTGCTGGCCAGCTCCTCGGAAAAATCCTTGTAGTTGACGCGCAACTGCACAACCTGCTGTGTCTTAGCGTCCTCCTGGAAATCACCAACCAACTCGTAGACCTCACCAAAATGTTTCTCCAACAGGGCAGCGAATGCCTCCTCCAACTTATCATCGGACACATCGGGGGGTATTATATTTAGCTGACAGTGCAATGGTGTCTGCAGCGGTATTTGTAATAGCTCGTTCGACAGGGCGTAAAAGTGATCGGTGATCAGAGTGCCGCCGTTATCCGAAAGAAAGACCTCAAAGCCTTCGGGTAACATCTTACGAATGCAGCAGCGATAATAGCAATCATCGTCTGGGGAGAAGCAAATGCCAACCAATTTCTCGCAAGGATTCGTAACATTCACCAGCTCTTCCTTTTTGAGCTCCTGCAACAACTTGACAAGCAACTCCAATTGCGCTGAATTCTTCTTGAGCTGCACATAGAAACTCTTGGGTGAGTTGCCATGCGAGATGATGCACTCATTATTGTTGCACTGCTTCACCAGAGCTGCCTCAAGCAACTTCTGCAGCTGGTCGTGTATGTTGAGTGCATTTTTGTCCATGGTCTTTAAACGGACAACTGGAGGCTGGGCCGACTTGTTGACGAACTCAACGGCAACCTCACCGTTGCAACTGTCCATGAGTGCGTCCAGCGCTTCACGTGATTCCTTGGGATATTTCAAGAAGTTGGCACACGGTTCCAGAGCATGCAGGGCTGCGAGTGGTTCGGATTTGGCCAACTCCGCCGGCAAAACAAATAGTTTATCCACCAGCGTCTGATTGCCGTAGTCAATGAAGAGTACACGATATTGCAGCGATTGCTTGGACGGCAACAGTTCCAAGACACGTGCACGATAGTATTCATTGTCGTCGGCAAATAGAGCAACGCACAGTTCACCCAGCTGGGCAACATTCTCCTTGATCTGTAGATTGGCATTCTCTGAATTCAATTGCTCACCGATGTTGTCCACCAGCTGACCAGCTGACTCAAACTGCAGATAGATGCTAGTGGGCGTATTAATATGGGTAACAATAGCCGTTAGGTTGACAGGTTCAACACTTGGCTGTGTTGTGGTTGCAGCAGGTGCAATTGGTGTCTCCACCACCTCCAACTTTGGCTGCTTACGTGTGCATAGCGGCAACAGTTGATCCAATAAATTCACCTCGTCCAGCAACAGATGTATCAAGACATGCTCCAATCCTGGTTTCAACAATTGTGTGGTAAATACTAATTCACCCTCGCCAGTGAGCTCAGTAAATTTCAACTCGGCCTGCTGGGACCATTCAACATAATCCTCTGGCAGCTGCAGTGAGCAACGCTTCGACAAGCAGGGCACACTGGCTATCTGCTCCGTAAGCAGCAAACATTTGGCTGTTGTCGAAGTGTTGCCGTAATCAATGAAACGCACCTCATAGCGTGAATCGGGCAACTGACGCAGTAGCTCGGCACGATAGAAGAGTCCATCATCATCGAAGAGTGCCGCCACAATGCTGCCCTTCTCGAAACGCTCTAATGGCTGCAGCTGCTTCTCTGCATCGCCCAAATACAATTCGAGGAGTTCCAATGCCTTCGAATCGCTCTCCAGCTGCACATAGAAGTCCGTGATGCTGTTCGAATGGGATATGTAACAACTGCTGCCACTGCTAACGTAATCCAATGGCTTGGCAAAGCCATCTTCGATAAGCTTCTTGGCCACATCAACACCCTCAATATAGAGATTGACATAGCTGCGCGTATAGCAATCACCATGTGTCAAATACTCATAGTGCAGCACCTTGTCGAAGGAATCAATTAAAATATTGTTGGCTGCATCTGGCCACTCCACGGTGCCCTTGGGTGCAATGGGCAGGGCAAAGGGCAAACAAAGGGGCTCCGTTTGGGTGCCCATGCTCTGTTTAATCTCCTTGGCATCTGAGACACAATCGGTGCTGCCATAATCAATGAACTGCAACACCATCAGCTCAGCATCGAGTATTTTGGCACGATACCAACACTTGTCCATCGAATACATTGAGATGCATTCGGCGCCATTGACAACGTCCGTCAGTTGGGGCAACGAGGGTGATACAATCATTAGATTCTCGGTGAGACGCTTGAGTTTGGGCAGCGCTTCCAGAGTGTGCACATAGAAATGTGCGGGATTATCGCAATGGCTAATCCTGGCTTTTTCCATGTGCTCGTAGGGATCAGGTGGAGGAGTGACAGCGACAGCTTCGGGTGTTGGTGAGACTGCAGCAGCAACAGTTGCTTCAATCACTGGTGCAGGCTGCGGTTCTGGCACTATTTCAATGGGCACTGGCTCTGCTACTGGTTTGGTTTCAGCTTTGGGAGAAACTGGTAAGGCGACCACGATTGGCTCTACGGGAGCTGCTGGCGCCACTGGTTCAGGCTGTTTGTTGCGCTTAGATTCCTTGATCTCTTGTTGCTTCTTGCCCTTGGGCGAACTGTTTGCCGATGATGATGATGATGATTTCCCTTTGCGTTGCTGTTGCTGCTGCTGCTGCTCGTCATCATCATCGATGGTCAGGTCGACGCACTCAATATACTCGTATACATGTGGCTTTTCTTTGTCCAGCTGCTTGCGCATATAATCAATATCCCTGCCAGCAATAAGTTTCTCGGCCTTCAGCATGTCCAGCACACTATCTTTGCCTTTGGGCAAAACATCGGCAATTAGATGATTGCGTCGCGTCTCGATTGGTTTTACTGTGACAACCTGCTCCTCGAGGCTGGCGAGGCGTGCCTTCAACTTCTCATCATTGTGAATGCGTCCAAATGGCAAATTGACTTCAACTGCATAGCAGCTTTTATTTACATAGAACTTCTCCTCCAGCTGTTTAAGTTGATCGCGTGGCAACTGTTCCGAGTTGCCATAATCAATGTATAGCACATCCAGACGTGCGCCCTTAGCATCCTTGGCCAAGATGCGTGCACGATACCAATTTCCATCGGCACTTAGTGCCGCACATACTTGATCCTTTTCGATTTTACGCAATTGTTTTCCTGCATCATTAGAAAAGGGCATTTAAAAAAGTTTACATGTGATTTTTCTTCTCGTCTTTCTTTGCTTACCTCTCTTGGAATAAAAGTCGTACATGTCATTAAGCAACTGTTTCATGCCCGTCTCCACTTCGCTGGGTTGCACGAAAATGCGATACGATTTGGCCGTATACACAACACGGGCTTTAAAGCTATTTACCAATACGGGATAGCCGCAAATGAAGGCGTTGCGCTCCTCCTTAAACAGCGGCATAACGGGACGCAAGTGAATGCTGCAAAAAGCATAAAATCAATAATATTAGTTTAATTGACACTCAAGAGAGACTCGCTACACTCACATATTGTTTTCGCAAACATGTTTGATATTTAGAGCATACGATCTGCCCTCATAATGCTCTTTGAAGGGTTTGGCCATATCCTGATTGGATTTGACAAACTTGGTATCATCGTAGCTGCACAAAAAGTTAACATCACTGCAGCTCTCCAGTTGTATTTTAAAGTTGGTCATATCGCGTATAGAAGTGAACTTGCCACGCACCTGCTGACCAGCCAAAAGATTAACGCGCACCTCTGTCAAATGGGAAAGAGAGGTTAGTTGTTTTTTCATTTGGATAACTTGCTTATGGACTCACGCTCCGCCACCTCGGTAAGAAACTGTGCTTTGATAAGGGTATCGCGTAGAGAGGCGCCATTTACCAGCATCATAACAATATAAGTTGTGTTGTTGTTGTTGTGCTGTTGTTTAGATTTGAATTCACATTCAACTTTAGCATTTGGTGGCACAAATTTCTCCATGCGATCAACAATATACAAATGATCATAATTGGTCACAACTCCATCAAAGCTGCAGCGCATCGCTAGACATGGTGGCTCAGCAAAACGCTGTTCCACCTGCCAGACATCCTCGGAGCTAACAGTTAATAGATTGCCTGCGTCGACACAAAAGATGCGATATTTACGCACCATGTGATTGCAGGCAACAACTGTGCCGCGCATTATGGAATTATCCTTGCGTTGGCGCACCACAACACTGGAGCCAACTTTCAGCTGGAGCGGTTGATGTGGCTTCTGGCGATAGAATTGACGCATGTCGCGCCACAGACTATCGTATTTGGAAGCTAGGGATTTTGGCACTACGTAGAATTGGAATGGCGATACCCACCAGGACAGGCTAGCTGCCTCCTTGGTGGGCGTTTTAATATCCTGCACCACAAACGCCTTATCAAGAGGTACATATTTCTCTGGTTCGGGCGTTCGAATTGATTTTGGTGATGATTCCGTATTGGAGGTAGCATCGCTCTCCACACCACTGGAACGCTTTGAGCTGCCATCCAGTGTGGACTTTTGACGTTGCGGCTTTTGTGCAAAGCCCTGTGGTGCATTCTGTGAGCGTTGATTGAGCTTTGACTGTTGCTGTTGTTGCTGTCCTTGATCCTTGCGCGGTGATTGATTGTTGGCAAAGCGTCTTAAAAGAGTTAGACGATAAAGAACACTTAATACCCTCGCAACAGTAAGATATACAAATATACTTACGTATTCTTATTGGCCTCCATTTTGCCACCGTTTTGTAGACGCGGCGAATCTGTGCGATTGCGTCCATTCTGTCGATTGCCCTTGCGCGGTGAGCCCATGCCACTGGTATAGCTGCTTGTGCTCTGGCTCTCAAAACTCGAATCAATGCGTGCATCACGATTGCGACGAACCAAATTGCTATCGGGGCCATTTCGCTGCGGGCGTGGCTGCTGCAGCTGCTGCTGCTGTTGATGATGATGTGAACGCTTGGCGCCACTCTGCTGCGATTGAGTATCTTTAGAGCTGGCCGAGGCTGAGCTGTGCTTGTCCCAGTCATTGCCGACATTGCCATTCTTTTTCTGCTTTTGCATCTGCATGCGATCCTCACTCTCCACGGTCGTGGAGTTGAGCACTTGACCTTTCTCCAGCTGCAGAGGCACTGCTTCGGATGCTGTGGACTCGGCGCGTGTTATATTCGCATTAAATTGTCCCTTCTCCAGTGTTAGATACTGCTCGAAAGGCATTGAGAGTTTGCACAGCTTTTTCATCACATTCAAATTCTTGGCCAGCAAATTGACCACATTTAGGCCATCGGGCTCGATGCGAAAGACACGCACACTGAAAGAGCGACGGAGTACGTTCGAGTCGGATTCCTCGGCAAGCATCTCGAACTGATCGGTAATTTTGTCCAGGCTCAGTTCACTATTCTCGAAACCCTTTAGACAGCACTTAATTGCCTGACGTGGCATTACCAAATGCTTCTCGGCAATGATGCCAATCAAATGACGTTTCACATGCTGCTCATAGCCGAAGTCTACGTGACGCACAATTATGGTGGAATCATCCACACGCAGCAGCTCAGCACGATACCATTCGCGGTCACATTTCACCACACATGGGGCGCCCAGGACGAGTTGATCGGGTACCATTTGATTGCTATTATAGTAGGCAAACATCTCGTCCATAAGCTGTTCAAATTGCAAGATATGTTTCACTTTCTGCACATAAAAATTGATTGGCGAATCAATGTAACGGATCTCAACAATATCATCGTTTTGCAGCTGCTCCGCCTTGGCATAAGCCTGGCGCGTGTTCTTTAGCTGCTTAAGCACCTCCAGCATGCTGTTGCCCTGTAAAAGTGAATTTATTGTATTCTTAATGTGTTTCATTCTGTATTAATATTTACTTACATTATGCATCAGCTGGCAGGTTTGTATAGAACCCACACTTTCGGCCGGTTGCACTGTCAGTTGAAAGTTTGTATATAAGGCGGAATTCTTAAAGATACGCTTCATGCTCTCATCGAGGGCGCCAAGCTCTTTGGCACCGGCTAGAGCAAAGCGAAAAGCAAAAGTATTGATCTGCAACAGTTCCTGAGGTATCTGATACAAATCGTTCAGCGTTACCATTTCCGAATTGCCATAATCCACATAGACGACACGGTATCTTTCGCCAAAAACTGCGCTGACTAAGGCACGATAACAATTGCCATCCTCGGAGAAACGTGCAACACAAGCAGTGCCCACGCCCGGGTACTGATTGAGCTTCTGCGGACGCATATGTTCGATCTGGCTCATCATGGCATTCAGTTCATTTTCAGCACTCTTTAACTGAACATAAAACAAATACGGACCGTTCTCCACATAGCTCACATAAACATCATAGACTCCTTTTGTCAGACTGCTGGTGCGAAAAGCCGGAATGATGGGCTGCATTGCTTGCTGTCTGAACTGTGCAGCAGCAACTGCCGCTGCCGGTGATTGCAATAGTGCATAACGTGATGGCGCATAGTTCAACGCTGGCTGCTTGGACAACTGCATTAGCGGCATTTGCGACGGCTGCTGCTGCTGCAATGGGTTATTGAGGCGCACATTGTAATACATGTTGAGTGGCCTGGGACTAGTTTTGGGCGTGAAGACATTGTGCGTGGGCAAAATACCCGACGATGGCTCGGAAGTTTGATATTTGGCACGTTGTGTATTGTAAGCTAAATGATTGTTCGCCACAAATTCCGGTTTCTGCTGCGCTTGTGGTGCCTGAATGCTGCTTGGCAAAACATTTGTCTGTAAATGAACAAAGAATTAGCTAAGCTTAAATAAAAACTAGATTTGCCGGATCATACCAAATTGGCCAAGGGCTTAGGCATCACCATTTGTGTAGGCGGTTGCATCACCTGCTGCTGTGGCTGCTGCAGATGCTTAGGTGGTGTATATTCGTTTGCCGCAGTATTCAGCGGTCTGGGCGTCGCTATAGATGCGTGACTATATTGCGATGTGACTATATTGCGATGCACATCGAGACGAGCAGCAACTGACAAGCGTGCTGCAAGCTGTTCGCGTGCCAAATCTGTTGGCGTCTTGCCAGTGCTCTGTACGCTGTTGTTGTTGTACTCTGTAAGTGGAGACAGTGGCGAAGCTTTCCACAGTTTCTTGCAATGCTCCATGATTAGCTCTTTGGCAATGGGTGCGCCAATTTGCTTCTGTTCCACAAGGAATTCGTTCAATTTGAATTCCTTCCAACGTACGTTGGCAAACTTTTGATCACATATTTGTTCGGGATCCACCTCGATGCTGACCACTTGATGAACCATCAGCTGATTCACAGTATCCAGCTCGCTTTGATTCCATTCCGAACAGATTCCCAGTACAATGTACTGCGAACAGAGTATGGGAAAGGTCTGCAGCAGTTTCGGTTGTTTCAAGAAGAGCAGCTGCGTATATGTAACAATAACAAACGTTTTCAGTTTACATAAGATAACTGCGGAATTCAAATATTACTCACATCATGACTGCTCACGTTACGCTTGTAGCCATAATCCAGAAACTCAATCTCAACGCGCATCTGGTTACGAACGCTTGAGTTCTGCTTGCTGTCATCAATGTCGGCGCTGAGTATACGGGTTCGTATATACTCGATATCGCCGGGTGCGGCGCCGTTTTGACGCTTTATTATACATACTGTGCCAGGATTTAGGAGCGCCTGTTGTCGCTCAATTGACCAAGTTTGGTCTATGGCAAAGCATGCAGGCGCCAGCTTCTCGATGCGCTGCCTAACCAGTCTGGCTGCATCTCGACTGGCCTGGCCATATACCTTTAGATAGGGCCCAACATGATCCACATGCGTGATGTACAAATCGACGCTGGATGCGCTGCCATTTAATGGCGTCTTGCC
Organism: Scaptomyza tumidula; assembly: GCA_035044465.1. NCBI lineage: Eukaryota > Metazoa > Arthropoda > Insecta > Diptera > Drosophilidae > Scaptomyza > Scaptomyza tumidula. The sequence goes on along the minus strand of JAWNNW010000444.1, from coordinate 13,910,543 downwards.
GTTCATATTCCTATTGTTTTATCGCTGCAATAAGAAAATTTCAATAAATTATAAATGGTTACAAATTAATCACACCCAAATATAATCGGAATGGTGTAAAGTAATCGTTTAATATGCAGCGCACAATTATTTATAATTGTCACCAAAAAAAGTTTGTGGAATTTTTCAGTTTCGATTTCACTCGCACACACATGCACGTACTGACTTGTGCACATATGAACCGTTAATGAAAGATCAAAGCGTTATCTGTTTTTTAATTTTGACAAACGATGTCAACTCTACAACGAAATGCATGAGAAATAACTGTTAACATGACCCGATTGCTTCCTCCAATAATTATATTCCAATAGGTAAATGTGCGTACGTGTATGTTATTGTTGTTGCCACACACATACACACACACACACACACACTTAATTCTTGTTCTACATTTTTGTTCCTACGAGCATAAATGACAGTAATTAACAAATTCCAAACTACTTACGTTGTCGTCGTCGTTGTCCACAGCGAAACTCAGAAAAAACGCCCGTGCCTCTCTGCACGTCTCTTCTGTGCATCAATATTCTTCAACAGTCGCTAAAGCGCCCAGCCGATTGAATTTTTTCTCTGATCCGCTTTGCCTTCTTGTATTATTGCGAATTCTTATTTGTTTTTATGCTGATTTCGGATTCTGCCGTGTGGCTTAACAAAATGGACGGCGGGCTAGCTTTGGCACACTTTTATAATGATATGAGCTGTTGAGCGTTTTTTCTATGGCTGTCAGCAATGTGATGTTACTTCTTGGATGTAGTAGATAGAAAGTCTTGGGTGTGATTAGAAATCGTTTAAGTTTCAGTCTTTTCAGTTGTTTGTAGTCCTCCAAATATGATTGCGTTGCAGGCGCAAACCAATGTGAACGTTTTGTAGTAGTTGTAGTTATATCATAAACAAATTAATCAATGCGAAAAAAAGTTTTAAATCGAAATTTTTGTTTCACTTGCCCACCCAGTAACTCAGCCCGAGACAACGACGACACGACTGTCGATAACTTGGGTGAATCGATTGGACAATAAATGATTAAATAGAGTGACCATGCAATGTAGTCAAAAGAGCAGCTCTGTAATTTTAACAGGAGCTTAACAGTGCGTTAGCAGAAAACATAACAGCGGTTTTTTTATGTTTCAACGGGTTTTTATCCGCTTATTAAATTACTATTATTTAGTCTAATGAAACGCATTGAAAACTTCACTTTTATGGTATGTATTTAGGAATAGCCAAGCCATTTTTAATTTCTTTAATTTTTGATTACAGTTTACGGTTTTAAAACTAAAATGATTGCATTAAAATGTTCGTTTACATGTGTATAATATATTTTTATATATTTTGCTAGAATCTCTTTATCATTTAATTATTTCGTTTCAATTCTTTTAATTAGAATTACATATAGGTAAATATATACATATATGCATACATAATAATAATATATCGTTTTCTGTTTTTCTTTTTGTTTTCAGATCCATTAATAAGGCGCATTCCAAAGTTGTTCTCTATATATATCCGAACTCAATCTAGAATCTATATAATTGAAGAGAATAGATATACGTTTGTGTCTGATGTTTGAGATATGCAATATAAGACTCGATACGCAATACAAAAAGCAAATGGAATTATTGCTAATCGAGTTAATGTATAAATAAAGCATGTATTGCAATTACAGCCAAAAACAATTAAACTCAACAATTGAATTGCAAAATAAATTGTAAGCAGAAGCAGTTAGAAAGTTAAGAATAAAGGCAACACAAATAAAACGTGTATAGGACACGAAACGAAATGATTAATTAACACATGCACCAATTTTCAACTGATTCTCGAAACTCGACAGCACTTATTATGTGATGTATGGGATGAGTTATTGGAAAAAATAAAACGCTTTTTCACTACAACACATTGCGTAACAACTAAACAAAACTAAAAATTAAGCTTTAATATCTAACCAAAACCCAGCAGCCCGTGGCATCATCGCGTCTATAATAACGGGGCCGATTATCCCTGAAGACGGTGACAGCGGGAAACTGGTTCTCCTGTATGAATCGAATGGTGGCACGCATCTAAAAAAGACGAGAGGGAAACAGAAGCACATTTAGTTACGAGCTGTTTGCGTGTTGCATGTTTTGGATACACACCTGGGGCGCAAAATGCGGCGGCTCCACATCGGGACTGGAGGACAAATGTTGCAGCAGAAACTCATCTGTTTGTGACAGCCACAAGTCGGCGCCACGCAATGGATCATAGTTGAAGGGTCCAATGCGCAGCATGCCCAACGTCGAGTCATAAACATCCAACACCTATTTCGAAGAGGATAAACAAAAAGTTTTAAACAGCACTTGGATAGATATATTTGTTGTTGTTGCATACGAACCGTTTGGGCGCCCATAAAGATGCGCGCATCACGCAATTGTCGATCGGGTCCTCTGTCCGGAAACGAGGCTGGAAAGATTTCGCCAGTCTTGATGTTAACGCCAACACCATAAATGATGGGACAATTGATCTCGCCGCGCAGCATTGTGTTCAGCTCACCGACGCAGGCTTGCGTCAAATCAATTTCAAGATGATGCTTGTGGAATGATTCTGTCAAAGAGAGAGAACAAAATGTTTAACACCATAAGTTAGAATCAGTTGCGAAGGTACTAACGCATAATGCTGTAGAAAACATCCTCGCCATAGCCTTGCGAATCCCGATAGCCACCAATTAGCTGCAATTCAATGCGTCCCTCCGGATAGCCAAGTGCCAGTTCCTGGACACGCGACACCATTGTACAAACGGCCTCATCAACGCCGCTGCCATCGAAATGGGCCAAAGCCACAGCACCAGAACCTAAGAAAGAAACACAAGATTGTTATAACGACGGCAAAATGAAGCCAATTTACGGTAGATAAACTCACCCGAATGGCGTACAACAATTATAATACAGGTGGTGGCATCGTCTGCACCAACAATGTTGATGTTCTTGTCATGCGGCGCTGCAGCAGCCAACTCTCGCTGTCCCACATACAGGAGACCCACTGGACCCACCGACTTGGCCTGTATCGAGTGCAGCTGTTGTGCATAGTCTCTGTAGACGGGATGCTGCAGGAACAGACTGTTTGTGTCCATTGGGCAGTCATCCTGAAGCACACCATTTAGTACAAGCACCATTTCTGTTCGGATCGGATATCGGATTGGTTTGGGTCGGAGATCCGGGTCTTGGTCTAGTTACGCAAAACTTTACGCCTCCTTCAATTTCAATTACGTCCAGTTGTTGTTGTTGCCCCTTAAGACGAGTAGCAGCAGCACCCAGCTGAAAAAGAAGAAGAAAAAAGAAAGGTTTCCATTATTTGACTTGCCCAGAAGCTTTTTTTTTCCTTTGGCTTTGGCTTTTGCTTTTGCTTGTTTGCCAGACAACAGAAGCATAAAAATCAATTTACGATGCAAGTTCGCCACGAAGATGGCAACCAAAGATTTGCATGCTTGATAATCATTTTTAAAGGCGGTTGTACAACAAGAATGTTTAAGCTGTGGCAAGTGTTGCATATTAAATACCCTAGATATGGTTTTTATGATTCATTCAAAAATGTATTAATGACAAATAAAACATTATTAACACTTTTACCTGTGTAGATTAGTTATATTTTATTTAAGGTTTAGTTGTACGTTTAAGTTTGTCCTATAGTATTATTTTTTTAGGAAAAAATAATGTTTATGATAGATACTTTCAAAAATATCTGTGTAAAAGTATTTTCTAACAATTGTTGACAAGAAACTATAACAAACTCATTTTCAATATTATAGTACTATAAATACTTTACTTTAAAAGCAAACTTAATATCAGAGTAGCTTGAAAGAAAAGTCGAAACTAAACCACCTAAGAAAATATAAGCAAAATAAGAGATCTATACAAGTAGTTAAGAAAGAATCTAAGCAGATGTTTTGGGAGATTTTCCGATCAAAGATTAGTTAGTATACCCTTCCCACGAAGCTTTACAAAATACGGTCACCCCAGAAGTTATTGTTAACGAAACCAAAGAGAGAGAGAGGGAGAGTATGTTCCCACATTGGTTCCCAATTCGCTTAGAATTGGACAACTCGTTTATTTTTCTTCTTCTTCTTCTTCTTCTTGCAGTGCTGTCTTCCGGCTGCTTCGACTGCTTCTGACCAGGCTCATAAATTTGTTGTTGGGCCTCCCTTTTGCGAAATGCGAAATAAAAATGTCATTGCTTTAGCTGCAGGCAAAATTATTATTGTACTCGTATATTATTCAATGTATATATACTTTACGATCAAAATTGAGTGCCCAGCAGGGGGGGGGGAGATATCGAGGGAAACGAAGGAGTACGCCCACAATTGACAGCTGTGGCGCTTTTGTCCCTCACCAAATTGGCGATTTGTAATAAATCTAATAAATATAATTTCCCGAGGCCGCATTTTGGGTCAACAATTAGCTGCGTCGCCTCAAACGTATGTGTGTGTTAGTTGTATGGGCGTCAATTGATGCCAACACCAAAAGTCACAAATGTCACACGAAAGTTAATAACAATTAAGTGGCAAACACAAGCACAGGCAATAAACACTGACACCACCACAAGCCGCAAGCCTCAAGCTACAAACCGCATGCCACACAAGCCAACAAATATCAAATTAACGAGACAATGCGCGACTCTTTAGATAATTTAATAAAAATGTCATTAACAAGCACTTGGCCAAAGCGTAGCCTATGAACCAGCATCTAGGCATTAGATCTTGCACACAATTAAAATGGAGAGCAGGAATTAAGAAAAAAGTTGAATATTTCAATGAAAAGAAAATATTATTAGATTTGTTGTTAGACCAATGGAAAATTAAGATTTATATATATAAAGAGCGATCGGTCAAAGTTAACTTCTTTGATTTCAACTTCTAAAGTTGCCTTGCGAAACAAGGAAGAAAATAAATGGTAAATTTCCTTGACTAGCAAAACTTGTAAGGTAATAAAAAGGAAATTCCATTTGGCAAAGGGACATTTATTTATTTTAGCTAACAAGGTTATTAAAACATGACAAAAAGTGCTTTTGCTAATGAAAAACATCAATAGACAAGCTCTAACAAATAAAACCAATAAATCAGTCAGTTAATCGTTATAAATATCATACTAAAAACCAAAGCCAACAAAACTCTTTCACAGCCTGCAACCTGTAACATGAAACACCCTGTGCCAATACAAAATGCATTTATGAGTCAATTTAAGTAGCCTGGGTGCACAATTGACTACAACTCATCGTCAACACAGTGGCAAGCACATACTGTGTGTGTGTGTGTGTGTAATTGAGTTACACATATTTACCTACACCAGACACTGTCTAGTTTCAATTAAGCAAAAATAAAGATGAGTTAAAGTTCAAGTACAGACAAACAAATACATGTAAATACGTCTGTATGTATGTATGTATGTATATGCGAACAACAAAAACAACAAGTCATAAGCATTATTACAAGCAAGTGAATGTGAAAAAGATTTATTTGTGTTGCAGTCGCAAAAAAGAGACTAATTCCTGTTTAAGAGATGCCTCGCAGAATAAACAAAAAGGCGCACAAAACTGGTCCAAGAACTCCCTCAAAGAAAATATTGCATAGAAATTGGCCTACAATAACAACACTATTAACTGCACCGAAACAACAACAACAACAACAATAACAATGCTAACAAAAAACAACAACAGGCAAAACGAAAAAAAATTCAAGTGAGGCAACCGAAAGGCAGCGAACTGAACTTTTTGGGGGCATGTTGCCGGTGCGCTGTTGCACGTTCCTGAGCCCAACTCAGCTCAGCTCAGCTTGTTGCATTATGCATTGTTGTTGTTGTTGTTGCTGTTGTTTCGCTTGGGTTTATGTGTCTTGCCTGGAAGCAATTTAGCCGCGATCATGCATGAATCTTGATTAGATATTCAACGAGAAATAATTTGAAAATGATGACAGTTCGCGATAGGCGCGCGTAGACAAAAACGAACGGAAGAGACACCACGAGAGAAAGAGAGAGAGAGATTGGAGCGCTTCCTCTATATATATATATTTTGGATAGAGCCAACAACTATTGTAGTAATACTTATAGTATGATCCAGTAAATTCCATCTCTCTCTCTCTCTCTCCCTCTCTGTTTGTGTTGCTGTTTCTTTCCCTGACCCTATGACAATTGACTAGCTGGGGGAGCTTTTGTTTGATAGATAAGCCAACTAAAAAAGCCAAAATCGAAGAGCTATTGGCAGACAGCAAGCAGTCAACAGTCAACATTCAGTTTGCCGCTGGGCGGTCGGTTTTTTTTTTTTTGTTTTGGTCTCCTGGTCTGAGTCTGAGTCTGGTCTCGCCTGGCAGTCAATTTCGTGCCACAGCTTTCCACTCTTGCCGAGATTCAGTACGTTTGATATGGCCAATGTGGCCAAAACGTCGCACAAATGAGAGATGAGCTCAAATGGTGACTTCTTGTCATCATCATCATCATTATCACAGTAAAAACTTAACAAAACGTTATAAAGAAAGTCACGGGAAAACTTAGGAATCAGCCGACGGAAAGTTTACCCAAAAACCTGTCAAATCCTAACCTTGGCTTATATATAACGTCTTAAAGTTCATTATTATTCGTAGTTCATTTCCTTACCTAATCACAACTTTTTCATTTCCTTAACGCAAACATTTCATTTAACTTAAACATCTAAACATTATATTGACCGCAAATCTAACTACCAAGAAAAAGCAATCTCTTCCTGTTTAATTAAATCATGTAGCTAACTATCGGTTAAGACAGCCAACAAATCATGCTAAGTACATATGGTAAAGTAACCTTCTCCCAATAGTAATCACAGTGAATTGTGAATTGAATGTTTTGCCCGCCCTGTCAACGCTTCGCTCATTTCTAGGCTGAGTAAATCAACTTAAGAAACAGGAAGAAATCACAAACACACACACACACACACACATAGACAATGGCCCACTTGAAGTTCTGAGAAGCAACAGTACAGAGAGACAGAAAGAGGGAAAGATACGTAGTCTATAGCCAAGGTATCAAGGCCCAAAATTCAACTGAAGTGCAATGTAGAAAAATAAAACTAAGGAAAAATGATTGATGGCTGGCAACAACATTCAACTTCTAGATGCAGCACAACAACAACGTACGAACGAACGAACGATCATAACGATCAGAAACGTTTCAATTCATTACGCGTGCGACGAGTCTATTACCAAGCCGGAGACCTGGGACGATCTTTGATTGACTGGTTTGTTGGTTGGACAAGTCAGTTTGGTTCGGTTCGGCTCGAGTCAAGATTGGCCCGGTTCGACTTTATAACAATCACAAATTATGGGTTATAGCTGTTGTAGTCAACAGACAGACGACGGAGCGCTGAGAAAATGATCTTGTAGATTTAACACTGATAGCAAACAGTGTTGTACAACAACAACAACAACTGCAACTGCAACAATAATGACACTGGTGGACCAATCGGAACAGGTTCCATTTTTGTGAGTTGGCAGCGCAGCATTCTTGGTTGCCACTTGGCCACATGATTGATTGCCACGACTGCCAACTTCCAACTGGCAAATGGCAACCTGCCCCAAACTGACAACCTGGCGAACTGGCAACTGCCAACTGGCAACTTGGATCGTCTTTTTGCCCATCCGTCGTTGTGTGTTGTGTGCTAAAGTAATTTACACCCAGGCATCGGACATACAATGCGGCTGCCGTTGGCCAAACGTCATGTTGTACACTCTACCGAACACCCCTCTTCGCCTGGTACTCCTCGTTTTCCTTCACCTGGTTCTCGAACAGCTCGTGAAGCTGTCCATTGTCCAGCTAACATGAGCACTGCACATTTCAAATTCTTTATGGGCCCTTACACGACAATTGTCAACAAGCGCGAACAAATTTTGTGGCGACCGGTTCTTGGCTTTTGGGAATACCTCTACCTTCCTACCTACCTCCTCCTATTTTGCCATGCGGTATCGGTGGGCGGTTGTTTGGTTGAAAATGAAGAAATTGAAGACAACCATAACAACAACAACAACAACAATAAATGACGCGCACATGTGATATCCCAAAGCAGCAAAGAGAAGCAAAGAATCAAACAGATGAGCAGCAGGATCGAGGGTTGCAATAACACAAGAATTAATTTTAATACTTTAAGTTTATTTTGTTCATTTCTTACTAGGGATATGGAAAATCTTTCGAAAGAAGATTCTTCAGTTTTTCATTGTTACCCTTAATCTTATCGTTCAATAAGTAAGGAACTTTTCCTAAGAAAGAGAAGAAAGTGTACAATCGATTCCTAGGTCGAGTCTAAGGTCTAGAGCTGATCTTAATATCTTACAAAATCCTAAGGATCACATATAGAAATCTTCCATGAGAGAAGTTAAAGAGTAACCCATAGTCAGTGAGAGAAGAGATCGGAGACAAAGTAAAGTAAAGTCTCTGAAGCTTCCGGGTTCGTGATTTTTTTTTTTTGGTTTGTCCTCTGTCTTTTTGCAGTTGTCAGTTGCTGTTGTTGTTGTTGGTGTAACTGTTGCTGCTGTTGTCAGTTGCAGTTGTTGCTGTTGTTGTAGTTGTTGCGGCAGTTGTCGTTGTCATTGTTTTGTACACATTTCATGGCCATACAATTGTGCACTTATTGGGAAATTTTGGTTGTTTTTTTGCTTGTTCATCTGTAAGCAAAGGAAAAGAAATGCTCCTTAGACCATTTTTTATGTTGCTGTTTTTATTTGGGTTGCCCAAAAACGACGACTGACAATTTAATTTGACCAGAGTTTGTTGCGGGATGCTGCTTGCTGCCCCTTTTTGTGGCACTGGCACTGGCACTGGAGCTGGCAAAGGAGTTAAACGTGACTGCCAATTGACTTCCATTCAATTTAAGCTATGGCACGCAAATATTCGTGAGTCTTTTGCTGGATTTATTTGGCTACCTTTTCTTATTTGAACAAGACTTCAATCGAGCAAATAGAAAAAAAACTCGTACAACAACAGTTGGAAAACGAAAGTTTTCGGTTTCGTGTTCAACTTTAAAGAAATTTGTTTTACTATAAGGACAAAAAGTAGAGGAGAAAGATTATAGTTGACATTTCTGGTCATGTTATGTTATAAATTTTTTTTTTTTTTGTTACTGTTTGTCGTGGACAAAATGTCATCTTTTCTTGTGTTTTGGCCATTTCATGCATAAGTAGCCAACAATTTGAGGCAGACAATTAAAACTGGTTTAGAAGTTTGGCTTATTGAATAGCTCTAATTAGAATTGGCATGAATTGAAAAGCGGAGCGAGAGGGAGACGGAAAGGGGAGCTCGCAGCACGATGAGTCGAATTCAATTCAATCTATCCATTCGATTCGATTCGAGCGACCAACGCCCGATGATTAATGATCTGCGATGCCTGAACGTAAAGAATTTATCATCACTGTCATCACCCAAAAAAAAAAGTACAATTGTGCAAAATGAGCTATATGTTGAGGCGGAGTGGCAGAAGGGTAGAAGAAGTGGTAACTAGAACAATCAGAATATATAATTATGTGCAATTGGGAGTATGTTTATAGCGGAAACGAATGCGCAGGAGACGAAGGTATCCATAAGGAATACGTCTTTTGATTTATAAAGATTCTTTCGGTAATATATATAATTTTAGTTTAAGCTTCTTAAGTACCCACTGTAATTATAATATCTAACTAGAAATCCTCAGAATAAAGAATGTAGAACGAAATGGAAGAGAACAATAGATTCTACTTATAGCTAACTTCCAGATAGATTCCAGCTAGAACGGTTGGAAAGCTTATTAGTTGAACGATCTTTAATTGACGAGTGTGTAAAACGAAGCTGTCAACAAGTTTACACACACACACGATTGACCAATTATTTGTTTTATTCCATAGGAACTTAATAACCAAGTACACGAACATATATAATTCCTAATGGACTTCGGCCAAGCTAATAAAATTAGTATAAGCAATTAAAAAACAATACTGGTGCTTAAAAGCTTTAATGATTTTGACAAATAATTCTCAATTGCTTTCAAATCAGAAACTTAATAATTGCTTACAAAATCAATTGAGAATGTAAACTCGTCAAATCATATACCTTAAGGTATACGAAACCAGCTGTAATTCAACACTTAACTGTGCATTAGAAATGCAACCCTGTTTCACGACACTATTACAAGCACATTAAATGTTAAGAGCAGCATTTGAAACATTTCGCAAGCTTCCTGCTAAATAAGGAAATTTACAAACACACACAGACACAAATACCCAGAAGAGCAAAGGTTTTTGCATACCGAAAAAAACAGAAAAGAAAACGAGCGCACTAAGTACACATAGTACATATCTTTTCATAATACGGCGATCGCGAGCTTTTTGTTTTTGTTGTTGCTGCTAAGTTTATGGCTGCTTATGCAAATGCAAATGCGACTCTGCTTTGCAAGTCTTCAGTGTGTGTGTGTGTGTGTGAAGTGTGCGTAAAAACGTTTTGCGCCTTTTGTTTTTGTTCACATGGGTCCGTCGGTCGTCGTTCGTCGGTCGTCGTTCGTTTGTTTCTGTTTCTGTTGTTGTTGCGGTTTTTTTCTGCCGATTCCAAAAGGCGTTCGCTGCCGTCATGTCCAGTAATTAGCATAGCACAGAGTCGCATTTGTTGTATTTGCCTGCCTGACAACTGCGGCGCTTTGTTTGTCTGCCTGTTTGCTTGCTTCGTCTTCTCCCTGCTGCTGCTGCTTCTTTAAACTTCAGCCCCTGCACATATATAGTACCGCGTGGGTTGCTGCTGCAGTTGTTGGCACTCATCAAATAATGTCGCCAGCTGCCATTAATATGATAAAACTAACAACTGGTTTGGCTTTTAAATGCGTTGAAAGCACAAACAAAACTAAACTATAATAGAAACTATTAAAAATGGAATATTATATTGAACCCCTGAAGAGATTGTTACTTTCTTTAATCATAGTTACCTTTCATAAGGTACATTTTGTATCGTAACTCATTCTCACAATATTCTTATAACCCTCAACACCTTAAACTTCCACCAACATCTGATTAATAAGCGCACATTTAAAGTTTCCTAACAATTAGCTAACAAATTTGTTACAATTTGAAATAATTAGAAAAAAGAGGTAAAAATAAAACTTAAACATATTTTTATGAGAGCTGTTTTTATTTATTTTTTTTTTGGTTTTATAGATTTCGCCATGCGATTTGTTGTTGGTTTTAAGCCAAGTTTTTGGTTGTCTGATGCGCCGACAGCAAATGAAAATGCGCCATGTTAAACGTGGGCTCATTTCTGTATTTTTATGGCCCAGTCAACACACACACACACACACACATACATACGAGTGCAACATGCACAGCATTCGAAGAGATCGGGCTGGCATTTACAACATGCCTACAACGTGGTAATGGCAGCCCCACAGCAGCCTCAGTTGTAGCCACAGTTGCGGCAGCAGCAGTGTGTGGCGTCTTGGAATACCAAATTTTATAGCGGTACACTGTAAAATATTTACCAGGCGCAATGGCAATCTCAAAGGCAGCACCAAAAAAAGAGCGAGAGAGGCGAACAGTTTGTGCTACGTGCGGGGGCGGCAAGGTTTGTTTTTATAGCCGCCCAAGTTTCACTCTATAGCGAAGCGAACCCCCCGCCTTTAAGGCATATTCCATTCGGCCGCATGTGCGGCACTATAATTTATAACAAACTCTGAACACAAAAAAAAAAAACACAGCTAAAGGCGCTCTTGCAACGCTCTTGCAACGTGAAAACGGAAAAACTGCGAATTGGTAACTGCTTCGAGTTCGAGTTCGAGTTGCAAGCAACGATCTTCTACTCTTTTGGGCCTCTTTTTGGATGCGTTTGGGTTTCATCCTTTGTGGCTTGAAAATTGCAGCGCATTGTTTGATTTTCTACTTTTGTATACTCTAATCAAAGGAATGCCATCACTTATGCCACACGATTGAGAACAGCGCAGTGTGGAGTGGAGTGGAGTGGAGAGGGGAAGCTGTAAGGAAGCAAGAGATGTTGCAGCATTTTTTCAAGATATTGCATACAAATAATGATTTGAGGCTACTTATCTGTTGTGGAGGCTGCAAGAAGCCGCTGAATCTATTCTTACGATACGAATATTAAATTTCTTTATCGTATTTACGATAGACAATAAAGGACAACAGAATGAAGTATCGTAACAGAGTATACATTTGTCTGTATCGTACTTAAGATAGAAAAGTTGAGAATTACTGAGTGTACATTCTCTATATCGTATTTACGATAGATAGTTATGAATAACTGAGTGCACATGTTTGTGTATCGTATTTACGATACTTAATACAACTTAACAGAATGTAAAGTTTTACATAACGTAATATCGACGGTCTTTCTAATAAAATGATCAACTTACCAATCTGAATAAACATTATCTCAAGAAGCTTCATAAAGAGTATTCGATATTCCATTACTTTACATAGAATCTAAACCTTTTTGCCTGCTCCAAAGAGAGGTAGGGGTGAAAGAGTGGAGTGGCAGGCACGCCTCTATCTGCAATGTGCGATCTATTGCGACGGGCGCTTTCCTTTGAGCGCTACAAAGCTATCTTATAGAGCAGGATAGCGAAGGGAAGGCTTTAGAAGGCAATGCCTGGCTACGTTTCACCTGAGATTGATAGCAGTTGACGTCTGTGGCTTTGGATTTTTGGGGTTGAACTGACAATGTGGCTGGAATAGGTGTACCATATGAATACGTTACGTTTTATGATTCGCCAGAGGAAATATAGCAAACAAAAACTAAAGAGGGAACGCTATGCTCCATTTGATCTGAATAGGTTAGCTATCAAGCATAACGTACAACAGGTTTAACCAGGGACACCTTTACGTCTTCAATGCGCCCAACTTGATTTATGGGAAGCGATTGTGCGTTTTGCAAATTACGACAACGATGTCGGCAAAAACCAAGAGAACATGTGAATGTGTGTGTGTTTGTGTGTGTGTTGAGTCCTCGTTATTATTATTAATAATAGCTGAATGCAACATCATCATCTCATCTCATTTCACATGTGTGTGTTGTATGTTGAAGGTGCATGCATTCACCTGGTCATCTTCGGTTGATTGAATCTTTTGTGTGCGACGGATTTAGAAGCAAGCGTTGAAATTAAATATTTATTACACACACACACACACACAGACACACACACACACAATGCCATATAAATCAGCTTAAAAACTATTCAATGAATATTCCAATCAATGGCAACCAAACACTTTGTCTGCCAGCAGCTCCTACCAACAAGGAGGAGTGTGGTAAGGCTGCAACTCAAAGCTGATGAGCTTTATACAACATCTGACCTGCAGGAAATTAAATTTCATTCGAGCTTGTCGGGTGTAAAACTAATTCAGAATGTAAGAGTAAGTGATTAAAAGATATCCTGTTAAATGAAGTAAGGGTATTTAAATATATATACATACAAATATCATTTAGATAAGACAAATGTTGCATACTTTTCGAAGTATAAGCTTACCAAATTCATAAGCTCAATCAAGATTAACTAAATCAATACAAATTGAAGCATTTCTATAGTTTTACATCACGAAGAAAGTCATTATTGGTATTGTCTATCAAAGTACAACTTTAAGTTAACAAAAGGCTGAACAATGTCTTAGCTTTTATAGGCAAGATTATGTCCTTTTTTGGCTGCTTGGCTGCCTACAAGGACAACTGATGACTGACCATTTGGGCATTCAATGGCCTTAGGTTACATTTGAACCCAAAATTTCAAACTCGATAGCTTTTGAAAAGTACAAATTGAGGTGCACACACACACACATACATGTATTGTGTTGAATGGGGTTGCAAGTTAGTTTAATTAATTCGACATCGAAGACTGTTAACATGGCCGACACCGACAACAATCTCGCAAGTTTGACAGTTTACCTGAAAGAGGTGTACTAGGTGTAGTAGTAGTAGGCACTTGTCTTCAGTCAAACAGACCAGGACAGACCACTCTACTCCCTCCCTCTCCTCTCGCCACTCTTTTGCCTTCACTGTTTAAGCAAAAACAAGACTATAAACAAAGCACACACACATAAGAAAACACACACACGTTCAGAAAGAACTTTGACTGTTTTGACCCGCGTTTTCGTCTAGGAGACGAGACAAGATGCTTCAATTAGCACTTTGGACACACATATTAGTAAGAAATACGCAAAAAACAACAAAAAACAGTTATTTTCATGCGTATACTCAGGTTTTAATGGCATCTCCCTTAAGTTAACTTTGTTGGTTGGCGGCGAGAAAAAAGACGCATAGTTAAAGCCTATGGAAACTGTAGCTGAGAGCAGCTGCATCATAAAACATCTTTGGAATATATATATATATATATATATATAGAGATGTAGACTAGAGTTAAAAACTAATTACTCGAGTCATAAAAACATCTTAACAACCAAAGTGCGAGCCAAATGATTTTTTTTTAAAGCTGTTTTGTTTTTAATGGAGTTTTACACAAAACTAATTATATGACATTTAGTATATGTAATATGTATAGGATTTATGTACGAAAGTGACTCATCAATAAAAGATTTAACATTTTTCTAGCATATATACAGAGATTATGAAGCGCGTCTATATTTGTTGTCAATCATATATTATTTATACTATATTTATATATTTTCTTTATTTTATTTTTGTTTTTCATAGAAATTTCTGCTTATTTCTTACTGATAAGCTTTAATATGTGTTTGTACGTGGATCATGATGAATATATATATATATATAAATATATTCTGAATAAATATACATATATATATGTTTGTGAATCAAACAATTATTATGAATAACACATGTCCAATAAATAATAACAATGCTGATAAAAAGATTATTTTTTTGTTTAAATTTCGCATTAATTTCGGGATTTTTTCTTTTAGCACAGATACTTTAATTGTCAAATAAACAAAACTCAAGAATATTATTATTACTTCGTCGAAATAATAATAGAAGTATAGGATTAGAACGAAAGACTCTTTAACATATATGTTAATATTATTATTATTATTATAATTATTGTGTTTCGAAATAAGAACTCAAAAATGCGATTTCACAATCTACAAAACCCAAACATTTTGCGTCAATCAGATTTATATTCTACAATGTATTCAAATTAAGACTCAATACGATTTTTATTGGGAATATTTAACAAATTTCCAAGTAACTTAAAGTTCTATCTGCCTTTCTGTCATATTTATAGTTTTTATGATCAAAGCGTAGACCATGTCCAGCTTGGCAAGTACTCGATTAAGATAAGAACATCTAACTTATATGGTTCAAAGGGATCGAAGGGGGTGTAAAGCTTAGCCGGAACGCAGAGCTCTTGATTGATCGTCGCTGCGAATGGGATGAGTTGCCGTCGCCCGAAAGCTAAAAGGATGTTTATCGATTTGGATGGGGCAGCGAAATAAATTGTTGCTACACGTATAAGACATCGTGTAGGACAAGTTAAGACAACGATCTGTGCGCCTCTGAGCAGCATCATGCGGCGAAGAACCAGCACCAAGGAACACCATACAGATGGGATAGATACGCGGAGGAGGAGAAGGAGAAAAGACTCTGGAGACTTGTGTGCGTGGACATTATTGCGCAGTGTCTATATCATTAATTCATTTAATCACTTGAACATGATTTCGTTGTACGTTGCCAGGCTTTGTGGCAAGCATTATTAATAATATACATACACATATATATATAATCCCCCCCTTGTTGGCATTGGGAAAGCCCCGAAGCAGTACTCAAAACCCAAAGTATATTTCCAAAATATCTCTAACTAAAGCTAAACAAACTCAGCAATGAATTTTGAAATTTTTGTTATCAGTAAAATGATTTAAAAAAGAAAAAAAAAATATTTATAGATTCAAATTTTTTATGATCTCTTCATGTGCGGCTGTTTGTATGTGTGTGTGAATGCTATGAGAAAAGAAATATTTGAAGGCTCGAAATCAGATCAGAATATGCGTCTTTGAGCTCACTTTCAACTCACTTTGTTTTTTGGGGAAGCTGTCTTATCTCATTACAAAGCGTAAAATACTTAAAATAAGATCACAGTTTTTGTATACTCTCAACTTACGTTCAATTATTGTTCAGTTTTTGGTCACTCTTGTTTGTTTTCAGCTGCATCTGTTTGTTTTTGTAATTCTTTTCAAGTCGCACACAAAAATTTCACTGGAGAGCAGAGCCGACGGCTATTTAATTTTTTGCATGCACAGAGAGAACGCACTCGTGATATTTATGGGAAATGGGATTTGTCAGGCGAACAACAAGACAAGACATTAACAATAAACAACAACAACTACTACTACAACGACCAACAATAATTAATGCAAGCAAGCTAAAACTGCAATCCGCGATTCGCGCTCAACGTTGGGCTCCAAAACCGGACTGAGCTCGATAGACCAACTGCGACTGAGACTGAGGCTGAGCATTGAGCATTGAGCGCAACTGAGGCTCAAATCCAAAGTCGTGTCAGCGTCGGCGTCGACGCTGCTGGCTGTATTTAAAAAGAGCCAAGAGTCAGCGCCAGCGCCGCCTGCGCCCCAGTCAACTGGTCAGACAGAGAGCGCATGCTTGCTGCTGCCGGCAAATATATTGAGTAGGCAACTCCGAAAGTCACAACTGCGCTCTCTCCCACTCTCAAACTCTCTCATCTGCTGGGCTATCGCACTCATGCCTGCCTGCTTTGACCAGTGCAAATGTATATGTCTGTTACGCTCGCACATGAACACACACACACATGGTCAGACGGACAGTGCCAACAAAGTATTTTACTCAGCTTTAAAATGAAAACAACTAAGAAATAAATTTAAATAAATAAAAAAGGTTATTCCTTTAAGTTGTACAATTGTTTTCTTTGCGCTTGTAAAGATTCAATCAAATGTATACCATCGGTTTTTTGTTGGAACTAGCCTCGATTCATTTGGAACTCTCTGGCAACCTTGCTAGCTGAGTGAGAAACTTAAGGTAAGCCTGAAGCTTCCCACTGCATTGCATTCGCACTGCATGCGCAAAAGAGATGGCGCCATGCAGCAACACGTGCTCTTATCAGTTGAGTTTAATAAACTGAGTGAAAATCCCAACAGGCAGCTGATAGCAGCACACGAGTTGAAATCGTTCGTTGAGTGAAGCTGCACTACAGTTTAAGCTTCGTTGTCGTCGTTTTAACTTATTATAATACTTTTTTTTTTAATTTTATTAGATGCTGGTGCAGTGTTAAAAACTGTTATTGTTGTTGTTGTTGTTTTGTGGTCATTCGTTTATTTTGTGGTCGCCCTGCATCCAATGTTTTAGGGTTGCATTTGGCCAGCGCAGCTTTCGTTGGCCACTCGATGAATTCTAATTGGTCAGCAGCAAACTAAACGAAGCATACAACCAAATATGCCACAGCGAGGGCCACTTAAAACTCTTGAGCCCCTATTTTGGGAATTATGAAGCGACAGGCGGATCCGAAGGAGGTGAAGGGGAAGTTATTAAACTAATATTCAATCGATATTCGATGGTCATTGAGTTTGGTTACGGATTAAATTAAAAGTTCCAGGAACTAAATTAATATTAAAAATTCTTTGCCTGAATGGTTAATAAAGTATTTAAACCTTTTTTCAGGTGGTATAAAAAAGTTGTTTTGAGGTTTTTCCAAGGTTTCATAACAATACTTCGCAATTGAGAATAACAAATGTTTTAAGAACATGAAAAGTTTTTTGAAACCCAAATTTAAGAAGATTTCCCGGGAGAAGTTGTTGTTAGATTCTTCTTCTTGTTTCTGCGAATCGATCCTATGATTTTACGATCCTTATAGTATCTTATATACCATATACGATCCTTATAGTATCTTATTTGACATATATATAACTTTTAAATTCCAGCTTGACTTAAGTTAAGAACGAACTAACGAATTTCGAGTAAAGGTAAATGGAAAACGATTCTGCCCGAGTTAAAAGAAACGAATTCGTTCAAGAAAAAAAAACATAGGTATGATATAAATAAGGTAAAAGTATATATATAGTTATATATAGTATAGTTATATATATAGTAATATATAGTATATATAATTTTACCTTATGATTTAAATAAATATATATACTTTTACCTTATGTTTTTTTTTCCTGAACAAAATAATAGGGTAAAAGTATATATAGTATATATAACTATATATATATATACTTTTATAAATACTTGTATATATACTATATATAACTATTACTTTTATACTTTTACCTTATTCTATATATACTATATATACACTTTTATCTTATTCCGTGTCCAAAAACTATTGAAAGTATTGAAGTAAGTTTGTTAAAACAGAAGACTATTCTACGAAATAAAAATTAAATTGAAGTTGTAAATAATAATCATAAAAAAGCAGGCAAATTAAAATGAACAAACAAAATTAGATTTTAACGAACTTTCCAGCTTAACATCAACTAATAAAATAAATTTATATATTTTCCAATAAAAACCGGTTTTGAAAACGGCCATTTTCGAGTGTAAAATTAAACGTTAGATAAAACGTAATCACAATAAATTTATTTACTTTTGGCTACTTCAATTTTTTATCACCAGCAAACTAATCAAAAAATTTAAGCACATTTTCAGCAAGCTGCCACCTGAATAATCTAGAGGGGGAGGGGGAGGAGGAGAGGGGGAGGAGTAGAGAGTGGGGGCAAGGAGACCCCAACTGACCAAAGCCATTACGCACCGCTGTGAGATTGTAATCTAAGAAGATCTAACACTCTCCCTCCCTCTCTGTCTCTCTCTCTCTCTCTCTCTCTATCTCTCTCTTTCTCTTTCTTGTTATTGGAGCAGGGATTTAATTAGACAAATGTGCGCAATTTGTAAAAACATTTTTCAACTGACGACCAACTTGGAATAAAGCCAAGTGAAGAGTTTTTTTTTTGTGATGCAAATAGTATAGAGAGAGAGAGAGGGAGAGCGGAGGGGGAGCGATGTTAGATAAAGATGAAAATCGGTTAGGAAAATGGGCAACAAATATGTGCAAATGTGCACCATGTGGACACTGGTCATTATTTTCATTTTGGGGCAGGTACAACCAACTTACGACTATTTGGCAACCAGCCTTGGAAATACATATGTATGTGTGTGTGTGTGTGTGTGTGTGTGTGTGTGTCAGCAGGCGGTCCATGGAGTGTATGGAGTCGGCATGTCGGCAGCGACAACAAATGAGATTTGCTGACCAATGGTCATTAAAGCACATTTACAATGGCCAAAAGCATAGCCAACACATTGCCAATGCACATTTTGGTTAGTGCTTGCAACCAAATGTGGCATGCAGCGTGCAGAGAGAGAAGCAGACGAGAAGCAAGCGATCAAATCGATGCCGAAATTAATTTATCTCCGCTTTTTTTTCGCTACCAAATTTTGACAAATTGCAAATGTATTCGAAATTGACTGCAGCACCAAAAGGGGAGGGGGTAGGGTGGGGTGTGGTGGGGTGGTGAGGTTCGCTATTGATGCTGTCAATTAATCTTATCAAGCTGTGAACTTTTGCGTAGATTTTTTGTTTTGCCATGCTTGCTGCGCAATTGTCTAGCCGGGGGGGGGGGAGGGTTAGGGGTAAACTGGTTGAAATTTACAAGCACTTGGTGTGGCATCCACCAGCAACGGTTCACAATTCACATTCACAATCATTGCGCTAATTGGGCTCGAATCATGATGCTGAGGCGCAACGAAAGAAAGAACGAGAAAGGGGGGGGGGGGAGAGAGAGAGGGAGAGAGGGGTTGACCGATGACAAGATTTTTTATTCATTCATAAAAATGAAAACAGCATTTAATTCGTTCAATGAGGCAAGGCATGACAATAACAACAACAACAACAACAACAACAATGTTGACCGGAAGTTCTTATTCTTGATTACAAATTGCTCATCTTAATTGTTGTTGTTTTACTTGTTGTTGTTGCTTTTGTTTTAGAGATGGGTGCGTAGAAAAGTATCTTAAGACATTAAATAGAATATGAAGAACATAAAGTGTCAGAAATTATATCATAAAAGCATCATAAAAATGGTTTAAAACTTTCTTAGAAAATCTAGAGAATAATAAAGAATATCTCTATTTAAGGCATAATAACAAAGTTTAAGTAGAAATACAACTATTAAAAAAAGAGTAATAGCAATTAAAAGTGAAGCTGAGATGGGAAGTGAGATAGAGATAGAGATAGAAGGAGAGGGTCAAAAAGACAGGAAGAGGAAAAAGGATAGACAGAAAGAAAGTTAGAGATCGAAAAGAATGAAGCACAACAGAGAAAAGGCTGCGAGAAAGATAGAGATTAAAGAGAAAGAGAGAGAAATTGAGAGAGAGGGAGAGAGACAGGTATAGAAAAAGACACAAAACTAAATACTGAGTTAAGAAAGAAAGGATAGGAAAAAGAGAAAGCGAACGAAAAAGGAAGGGAAGAGGTATATAGAGTAAAGGGAAGAGGAAGAGGGAAGAGGAAAGGAAGAGAGAAAGGAAAAACGAAGGAAAGAGTGAGCGATATACAGAGTTGAGAAATGAATTTTCAAACAAAACAAATGAAGCTTTACATTTCAAATTCTTCAACTGAAATAAAGCTAATTGAATCGAAATCTTTGTACGAGTAATATAGATAAGAACTTTTGTTATACATAATCAATTTGAATACTTTAACAAACAATATTTGAATAACCAATTGCAAGATCTTTGTCTACAAGTTGTAGAGTATTCATGGCACCCATCTCTTTGTAGAGTATTCATAGCAGCCATCTCTTTGTAGAGTATTCATATTCATATTGATTTCATCTCTTTGTAGAGTATTCACATTCATATTGAATTCATCTCTTTGTAGAGTATTCATAGTAGGAACCAACCCTTTGTAGGGTATTCATAGCAGCCATCCCTTTGTAGGGTATTCATAGCATCCCTCCCTTTCTAGACTATTCATATTCATATTGAATTCATCTCTTTGTAGAGTAATCATATTCATATTGATTTCATTATAGCACCCATCTCTTTGTAGGGTATTCATAGCAGCCATCTCTATTGAATGTTTTGTGTGTTCTTTGTGACTGTTTGTCAAGTTCAAAAGTGTTAATTGAAGCAAAAGAGTTTTTGCCGCTGAGTATTTCCGTTTTTTCAAACTATAACTGGCGCAGCTGCTGCTGCTGCTGCCGTTCGAAATGTTGCAAGTTACGGAACTGGGAGAAGTGCGAAGGGGGGGAAAGGAAAACGAAGGTTCAGAGTTCAAATGCAGTCAGAGAAATATGTAAATGCAGGGCGCTTGCGTGTCGGTTCAACGTTTGGTTTTGTTGGGGTTTGGTTCTAACCGATTTAACCATTACACAGTAACAACAACAACATCAATTTCGGGGCAATGGGAACGGGTCACGAGGTGGCAAAGTCCAACTTGATGGAGTAGCGCAACGAGTTGTGCCAAAGGGGGGGTAGGGTTGAGGGAGGCGCGCAGACTAAACGCTTGTTAAAGGGCGCGCTCGAAAATTGCAACTACTGTTGTTGTTGTTGTTGTTGCTGCCGCTGTTGCTTTGTGGTTTTTTCGTGTGGCAAACAACCGCAAAAACAAATCAAGGCATCAGGCGGCATCAGAGAGCTGTGAGAGTTGGTGGCTGCTGTCGGTCTTTCGATCGATCGTTGAATTCGATTTGCAATTTAGCCAAAGCAGCAGCAGCAGCAGCACAAAAAAAAGGCTTTGAGTAAACAATTTGCAATGAAATGGATGCCTGTGAGGGGGCGGGCAGTACGAGGATTTGTTGATTTGCAATTTCATGGCAGCAACAATTTGCACCTCATCATCATCATCATCGGCATGGGCTTTGGGGCAGCGGATCTGAGCACAGGTGATGATCTTTTTTGGCCGAATCGTTCAATCAGCGCCACAGCGATGCGCCAGCGCCACTGGGCCAAAAAGGTTGAGTTCAGCGGAGACTGTGTGGCACGTGCAGCAGCGCCTGAGAATGTCCTAAATAGTTAAGGCTCAATTTCTCTATCTCAACAAGCAGATGCTTTTTAACAAGCAACAAAACATTGCTGATTAATCTTAGAGACGTTCGAATACGCTGCTTAAATGAAAATAGATAGTTAGAAAAGAGTATTTGCGAAAATTTATAAACACAGTTTACAAAGGAAGATACCAAAGGGAAATTCTTTGGGTTATTATCGATCTAAGCTACAATGTATCGATATCGAACTGCAACTCTCCAATATATACCCCTTCACCGTGACTAATCGAGCATTAAAAATACCTAAGGCGTGCAGGAAGTTAAGAGGAAAAGCTGAAAAGCTTGCACAAATGAGTAACATTTTTTGTTTCGTTAGATAAATAATGCATATCTCACGCACTCGAACCCCAAATTGAACTTAGTATCGCTTCTCTCTTTCGCACTCAGCAACTTTGGTCAAGGCCCCAGATACCATGGCCATAATAAGTAGCGGCAACAATGGGCCTGGCAAACAGCCAGCCAGCCAAGCTAGCTAGCACAACAAAAATGTTGTGGTTCAGGCCAATTTATGCGATGGCTTGAAAGCCTGCCTGGCTGCGTGTCTTGACTTGTTTTTTTTTGTGTGCTCAAAGTTTTCGATTTGGCGGTCGATTGCAGGCCGCCGTTCGATTTAATTTAGCTGGCAATGCAGTTTCGCTGCAGCCGCAGCACACAAAAGATTCATTAAATTTCAGTTGGATTATTTTTTCTTTTGCTATTTACTTTTCCCAAGATCAACTTGCCTTGGGCTTCAAAGATTTGCGCCAAATTGCCTGACTGCCTATTGCCCATTGGAGGAAGCAGCAATTGAAGGCTTCTTTTACCGTTGCTTCAATGCAACCCAGTGCGGCGAAATGAATTCATTAAACACAAATGCAACTCACAATGTGTGTGTGTGTTTGTGTGTTGGTGGCCCACATCTGCAATATTGCAGGGCTGCCTAGTTAGCTCAATAAATGGGCGCCCTTT
The DNA here is from genome assembly GCA_035044465.1 of Scaptomyza tumidula. Lineage (NCBI taxonomy): Eukaryota > Metazoa > Arthropoda > Insecta > Diptera > Drosophilidae > Scaptomyza > Scaptomyza tumidula. The sequence continues at coordinate 13,887,577 of JAWNNW010000444.1, read as the reverse complement.
TGCCTTAATTAACAACGCATTACAAAGTACGACTCTTTGTTTATTATTATTAAATTTGGTAATGAGCGATCGCTGCTGCACGCAATAAACGCCGATGCAGTCATTACTTGAGCTCACCCACGCACTTAACATGCCAGCATTTATTTAAAAATTACAAATTTGAGCACCCTTAAGGCGAACACACACATACATACGCATAACACATCTACAAATTGTATTAAAAACAAAGCGTAGTGTGGCTTTGTTATTGTTTGTTATTTGTGTGCGGTATGACTCACCTGCGTTTTTGCATATCACTAATAAATTCGAATATATTTACGTTCACCTTTTGCAGCACTAATTACACTTTGCATTTTAAGCTCATAGTCACATTTAAAAATTGGCTAATTTTTATTTGTTAGCTGCAATATCACGTTAAACAGTTCAGTGCGGCGATGTGTGACCGCATTAACAAACAGCTGTTGCTGTCAAATAATTGTGGCGGTAAGGCGATTGTTGTGGAGCCCAACTTCAAGCGACTCAATTTTGCGTCAGCTGTAAGCTTACAGAAATCTAACAGTGGTCTTAAAATAACATTTACAGCACAACAAATGATACCCTTATAGTGGCTATTTTAATATTTTAATAGAATATGTAACACCATTAAATTTAATTTCGAAACGTGTGCCTATATTTGAATAGATAGCAATAAATAGTAACAACATATTTATAACTTAAAACGAGCCATGGTTTAAGTGGCGACATAGATGAATATAGTGCTTCCGTTATAAATTATCCGACTGTTGTATAGAAAAATGTACAATATAATAGAAGACTTCTACATGGACTGCACCAGCATTAACAAGTCCTCCTTCAAAAAGTTAACATCAGCTGCAACCTGAGTTGAAAATGCCGGCACAGTAAATAGAAGCAAAATGTTTGGAATGAGTCTGAAAAAGAGTTCGGTTAAATAAAATGTACAACGAATCTAAAGACATTATTTTGCAACTTACTTGCAGTCGTATAATGTCTTATCCATGTCTTCCTCGCTAAATTTACCCTCGCTGGTCGCGACCAAATTAAATTCTTGCGTTTCATCCGCCAAACAAGATTGCACAAATTCAAATATATCGGATATCTTCTCATAAACATTGAAGGTGCCCTGAAAACAAATACAATTTAAAATAAAAATAGATTAAACAATAAGTATGTAGTCTCACCTGTATTAACAGACCATTGGGAAACTTGACTCTGACCAAAGAGTAGCGATACATGCGTAAATTACGCTGCTCCTCACGCTCCCGCATCGCCTTGGTCTTTAAAATTTGGGCGCTCTCCATGGCCTCGGCACGCAGCTGTTGCTCCCGCTTGATCTCCTCTGGGGAGATGCGATAGAAGTCATCGGGTAAGACGACGCGACGTGCTTGCGATGGCAACAGCACTTTAATATTGCGATCCAATTCTAGCTGTATGGTCTCCGAGTTCTTGAGAGCATCGACCAGGTTGGCCAAGTCGAGACCCTCTTCCATTTGGTCGGCATTCCACAAGAGGAATGGTTCATCATCTATTTGCACTTCACTAAAGCCGGCAGCATGGAGCACATCCAGGGCACCATCCACATAGCGCACCTTGTCACTAAAGATCTTATTCGACATGCGTATCTTGCAGAACTTCTCCTCTTCGGGATTCTTGATGAGGTTCTCCAGGTATTTGGTCAACGTGGCAATGCAATCGTCTGCACGTTCCTTAACATTACAATTCTGTATGATCAAACAGGCGGTGAGACCACGTTCAACCTCCAGCTGCTGGTAGAGAAACTCCTTGATTTTGATCTTCCAATCCTTTTTGGGCAGCACCTCCTCGCCGATAAGCGGACAGCGAAAGAAGACGCCCTGACAGGCGAGGTTCCGATTCTCAGCACTGCTCGATGCAGCAGCTCCTGTCGAAGAACTCGCTGTGGTGGCTAACTCATCCTTCTGACGACGTTCGGCTTCCAGTTCGCGTTTAGCCTGCGCCTTGATCGCCGCCAGCGAGGTGTTGAAATCCCTGGAATCTTTGCGTTCGATGCGCGACAAGGCTGCAGCTGCAGCGGCGCGTGCCTCATTGCTTAAGTTATTACGCTTGGGCGGCACATAGACTTCCCCTTTGCGCATGGAGCTGCTCGTCGATGGCTCCGGCTTGGGTGCATTCAACTTATGACCCTCGCCCATGCCGCCGCCTATCCTGAGCTGTAAGTATTAATAGTTTTATTAAAGTTAAACCATTAAACATACCTGCCTTAAAGGCTGCCTCCTCCTTTTTCTTTGAAAAGAAACGCTTGATTTTGGACATGCTTAGATTCTGGGTGAATGCTCCTTGGGCAACTTTAATTTGGCCACAGATAATTTAAGCTCTTCAATTTCCTTTAAAGTGCCTGAAACGGTATGCATTTATTCGTTATTAAGCAGCATGATTACGATTATATATATTTTCAATTCTATTCGATTTACTTGGCCTGACAAACTTCTCAGTGATCACTTGACCGTAAACACTCCACGACCAGCCAATAAGTACACCCGTACCGAGCAGCAGTACCAGCAGCACTTTCAACAGTGTCGCCTGCAAAGCCGTAAACTCGATGGGACTCTGCCAGTGCCAGTCACCAATTAGGGTATCGAATTCGCTGCGAAATTGGATGACAGTTTGCAGAGCGACGCCAGTGAAGTGTTCGACTTGTAGGGCGAACGCCTGTAGAGTCGAATTGAGAGAGTGCAAATATGACTCGTAAGTCATTGGCTTGTTGTGTTTTAACGTGTTTTGTTCTTTGTTTTAATTGTGCTTTGTTTACGTTACACACGCATTTTCTGAGAAAAAATTACTCGCAGCTGTCGTCTCAATAACTAATCGATATTATATATTCGATGACACAATACAAATTCTATAATGTTAACTTAACAGTACGCTGTTAAGCGAGTTAGTGGTGGGCATTGAAAACTGCGGTTGAACATATTCGATGAATAAGGGCAATTTGTGCGGCCCAATTTAAATTTGCATCTGCAGCCTATATTTTGATTAAATGCCCTGCAGGGGCGTGACCTCATTTGCTTACGCTGATTTTAGGGCAGCACCTTGCAGATTCAACTGTTTCACATCCTCTCATAAATAACCAACTTGCTGACCTTAAACGGAGCAAAACAAGTGCCCAAGCTATTAATCCCAAAGCTGCTTGCGTAATTGTTGCCAATGCAAACGCCCCTTTTCCAATGCAGCTGTGGATTCTGACAGCAAAAATCCTTGCTGTTGTTGCTGTTGTTGTGGTTGCCTGTGGCATGTACAAAACATAATTGAATGATTTTCGGCAAGTGCTCTCTGTCTCCCTCTCTCTCTCTCGATATTCTATAGCTTCCTGTAATTTTGGGTGATTTGCACGCATGAGGGTTATCATAATTTGTTGGCAGCTGTGTGATTGATTTGTCGTCTCCTTGCATCCTTTGGCATCTTAACGAACAATCTGTTTGCACTGTGCAGCATTCCAGCTGGGGCACCATAAACCAGGCCCGACCACCTTTTGCGTATACGCTCCAGCGCCTCTCCGCCACGAGTTCAACAGCCCAAGAGCCCAGCGCACGCAAAAACGGCCGAAACATGAGCAGGGAAATCTTCCAGACGTTGGTCGTTGAGAGCAGCAGCAGCAGCCGCAGCAGCACAAGTAGAAGTAGCTTATGGCTTCCGTATGCCTTTGCCTCGCTCCACTGACTGCGACCAAACACCCAAGACCCCAAGATCCCAAGTCTGCGTTGCTGTTGTTGTTGTTGTTTTTGTACCATATACCCATTTAAATTAACAATAAAGGGTTTGCGTCGAGTATGTAGCAATCTCGTTGTTTCATCGAAGAGAAATGCATGTCGATAAGTATCGATTCCTGAAATTTCAATGTAATGTAGGCAAAAACCTGCCAAATTGAATATTTACGTTTGCTTTAACAAACTGTCGGCATTATATGACGCTTTTAACGATTTAGTTTATGTACAGGTAACATCCCAGTCTGCTACTCCCAACTAGAAGACTCTGTTTTCATTTTGCAATAACCAACAACAGGCACGCAAACACAGTCATTGAAACAACAACAACAACAACAACAATAGCAACAGCTAAAGATACAGATACAGATACAAGACTCTAATTCTATTTTGCTGCCTGCTTCAACCATAGCATGAAGTATTTGTGCTGGCTCATTTTTTTTGCCGCCGCAAGAAGTGCAAGAATGTCGACGACTTATAATACGAGCAGCGTGTATTACGATTTATTTTTTCTTTTTCTTTTTTTGCTGCTCTGCTGATGCCTTTGTTTACTTTGCTCCCCTTTTAGCCACCCTCTCGGTTTGCGCCATCCATGTCTAGGCAAGGCAGCGAGCCGCGAAACGCTGTTCATAATTATGGTATCATATATACTATGTAGTTACTTATATGTAGGGTCTGAGACACCCATCTTTGTGCCATTATATTCATCACAATCACGCGATATGTTCTCACTGTGAATTGTTTTTCTTGTTCACTTAGCTACTTCAACTTCGTCTTCGTCTTCTTCTTCTTGTTTCTTTGCGCAATTAACATTCCTGAAATGTCTCAGAAGTCTCGCAAGTCTCGCGAGTCTCCAGTCGCCAAAGTTGCGCATGCGCCAACCAAGTCAAATGCAATTGTTGTTATCACAGGCGAATCCATCGTCGTCGGCGGTTGTTGTTGTTGTTGCTGGCCATGCGCCGAACCAGAAAAACTAGTTTCGATTGCAATATTTTGTAATACTCTAGTTAGGGGGTTGTCTAACTTTGTCCTAGAATGTGTTACGTTTTGTAGCAGATCTATCAAAATTTTAAATAATCAAAACTTTTCATTAAAGTAAACGTTAGATATCTTAACGAAACTCTCAACTGTTAACGTCATGTTAACTCCGATCTAACAGAGCATATCATATTCGACCATCCTTTTTTGTCAAAGTTTGTTTTAAAGTTTTTCGCATATCTGTGAATTTAACGCTCGGGAAAGCAAAGTAAGAGCTGCATTCAAAATGCATTAAGTATGTGTTTTTTTTTCGCCGTTGCCTTTTAGCCTTTTTGATTTTGCGTTTTCCTCGTTCAGTTTTCACCCGAGTTGGCAACAAAAAAAAAGAAAGAAAGAAAGAAACTGGTTAACTGCTTGCTTATTTATTGGCCAACATTTTGCCATGACTTTGTTGCCCAAAGTCAAGGCTGGCCAGTTGCCATTGCTTTAATGTATTTGTTATTTTTTGTTGGTTTCATTCAATTCAATTGATATTTTGTCGCTCGTTCCTGGCTCATTAAAATTTATGCGCAGGAAACGGAAGTCCCGCAGACGTTGACGTTTGCCATTCGACATTGCAGACAAGACGCAGACACAACCAAAGTAGCTGTAGCTGTAGCTGTAGCTCTCCGGCTCCCTTTTAGCCTCTTACTATTTCTAGCCACAATTCGATTTGGCTATGCTAAGCGGCAAGCAGCAAAGCAACGTGCAACGCGTCGTGTGTCAGTCAAATTAAATGCCACTAAGTACTCGACTCGACTCGAGGCGAGGCGAGGCGAGGCAATGGAAATGGAAATGGAAAGTGATGAAGACGCCCACACAGCAAACATCATTGTTAACATTGTTGTGTCGTAGCTTCATACCCTTTATGATTATTTATTTATATATTTATAAATGCGCGACTGACCATCATCAGCATAATTGGACTCCAAATGGCTTATTTATGACGGAAGAATAGACATAAACATGCAAACTTGGAAATTTGCTAGCATCAAGTACAAATATGGTGAAAGGAAGAACGAAAAATATATTTACTTGGTATCAAAAACCTATAATTAACAAGAGGAAAAGTAAGTTTAAAAATATATTTTTCATACATTTTTCAGTTGAATTTTAACAATATGGTAGTAGTATTGTATATAGGAAAGTATAGTATAACCCCAAGACAAAATCACAAATATATTCCATTAAGGCAAAAAACTTTCCATTTAGAGGACAAATTACTTTTAAAGATATTTTTAAGGAAGTTCAGGTAGTAAACAGTCCTAAACCGTTTCCAAATGAATTTTTCGAGAATAGGGTTCATAATATTGACTAAAAATAGTGTTTTCTTATATAAATGTTGCATTAAACTAGATGTCAAAACATTTGAAAGAAAGTATTGCTTTCAAAATCGTAAGACCTTTGACCAAGTTATAACAATGACGTTTTTGGATATGTTCCAAGAACTTGTCATACGTAAACTGTTGCAAGTTGAAGTTGCGTGTCTAAAAAACGTTATTATTATCATGTTTGTCTTACTGGGTCCACAAATCTTATCCAATCAGAGTTTAATGGCTGCCTTCAACACTTACTAGACCCTAACTAAGGCTGTACTTCAAAAATCGTGTCACTGAAACCACAGATCTCTAATGACACCAAAAAAAAAAAACCCAAAAAGAAGAAAACGAATTTATTTCACACACATGTTATATATTATTACAAGCATTATTTATAATGCTGTGCTTAACGCGATGCTCTGCACTTGTGCCAACGAAAAATGAAACAATGAACGCTGAAGATGGATGAAGATGATGTAGCAGCGAAAAAAGAGAGAAGCAGAGAGAGGCAGTGGAACCGAGTGAGAAGGCGTTTGGGTTCTTAACACTTGACTACATTAAACCGCTGACTTTTTTCTGTTCCCATGAACTTCTTGTTCTGTGTGTTTGTGTGTGTGTGTGTGTGAAATCAGTTCACTCAACGATATGCATAATGCATCTCTCTCTCTTTCTCTCTTTGTCTTTATGCTTCACTTGCTTAAGCAGTGTCAGTGACAGTTTCAGTTGTCCCCCTTGCCCCCTCGTTCTCTGTGTGTGTGTGCTGCTTTGTCTTTGTGCTCTTTGCGTTTTCTTACAGAAACACATTTCACACAGCTTTTTGGCTTTTCCATTCACATGGCAATCTGGTTGCAGCGTGGGCGTGAGAAACCCACTGAACTTCAAGTGCTTTAGTTTTGGGGCCAAGTGTGTGCACTCTTAAACATTTTGATTGCCTTCTCTCATCTAATGCGGGACCGGAAGTTGCCAATGTATCTATCTAACTGCCCCACAACCATGCCACCCTGTTGCTTCATAGACATAGACATCGACTGAACGGGTGGTCGCAATCCCAAAAGCATCGATATGAAATAATCAATTTGGCCAAATGGAGCACCCGCCGTGCAAGCCCCCTGAAGTTTACCTTCATTTAAAATCTGTTAATCGACTGAGCGAGAATTAAAGCTCATAGTTTTCGGTTCCGTGTTTTTGTATCTTTTAGTCAGTGCTAATGATATGCCTTACGAATCGTGTCTATGGCTAGATTTGGCTTTTATTTATGGCATCCGCTGCACCATTGAGTCACCCAATGGATTGCTTTTATCGTGTCGTGGGTTGTTTGCCACATTTCTTTACCGTCTATGTTGCAAGACGACACTCTCCGCGTGGTCAATTCGTATGTTAATGCCACAGCATGTTCAAACAATTTCCCTAGACATCACATAAACAAACATAAGAAGAAAAAAAACAACATGAAAAATGGAAACATGCAACCCGTTGAACAAGTGGCTTAAGTTTGAGGCAACAGCTTCCAAGCGGGCGTTCGCTGTCTTTGTGTGTGGCTCCACAGCGGGGCAGAGTTGAGACTTTTTCTTATGTATACCCTGTATGTACTGGTAATGTTTTCAAAGGGTTTGATAAACTTATGCAAGAATGATTTCTAATTTTATAAAGTATTTAATGAACTTGATTTTACTCTTCCCTGCTTGATATCTCTCTCTGTCTCACTAGATTTTTTCCTCACCTACAGTACAGGGTATTTTCTAGTATCATTCTCCTTACTGAAAAACCCTTTGCATGTGTTTTTTGTTTTCATATTTGTTGATTCACTCATTTGTTTACCCCGTCGATTTTAGAGTTCGTGGGAAATATCGCGCCCAACCCGCTGCTGCCAATGAACTAATTAAAAAGTCGACTGCCCCAAGACTCTCAATTGCACAACGCCCCCTCCCCTGCAGCCGTTGCCCCTTAAGCAATGTTTGCGTTTCGTTTAGCGTCTGTTTTTTTTTTTTTTTTCATTTTTGTGGAAAGTTGTGTTCTGTTCTGAATTGTCAGCGTTCCAAGCAATAAGCACTTGAGCCACCGAATTGTTGTGGCTCACATTTTATTTTTAGTTAAGTCATTTCCGATACGTATTTCGGGCATACAAGCGGTAAATGGTTTAAAGATTCTAGGCCGGAAAAACCGAAGGGAAATAAAAACCCATTTTCAAAGAAATTGGCAAAAATCTGTGGCAATGCTCAAGTCCAGTAGCTCCATATGATTGTGATGATGTTGATGATGATGATGATGAGGATTGTACGGAACCGTCACTTCGCTTCGCTTCCACTTCCGTTCGGCTTTTATTGTTTTCGCACCTCACCTTCCGTTCGAAGTGAGTTCGGGTCGCGATCGTTCGTTGGCATTGCTGGCAACGATGCCGGCGGATATTCTACTTTACATAAGCGGCATTTCCTACAGTCCAACTTGACTGACTGTATATTTTCCGGTCATTTCAACGATTTATTCACGTTAGCCGATTTTGTTTTGCTAAGCGCATTCGCAGACCTCAAGACAAATAGTCAGAGATTACAAATTGATTGATTGAATTGAATAGAGTATCTTTCTTTTGGCTGAAACGATTGGTCAATTATGTAAAAGTCGGCTTGCTGTCCACGCACAACCCGGAAATGTTCATACTTATTGGTGTTGCCCTTAAGAAAGATTACGTATTGATATCTTAGAACGGCAAGCACACAAATTGGGGTTATATCCCTGTTAAGTCTTTGCTTTGAATATTTTGAGGAGGTCAACTACAACTGAACTTAAGTGGTAAAGATTTATTCAAAGATTTCTTGTAAAAAATCAAGAATAAAATGATTAAGGAATAAAGAAACAATTGTTCTTTTAGAATATTTCTTATTAGATCTTTGTTAGTGCTATATTGTATAATACCTTTTGTACTCTTAGGATCAAAGTTATTTGTCCTAGAAAAATCAACTTTTTGGCAACTTTCTTAAACGTTGAAAAGTCTATCGGTCAGTTACTTCATTTTCAGCTTCAGCTTTCTCAATCCAAACACAACCCAAAACAACTTCTATCTTAAGCACAGCTGCACTACAAATTACCCATTAAACATTCCAACAAGACTTGGAAGGAATTTCCCGCATTTTTTTAACCGATCTCAATCTGTTTGATAGTTTTGCACTTGTGTCAATATGTTATTTGTAAATGTTGTTTGCCGCAAAAAAGGGCGTCAGCTGTTTGTTGTGCCGTGTGGCACATGCGGCATGTGGCATGTGGCAGGTCAGCCACTATCTCCACTGACTGTCTCCAGTTCTTAAGAATTGCGTTTTGCTTGGCCACAACATCTGTTTCATATTACAAGGTTGTTGTTGTTGTTGTTTAGCTGTGAAAGGTACAAAAACAAAGTACTTGCCACTTGGTTGTTGTTGTTGTTGCTGCCACTGCTGGCCCATTTGTCTCACTTCCTTTACCTTTTGGGCCGGCGCTCTGCGAGTCTGTGTGTGTGTGTGTACAAAGCAACATCCCGGATGCTCAACTAAAGAGAGAATTAAAAACAGAAAAACAGACAAATTTATAAAACTGCACTAAATGCAAAGTTCCAAAGTTACAACAGCAGCAGCAACGACAACAATAAGCCAAAGGGAGAAGGGAGAGGGAGCGGGGGATGTACGGCAATACAGGAAGAGACAGCGCATAGTCTGTTGTTGTATCTGTATCTGTATAGCTGTATAGCTAGCTGTATAGTTGTTCATTCATAGAAAAATAACGAAATGAAACGAGCGGATGCACGGGCGGATGAAGCGCTTGAATCAGCATCTATCTCTAGCTACCTCTCCCTCTCTCTCTCTTTATCTAATGCCCCATCTCTTTCTAAGCTTAGGTTCTATTTGGTTACCGCTGTTGATTATCATTATCTTGTTATTGTTGTTGTCATAATTGCTTGCAAAAAAAAAAAAAACGTAAAATTATTGAAAAGCAACCCTTAATTTGGGTTACGTAACCCGTTTTTTTTTTAACAATGACTAAAATATTATTTACTTGATGATTAACAAAAATGCCTCAAATAGTTTCTCATAAATCACGCAGACGCTCTAAAAATAAACAGATTGGTTGATGTATTGCGTTTGGCATCAACTCAAACACAAATGTTAACATTAACTTCGCCTTCTTGGGCCAACAATAACAAACAGTTTATTGCACTTCCAGTTCGAGTTCGCTTTTCTTTCTGGTTCTGTTTTCCGTTGTCTGTTTTCGCTTGTTTGGGGGGTAAAAGTCTTGGAGCGCCAGTTTCTTTTTTTTTGGATCTGAGAGCATTTCTCGTTTAACCTTAATGATGTGCTAATTGGGCAAAACGTATTCAACATGTCAATGGGTTTCTTTGTAGTTCTTTTAATATACCATATGTACGTATTGTTGTAAACAGCACATTAAACACACACACACACACAAACTAAAGAGCGCTTAACTTGTGCTCATTCATTTTGAAATTGTTTAGAAAGTGGCCCAAGAATATGCACTCTAAAAAAGTTGTAGTACCAAAAAGGTTGATGGATGGGTTTGTTATCCATCAGAGCAGCAAAGTGAGTAAGTTAATGATCTTTAAATTGTTGATCATATCAGTTCAGTGGGACGGCCAAATCTTCTTTTAAATCAGTCAAATGCGGAACTGGAAACTGTTTAAAGTTATTCTTACCAGAATTGTAGCTGAATTTATGATTATCTTATTTCTTGAATTGATAAGATATACCTAAACTTAACGTCTGCAACATAGATGATTCAGAAATTTATCATTTAATTGAAACCCCAGCGAATTTCTTAAGAAAAATACCCCAAATATAATAATTAAAACTTTTAAAAGACGTTTACTTATCTATATATTATTTAATTTCCATTTCTTTCTATATATATATATATATGTTAAGAAAAGTTCTCGGAAAAGTACTTTTTCGCGAAAGTTTTATCCAGTTGAGTTTCTTACTAATTTCCTTAATCACTCTAAAGTAACCCTAACTAAAACTTACCAAATAAAGATTCCTTCTGAACAATTGAAAAACCAATCACTTAAAAACCTCTAAAAATAAACCATAATTTCCACTTTAAAACCGCTAAAAATATACCAAATTTTCCACTTCCTAAATTCCACTTCAGATAAAAGAAAAAGACAGAGTTTCCACAAATCCATTTGATAAAATTTCATTTTATATATTTTCATTAGATGCAACTTAAGAAACTAATAGGACAGCATTTGAAGTATTTGCCCCACAACCTTTACAATCTTTTTGGAGACGGGGCAAACTTCGATTACTTAAACGAATAAAACAAAATGCATTTAAAAGCTAAGATACAAAACTAAAACTTATTACTACTATTAGGTAATATCTATATAGTACTATATATTTGTTTATACTATGTATATGTACAACCTGATTAGGTGATTCACTCAGAGGGGGGGGGAACTACGAGAGCAATGACATGGCGCGAGCGAGTCGCACACGAAAATCACGATAGAGCATCTTGCCACCAACGGGCACACGGCACAGATACATGTCCAGGCTCATGAGGCACAAGGCCTTGCCGTTCATGGGGAACTTTTGTGGCAGTTCGGGCGTCACTTCAAGACCCTCGGACACGGCCATATTGATGAGCCATTTCCAGACATCGGCTCGCGTCCAATCACGCGGATCCAGGGGCAAACCATCGGAGCCCATGGGGTGAAGCAGGTTTGTGTGACTTGTTTGGCCGGTGGCAAGGCTATTGTTGTTGTTATCATCGCTGTGTTGCAACAGTGCAACACCGCCACGACACTTGTCCAGCATCTGGTAGGGATGATGACGTTTCATTGCAGCAGCCGCATTATTTGCCCACAGCTGTTGCAGCTGCAGTTGATCCTGATTGGCATTGACCTGCGACAGATCCAACGGCGGCACGCGTCCAGCGTATTTGGGGTAACTGGCCTCCACGGCTTGCATCGCAACACAACAACAACTGCAAAAACAAAAACAACAAATGTAGCTGATTAATGGAAGTGACTCATTAGCGGAATTAGGGGGAGGCGTTGCACACACATATATCTATATATATGTATATATATGTATATAATGTATGGAGCAAAAGTCAAGTGGCGGAAATGCTTTCACAACCGGACAATTGTTTAATCGCGTCAACGGCAACGGCAATAATAATACGCATTCGCCGCATTGTACGACGTGCAATTTTGATTCGTGTTTTAATCAAACAAAAAGCGATAGAGAGGCATTTAGACTTAGTCATTAGGTTTGTCAATAAGTAAAAACTTGAAGTGCAAGAAGCTATGGAAGTTATGGAATTTGATAAGGAAAATATAGGAAATCAGTTTGAAAAACGAAAATATTTGTTGTTAGAGTATTCAAATTTCACCATGACGCATTTCGTCTGTTTATTTTCAATGATAATTTTTCTGTTTTCTGTTATTGTAGCGCAAAATTAAATCTGACCTTGTTGTCATCGAAAAATAAAGCGAAAAAATGGGACATACGGATGTGTTGAATGGTGCGGGGCGTGGCACGCGAAAGGAAACGCTGAATAATCATTACTCAGCTGTCATATCGATAACAACAACAACAACAACGACAATTCAATCGAGTGTCAGCCATGGCCACATTAAAATAATTGGCCCACATATATATATTATGCTGACTGTTGCGTTGCTTAGCCATGGCTGACAAACTTGGCTCAATAGTTTTGTTGACGGCCGACATAGAAACGCAAATGCTAAACCGGAATTTGGCATCGATTACGATAACAATCAAGCAAGCAAATGCGGCGAGCGGAAACAATTAGCAAAAAAACAAAAACAACAAACGCTTGACGACGGCGAATTGGCAAGCAGCGAATTAAGCGAGCACAACAAAAGGCGAAAAAAAATACAAGCAGCACTCGCCGAATACGAAAACGAATCCAATTGCGAATGAGAATGCGAATGCGAATGGAAATGGCAATGTAAAATGGCAAAACTGACAAGCAAAACATCCGCCGCAAAAGTTGTTTTAAAGTTTTGTGAATGAAGCAAAGGGGCAGAAACGGAAGCCGTCGCTGCGGGGGGGCTGTGCTGTGATTTCACAGCCAAAACCGGGGAGAGAGAAACCCTTGAGTTAGCTCATTTGTCATTTGCGAGCGTCGTTAATAGTTTTCCGGAACTCGTTTCAACTGCTTCCGTCACAAAGGAAGTGCGTAAAACTGAAGCCAAGAAAGGAATCAAACTTGGCAGCACTTCTTTTAATTATACACGTACAATTCATGCCCTCAGTTCATTGCCCATTTGCACAGTAAGTTAATTCCCACGAAAGGGCGTAAACGCATCGAATGAATCAACACACAACACAAAATATGAGAATACTAGAGAATACCCCGTTCGTTGTACTCTTTGCTATTGTTTGCTGTCCAGGAAGCCACACACAATGCGGCCCCCAAAGTGCCACTTGTTGGGATCATGTTTGTTTATTTGTTTAGTCGTCTGTGTGTGTGTGCGGAGTCTGTGAAAAATGCTGGAACCAACGAAAAAATGCTGAAGTTATTAACATATAAATTGAGCATCAGGCCGTGTTTGAAACAGGTTCAAAATCTCAGTGGGGCAGCTCTCAAACTTCTCTTTTGGATGACTCAGTGCAACGGATGGCATAAAAATTTCATTGATGTCATGTTCGATTTGTGTGCGTGCGATAAGCATATCGATAAACGATAAGCATTTGCATTTCAAATGATATCAATTTGAGGACCACCCGAAACGGGGTGAACTTAAGCTGTCAGCGGCGAGCACGTAAAACATAACATAAGAATCAACGCAGACATCAATTACCCAAAAAAAGCAGAGGCTGCTGCAATGTTGTCTGCAACGCATCCGTTCCATTCCACACAAACTTCAGGTTCTCTGTCTAGCTAGCTGTCTGATTGATTTTTGTGCGTTTTGTTATTTTGTCAACATTGTCAGCATTGCCATTCATTCATTCATTCATTCATTTCGTTTCGTTTAACAGCACGCGCCCTTAAATTATTATTTCATTGTCTTTGTCTCTTTCTCTTACTTCTTTATTTGGTGTGGTGTGCCTTCTTGGTGTGTATGGTGGAAATGGTATGGTATTCTGTTACTAGTCAGGGCAGAGTCAATGACAGGAAGTCTGTGCAATGTGCGCATATCCGCCTACGCCCGCGCGAAACAGGATGCATACAAAAAGGAAACTCTGTACACACACACACACACATACACAGAGAGAGAGAGAGAGAGAGACGAACATATGACGACAACTTGCAGATAGTCAGCAACAAAAACAAAATGCAATTGCGCCAGTTTTAATTACGTTGACGTCTGCACTTTGCACTGTGTCGTTTCTGTTGTTGTTGTCGTTGTTGTTGTTGTAGCTACTTAGTGGCAGCTACTATATAAACACTGACATACACACAAAGAAACACATTGACTTTGCTTCTTCAAGTGTGCACAGACAGCAAAAACAGCAACAACAACAACAACACATCAACCAAAAACGACGAAACGTAAAATCGTAATTTGAAGTTCGAAAAAAATGACGCGTTTCCTGTCATTTGGCGAGCACTTTAAGTGCGTAATTTGCTCCCCACACACACACACACACACACTCATATATATATATATAAGACTTTGCTGTGTTTTTTTGTTTTTGTCTGTTGACGCCTCCCATCTTTATCTGCAGGTCGCTTCCGTTTTCTGTGAAAAGAACTCATCTACCGCGAAACTTTTGCCAAAGCATCTTAAATCTTTGCTCAATTTCGCATTCAGATTTGCTATACCCTGTCGAAGAGTTCTGCAAGACGGGTAGATTAAGTATGAAAGAAATGTGACACCAGTGAAAAATGTGAAAGAAGGAAAGAACGATTCTCTTTGATTTGAAGTTATTCTTGCTCTAAGTAGTTCTTAACCTTATTATATGATTACATTTTATGAGTTCAATATACTTTTATAGTAGAATCTATAAACAACCTTTCGTACATATTTCTTTGGAGTTTTTCTTGCTTGATACTTTTGCTTGAAGTAGTTCTTAAACTTACTTTGCAAAGAATTTCAACATAATGTTAAAGATTTACATTCTTTAAGAGTAAAATCCATAAACAACACTTCGTTCACATTTTTACAGGGTATCTACTAGTCAACACTAATATTTATGCAGTTTTGTGACTAGTTTATTTAGTTTGGGTTTACATATCAAAAAAGCTGACTGAACTGACAAATGGAAAACACAGCGACTATGTAAATTTGCGAGCTGCCATTAATTTGATTACAATTAGGAAACAGTTCTTGGCTCTTTGCACACACGAACGAACGAACGATACATATACATATAGTATCTGGGAACGAATGTATCTCATAGATACATAGATACAAATGCGAAGCGTACACGAAATGCCTAAATTATGCGCTTCCTCCTAAATCAATTTGCTGCCAGTTGCTTTTAATGCTGAGAATTTCCAACTGAAGAGTTTTGTTAGAGTGAAATGCTTGTTTGAGTTAACCAAGTGGAAAAGTGACTTGAAGCAAGCGAATGGGCCATTAAATGAAGCAATAAATTTACTTAAAGGTTAAAGTTATGCATTTAAATGGGTTATTAAATTGGCAACCTTCTTTTTTTTTTTGGCCAAGTTTCAAGGCAAATAAACTTGTTTATTCAATAACAAAAAAAAAAGAAGTGCAACAAAAGCAGACAACGCTGCCAGACGACAAATGATAATCTGCTGAATATTGTTTAAAAATAAACAAACCGGATTCCCACACGATGTTGATGTTGCTACGAGGTATGCACTATATATATACTATATACTATATGCACATGTAGATTTGTGTGCATGTTTGCTGATATTACAAATCATGTAACGCTGTCGCGACGTCTGCCTGACGTCTGCAAAAGCGCAAAAACACAAATACACATTGCAGCGAGGGAGAAAGATTGAAACTGCTGCCATTCATCATTTCCATTTGGTGGGGTGGCAGAAGGGAGGAGATAGCGCACACAGTTGATGGACGGATGTGTGACGAGGCGAATGGCGCCAAAACGGCATTTTCTTTTCAGTGACTTTCGGGTTCTTGTAAATATTTAGTTGGAAATTAAAAATGCTTTGATGATGTCGTGTCTGGGTCTGCTGCCGTTCACGCCCCACACGTGTCGCGGTCAATGAAGCGTGCTGCAAGATGCGACAAGATGCCGAGATGCAGACACGCGTCATAAGCACACACAGAGACAATTTAACAAGCTGTTGCAAGAACATCAGTCAAACAAAACTAAATACACTCAGGTGGGTTTCCCCCTCCCCCCGTCTAATGCAACAGGAAACGAAAAGTGCGTCGTGTACCAAAATGCTTATCGACATTTGATAGCAGACCTTCCCCACCTTGGGTAATATGTAATACAACAAGTGCTATCTATCTATGAGCTGCATTGAAAGAAAAAAACCCGCCAGAAAAAACACAATGTCATGAGTTTGTTATTTCCTTTAGTGGGTCAACAGTATGTCTGAATCAGCACGGTGAGAAACAGGTTAAAAAGTAGTCGAAACGACTGCGTGATACTCTAATACTGTTAGGTATCATTGGTGAATAAGATAAGTTTTGAACATCGGGTTCCTATATAAGAGATAAGTTTGAATGTTTAAGGTTGTCGAAACGACTGTTAAGTATCAGTGAACAATATTTTGACTAAAGAAATATAAAGAAATTAATGCGGAAGTCTTTTAGAACCTAAACCTTTGAAGAAGTTTTAAGTTATCCTTATGAGTATGAAACAAATATAGGCATAGAAATATACTTCTATTACACAAAGTCATAAGCTTTAAGGTAAAATTTTGAAATGTCTTAGCACCAACTTATATTTAAGAATCCGCTTTGAAAGTTTAAGGTATAAAGCTCTATCGGATAAATTTTCATCTCTTAGTTTCCTGTAATCACTTGATTGAATAGTCTTCTTTAAACTCTTTCTACCTGGTCTGGGAACTATTTTGATTTAGTATTTCCAATAATATTTCAAAATATTTAAGTTATTCTAAGCTTTAACTTCTGCTGTTAGTGTTGACAGTGAACGAACCTTATCAGCTCTTTCAACCTTTTTGAGAGCAGTGTAGAAATGTGTGAAAAAGACGGCAAGTGTTAGAGTCTACAAAAGAATTTAATTAAGAACTGTTTTTTATTGTTGTGTGTGGCCAGGTGCGTTTTATTTTCGTTTCGTTTATATGTATATGTTCATATGCGGCAGCAGCTGCAAACTGAAAGAGAGAGAGAGAGAGAAAGGCCACATCCTTTGCGCATGCGCGCGCATTTACAATATGCGTGCAACAACAACAATAATAACAAAAGAAAAATGCAAAACAATGCGACCAAAATGCATTCGCTCTCTCTCTCTCTCTCTCTGTCTCTCTCTGTCTTTATCTTACTCTCTTGATATTCGCTTGACTGGCTTTAATGCTGGGTTCTTCGTCTGTTTCTGTTGCTGTTTTTGGGTTTTTATTTGCAGCTGCCGTCTTTGGCATTTCGAGTGTGTGTCGCTTTGTGTTGCGGTTTTCTGTTTATTGTTCTCTCAACTGTTCTCAACAGTTCTCAAGCACTCTGTATAGTAATTCTCTTGACAATTCTGTTCTGTTAGCCACAATATTCATAACCAAACTGTAAAAGTTTTGGTCACGGCAAACTGCACATTGAGTCTAAGCCAAACTGAATAGTGAATGTCTTTAGAAGGGCTCTGACTCTAAACTGGTCTTGAAGTGTGAAGCCAAGAATTGGCAACAAAAGGTTCTTATATCTAAGACGGATTTATATTGAAATGTTACTCTATATTTATATATATAACAAGTTTAAGTTAAAATAATTAACCCGAGTTAATACCATTTGAATTAGTAAGTACTATTAATAAAGATATTTTTATCTTAAATCTTGTTGTACAAAAAAAACTTGGTGATAGCGCTACAATCAGAGAGTGAACACATATAGTATATCTACCTAGTCTGATTGATAAGTAATTTCTTATGAATGAACAAACTGATTAACTGAAAGCAAAACAAAAACCAAAATTAGTTTCAATATCAACACAAATACTTAGACAATGTCTGTTATGAAAAATCTGATTGCAATTAAAAAGAAATATAACCTTGATATAAACAATAATAATCTTAAGCGATTCCCCAACATTCCATACATCATTTACTATAACCTATCAATCGTGCCACTCACTTTTCGCTCTCTCAACTCATCACGATCCTAACTCAAGGTAACTACTCATCATCGATTGACCCTAAAGCTAAGCTAGTCACACTTTCAATCTTTCAAAATATGATTGGTGTTGTTTTTTTGCTGTGTCGTTAAAGGTTTCGTTTATGTAAATTTAAATGTTCGAATACATATATAAACGTATAATGTTACGAAGCACCTTTTTTGGAGGTCAATTAGCAAGTCACAATACTACGTGAAAAAAAGAAAAAAACAAAAAACGAAACAACGTACAAGACAAAAATCCAAAACAAAACTTGAGAGCGCATTCTTCAACATGTCAAACAAGCCGCTTAAATTTTATAACAGCCTGGTTGGAAAATGTTGTCGTTGTTGTTGTTCAGTTAATGACTTTTTTTGTAAGATCGTAGTTTCATTTATTTACTTACCTAGTTAATGAAAGTTAATCCAAAAATGTTCCTCTAGGCGCTGATTGTTGAAACGCTTTCAAGACGACAACATCCGCTTTATTATTTATATATATATATTATATATATTTAGACGTGCTTGTTTGTAATTTGTTTATGAATTTCTTTTTTGTTTATGGTACTTCCTGCACGGAATTGCCAATGCAATTTTCAGTTGATGTCGCTGAATATTTAATATATGATTTTCTCTCTTTTTTCGCGAAAAATAGAAATTGCACTCGCTTTCGCTTAGCTTTTGACTGGTTTCTCCTGCTATCTCTTCACACTCTCTCTACCTTTCTCTCTCTATCTATCTATCTTTTTTTTAGTTGTGCACAGGGTAAAAGGGGCTTTTGCTAATGTTTGCAGATTTCACAATTTGCACAATAAAAAATTTAGCTTAACAGTTGCAAACAGCTGGCGTTTATTTATTTTTCGCGCTTTGAACTACTTTTCTATCTATGCTTAGTTTGGATTTCGAAAGTTTTTTTTTTTTATATATATATTGTTGTTGTTGCGGTTGTTTTTGCTGCTGTTTCAAATTGTTGCAGCGTTCAGCTTCAAGTTTCTTTTAGTTTTTTTTTTTTTGTTGTTTGTTCACTTAACACAAAATTCCAGTTTGCAGCTGCAATTTGCTTTTGCTGTTGCTATTGCTATTGCTTGTTGTTATTGCGTACGAGCCGTGCCGTATCTGCGTAATTCAGCACAAATAATTTTGTATTTGCTTTGTATCTGTGTGTGTGTATCTGTGTGTTACTGCGTTCTGTGCACGCGCACTTCACGTTCTCAACTGATTGCGATCGTTGCTGTGCATCGGGTTTTGTTGCCTCTGTCAGTCACGGTTCGCTCTTCGGCTCACTCTCTCAACATCGATTCGCTCTCCGTCTCTTTCGTTCACTATCGGATAGGCGCTCTTTTACTCTCTGAACTGCGCTCTCTGCTACACTGGTGAAAAATGGATAGCCATAACTGGAAATTCTTATAAATTGCTTATATATATATTTAATTTTTTTAAATATTAATATCTTACTTTAGTTGTGTTTTGTGTATATCGTAATAAATAATATTCACTATAATTAATCTTTTTTCATATTTTTAATCTTATTTTTCATTAACGATTTAATATTTTCTTTAACATTTCATGTGCTTAAACCAACTTTTATTACTATTAAAAATTTCTTTTCCGCATTTTATCCTATTTTTATGGGTGCTGTTCACCTTTCTATCCATCTGGCTGACAATAGTGAACAGATTTTTAGATATTTTTTTTTGTTTTGCAAGGGCACAAAACTAATCGTTGGTTTTTTCTTTCATTCATTGAATGTTGAGCCCGCATTGTTGGGACTTAATACGCTTAGCTCATGGTCTTAAAAAGGTGAATCGATTTATGTTTGTTTCATGTAATCTCAATAAGTCGTTGCAGCCTGAAAACTATTGATAGAGATACAAATCTTACTCATGGGACAAAGTACTTAAGATATATGTGGAGTTGATATATAAAATGAAAAACTTCTTAACTTTTACGTTTCTTTAATCTTAGTTAAGGGTAAAATTACCAAAAATCTTTAACATTTGCATCCGCTTTTTGCCTTTAAAGTAATCTGAAAATTTCCCATTATGTCTACTTCTAATGACAATGTTTCTACACTTTGTTCCAACTTTGAACCTTTTACACTGCTGTAAATTAGTTTGTTTCTCATTTGACATTATTCGAATTTCAAATTAATGTTTTTTCCCCGTTTTCCCTTTTCATTTCCTTATGCCGTTGACAGTCAACAATTTATCAAGTCGCACTTAACTTTCATTGAAATATCTTTTGTACATATTAATAAACGATTCAATAAGCAATGCCAACAACAATTTTCGGTAGCAATCACGTGCCGCTGATGCGGGGCCAACTACATATATATGTGTGTGTGTGTGTGTGTGTGTGTGTGTGTTGACTAATTACGCTGCCTAGACGAGGCGAGTGTAATTACAGGAAATCCCTTTTCCTTTAGCTGTTCAACTACGAATTTGAATTTCAAATGCGCGACTTCCTTTTCCAAAGTGACAGCCAAAGAAAAGGATCCATTTATTTGACTATCTGGTTGAGGTTTGATCCTGCAACATATGTTAGGAATATAATAGTTAAGTGCTAGAATCCTTTCATCATATATTTATAGACAAGCGTGAAGTGGAATACTCGTATTACGCAGCCTTTCATGTTGTAGTGGTTCAGTGGAAAGTTGAGTTAAAGAAACCGAGACGCGCCCCCGGGTTGCACAAGGCACAAGGCACGCGGCAGCCGCAGGACGTGCGTCCTGTTACATTCAGTTCAAATTGCAGCAGTAACAGCTGCTGCATTTCCAATGAAATTATCTAAGCAGGCAGGCAGGCAACACGCAATTATTGCTATTGGGTATTTCACTTAAGATTGCACCTTTGTGTATCTTTCTTTCTATCTGTAGCTGTATCTTTTTAGCTATGTATCTGTATCTTCTGTCTGGTTCGTCCTGTCGCCGTCTGCTTTTGATGCCTGCTCGCATTTCGTTCGCCAGCCATCTAATGGCTTTGTTTATCAATCACATTCGATCGCCGACCAAATAAATTAAGTGCTTTAATTGGCTGCCTAATTGATATGCGGCGTCTTTCTAGCCTAATGGTTATAGACGATGCGTGACCAGATCTTAAGCTATTCACATGGCTTAATTGTTTCTTCTTTTTTTTTTTGTTGTTTGTGAGCCGATTTCATTTACACACACACACATCCTGCTATCGCTTAACTATAGTTACAGTTAATCCTTGTGAGTCTGGCATCCTCTCGTCCAGCTGCCGTGCCTCCAATTGCATTTTTGTCATTGTCATTGGCAAATACAATAGGTTCTTCATGTATGTTAATGCCAAACATTCCATTTCGGCTCACACATGATAAGCATCAGACAGGAAGCCAGACAAGCGACGCATTGGCCAAAAACAAGGATGTTTGCTTAGGTTGCCTGCTAGTCAAATTTTCAATTTCTCCTTTTTTTCTGGTACGTGACTTTGTGTAGTTTGTGCCGTAATGTTCAACATTTCTGTTTCATTATATAGTTCTGAGTTGTACTATTTGCTTAGCGTGTTTATTTTCAATTACAGGTAACTACGTTTGTATGTGTGTGTGTTGACGCATAATTCAATAAATGCGGCTAAAGCAAAAAGGAAGTGAACGCTTGACACGATCCCGATATGGAATAATAATATATTAAATAAACTAAGTGTTATAAACGACTGCATAATACTCTGTGCCAAGCTTTAAGTCTTCAACAACGACTATAAATTGAAAACAAATTCGTTCTTAAATGGAACAAACAAAATTGTTTTAATCCATTCTTGATTGAAGTACTAATTACTTTAAGCCAAGTACAAAAAATCTTTAAAAATGTAATAAATTTCAAATAAATCGAGTACATTTTTTTTTTATCAAGTAAAACTCTTCTTCACTTCAGTTCAATTTAGATTTTAATAGGAAGTAACATTTACCATCAAGTAAAAGTTTTTTTCACATCCGATTTATACATTTTTATAAGAAATTAAGTTTGAAATTCGTTGTCAAAGTAAGCAATACTAAATTTTTTCGATTAGTAAGATTTTTTCTTAAAGGTAGTCAGTAATATTGATTTTTTGGGCAAGAAAAAGTCAAAGATATTCTAAATTCAAAAAGCATAGGCTTAGAACTCTCTATATTAAAGTTTGGTGTATAAAGATTTTAAACAATATATATCTTAACTTAGATATTATTAGAAGAAACTCTAAAACAATTTATCCAACATAAAATAATCTTATCCAAGCATCAATTCTATAGCTTAGTTCCCTTCCCTTTCAACTTCTATTAGACGTGCGATAGATTGCAGCTGGCATTTGAAAATAGGGGCGTGTGCCGTCCATATATCAAATTCCAAATATAGTTTAAGCATTCAAACATTTTTAGGGATGCCCCTACAATCAAATGTTATCATAAGTACCAAAAATATTCGTTTCTCTCTGTGTGTGTTTGTTTGTTTGTCTGTGTGTGTTCCTATACATATATATATATGTATACATATAGTTAAAGATCTGTCTGTGCAGACGACAGACTGCAGACTGTAGACTGTAGACACCCTCGCCTAAACGATTTATGGCTTAAAGTAAATTTGTTCATATGGTACAACTACGCCCGTTCGAGTCATTAAAAGTGTACCAAAAATATACAGTGAAGTGAATTTTATGATCTTGTCTTGGTTTGCTTAGAAGGGGAGCAAGAGGACAAAAAGATGTAGACAGAGCTGTGGGCTTAGTTTTATTGGCACTTTCCTTGACTATAAATCAATAAACACAGATGTGTCATAAAAGTTTTCAGCGTTTTTCTTGAAAATACCAAAATGAAACGTGTTACAATTTGGTGAGATTATTAACTGAGGGGAATTTGGGAGTTGTGGAGCGCTACTAGTTCCTGCTTAGCAGATAGACTAGTTGTGGTAATTTGTTAGTTCATCAAAAATACGCAGAGAATCTCGTCAGTCATTAAATGTTGGCAGCTGGGCTCATAAAATGTGAAATAAAAAACGGTCATTAACACCAATTCTTGTGGAGACTACGGAGAGATGCCCCAACGACAAATCAATCGCGTAACGAAATAGCCGTAAGACAAAAAAAAAACTAAGCTGAAAAAACGCTCGTTAAATGAAACCAAAACACCAGATTCTAAATGCCACACAGCAAAGAAGTCAACGGAGAAGCCCCCATGCCAGAGATCAGATAGAGAAAGAGAAGGTGTCGAAAAAGAGAGAGAGAGAGGGAGTAGCAGTGGGCACAATGGGAAACAAGCCGCACAGACTTCCGCTTTCATTTCATAAATTCGGATTAAGGCATTTTCAAATGATAACAATGAAAATAAAAATACAAAAAAAAACCCAGTGTCGAAATGCGCCGTGAATCTGATTAACGGCATGCTACAACAACAACAACAATAAGAACAACACTAATGCTTGGCTACGACTCGGAAATGTGTCACGTAAATGGTTTGTTTCCCAAGTAAACCCACAACATGCTTAAGAACAATCACCAAACCAAAACTAAAGCTCACAAATTGTTGTCCAAAAAAAGAAACTGAGGACTCATTGTTTGGCAATTGTGCCAGCTGTATAGCTGTATAGTAGGTAGCCCATGTAAAGTATATAAATAAATATAACTGCGTTTGTTAAAGTTTATCAAGTTACGAAATTATGCGATCGCATAGTTTTTGAGCGGAAGAACCTGTCATCAGATAACTGGTTTGATGATTAAGGTGGGCGGAATTAGATCACTTAAGTTGTTGAAAAGATGATGATGATGAAAATATTACGAAATACGAGTGAATGAGGTGACAAGGTAAGTTCAATGTGTAGTTCTTCATTACTTAAACCCTAAAGCAAAACCTTAAGTTATTTATATAAATCTTTTAAGGAAACCCTTCATTCAGCTTTCTGCCAGACCTGAGACCCTCGTCTAACTGCTTCAGAAGCATGCACAACAAATAGATTTACATCAATCTTGTACGAACATGTTTCGCAAACATTTGCTCGAGCATTGAGGCAAACATGAACAATTGCACTTCCTGCATGCTCGCAAACGCATCCTGTATTACTTACAGCACATGGGCTTAAGCCAGGACCCAACTACATCATCTGTTGCTGCTGCATGGGCCAAAACTAAATATACCGAGACCGTAAAATTTACGAATGATGAGCGGAAACGGTGCAAAGGCGCGTACTTTGTACACAAACAGTGAATCGAATAACCAACTAAGAGAGAAAGAGAGAGGGGTATAAATACAGTAAGTGATAGAGAGAGAGAGAGAGAGGGCTGTTTTGTAAAAACAAATGTTGGCAAACAACAAAAGCAAGGAAAAAGGATGTCCTGCTGCCGCTTCTGCTGCTGTTGCTGCTGTTGTGGAAAATAGGCTGCAATTAACATTTTTCCCCGGCTGTCTGGCTGTCTGGCTGTCCTCAAGCAGCAGGACATGTGGCCAGTAGGCAATTAGATGCTCGTCCGCAGTGTGAAAATGTGCAGGAAGCAGCTCAACGCGCCCATTGTACGAACACGTCTCTGTCCCCTGTCCAGGTACATACATCCTGCATAGAATTTTAGTTGCTTTTTGTGTGCAACGCGTTTCCAAAATATTGTTGGTGATTAGTGACTTTGCGCCTGGTCGAATGGTGATGAGGAAACGCCTGTGGCGTTAATTGTTTGTACCCGTTTGATTTGCGCCGCTAAGAAGTTAATCTAGGCCAAACGGAAACGGAAGCGGAAGTAGCAAATGCAAAATCCTTTTAGCAAATAAGTAGTTGAAATAATCCTTAGCTAAAGAAAACTAAGGAGCAAGGAGACAACTAAGAAGTAACTAATATTTGCTCTGACGCTTTGTTTATTTTTTTTGTTATCAACGGAAAATTTGTTAAGGATAATTTGAAGCCACCACGCGGCTGTAACAAAATTATACATTATATGTTCGCATACCATATCTGAAAGTCAGACTGATATACGATCGATATAATGCATAATTTATATACTTAATGCCAAAACTGATTGCTGCAAGGACATCTAATATACTTTTCCCTGTTGAGGGGACTCTCATAAGGCGTTGCACCTGCTGCTGTTCGGATCAAGCTGCGGCGTACAACTTCTCCATTGCGTCGGACCCTATAGTTGGGCTGAAACGCTAGCATACCGGGTCTGAAATGAACAACTTGATTGTAGTAGCTACAACCCGGACGAATCGTCCCATCGCCGCCACCAACGCGATTCAAGTGCTTGGCGCATTGACTACAGCATTCATTGGGGTTAGTTGGGGCTTTGCTGCACGGTTGCTTGGAGGAGCTGACATTTTCTTCTGGCTGGGAACCAGATCCAAGGGCTTCGGTTTCATCGGTTGTGTTTGATTCGGGCAAAAAGAATTTTTGATTTTTGCCAGAAGCTCTGGGTGTTTCCCTGGGCTTAGCTTTGTTTGTTGAACTTTTCGACTTAGAAACCTTTGAATTCGTTTTGGAAGTTCTTGCCATTTGTTTGTTAATAAATATCTCTAAAGCTTGAGCAACGAGACACATTATCTTAGCCTGCGACTCTTGACCCTTTCGACAGTATTCACAACTACATGTACAGGCCGGCGGGCTACCCTGACAACTCTGATCTTTGTCATCCGAAAACCCTATGGTTTAATCATTTATTACAAAAATGCACACAATGTAGTTCATGGCATATACCTACCTTTTTTTTGTTGCAATTGATTTTTGTTGCAGTTGTCATTTAAGCTCCTTTGAGAGTTCCGTTGAATGGAACTATTGCACGGGGCTTGAGGTATTAGTTTTTATTACAAAGGTTCAAATTTACAACACGGGTTTATTGCAAACTTACAATTACTTTTCCGAGTTGAACGTGAGGTTGAAGTTGAGCGTCGACTGTGCCGTTTACTTGAATTATTTGAGCCCTCATGATAATCCATGCTCACATTGCCTCTTGTACAGTAACATTGCTGAGTAGGATAATCATAGCTATCATATCCTCTTCCACCAGGTGAGCCTGAAAATTGCGCTTAATATATATGTATATTGGGAAAATCAAAATACGAACTAGCTTTTAACTTACGATTACTTTGCGGAATGGCATTCATTCCAAATGGCTCTGGATAAGAAGATTGATAACCTTGCTGTATAGCAGATTCCCTGTTTTCCATGCTCGTCGTCCGAGAAGAACAATAGCATTGGTGAATAGGAAATTTCCTGTTTTCCATGCTCGACCTTCGACCTGATTCTGGATAAGAAGGGCAAGAACCTTGCTGTATTTGATATTCCCTGTTTTCCATGCTCGTCCTTCGACCTGACTCTGGATAAGAAGGGCAAGAACATTGCTGTATAGGATATTCCCTGTTTTGCATGCTCGTCCTTCGACTTGACTCTGAGTAAGGACAGCGACAACCTGGCTGGTCCCTACAAACATTCCGACTTGAAGCTGACAATTTGCAAAGAATAGAATTTGAAAAGTTTAAGTTAAGTTGATGCCTATCACTTACGATTATATGGAGAGTTGTAGCTGCGATTTTGAGTATCATCGTAAAGAACTTGTCCTTTATAACAATTGTTCCGTGGAGTTCTTTTTACAGAAAGGTCCCAGTTATTGCTTAAGTTTAATTGATGATTGGGATATACATACCTAAAGCCACTTGGATTGTCAATGTTGTAATCGCTAGTGTTGTTGTTATTGATTTGGTTAGTTGACTGCATATTTCCCTTGGGACAAGTTCTTGCCAAGGCTGCCGTTAGTTGATCTATCAATGCATTATTATCACAGTCCTGTAGCACAACAATGCTAACGCTTGGCGATTCACAAGGCTTATCAGCAGGTTGTTGATCAGAATTCCGCCTTGACATGTTTTGTGTTTCTCGTTGTTGCCGTTGTACCGTCGGACCTTTTGAATGGTCTAAAGCACCTTGAATCTTGGCATTGCATATATCGCAACATCCATTTTGATTACCGGGGTCTGTGGAGGTGTTCTCTTGCCCGCACAAAGGACATAATGTACACGCGCCGGCTAAATATCTGAGAAGTTCTGGTTCCCTGGCAGCATTGGGTCTGGGCAAATTCCAACTTATCCCTGTCTGCTTAGAATCGTTGTTGTTGTTGTTGTAGTTGTTCACCTTCCCGAGCACAAACTGACTTCTGACAGTGGGAACGATAGGTTTAATTTCTCGTAATTTCGTTGCGATGTCTTCACTGGCTGTTGGCTGCATTTTGAACTTATCCTTTAAAACTTCCCAGTAGTTGGAGCAAGTGTTAGCCTGCTTTGAGTCCGCCGAACGTTTAATTCTCCTGCATTTGGTTTTACTATGCGTTATGCCAGGCTCATTCAAGTTTTTGCAGTGGCTTACAAGTTTTTTGATCCTAAAATGAGCCATAATTATACAAGTTGAAAATATTCCTAACTGACAGCGTTGGCTATGCACCAGTTGTCCACGTTTGTCAATTGAAGAGCTTTTGGGAAAATAATCTACGCCATGACCAGCCTGATTTTTTGGGTACACGGCTCAGTTGCAGTTCCTGTGACGAATCCATATTGGAAGAAACGGGCCTTAAGGGATCTAATTTACGCTTGCACAGCCATTTGTTTGGCACCACAAATGACATACCCCTTGATTTGAAATTCTTTGACTCTCGAGGTTTGCGCAAATTGTGGTCAACATTGTCAGTTTGATTTCTACTACGTGGTAGCTCGCCTGGCTGAGCATTCCTCACAGACAGAAAGCTACCATGGTAGAAGTGATTTATACTTGTGCGCGAATTTTCATCCGGGACGTTGACATAGGCTACGGGTCTGGGTAGAGATTTTGCACGACGACTTGGAATATATATCGGTCTCTGTGTTGTGATATGCTTTTCGCTTGGCAGCTTATGCGGTCTTTCATGGAATCTCCTGTTGCTATCAGGTGACAAAGCTGGACCTTGTGGTGGACCTAGGTCTGTGGGATATGTTTGCTCTCGGCTTGCATGGTATACTCTTGCCACAGGTCTTTCGTGCTCTGCAGTGTATACTCTTGGATTTTGAAATCTTTCTGTTGGTTTAATGCTTGCTTCGTATTCATCCTGCTGTGTTTCGTTCACTTGCCGAGTTTCTTGTCTTTCCCTTGATCTGCTTCTGACTTCTAATCTCCTTTGCTGTGAGGTGCTTGTCGGCAGATATTCGCGTCTCACATTCTGTACTTTCCTCGCTTCGGGCTTTTCTTGCTCTAAACTCATAGGTCGATGTCTTCTGGGTGGCATATTGGAAGCAGAAATAGATCGCAATTTAGATTTTGAAGTGGTTGAGCTTTGAGTACGCAGTTGAGTTCTTTCTCGATGTCTTACGGCTTCTTGATTTTTACTCCCTGATGGCTGCTCGGATGGGTACTTGGAGAAATACTGTGATTGTTTGCGCCCTACTTTGCGTCTCTCGGTTGTCGGCGTTCTGCTGGTTTGTGAAATTGTCGTAGTTCGACTGGAAGTTCGCAGGGTATTGGTACTTCTAGCTTTCAGATTTCTGGTACCTGCCGGATCAATTTTGCCGCCACGACACCGAACACTGACTTGCTTATAAGGCCTAGAAGGCCCCGGAGATTCTTCCACACTGCGGCCATTTGAACGCATATTGCTGGGACGCCTATACAAGTGACTTTGAACGTTGCGACCAGACATGACCCTTGGGACAGTTCTCCCAGGTGGTAACTAAAAAGATAACAAAAGCTTCGGTTCGAAGCTATGGTAAACTAAAATTATTAAGCTTACGTTAGCAACGTATATGACTTTCCTCAAACGTGATAACTGCTTCACAGCTAACTGAGATGCATAAAGCCACATCTGTAGCACATAATTATTGCGATGATTTTTGTTTTTTAGTCGCCGAGTAGCATAAGCCGAACAGACTTTAATGTTTTTCTGATCTTTACGTTCCCTTGGCCTGGGCTGCTCATTACCCGACTCCCTGAAACTACTACCTATTACAGGTTGAGGGGATTTTTGATCTTGTCGACTTGAATGTGCTCCTAGGTTGGCATCAGAGTGTGATCGTTGACGACTGTCAATTTTCGATTGTGATGGAGGTACCATATCACGCCTTAAGGCACCACCTTCTGTGGAGCATTGATTTAGGCAACCTTGTGACTTGACCACCAAAGGATTGCGATGCGATATTGATCTAAAGTTTTTGTACTTCGTATAGTCTGATGCAGGCGACATGGTAATTGGCTGCGGTTGAGGTTTGGGATCGAAGCGAGGACGTGGCAATTTCAGTGGCTTAGGTTTCGGTTCAAGACTACATTCGTAGGAATGATCAAAATGTGCTCTTTGTAATTCGTTCCGAGTCCCTCTTCGTTGTTCTCTGATGAGATTTTTATCATAACAAGGTTCATAGCGGTATCGAGAAGAAGACCGCGGTTGTGTTTTCGCTGGTGGCTCAACGCATGATCCGCAGCGTGATTTGGGCAGACCTTGAGCATTTGCAATGGATTTAGGCTTGGGCTGTACTGCCGAACCTGCGTAAACAAGGTCACAAGAAGATTTCGATGGAGTACCGGTTCTTGACTGCGGAGCTTTCGGACGAGGTTCCATACTGTTATATGGTGGTTGATCGTTTCGAGGTGAGCGAGCACCGTCAGAGTTGGAAGAAGGTCTTGCACATCGAGCTTGAGTTGATGGTTTCGATTGGGAAAGCGGCTTGGAACTGGTTGTAGATGGAGGATTGGAATTAGTTGACGACCGCGGCTTAGAGCCTTGGCTCTTTGGCTGTAGAGAAATCAAGTCTAGTCCCTGGTCATGTCGTGGCTCAGGATTTTCGCTTGGCTTAGAACGTGAACGACTTGCATTTTGAATCGTTCGCAAGCCTCTTACTTGATTGGTTTTAGCCTTTCCTGAAAACTTTCTACGCGCGGACGTTCCACCAAACTCTCGAACGGATTCCGTCCATCTAAGCTGAATACTATTGAGGTCGTTGTACGTCAACAGCTGGTACTCCCTCTGTTTTAGCTTCTCTAACGAACAGTCTGAATGCAAGGCGGTACAAACCTCTCTAGGCACTACCTCTACGCCTGGTTGGTGGTAGGGCGTCCTATCTGCAGTAGCCATTGGGTGTCTAGGTTTCAGTTGTAGTCCAACAAGGTCTAGCTTACATAATTTGCAATAATTTGTTGTAATAAATAACAATAACAATTTTAAATTGACAAATACCTTGACAGATACTCAAGAAAAGCAATGGCGAGTAGCTTAGGATTAAAGTCTAGGGGGAAGCCGGCGTTCTTTCAGAAAAACCATCTGGCAATCTTTAGTTCAGGGTTTTATTTCGACAGTATGAGACAATCACCAATATAAAAATAATTTTTATACATTTTACAAATATGTGTATGAATATGCTGCATAGATCGACAAATAAGAGCAGAACATATTTAAAGCATTAAGAAAATGACTTTAACTAAGCTGTGGTCTTATGAACGATATATGCATTAGGTATATATAACCTTTGGATACCAAGAGTCATAGTTTTCGGATGGTTCCTTTTTCGAATAAGACAAGCTATTTTGTCCTCCTCTAAGCCTATTTTGTGCCCTTGTATTCCAAGTCGCATAATTGCTCAATGAATTTTGCTTTCTAGGAACAAGCGTGCAGTTTAGTCCTCTTTTAGGGCCATTTACGATTGCTGGTTGTGTGAGCCATGCGCCGCGATCTTCGCTGGCGTATCTTATGGGACGCTTACGCAAGTTCTTCACATTTTTGCTACGATCTTGAGTCTTGATCCGCATATACTTGGGCCAATGAAGCGGTCGTCGCTCTGTCATCCTTAAAGCGGACGGAAATTCAGTAAGCGGAATCTTGAACGCGGCGGCGCGTTTTCTTTTGCGACTGGGTGGTTGTTGCTGTCTCTTTCGCTTTGGAGTGAAATTGATACTGCTGTTATCATCCAAGTGTCGCTCCGCTTCGTCCTCCTCATCAGATGTGACCGTAAGATAAACAGAATATTGCTTAGGGTTACGGTAGTCGCCGGAGCCAGCTTTTAGGCGCATATCATTGTTTGGCTTAGTAATTTCGCTTATATTCGTTACCAGCTGTGTCAATGAATTCCACAAAGGATCTAAACCGGAGCCATCTAGCTTTTTATCCCTAATTAATTTACTAAGATTTAATTGTCGTTTGTGTGTGGTGCGAGTTTCTTTTGGAGCTTTTTGTACTTCGGCTTGCAATTCCGTTTTCAAATCCCCTGTTCCCTGTCGATCCCTATGCTTAAATATCTTTTGCAATACCGCAAACTGTGCCGGCGTAAAAGTTACGCCCTTTTCTTCGTTTTCTGAGTTCAGTTTAGGGCTGCCTTGCTGCTGTTGTTTTTGTTTTTGTTGTTGTTGTTGTTGTTGCTGCTGTAGTAGTTGCTCCTTCTGTTGCTGCTTCAAACCGGCTAAGATCTCTTGCTGCTGCAGCGCTGCCAGACTTTGTAAATATTCAAGGCAGCACTGCTGTTGCTGCTGAGGAAATTTATTTACTTCCATTTGCGGCTTCGCCGGACACTGAAAATATTTAGGGTAGCACTGCTGCTGCTGCTGCTGCTGCTGCTGTTGCTGTTGTTGCTGCTGTGTAAATTTTGGCTGTGCTGCTGCATCCTGGAAATATGCAGGGCTGCACTGCTGCTGGAATGTTTTTGTTTCGGCTTGCTGCAGCGCTGCCGGACTTCTAAAACTACCATGGCTGCACTGCTGATCATTAATTGCCGACGATCCGGTCAAATCATTTTCCAAGATATTGTGTATCTTTTGCAAATTACAATCAATATCTGCAGCTAGGTCATCCAATACCAGCGTCGCCGAGCTTAATGTTCGTTCGACTTTTTCCGCTTGTGCGGCCGGATTGTCGAAAACTTGATTGATTGGCAACTCCGCACAACTACTAACGGACATTTGTTTGGCCAACTTAACATAATTGAAATCTTCGGCATTGATGTGACATTTAAACTTCTGTTCTTCTGAGTTGCCGCATCTTGGTGCATTTTCCTGTGGTCCTTCAAATTCAGATGCTGTAATGACGTCATTGTTAAACGTTATCAAATTATTAGCGCACTTGCCAAAATTGAATGGCCTAAAGGGAAGTCTTATCTGATGTGTTCTCAATTTGTTGCAATGTTGTTGTTGCCAACGTCGCAACAGTTGCTGCTGCATTCGCTTATGCATATCAAGCAATTGTTGCTGTTGTTTGATCTGTTTCTTCAGGTTTAACGAAATATTGCTAGTCGCCGATGTTGATCGAAATGAATCCTGGTCGCTCGAATACAAATAGGGACGTCCAAAATTAGCCCTGTCCAGCAGCTGGGATTTTAATAAAATGCGTTGCTGACGATTGTATCTGCGGTTGCAGAACTCCGCATCACCATCGGCCATTGTGTTGTTGTTGTTGTTGATGTTGTTGTACAACGGCGAGAGTAGATTAAGCTGCGGATCGAGAGGTGCCATAAATTGCTGGCAACCCGTCGGGTCTGTTAGATGGTGGGACAAGCCGTCCAAAAAAGGACCACGTCGCACCATTTTTTTTTTCTTTCTTTCCTAAATATAAATATAAGCTTTTCAAAAATTATTTTTTATCATAAAACAAAAACTTGTAATTTGAAATTTTTTTTTTTGAAAATTTTTTGAATAAAAAAAAAATGAAAAAAACTGTTCACATTAAAAATTTAGAATACACCTAATTATTGTGGAGCATTTTGACTATTTGAATTTCTGATTCGGTTTATATTGTGTGTTTGGTAAAATGGTTGACGTATAAGGCAAAGGTCACCGCAACCAGCATCCAGTTTACATATACACTTACGTATGTAAAGCTCTTGAACACTCAAATCCACTCTCAAGCGGTGTGCAGCTTTCACAGCTGACGTCAGGCACGCTTTCGCGCATCCCTCCTTCCACATGCGTTCATTAGTTTTTCGTTTGTTTTTTTTTTGTTTTTTTTTTTGCCATCTTGTGCCGGTTCAATGGAAGCACTTTCATTCATTGCTGTTTCACTTCCAGCGAAACTTCCAACTTCGCATGGATGCTCTCTCTCTCTCCCAGTCTCACACCGAGTTGGAGAGAGTTAATGTGAAGGGAAATGTTATTTGCAGTTTGTTGTTTTTTTTTCTACTACATAGTTGGCGCCCAGTTTAAACTCAAAACTTTGTGAAGCTGTAGCGGCAACAATATGATTTTAGTTCAATCAGATTTTACGTTCAAACAGAGAGCAACAAATTTTCAAAGATATTTTTTTAGTATTTTTTGGGTTTCGTAGCCGTTTCGTAACAGATAGATTTACACAGAACAAAATTTTAGCGTGCATTATAAAATTTGGTATCCACTTAACAGAATGGCGAGTTCTGGTTGCATTGCAAAACTTTTGAGTAACTTGCATTTAGGCACCGGTTACTGGGTGAAAAGAGTGAATCCGTATTGGTATGAGGCACGAGAGGTACCGAGAACGCTGCTCTGTGAGAGACGATCTAAGGAACTGAAAAATGAAGCAAGAAAAATTAACTTAAGTAAACGCCGCAAGTCATTTGTTGCGCCGCAAATAACAAAACGAATACAATTTTTGTCGGCTGTGGAATAAGTGTAAACTTTTAGAACATGTAAGGGTGAAATTAACTTGAAAAGTTTTTTAATTAATTATTTCTCTCTATATATGTATATATATATATATATATGTGTGTGTAGGTACGTGCTTCTTTTCTGTATAGTAATTCAAATGTGTCGAATAATCTTCTAACAACGTGCGCTGTGTCGTAAATAAATTTGTATACTTAAATCAAGCGGCAGTTTTTTTTAAGAGCTGCCAACCTGATAGGGGACTAATCTCTTACCGCTTAACAGAGGTTTTTTCTTTTAACATAGCTATCGAATCTTAGTGTTATCGATCAAACCAGAAGTCAACGCTGCCTTGCCTCTGGTTCTCTGGCAAGTGTGCGAGCAAGAGAGCGCGAGCGTTGTATGTGTGTGACAAAGAGCGTGGATGCCAATCAGTTGGTGCCGAGTTTTTGATTCGAGAGCAGGTGGGCCGCGCTACGCGCAATTGTCGTATAAGAATCGCCACTTAAACAATATGAAAAAATTCCAATAGCCGAAAGCAAAACCCACTTTTGATAATATAAATCGCGTCGCATGCTACGCCCACGCGTTCGAGTTCAGTGCATGCGACGGCAGCAAAAAAAAAAAGCAACAACAACAAGAGGCACAAGTGATAAGAGAAAGAATTAATAAATATATATGTATATATATATATATATAAATGTACACAATTTCAGCGTGAAAAGAAATCTGTGGCGACAAATACAAAGAAAAATAAAAAATAAATAAATAAAATAATAGTTACTGATCTTTAACAAAGGTTTCCAGCATATTCGGTTTTAGAGAGTAATAAACTATTTCTTATTTAAAATAGAAAATAATGATGTGCTTCATGTGAAGATTGATTACGAATTAATAGTGCGACATACGGCTCAACAACGCTACTAGCGCGTATTCTTTGTCTTGTTTTACATTCATATTCTTCACTTAACTGTAAAAACGCCTTTCGCATTATGTGAGAGCATCCAATGGATACAATTTGAATAATTTCAAAGCAAACGTAATATGTAGGCAAAGCAAAATATCAAATGAAATCAGACAAAGATTGAACAAAGTGTTTGAAAAGCGTTTGTTATTGTTGCTGCGGCTGCTGGAAATGTTAAAAACAACAAAATGAGCAAGAGCAGGAGAGCTGCATTGACAGCGGCACTCAATTTGAATTACATACACAAACTTACTTACACATGTAGTACATGCATGTAATTTCTCACATGATTTTTGTAACTGCGTGAGAGTGTGTTTGTGTTTGTGTGTGTGTGTGTGTGTGTGTGTGGTAACATGCGGAAGCTTAGTATTCATGAATGGCAATTATGTTGCTGTTGCGGACAACTTTTTGCAACCAAAAGCCAAAATGAAGGCAAAAAAAAAAACTACGAACGCTTTTCCACTTTGGAAGTCGTGACGTTTTTCGATTGAATAGCTACTACATACACACATATAGATGTGTATATGTGCGTGCGTGTGTGCGAGTATGCGCGCTGCCCTGTGTACACGCCAGCGCGCGCGTGTGTGTGTGTGTGTGTGTCTAGTGCGAACGTCATAGCAACTCCAGTAAAACGCAAATAAGAAAAGTTAATTGCTATTGAGTGGTCTAAATGAACACCTTGTGTTTGAATTTTTACGACTTCGCTTGGTTATCAATTGAATACGTGCTTTCTCCCTCTCTTGAGCAAGTGCATACATGTACATTTTATTTGAGTGGTTTGTATGCTCGACCTCGACAAGTTTCGTTTTCGCCCCACACATACAAGCTCCTATAGCCTGTGCGTTGTGTGTGTGTGTGTGTATGTTTGTAATTGTCACCATGCTGCTTCGAATTGAAATTTCTTGCTGTTGTTTTTGCGAATTTCCTTGACTCCTTGAACCTACTCAAACACACACCTATATACTATGTTTATATGTATATTACATACAAGCTTACCAACACACGCACACAGCAACCTGTCTGT
The DNA here is from genome assembly GCA_035044465.1 of Scaptomyza tumidula. Taxonomy (NCBI): domain Eukaryota; kingdom Metazoa; phylum Arthropoda; class Insecta; order Diptera; family Drosophilidae; genus Scaptomyza; species Scaptomyza tumidula. Next base: position 13,851,761 of record JAWNNW010000444.1, on the reverse strand, counting down.
TTCCCCGTAACTGTTGCTGCGCCCCCGCCGCCAATAAACAAACACACACACGCACACACACACACAAAAAGCTGCTGCTGCTTTTTCTCTTTCCATTTTTATTTGCCTTCTGCTCTGAGCGCTGGCGTTAGCGCTTGGCGCTTCTGGGCTGTCATTGCTGTCGTTGTAGTTGTTTTTGTTGTGGTTGCCGTTTGTGGTTGTTGTTGTCTCTGCCAGTGTCTGGCTGCTGTGTAAGTCGAAGTCGCGTTCTCTAGCTTTTGTTTCTGTTTCTGCTCTTTTAGTTGTTGTTGGATCATTTACTTTACTTGTACATACATACGTACATGTGTATGTATGTATGTATGATTTTTGTTATTTCGTGAGCGCGCGCGACTTTTGTTGTTTCTTTTTGTGTGTGTGTGTTTTTTTTTTTCTTTTGTTATGCTGTCGTTATTGTTTTTGCTTTTTTAATCATTCTCGCTTTTTTTTCTGATTTTGCTGTCGTTGTTTTTGTTGCTGCTGGCATGCAGACAACAACAAAAACAATCGCAGAGGGCACGAGTGCGAGTACAACAACAACAACAATCAGGCAACTACTGCGGTGCGCTTGCCTTTAGTTATCAGCAGACCCCAAACAGATATGGCGTGTACATACATATATATGTTTATATGTATGTACATATGTTTGTTTGCTTACAGTGCTTGACAAAAGTTTAGATCAGGAAGTCATTCAAGTTACACTCGTGTTAACTGATCTATACCAATTTATTCAACAGCAGTTACAAACCAGTGTATATTTCCACATTCATTTGTTGTTGCTTAAATTCAGTCAGCCAACCAACCAACCAACCAACCAACCACCCACTTGCCAATTGTGAATGACTTTTTGCAGCAATGCCCGATTATGATTTTTCGTCTTAGTTTCGCCGAAGCCTTGTGACGTCTTTTACAGCTGGCTTCGCTTTCGTCGCATCTCATTCGTAACTATCTCGCTCGCTCTCCATCTCTCTCGCTCGTTTGCTATGTGGGTGGGTGCGTGCGTACGTACGTTGGAATATGTCACAAGCATTGCGCCCAGCTTCAAAAATCACTTCCAGTTTGGAAGTTCATTCAGCTTTGGTTCGATGCGTTCCAGGCACAGGTCGTCGTCGCCGCATCCAATAGCTGGAAATTCGCAGTCTGTTGATTTTTGTACATTGACATTGACTTGTGTGCGCGTCATCTTCATTTCTGCTCACACCTCTCTTACGCACACACGTTTCGCTTGCAACTGTTTTGTGTCTTTTGTTTGAATAAGTAAACAACAACAACAACAACGAGAAAATCAAAGCAAATAACATTTTCAATTCGTTTTTCCTTATTTGCCGTGAAATTGTTAAAGAAACGTGAAAATTTGCCAATTAAATATCGAAAAGAAAACCACTTACGAATCGCTTTTGCATTGTTGCTTGCCTACAGCTGCCGTTGCTCTTTCACACCAACAAATTGTTTACATACTCTGTGCGTGTGTATGTATGTATGTATGTATGTGAGTGAGTGTGTCTCTCAATGTGTTTGCTGTTATACTCTGTAACGTTAGCATTAAAGGGAATTTTAAAGTGCGTGGGGTAATTTGAGTAATTAACAGAAGGATTTTTTTGTGTATGAATAAAATTGGAGAATGGAATGGAAAGCAAGTTTTATATGAGAATAAATTGTTATTTTAATAAATGAGTGCGTTTTAAGGTTAGTTTTGCTATAATTGAAAATCTTTTAAGCACATTTCAAATCTTATATCTAACTTCTCAAAGCTGAGCAATTTCCTTTACAGCGTGTTTCAGTTTGCATTAGGGTTCTGTGCATGTGTATGTGTGTGTGCTGATGTTTGCTGCTGTTGCTTCCTCTTTCTAGTTGTTTCTGCTTTAAATTGATTTCAATAATAATTTGTTGCTGACTTGAAAAGTGCTCCAACAAACATCACCACTCAACTTGTACCTCACTCTATCTCACTAACACACACTCACACTCGCTGTACATGTGTGTGTGTGTCTGGCCACGCGACCTTGATGCTGTACATTAACCCATTAAGTTTTGTCGTGGTCACAATGCACGTAGCTTATAGCATATAGCTTATGTATGTATGTAGCCAAGCGGTATCCCAGGAGAAGCCAGCTTGGCCAGGCGATCATCTTACAAGACAGTGAGAGAGAGAGAGAGGGAGAGGTAGCTGACACAGGTTTTGTTGTACATGCAACAGTGCCAGCTAAAAGTTGTCGCCTTAACAGTAGTTCTACTGATTGTTGGATGGATATAAAAGATTGAATGAGTTTTGAGGTTGATTGAAAGCAAAAAAAAGTGCTTAAATTTGTGAATTACTATTAATTACTTTTTTCTCTTCTAACGATTGCAATCATAGCACGTCTCCAATGTAAAAAGAGAAACGAGCGAACAACAGCAACAACAAAACAGATATCAACAAACTAAAAGAAAGCACAAAAAGTGAAGTTCAAGTGAAAAAAAGTGTGACCCAATCAAAAAAAAAACCAAAAAAACAACAAGCATTGACCAAACAACAACAACAACAACAAAGAATAAGAAAGTCGGCGTCACGTGTTCGCTGCATTTGCCACGTGGCCACACCAAATGGCACAGTTGGCAACGCGGAGAGCAGGAGCAGCCATTGTGACGACGACGACGACGACGAAGACGAGACAGCTGCCGTTGACCTCATCCTCATCCACAGCCACATCGAACGAGCGAGACATATGCTCTCCGACTACACAAGAATCGCAACACAACGCGCTCGTAATTGCAACAATTCAATTTAAGCTCGAATCGAATTAAATATTATTTATTTTTTTGCTGGCGGCGCTGCTGCTCGTCTCGTCTCGTCCCGCTCTCACTCTCTCTATTTGATCTGTAACTGTACTTGTGTGCGTATGTGTGTGTGTGTATGTGTTTGTGCGCCGCCAGCATCAGAAGCAGCAGCAGCAGCAGCAGCGTGCATGAATATCAAATGAATTCAAGCTTTTACAAACAACAACAAAATGCATCTTAAGTGAACTTCCTGCCTGTTGACAACAACAACAACACATTCAATTACTACTACAACTACAACAACAACAACTCGGAAAGGAAGATAAGTTTTAAAAACATCCTTTTTTGCAATGGCCGCCTCAACATCAACGCCACAAAACTACAAAGTGCCATCGACAAGCAAAATATCTGTGGACAAGCTGCTTCGCGTCGGCTACTATGAACTGGAGAAGACAATTGGCAAGGGCAACTTTGCTGTTGTCAAGCTGGCCACCAATATTGTGACCAAGACAAAGGTGAGTGTTGGGCAACATATTGAATCTTAATTCTTTCTATTCGATAGTTATTATGTAAAGTAATCAGATATGTTAAGACTTCAGAAAGTTCTGAACTAACTTCAGGTTGATTTTTTTGGGTAGATTTTTATCATGAATTTCGAGTAAAAATGATTTTTCAGACTGAAAATGCATTATTATTTTTGATGCCAAGCATTATGTCTTATAAGGTATTATTGCATTTGATAATCAGTTAAGTTTTCAGGGATAAAGCAAAGATTAAAAAATGAAAGAAAAACATAAAGTTAAGTTTTCAAGGATAAACCAAAGATTAAATAATGAATGAAATACATAAAAACAATCTTTATACTTTACTTTAAAGTTGAAGTACGTTATATAATTGAATCCTTTTAAGAACTTTAAAATTCTAAGAATTTCTTTTATATAGTAAACTTTTCGACTTGAAACTCAGATTGAGTAAACTTTTTAGATGAAATAGTGAATAACAAAAGTTTCTGTTGCACTAAAATAATAAACTTTAGCTTAAGTTCGTTTGAAATTGCTGACTTTGCTGTTAGGCTGACTTTCAAAAGTTATGTTTTCTTCTAAAAATGTTTGACCTCTAAGATTTACTTTGTTGCATTACATACAGGAAGCAATACCCTTACCACACAATTTGTATACTTTAATCATTAAGAATGTTTAGCTAAAATATATATACATACATATATATATATTTTTTTTTTATCTTGCTAACAACTAATCGAATTGCGAATCAAATTATATATGCCTTCAAGTTTTTTGCTCGCGTTTTTCTTGTGCCGTTAGGGTTGCGCATTTGGTTTGATCAAATTGATTTTAGTCATTATATAGTATATGGTTCTTTTGTTGTTTTGTTTATTGCCGCGTAAATATGTGCGCGTAGTATACTCCAATGTTTACACAACTTATTGACAATTCATATTCAGAGTGTTTTTTTTTCGTTTCTTTCGTTTTTTGTTGTTTGCTTTCAATTGTGGCGCGTTTGGAGCAGCTGCTGCTGCTTCTGCTGGCTGCTGGCTGCCGTCTGAGTTCGGCTCACAGATCAGATCAGATGATGATGCTAATTGAAACGCATTGCTCCCTCTCCCTCTCTCTCTCTCTCTCTGTCCCTCTCTGCCTTCTCTCTCCAGACATGCTAATGGCATCTGTCTTACCTTTTCTTTGACTCTCTCTCTTTCTTGCTCTTTCTCTCGTTATGAGGAAGTAATTAAGTGGGTTTTTTTTTGTTAAAATGTAATTTGCATTTACAAATATTTTCGACAATTTTCTTAAAAACTTATCAATAATGCATATCGTATATGACGGGGAGTGTTGTTGAGAGTGTTGCTTTTAAGTAGAGTACAGTCGCACCTGATTTCCTTCATATCATATTGTGTAGGATTTGTATTTTTTGTTATGCAGAAGGATACTTAATAAAAATTTGTATGGGATTGTTGTCGATTGTTTTCGATAACATTGAAATCCAATCGTTTTGATAATAAGCTTTCTCTAGGTAACTTCTAAGAATGTTGTCCATTGTTATCGATAACGTTTAAGTCTTATCGTTTTAATATTAAGCATTGTCTAGGTAACTACTAAGAAAGTTGTCGTTTCTTATCGATAACATTGAAATCTTATCGTTTTAATATTAAGCTTTCTCTGGGTAACTGCTGTAAAAGTTGTCGATTGTTATCGATAACATTAAAGTCTTATCGTTTTAATATTTAGCGTTCTCTAGGTAATTCATAAGAAAGTTGTCGATTGTTATCGATAACATTAAAATCTTATCATTTTAATATTTAGCTTTCTCTACATAAACTTTGACATAATATTGATAAACGTTAAAAGTTTCTCCTTATCACGCTTTTTCGACTATAGTATTCCCAACTTTTTCTATAGAGAAACAATGAAATGACTTAAAAGCAATCATTTGAATATGCATCTTCAAATATTCATATAACTAAAACACTTCTTGTAACATAATGAAAGATTAAACAGGGTATCACGTAGTCGCAGCAATGCCATCGACAGCATTTGCCACTTGTGTTCCATCAGCTGACTGACAGCTTTTCAGCATTCTCAGTGGTAGAAATTTCAAATGCAGCTTACAGCTGTTCTACAACAACAACAACAACAGCAACAATTGCTGGTATTGTGTTAATGAGTCACCTTCAGCAGGGCAACAACGGGCGTTATGGGGCTAAGGGCAAAAGCACACACACACACACACAGAGAGAGAGAGAAATTTGTGTAAGATCAACACAGCTGTCAGAGTTGCATTTGCATTAACAGTGGGACGACTGATAATTGGGCCTCTTAAATGACACAACAACCGAAACAGAAATAGCAAAAACAAAGCACATAAACTGGAACAACACAACAACAACAACAACAACAATGACTACAACTACAACTATGCGCTTTAAAAGTTTATCACAACAATGCAGCAAAGTGCAAATTTGTAGGCCAAACACACAGAATTTGCTCGTTATATGCATAATTGACAAGCAACTACAACAACACACAAACTAACTGTCAACACAGTGTATAGTCTCCAAAAGACAAACACAAACGCTCATCTATGGAGAGATTCATCTGCTGAGCTGAGTACAGCACGTGCCTTCAATTCAAAATGGCGCTTGAATTGTATGAAAAATTTACATACATACATATAGGATGACTCGCATATTTGATCATTTTTTACTATATATATATATTTTATTTAATTTATATTACTTGTCATCTGTTTTTGCCTTGCTATTTACAGTTCGATTGTTTTTTGTTTTTCCCAATATACGTGTGTATATATACATAGTATACAGTGATAAGAAAGAGAAAGAACACGACCACAGCTGTTTGTCAATTTCAAGGTCCACTCGGACTCACTTATCTTACTTAACATTCACAATGGACTCTTGATCGTGTGTTGTTCATGTGTGTGTGTTCTTGTGTATGACAAATGCAATGTACAAACAAATACGAAATGATGTTGACTCGATTATTGTCACAATATATATATATTTATTGGCCATAGCTTTTGCTTTTGCTTATCATCCAAGCGCATTTCGACAATCATTATAACTAGTATTATCTGTGGCTCTACATGTACCCCCTACACTATGCATACATTATAAAACATCGTGTACAAATCGTGTATCGATAAGAATAGTTTTTTTTCCTTCTTTAAATCCAATACAAACAACGCGTTTCTTAGAGATATGTTCCATGACTTTGTTTAACCTTCTGATAAACGAAAGGTTTACTTTAAGTTCTCTATCACTTGATTTAAGAGTTATCGATCTATAAAATATTTCCTGTTCATTATTGAAGCTTACCTATGATCCGTAACGTATCGCTTTTAAAAATTATTCATAATATTTGTTTAAGTAATCTTTTTAATGAAATAACAACAAAAATTGTGTTAAATTCTTTATATTAAAAACTTTACACTCTTTGAAATAAATTCTTAAACTAAAAGATTGTCTAAAAATTGTTTGTACAAACTTCTTATCGGTCAAATATTTAACATTTGAATATTAAACAATGTTGCAGGTGGCTTTTAAATCAAAATTTATCTATTTAATTCTTGTCAAAGCATATTTTAGATAGCGCTGCTTCAGTTTTAATCAATAAATTAGATTTTTTATAACATTTATTATAGTATATAGTTCATGGCACGTGCTTGAATTAGTTAGATAAGCTGGCAACTCTGGTTTCGTTACGAATCAATATTCATACTCTTTAATTTCTGGGAATTTTTGTTACTCTAATAGATCGAAGGAAAAACCTAATTGCAAGTTTATGGCACGCGCTTGAAATAGTTTGATACGCTGGCAACTCTGGTTTCGTTACGAACTGCGACCATTAGCGCTCCAATTGATGCAATTAACGGAGGATACAGAATGCACTAGCATTACCGCGGCTATAATTCGAATTTTCAAGTGATTTTTATTTGTTTTTTGTTATTTTTCCCCCAAAATATAATAATAATAATAATAAAAACTGCTCGATCCCGTTGCGCACTGAAGGCAACTTTGATTGATGATTTGCTATGGCCAAAAAGTATTTAACTTGAGCTCACGCTGTCTGGCCACGATACGATACGATGTGGAGACAGAAGAAACGCCAAAAAAACACAACAACAACAACAACAATAGCCAAACTTGTTGCTGACCACTCACAGATCAGTATAGTATATATATATATATATATATATATATGTACATATTCAACGTTACTTTACGACTCAGACGCATGGCTGACTAAATCGTTTAAAGTTTATTTTTTTTTATTTACTTTTTCATTAAGTATTTCGCGGCTTCTTTTTTTTTTTGGCTGTTCGCTCTTCTCCTCGTTTTTTTTTCTTGCGTCTTTTAGCTGTCTGGCGGTTTTTTACCTTTTATATTATTAAATTTTTGTTTGTGTTAATTGTTGGACACACTTTGGTTTTTGTTGTCTCTATCGCACGAGCTTATGCCCTGCGTGTGTCTGACTGCGATAGATCGAATCTCAACAGTTTGAATACCCTCTAATTAACAGTTTCACTTAATACTCATTTAGCACAAAAGAAACTGCTTACAAATAACATTCCTTGTAATCTTAAGAACTGCTTTATATGCAAGCAGTACACCGATCGCAGGAGTTCTTCTCTTTCTTGCAAGCAGTGCAGCCTCAGTAGAGGAAAATATTTGCGTTTCTCAACTCAACTTGTATGTGTGTGTTTGTTTATCTATCTAATTTATTGTTGATTCGCGCTTGAATTTACATTTCGTCTGCGACGCACACTCGATAAACATTCGCGTTCATATGATAACAAGCGCGCGTTATCAAATATACTACGCTCCCAGTCGTATGGTACCAATGAGAAGACCAACAACAACAATTGCAACAAACAACAACTACGTAAACAACGCAACTATTTGCGATTCAATCACGTGCATTGCCACCGCGCTCTCTCTCTCTCTCTCTTTCTCTCTTTTACTCACTTTTGTGAGTTGTGAGTTTATCTTTTGTTCCTTAATCGGAACCACAAGCTTGAAAATACTTTCTATAAATGATTTATCAGCAAGAACACCCGGGCGAGCGGTTGATTAAAGTTCCAGCTGTTTGGCGGCAAGGCTAACGCACTAACGCAACCCTTGTGTATTAGACTAAAGTCCAAAAACCTGTCGAAACGTGTTCAAGCATGTCTGTAAGTAGGCCATGCTACGTAAATATTAATTCAGAAATTGATTTTCCATTACGATAATCAGGAAAAAATTGTAAAATTCCAAATAAAGGGTACCGACCCTTGGCATAATTACATACGCGCAGGGGTTAAAGTGAAGAGTGTCAAATAGCGAAAGAGAGTGAGAGAGTGAGAGAGAGAGAGAGAGAGAGACTTGCAGCAGCCCCTAATATAAAAGGGCAGGGACAAAAGTGGAACGTAGAAGGCGTCGTCGTATTGATTAAACACAACACAATTGCACGACGTTACAGAGAAGGCAAGGAGAGAGGTGCTGGCGAGGGGCTAGGTTGGCAACACACGTTTGATTACCGCATGTAAACAGCAACAATAACAAAAGCTAGTTGCAAGAACTTTCGTTGCCTCGCCTCTGTGCAACACAACACAAAGTCACATGTCGGAGGAACAAGCCAAGGATTCGGCATCGGAAACGCAATTCGCCATTGAGACGCGCCCCCATTCGAGGTACATGGCTGCTGCCCCGCCGCCCAAACCGTTGCGAGCCAAGGCAATCAAGGAAAAAAAGGCAACAAAAGCCACGCCCACAAGCATTCTGTGCGAACTGATGCGACTGAAGGCACAGCAAAAGTATCTCGAATGCAATCAAGTCAAACTCAATGCCAGCAATTTTCTCGACGACAATGACCTTGACGAAGTGGGTGGTGTGGGTGTGGGTGTGTGTGTGGGTGGCGAGATGGCGATGCCACACGTTGTAAGTCGTCGTCCTTCGAGCGGCAACAAAGTCGCCGGCCTCATCAACGACATTGAACGCCTCAAGCTGGAGCTGGACGAGAAACGTGGCAAGCATCACGTTGAGAAACGTGGTCAACTGCAGGACATGTGGCACCATATGAACAGCCTCAAGGCGGATGTCTTTCGTCCGGAACGTCTCAGCCAGTGCACGGTTAATGCCGTGCGGGAACGCATCATTGGACTCAATGGTCAGCTGGAACGTTTGAATGTGCAGAATGCCAAGGAACTGGAACAGCTGCGGCAGGAATACGTAAAGCTCGAGCAGGACAATAGCTTTGTGTGGCAGGGTACATAGCAAAATAAAGAAATAAAGTTCCTTCAATTTGATTTCATTTTATTCGAATAAAAAAATGTTGAAACGTGAGTCAGAATTTACATAGAATCATTTAGCAATCAGGAGGTCCTTTTCGTTTTGTGTTTAGTCCTTGCGGCCTTTAAATCAATATACGACGAGCCTTCGCTTTTTCTGTTCCGAAGGATTTCCAAATGTGACATTCCTGCTTATTGTTGTTGTTGTTGTTTCTTCACTTTGAATGTCTTCATTTACGTTCTTAAAGTTCATCGCATTCGCGGCAAAAGGTCAAAATGGCACGTGGCAATGGCATTTTCCGCCACAGAACTCTTCTAGTTGTTATTGTTGTTGTTGTTGTTGTAACGCCTTCCTTGTATTGGTTTTTTTGTTGTGATTGTGGTTTTGGTTTTTGGCCATCAGCTGGCAGACAAATAACGCTTGTTTAAATTGTCGTACATCATTTGTTGTTTTGATACCTTGAGTCGCCATGGTTTGCCATGGATTTTTTATTTTGGTTTGGCTTTGATGGGGTGGGCGTAATAACTTATTTAACTAACTTGTAATTAAGTGAGACACTATTTAATTTTATTAGAAGCGCAATTAGAAAGTTGTTTTTTCGGGTATAAGAAATAGTTTGTTTTCTGTAACTGCTTGCTTTGCTCTGCTTGCTCTTAAACTGCTTGCTTACTTATTGAACGAAAGGATAAATACTTCTTTAATCTTAACTGAGCTTATTATGAAGTTTTTATCAAGTTAAGTATTTTTTACTTAAAGATCGATTTCTTAATATAGTTTCTTTACTGAGAATAAAGTTGCTTAAAGAGCTGACCATCGATTTTATTTTCAGTTGAGTTTCTACGTTTAATATTTCGAATTTTTCAATACTTATTTAAATGTTAATTTCTAGAATTATTACAAATTCTCTAAACATATTGCGTGACATTGATATTTTCCAGTATATTTGTTTTCTCAACTGTCAGGCAATTATGTAAAATGTCAAATTCGAGTACAACTTGAATAAAATGGCATGCAAATGGCATATTACGTATACGACACATGTCATATGTAAAGTAAACTCGTCCTTTTCGACTGTTTGCATGTAAATTATATATTGCATTCGATTTGATTGAATCAAAATTGCTGGATCACTGCTTCAAGCAATACTCAAATAAAAAATATCCACTTAAAAAATTTCTTTAAAAAAAAACAACAACAACAATACAGAAAACCGGTGTGGGGATCATCATCATGATATATCATATGATAATGATGCCGTTGCGTTGATTATTATTGACGAATATTATTATTATTTGTATTTGTTGTTGTTGTTGTTGTTCTTGCTGCTGTCATTGTGTAAGCAAGAGCAAGTGATCTAGCTACTATCTTCTGTCTCTCTCTCACACTAGCATCATTTGTGTTTCGATCTCGCTTGCGCTCAATACGCTAACGTTTGATTGTTAATTATTTGTTAAATTATTATTGAAATGCTTGGCAAGAAAAAAACAAAACCCGAACACAAACAAATCAACACACGACGAAAATCGTGTGTAAAGAATGTTTGTGTTTTATTTTATTTTTCTTTCTTTCTTTCTTGTTTCGGTCCGGTCTCGGTCTTGTCTTGTCTTGTCTTGTTTTGTCTACCCTCACGCCGTCCCACATTGCCAATCCCCTACTACTCTCTCCCCCCCTCTCTCTCTCTCTCTCTTGCTCAGTCATCATCATCATCATCAGCATCAGCATCATTATTATTTCACATAATACAACCACACACAGAATTTAACACTCGCGCCATCTTTGGCGTTGTTGTCGTTGTGTTTGTTGCGGTTGTTTTTATTGCTTGTTGTTGTTGTTGTTGCTGCTGCCTGCTATGGCGGCAGACAGTGCGCCACCTACCACCTGACCCCCAGCAACAGCAAAAACAGAAACAACGCGAGACACGTTTATCATTTCTTTTCTCTCCCTCTCCCTCTCCCTCTCTCTCTCTTCTCTTAACGATAAGTTGTGTAGCCTATCTAGGTTAAGATGTGACATAAGTTAACTTTCACATATGTCTTGTTATGACTAGTTTCATGATCGTTCTACTTTAGATCCTTCCATTCAAGCACATTATGAAACCCTTAAAGAAAATCAGATGTAAAAGTTTTCCTTACCTTATTTCAATCACAATAATTCGATATCATTTATAAACCCAGGGAAACTCTTTTTTCTAACCTTATAGTGTATTTCTCGTTTTGTTATTCCGTTTTTTTTTAAATATATTCAATGTTATTTGCTCTTATTACCAAGACAAACAAAAAAAGCGAGAGAAAGAGAGAGAGAGAGAGAGAGAGGGAGAGAGGTGTTTTGCCAGCCCACACACAGCTTGAATTTCTTAAGATCTCGCGCTTGTTGTCAATTGTCGCATTCTCCCTTTGCAACTGGTTCGTTCACCTTCCATGCCGAACCCCAAAAAAAAATACAAAAAAAATACAAAAAATATTCGCAATTCAAATCCAAAGTTTCTGTTTCATTCGTTGTTGACTAATGCAAAACATCTTGCTTCCTGCTTGTACGGGAATTTTTTGTTTGGTTGTTAATTGCAGGTAGCGATCAAGATCATTGATAAGACATGCCTCAACGAGGAGTACCTGAGCAAGACGTTCCGTGAGATATCCATATTGAAGTCTTTGCGTCATCCGCACATCACACGCCTCTATGAGGTTATGGAATCGCAGTCAATGATCTATCTGGTCACAGAGTATGCGCCGAATGGTGAGATCTTTGATCATCTGGTGGCCAATGGACGCATGAAGGAACCGGAAGCGGCACGCGTCTTCACACAGCTCATCTCGGCGGTTCACTATTGTCATTTGCGTGGTGTTGTGCATCGTGATCTCAAGGCGGAGAACGTTCTACTCGACAAGGACATGAACATTAAGGTGAGCAGAGATTGAGATCAAGTGGAGAGAACATTATTTTGAATGAATCATGAATCTTTTATAGCTTGCGGATTTTGGCTTTAGCAATCACTATGAGGAAGGCGGTTTGTTGAGAACGTGGTGCGGTTCTCCGCCCTATGCGGCACCGGAAGTGTTTCAGGGTCTGGAATATGATGGACCCAAATCGGATATCTGGAGTTTGGGCGTTGTGCTCTATGCGCTCGTCTGTGGCGCTCTACCCTTCGATGGCAAGACCATATTGGAGCTCAAGAGTCGCGTAGTGCTCGGCAAATTTCGCATACCCTTCTTTATGTCGCAAGGTAAGCACTTTCCTGAACTTTCCCCAGTTACCTTAACTAATTTTTCTGGACTTTCCTTTGCAGAGTGTGAGCATTTGATAAGAAATATGCTTGTTGTGGAGCCAGATCGACGTTATACCATCAAACAGATAATCAAACATCGTTGGCTAAGCGATTGGCAGGCGGAACTGCAGCAGGAGGAAGTGCGTCTGGATGGCACACCCTTACCCTTTGGTATGGCAACCGGTTTACAGTCCAGCTCATCGCTTGCCAGCTCCACAACATCATTGTCGGGTGCTGACAGTACGGATCTTAATGCACCCCAATTGGATACCGTGGTGATGACACACATGCTGCAACTGCCGGGACTGACGGCGGATATGATTGCACAGTCGGTGCATGAGCAACGCTTCGATAACATCTATGCCATATATAATCTGCTGCAGGACAAACTGTTGCAGAAGCGACGCGAAAACCAAAGACTGCAGCATCATGCGAATCTGGCTTATTCGAGATCACGCAAGACAAGCATCACCACCGGCATTGTGGATCGCTCCGAGCCCGTCAAACAGGAATCTCTCGACCGTCTCAGTCCGCTCAGCAATGCAAATGCGTCCAGTTCAGCACTAGGATTTGGTTGGTGTGCCGATGTCGGCGTCGATTTGGAGAAGTTTGGTGATATAGAACTTGAGTGTCTCGCGCGAGCCAATGAGGTGAGCCTGCAAATGTCTGCCCCTAACTGTTGGAATTGTAATCAAAATCTCTTCCATTAGCACCCTGTTAATCCGCAACATTTGAGTGCCACTGCGGGTGGCATTTCTGGAGCGAATACACGTCGCCACACAGTCGGACCGGGCGATGTGGCACATGAACAGGCGCTGGCCAATCCTAATGTGCCTCCCATTGACTTCAAGTGTACGCCGCAATGCAATGATCTCGCCCAGGCGTATCCCATGAATCTGCCCATGTTGCAGAATCAACCATTGCACAATGTAACCATCAAGGATCAGCATCTACTAAAGCCACCAGTTGTCATGGGTGCCAGTAAGTACTGCTTTTACCTTCTTATTCAAATTGACCTGTTTAACTGTTCCTTTTCCTTCCGACAGGTTCTTTTGGACGTCGCGCATCCGATGGTGGCGCCAATCTGCACATCTATTATCCCGCCAGCATATCGGCTGGCAGCAGTGGTGTTGCTCCAGCGGCACAACAAATGGACACCACTGGCTACTACATCACACAAAGCCTGCAAACAGCACCTCTGCCCCAGGAACTCTCACCGCTCAGTGAACAGTCGACGGTACAACTCAATTGCTGTCCCGAAAACACTAACGAAGAGTGCAGCGAGGAAATACAAAGGTAAGTCTTAAGATCTTATCCTCAATCACCACAATCTTATCACATTTGAATCCACAGATACATGCAGAAACGCGGTGGTGTTAAACGCCATACGGTCGGCTGCACTGAGGATCTCTCTGTTAGCCACAATCCCGGCGAACTGGGACACATGCAAGTGCCAACCGGCAGCCAAGCACAATCATCAACTGGCAGCAGTGTCTCAGGTGGTGGCAATATGCGCACTCGTCGTACTGGCTTGTTAACCGTTACCGAACGACCGCCAGGTATGTTTCATCTTTTGTGTGTCAAAAGCTGTAAAGCTGTAAAGTTCTTGCCTCTTCTAAAGCAAGGAATATTAACAAGAATATGAGAGAGTTGTGTGTAGAATATAGTAACAAGGATTTGAATTCGGATAATGTTTCTTAACTAATGTAAATCAAATCTGTCGTTCAAATGTCAAAATTAATTCAGATATTGATCAGTTATAGAATAAATTATGTTGTAGGAAAGTCAAAAGAGATTTTATGTTGAAGAAAAGCAAACTTTTTTTTTTCTTTACGGATTTTCATAATCCAATATTAGATTTTAGCGCTTTATTACTTATTCTAATACTATTCAAATGTAGCTGCCTTGCTTTTTTTTATTAAAACGCATTAAATTATTATAATATTATAGTTTTAAAAACCAATTTTTCTTACTAGCTTATTACTTAAACTTAATTTTGCTTATAATTTTATTTAATTGATTTGTGTTGTAATTTTGTTTGTATTTCGTTTTATATTATTTGTTTGTTGTGGATTATTTTGTTTAACGCTAAATCGCCACCTGCTCAACAACAACAACAACCACCAACTGCTGCTGCTGCTGCTCGCTTGAATACCCTTTTCCCCCTCCCCCATGCGTCTGTCTGCTCAGTCATATGCCCTGAGCTCATACGGGAAGTTGAAGCTCGCATGAATCGCGACTATTTGCCACCCACACTCAAATCGTTGAGTCAGTCGCCGCCAAATGCGCCCATTTTTGGTGCAGCAAGCGCTGGCAGCAGTAACTCTGTGCCGCTTGTGGCGCCCTCAACGGCAGCCAACAATCGGCGCGCCTATCGCGCCACCCACTGTAAGCTGCCCACGGTGCAGGAGGGTGGTAAGTTTTTTTTTCCCACTTTATTTCTTGATTTCTTTTTTTTTGCATGACGCATTTTTTGTTTTGCGCAAAACTGCACCAAAAGCAACAAAACTTGAATATCATTTTTGAAAAGAGTTTTAACTAATTTTGCTTTTGTTTATGCTTGTTGTTTTCTTCTCTCTCCGTTTACCCTTTTTGCTTAACACTTAGCGACCATAGGACGCTACAGTCCCGTGCGTCGCGCCTCGGAAGGCTCACGTTCACAGTTCCAGGGACCGTTGCAGGAATGCCAATCGCTGCAAAAAGGTATCGCACAGAGAAATTTTTTGGTTGCACCCAGTCCGCCGCTTATAGAAAATTCGATCAGTCTGCCCGGTAAGCAAAATCAAAACGCTTCAACAAACAACAAATAGGCGTTGCAAGAACTTAAACTAATCATACTTCTCTCTCTTTCTCTCTCTCTCGCTGTGTTAGCCTCACCCATACATGGCAAAGCAACGAATATGCAATTAGCCTTGCGTCGCGTTCATGACATCGAAGTGCCGCCGGATGCGATTAAAAGTCTGATGCCGGCGCTCGATCGTTTGGTGAAGGAGCAACGGGTTAGCTTTGAAATTGCCAATAAGATAATCTCATCGAATGTGGTGCCCATTGATCTGGCCACACAGCTTGGCCTCGCCGCACATGCGGCCAGTGGCTCGGCCGTGAGTGGCGGTCATTTGGATCAATCGCATTTGCAGCAACAGCAGCTGCATCAACAGCCCATGTACAGTTGCAGCGTATCGCCGCTAATGTTGCCACACGGTCCGAACACCTCGCTCACATCGGCTAAGCAGATGTTCGGTCAGCCCATCTGTGGCTATCAGTATCAGCCGGCGGTTGCCGCAGCGGTGGCATTAACACTGCCGTTGCAACCACAGCATTTGGTGGGTCAGTTTAGTAGCATCAACTTGGGTGCAAGCAATTCGAACAACAGCAGCGGCTGCCAATCGCCAGTGTATAGCAATTGTAGCATTGCGACTAGCCACAGTGGGAGTGGCTTCAGTGGCAGTTGCTCACCCAATCCCAATCCGTATTTGCCGGGTACCGGACCCTTTAATCCCTGTGTGAATGTCAATGTGGGCGCCACATCGCCACTGCATCAGATCACCAAGGGCATATCGGTTTTGAGCACTGGCAGTGGCGGTGGCTCCATAACGCGTGGCACCTCTGCTGCCAGCGAGGGTGCCGCTCAGCAACCTCTCGATCTGTCCATGGATGTGTGCTGTCCGGTTGATCAGGCCTTAGCGGATTATGGCACACCCAACTGGTTTATGCCCACGGCGGCGTACTATGATCTGAAGCCATTGAATCTGTCGCCAGCACAGCCCGTTCGCGTTGTACCCACACCGCCAGCATCACCCAACCTGTGCATCATCCAGGAGGAGAATGGCAATGGGCAGATGTGTCACACCATCAGCACGGGAACACCCTATGCCGGCTGCACGGGCGGCATAACGCCACAGATCTGTCTCACCGATGTCCAGGGCAGTGAGATTACACTCGTGGCGCTCTCCTCGGACAACAGCAGGGACAGTGAGGACTCTCTGGAACAGCATACGCCCATTATGTCACTGCAGGTGAGCTTGATTCGATATTTGATTTCTTCATCATACAACGATCTCAAATTTTTTTTTTATAAGTTTCTTCTATCCTCGAAATCTAATTGTCTTCCTTACTCTAATCCCAGTTTGCTTTAACTCACAGGGTCTGATCATCACGGAGCCCAGCAGCGATATGCCTTCGATAACGCGAGGAATTGGACGCAAAGCAAGTTTGGATTGTGAGAACAGCTCGTCGTCACATGCCGCACCCAGTTGCCACACGCATGCATCAGGGAATTCGGAGGCGCATAGACGTGGCAGCGATAAGTCGCTTGGCTTCTCCGACGATTCGCTAAGCAACGATTCAAACAATTTGTCGCCATCATGCCAGGAGCCTTCAGCCAGTTCCGGTTTCAAATCCGATTCACATTCCGAAATGGGTGATCATACTGAATGCGGTCATTTGACGCCGGATTCGATGTGTGATTCACGTCGCATGTCCGATGAGATGTGCTACGAGGTACCACTGCCACAAGAATGCTTCAATCTCGACTCGACACGCATCCTCGAGATGGTTAAGCAAACAATTGATTCAACAATGCCGCCCAAGGGCTTTGTCCTGCACAAGGGCAGCATTAGCTCCGAGGATAGTGGCGCCGAGTCGCGACACAGCAGCGCCTCGAATGCATCGAGTGAGGCAACGGCTAATGCTGCCACCGCCGCCAGTGTGGCAGCCGCAGCCTGCACAGCGTCCAGCTATGGTGAACCGATCACCACCAATCTCAGTCTGGAGTACTCTGGTGGTCTTCAGATTGAGGTGCAGGTGTGCGAGGGACGCAGTCGCGATCATCATGGCGCTGGCAAAGGCATCAAATTGCGTCGCATCTCGGGTGATCAGTTTGAGTATGGAAAGATTTGTCAGCAGCTCATTAGTACCATAACCATGCAACAGGTGGCGGGCTAAAACGACAGCAGGACTGTCACAAAAGCAATGTGTTGTGTTACGTGTATGTGTATGTGTATGTATCTTGAATGTTAACAAAAACAACAACAACAAATGACTCGCCTTGCCTATAAACTCTGCGTAGCTGTGATTTAAGCCGTTATGTGTATCTGTCTGTGTATGTGTGTTAGTGTTCTTAAATATCGAATTAAAAAATCAAACGATCGGACAAATAATATTAGCAATTCAAAATCAACGTCCGATATACTCACATGTATATAACTTTATATATTTATTATGTAATTCGTTTGTTATTTGGCTTTTATTCAATTCAATAAGCTTGTAAACTTAAATCAAAATTTAATTAACTAACTATATAAACATATATGAACTGGCGAGCATTTGCTACGATTTTAGCTGTAAATACTATATCGTAAAACGATCTTAATCTATATAAACACACACAGACATACACATACATACAAAAGGTTTTTAATCTTATATTGTTTTGGAATCGACTCAAAAAAAAACTAAAAAACTAATGTTAAATGCATTCCAGTAGCAAATTTGTTCATAGATTTTCAGACGTTCTAGCTATATATATCACCGACATATATGTATATGTTTATCTTATATGTAGTTCTATAGTTAAGAGTTTAATGGAATTTTTAACTCTGTGCAATCCGATAAATTTCGATTTTTAACACTTTGTTCTATATATATATATAGTACATACTTATATGATAATGTCTAATATGATGATGATGATGATGATAATAGTAATGTCTGTAGTTAGTATGCAGTTTTTGCTCCGATATTCGTAAGCACTATATAGTAAGCTCTTTGATTCCGTTAAATTTAAAAAGAAATCTTTTTATGTATGTAGTAAAACTTTGTTCGTTTGTTAATGGTTAGGAATGGCGCCATCGATATGCGTTCAAATTGAGAAATTTATTATTAAAAGACTGCTGTGATTTTAAATATAATTACTTATTTAGTTCAGAAAATAATAAACAAGAAACCAACAAATCAACAACATGAACTTAGTTATACATATGATTATATAATAATTAATTCAACTTTATCTTAAATAAATTACAAATTCTCCAAACATATAAACTAAATGGTGTCATTAAATCAATAAGAAAATACTTTCCTAGTTCGATTTGAGCTAACAAGTGTCTAGCGCCACCTATTGGAAAAGTAGTCAACTTGCGCTCAACAGCAGTTATCGACAACAGCACACACTACAGTCGATTACTTTTCGATAGCAAACATTACACAAAAGAAGAAGCAGCAGATTGTTTTGATGCAGCGTTTGATAAAAACAATTTTTGTGATTATTGCTAAAGCATATTAATGGAATACTAAACACAAACATGATTTGCCGTCTGTGCCTAAACAGCGTCAGCGACACCATTCAAATATTCGATGGTGTCGGCGTCTCCCTGAACATCGCCACAGTGCTTGCCAAATATTTTTGGTTCCAGGTAAGAGTCGCTTTTGTTTATTTTGCATTTGCTTTTGTTTGTTAACAAAGTGGAAATTTATAGCCAAAAATCGATGACCCCATCTCGACGGCCGTGTGTGTGGGCTGCTGGACGCGTGTTAATGACTTCAATGAGTTCTATGCCAGCGTGGAGAAAGCTCATCGCCTTCTTACCGAACGTTTCTCACTCAAATTGGGCGAGCAGCAGGCTAAGCACAGTGTAGATAGCCAGAGTTTGCCAGCCGGTGAGGAAAAGCAGGAGGAACATGCAATTCAGGAGGACTCCAAAGACATCTTTTATCATGATGAGGAAGAAGACTTCAGTCAGGATCAGGATGACACTGTTGTTGAGGAGTTGTTCGTCAGTGGGAATGAGAGCGATGCAGCTGCATCTTTTAGCAACGAGCAGTTTCTTAACGATGTGCTGGCCCAGCAGGCAGAAAACGAGCCAGCTGCAGATGTGTCCACTGAAACAGAGACAGAGCAAACAGAGCTTCAACCGACAGAAGCTGTTCAGGAACGTCGTGAAACGCGCTCGACGCGCGCCAAGAGCACAGCCAATCAGGTCAATGAATCGCCGCCAGCAAAGCGTCGGGGCAGATCCAAAGCGATAAAAGTGGTTGCTGGCGAAGTGGAGGAATTGCCAAAGCACAAACGCTATGTGGACTACAAGAAATCCATGCTGGAAATTGATGAGAAGATCGCGCAACACATGCGCCTCACCTGCAGTGTTTGCCATGTGGGACAGGAGACATTTCGCAAGCTGTGCGAGCACATGACGCAGGTGCATCATCGCAAAGGCTATGCTGTCTGCTGCAACAGAAAGTTCTACAAACGATCCTTTCTCACCGATCACATTGATCGCCACTCAGATCCCGAGAAATTTAAGTGAGTGGTAAAGTGCGGACAACGAATTGAATTTAAGCATATCCCAAGTTAAATTTGCTGAAGCTTAAATTATTGTGGTGTTTTCTCCTTAGATGCGCTCTTTGTGATCGAACTTTTGCGGATAAACAGTGCCTGCGTAATCACGAGCTCCTCAAGCATCAGCCAGATGAGCAGAAGAAGTTCATGTGCGAGCACTGTCCCAAGCGCTATACCAAGCAGTATCTATTGGATCAACATCGTATTATACACAAGGAGCGCACTGTGCCCTGCGACATTTGCGACAGACGGTGAGCGAATGTGATGTAGCTTCTATAATTGCCCAGTTGTTAGCTGCAAGATTCGTGTAGTCATCTAATCTATTTCTCTTCTCTTTTCTGCTCAGTTTCCCCAACTTATCGAGACTGTGTACGCATGTGAAAATGGTGCATGGCAACTATGGCACCATGTGCGATATTTGTGCTCAGGTTATACGAGGACCGGCAGCGTTTGAGCGCCATCAATTGACACACGCTGGCATCACAGAGCCGAAGGTCCAATGCGATATTTGTGGATCGTGGCACAAGAACAAAACCAGTTTAAAGAAGCATGTACGTCGACACAATGCCTCCTCAGAGGAGTGTACATGCAACATCTGCGGCAAGGTGTCACCCAATCGCAGCGCCATGCTTAGTCACCAGAGTTACGTGCACAATACGGACCGGGCGCATGCCTGCAGTGTTTGCAATAAAAAATTCAAAAAGGCAATCAACCTTAAGGAACACATGGCCACCCATACCGGCGAAGTGCTGTACAAGTGTCCACATTGTCCAAAGACCTTCAATTCGAATGCCAACAAGCATTCGCATCGCAAAAAATGTCATCCCAAGGAGTTTGAAGAGGCGCGTAAGGCACGCGTACAAAAGCGCATGGGTGATGAGGCGAACGCAAGCAAACCCCAAACTAGTCTGATAACAATCACAACGGGCGAAAACGAAGGTGAGCTGGAGACGCACAATATACTGGTGACGACGGCGGTGGCGGGGGAACATAGCGACGACGATTTCAAGGGCGCGGACATTGAGTATATGCTGGAGCTCAGTGCACAAGCAACGGAATAGACAATCTGTTCAAAATATATATATATATATATGTGTGATTAGTTTATTAGTTTTATATATTAAGTCAAATCCTTAGGCTAGCATCGAGTTAAATAGATACAGATTGAAAAAATTAGGAATGTTGCAGAGATATTGTTGATCGAGAACTTTAAGTACTAACCACGCTCACAAATAATCTCAACGGCGTTAGGTTCCATTAGCACCGACTCCAGACATCGATGCACCGCCGAGCCAAGTATTTCATCCAGCAGAAAGTTAACCAGGCTACAAAAATCAAATGGTTAAAGTTATTTGCAAACGCATAAAGATACGACACTTACTTCTCATCGCTGACAAAGCGCCAGAGATTCATTTGCAGGTAATGCGCATCCACCTGAATCTGTTGTAGTCCAAACTTGCTAAATGTGCGCAAACGTACGCATTCCAACAGAGTCTATTAAAAGGATTATTAAAGATTTAAAAAAGAAACTCAAAAATTACGTTTTGTTATCCTACCTTGAGTCCAATTTTAATGATGCCCATCACGATAGACGCCTTGGTAAACTCCACGGAAGTAAAGATGTCCACACGCTCCGAAAACAAACGATGTATATTGGACACATAGCTGGACTCCAGCTGTGAAGGTGTGTAGTTTGACCAGTTGGAACGATATTGTGGCTTTGAGGCATTCATATTGCTGAAGTATGTCTTGCGGCTGGAATCGCTGCTAGCCGTGGTGCGAAAGCCTGCATTACCCGTACTCTCATAAAGGCTAGCAACAACTGTCTCAATGCTGCCCAGCTCCTCAACTACCCGTTTCATAACAGCTCGCACCGAACGTGGCTCCAAACAGTTTAGCCAATCGCGCGTCTCAACGCTCTTGCGCAGCATCTGGGAGATATTTGTGCCTTGCAGTCGTACATAGGCGTCCAGCAGCGATTGCGCTGTTTCACGCATCTCAGCACAGATCTCGGTTTCGTGTGTGAGCGTTGCGCTGTTCTCCGAATCAATCTCATAGAGATCATCAACGAGAGCAATCTGCAAAGTTGTTAAAAATAATAAACAAACAATTTAAAATTGAACATACGATAACGTACCAGTATGTGGACGCCCTGCTGTTCCAGTTCGAGGCACGTTTTGGACAGCACCAGCAACAAGTTGGGCGGGCTCGAGCTAGAGGCATCTGCAAAGCCACACATTACCTTGGAAATGTGACGCAAAAACCCAATTAGGAGGTTTTCCCTTATGCCCTCCACGCAGAGGGCACCCTTGTGCTCGGCTTTGATGTTAAAGGACCAATCGGTGCGCAGGAAGATCATTAGATCTTGCAACACACCCTTAATCTTCTCCACCATAGCCACATAGAGATTGCTGATGAGATCGCTAAGATTAACGCCGGCTGCGACATCACTCTTCGCGGATACCAGCGACAAACGCACTGCACTTAAACTATCAGCAAAATGATCCCTCAGACTCTTGCCATGTGCATCACAGAGCTGATGGGCAGCGGCAATGATTATTTCCAGCGTATTGCGATGCACTTGGAGACCGCGACAGATGTTGCGCATTGCCTGCAGGCGGCGATGCAAGCGATCTAAAGCGCGCAGCATCACCTGTGTATCGCCAAAGCCAATGTCCGATTCGACGCGATCCTGGACGAGCGTCAGATACTTGTCAATGTTCTCATTAAGAAAGATGTTCAGCTCATTCAAAGCATTCTCCTGGAAGTCATCGCTGGAAAAATAATAAATTGTATGCCTTTAAACAAGAGAAATCAACTAAATGGACTCACCGTTCGTGCTCGTAGTGCTTGGCAACAAACATATCGAAATACGAAGT
The DNA here is from genome assembly GCA_035044465.1 of Scaptomyza tumidula. NCBI lineage: Eukaryota > Metazoa > Arthropoda > Insecta > Diptera > Drosophilidae > Scaptomyza > Scaptomyza tumidula. The sequence goes on along the minus strand of JAWNNW010000444.1, from coordinate 13,828,707 downwards.
GACCACCAGAGCCAGATCGTTGAGGAAGCCGTCGATGCCCATGTCAACAAACTCAAGCATGTCGCGTTCCGTTTGATCTTGCAGCATGACAATCTGTTCATGCAGCCGCTTACCAGCGCATCGTAACATCTCGCTGGCCAAATCAGAAGTCTTCTCGTCCAGCTGCAGCAGCAGCTCACCAATTTCTGTCAGTGATTGAGCTGTGTTGCCAGGTCTCTGGAAGTCCTGACGCAGACGATCTTTTAGATCCGCCATGATAGTATCACAATCGCGCTGAATACCGTCGAAGGATGGCTGTCTTCCATATTGGGCGAACACCTTTTGGGCATGCAGATAATCCTGCACAGCCTGCGCATAGTTCTGCTCCTCAATTAGCGACTTCAGCTTTGCTGGCAATGTGGACAAAAACTGCAAGCGTTTCAGCAGCGAGTGCTTCTCTGAGAGACGACAGAGCTGGGAGCGTGTGCCCTGAAGTGTGCCTGTGATCTGTTCACTGAACGTTGTGATCGACTGCATCTTGGTCATGAGGAGATTCACATCCGTCTCCATCTGCTTGAAGTCGTCCTTCATCTTGCGTATGGTGTCCGTGGCCGAGATGAATTTGTTATAGTTTTCGTACACAAGCGTTTGCATGTCTGAGTGAAGGGTCTGGGTATCTTTCACAACGGCCGCCTCCGTGTCCATAATCTGCTTCAACGAGCAGTCCTTGAGTAGCCTCTCTAGATATCTATCGGCATCGAAGCTGGAGCTATCCATATCAAACGGATTCTCTTGTTCCTCCATTTGCGAAAACTAATTTACAAACTTTTGTTCAGTTTTTGTGTGTCAAACAAAAAACATATGTTTCTGCTATAAGGAAACTTTACATTCTTCACGACTGTTAGTAACAGCTGTCAACTGGCGCGAGTTTACTGAACGTCTTTTGCCAATGCCATTACATTAAACAATTGATAATTTCACTATTATGTATGGATGTATTCGACGCCTGGCTAGAATATACCTTATAGCTCTTGAGAAGATTGTTTCATTTGATTTTTATATTCGATTGCTTGCTTAGGGCTACAGAAATCAATAAGAGTTAACATAGATGAACTACCATTAGAAACTGAGTTAGTTCGTTCAGTTTGGTGAGTCGTTCGTTGGAACTTATTCCGAACGATTCGATACAACTCTAGTATACACAAAAGGTTTAAAATAAGTACTTTTTCTGTGTGATAAACATTAAACTGTATTAAAGGACAATATAAAACGGCAACTTTAACGCATAGTGCGCAATTACAAACGGTGAAATGGAGCCAATATTATAGTTTTTACGTGCGTCGGCTGCTGAAAAACGGTAACAACAGCCCTGCCCCATTGCGTCCCCCTTGTGTAACAGCCCTGTTCCTTGAGTGCATTTGGTGCTCCTGCTTGTACACAGGACACACAATTGTGAAAACTGTAAAATAACTGATTGGAAATCATTTTACCAAGAAGTGTGAATGAATAATGACCATGTTTAGTCATAGTATACAAAGAATAATCAATTTATAAACTATGACTGGAATTACATGTGTGTAATAATCCATTTTTAAGATGTGTGTACCCTGCGATTTTGAAGTACTGTACTTACACAATATATACAAAATTCTAGTGGTTTCAGTTGAACACGGAAAAGTGCACTCACTTAAAGCGTGGAGCGGGTCAATCAAGTGACAGAGATAAGGGACAGGATCATGACCTTGGAAACGCAACCAGTTGGCGGGGGTATCTGCGATGGCAAAATTGCCGGACTCTACGATCTAGAGGAAACGCTTGGATCGGGTCACTTCGCTGTGGTGAAGCTGGCGCGTCATGTGTTCACGGGTGCCAAAGTGGCAGTGAAAGTCGTTGATAAATTAAAACTTGACGAGGTCTCCAAAGCGCATTTGTTTCAGGAAGTTCGGTGAGCTTGCAAATCATGTGCATATGCGTAACAAAGTGTTCATGTGTTTATTTTTGTTCTGTTCACTCAACAGCTGCATGAAGCTGGTGCAGCATCCGAATGTGGTGCGACTCTATGAGGTGATTGACACACAAACCAAGTTATATCTGGTGCTGGAGTTGGGCGATGGCGGCGATCTTTATGATTATATTATGAAGCACGAGGCCGGCCTAAGTGAGGAGCTAGCGCGCAAGTATTTCCGACAAATACTTCGCGCAATCACGTACTGTCATCAGTTACACGTAGTGCATAGGTAAGCATGCATTGTCAAAAGCGGTTAAGTCATCTTTACATAACACATTTGTTATCTGACTCGCTTGCTTACAGGGACTTGAAGCCAGAGAATGTCGTATTTTTTGAAAAGCTAGGACTCGTCAAGTTGACGGATTTTGGGTTTAGCAACAAGTTCTTGCCTGGCCAAAAACTGGAGACATTCTGTGGCAGCCTCGCATATTCAGCGCCAGAAATTTTGCTAGGTGATTCGTACGATGCGCCAGCAGTGGGTAAGTGTATCTATATGATAATGTCTGCTTGTGTGTATATGTGTGTGTGTGTTTCTTTGTTTGTTTGTCGCATGATAAGCTTTTATTTAATTATTGACATTATCTGTTAGATATTTGGTCTCTGGGCGTTATACTGTATATGCTGGTGTGTGGTCAGGCACCGTTTGAGAAGGCCAACGATTCGGAGACGCTAACCATGATTATGGATTGCAAGTATACGGTGCCGTCGCACGTGACACAGGAATGTCGCACCTTAATTGCCACAATGTTGGTACGTGATCCAAAGAAGCGAGCAACTGTCGAGGAGCTTGCATCATCCGCTTGGCTAAAGCAAACTGACGAGCCCGACTCCGTGGAGCACTCACTGCCACTGGTGAGCCGTGAGCAGCTGAGTGAAGAGGATCACGCCTTCATTATACAGAAAATGATAAACGGAAACATTGCGTCCAAGGAAGAGATACTGCAGTAAGTAATCACCATCAAAGAAGAACGTTTACCAATACGAATCATTATTAAAATGGAATTAACAATTTTTAATAATAATTTTTTACGGATTTAACAAAAAGGCGTAACTGCCTAAACACACGTTTGTAATATATTATACAATCATAAATTTAGACATTTGAATAGCAAAAATATGACTTGCAAGTCATAAATTGATAGGCAAAATTAGAATCGCCTATAATTACTTTTTTTACTAATTAAAAATTTTGTACAGGGCTCTAGATAAAAATAAGTACAATCATATAACGGCTACATATTTTTTGCTGGCTGAACTTCGTTTGCGCCGTCGACGAGAGGAGGCGCATAAGCAAAAGTTGCTTGAAGGGGGTCTAAAGTGAGTAGATACATATATAATTTGCATACATATATAGATTAATAGATTGTTATCTTTTAGATTGGGTGATGCAAAACGCAGGCCCACAGCAGATAAGCCAAGTCCAACGGAAAATCCCAAAGTAGTTGTGCCTGTCAGCATAAATGTTACCCCGGCATCACAATTTGTCAATGATAACGCCAAACAAGTAAGTTGTCAACTTTTGCACACATTATTAATAAACAGCATAGTGATAACTCGTATATAAAACACTCTTAGGATAAAAGAACCCGTAAATGCAGTATTGTGCGTGAGGAGGACGAAGAGGAGTCGTCAAATGAAGGTTGCGGTATTGGAAATGAGTTACAAGTTGCTTCAATGCGACGCGAGTCAATCTCGGATGGACGCCTCAATCGTGCAATACAGGAACGCCACTGTGCATTAGCGCCAACAGCCGAAGTGCCAACACATACACGCACAAAGATTGTCGTTTCCGTCGATACGCTCGCCCAGAAGCTAAAACAAATGGATAAAGGTGTTAAAGTCGATGAGGACACAATAAGCGGTTTGAAGGAGCTCGAAATTGGCAAGCTGAAGCCGTTGCCCAGCAGTAGCAAGAATCCGGTGCTGACGCATCGCCGTACAAAGCTAAATAAGATACGTACACCATCGTGCAGCAGCTCTGAGGCATCTGACGATGATACGAAGACACGTAACAAGAAGAAGATTAACAAGTTCACTGGCGATACACCGATCAGATTTCGCATGCATAGGCGAGATTCGCATGATGACTCTAGCGATTCACAGGATCAATTGTATCCACCGCCGCCCGGCTCCAATAGCGGTGCAACGAATTTCATTTCGAACAGCAGTTCTGGTGGCAAGAAAGAGGAGCAGGGACAATATAAAGAGGTAAAAGTACAATATTATTTACATAAAAATAAGTTACTTATCAACAGTTTTTTTTTACAGCCAAATAAATCGGAGGAAACACGCAAATCTCACACACAGAAGAATAGGAAACAGCAAAAGGACCATGTTGACAAACATTCCCCAGCGGACAAACAGCAAATAGTTGTATATGAGAGTACAACAGCACGTCGACGGCGTACTCGCGAAAGTCAATCCTTGGATCGCATTACAGAGGCTCAAGAATACGAGCTGCGTCATCGCAGCTATACGAATGAAGCAGCCGTTGCAGTTGCTCCAACAGCTGAATTAATTCAACAACAACAGGAACAACAAGATCAATCACATATCCAGCAAAGAAATTCATTATTCAATTTAAACACATTCTCCGTTGCCGAAACTAAGGAAGAAGATGAAGAAGATGATGACGAGGAGTCTGAAATTTTATCATATACCGATAATACGGACCAAATTATGAACACATTAAATGCAGCCAAAGCAACGCTTCAGCAAAAGCAATATTTTAATGACACCAATTACAGTAGAAACTATAACAACAACAACAATAACAGCAAAAAAAAATCCAACGAAACACCAAAAGATATTTATAATCTAAACTCAATCGAGAAAATCGATTTGATTTTAGAAGATAAAAGCCTTACCAAAGCAATAAATGTAACCGGCTCTAAATGCTTTGTCACTATGAAGAAAATTCGAAGGCTCGGAAAATATTTTCCAGTAGTAAACTTTTCTTAATACATAGTTACCGTTAAATTAATAGCTGCAAAGTGCATTCTAAATCTTAAACAAACGTAGAAAATATGTAGAAAATATGCATGTACGTGTATGTATTACAAAAAAAAAGTATGAGAAAAAGTTATTTAACAAAAAAAAATACATATGCGACAATTTAATATTAGTTGTAGCGTAATTTAATTTATTATGCAATCTTTAACTAGCAATAAAAGGCACATTTTTTGACATTACGCTAAACTCATTTATTTATGAGAAACCGTTGCCTAATCTTGAAACGCCATTCGCACAAATAGATTTCGTGCATTCCCGAAAGTAGTATATGTAATGGCGATTTATGTGTGAGTACAATGTACACACCAACTCAAATAACGTCAATAAAATTTAAAACATAAAACAATCAAGAGCTTGGGGATATATACTTCGGGACTTGAACTTGGCGCTAACATCACCTAAATTCAAAAATCGATAGTGTCTTGAATCGGTATCGTCTACGCACGCTAGAGATGTGCAACCGCTGTAACATGGCATAGTTCGATAACTGTGTTAAGTAACAAGTACGCGACTAGTGCTCATCTCTATTATGACATTTTTGTGGAGAAAAAATTGAAAATAATAAAAAAGTTAACATAGGCCTAGTCAACTAAGCGGAAACTGCAGCCTCAATTAGTAATAATGTTGCGCATCTATCAGAACACATACCGGTAAGGATTGCACGTGGATAACACAAGCCGGTGGCAAATTTTCATACATCGATTTCGTCATCGCCTCATTTCATTTTGGCGAATTCGCATTTTCAGGCGAACAGCGAGAAAAGCAGTTGTTTACTCCACAAAGGTTGCTTGCTGCAATCATTCCACGCTATGCACCATCACCAGCCAAAAACGTCGCACTGGATCTGCCGGAGGACGTTGGGAACAGCACAGCAACCGCAGCCACGAAGAGTTTCTGCTGGGTGGCAACCAAGCGAGGGGCTGGACAATACCGCCCCATTCGCGCGGTTATGGCATGCTAGTGGTGCGGATTCTAAGGGGCGCCCTTAAACTACGTTACATTGTTCTTGGCGGCGCTATTGGTGGTGGCGTTTCATTGAGCAAAGTAAGTAAAACGAAGAAATGTTTTTTCGCATTGTTATATAATTTGCAAATTGCATTTGTGCACGTGCAGAAATATGAAGATTGGAAGGATGGTCTGCCCGATATGAAGTGGTTAGAGGATGCACTGCCGCAGGGTGAGAAATGGAGTCAGTTCTCACGGAATCTCATTGAAGTTGGCAGCGTTGTAAAGAATGCAATTGAAATTGGTAAGTTTGTATTTTATACCCCTCCCCCATCCATTCTATCTCTTTCTCTCACTTTAAATTGCCATAACAGCAAGTGTTTTATTTCATTATGTGCGGGTCAAGAAAGTTTCTAACTGTATTTTGTATATATATATATATTTTTTTGCATTCGTTGATAATTTAGCTTATGAGTCGTTTGATTTTCACATGTGGTATGCTTCACATATACAAATTATTTTTACGCTTTTTGTAATTGCATTTTAAATTTAAAACCTGTTGCCTAACAGATGCATTTATTGTTTTTATCATGTTTCGCTCCTAACAACCAAGCAAAAAATAATGAAAGGAGATCGGTTGAGTCTGTGACAAAAACAAGCAATATATAATATAACAAATGTCCATATAAAACTTCGCTGCATTGTTATGCAAAGCATTGGCTTAAGAATAAATATTTATGATATTGGGGTTTGCTTGTAGATCCGAGGCTTAAGCAGCTGAGCGAGAATAAAATGTCGGAGTGGCGCTCATGGTTCGACAGTCGTCTGGACGATGCAATTGAAGCGGCCGACTATCAAGGAAATCAAATTGTCGAAAGTAGGTTACACATATTCCTGAACATAATGCATTTAAAGTGAGAGAATTTATGTTCACCCTATTTTTAATTTCTTATAAAACATTTATTCATTAAAATATTTTTAATCTTTTTCAGCTAAGGAGGATATCAAGGCAAAGACAACGGTTGCAGCACTGGGAATATCCGCAGACGAAAGTCGTAAGAAATATGGTGGGTAATGAATCCAAATTAAATACTTAAATTCTCTATAATTGTGTTTTTGAATGTAGACAAGCTACAGAGCCAAGTGGAGACGCTGCAGACTGAAATAATGAATGTGCAGATTAAGTACCAAAAGGAGCTGGAGAAAATGGAAAAGGAGAATCGTGAGCTGCGTCAACAATATCTTATACTCAAGACGAACAAAAAGACAACGGCAAAGAAAATCAAGAAGTCATTAATTGACATGTATTCGGAAGTGTTGGATGAGCTGTCCGGCTATGATACGGGCTACACCATGGCAGATCATTTGCCGCGCGTTGTGGTTGTCGGCGATCAGAGCAGCGGCAAGACATCTGTTCTCGAGTCGATTGCCAAGGCCCGTATCTTTCCTCGTGGCAGCGGCGAAATGATGACACGTGCCCCAGTCAAAGTAACCCTCGCCGAGGGACCATATCATGTGGCGCAGTTTCGTGACAATGATCGTGAATACGATCTCACCAAAGAGTCGGATTTGGCAGATCTGCGTCGTGAGGTAGAGTTCCGCATGCGTACCTCTGTCCGTGGCGGCAAGACGGTCAGCAATGAAGTAATTGCCATGACGGTCAAGGGTCCTGGCTTGCAGCGCATGGTATTGGTCGATTTGCCAGGCATTATTTCGGTAAATAAATTTATTGTACTTTTATGTTCCTGTTTGTAACGTATTGAATGTTTTAAGACTATGACAGTGGATATGGCATCAGATACTAAGGACTCAATTCACCAAATGACCAAGCATTATATGAGCAATCCAAATGCAATAATATTGTGCATTCAGGATGGCTCAGTTGATGCGGAGCGCAGCAATGTCACCGATTTAGTCATGCAATGTGATCCCTTGGGCCGTCGCACAATATTTGTGCTGACTAAGGTGGACTTGGCCGAAGAATTGGCAGATCCTGAACGAATAAGGAAAATACTCTCAGGCAAACTGTTTCCCATGAAAGCGCTGGGTTATTATGCCGTTGTGACTGGTCGCGGCAGAAAAGATGACAGCATAGATGCTATCAGACAGTACGAGGAGGACTTTTTCAAGAATTCCAAACTGTTTCAGTAAGTAGTTTCTGTCTTGTACAATACGATCTCGTTACATTACCGCCTATTAAACTTTGCAGTCGACGCGGAGTTATAATGCCACATCAAGTGACTAGCCGTAACCTGAGCTTAGCGGTTTCGGATCGTTTCTGGAAGATGGTGCGTGAAACTATCGAGCAGCAGGCCGATGCATTTAAAGCAACCAGATTCAATTTGGAAACCGAATGGAAAAACAACTTCCCCAGGTGAGATAATAAAAAACGAGTATTAAATCTGTACAATTATTACAAAAACTTATTGCAGACTGCGCGAATCTGGTCGCGATGAGCTGTTTGACAAGGCGAAAGGCGAAATACTGGATGAAGTGGTGACGCTATCACAGATCTCAGCCAAGAAATGGGATGATGCACTTTCAATTAAGCTATGGGAGAAACTATCGAACTATGTGTTCGAAAATATTTACCTACCCGCTGCACAGTCAGGTTCTCAAAGTAATATTCTGTAGTTATAAGTGTTATGTTGTAAGCCACGCCCAGGATCACATCCAGTCCATCGCCATAAACGTGTCGTTTATGTGTATGTGTTAAGAAGCCAGAAGGTTAAACTTTAGCAGCAAATTAAGTTTGTTTCGTTAGCATGTAACGGATCGATAAATATCATTCGAAATAAGGTGGGAATCACACGCGTGGTTAAAGTTCCGAAACTGGATTCAACTCGCGCCTTTCCATTGAATCATGCCTTTAAATTTTAATATGTGTACTTCCCAATTCCAATTTCATTAGCATCGTTTAATCAAACGTGTTCTCAAAACATGTGCATGTGATTCAACAAAATTATTTTTGGTTTCAATTTGTCACAGTCATGTGCGATTAAGCCGCGTACTTGCCGGAAAGTGTGACTTGAAGATTGATGAACTTTGTATATAGAGAAATTGAATGCTAATCGTGCAATCAAGAACGCGTTTAACCCGAAATTTGAATTTATTTGCGTTAATCCAATCAATGAACACGAGAATATCAGCTGTTTCAATTAGCAGAACTTCAAGCTACAACTCTTATAGAACTGGCCAACTTTTCACTTGTTAATCATTTTCTCATCTATTCTATACCCTTTTATGCAGACATTGGTAGAAAAAACTAACTTTTTTATATACTTCTTTTAGATTCCTTTAATACCATGGTGGACATAAAGCTACGGCAATGGGCTGAGCAAGCGTTGCCCGCTAAGTCGGTTGAGGCTGGCTGGGAAGCACTGCAGCAAGAGTTCATATCACTGATGGAGCGGGCAAAGAAAGCACATGACCATGACGGTGTCTTTGATCAGCTAAAGGGCGCCGTTGTCGATGAAGCCATACGTCGGCATAGCTGGGAGGACAAAGCCATTGATATGTTGCGTGTCATACAACTAAACACATTAGAAGATCGCTTTGTGCACGACAAAACGGAATGGGATCAGGCTGTCAAATTCCTGGAGAACTCAGTCATTACCAAACTTGTACAAACCGATGAGACATTATCACAAATGTTTGGACCCGGACCATGGACACGATTTGCGCACTGGCAATATTTAACACAGGATCAGCAAAAGCGACGCAGTGTCAAAGGCGAACTCGACAAAATACTTAAAAACGATACGGTACGTAGGACATTAATTGGCTTCTAAAAAAATATATTTAAATGTAACTTTTATAAATGCAGAAACATATGCCCACCCTAAGCTACGATGAGCTGACGACGGTGCGCAAGAATCTGCAGCGCGATAATGTGGAAGTGGATACGGATTACATACGTCAAACATGGTTCCCCGTCTACAGAAAGTACGTGGCCTTTTACTAAATGAATGCATTTAACTAATGTAAGCCTCACTTTTAGACACTTCCTGCATCAGGCGCTGCAGCGTGCGAAAGATTGTCGCAAGGCTTATTACCTCTACACGCAACAAGGAACAGAGTGTGAGGTATGTGTTCATTGAGAAACTTATCTCTTTCTTGATTGACAATCTTTGTATTTTGCTTTCTAAGGTCTCCTGTAGCGATGTGGTTCTCTTTTGGCGCATACAACAGGTCATCAAGGTGACGGGCAATGCGCTGCGGCAGCAGGTGATTAATCGGGAGGCACGACGCCTGGACAAGGAGATCAAGGCGGTGTTGGATGAGTTTAGCGATGATGAGGAGCGAAAAGCTCATTTGCTTACTGGCAAACGTGTGCAACTGGCTGAAGAACTAAGTAAATATATCTCCACGCTACATTTGAACTATTGTGCTAATCACGTTTTCTTACAGTTAAAGTGCGACAGATTCAGGAGAAACTGGAGGAGTTCATTAATTCATTGAATCAGGAAAAATAGAATATAGAGGGTGTGCCATGACCAAAGACACAACAGCGTTATCTTTTTAATGTTTTAATTTAAGCTCAAAAACTAAACTAAAAAGAACATTTATAATCACGATTTTCCTTACGGTTTAGTTATTACGCTTACTTTGTGCATCAAAGAGTAACAAAAATAAAGATTGTTAGTTTGTATGTTATACAAAGGTTTATTTAATATTTTTATTTATTTATTTTTTGATTCCTTCAAAACACCGCAAGGATATGGGCAATCGTTTTTCTTCTCCCCAGTCTGCCGCTTAGGTATTTCTTAAGGGAAATTTTATCCAGTACACAAACCTTATTTGTGTCACAGCAGAAAAAAAAATCTTCGAACTATCGCACTTGTCAGCTAAGGAAAAACGCAATTTTTGTTTTTTATTTTGTAATTTTTAATTAACTAAAATGTTTTTTGTTGTAAAATATATAGCTGTTAAATAAGTTTGATAGATACATATGTAGATATGTATTTAAATCTACTCTAATAGTCTGTTGTGTTGTTTTGTTTACTTTCGTTTTTCTTCTTATTAACATAGTTTCAATAATGATATTATTTTTAACATATTATTGTTGATAAACAAAAACGCTAAACGCGCTTTACTTTGCTTGAGTATGTATACATCTATATAGTGTGTGTTTATGTGATTGTGTGTGTGTGCTTAAACGAGTCACGAGCAAAACGTTTTCCAGAAGGCCCAACATTTTGTTTGTTCTTCCTAATCAGTTAACAAAGAGTCGGTGACAACGAATTGGAGTTGGGCTTTGGATTCTACGGTGCAATAACCTTTAGGCTCACTGTCACAACAACAACAACAGCAGTGTCTGTGTGTTTGGTTTTAATGTTTACTTACAGCTAGAACTTACATATGTTCAAACTATGTAACAAGTCTGTAGCAGTAGCTAACAGTTTAGTTGGTCGAACTTATCAATAAAACAAATGCAACGTCCTCATCTCTTAAATTGGCAGTCGAATTGTGGCTCAGCCATGTGCTTAGCTGCTATAAACTATAGATTATAACTTTATCATAAACTTTTGAATTCTCTTTCCTCTTCTTTGAACACCCATAAAAGCGATCTACACAACATGGTGAGCACTTAAGATTGTACATGCTATATATAGTTTAGTATCGTATATATATAAAAATGTAGTTACAAAAGTGATCAAACAGTACTAATGCTTAATCCACTATGCAAGTACTGTGTGTGTGTGTGTGTGTGTTTAGGTTGAGGCGAGGCACTCGATAAAGCAAAAGGCACAAACATTAAACTTAAGCTAAGTCTACTTAGTTTTTAGATCTAATCAAATAAGACATATCAAGTACAACATGCTTTAAAACGCTGCTCCGCAGCAAGCAGTTTGTTCTACTACAATTTCCCTTATTCATTATCTGTTCTTCTGTTCTTCTGGTTCCTCAATCTACAACAACATCGAGTGATTGTCAATTAAGTGTTAAACTAGACACTTAATACAAATGTTGTGTCGATATCGAGAAGACAACAATTACGACACAATTGTTGATAATTTCAAGTTAGTCGAATTGGTTGTTACTGCTTTCAAGTGTAGTATCTATCTATCAATCGGTTGCTTAACGCTTAGGCTGATGGCAGCGCCTCGTTGTTAGCATTGCGTTGCTGCTCCCGTCTCGATATGCAGGTCAATGGGTAGCAGAGGAAGGCGGACAGTAGGATTAGACCGCCAGCAAAGTAAAAGGCCACATTATAGCTATTGGTAGCTGAATACAAAGCGCCTGAAAGTGCACAGAGAGAGAAAGAGAGAAAGAGAGAGAGAGGGAGATTAAAATTAATTTGAGTTAGGAGTTTTCATCTACTCACCAGCTATGGGACTACCAATGGTAGCAGCCAGACCTTGGAAGAGCATTAGGAAACCAAAGGCATTCGTCAGCTTCTCGAGTCCAATCAGTTCAACAGCAATCAATGAACGCAACGCCGAGAAGCAGGCAATGCAAATGCCAAAGAGTACAACGAATGTCCACTGGGTGGCACTATTGATGACAACACCACTGAAGATGGTGGCTAAGCCACCAGCGGTGAGTGCCACATTGTTGAGCCACAGCGGTTTGACTTTGGGGAAGGAACTAAGGGAGCCGCAAACGATCCTAGCAAATGTGTTAATCATGCCGATGCCAGAGATTAGCGAGACAGACGCTTCCTTGGTCATGCCAGCGGATATGGCGCGATCCTGCAGGAAGGAGAATGGCACAAAGAAGCCCATCATGGTCAAAAATCCGCTGAAGGCCAAACACATGAAGGCTGGCGACTTCAGCAGACTTGTATCCAACATGGTGGAGAGTGTGCGACGTACTGCCTCCGGGCAGATGCGACAACCCTTCTGCCGATCCTCCAACATATCCTGCTTGGTAGGCAAACGCGTGACGGACATGTGATAGGCCAGCGATGTCTGCGACTGATACTGTGGTATGCGTGTCAGGGAGCCGGTGAAGAATGCATCATCTCTGTACATTGGACGCGTCGAGGAATGCGACTCATGTTTGCCATCTTGAGCGCCAGCAGCTGCTCGCTTGGCCAGATCTTGTGGACGACGTCCGGAGACTGTATGACGGCGGGCCTGAATGCTAATTGGTTTGGCTTCCGTCTCCAACAGGTTATCGTTCTCGGCCTCCTCTTCGTTCTCACCCACAGTGGTCAATTCCTTGTGCAGATTGAATGTCAGTGTCTGTGGATCACCATTTGGTGTGGTTGGCTGGGATTTGCGCAGTTGTTTCAGCTCCGTACCCTTGCTGGCCTGACCTGATGGACGACGTTCCAGATTCATGCCCTTAAAGATCTCAGCTGCCGTGGGATAATGATTACGCTGTGACGCACCCATATACGTATTGTGTGCCGAATTGGGCATGGAGTAGGCAAATCGACCCTCCGGCAATGGTTTCGTAAAGGCAGCCTGATGCAGTTGGGGTGTGGGAGCCACCGTATTGCCATGTCCATTGAGTTTCGCCTTCTCCTCGTCGGCAACGTTGCCATCTTCGGTGACACCCAAAGTAATGGGCTGAATGGGACGGAACGCCAGACCAAAGATGGCACAGGATAGGATCGTAACTCCCTGGATTGCAAGGGTCATGCGCCAGCCGGTCATCTCCAGCAGTGAACTGGTAAGTGGAGCAAAGACAAATGTACCAACTCCAGAGCCACAGAGTGCCACACCCGTTGCCAATGCACGCCACTTCTCAAAGTAGAAGCCAATGATGACCACAGCTGGTATATAAACCATGCAGAAACCAATGCCACCCAATATGCCATAGACCACAAACAGAAACTCCACACTCGTTGCAAAGTACGAAAGGCCAAAGCAGCATGCCGCAAAGATCGCTCCCGTAATGGTCACCGCACGGAATCCAAAACGATTAGCCAATGCACTCACAAAGGGTCCAGCCATCAGATAGCAGCCACTGAGCAGCGACGAAACCCATGTCACATAGAACTTGCTCACATTGAACTCATTCATGAGCTCATTCTGTATGATTGCGGAGCTGAAGACGATGCCATCAATCACTGTGCAGCAGAGGAACGAGGCAACCATTACTACCCAGGCCCAACCACTATCCGGCGGCACCACAACTGCTGCCGTATCAATATCCTCCTCCTCCGCCTCATTGTTCTTCTCGTTGTCGGGATGCTTGGATACGAGAGCATTGGCTACCGCCAGCTCATCCTGCGATCTCATATTTGGCGTGGGCATTTTTCAACTGCAAGCAAATAATATAATTAATCAGTATATTAATGAAAAATTACTTTAGGAACTGATTATGCAAAAGTTTATCAGCACTTGAGTATTTTATTTTTGTTTTGTGCTGCGTAGCCTTCACACACAGATTGCGTATACGCCCCCCGAAACACTTGCGATTTTCAATACTATAATAATAGTAATATATATAACATATTATATTTGTATATTTGTCACGTGTGCTTCTTTCTCTTACGTATTTATGATGCGTTTGTGTCTGTTTATCTATGCTTTACTTTTGTTTATCTAAACGACGTCAATCGTTTTGTGTGGGTGGCTAGGTTTTTTTTGGGCAAGAGGGTGGCGCGGGTGTCAAACGTCAATGCTCTCCTTCCACCTCAATGTCAGGCAGAGAACAATAACAATAGCAACAACTGCGTCAAAAAACTGCTTAAAAAACAATCGCTAAACAATTTTAAAACATTTTTCCGTTTAATTATATTTTCAAAGTTTTTTAAAAAAAATGTGTAGAAAATAATGTTTTAATAACGTTTTTAAAGATATAATACATACATAAATAAATACATTTTTGGAATTTTGTATTTTTTGTGTTTTCTTTTGCACCCGCTAACAAACTTTTGACCTTGATTCTTTATTTTTGGCCTTATCTAATCTCATCTGGATCTGACTGCCTGTAGAATGCATAACTGGATGATAGCTATAGCTGCCATAAACTGAAAGACACTGCAACATTTAAGTTACAACAATGTGTGTCAAGATATTTAATTAGATGCTTCGAAGGATTAGGAAATTGTTAATTGCTATATATAAAGTGAAGTTTAATGTGGATTATATATAGTCTCTGTTTATTTCATGTAGCTTTATAAATTTGAAAAATTAAGCGCCTATTATCAAGTCAGAAACTAATCCATTTGTACACAGTTCATATCTGTATGTTGATAAAAAGCAGTTGATTTACGATATCAGAGATTTGTTATATATGCAAATTAACAAGCACTTAATAAACACTTGACAACCCTACACAAAATGTGAAGTGTTTTTGGAGCATGCACGGTTATTTGTTTGTGGTTTTCAGATTTTATTGCATGGCAACCCCATCGTCAAAAACACTGACGATTAGTTGCTGATTAGATGGATTGTAAATAGTTTATTGTCTGCCGAAAAATTTAAAAGCAGCTCGTAAACTCTAGCACGTACATAGACACTATATATTTTAATAAGTAGCCTGAAAATTGAGGTGAGAGCGGCATAAATCAATTGATTTGTGCAGATTTGCTTTAGCCACAATATGTATGCGTGAGCCAGATAAGATGGCCTTAACGGATTTTGCCGCCCTCCAGATAATACATTTATTTAAGCCACTTGGCAGCTTGGCAACTAACTTACGAAGTAACCAACTTGACATGTGACTTTCGATAATTTCATTTCCTTGATTATTGGAATTTTGGTCGACGGTTTATGGTCCGTCATATATAAGTTGAAGATTAGGCGCCGTCGAAACCCTTTACACTTTTGTTGTTGTTGTTGTTTATTATGCAACATTATTGTTATTATTGTCGAGTATCGTATTTCGTGATTGCTTTCTACGTATGTCCCAATATATTATTGGCTCTGGTCTACTAGGAAATGGCTCAGCATATTGTAGCAAACAAACACTTTGAGCTCTTTCAGTTCAAGAAGAAGCCGGTCAAGTGCTTCTGCTTCTGCTTCTTGTGCTGCTTCTGGGATCGCACGCTTAGCTGGCCTATCCCTTTCCTAGTATACCTATTAATAGACCGTTGTCAACTTGTTGAACAAAATCGAACCATTCTGTTTTTGCACAAAGTACAAACCACTTACAAAACCAGAAGGACGCGCCCAGTTTAACAATTTATTTTCCAGACAGTTATCACGATTGCACAGCCATGACTTGTTTTATACCCTGTAAACACAAAAAGTGCTATTCGATTTAGAATTTTATGGTATTGCTCATTATTATTAATGTTAACCTGCATTTAAGCATATCGACCCAATTTTTTTTAAACTTTCGTTAAGATGCAAATTTGCTTTACACTTCATTACGCTCAAAAATGAACTTAAATCTTATCGTATGATACAAATACTATACAAAATATCTTGCAAAAAAGTTTATATAGAAAAACATCTACTACAAAACATTTTATAACTTAGCCAATGAAATATTTGTAAAATATTAAAGAAATCATGATTTTTGGAGCGGAAAACGCTATATATTCTTAATTGTATTCAAAAATTATAAGCACAGAAACCCTTTACAGAGCATCCAGTTAGTCGTGCTATACGACAACTGCAACAGGCTCAAACCTTATTTTTATTTTCTTTGCTTTGTCGCTGGGTTTGGCGACGGCGACGGCGACTGCGGCGGCACGTTTATGTCATTTATACTGAAGTAGTCTTCGTAGTATGCGTATTATGTGGCATGTTGAGCTGTTATCCTTCGACTTTGGGTTGTAAGCTAATCCCGCTGTGCGCAAACAGCAGCGTCCATCCATCAACAGACGCCTACAACCCGCTTCACTCCCCACCCCTTTCTGTGCGTCAAACAGTTGTCATGGTAGCAATTGCGGCTGTTGACGGCTCTTAAATTGATACCCATCGATTGAATTAATAAATATTATAGGTAAACACACACATATGGTCATAGACACTTACGATGAGACAGACAAAAAAGCAGACAGTCGAGAGAGAGAGAGAGAGGGGTGACAGACAAAGTCGTCTAGCATTCTCAAGTTGTTTTTCCTGTTGCTAGTTTTTCCTCTTAGCATAGCTATGCATACACATGTATCTGTATCTGTTTGTTTGTGTATCTCATTTATGCAACATATGTACACTTATGTGCCTCTCATCTTTCTTTCGCTTCTGCTTCTGACACACACACACACTTACTCAATTTGTAGCTACACATGTAGAGCCGAACATTAAATGTTTTTTATGCTCAAAATATTAATTAGCTGACGCTTTTGGAACGCCAACAACCTGTTGTCGGCACCCAAATAAGGTGAAACACACAAACACTACAAACTACCAGAGGCAAAAATTGTTTTGTTAGCCCACACACGAGTACAATTGGCCCAAATTTTGTTTGAAACACTTTTAACAACTGTCTTTTGTTTGGTGTTAAATGTTATTGTTCAAGTTCATTGAACGGCCTTTCACCCAAAGCACACAGAGCTAACGCAAAAGCCACAATCCCCCAGTCTGAATCATAGCCAAAGCGCAAATGAGTCGCGCATGCGCAACAGAAGTTAAGAAACAGCTGAAGAAAAGATGCGAAGTAAAACATTTTGTTAATTTTAAATGCCATGTGTTATATCGAGTTGGAATATTTAAAGACTTGCTGATGACAGATTTTAATGTGATGCGTTCAAAAGGAAGAGTTTTAACTGAATGACTAATAATACCAATGCTTACTCAAAGAAACACATGTTTGAATGAATGAATTAAGTTTTTCAATGGAGGTTTTCATGAATTTGTATACAAAAGTATGAAGCAGAAACTTAATATGCTCCTTTTCTATATTGACATGTAATTATCTCAAAATTATGAAATCCCTTTTGTCTGCAAGAGTATTCAAACTTTGAAACTCATAAGATAGCTTTGTTTCTGGGTACATATGTATAGGTTCTTTATATGTTTGTATGTTGAGTAAATGCGGGACGCACTTTATCAGTTTGGTAATTTTTGTTGCTGTTATTGCTGTCAGCACTATCGGCATGAACAAAGGCCTGTCAACTCTGTGGTGGTGGTGGTGGTGGTGGTGGCACAGCCAGTGTCAATGAACAATTAGTGGAGCGATCAATGGTCGCCTGGGTTGCGGACTCTTCTCTGCTAGAGAAGAACACACAGAGCACAGCAACTGTGCTCTTTTTTTTTGTCGGAAGTGGAGCATGCGATTCTAAATCAATTAACATGTTCAAATTATAGGAAAATGCAACTAAGTACCGCAATTATTGATGATGATGATGATGATGATGATGATGCAATTAAAAGGTGCACAGTGTGAAAGAGAGAGAGAAACTGATTTCTTCTCAATTGTTGATTAATTGGGTTATCTGCACGTGTCTTTGGGCAACTGTAGCCTTACAGATACTTATACTTTGATTTACAGATACAAATATAGATAGCGTTTGTGCTGTTTTTTGACCCCGCCACGTTGACATTGGCGCCAAAATGCTCTCGAATCTGATAACAGACAAATAACAAGCTGCAATTGCATTCTAGCACAACATTTTCTGTCCTGCTGTTTTGCGCTGTTATCAACGTTATCAAGCTGCGGCAGTTGAGCAGTCCACAAACAGCTCAAATAATCAACAGCAACAGCAAATAAGTATGTAAATATTTCTAAACTGATTAACACTTTGCGCCAGTTAATCCCCAGTGTCTCTGAGCTACATTTACTTAACTATATATTTGTTTTCTATTGAAAGACTGTGGAAAGATTTAATGTACTCAATTTAAAATAAAAGCTTCCACACGCAAGCGCACTCAAGCTTATCCAATACAAAGAGCCATGAACAACAAAAAAACCAAAAAAAACCTCAAAAAAGCTAACCACAAGAATCTCGAATCAACAAACCTCACTTATTTGGCAATGAATGTGCTGACAGTTGGTTGCATTCTAAATGCACAAAACATGTTTTCCACACATAAATTAATCATATATATATATATATTTAATCAATCTAGCCTCGTTTTGCCTTTAATTTTAATTAATCCAACAAATATGTTTTTGCACACATGCCACAACAATCTTAACTTAATATGTAATTAGGCGTTAGCCAATTTGGGTCATTAGCATTTCGAATCAGTTATAGCAACAGCAAAAGCTAAATCGAACGTCAATATTGCAGTTATAATGCTTCTTAACCTGCGTCATATCCTTACTGGCAAGTGCCAAGTGGCATGAAAATGGGGGTTAAACATTTGTAGATTCAACCTTTGTGTAATAAAGTCTTTTAAATGCAAATATATACTCATTTCAAAGGGGCTTAACCTTAACTTAGATACTTGAAAGTTATTCTTAAGTTACATTTTTCTTAAGTTCATAGATCGACAAAAGTTTAGCTATGCTGTTTTACATTATTTATATATATTTCAAATTTGTAAATGACTTTAAAAAATGTTTATGTTTATAATAAATGTTTTTCAAAGTTTTATTCTGCGTATTATTGTAAATTTGTATCGTGTGTATTTTTATATAATTCTTTCTTGAAAATTTTTTATAACATTTTTGCAATACAAAAGCGTATCTCTAAGTGAGTAATGCTCATTTCCTGTAAATATTTTAAGCAAGTTATCATAAAAAAAAAATTGGTTCAACTTTTGAGTTGATTTCAGCCGGCAACCGGTTCGGGAAAGGCGTGCATGCAAAAATCACGAAAAAGTTTTAGTTTCAAAAAAAAAAAAAACTGTCGCTTTAAGATCAAAGACCAAAAATGCTTTGACCAAATGTCAATATTTTTAGCACCTTGATGTTGTTTTTTGTTTTTCAATAGATGACTCAGCGCTCAATTATTTATGTATAAAAAGCATAAAAAAGGTGTATTCGATTTTTTGTTTACTTTTACCCAAAAACAATGAAATAAATAAATAAACCAAAATAATTTTTATAGTTTCCTTTGTTGGCGAAAATTTGCATGGTAATTGCTGTTGTTGCAATTAAGATAAAAGTAAAATTGCTTGTAAAACTGGGTACGAAACGATTAGTTTCCCATTTGCATAACTAGCGGGTAAATGTATCTGTATCTGTATACGTATCTGTATCTGTTCTTTTTTTTAAGTACAGGCTTATTATCGAACTAGTCTTAAGCTGATTTTCTGCCGATATTATTCAAGTTCAGGGGGAGAAAACCGGGAAAAACAGAATACGGAAGACAGACAGACAGAAAAAAACTAAAAACAGCATCGAAACATGGGAAACAACGTCAGCGAAATGCGCCCATAAAAGGCATAAAAGGCGAAAGCCGTTTACGTGTGAAACGTTAACGTTAACGTGTTTCTGGTTCCTGATTCCTGGTATTGGCCTGATGACTTTGCTCTTCATGCCAAAAAAAAAAACCCATCTAAAATACAAAACAGGCGGCAACATGAAAAAATTTATGAAAATTGCTGCGCTAAAGTTAGAACATTAAACATTAAAAAAAAACAAAAAAACAAAAAGAATATGTAAGTATTGTGACTAAGTTTAACCCGGCCGGTCTCAATCGAAGTTGGTGTGGCAGACGTTGCGACGTATTCAGTTCTGTTAGCCAAAAACTCGTTTTTGGCCCCGGCTAGGAAGCTTAAGAGGAGAGGAGAGCTGCAGGGGCACGGTCATGTGACACAGGCATAAGGCCAACTCTTTTGTATATCTATATGCTGCGTCTGTCTGTGTAGGTGTGTGTTTGTGTGTGTGTGTGTTGGCCCTCTTGCTTACCTCTTTGATGTTGTTGTTAGTGTTGTTGTGTTGCAGCTTTCAATTTGTTTGCAGCGTTCAATTCCGTTGAGTATTTGAATGTTGAATATGTTTTGGTAAACGTTCTTCGCGTTGTTTTTTAAGTTCTCTGTTTTTTTGCTTTTTTGTTTTTTGTTCTTTTGTTTTTTTCTGGTCTATTTTTGGCGCCCAATCGTGGGCAGTGTAAAGAATTTCTGAATGTGAGAAAAGCGAAAGCAAACGTAAACGAAACGCACAGTAAAAAGCGAAAGTTAACTGTATATATATATATATATAAAAGCGACTCAATTTAGAAACTGAACCGAACGCACACAGCAGCAGCAGGCAAAAGGAAGGAGGAGGAGAATCGAAGAGCGAACGCGCTTTATAAATACATACTTCTACATAGTATATGTATCTGTATCTGATTATCTGTAGCAGTTTAGCAGCTGTTCGTACCCGATTCGTATCAATGTATGCGTATCTCTCTCTATATATATATATATATATGTACATATGGTATGTATGTATTATAATAAGTACAAATGTGCGACCTGCCTCCGCATGCGAAAGGCACGCGTATCAACAAAGTTGTCGTGTTTCTTAAATTATTCTATAAAAAAATGTTGTATTCTGTTTTTTTTTATTTGTGTTGTTTTTTGTTTCAGGCGCTTGGTTTTTAGTACTGTTCTCAGCGCCGCTTGGCTATTTTTGTATTTTCGAAAACAAATTGATCGCGCGCTTACCGACCGATCCGAGCGACTGACTAAAGATAACTAAAGGGAAATGGAAATGTGTTGGCAGTATAAACCACAAAGCAGAAAGCAGCAGCAGCAGCACCAGCACCAGCACCAGCAACAACAAGCAGCACCAACAGCAACACCAAAAACAACAACAACAACGCAAGCAGCACAAAAACAGTACGCAGCAGGCTGCTTCGCTATACGCTATACGAAGGCACCTCAACACGAGAACTCAAAAAAAAAACATACACACACATATATGCTCAGTTGTTGTGTTTGTATTTGATGTTTGGTTGTGTGTGAGTTTTGTGTTTGCTTTCCGTTGTTGTTGTTCGTTCGTTCGTTTTTTGTTCGCGCGTTCTTGTAAACGCACATTATCAGACAGCTAACCGCCCGCGCCACCCTCAACCCCTTGCTGATTGTGTCGTTATCGTTCATGCAGCGTCGTGAATGAAAATGAAACAACAACAACAACAACAAAAGTGCCCAACGTCAGCCAACAATGTTGAAACGTTACAACAACTACCGGCAAAAACTACAAAAACATGGCGTGCTGCCCACCAAACATTGCGCATGTGTGAGTGTGACTGCAGTAATGTGCCTTGCCTTTCAGCCTGCCATTGCGTAGCGTAGCATAAGAAGAGAACGCGCTCACAATCGCTCGCGCGCTCGCTTGCTCTCTTGCTCTCTCTATTTTGACATGTGCGCACTCCTTCGCCTTTGCGTCTTTGCCGGCCAGACAAAATGGCCTGCCAAAAAAAATAATACATAGAAAAACAAAAAAAAAAGAACAACATCAAAACGTATACGCAATGCAAAGATTTCGATACCGATACCAAAATTAACTAAGTTGCTGTTTTGTGTTTTTTTTGCGTTTCTTCAAATTTCGTTGCTCCTCTGCGACTTTGCCGACAACTCAATTTTGTTTCTCTTATTTTCTTTGATTTTTTGTTGTGTTTTATGTTACTCTCAAGTAGAAGTTTTTCGTTCTGTTTTGATGTGTTTGCTTGTTTGTTCGCTTTGTGTTTATATTTGTATTAGTAATTATGGTATATTCACTATATGTACTGTGGCTTTTTCCACTAACAAGCGATATCCGAATATTGAATTAGATCCATTCACGTGTTTTATTTTCGATTATCTACAACTCTATTTTGTTTTTAATGTGGTCATCATTCAAATTGTTGCTCGAAATTATGAAATAGCTCAAATAGCTTCCTATGGGAGTAGCTACTGGGCATGATTAGACATAAATAATGCGAAATCATAGAAAATTGGAATTCATTAAACGTTCTATGAACTTGCAAATAATTTTGTGCGCACATGCGAACGTTTAATGTGTGTGTGTGTGTGTGTTTGTGTTATTCCAAGAACTCTTAAGCTCGAATTTTGGAATAATGCTTGTCGCATTTTTTCTACTTTAAATTTGAGCAATTATCGAATATTGTGTATTTATATTATTTAGTATTATTGAGCACGTGATAGAGCTTAATGCAAATGCCTATCAACTTGTTGAATACTTTTTCGACTACTTTGAGTTATGATTGATAAGCCACCACCAACAACAACAACAACAAAAACAAATACCCAAAAATTGGTAAACGATGATGTGTTCAATATATTAAAGATAACGAAATTAATTTATTTTCAGGGTAAGTGCCAGATACAATTATTGTACATAGGATAAAATAAACCTAAAATAAAATCCCATAATTCACATACCTTTCTAATCTATTTTTTTTTTTTTTTTGTAGTTTTCCATGGCACAAACCAAAAAAAAAACTTAAACGGAAATTAAAACTGATTATTTTGAATAATTGGTCGCGGAAGTGAACGTTTTAATTCTTGAAAATTAACGGAAATAAATACGATATTAAAAATTAAAAATTATTATAATAATTTGCAGCGGAACTGAAAGCAATGGGATCGCCTTGTTTTCTTGTTGACCTGCAGGGAAACTCTTGTTGCGGTTTCAAAAACTTCACGAACACCCTCCTGCATTTTGGCAGAGCATTCCAGATACGCATAGGCATTTATAATCTCGGCCATGGTCATACCCTCATCGTTTTGAACGGGTTGCTGCTTTTGCAGCGATAAATTCTGTAAAGCATATAAAAATGTTATTTTTTTTTTTTGTAAAAGTAAGAAATTGAAAAAGTTTAATAAATTTACATTTATGGTTTCCGGATCATATCGCAAATCGCGTTTGTTGCCAACCAAAATGATTGGCACATTGGGGCAAAAGTGTCGCACTTCTGGTATCCATTTATCTTGTATATTCTCCAATGAGTCAGGCAGATCAATTGAGAAACACATGACTATAACATCAGTATCTGGATAGCTTAGCAAACGCAATCGATCATAATCCTCCTGCCCAGCTGTATCCCACAATGCCAATTCCACCTAGAAAGCAAATATTTTAAGATCTTGCCCCATTCATGAACTACAAAAATTATTATAAACACAATGCGCAATGCGGGTCAACATGATTCGTGAATCATGTGATTTGAGATAAATAACAAGTAAGAAGGCTCTAGTCGAGAAATCCCGACTAGACGATACCCTGATCCCTCTACTTTATGCGTACAGTCAGTGCTTGCCAGTATGTGTGTAAACGCATACTGCATACACAACTTCAATGTCCCAAATCTCCGGTGTTTCTTAACCGATTTTAATAAAAATTTCACAGATTGTCATTATTTTGTTTAATAATTCAAACGCCATCTCAAAGTTTTCCAAATTCAAGATTTTTTTGTTATCGATCCCATGTGTATATCGGAAATGGGAAGAGTTATCGAAAATCGAAAACAAACTTGTACTGCCTAGGGATTAGGCGAGCTTAAGTTCCAAATCTGGAGTCTCTAGCTCTTATAGTCTCTGAGATCGACGCGTTCATACATACGGACAGACAGACAGACAGACAGACAGACGGACAGACGGACATGGCTATATCGACTCGACTGTTGATGCTGATCAAGAATATATATACTTTATAGGGTCGGAGATGCTTCCTTCTGCCTGTTACATACTTTTGCACAAATTCATTATACCCTTTTTCCCATTTTTAATGGGATCAGGGTATAAAAATTGGGGTCCGGCATGGCGCAGGCACGTACTAAAATAATATGTGCACTAAATACACACATAGAGTACACACACACAAACACACACATATTTATGCAGCATCTATATAAATAAGTGCGTGCAATTGTTGTTGTTGCATATTTGCAGCATTGCTCATACAAAATACAAATAAAAGGGATGCAGTTTAAAACAAACCTGTGATCCTTCAACTTCCACATCTGCCACATATGTTTCGAATACTGTCGGCACATAATCCAATGGGAAATTGTCTTTGCAGAAAACAGTTAATAGGCAGGTCTTGCCACATGCGCCGTCGCCAACCAGAACCAGTTTTTTGCGTATAGAAGTCATGACAAAAATTCTACAAAAATACTATATGGAAATCACTTCACAAGGCACGTTGCTTATCGGTACAATTGAAATAATATATTAAAACTGAGGAACAGAGGAAACTGTTTAAATAATGTGGTGATGTGAAATACCTTGTTTGTTTATGAATTTTCGGACTGCGCTACAGAGAAAACACTGTGGCGTATGTCTTGATCATTAAACTGTAATTTATCTTACATCATACAGAAGAACTTTAAAATATAAAAACTAAATTTAAAAATAACTGCAAGCCCTTACCAGTATATTTATTCAATATTTCAAGGGTAGCTACTATTCTAATGGCAGTTAAGTTACTTATTTACTTGATAGGCAGCACTTTGAACAAGAGTTGCTTTTGCTGTTGAGTTGGCAGTCTCAAAAACTATCGGACGAGGGCTGGCATCTCCATATATCGATGTCACACAATCAGCCCTGCAAGCATTGTGAAGAAGATGAAGAAATCGGCTCTTCCTCTTTCTTTTATTTCCGCCATTGCCTGAGATAGTTGGAAAATCATGGGTGAGTTGTTAAAAAGAGTG
The DNA here is from genome assembly GCA_035044465.1 of Scaptomyza tumidula. NCBI lineage: Eukaryota > Metazoa > Arthropoda > Insecta > Diptera > Drosophilidae > Scaptomyza > Scaptomyza tumidula. The sequence goes on along the minus strand of JAWNNW010000444.1, from coordinate 13,803,382 downwards.
TTTTTTGTGTAAAATACGCAAATCGCGTCGTTTAAAAGAGTGCAAAATAAATAACAGCAACTATGTAACAGTCAATGTAAGTGAATTTAAACTGGCCGGCGATAAAATATGTTAAAAACTACCAACACCAAAACTTGCAAATTTGTCTGCAATTTGTTGGCTGCAAAAATCCATTTATTTAAAAAGAATCGTGCAATATAACAAGTCAAAGAATTGTTGAACAATAAAATGACATTGTAGCGCAATAAATGCAAGTGCTATTTATGGAATAATTCGAACCTATTATAATTCATTGTGTCTGATTCAAACTAACCTAAAAATGACGCCGCTAAATTGCCCATTTGTTTACATTCTGCTGATTGTTTTCTTTATGCTTTAGCAATAATGTTTAATAAATTGAAATGTTTGTTATAAATTACAGGCAAGCCTAGAGGTCTGCGCACTGCCAGAAAGCATGTGAATCACCGTCGCGACCAGCGTTGGGCCGACAAGGACTACAAGAAGGCTCATTTGGGCACCAGATGGAAGGCTAATCCCTTCGGTGGTGCTTCCCACGCCAAGGGTATTGTCCTGGAGAAGGTGTAAGTATAAAATTGGTTAACTTTTTCATTGTGTAAAAAAAGTGTTTTTTGTTTTTATCAAGCCACAACTTTCGATGTCTCGCAGTATACTTTTGTGTTTTGTTTATTTTAAAAATCAAATCACAGGATTATACTGTGAGTTATTGGTAGTAGCGACAAGTGCATACGTATTTAAGCTCGAATTAAATAAGTCTAAAGCTAAGTAACTAAATATATATATTTACATTTTGATTTACAGTGGTGTTGAAGCCAAACAGCCCAACTCTGCCATCCGCAAGTGCGTGAGGGTGCAGCTGATCAAGAACGGCAAGAAGATTACCGCATTCGTACCCCGTGACGGTAGCTTGAACTACATTGAGGAGAACGACGAGGTCTTGGTTGCCGGTTTCGGTCGTAAGGGTCACGCCGTCGGTGATATTCCCGGTGTCCGTTTCAAGGTCGTTAAAGTAGCCAACGTCTCCCTGTTGGCTCTGTACAAGGAAAAGAAGGAGCGCCCAAGATCTTAGATGACAATGCATCTATCATTTTCCAGAGTTAGGGTTTTACAAAACTAAATAAACAAAAAAGAAAACGACACATCAAGTGTAACAAAAAATGATTTGTTGTTATATTGAGCGTTTAATATGTATCGTGATATAATTATAATGTTATGTTTTAATGCCTAGAGCCTTGTAAACTTAGCAGTATGGATTATAGTTATAGTCATCAGCCTGATTCAGACTGCCCCTCATCCGGTTAGGGGTAACCGTTGCCCCCAGCATTGAAATTGTTTGGTCCTGGACGACGCATTTGGCGACGGCCGCGTGAACGATTTGCGAATATGCGATTGCTGTTGGGTGAGCCGCTAGGCATATTACTGTGATCCTGCATACCCATGTGACCACCACGCATATTGCCCTGGTTGGATTCACGCTGCCAGACGATACGTGCCGGTCTGTTTGTATTGTTGCTGTGGTGGTTGTTTGTGTTGTTGCCGCGTATTATTGAACGACCGCCGCGACGAGTGGGCATCGCACTGCGCAGATTGCGATAGCGTGTGTTTTCCGACGGTGATGTTGCCTCTGCTTCACGACCCTCCTCCTGCAAGCATAAGTGTTAAATATTGTGTGTATGGAAGAGTGAATGTGGTGTTTTTACCTCAACTTCAACAGCCTGCTTTTCTCCCTCCGAGGAGACGCCATCGGCACCTTCGTTGTCCTCTGAGGCTCCTTCAGCAGGATTATCTTGATTTTCCATTTCAACGGACTGGCTGGTGCCCACATTAGGATCTAATGAAAAGTTAATTATTTTTAATTTACTTACTCCTTCAGTTTGTCGCATAACTTACCCTCATTACTTAGCTGCTGGGACTCCTCTGGCTGTCCAGCTGTTGTCTCTTCGGCAAACGCTTCATCTGCCTCACTTATGTTCTCCGCTTCCATTGTCTCACCTTCGTCCGGCTTCTCTTTGGCCTCGGCAGCCTGGCTGCTGCTGCTGCTCTGTTCAGCTGCCTCATTTGGTTTCTGTGGTGAGCTGCCAGCGGCAGCCGTGGTGCAATCAACGCTTGTGCTGGTGCCGGCAACATCATCTGCTGCTGCAGCAGCCTCTGCTGCAACAGTGCCATCCACCTCAGCCCCAGCGCATGTTGGCTGCTCACTAAAGTTGGACACTTGGGGAGAGCTTACGATCTCGACAGAACTGCGGTTAGTAAGAAAAGTTGAATGAAAATATATTGTTTGAAAAGAACCACTTTGATTACTCACCTCTCTGTGCGACGTGCTGCAGCCGTTGAAGTTGAAGGCGCCTGCTGCTTCCAGTTGGCATCAGCTTGTGGCATTTGGAGTGTATTCGATTCGCCGCTGCCACTGGTTATAGCCTGGCTCTGGTTGTTCTCGTGTGTGGAGACGGTGACTGGTGAATTATCGAGTAATTGGCTCTCGGCCGAGTCCTGCACTTGAATCTGCTCGACGTCCACTTCGTTGTGCTGATCGGGTGCATCATCGGAGCCTTCGTTGTCTTCCATTTCGTTGTCTTGCTCGTAGGAGTCCTCGTAGCCCTCCTGCTCAGCTTCGCCACCATCAATTGCACCCAGCACATCTTCTTCCTCCTCCTCTTCCTCATCATCAGAGTCAACGACCTGAATCTCATCTTCTTGATCACGTTGCGACGAAGTGGGCATCTGATCCACATCCATGCCAGAGTCTCCAATATGACCAGCCGACAATTCCCCACCATGCATCGGTGCACGCATCCGCTTTGCTAGCTTAGCTATTTTTTCGGGTACGCCCTCCTCGGCATTGGTGGACGAGTCACCTTCGACATCGCGTGGGCGTTTCGAGGAGCCCGCTTGGGTGGTGGTTACGTTGCTGCTCGATGGTGTATGGCGACTGTGACTGCTGACTACTGTCGAGGAACTGCTGCTGCTGCCCGATGTGCTGGGCTGTTGTTGATTGTTGGCTTCCTGAATACTGGGCACCGTTGGTGTCGATGTGGTTGTGCTTGTCGATGATGATGACGATGAGGAGCCTTCGACGCGTGGCGAGACTAGGGCCACCACCTGCTGCTGTGCACCGCCAACAAAGAGCTGAGCATCATTCTGCTGCGGATGCTGAACACTCTCTGCCTCCTGGGAGCTCTCGGCAGCTGCACTGGCTCCCATCGGCGGTATAGCAGCAACGGCAACCGCAGCGGAGCTAGTCGAGGGCATGTAGTCAGTATGCGAAGAAGTTGGCGATGATGAGGCCATTGACTCCAATGTAGCGCTGCCAGTGGTATGCACCTGCTGTTGTGGTGGCACTAGCGCCGTGTTGCCCACAGCTGAGGAGGATGTGCTGCTGCTACTGGTGCTGCTACTTCCGGCAGCTGAAGCTGCTGCCGATGAAGTGGAAGTCGAGGTTGAGGTTGACGAGGTGGTTGCACCCGGCTGCTGACTGGTGGGCAGTATGGCTGCAGTGCGACTGTTCTGCACGGATATGGGTCGAATGCTGGCCAGAGGTGTCTCGCCGCCGCGCCATGGCGTCACCGTTGCCGACTGCTGCACTGTGGCCGAACCAGACATGGGTTTCACATTGGCCGTACGCGGTGATGATTCCGAGATGGTGCCCTTTTCAGCCATTCCAACTGAGCTGGTTGAGGGCTTGGTGGACTGTTGGTTGCCTAGTTGGCGCTGTAGCTGATTGATGCGCATATGTAGGGATTCGTTTTCGCGCTGAAGGCGCGCATTGATGTCCTTATTGCTGGCAATGTGATCCTGAAGCTCCTTTTCGAGACGCTGCACAGTCTCAGCGTAACTTGCTTTGGTGCCGGCGAGCGTTGTCTCCTGATTGGCCAGTGCCGTTTTAGTCTCTGTGAGTTCCTGAAGCAGCTGTTCGATCTTTTGCTTGGACTCGCCGCTCGCCTGTTCCACACTGGCGCGCGCTTTGAGCTCTTCGTGATCCTTTTGCAGCTGCTCGTGCTGTTCTTTGATGCTACGCAAGTTGTTGTTTGACTCGTCCAGTTCGGAGCGAACCTTCTCCAGTTCGGCGACTGTGTCGCTACCACCCAATTGGGCCTGAAGTGCAATACAGGAGTCCTTATAGCGCTTGGCTAGTTTGCGCAGCATTGCCTCTTTGCCATCCTTGTCTATTATGGCCTTATCCTTGGACTCGTTATCTTCTTGCGCCTTAAGTAGTTCCTCCTCCTTCTGTAGCAGCCGATTCTTAAGTTCCATAAGTTCCTGTGTCTGTCGTGCAATGGATTGTTTCAGCGAGATAGATTCCTCAGCCTGTTTTTTGCGTGCGTCATCTACCGACTGCAGATGTCTGTTGAGCGCTGGAATCTCGTTTTCAAGGCGAGATTTCAGTGCAGCTATCTCATCGGTCAGCTTCTTGCTTGCATCCTTCTCGGCTGTAAGCATCTTGGCAAGATTTTCCCGTTCACCCTGCAGGCGCTTAAACTCTTCGGGATTTCTGTTGCTCTTCTCGACCAAAGCATTAGCGCGCTGACGCCACTTGATGGCCTCGGTGCGCAGCGAAGTGTTCTCCATATTGAGTTCTTCGATCTTGGATGTGAGCTCCTTGTTGCCGGACTGAAGTGGGAATAGCTCCTTTTCCACGCTGCTGATACGCTCTGTTAGCTCCGCGACACGTTTTGTCAGCGCATTGCGTTCCTCGCGCAAGATGCGATTGCTGTCAGTGATGGCATTGAGTGTTTCAATTTTACGAAGGACTAATTCGTGTTTAGATGCTGAGACCACATCGGTTTCGCTTCTGGAGCGCTCCTGATTTAGATAACCGTTCAGCTCGTCAACCTTCTTCTGCAGTAGGGTGTGTTCCGAAACAAGACGAGCATTTTCTGCTTTAAGTATGTCCAACTTGGCCGAATACAAATCCTTCTCCTTGCGTAAGAATTTGATAATCTTCAGCAACTGATCATTGTTCTTGATCTCATCCACAGCCATTGAGGTGCTCAGATCCATTGTGGATGTGGCCTCATTTAGCGAATCGTTAATCGATATATTCGGTGCAGTTTTGGTAAGCGCTGCCAACTTGGTTGCCAGCGCCTCGATCTGATCATGCAGACTGGCATTGAGAGCGTTTAGATCAGCGACACGCTTCTCCGACTCCTCCATTTCTTTTTGCAGCGTGATTTGCGTCTCAGCGTTTGCCTTAAGCAGTTCATCGTTGGCCTGTTGGAGGGACTCACGGCCACTCTTCAGTTGGTTGAGTTCATCTTGTACCTGATATAAAATAATTTATAGGTTGGAACACATGTTTTTAAATAGTTGCTTTACTTACCTTCAAGAAGTCAGCCTTGAATTTAGACAATTCCTGGATATCAGCCGAGTGCAATACCATTTCGTTGGCATACTTAACTTCAACCGCATTGAGTGACTCCGCCAGTGTCGAGTTCTCGGCACGCAGCTTAGTAATGGCTTGAGTCGACTCGCTCAGTTTCTCCAATATGGACTGGAACTCCTCCTGAGATTGCGTGAGTTGCTCTACTTGATTGGTAGACTTGCTCTGGTTGGTCACTTTGCTAAGCATCACTTCGGCTTGCAGATTGGTGATACGTGTCTGGAGTTCCGCCTCTGAGCTCTTGAGTTTATTGATCTCGTCCTCGGCCTTGGACACAATATTGGCGTGCATCTCGTGCAGGCGTTTAATTTCGCTCTCAGCCGATTGGGACATCTTGTAGAACTGATCGCCATGCTCCTTTGCCTTTGCCAGTTCCTTTGTGAGGTACTCGATTTCGATTTTAGCCTGTTCAAAGTGCAGTTCGAATTCGCGCGCCTTTTTATTGGCCGCTGTGATTGGATTCTCGTTCTTGGATGGGGTGAGACTCTCCTGCAGTTTCTTGCTTAGATCATTGACCTGAGCAACCTTTGCAGCGAGCTCCTCTCGAACGCCAATCAGTTCCTGATGATACTTTTCGGCCTGCTGGCGCTCCTCCTCCTTCAGCTTGTTGGCTGTTTCAGTTTGACGCTTCAATTCGTTGAAACTTTCGCGATATTTCTTCTCTTCTTCCATGAAGTGGCGACGCTGGGCTGCTAATTCACGGACTGAGTCGTCAAGGCGCTGCTCTAGACGCAGACGTCCCTCTGTCTCCGAGCGCTCTAGATTGGCCTTGATGAACTCCAGGTTATTAAGTAACAGAGCCTGATTCTGATGCTCACGATTGTAGCCATCCTTTTCGGCCTGCAGACGTGCAGTGGTGTCTTTCAGGACACGATTTTCTTGCCGTAGACTGTGCGCCTCTGTTTCGGATGACACTTGTTTACTATGGGCTGTCATCACCTCATCCTTGAGCATGTGAATGGTTTGCTCGTGCTTAATGATAGTCTTCTCGTAGTTTTTAGTGCGTTCCTCGAGTGCCGCAATCTGCTGTTTGTATGTTCCAATGCCCTTTTGCAACAGCTCCATTTGCTCCTTTTGGAATTCGTTGGCATTAAACAGTTTGCAATTGCTTGAGGTGAGTTCGCGTACCTCCTTGCGCATCGAATCGAACTGCTCCTGGACGAGTGCATCATTCTTGCGCTTCTCGCTGGTGTAGTATTCATAGTTCTCCCTAAGCTCTACATATTTCTTGGCCTCAGTTTCAAGCTGTTGCTCTAAGTTGCGTATTTGTCGCTCCAGCTTAGCAACTGCTTCCTGTTGTTCGGTATTCTCATTCTCAACAACATTTGGTTTCTTCGACTGGGAGTCGTCAGTTTGTACGGCAATCTCGTCTATGTCTATGATCTGGCAACCCAATTTCTTTTGTGCCTCGAAGTACAACTTTTTGTAGTGCTCGCACTTGGCCATCAGTGTGGCAATTGTATTGGATTTTTGAGTGAGTTCTTCATCTAATTCAGCAAAACGTTTTGTGGCCTTCTCAATTTTCTCTCCGTAGGCCTTCAGCTGTAGTGCATCGTTTCTCACTTCGTTTTCTTCTAGTGTAGTGGTTAACTCGCGTACCAAAGAAAGCAGTTTCTCATTTTGCGACTGCATTTCGGTAATCGAAGTAAATTGAACCAGTTCACGAGTAATGGCATCATGAGCATTACTAATGACCATATGCGATTGATTGCGATTACGACTTACGCCAATGCGAATAGAATTAACCTCATCGAGTAGCGTACAAACTTGACGGCTTAAATCGGTTTGGGACATTCGCAGCTTTTTGTTTTCTTTGACGTGACGCGTGACATCAAACTGAGTCTGCTCAAGCTCATCTTCTAGCTTTTGAGTCTTTGCCACTAGATCATCGCGTTGCTGCAGAAGTTGATTGTGCGCCTCGTTTAGTTTGACAAAGTCTTCGTCTTGCTTTTTCAACACAGGCGTTCGCTCGTTGATCTCCTCAATAATAGACTTGATCTGTAGTTTGAGCTGTGCATTCTCTCGATTCTTTGACTCCAGCTCTTCTGAATTCTTGGCATACTTTGAGTACAGTTCGGTTAGTGACATATCCGAGCGCATTAGACGACTAGCCACAGCAGCAGTTGGCGCCATTCGGCAAATGGCACTCTCCAGGGTCTGCTCCCTGGCCTCCTTCAGCAGATCATCAGCATGTGCGATTTGTACCTTCAGCGAATCAATTGTTTTGTTCAGCTCATCTATTTCCTCGGCATGTTTTTCCTTGCACTGATTAAATTCAGCCTCAAGCTCTCCATATTGTTCGGTGGTTTCGGTCAACATACGCTTAAGTTCCGTGATGCCCTGAAGCAACTCATTGCGCTCTGAGATATTTTCGGTTTCGGTATTCTTATAAATTGCAACCAGTTTATCCTTGGTGTCAACTTCTTTTTTGAGAGTGTCTACATACTTTTCAGTTGCCGAGTTGTGCTGGAACATTGACTCATTCATGTCCTCGATCTTCTTGTTCAGATCCTCAATGCATTTTGAATACTGGGCATTTTGGCTTTGAATTATCAGCAATTCGTCACATTTCTCCTTGAGACGCACCTCCAAATGCATGGTGTTCATGTTATGGTCACGACGCAGGTTCTGCAGCTCAGCATTTTTTCTATTCAAATCAGTGCTCAGCAACTGAATCTCATTTTGGAGCATGGCACGTTCGCTCTCGAGGCGGCGCTCCTTCAAGTCCAGAGACATCTCCTTGCTCTGTACCTCATCTAATCGAGCTATTGCCTCACACTTGCCGTTGATGGCACTCTTCATCTGCTGCTGATACGTTTGTAAGTCCTGTTTGAGGCGTTCCAGTTCACCATTCTGACGTTCGATCACCTTGAGCAGCGAATCGCGCTCATCCACAAACGAGACCTTCTCCTTGCGCAGCGCGGTCGCAGTCTGATCATAATTTTTGACCGATTCAAGCAGCTGATCACGTTCAGCTGACAACTGATCTAGCTGGGTGCGCAGCTCATTTACATTTTGCTCATAATTGTTGAATTTTACCTGATTATCGAGAACTTGATTTTCCAATTCTTCATTCTTTTGTTGCGTTTCACCTTGAGAGAAAATGAAGAAGAGGAAGAGAAAAGTTTAATAAGACTATGAAAAAGCAATATTGTGTTGAGGAATGTTTGTGTATTTCCATTAGAGGTAGCCTTTTTTACAACTGCACATCGCTGCTGTAACTAAACTCACTGAGACGATGAGCGGCTGCGCGCTGTTTGCAATATTCGTCAAAGAAGCCGTCAATGTAAGCCTTAAGTTTGTGCTGCAAGCCGGTTGGCAGCTGCTGCAGCTCATCCGGCTCAAATATCTTATCCAGCGATTGTGGACCACTGATATCCATATTTGGAATGTTTTTAATTTTTTTTTAATTTGTTCTGTTCACGTTTGCTCAAATTTTATTTTCAGAACAAAAAACAATTTCAACACGAAAATTGCAATAGTTGTCTGCAAGTGTGTACACATAAACAGTGTGTACATATTTGCTGTAGAGCAATACAATTTTGCTTTGTTAAATTTTCATTTTCATGTGCCGGCTTTTCATTTTTGCTCAAGTAGGGAATGTAATTTTATATTATACACTTACTAAGACGGTTTGCAGCAGCTCTTTCCTTGCAGTATTCATCAGAAAATTTTTCAATGTACGATGACAGTTTTTCCTGTATTTGCTCTGGCACAAGCTGCAGCTCGTCTGGCTGCAAAATATTGCTCAACGACTGTGTGCCGCTGAAGTCCATGTTGTTGGTTGTCACTTGTTACAATTGCGTATTAGTTTAAAAGTTTTTTATTATTTCGAAGCAAACTTATACTATTTAATATTTTTTAGAAAAATCAACGCACAGAAAAAACGCTCTTCACCATACCGACTTAGTGATAGAATGAAAAAATAAAATCATTTGCGTCGACGCTAAATTTATCGGCACATCGATAGGTATAAGTGTTGCTTCGAAGCGATATATTTTCAGATAGATTTTACAGCACTGCTTAGGCGCGAATTTCATTTTCAAAATAAAATAGCTTGGAAAAATTTTTAATTATTGCTAGAAAGTTTAAATATTTGCAAATTAATTTAAGATTCATAAGCGGTCATATATAAAGGTTGTAAATAATTGTTTGCCTATGTTAAAACACACTCCTTCGTTTTACATGGACATATTTCAAGTTATTCAAGTGCCAGCAACTGAAACCTACCGCAGCGGTTGCTTTTACAGGCGGGTATTGCACACAGCACACAACGACCTCATCACGCGCGGGCTTACATAACCCAAAACATTGAGCCAGCAAAACCAACAGCAGACAGCAATCAACATCAATGTGTGTGCTGTAGCAGCTTCATTCAACGACAACATCAGAGACAGAGCGACTGTGTCTGGACCAACGTGTGCCGAGCTTCAATCTCTGATAAGAGCCAACTGCACCTACAGCGATACTTTTGCGATCACTGAGGCTTGTACACTGAACAAAATCGCATGGCCAGCAATCAACTGTCTGGCTGTGTGGCCATCTGAATTTCTTACAGTGCAACGGCTGGGCGATCTGCTTATCAATAATTTGTATTTTTTTTCCTCCTCTTGCGTTGCATTTAGGCAGAGATTTGCTGGCGATAGCAAACCTCAAGTGTCACACGCCCACATTTTTGGAGCAGCAGCAGATGAGCCACAACGGGCCATAGGTTGCCGTTGTTGTTGTTGTTGTTGCTGTTGCTGTTGGACCATTAAGCTTAAAACTTGTAACCCACCACCACCGCCGACTGAGGCACGCTTTGATCCTCATGCTCAGTCTCCGACTTTGACTGCAACTTCAACTTGCAACTCCAACTCAAAGGCGGTCGGCACACGCTTGTGTGTTTCAGTGCTGTGTGTGTGTTTCTTTTGTTTCTCTTTGGCTCGTTTCTTTGGTTTGGTTTGGTATGGCTTGGTTGTTTTTGCCCAGTCTGTTCTGTCCTCGGATGGCCTGGGCTGGCCAAAGCCCTCGCTGGCATAAATCGACGGACCCAGCGAGCGCCGGCGGCAATTATCGCGATATGATAAACAAATATTTTTGCATCTAACCCACGTCGCCGACTGAGAAGCAATGTTTCTGGCATTCTGGCGCTTAATTATGAACTCTGTGCTTCGTCTTTATTATTTTTTATATGCCTGTGTGTTTGTGTATATTAATGTTTTACGCGTGGCCAAATGTACTTTTACCTGGTTTTGGGTTGGTTTTGGTAAGTACCTGTGCATTGGCAGTTGATCCGTTGGTTGGGCTTGGCTTTTTTTTTTTTGGCCTCAGTTTGTTGCAATATGCAATTTAGAAGCTTATCGCATTGCGGATACCAATCAGTCGGCATTTTGGCTGCATGCAAAAGTGGGTGGATAAATGAAATAAAAATTAAATATGGCTTTATTTGAATATTAAATATTTTTTGCTTACGCTCATTTTGTAATTGACGTCAGGACAGTGATAAGATGCCCTAAACATAAACAGTTTGATAAGAAATATGTAATTTAAGTCTACATTTGAATGGGAAAGCATTTGTAACCGTTTACTTATTTCTAATATCGATTTTAGTTAGCAAGTTTTCAAAAACAGTATTTCAAAATGTTAAAATTCTATTTAAAAAGATCATAATGATAATTATCTGTTTCTTTACTTGAAAATATATTCTTGCAGCTTTTACAAATATTTATTAGTTTGAGAAATCTTTTGTTGATTGTAGGTTTTTAATTTTTAAAGGCAAAGTTTGTTTTTTAATTTATATTTTGATATTTCATTTCATTTTATAACGAACTTGTAGAAATTTTGAATTTTTATCTTATAACGAAATGATATATATAATAACATTATTAAATTTTACACTCGGTAAGGACTAAATATATGAGTTTATTTATTTTGGATTAACAATTTAAATGACTTTTGTATTAATTTATTTTATATATTATATTTATGTTTTTCCTTATATCATAAACTTGTCTAATAAGTAAATAAAAATATTCATTTACGAATTTAATTGACATATTTAATTTATCTATTAATTATTTAGATAATATTTTATTTATTTAAATTCTGTTTAACAATAAATAAGAAAATCAAATATCAACTGTATAAAAAACGAGATTATTTGATAAGTTAATATACTACTTATTAAAAGTAGTAGCCACAAAGGTTCCGCATATTACAATATTTGCATATGCTCTGACATATACAGGTTTATGTGTATGTGTGTGTGTGTTAGCCATGTATTTGGGGCTGGCACACACACCAACACAACAACTGGCGACTTGGGGGCCTCCACCAATTGAAACAAACCAAATGCAAAGTTGTCTCTCCCACAACACATTAAAAGGCCGAGAACAGGTTTTACTGTCATTGTGTCAGTGTATGCGACAGCTGCTGGAGACGAAGAGCGGAAGGGAGCAGCGTAAAGGGAGGTCAGAGCGGGAGCTTGTTTAGCTCTCTGTTCGAAACAGTTTTTTTTGTTGCTTTTTTTTGTGCTATAGTTAAATACTCGGCGCGAAAGAATATTAATATAAGACTGTTTCATTTTGGATTCAAAAGAAACTTGCCGCACGTTGCCTGTTGAGAACACTTGCCCCAGAATGAGACCTGCGTTCGCGTTCACGTTCACGTTCCGCTTTACTGGGTAGCTCTCCCTCTCTCCCATTCTCTTTGGGGTCGTCGTTGCTGCTCAGCTCAGCTCAGCTTGAAAGCTGCGCAAAAGGTTTTGCTCGTGCGCTTTTTGGCCTTATGCATTCGACTGCGACTCCCGAGAGTCGCCAGATCTCAGTTCAGTTCACAGAGAGACAATTCGAGAGAGAGAAAAGAGAGAAAAGCAGCAGCATTAAGTTTAAGCCAAGTTTCGCCAGTTGTTAGTTGCCAGTTTGGCAGTTGGCTTGTTAGTTAGCTTGCGGTTTGTCATCGGCGTGGTTCATGTGTCTCTCTAGACTTGCAGTGTGTTTTGGCAAAATCTCCCATCCGGCAGCAGCTGCTGCTGCTGTTGCGCGTTGCGCTTATAATCATAAATATCTACATACAACAACAACAACAACAACCAAAGGCGCTGTGTGTGTATCTGTGTGTGTTCGTATCTGTATCTATAGCTGTTTTGGCTGTAATCGAAGTATACTATATAATAGTATTAGTAGGTCCGTTTTATATGCCAATGCGTTGTGTGTTGTACATTTTCCCAAGTGTATTGTAAACTTGTGAGCCAAAAGGCAACAGCAACAAAAGCAACAACAACGGCAGCGACGGCAAATCCGCTCTCGGTTTTGTTTTTGTGAAATGTTGAAGCCCTTGATTTTAAGCACCAGATACGTTCATTAGTCGTCGCAAGACTTTTCGTGATCGTAAACGCGTTTCGCCAACCTCTTGATCTTGGCTAACGTGGGATCGTAACCGATCAGAACCAGCCGCTGTCAACGGTACGAAAAAATCAAATAAACCAGCCAGCAATAACTATAAATAAAGTTATACAATCAAATAAAATATATATATATCCTTAAAAATAAATAAATAGAATGTGTGTGTGTGTGTGTTTGTGAATAATTTATAAAGCAAGGTCTGCTTCCCATATAAAAGTGCCCAAAAGTGTTTAATGAAATATGAAAAAAAGATTTATGAGTTAAGCAAAAAATCATTGCAAAATTACGAGTGCCTTAATGTGGGTTAGGTCTTAAACTAGCACAAATTAAAGTACAACATAAAAAACACACACACCCGCACAACAAATAGACACAAATTCACACATGCCAGTTAAAAGACAACAACAACAACGAATGAGCAAATTTATAGTTGGTTGTTGGTACTCTGGGCAAAATGGTACCACGGCCAGCACGGTCGCTTAGGGAAAAACAAGCTAACGGAATAATGCAACATTAAGCAAAATGCTGCTGGCCCTGCTGAAGCTAAAGAAAAGCACAAGCCACCACCAACAACAACAACAACAACGAGAACCACAACAACAGCAACCTGCAACCATCGTCGTAGTCGTCGTCGGAGTCGTCGGAGTCACCGTTACCAACGAAACGTAGCTGTGTTGCTGTGTACTATAGCCGTATAAAATGGAACCCTCATATGATCACGAACATCCACATCATCTGCTAACAAATTACAAGTAATATTTACATTTTTCCCATGCAAAAAACAACAACAACAACACACAGATATATATATATATATATTTTTTTTTTCTCGCTGTTTAATTATATCCAACCGTAGCGAAGATACATATCTTCCAAGATAATAACCATAATGAAAAATGGAAAAAAAAACCCGGCATTGGTAGTGGTGAAGAAATTCTCTAGATGTTTCGTATATGTCGCTGGCTCTCCCAGATATATATATATATAAGTTAAGCACAAAATATGTCTATGACGAAGGGGGGTGAGGAAGACTTAGTCACACACAGATACCAAACTAGAGATACGAAAACACAACAACAACAGCAACAGCAGCGGGGAGGGAATGTCTAACTATTTACAAATACGAAAGTTAGCTAAGATTTTTTTATGCTTAAAGAAACACACAGACTGAGATCTACATTCATATATATTCATTTATATGTATATAGTGGAAGCACTTGCACTTGTATGCGTGTGTCCGCTTTTGTCGTTTCACTGTGTGCATTCTGTGTGAATAGTATATGTAAATGTAAATAGTCGTAGAATAGTTAGAATAGAATAACCCAACCAACTATAGTTCGTCTCTCTCTCCTCTCTTTAAAAAACTTCAGACTCGGACTCGAAATTGGTCAAGTGGAAAGTAAACCAAGAGCACAACGCGTCTGAACCGCTCCATGTTGGTGGTGGTGGTGGTGCTGGTGCTGGTGCTGGTCACTAAGAAAGTCTGAGAAAACAAAACTCCCAAGAGGGCAAACATAACATAATCATTTATATATAAAAGTTTTAGAGAGGTCACCATGCGGTTACGCTCATTAAAATGATTTAGTTTTCGATCTAAACTCTCTGATATGATGATATTTACATAGGTAAAGATTTAACTAACCAAATCTTACGTAGCATCCGGTTTAGTTCAGTGGATTCATAATTTCGTCTCTAAATTTATGGAATATATTAAAACAAAACCCTTCAAGACTTCTAAGAAAAATGATCGAAATACTTTTGCACAAGTCTGTCACATATTTTGTCACATATTTGAAAATCTTATTGTATTTTTGTGTTTTTTGTTTGTGCATCCAGTGGAAGATGACAAATGCGAATGGTGAAACAGTTTTCGGGTTTTTTGTTTTAATGTTGCTCTATAAATCAATCCACCAAATGGGTAGACACATCAATTTAACCAAACTACAAAACTGGCTAACTTAAGTTTCCATCTTAATTCATTTGCATTGTTTTTGGTTACAAGTCTTATTACATTTTACGAGCTAACGGTTTATATTTGGTGTTGTAGTTTCATTTAATTCGTGGATAAATTTTCTAGAGAATTCAATAACTATTATTTATTTTATTATAACATTTTCATGCTTCTTGCGAACAGATAAATAAATGAGAAGGCGACAAGTTAATTGTAGACTTTACTAATAAGTCAAATAAAACCCCTATATCATTATTTATACGCCAATTAGCGTACAATGTTATTAATCTTCGTTTGAGCAACGTGTTGATATGTTTCAAGATAATAAATTGAATAATTTAATCATGAGCATGCTATTAAACGAAAAAGTATTGCTTTGAAATTTTTTTATTGCTCGAAAATTAAAATTTTATGATAAATTTAAGTTATTTACTTTTAACGGAGGATGTTGAAATTATGATTAAAAATTAAGTTAATAATCAAGAACATGTAGATTGAAAAAAAATACAATTATGAGCTTTGGATTAACGATATCAAAGACACTCACACTATATATATATACTATCAAAAAAATCTGAAGCTTAATCTTCTTAATATTGAACAGATTGTAGCTAAAGCTTATAAGATTTTGAGTAATGTTTTAGTAACGACAGTGAATCTTATACCAATTAGCAGGCAAAAGCGGAAATATTTTATTACACAAGCCTTCTGATATGCAAAATATTCATTCGTTAGGAAAATATTCAGTATTAAAAGTTTAACAATACTTTATTCAGCTATAATTTTGTTTTTTGTATCTATACAGTAAGGAAATATTCAAAAGTAAAGTATTCCCATATAAAAAACTCACCATTATATACTATTATAAGTATTTTATAGTATGTATAATAATATATTGTATTTAATATTTACTTGCACTAACACATACTTTATGCAAGCCAAACTAAGTGGGGGAGTTTTTTATTTTTTTTTTGTTTTTAGTTAGTCGTATGTGCGTGATAAAATCCATTACATTTTAGTACATATTTCTTGGGTCTGTCATTTTTCTTGCTCTTAAAATGGCTTTTGTGTGTGAGAACTGGGTCTTGGCGTTGTTTCTTTGGCGACGGTTGTAAACCTCATTAGCCGAACTCATTCGCAGCAGCAGCAGCAGCAACGTTTTGGCCTCGGGTTTTTTCTGCCTCGTGCATTGGATGATGATGATCGGTTCGGTCGGGCCCTAAAGAGACCCACCAGAGAGGTTTTGCAGCTCCGAATGCTTGGCTTCATTAGTTTAATTATATACACAGTTATATGTGTGTGTGTGTACATATGTGTATATAACCACCCCTCTCTGTCTCTCTATCTCTCTGTCCTTTTGTCTCTGCTCATCGCTCATCCAACAGTCAAGAGATTGCCACAGGTAGTAGCTGCGTTTACCTTTTTCTTGCTGCTGCTGTTGTTGCGTTCATTAAAGCGAACGCGCTAAGATGGCGGTTAGCTGGGCCGGATGCTGAAGCTGTTTATGCTTATTGGTCAACAACAGAGCAGAGCATCTGCATAAACACACACAAACACACACAAACACACTGATAATGCGACACGCACATACTGCTTATGCATATGTATGCGTTGCGACTGCGTCGTTAAGTTATTCCAGTACATCACACCTGGGTCGAAGTCGCCTTGGCACCACAGCAACAGCAACAACAACCACACAGAGCACACAGCACAGCCACACACACACACAATAACATACATAAACAGCCAACACTGAGGTCTTGGCCTGGCCCGTTCCGTTCCATGCCGTCCCTGGGGCCAGACTGGTTTTGTGATGCTGTTGCTGTTGTTGTAGAGGCAACATAAAATGAGTTGGAAACAAATGTATTCGGGTTTTGGGGCGCCTGGCACCACCATCAGCCAATAGACTGCAAATGGAGCAGAGCAGATGCTGCATCTTATGCAGGCCACACCCACTCTGTGGGCACCACAGCAAAAACCAAAATGGCTTTTATTACCACAAGTTTACAAGCGACCAGCAACAACGACAGCAACCAGCTCAATATGGCCGGCAATAATCTGTTGCATTTTAATTAATGCCTTCCGAAAAATGACAAGATCTAGTTAATAAGTTAATTATTTTATGGGATGGTCAAAAATCTATTGAGCAATTTTTTTAAATAGGTTGAAAACTTAAAATTAAAAATTGGAAATTGCAAGATTACCTAAGGGAAATAAGTATAAATATGTGCCATCCTATTTATGGTAAAGCAAAATATTAAATCTGTCAGTTTTTTATGAGCCCTAACAAAATGTAATGCCTAAAATTACCTGGGACTATCTAAGAGCAACTATTTAAACTGTTCAACCACGTTTTCAGGACAATAAATATAGCTAAGATGACGAAAAGAAGCGAGAAAAGTTGTAATTATTATACATATCTTCTTTTTTTTTTGTTATATCGGTAAAGTACTTTGGAGATAGAAATATACATATATATATAACTTGTGATTGATATCAATTATTTTTACTAAATTTAACAATCGACTTTAAGTGAGCCAATAATATTTCATTGAACATATTTACGGATAGCTACAAAACTGCTGGTTAGAACTTGAACTGAAGAAAATAAAAATTCCCATTTTTAAATCATCTAAAAAGAATAAAGTTGCAATGAATACTCATTTAATGTTATTTTAAAACATTCAGAATGCGATTTTTCATCGAATGAGAAATTTAAAAAAATATATATTTCAAAACTTATTTTGACAATGTGTTTTAGATATCTTTAAAAGTTAAGTTAGGGTAAAAAAAAAGTCTTAAGGTTATAAAATTAAGTTGAGGCTGGAAACTAGGTTCTTATGAAATTTTCAATCATTTCTTATTTTTTAGAGTTATGAATAAATTGCAAAATTGTAAAAGTAAGATTATTTTTTTTGAAATATATCTATCTGGGCCTTGTCAATTATTAAATAATGATTATTTTGCAAGGAGGTTAAAAGCAGAAAAGTAGAAATATAAGTAATATGGCCTTTAACTCTTCTGGTTTCACATAACAAACTCGAACTGAAGTTCACACGTGCCAGATATCTGGTCATAATATATGTATGTTTAATTCCGATGTCTAAGAATTTTCTCTAGACTTGAAAGCAAATGCTTTTGTACATATTTGGAGCGTGTGAGTTAAGTACAACAAGTAAATGGTAAGACAGTCTATGTACTGAAATGTAGATTTAAATTTACTTTCGCTAGATTCGTTTGTTGAACAAGTTAAGATAACAACAAAAATGCAGATTTCAAATCAGAGATTTTCTGATAATTCAACTCATAATTAACACAAAATATTAAAAACTTTCGAAGAAAAACGGCGAAAAAATGCCGTCGCCTTTATTTTTCACTGTAAGCAAATCCGAAAGGGGCAGAGAAGAGAATAGAAGAGAAGAGAAGAAAGAAGTTAAACTTAAAAGGCTGTCTTCGCGCAGCGACACATGAATCACAATATGCTAAAGGGCTGACACTCTCTCCCCCAGATCAATGCGGCTTCTGAATGAAGTTTTGTTTGGGGCTTGTTAAGGCCCCAATGCACAAAGTTGCCTACTTTGCGGCAGCCGTGAGTTAGCCAAGTCGGGCCACAGCAGCAACAGCAGCAGCAGCCGCCTTATGTTGCCGGCGCAGTTGAAGCCACCAGCAGAGTAGCCTCGTTGCGGTTGTCGTAAACAAAACGTTGTTGCCACAGTCCACCGAGTCAGTACTTGGACAGCAGACAGCAGACAGTGGACAGTGGACGGTGGACATTGGACAGTGGGGACAGAGGGACAGAGGGACAGGGCATATAAAGGAGGCAACAACGAGTAGGAATACAGACAAACAGACATTGGTGGGACAGAGGACCGCAATGTGGAATATGTGGCATTTTGCAAAGATGTTGACATTTTGCGCGCATAAAAATGCCAACTTACCGGCCACTGTATGTGTCCTATTTTAAAATCAGGGCCATGGCTAAGAGGCTGAGACCAGTGGCTAAGCCAAAGCCAAAGCCAAAAGCCCAATGCCGCTCTGTTTGTCGTGGATCGTGAGCGCGCGCTTAGGATAAAGCAGAACCGAAGCAAAGCAAGACCCAAGTCAGAGACCGAACAGTTGGTCGACAGGCATACAGATCCGGACGGCATAATTTTGTGTGCCTTTGGCAAAGTATTTAGCAGCAGCAGCAGCAGCGGCAGTCGCAACCGAATATCAAAAACGTAACGATGTCACCAGGAACCCTCAATAAATTATCCAACTGAAGCTGTGTAGCTTGTGTTGGCTTTTCGGTGTTTGGGTGCCTTAACTTTTGTGGTAGAGTTTTCGTCGGGCTCTAGGCGCGCTTTTGGCCAAAGAAAGCTAAAACTAGAAACTAGAGCGCCTAGTTGCGCCCAAGGTAGCTTATGGCTGCAGCTAACAATTAGGCCGAGCTCTTGTTGCTTACTCCAAAGTTGGTAAGCAAAAGACCCAAACATACAGACAGAAAGACAGACCGACAGAAAGACGGAGAGTCAGACAGATAGCCAGACTGCCGAGTCAGCCAGCTAAAAGACAATAGACCAAAAGTGTAGTGGGCAGCAATAAATTCAAACGGTAACAAATCGAGAGCTGGAGCCTAAAGAAACGCACAAGCACACAAGCAAAAGCGAGACAGAAGAGTCGTATGTTCAGGGGTTCTCCCTTGAGGGAGCAGAGAAAAGTCTCAGGGCTGAAGCTTTGGTAATATTTAAACTTGTCTCGTTTGGCTGCTGCTGCTGCTGCTGTGGCTGCTTTAGCTGCTCCAGCTTGAATTCCTGGAAGCCGAATTACTTTGAAATGTGTCGATATGTCGCAAGTTTTAAAAGTTATGCATAAAGGGTCGGTCTGGGTGCCCCAAGCTTCTGCTCCAGCTCCAGCGTTCAACTACAGCTTCTTTGCTTACCCTCGGCATCGGTTTCGCGGCAATGCGGCCTCCTTTGATAATACAATAGCTGCACGCGCCCAATTTACATTTATGTCTACTGACATTAAGGAGCGCAACGTTGCAGGGCCAACTTTTGAGCTTGTATACTCTGGTCCAGTTTTCAGCCCTTCGTCGTTCTCTTCGATCCCTTCTTTGTTTATTCTCACTGGTTCGCTCGCTGGTGTCTGATATAAACGCAAATCTTATACCTTTGTTTTCGTTTACCTTTACCTTTTCCTTTGCATTTTGTTGTATTTTGCAAACGTGAAAATTGTCAACGTATTTAGCGGCGATTTTAAATATCATTATAAGACGAACATTGTCGACATTTCTTTTAAGTGTCCCCGTACGTAATTTTAAACGGTAGCTCATAAACACAAGAAGAAACATGTTTAAACGATTTAATCTCTAATTAGGAACTGCACAGCTTTGGCAGTTAACACTTTAAGACACGAGGAGCCTTAAACAGCATTTTGTTTTAGGGGTTAAGCTTTATGATTTTGAACAATTGGCATGAAGTCGTTTTGAAAAAAATCTATTTGGTGTAATTATTGTAAAATTAACAGAAAGTTGTAAAGAAAATAGTCATAATTTTCAGATAGATTGATAAGTGTTTTCCATTGAAAGATTAAATTAAAATAATATCAAATAAATAATCTTGAGTAATGTTCTTATTAAAATAAATAACAAGATAGCCTTTTTATTATGCGGAATCTGCCGAATATTATTCTCAACATTATGACACCCCTTCGGCTCATTAACAGGGTGCTGACCTAGCTATCTATCTAAAACTTGAAAAAGCAGATCTTTTCATATATACTTATCCTTAAATTAAATTAACAATTAAATAAGCTTTATAATACATTCAAAAGACTAATCAGTGAATGCAAAAAAAACAGCTTTCGTCGTTAAATTGATTTAGTAAATTTGTAGAATATATCTGTGGAGTTTTTCTAATTTCATTCTGCAGATTCGACACCAAACTTAGTTTTCTTGATATCTCTCTATTCATTTTAGTGCTAAGAAATATCCACACGTATCCCGAACACCGGAATATAGCCACTCAACCGTTGGCAGCGATTATCCGGAACATGTTGGCTACTTGGCATCGGATGGACGATTGCTGCACGAAAGTCCCAGCGATGGCATCTACCATGTGAGACAGGGTAGTGAGCACTCCTCACCCAGTCTCCACTCACCAGCCATACAGAGCGCCGGCTACGAGAATGAGCACTCGATGAACGAAGCGACGCTCTCGGTGCACAGTCACAGCCACTCACCGATGGTGTCCAGTGCGTATAGTGTGGGCGGAGGCAGTACCTCATTGATCAGCAGCAATATACCGCTATTGGGTGGCGGAGGAGGAGGCGGCACATCCATGCTAAATAAGTTTTTATCACATCCTCATGCAAGTATGATTGTTGGTGGACCAGTGGATGAGTGTGGAGTGGGTGGAGCATCACATTCACCCATTGAGCCGGCGTCAATGTGGAGCTATGACTACAAAGGTGACATATGTGCACCAAATTGTGGCTACCTGGACCGGCACAAGGCCATGCCCAGCGATTTGAAGTACAGACCGGGCGGAAATCAGTCAAAAAGTGCCAAAGAGTCGCGCATACGCCGGCCAATGAATGCGTTCATGGTGTGGGCCAAGATCGAGCGCAAGAAACTGGCCGACGAGAATCCCGACCTGCATAATGCCGATCTAAGCAAGATGTTGGGTAAGCGAGAGACTTGATTAAGCTTAAATATAGGTCTAGTCTTAAGTAAAACTTCCTATTTTGCAGGAAAAAAGTGGCGTTCGCTGACACCACAGGATCGGCGTCCCTATGTAGAGGAAGCGGAACGTTTACGGGTCATACACATGACAGAGCATCCCAACTACAAGTATCGACCCCGCAGACGAAAGCAATCCAAACTGCGTACCGTTTCACAGCCGGGCAAAGAGCCGTCGGGTGAGACAACGTCCCAAACAGTTGCAGCAATGGCAGCTTCGAAGACAACACCCAAGTTGTCAACGCCGCCATTGTCTGCAACAGCAACTAGCGGCAGTTATAACACGCCCACCGACGACAGCCGCAACTCGACGCCACACACTGTGAGTGGTTTGTACGAGCAGCCGTTGAAGCCGAGCTTCTCGCCAAGTTCCGTGGACTGTTTTAGTAATGCGGATAGCACGGAACAGGTTGAGAGCTTGGCTGCTTCGCCGAGCGCCACAAATCCCAGTTACGACAACTCCCTGCTGCTCAAGAAGCTAACGAAGCCAACGGCGGCACAAAGTCGCGCCAGCAAGCAGCGCAGCGAGAAGCTTGCCAAGGCCGAGGAGAAGTCTAAGGCACAGCAGCAGCAACAACAACAGCAACAGCAGCAACAGACGAGTCTTTATGCCACTTATCCGCTGGCTAGTTCAGTAGCCGTTGTTGCCGCACGTGGCATGTATGTGACGTGCAACAATCGTGGCCTGCTGGATCATGGACACTCTGTCAAAGGCACCTTTTATCCGCCAGTGTCCAGTGCCAATGATGATGATGCCAGCAGCACAATGCGTGTCAGCAACTCCCTGCAACAGCAACAACAACAACAACAGCATCAGCAACAACAACAACAGCAGCAGCAGTTGTGCAACAGCAGCGCCACCATGTCGACATCGACAGTGACCTCTAGTGCATCCGGCCCCACTGATCTAAACAGTTATACAGTGGCCATGGCCGAGAGCAACTGCAGCAATGATTATCTATCCAATGCGTATGGGATGCAATATGAGGATTTTCTGCGCTATCAGAGCAATGAGCAGCTGGACTATGATCAGCTCAAGGAGACAACGGATAATAATGGCACACCGAAGTGCTCGAAGTATCCGGACACGAATCAGAACTATGATGATTACGAGGCGGAGGCCTATAACAATGCCATGTTGCTAACGGCAGCGCCACCAGCACCACCAACGGGCACCAGCTATTACACCCAGTTACCCTACTCCGCTTTTCCACTGCAGCTAGCCGTGCCGTTCCAGCAGACAGGTGCGTCATCCGCTGCCTATGGACAGCCCATGCAGAGCAGCTACCTCCACTACGGTAACTACTATGAGGCCGCCAATGGAGCGGGTGCACAATTGCTGCCACAGCAAACGGCACCACCACTGCCAGCAGCACCTCCAACAGCAGAGACGGAAGCCGCCATGCAACAGCATCATCATACTCTTGCGCATTCCCATTCCCATCCGCATCCCCATCCACATGCCCATTCTCATCCACATCACCATCATCATCATCATCATTTTGCAGCTAATGGTGCATTGGCAGCGGCCAACACCACACCCGGCATGGTGGGCGTGGGCGTTGGAGAGATGCTCTTCGAGCAACAGCATCAACAGCAGCAACAGCGCAAGGATGATGAGATTAGCAACATTTTGGCGGGTGTGCGCAAAACCTGCTACAGCAATTAATGATGGGATTTTATAGTTGGCCACATTGCGTATCTATTTTGAAATTTGTTATATTTGAAAATGTAGTAGAGTTTAGCGCTTGGTTTTAGGTACGCATAAGTATTGATCCTACCCAGCTCCTCAATCTGCTCCTCCTTCATAAATTGTACTATATATATAGAGTTCTTTATTATTATTATTTTGTATGTATATCGAATATGAAATATGTTAAATTTAAGCTAGCTTGCATTGAAATAAAATTGAAATTCGCGATGAATTTTTAAAAGGCTGTATTCATTTTAAATCAAGTGTTTGAAAGCTGTGTGGAACGTAAGTTTGACAGTTGCAACCATATGACACCTGACACTGTCCAACCAATACACAGCATCTGCCATCTGGCGACTGCGCAGTGTTTCATACTATGAGATTGTAGATGGAAAAAAAAGAAGAAAAGAAATTTTCTTTTCTTGCTGCTGTGCTGTGCTGTGCTGTGAAAGGGCTGAAGGATTTCTCTTTAAAACGTTACATAAATTTCAATAATTCAATTTCTACAATTCCTAAATAAATTCTAAAGAAATGCAGCTGTTGAGAGGCTACAATTCAAGTTCCAGTTAAGCTAAGTGAGCGAAAAATAAAAAAAATGTGTAAAGTTTTGATGAAAGCATTCGCATAGAGCGCCATTTATGTGCGCTGCACAAGAAAAATTGTTAAACGAAAAATTATCACAAAAATATCGAACGAAAATTAAGTTTTTAAGTTAAACATAGTTAGTAATGTTGCTTAATTTTAGTTGGTCAATGTGAATAATTCGAAATCAACAGCCGTAATTCGAGATAACATTTCAACATTCAGCAAAATCGATAAGCTTCAGCATTCGTACGATTTGCACTACAACTTGATAGATAAAAGGGGCCGCCGTCATCCACCCACCACCACCACCAACATCAAACACCATTTGCATCAACCACCCAACCACCCACCTGAAAAGAGAGCTCTCTCGTAGTAATCGTCAACAACAATAGCAGCAACAACATGTCATTCATAACGAAATTGAAAGCAGTCCCATTGCCACCATTGAGGAACATACTCAATGTGGCCGTGCAAACGGCCAGACAGACAATTCCAGAACGCAAGGATTATCAACAGCCACCAGGCACAAGTGGCACAGGCAATCCGCAGCAGAACTTTGCACAGGGTCAAGGTCACGGCATGTTTCCACCTGCAGGTGATGCTGCTGGCGATGGCAGCGAACCGCCCACAGAGATGAACTCGAATCCCTTTCGAAATGCTGGCAGCTGGTCCAATGAGGAACCTGCTGAGGGTGAATATCAGAGCACATCATTTGTGGGCAACGAATACGATGGCAGATATCAGCAAACCGATGGATTCAGGTATGTTAAACATTAACATCCATCCAAAGATGCAGTTGTTCATTGATTGTTTTTTTTTTTTTGGTTTTTAGGCAAAGCAGCATCGCCTCGGAGGGTAGCTCGTTTGTGTGCGAGGGTGAAGGTGGCGGCGGCTCCAAAATCGACGAGTTCCAGGCTGCCTGGAACGTGACAAATGCGATTCAGGGCATGTTCATCGTATCGCTGCCATTTGCGGTCTTGCACGGCGGATATTGGGCTATCATTGCCATGGTGGGCATTGCCCACATTTGCTGCTATACGGGTAAGGTGCTGGTGCAGTGCCTCTACGAACCAGATCCGGCCACAGGTCAGATGGTGCGCGTACGTGACAGTTATGTGGCTATTGCCAAAGTGTGTTTCGGTCCCAAGTTGGGTGCTCGGGCCGTCAGCATTGCCCAGCTGATTGAGTTATTGATGACATGCATCCTATATGTTGTCGTCTGCGGAGATCTGTTGGCAGGCACCTATCCGCAAGGATCGTTCGATTCGCGCTCTTGGATGTTGTTCATTGGCATCTTTTTGCTGCCCATGGGCTTCCTCAAGTCACTGAAAATGGTGTCCACGCTATCCTTCTGGTGCACCATGTCACACATTGTAATAAATGCGGTGATATTGGGATATTGTCTGCTTCAGATAGGCGACTGGGGCTGGTCCAAAGTACGCTGGAGCATTGACATGGAGAACTTTCCCATTTCGCTGGGCGTCATTGTCTTCTCGTACACCTCACAGATATTTCTGCCCACTCTCGAGGGTAATATGATAGATCGTTCCAAGTTTGATTGGATGTTGGACTGGTCCCACATAGCTGCTGCTGCATTTAAGGCGGGCTTTGGTTACATCTGCTTCCTTACCTTCCAGAACGATACGCAGCAGGTGATAACCAATAATTTGCATTCGCAGGGATTTAAGGGCATGGTCAACTTCTTCCTGGTCATTAAGGCCATTCTTAGCTATCCATTGCCATACTACGCTGCCTGCGAGCTACTGGAACGTAATTTCTTTCGTGGCCCGCCAAAAACCAAATTTCCGACCATCTGGAATCTTGATGGTGAGCTTAAAGTCTGGGGATTGGGCTTCCGCGTGGGTGTTATCGTATCTACAGTTCTTATGGCAATATTCATACCCCACTTTTCGATACTGATGGGCTTTATTGGCAGCTTTACGGGTACCATGTTGAGCTTTATTTGGCCCTGTTACTTCCACATCAAAATGAAGGGTCATCTGCTCGATCAAAAAGAAATGGCCAAAGACTACTTCATCATAGCTCTAGGTGTGCTCTTCGGCGTTATTGGCATCTATGATTCTGGCAATGCCCTTATCAATGCATTCGAGATCGGTCTTCCATTTTAAACTGTATTAGTTCCATTGTTACGAAACTATATTTAGATTAATTAATGAAAGCTCTAATCAAACTGGGTAAAACAAATACCTTCATATAAATATATTTGTTGGGTTTTATGGTCTGCGTTTTTGGCAAAACACCACAAGTCTTCCAAACTATATAGTTAATATATTGTATTATATGCCAAAAATGTAGGCTATGACGACGATGATGATGATAAGAAAGAAAACGATACAATAAACTTAGTCTATAAGAAATGAAACGCAAGTCTTCCAAAACAAGCGAAACAAATGTCTTCCAAACATGAAATATGAAACTCCTAAGCTAATTTAAGTAATGAGTATTTAAAGAGATTATTGATATTTATTGTATGAACGCATATTATATATATACATATACTATATAGAGGGAAAAATTCAAAAAACAAAAAATGAAAACAATAAACCATTATACAATTTGAGATGTATGTAAATCTATTAAAAAATAGATAGAACTCATTGATTATTTATATACCATGCATATAATATTTATACATAAAGTTGAAAACGTTTTTTTAAACGATATTAATTATACAGTTGATGTACTTATACAAACGATAATAGCCTTTAAAAACGACACTAGCATCTTTTAAAAATTCTCAATAAAAACCATCATCTCACGTTGAAGTGACCCTCGTTTATTTTAAGAAAATCAAAACGATATATATATCTTTTTGTTTTTGAAAATGATATGCCTTTATTTGTTAATCTTATAGATTAATTTTTGTTTTGTTTTGGTAAGTGGATATTGTATACAAATATTGTCATGGAATTTTAGGCACTATGTGATATAATATGAAGACAAGACACGACAAAGGAAACGTTCAAACGATTCCAAATGTTACTTAGTTAGAGGTTTTATAAAATTTATGATCGTGTGTACTTCTGGTATGTTGGAATGCACCTTGTTTTATCTTATGCACAGCACAGGTTGTTGCTGGGGCAGTTGTATATTCGCTCTTATAAAGACTGGAGCCGGTAAACTTTTCATTTCCCAGACTGATCGACGATTGATTGCCGCGACGTGCGGTCACAATACGTTCACTCTGACCATGAACGTTGTATGGGGATGACGAGGAGGAAGAGGAGAAGTTGATGCCGCTGGACAGATGCTGGCTACCACTTCCACGATGCCGAGTCATATGACGCTCGCTATGAGATTGGGATTGGGATGGAAAATCAATGCCGCCTGATCCATAGGTGCGTGTAACTGTTGACCTGTCTAGGTTCGATCTATTGGCATTAGAGCTGTCAGCGCCGCCCGAAACAATTCGTGACATGGATGATGTAGATGTCGAGGTTTTCACTTGATGTTCCCTATTGTCTTTGTGGATGCTGCAACTGCGACGCTCCGTGGAGTAGCCTGTGCCAAAATCCGATTCTTTATTTTGACGATGAATGCTACTGTAGCTCTGGCGATCATTTGAATGGGCGTTGGTGCTCGATGGCTGCTCGTGTAAGTTGAGAATACTCTTGCGCTGCATCTTGCCGGTTGATGTTAGACTACTGTTTATGGCATTCGAGTCGCTCGAAACGTTCTTGCGATGGAATATGGTGTTGGACACATCAGCTTCTAACGAAAATTCACTCTTCCTGTGATGGAAATGCTTTGAGGAGCTCATATGGGAAGTTGAACTGCCTGTCACGTTATTCGTCTGAACTGAGTTTCCAGCAACAACACGAGATGTTGAGCTGCCGCCGATAATGTTGTCCTGTTCACTTAACACCCGAGATGTAGATCTGCCGTTGGTTACATTGTCGGTCACTGAACGACCACCGACCACCTGAGATGTTGAGTCACCATTTACCTTTCTGGTTACTGTACTGCTGGAGACGATGTGTGATGTTGAGCCATCCGATCCCGTAACATTGTTAGTTACTGTGCCATTTTGATTTCTATTGGTTGTAGTGGAGGTCAGGAGAGCACTGCTATCAGCTGTTGATCCCTTAATCTGCTCGATATTCATTCGAGTATTTACGAGAACATTGCGATTTCTTTGCATAGATGTTGATTCTTTGTGTATGTTTTGAGTGTTTTCGATGTTGGTTGTAGTCGTATTTCTGGAAACATTTTCAATTACATTTATTTTAGCTGGTCGCTTAACGTATTCTGTTTCCGGTTCTTTTTTAGCCCGACCACCAACAACAGTGGTAACCTTTTTCGTCGAAACAATTATCAAGCCATCGACCGGTTTTTGACTATCAGAATCCACTTGTTTAATTGCATCCTTGCCCGAAACAAAGTTCATCTGATTAGTTGTTTTTAGAATTGATGTATCGGTTCCCAAACTGATGGACGAGGTGTTATGCTTGTATTTTTGTGTACGCTGTACTTTGTCGACGGCTGTTGTCGTTGTCTTATAATCATCTTTTCTAGTTACTTTCATGGATCC
This sequence comes from Scaptomyza tumidula, assembly GCA_035044465.1. Taxonomy (NCBI): domain Eukaryota; kingdom Metazoa; phylum Arthropoda; class Insecta; order Diptera; family Drosophilidae; genus Scaptomyza; species Scaptomyza tumidula. The sequence goes on along the minus strand of JAWNNW010000444.1, from coordinate 13,775,100 downwards.
TTCGAGCTTCAAATTATCTACCGGCCGCTTTGCTGGTTCTCTTCTAGCGTTCTCTATTATTGTTGTGCTGTCCGTTTCAGTTCTATCGGTTCTCTTGTAAAATTCGCCCTCCGGCTTTAGATTGTCGACGGGTTTCTTTTGGACTGGACGTTCCGCTGGCTTAAATGTAGATTTTTCAGGAGCATAGAAGGGTCCTTCTGTCTTTAAATTATCGCTTGGCTTAACTTGATCGGGTCTTTTGACATGATGGTATTCTTCTTTTCTAGTAAATGTCATTGAGCCCTCGCTTTTTAAGTTGTCTTTCCTTATGACAGTCTTAACCTTTTCTGCTGCTTTAAATGATTCCTTCTCGGGAATATACATTTGACCTTCAGGTTTCAAATTGTCAGCGTGTTTCTTTTGCTCAGGCCGATCTGCTGGTTGGAATTTTGGTTTTTCTGGAGTATACATTACACCTTCCAGAGGTTTTAAATTATCTTGAGGCTTCTTCTGCTTGGGTCTTTCAACAGACTTATATCCAGGTTTCTCAGGAGCGTAGAACTCACCCTCAGGTTTTAAATTATCTTCTGGCCTAACCTGAGAAGGACGCTCACCAGGGCGGAACTTTGGTTTGTCTGGGCTATAAAATTCACCTTCAGGTTTAAGATTATCTATTGGTCTAACCTGGTCAGGGCGAACAACATATTGATATTCCTTCTTCTCTACAAAAGTCATTTCACCTTCGGTACGCAAATTATCCTTTCTGATGATTCTTTCGTTTTTTTCTGCTGGCCGGTATGCTTGCTTTTCAGGTGCAACAAATTCTCCTTCTGGTTTCAGATTGTCCACCGGTTTCTTCTGAACTGGACGCTCAGCAGGTCTGAACCCTGGTTTATCTGGAGCATAGAATTCTCCTTCGGGTCTCAAGTTATCTTCCGGCCTGACTTGAGATGGACGTTCACCTGGTTGATACTTCTGTTTATCGGGGCTGTAGAATTTACCTTCAGGCTTAAGATTATCCAGTGGCCTAACCTGGTCTGGGCGAACAACATATTGGTACTCCTCCTTCTCTATGAACGTCATTTCACCTTCGGTACGCAAGTTATCTTTTCTGATGATCCTTTCGTTTTTCTCTGCTGGTCGGTAAACCTGCTTTTCAGGCGCAACAAACTCTCCTTCTGGTTTTAGATTGTCCACCGGTTTCTTTTGAACGGGACGCTCTGCCGGTCTGAACCCTGGTTTTTCTGGAGCATAGAATTCGCCTTCGGGTCTCAAGTTATCTTCTGGTCTGACTTGAGATGGACGTTCACCTGGTTGATACTTCTGTTTATCGGGGCTGTAGAATTTACCTTCAGGCTTAAGATTATCCAGTGGCCTAACCTGGTCTGGGCGAACAACATATTGGTACTCCTCCTTCTCTATGAACGTCATTTCACCTTCGGTACGCAAGTTATCTTTTCTGATGATCCTTTCGTTTTTCTCTGCTGGTCGGTAAACCTGCTTTTCAGGCGCAACAAACTCTCCTTCTGGTTTTAGATTGTCCACCGGTTTCTTTTGAACGGGACGCTCTGCAGGTCTGAACCCTGGTTTTTCTGGAGCATAGAATTCTCCTTCGGGTCTCAAGTTATCTTCTGGCCTGACTTGAGATGGACGTTCACCTGGTTGATACTTCGGCTTTTCAGGACTATAGAAGTCTCCTTCCGGACGCAAGTTATCTTCTGGTTTCTTTTGAACTGGACGCTCTGCAGGTCTGAACCCTGGTTTATCTGGCGCGTAGAATTCTCCTTCGGGTCTCAAGTTATCTTCCGGTCTGACTTGAGATGGACGTTCACCTGGTTGATACTTCTGTTTATCGGGGCTGTAGAATTTACCTTCAGGCTTAAGATTATGCAGTGGCCTAACCTGGTCTGGGCGAACAACATATCGGTACTCCTCCTTCTCTATGAACGTCATTTCACCTTCGGTACGCAAGTTATCTTTTCTGATGATCCTTTCGTTTTTCTCTGCTGGTCGGTAAACCTGCTTTTCAGGCGCAACAAACTCTCCTTCTGGTTTTAGATTGTCCACCGGTTTCTTTTGAACTGGACGCTCTGCAGGTCTGAACCCTGGCTTTTCTGGAGTGTAGAATTCACCTTCGGGTCTCAAGTTATCTTCTGGCCTGACTTGAGATGGACGTTCACCTGGTTGATACTTTGGCTTTTCAGGACTATAGAAATCTCCTTCCGGACGCAAGTTATCTTCTGGTTTCTTTTGAACTGGACGCTCTGCAGGTCTGAACCCTGGCTTATCTGGTGCGTAGAATTCGCCTTCGGGTCTCAAGTTATCTTCCGGTCTGACTTGAGATGGACGTTCACCTGGTTGATACTTCGGCTTTTCAGGACTATAGAAGTCTCCTTCCGGACGCAAGTTGTCTTCTGGTTTCTTTTGGACCGGTCGCTCTGCAGGTCTGAACGCTGGTTTATCTGGTGCGTAAAATTCTCCTTCGGGTCTCAAGTTATCTTCTGGCCTGACTTGAGATGGACGTTCACCTGGTTGATACTTCTGTTTATCGGGGCTGTAGAATTTACCTTCAGGCTTAAGATTATCCAGTGGCTTAACCTGGTCTGGGCGAACAACATATTGATACTCCTCCTTCTCAATGAACGTCATTTCACCTTCGCTACGCAAGTTATCTTTTCTGATGATCCTTTCGTTTTTCTCTGCTGGTCGGAAAACCTGTTTTTCAGGCGCAATAAACTCTCCTTCTGGTTTAAGATTGTCCACCGGTTTCTTCTGAACTGGACGCTCTGCAGGTCTGAACCCTGGTTTTTCTGGAGTGTAGAATTCGCCTTCGGGTCTCAAGTTATCTTCCGGTCTGACTTGAGATGGACGTTCACCTGGTTGATACTTCGGCTTTTCGGGACTATAGAAGTCTCCTTCCGGACGTAAGTTATCTTCTGGTTTCTTCTGAACTGGACGCTCTGCAGGTCTGAACCCTGGTTTTTCTGGAGCGTAGAATTCTCCTTCGGGTCTCAAGTTATCTTCCGGTCTGACTTGAGATGGACGTTCACCTGGTTGATACTTAAGTTTTTCGGGGCTGTAGAATTTACCTTCAGGCTTAAGATTATCCAGTGGCTTAACCTGGTCTGGGCGAACAACGTATTGGTACTCCTCCTTCTCTATGAACGTCATTTCACCTTCCGTACGCAAGTTATCTTTTCTGATGATCCTTTCGTTTTTCTCTGCTGGTCGGTAAACCTGTTTTTCAGGCGCAATAAACTCTCCTTCTGGTTTAAGATTGTCTACCGGTTTCTTTTGAACGGGACGCTCTGCCGGTGTGAACCCTGTTTTTTCTGGGGTGTAGAATTCACCTTCCGGTCTTAAGTTATCTTCCGGCCTGACTTGAGATGGACGTTCACCTGGTTGATACTTCTGTTTATCGGGGCTGTAGAATTTACCTTCCGGCTTAAGATTATCCAGTGGCTTAACCTGGTCTGGGCGTACAACATATTGGTACTCCTCCTTCTCTATGAACGTCATTTCACCTTCCGTACGCAAGTTATCTTTTCTGATGATCCTTTCGTTTTTCTCTGCTGGTCGGTAAACCTGTTTTTCAGGCGCAACAAACTCTCCTTCTGGTTTCAGATTGTCCACCGGTTTCTTCTGAACTGGACGCTCTGCCGGTCTGAATCCTGGTTTTTCTGGAGCATAGAATTCGCCTTCGGGTCTCAAGTTATCTTCCGGTCTGACTTGAGATGGACGTTCACCTGGTTGATATTTTGGCTTTTCGGGACTGTAGAAGTCTCCTTCCGGACGCAAGTTATCTTCTGGTTTCTTTTGAACTGGACGCTCTGCCGGTCTGAACCCTGGTTTTTCTGGAGCGTAGAATTCTCCTTCGGGTCTCAAGTTATCTTCCGGTCTGATTTGAGATGGACGTTCACCTGGTTGATACTTCGGCTTTTCGGGACTATAGAAGTCTCCTTCCGGACGCAAGTTATCTTCAGGTTTCTTTTGAACTGGACGCTCTGCAGGTCTGAACCCAGGTTTTTCTGGAGTGTAGAATTCACCTTCGGGTCTCAAGTTATCTTCCGGCCTGACTTGAGATGGACGTTCACCTGGTTGATACTTCTGTTTATCGGGGCTGTAGAATTTACCTTCAGGCTTAAGATTATCCAGTGGCTTAACCTGGTCTGGGCGAACAACATATTGATACTCCTCCTTCTCTATGAACGTCATTTCACCTTCAGTACGCAAGTTATCTTTTCTGATGATCCTTTCGTTTTTCTCTGCTGGTCGGTAAACCTGTTTTTCAGGCGCAACAAAATCTCCTTCTGGTTTAAGATTGTCCACCGGTTTCTTTTGAACGGGTCGCTCTGCCGGTCTGAACCCTGGTTTTTCTGGAGTGTAGAATTCACCTTCGGGTCTCAAGTTATCTTCCGGCCTGACTTGAGATGGACGTTCACCTGGTTGATATTTTGGCTTTTCGGGACTATAGAAGTCTCCTTCCGGACGCAAGTTATCTTCTGGTTTCTTTTGAACTGGACGCTCTGCAGGTGTGAACCCTGGTTTTTCTGGAGCGTAGAATTCTCCTTCGGGTCTCAAGTTATCTTCCGGTCTGATTTGAGATGGACGTTCACCTGGTTGATACTTCGGCTTTTCGGGACTATAGAAGTCTCCTTCCGGACGCAAGTTATCTTCTGGTTTCTTTTGAACTGGACGCTCTGCAGGTCTGAACCCAGGCTTTTCTGGAGTGTAGAATTCACCTTCGGGTCTCAAGTTATCTTCCGGCCTGACTTGAGATGGACGTTCACCTGGTTGATACTTCTGTTTATCGGGGCTGTAGAATTTACCTTCAGGCTTAAGATTATCCAGTGGCCTAACCTGGTCTGGGCGAACAACATATTGGTACTCCTCCTTCTCTGTGAATGTCATTTCACCTTCGGTACGCAAGTTATCTTTTCTGATGATCCTTTCGTTTTTCTCTGCTGGTCGGTAAACCTGTTTTTCAGGCGCAACAAACTCTCCTTCTGGTTTTAGATTGTCCACCGGTTTCTTTTGAACGGGTCGCTCTGCCGGTCTGAAACCTGGCTTTTCTGGAGTGTAGAATTCACCTTCGGGTCGCAAGTTATCTTCCGGCCTGACTTGAGATGGACGTTCACCTGGTTGATATTTTGGCTTTTCGGGACTATAGAAGTCTCCTTCCGGACGCAAGTTATCTTCTGGTTTCTTTTGAACTGGACGCTCTGCAGGTGTGAACCCTGGTTTTTCTGGAGCGTAGAATTCACCTTCGGGTCTCAAGTTATCTTCCGGTCTGATTTGAGATGGACGTTCACCTGGTTGATACTTCGGCTTTTCGGGACTATAGAAGTCTCCTTCCGGACGCAAGTTATCTTCTGGTTTCTTTTGAACTGGACGCTCTGCAGGTCTGAACCCAGGCTTTTCTGGAGTGTAGAATTCACCTTCGGGTCTCAAGTTATCTTCCGGCCTGACTTGAGATGGACGTTCACCTGGTTGATACTTCTGTTTATCGGGGCTGTAGAATTTACCTTCAGGCTTAAGATTATCCAGTGGCTTAACCTGGTCTGGGCGAACAACATATTGGTACTCCTCCTTCTCTGTGAATGTCATTTCACCTTCGGTACGCAAGTTATCTTTTCTGATGATCCTTTCGTTTTTCTCTGCTGGTCGGTAAACCTGTTTTTCAGGCGCAACAAACTCTCCTTCTGGTTTAAGATTGTCCACCGGTTTCTTTTGAACGGGACGCTCTGCCGGTCGGAACCCTGGTTTTTCTGGAGTGTAGAATTCACCTTCGGGTCTCAAGTTATCTTCCGGTCTGACTTGAGATGGACGTTCACCTGGTTGATATTTTGGCTTTTCGGGACTGTAGAAGTCTCCTTCCGGACGCAAGTTATCTTCTGGTTTCTTTTGAACTGGACGTTCTGCAGGTCGGAACCCTGGTTTTTCTGGAGTGTAGAATTCACCTTCAGGTCTCAAGTTATCTTCCGGCCTGACTTGAGATGGACGTTCACCTGGTTGATACTTCTGTTTATCGGGGCTGTAGAATTTACCTTCAGGCTTAAGATTATCTAGTGGCCTAACCTGGTCTGGGCGAACAACATATTGGTACTCCTCCTTCTCTATGAACGTCATTTCACCTTCGGTACGCAAGTTATCTTTTCTGATGATCCTTTCGTTTTTCTCTGCTGGTCGGTAAACCTGCTTTTCAGGCGCAACAAACTCTCCTTCTGGTTTTAGATTGTCCACCGGTTTCTTTTGAACGGGACGATCTGCCGGTCTGAACCCTGGTTTTTCTGGAGCATAGAATTCGCCTTCGGGTCTCAAGTTATCTTCTGGTCTGACTTGAGATGGACGTTCACCTGGTTGATACTTCTGTTTATCGGGGCTGTAGAATTTACCTTCAGGCTTAAGATTATCCAGTGGCCTAACCTGGTCTGGGCGAACAACATATTGGTACTCCTCCTTCTCTATGAACGTCATTTCACCTTCAGTACGCAAGTTATCTTTTCTGATGATCCTTTCGTTTTTCTCTGCTGGTCGGTAAACCTGTTTTTCAGGCGTAACAAACTCTCCTTCTGGTTTTAGATTGTCCACCGGTTTCTTTTGAACGGGACGCTCTGCCGGTCTGAACCCTGGTTTTTCTGGAGCATAGAATTCGCCTTCGGGTCTCAAGTTATCTTCTGGTCTGACTTGAGATGGACGTTCACCTGGTTGATACTTCTGTTTATCGGGGCTGTAGAATTTACCTTCAGGCTTAAGATTATCCAGTGGCCTAACCTGGTCTGGGCGAACAACATATTGGTACTCCTCCTTCTCTATGAACGTCATTTCACCTTCGGTACGCAAGTTATCTTTTCTGATGATCCTTTCGTTTTTCTCTGCTGGTCGGTAAACCTGCTTTTCAGGCGCAACAAACTCTCCTTCTGGTTTTAGATTGTCCACCGGTTTCTTTTGAACGGGACGCTCTGCCGGTCTGAACCCTGGTTTTTCTGGAGCATAGAATTCTCCTTCGGGTCTCAAGTTATCTTCTGGCCTGACTTGAGATGGACGTTCACCTGGTTGATACTTCGGCTTTTCAGGACTATAGAAGTCTCCTTCCGGACGCAAGTTATCTTCTGGTTTCTTTTGAACTGGACGCTCTGCAGGTCTGAACCCTGGTTTATCTGGTGCGTAGAATTCTCCTTCGGGTCTCAAGTTATCTTCCGGCCTGACTTGAGATGGACGTTCACCTGGTTGATACTTCTGTTTATCGGGGCTGTAGAATTTACCTTCAGGCTTAAGATTATCCAGTGGCCTAACCTGGTCTGGGCGAACAACATATTGGTACTCCTCCTTCTCTATGAACGTCATTTCACCTTCGGTACGCAAGTTATCTTTTCTGATGATCCTTTCGTTTTTCTCTGCTGGTCGGTAAACCTGTTTTTCAGGCGCAACAAACTCTCCTTCTGGTTTAAGATTGTCCACCGGTTTCTTCTGAACTGGACGCTCTGCCGGTCGGAACCCTGGCTTATCTGGTGCGTAGAATTCGCCTTCGGGGCGCAAGTTATCTTCTGGTCTGACTTGAGATGGACGTTCACCTGGTTGATACTTCGGTTTTTCGGGACTATAGAAGTCTCCTTCCGGACGCAAGTTATCTTCTGGTTTTTTTTGGACCGGACGTTCTGCTGGTCTGAACCCTGGCTTATCTGGTGCATAGAATTCGCCTTCGGGGCGCAAGTTATCTTCCGGTCTGACTTGAGATGGACGTTCACCTGGTTGATACTTCGGCTTTTCGGGACTATAGAAGTCTCCTTCCGGACGCAAGTTATCTTCTGGTTTATTTTGAACCGGACGCTCTGCTGGTCTGAATCCTGGTTTATCTGGAGCGTAGAATTCGCCTTCGGGGCGCAAGTTATCTTCTGGTCTGACTTGAGATGGACGTTCACCTGGTTGATACTTCGGCTTTTCGGGACTATAGAAGTCTCCTTCCGGACGCAAGTTATCTTCTGGTTTCTTTTGAACCGGACGCTCTGCTGGTCTGAATCCTGGTTTATCTGGAGCGTAGAATTCACCTTCAGGTCTCAAGTTATCTTCCGGCCTGACTTGAGATGGACGTTCACCTGGTTGATACTTCTGTTTTTCGGGACTATAAAAATCACCTTCAGGTCTAAGATTATCCAATGGCTTAACTTGGTCTGGGCGAACAACATATTGGTACTCCTCCTTCTGTATGAAAGTCATTTCACCTTCGGTTCGCAAGTTATCCTGTCTTATGATCCTTTCATTTTTCTCTGCCGGTCTAAAGCCGGGTTTATCTGGAGTGTAGAATTTACCCTCGGGTCTTAAATTATCTTCTGGTCTGAGTTGAGAAGGACGCTCAGCAGGACGGAATTCTGTTTTTTCTGGTTCATAAAATTCTCCCTCTGGTCGTAAGTTGTCTTGATGTCGTACTTGACTTGGCCGATCCCCAGGCTGGTATTGAGGTTTTTGGGGACTATAGAATTCACCTTCTGGCTTTAAATTGTCTGTGGGCTTTACATATCCAGGACGTACAACAAATTGATATTGTTCTTTTTCCACAAATGTCATTTCGCCGTCCATACGAAGATTGTCTGTGTGAACTATCTTTTCACGTCTTTCGCCTGGTTTGTAAGGCTCTTTTTGTGGCGCTAAGAACTCTCCTCCAACTGTTAAATTGTCTTCAGGTTTTTTGATTACTATGTAATCTACAAATATGTCTTCATTTTTCTTCTTGTTTTCGTTCTTCGACCAAGTATTAGTACGGATCCTTTGGTAGGTTTCGTCGACATTATCTGTAAATAAAATAATAAATTTTATAAGGTCGATTCAGCAGTACGATATTTTCAAAACACTTGCCATCTATTTCAACAACCGTACTCTCTGTAGTTTTTTTTTCGCTTGTAGAGCAATGATGACGCCTAATAAAAAGAATAGTTTTATATATGTTTTTAGGATACAAACTAAAGCAACATACCCGCAAGTACATATTTCACAGATACACCTCTCACTATGCTGGGTGGTTGACCTCTTGTTTTTATCGACTCCACGCTGCAATACATAATTATTAAATATCTTCCTTTGTGGTAAAAAAAAATTAAAGTGTTACTACTTACGGTTGTTGAATCGTCTAAGCGCTTTTTAACAATGTGCACATTATCGATTTCATCATAAATATTTTCAGTAATATTTTTGTGTTTCGATGTTTCATTACGATTCAATGTGATATTTTCATTATTCTCCGAAATCGATGTATTTTTTTCAATTTCCACATACTCATCTACGTATATTGTCTTCTTGGGTGCCTCCACAATTTTCTCAATGACATCCGTATGGACCTTTTCGTCGAGAACTCGCCAATCGTTAATGCTCGCATCGAATATCTAAGAAGAATACTTCATTATTAACAGTAGCACAAACCCAAAAAACGCACACACCCCAAAAAGTTGTATCATAGTATGTCACACACGCACCTCTAATACTATATCTTACGCATAGAGTAAATATTCGAACTTACCTTTGTTACTTCTGTGGTGGTCGTTATGTTTGCCACATCGGTATTATCTTTCTCGATTTCACGAGCAATGTCATTGGGCACAAAAGCTTTCGTATCTGTGTACGATTTCTCGTCCACGACCGTCCACTTGCCAAGCTTCGTGTCATACACCTTTGTCGTATACGTTGTGGTTGTTGTATTAATTACATCATCGACTATTTCAGGATAGCCCACATCACTGTTGCTATCCACAATGCGTTCATCCACCACGCGCCACCGATTGTTGCGTCTATCATAGATTTTCTTTTTGTATGTTATTTTGGTGGTACCATCCGAATCTCTGCTAACATAACGCTCAATCGTCGGTGTCTTTTTGTTAATGGCATGTGTGCTGCCATCACTATATACGCTCCATGTCTTCGTCTTCACATCGTACACCTCCTTCTTCGACGAGGATGTCGACTGTTCTGTGCTGCTTTTGCTGCTGCTGGTCTTGCTTTCGCTAACCTGCTTGGCTTTCGTTGTCGATGACGATGTGTCGGCGGTGTCGACATCAAAGCTAACAGCTGTTGTGGCCAATCTATCGGAGGCGCGCAATTTTGATGACGTAGCATTTGTGTTTGTTGTGGTCGCGACCGGTTCGCGCAACGACGTCATCGTTGTAGATGTTGTTGACGATGACGAATCAAAGACACCCACAGCACCAGCCGCAGTAGACTTTGGCACGCTCTGAGATTCGCTGCTGCTGCTGGTGATGTTAGTGTTTGTGCTGTGTTGTTTGTTGATGTTGCTGGTGTTAATAGTGTTGGTGTTTGTGTTGGTGTTGGTGTTTGTGCTGGTATTGGTATTACTGCTATTGCCGCTGACAACCTGTTCGGCAACATCAACCATATATTTGCTGCTCGACAGCGACGAAGATGATGTCATACCGGTAGCCGACGCTCTCTCGCTTGCAATGAGCGTTTCGTTAGCGTTGCGTTGCTGCTGGCTCGAACTGGTTGTCGACTCAAAGTAACTGGAACTGCTGCTGCTTGCCTCCTGGCGGCTGCTGCTGCTCGACATTTGTTTCGATGTCGATGCATACATTTTGGATATGCTGCCACCGCTGGCGGACATTAAAAGACCGCTGCTGCTGCCGCTTGGAGCTACAATCTCGACAACCTCAATGGGCACTGAGAAGACCGGTTCCTTTTTCTCACTTTCGAGCAGATCAATCGACGAAATGATCTTCTCATTTGAGTAGTCTTTAGAGATCTTGGCCCCACTGGTTGTTTTGCTGCTGCTACTAAAAAGCTCCGATTGCTCAGACTTTGATTGAGATTTAGCTGTGTACGAGCTGGAACTGTAGCTTTTACCACCAGCTGCTGCAGCTGCCACCAGACTTTCGCCCGGTCCATGCCCCACCGAAGTGCTGGCAGTCACAGTTGGAGCACCACCATAAGAGACAGATTCATGCTCCATTGATGTTGAGCTGGTGTTTGTTGTTAACGTTGCTGTCGCATTCGGGCCCAGATTTTTGGTTAGTTTGGTCGCCGAGGCCGATGTTGATGTTGTTGTGCTTGATGTGTCTGCTGGCTGCGGTTGCGTCGACTGTGACTGCGACGGCGACTGCGACTGCGACGACTGCGACACTTGTTTCTTTTTATTGCTTTTTGATACCATTTTTTCACACAGATGAGGTAATCACTGACTATGTGCGTTAAATAATAATTATTATGTTGCAGTTGCTTAATTAGTGTTGCTATTTTACGTTTATTATATTTGTTTCGTTCGCTTTTCGATATAATTAATCACTATTATCGCTTAAATGTTGGCAGTACATTTAACAAGTGTATGGTAAGTAGATGTGTGTATTATTTCTCTTTCTCTCTCTTTCTCTCTCTCTCTCTCTCTCTCTCTCTCTTTCTCTCTATTTTGGTGTCTCGCAATGTTTAAATACTTATTTTTAACTATGTGTTGTTATTTGATGGCGAGCCACAGTTCAAGTTGAAAATGACAAACGGTGGCAATGGCTGGCTCACTCACACACTGACAAAAAACAAAAACACATAAGAGTGCGACACTTAAATATGCGAAACTCAGAGCGGGAGCGTAAAAAGCTTACTCACACTAAGGCACTTAGACAGATAGAGACAAGAGACTATTTTTTTTCTTTTTTTTTCACTTAGATGCTCAATTGGGCAAAGTCGTTTTTATATGCACATAATATTATTCGTTTTCGTTTGAAGCAGCAAAAGAAAGATCAGCAACCGTCGCGAAGCACAACTCAAAACGTACTGATCACCGTTGCCGCTGTCTGGAATCGCTTTCGACCGTATCTGTTGCGCTCTGCCAGCCAAAATAAAAAGCAGCGCAGCGCAGCACAGCTCAGCAGCAACAGCGCTCGTGGGTTTTGCTCCAAAGCGTTGGAAGCTTTGCACGCCTGCGTGCGTGCGTGCGAGCGAGAAGGCATGGCGCACAAAGCTTCGACTTCGCCTTCGCAAAAGGCAAAAACGTCGGGCCAGATCAGACCGAAACGAAGCAAAGCAGCGACGCCGTCGCGTAGGTTGGCGTTTGAGTTATGTCCGCTGCGCATGTGTGCGTGTGTGTGTGTGCTTAGAGAGTAAAAAAAAAAGTTACAAAAAGTAAACTTGCGTAGGTTAACATGGGAGACACGCTCCCTGACTGTTGTTTTGTGCCACGCAGCGAGTTCAATATGCCAATAAAAACAATACATGCAACCATAAAAAAAAAAACTGCTCAATTCGAAAGTGGCCAAAACAAACAGCTGCTTGATGATCACCAGCGGCGTTTTTTGTTACTGCTCATGCTCAAGCTACACATAGCTCTACCTTTCTCACTCACACGCCGGCCCGTAAAGCTTTTGATCCCGATCTTTCGAGCGGTCACAAACAAAAAATTAGCTCACATACCAAAATTGGCCAAAGCTGTCGCGTTGTTATTTGTCTGGCGGATGGATGCACAATTAAAATGTTAATCCATGTATGAATCTATGCATGTATGTGTGATTAGTCAGCATCCAGCTTTTACATATACAAACATATATATGTACATACATATTTGAATGTCTAGCTTGGCGCTACGTGGGCGCATCCGTGCTTATAACTCAGCTCAATGACAGTAGACTTTTTAAAGATTTATTTAAATATGCATCACACATCAAAAAAAAAGAGAGAATTAATGTTGAGTTTTATTGCTGCAATTGATTTATAACGGCCTTAGGTGGGTGTTGCTTAAAAAAAAAGCTATGCTACAACTTGCTTTGTCCATAAATAGAGCTTTCAGTTTCTTACTATATATATATATGTATGTATATAGTATAGATGTACTATATAGCACAGTGAGCGACCAGGTTTTAAATGAAACGACCTCTAAAAATCTAGACAAGAAAAACTAAATTCAATTGTTGCTTAATTTATGAAACGACTCTCAACTTATGACGTCACCAGACAAGACCATTTTTTATGTATTTTTCTTGCTTGTTTGCGAACAATCAAAACTTGTTTGCTGCTCAAAGACAAACACGCAAACCCAAATAAAACCAAAACACTCTTTTAAGTGACAAACAAATAGTTGCCACAATTTACAAATTCAAAGCACAAAATGTAAAATAAAAAAATCGCGAAAATTGTTTAACATGGTTTTGCACAAATGAAACCAGTTGGAATCTGGTGCATTTGCCAATTTAGAATATTCCGAATATTTGTGCAATTAATGAGCAAAACACAAACCAAAACATAGATGATGACATCTTTTTTTGTGCGACATGTCACGGCTTTTCCATGGAATTGAATTCAACAATGAAGGCAAGCAAGAAAATTTATGTGCCACTTGCTCGCAAGCTCAATTAATTTTAATTTAATGCCAGCATAACAACTGAAAATAAGTGTTTTGTTTTTTTTTGAGTTGTTATCAAGGTAAAGGAGCGTCCATGTCAGACCCTTATATGGCAGATGACCAAAAATTTTCGGCCTTACACTTGTCAGACAATGCACTTTTAGGGCAATACACAATTCCATGCATAATTTGCAGTCGGCCAGTTGTGCTCCTGCTTCGGCTCCGAAAAATGATGTAATAATCCCTGCAGTGCCTCACGTACGTATTTGTACAAAATAATTACAACAAAATAACTTACGTTCAAACATTAGCAATTTGAGAATATATATTTTGTTGTGTGACAACTTGTTGTGCGGATATTAAGCACTTTGAATGCTAAAAAAAACATTTGCGACGTGATATTTTTTTTTATATGGGCCATATGGTGTGGCTTTAAGTGTTTTTGGCTGGTAGGTTCGTGACTTAATGTAAAATTAAGGCTAATTATATTTCATATATAGGGACAATTAGTAAGCTAAGAAATACCCTTTCCTATCCAGTCTTAACTTTACCATACCCTCTCAGCATTCACTTAATGGGTATAGCTAATAAAAAAATAAAAAAAATGTTAAACATTTCTGTTTTTATCGCTCAACAAACTGAACTTCTCATACATGTGTACATATACGTGTATCTTATCTAACTAAACATTCAACATGCATAAGCTGAGTAAAATTCCTGAGTATATTATCTTTTGCGAACCGATCTACTTGAAGAGAGAAAACTCGCTTTGGCCAAACTAGTTTGACTAAGCAAGCACAAACAACATGGTAATAATAATAATAATACTACTAAGTCATGGAATGTTTAAGAGTATCTCTTCCCTGTATGGGCTTAAACAGAAATTTGTACTTAGTCAACTGATTCACAATGCAATTCCATTGACTCACAACAGAATATGGCTTTGTTTAATCAGCAAATCTATAAATAAATTATTAATACATTTTCGACCAAACTCCGAACTGTGCGAAAATCAGCATTTTTGCCGACAAATTCGTGTGCTAGAAAGTGTGGCCTTGGTGTATTGAACGCTATCTGATAAATGGAAAACGTTTGTATAATCGGTTTTTTTTTTTTTGGCAATATTTGCAAATAATGTGTGACCACTTAGCATGGTATACATAAAGGCTTCAAACAGCGAAAAAAAATTGTATTCGCTTAATCTGCTCGTGGCGCTACAGAGAGTTCGGCAAACAAGCGAAGGTACTCTTGCCTTCGGCTAACGAATGAAGTCGTTAACTGAGAGCATACCTTTCCACCTTTGACATCATGCACATCTTAGCTCTGCTAATAATCTAAAGTATCAAGTAAAAGATGACAGAAATGGTTTATAAGGTTGGAAGAATGAATGAGTACACAAATAGAATTTGTCAGCAAATGCAATCCAGCATTAAGCAGTCAAGAGTGGAATACTCTATCGGTTCCAAAAATATCCTTTAGAAGCAGTTGTTAAGTCCATGCCGCAAAACAATTCGATACAAACATGTTTGATAACTATTAAAGCTAAGGAAAGTAGGCAAAAAATTAACTTGAACTTATTTATACAAAAGCTAAGAGTATTCTGGGATTCTTTTTTGTATAAAAACTAAGTTCGGATTGTAAGAAAATTAATTGAAATTTAATATAGATACAGAAAAGTTTTGTCAACCAGACGGAATGCGTGTTTTTAGAGGAATTGTCTAAAAGAATAAAGAATTTCAACGTTATTATGTAAATTTAAGCTCTCAGAGTTGCTTAAAACAGCTGACCCAAGGTAAGTAATTAAAAACCCATTACGATTTTAGTTTCGCATTTACAAAATAGGTTACATAGAATACTCATATTTACAGTTACACATTCTTGTTTTGTTTTTATTATTCATAGTCGTATTTTCTTTAAGGCTTACATATTAAAATATATGCTTAATATTACGCTCATCTATTTATCGGGTTATTTTTATCGATTTACTTTTCATTTTGCTTGCATTCAATTTTTTTAACGCACTCTCCTAAGTTTAAGGTATAAGGGTTTTGTTTGTTTTGTTATAATATATGTATTTGTTTATATATATATATTTTTACAATTTTGATAATTAATGTTGCTGTTTGTTTCTTCTTATCTTGTTTAATGTTATTTGTTTTCTTTTGCCACAAAAAGCGTGCATTGATTGATGGAACTGCAACTGCGTGGGTAAGGCTGAATGTGTGCGTGTGTGTGTGTTGGCGTGTGCCTGTCTAAAAAAAAACTAATTGCTCTTTATTTTTTTGCGATTGTGAGGATGTGTGTGTGTGAGTGTGTTTGTATCTTCTATAATTTTGTTATACAGCTAACCTTACTTATTGCTATATTTCTTTATGTTTAAATATATATATTTATATTTTTTCTTTTGCTTTTAACTTTCTTTTGCTTTTTACTGTCTGGTTTTTTTTTCTTTCTTTTCATTTCAGATATAGTATTCTTTAGTTAGTTGTGCCAGGCACCTACTCAAAAGTCTCGCTGACGGCGTGGGCGCCAAATCGAACCTCGGCTACACATAAAATATCTTTATTTTTTTTTTCTGTTTCTCTTTATCGTTTTAGACCTGTTTTCATTATTGACTTAAGTTCTAGTTGTAGTTGCATGTTGCATGTTCAGTTTCTTGTTACTTTACTGTTTTATATACTATATACAAACTTGAAGTGTTCGACTGTGTGTGTGTGTGTCTGTGTGTGTTGGACAAACACGCCCACGATCACGCCCACAACAAACATGATCGAGACGCTGAGTGCGGTTTTGCTAATTTACGTATTTATTATAAGTTTTATTTTTTAGCTTGCCTTAAACTAAACGTAGTTGTTATGCTTATTTATTCATTATTAATATTATTTATTATTATTTTGTTAATTTATGTATACACAGTTTACAGTTAGGCAATCTATACTTATGTGCATACATCTATGTTTATGTTTAAAAAGGTTTCAATTTCGAAATGATTTAGGTAAAAACTTTTGAAACTTAAGACAAGGTTCTTGTTTTAGATGCGACCCAAGGCATCACGAAAAAAAATTAACAGGATAGAAGAGTGTGTATACAGTTAATAGTTACATAATAATTTTGTTTATATATATATATATATATATATATATGTATATAATTGTTGTGTGTTGATGTACATATGTATATGTATGTGTATGTGTGTGTAACGCTAGTTAACTATTTAGGTGTACTTTAATTGATAGCTTAACGATAACTAAACGAATATAAACTAAGGGAATCGCTTATTACTTATTATATATGCTCAAGGATCTCGCTCATTCACTTTTAGCTGTTGTTGTTGATGTTGTTTACGTGTACGTGTGTTTGTTTGTTTGTGGCCTGCAAAAGCTGCCTTCTGCTCATTATTATTTGTTAACTATATTTAATGTATACGAATATGTGTGTGTGTGCATGGGTGGGTGTACATATGTATGATTGTGTGTGTGTGTTTGTTGTGTTGTTTTGTTGTTGTTGTTTATTGCGTGGGTAGCAATCTAACGCCTTCCGCAATTGCAATTGCACATTGGCTCTGTTTATTTACAAAAAATATATATATGTGTGTGTATAAAGGTTACAACAAAAATGCGCTTTTAGAAAAAAAAAAACATAATCTTTCACTAATCCTTATCGATTCCTATTGTTGTTGTTGCTGCTGCTGTTGTTGTTGGGCCGATTGCTCCTCCTGTAGAACATTCCGACAGATCTCGTATTTGATGACCTTGGCATGTCCCCCGGGCAATATTTGTACCTCAACCTGCTGTTGTCCAGCGGCAGCGGCTGCAGCAGCAGCGGCTTGTTGTTGTTGCTGTTGCTGCTGTTGCACATCGGCCTCCTGTAAAAAGGTTCAAAATCAAATTTCGGTTTATCTTTTGAAATGGACACAAACTTTGATGCTCCCTTCTCTCCGTCTTTATCACATTCTATGCATTAAACCAAATAAAAAAATATATATTTAACTAAACTAAGGAACTATCAGAAATCATAACCGATTGTTTATAAGAAATGAGGGTAACAAATAACAGATACGGAAAGAATTAAACAATAAAAACAATGCACAAAAAGATACAAAGATGAAAAAGGAAAGAGAGATAAAAAAAAAAACAGGCACAGGACACACGCAAAATACACACAAAAGAACCAATAAAAGGAAGTCAATTAAAAACGACATACATAGTTTTTTTTTTGTTTAAACATATAACTAAATACACATGACAAAAAGAGACGTAAGCAATATAATATTGGAAAATTTGGAATAGTTTTTTTTGGTTTTTGTATACACACCTAAAACGCGCACAGTGAAGCCTTTTTATCGCGTACACGCGAACGAATTACAACGAATTTTGTAATGTAGGATTTTTGATCTATTTTGTTATGTTGTTTTCTTTATTGGTTTATCAATTTATTTGGAGCCAGTTACACACACACACACACACACACACACACACACACTGAGACAACAAGAGTTTGTTTTTTGTTTTATTCAAAATATTTTTATTTGTATGTGAATGTTGTGTGTGCGTGTGTGTGCAAGTAGTTTACTCTAGCATTTATTATTGTTCATTTTGATCGGCTGATCTGTTTTTTCGTTTATTTATTTTTGTTTTTCATTTTTAGTAAGAAGTAGTTGGTACAACAAGCTGCAAGTATTCGAAGTGTAAAAAAAATAGGTAATGCAATTATCAATTCGTGATGGTTTTTTTCATTTTGTGATTACAGAGGGAGAATATTTTTTTAATAAAAAAAAAAAGTAACATTAAATAACGCAATACAAAAATGTTTGTGTATGATTTATGTAGTTTGCAAAGTAAGTTTACCTCATCTTTAAGCTAAGTTAATATTGAAGAGAGTTTAGCATTTGAATAGAGAGAAGTTGTTAACCCCGAAAATAGTTAAGTTCTCAACAGACCGACACAAAAGCCATTTAAGCCACTTTATGAATTTATAAGAAGCATATATATAGAATATGTTTTATTGTTTCGAATGACACTCAAGATAAAAATTGCTTAAATTAAATTGCATAGCTTAAGCGTTAAACTAACTGCTCCCACATAATATAAAACTAAGCCTATTCGATATTACAAACTAAGCCAGTTTTCATTTATTTTTTAATCATTTACTTTATCTTTTCTTTTTTCTTGTATCGATATCAAAGCAAAATTTAATAAACAATCGAAATACACGTATATAAAAATCAAATAAATCTATCGGGTGTATGGGGTGGGGGGGGGTGGTCTGGGGTAAAAGTGGAGCTTAGGCTGGGCACTTAGCATACCTGTTGCTGCGATATGGCTGGCTTCGTTTCCAAATGCTGGCGCTGATGCAGCATTAGATGATTCTTTTGGAAGAATGCCTTTCCACACTCACAGACATGGGTGCGCACCGTGCAGCCGCCATTTGGATGCCGGCGATTATGTTGCATGAGTCCGTGCTTGGCAGCGAATCCCTTGCCGCAGCTGGCACAGAAATGCGATTTGGGCTTATTGGCCGGCGATACGTTGACAACATGTTGTTGCTGCTGCTGTTGATGCTGGACGTGCTGCAGATTGTGTTGCCCATGTAAGGGCATTGTGGGCACCGTGGTGACAACCGCTTGCGGATGCGTCGAATTGGCGGCCTGCACCAGCGTGGTCTGTGACATCACCTGACCGGTCGATGATATGATTTGCACCGGCACAGGACTCTGTCCGACCAAATTCGGATTTGCGGTTACAACAGTGCCTGGATTTAAGCCAGCCGTGCTTAAAAAGTGTCCTGGCAATGCTGCTGTCAAAGCGCACAAATCGGTCATTAGACTTTTGTCGCCCGTATGCAGTCGCAAGTGCAAAGCGAGTGCCTCTCGGCTATTAAACGCGCTGCCACATTCACTGTAAATGAAATAAATTGGTATAAGTATGCAACTAGATATCAAATTATATACAACATACCGGCAAACAAATTGCGGACGTGCAACACCATTCGCATCGGTTGTGGAGACGGTTAGGAGCGTCGAATTTGCTGGGTTGCTGACAACGGTGATCGTCTGCGGATGTCCAGGATGATGATGTGGCTGTTGTATCTGCTTAAATTTCAATTTAATTAAACTTGATGTTCGAATAATGAGTTTGAAAAACTGGCTTATACCTGTTGATTGGCTATTATGGTAGCGCTGCTCGTATTGGGATTGACACCATTGTGCGCTGCACGCACATGTTGATGCAACTCCGCTTTGGTGAGGAAGCCTTCGCCACAGCTCACGCAGGGATGCGCCTGCTCGCCAGTATGAACGCGCCTGAAACAAACATAAATGCGAAAAGTTAGCATTTGGCTGAAACTCAGCTTTAAGTTTTAAGTTATTTACCTCATGTGGGAAACTAGTGTGCGCTTTTGTAGAAATTCTTTGCCACAAACTGTACAGGAGTGTGGTATCTTGCCGTGGATACGACCGTGGTTTACAAGTTGAAATTTGCGTGGAAACGAGGCACCGCAGTCAGGACAAACAAATGGATTCAATGAACCATGAAAGCTACCAAATGACAATTATAATAAGTTATTAATTTGTTTTGCTTTGTTCTGGATTTTCAAAAAAACAAATTCAAATTTACCGCGAGTGCATAATCAGATGGTTTTCCTGTGCGAAACTTTCACCGCATTCCTCGCAGACGTAGGGACGTTCGCCGGCGTGAAATTTACTGTGCGTAACCAGATGACGCTTTAGTGGAAATGCTCGACCGCACTCCTGGCAAACGAATGGCCGATCGCGGCTATGGACACGCGAATGCGTTAACAAATGATGCTTAAGTGTAAAACTCTTCTTGCACTCTTGACACTGATATGGCCGATCCGTTGAATGCAACAGCAGATGCGTATTTAGACAATGTTTGTGTGCAAAACTTTTACCGCAATGGGTGCAAATGTGTGGTCGTTCGCCTGGAAAATAAAGTTCTGATTCGATTAGACCTGCTCGTTGGCCGTATAGTTATGTGCTAGGAACAAGAACAACCACCTGTGTGCACGCGTGCGTGTGTTGTCAAATGATGTTTGAGCAGAAAGGATTTGCCGCACTCGTCACAACTGTACGGGCGCTCCTTTTTGATGGTGGCGTCGGTCTAAAGTTGAATGCCACGATTCAAAATATCATAAAAGAAGGGAAGAAAAAGAGAGATAAAAACAAAGACGTTTGATTACTAATCGAATTGATGGGTCACAGTTTGTATATATATATACATATAAATATATATATATATATTTATTGTTTGTGTATGAATTGGTGTGTGTGTGTGTGTGTGTTTATGTGTAACATAAATGTTTGGGCTTACTTCGCTGAAATGCATTGATTCCTGTAGTTCGGTCTTTGGGGACAATTCTAATGTGCCTGGTTCCAACTTTAAGTTGGGTGCGTCGCCCTGCGAGTCCTCGTTATCTTCGAGTCCTTGTATTACTTTCTGTACTTGAACTGAAATACCAGGAAGTATGTCACCTAAGAGTGTTGTTGCACCGCCAACGGAGCAATAACCAAATGGATTTCCAACAGGAAGATATCAAAAATAAAAGAGAAGAAAAAACACAAGAAACAAAATCAAACGTACGAACTAAACAAAAAAACACAAACAACTCAATGCAAATCAAAAGGAAAAACTTAAAAAAAAATAAAACAAATCAAAAAAACAAATTAAACAAAAGGAATTGAAATCAAAATATAAAGAAAAAGGAAAACGTATTGCAATCGTAACGTAACGTAACGGTAACGGTAACGATAACTGTAACGCAACGGGGGAAAGCAACGAGAACCGAATACCAGTACCAGTGCCAAAGAGAGAGAGTGAGAGAGAGAGAGAGTGTGTAGAGCAAAATTGAGGGGAGAGAGTTGTTGGTGGTGGAGGAGAAGTAGGAGGAAAGGGAGAGATAATCGAGAAACACAACACAGATTTGAGATGCTTACTTGGTGTCGCGCCTGGCGCCGAATGATGGTGGTGGTGCGATCCGTCGCCAGCGGTGATTGTGTGCGTCTGATGGTGATGGCCGTGGCCGGCTGCAATGGCGCGCTTAATTAGGATCTCATTGCATTCCTCTTGCGTTAGATGCAGTGCACCAATTGAGCTAAAATGCGACTTGGCTGCCGCAGCGCCCGCTGATGTCAATACCGTTTGTCCAGTTTTGGCATCAACAATGCTGCCATTTGTCAATGTATGATGATGTGGATCACCTCCGCCCGCTGCTGCAGCTGCAGCTGCTGCTGCTGTTGCCTGATCAACCAAAAGATCTAATGCGCCACAGCCGCCCGCCGCCGTTTTTTTTTTTTGAAATGCGAGTGCATGAAGTGAGTGAGAGTGAGTGATTTGAGTGAGTGAATGAGAAGTGGGGGGAGGGGAAGCAGGAGCGGGATTGGTGGTTGATAAAAAGGGTTATCATGAAGGGATTGTGAATGGGTGAACGGGTGGTTGGGGCGGGGTTGGTGTTGATTGATAATGCATGACAGCAATACAAAAAGAGCGACAAACAGCGACAACAGACACACAGAGAGAGTGAGAGAGAAAGAGAGACGGAGAGAAACATAGCGAGTGGATATTTGTTTGGGTAATTAATTGACAGCGAGCGAGCAGACAGTAGCGAGTGGAGAGAGAGAGTGAGATAGAAAGGGAGAAAGAGAGAGAGAGAGAACAAACAATTAGCGAGAGCAATAAATAAATCGTCCCTAAATCGATAATCGATAATGTGATAAACACAAATCGATATCGATCGATTACAACACATCAACAACGCGTGCAACACGAATATTTGAGATTGTCTCAAACAGCAATTAGCAATGTTTAACGACAAAACAAACCACTTACAGTTCTTATCGAGCGAATTTATGCTCAACACCTGCTGACCAGAGTCCTGTTTTTTGACCACCGTCGATGCGGAGCCTGTGGTAATTACTCTGTGAATGGATAGATTAAGAGATAGAGAAAGAAGAGAGAGAGAAAGAGAGAGAGAGAGAAAGAGAGAGACAACATCGAAGCAGACCAGAAATAAACGTGGACTTTATTAAAAACTTTTACTTGATTTATGGATTATTGTTTTTTCGGTATCATCTTTTTTGTTGTTGTTGTTGTATTGTCTATTGAAAACGCACCTTTGTGTTCCGGGCGCAAATGATGAATCGTTCACAACGAACATGCGACGAACGACATTGCCCTTATTGCTGGAGAGTGCACCCTTAATATCCTTTTGTACGGCCAATGATCCATCCGTGGATAACAGATAGGGCATCTAAAATGGTTGTGTACACATTGTTTTGGTTTTTTGTCAGTATATTTATTCAGGCTGGATTTTGGCACAAACTCTCACATAAACGATTGAATGATGATGGATGTTAATTTCTTTTTTTTTTTTAATTGTTTTTCTTGTTTGTTTTGGTATGCTTGTTTTTTTGTTGTTTTTTTTTTATTGTTCAATGTCTGTTGTTAGTTTTGTTTGGTTGATTGATTGATTGATTTGTCCCCAAAAACCGAACTGATTACAGGAAATGCAAGTGCAATGTTCCAATCAGCGTTGTTCAACACTGATCTCGTATGCATAACACTTGATTTGATTTTTCTTTATTAATCCAATATACAATATTGTTTGGGGTTAGGGTATTAAACTAATTCTATGCTAATGATTAGTACACAAAAAGTACAGTTGACACTGCAATTGGTTTATAGTCGAATGAATTTAATGTTGCGTTTTGTTGTTTTGTTTTGTCTTTTGTCTTGTTGTTGTTGTTGTTCATTTTGTCTTTTAAACACGCTACACCTGCGCAGCGGCGGGGCAACAACAGTTGATAAAAAGAAACACAATACCAAATGAAAGGGAAACAAGCAGCGGTGGCGGTGACGACAGCAACAGCGGCAGCAGCAGCAGCAGAAGAAGAAGAACAAGAAGAAGAGCATACAAACGATGGCAGCAAAGCGCGCGCTTTTTTACCCACTGCTTTCGAGCTGTGTGTGTGTGTGTGTGCAATTGGACTTTTGACAGTTTGTTGAGCGCCAAAACGTAAGCAAGTGTAATCAAAACACACGCACGCATCGCACGCACACCATCACGCGCAAACTGGGCGTGTGTGCGTCAATGAGAGAGAGAGAGCATCGGTTTTTTTTTTTAAGGTGTGCGTGCGTTGGGCGTGTATTTGTGTTGAATATTCAACGAACGGCGAATTGACGACTGACAAACACATGCACACAAAATGGTCGCCAGCACATCACGGCGAATTCAAACACAACGAAACATCTCTGCATGTGTATGCTATCTGTGTGTGTGTGTGTGTGTATTCACAATCGTGCGCACAGGCAGGCAGAAATGCAGCGAAATAGGGTTGCACTCTCATGCCAAAGCAAAATGGTACTGCCAATTGTATAACAAAGTTGTCGAACAAAAACAAACTAAACGCAATTAAAACTAAAATGAACAAGAAAAAACAACATAAAAAATTTATGATTAAAAACCAATATGCGATAGATGATTAATTAGATTAATAGAAAATAATGCTTATATATATTTATCGATTTTCATTCGATTGCTTTTAGCAATGCCAGACTGTAGCTTTCGCTCCGCCACACGTTTAATAATTAATATATAATAGGTACATGTAATTAAAATGTCGTTATCTTTGGAATGGAGAGTTATGGGAGTTACGTTGCAATCAGCTGCCACCGCGTGTGCAGCGTGCCGTGCGTATTTTTGTTTGTTTTCATACAGACAAAACAAGATACATACATGCATACGACATACATAACATACGTACGCATAACTTTTACAAATACCAAATTATGAATGTTTACGAATGAAATGGAAACGAAAAAATTTCGTATAGATGTATGGTAAAAGAATTCTAACACAGTCGCTCGCATTCGCATGACCAACGCAGTTACATAAAAGTATATGTAGCGTTTTTTTTTCTTGTATTTGGGCCTTCACGTACGTATTTATGTATGTATATCGTACGACGTTCGTGTATACATACACGCGCCAACCCTGCATACGTACATACGTAAGTATACATATATATGGCCGATGCACTTATACATACAGCGTGGCAAACCAGCGAGTGAGCGAGCAAGCGAACGACGTAGCTGTATCTGTATTAGAGATGGGAGCATAAAATAAAGGCTTGTCGCCCAACATTCGATTATTTTACACTAGAGCATAATTAGACGATAATTTATATTGAAACTATATAAACGTATGTTTTATGGTGTTTTCTGTATGTAAACTTATGAATATTATAGTTTTTTTCATTAGTTAATTATATACTTTACAAAGTACATGAATTTTATTTTTTTTCGTGATATTTGCCCTCACGACCATGTCATGTGACCATCACTAATCAGTATGCGTGAGTGTATGTGGCGCTGTTGTTAAGGAAACAACAACGTACAAGAGGGGGTAGCGGTAAGAAGACACAACACGATTCGCTGTGAGAAAGCAACAGCAACATTATTACGTGGGTGGCGGGGGGTTTGCCGCTAGCTAGCTCGTTGGGTCGATTGGTTATTTAGTAAAGCAGCTTGCACTTGCAAAAGCACTCGCATTCGATGTAAGAAAAAACAAATGAAAAGGAATACAAAAAAAAAAAAAATGGTAATATGCAACCAAGGAAATTCTATGTATACATACAAATTTGAGACTCCACTTACCGATTCCCCACTGACAGTGTAGTTAATATTTGGCGATATCTCCAAAACTGATTCTGCGGCACGGTTGCTGTTGTCTGCAAAGCCCCAAGTGTAGCCGAAGGGCGGCGGATTGCTCTGTGCAGCGCACATTATAATGAAGCAAAAGCAGAAAAAGGGGGGAGGCGAAAGAGAAAAAAGCGCAAAATTTCCAAACGCAAATGTAATTGCACTTTTCTGTTGCTTGTATTTGTATTATATGTATATATATATATTTATACAAAAGCACGTACAAAATACTAGCCTCCTGCTGTACATCAACGTCACGTTTGGTTGCAATTTGCAATATTTCTCTCTTTTTTTCACTTTTTTTTTATCGCGACAAATATGCGACGAAAACGAGCAACGAGTGCGGCGACGAACTACACACACCGAAAAGAAAGTCAACTTGCTTCTGTGGCTAAGGCGGGCGCCATTTTTTTCCGTTCCCTCGAAAAATTCACTTCGTTGGCGTTGGCGTGCTTCTTGCTGCTGCTGTTGCCTCAAATTCGATTCATTGATAAGCGCACTTATAAATTTGCATGTGTTGGTGTGTGTACGCGCTGTGTATTAATGTGCCGTATTTGCAATTAAATTTATAAACAAAATAATGCACAGTTTTTTTTACCCCCAATATAAATTCACAGACACAGACACCACTGAAAAATTCCTTAGTGTTCGTGTTCGACTGCTGACGCCATTTTGTATGAGTGACCAGTGTGTACACACTCAGTGCGCATAACACAGAGTTGCATTGGCACAGTATTTTTAAAATCAATCAGCGGCGTTTTACAGCACGAATTTTAGTTCCTGGAGTTGATGTCCTGTCGGAGGGATGCATTACTGTTGTCGATGTTGATAGTCAAGGGATGTTCTCAAGATTTTTTCATTTATATGTTTTCTGAATCGATAGTCAATTTCTTGATAACCTATCGATTATAATTGTACTTCAGTGTGTTTTCATAACACATTTTCTTTTTGGTAAAGTTTTGAATTGATTGTAAAATGTCCTTATCACCAGCAAGTGGCATTGGACGCTTCTACAAGCACTCGGCCAAAATCATACGTTTTGTGCGTCTCGGCTGTGCAAATCGACCATTCTATCACATTGTTGTTATGGAGGTATGTTAAACTGTCTATTCGAGTTGTTGCCATCAATTATTTGATATTCAAAAATTAATAACAGCGCCGCAAGAACCAACATCAGCCTGTTATTGAGCAAGTAGGCTCCTATGATCCCCTGCCGAACGAGTCAAACGAACGCTTGGTGGCTCTCAATACAGAACGCATACGCTTCTGGCTAGGCAAAGGTGCTCACTTGTCCGAGCCGGCGGCAGAGCTCTTAGGCATCTCTGGTTTACTGCCCGTGCATCCGCGTACCTATATGACCGCATGGCGCAATCGAAGAGCAGCTGCTGCGATAGCAGTAGGAGAGGAGAAGGCCGAGTCAGCGTAGTGTGTTGTATTGTTTTAATTAAAGTACTCAATAAATAGTTGATTTTTTTTTCAATTTATGTGTAACAAGCCGAGATTTCACTAAAAAAAAACACATTTAATCCATGATGTAATCATATCATATCATAATCATTAATTATGGGGTTACGCCCTAACAACAATCAAGTACAAATTTAAAATTAATCGACAATCCGTGAATAGAAGCAATAATTTTATTTGTGTGGACAGTCTTCCTCCAGCGGATGTGGAAGCTACAAAATGCTTAAGGAAGTTAATGATGTGGTGTGAGTGAGAATTGCATATTTAATCATTCTTAAGCACATTGCCGGCCTTCTTCATGCCATCATCGATGATCTTGTCGACAGCTGTAAAAATTGTTCAAATGCAAGCGTTATAATAGTGAAATTATTGAAAAATCTGCATTAACACTTACAGGCATGATGCTTAAGGAAATAGGGTCGCACCAGCTTGTGGTAGATGATAACGGAGCCATTCTTCTCCATGGGCAGCATGCACCAAACGAGGAAGCCGCACTGCGAAAAGTTTTTAAAATCATATTTAATAAACTATTTGAATTAAGTTAAGTTAGATGCAACTCACCTTCAACAGCCAATAACAAGGTATGATATGGGTTAGCACATGGGAAAAGAACTCAATGACCGTGAAGATGCCAAAGGTGACCCAATAGGTCAGCCATTTGGTGTCATCCAACTTGGTGCTGGACTCAATGGCATGAATGGACACATACGCCGGATACATGACGCCAATAATGTTGCACAAGAGCTGAGCGCCATAGCCGAATATTAAATAAAGAGCACAAAATGCGGCAGCTCCTGCAAAATACAAAAGAATACAAAAAATTAATAATATTTTACTTAAGTTCAAGTTTTTAATGGCGTTTTGTGTTTTTGAGGTGACCTGACCATATCGGACAATTGAATTCCCTTGGAAAATCTCAAAAAGTTTTGCTTCCAATGCCTCAAACGCCATGATCTCTGATCTCTGAATGCAGATGTTGCACGTACATGAATTCAAACACAATTGCCCCATTTTGCAGGCTTTGTAGCTTTTTTGCCCGTCGTGTGGCTATTATTAACCTTTTAGCTCTTGTCACAAGTTGACACTTGGCCACGCGCATACTTCTACGTCTGCAATTTCTATGATCAGAGATTCCGAGTCCCAGCGACCGGCCGCCAGTGTTGCATTCAATGCCCGGTCGAGCGGACAAACGTTAAGGACGCATAATTGATTCTCTCACGTACATTTTATCGAATTGAATTATAGTCTGTGACGTCACAGACTGTACTAATTGATTGCGCGCGCTCTTTATACAACTGTAGCTGCGGTTCGATACGATGAAGGTGCCGACAGATGAACAACAAGCGCCGCTGATTCACAAATACAAACACA
This sequence comes from Scaptomyza tumidula, assembly GCA_035044465.1. NCBI lineage: Eukaryota > Metazoa > Arthropoda > Insecta > Diptera > Drosophilidae > Scaptomyza > Scaptomyza tumidula. The sequence goes on along the minus strand of JAWNNW010000444.1, from coordinate 13,747,245 downwards.
TGCACACACACAAACACATGAGAGTGGAAACTCACTCACCTGAACCTATGTAGACAAGGGGAACTCTGACATTGCGCCGTGCCGCCTGTCGCTGTTTTATTTCCATCATATAATCCCAAAGCCACATTAAAGGCTTTTTATCACAATTGCGCTTGAACTAAAAAAACATTACACTTACGCCTAATACATATGTATGTAGTAGCACGCACACATACACATACAGGTATGGCTGTGGGCACACCTGACCCCAAGTCAATCTACACACGTGTACAAAAACGCCACGAAAGCACAAAGTCGAAGCTGCGCTTGGCCTTTGGATTATCTAATTAAAAGTGTACGTTTATCTAATTTTTAATTGCACTGCTGGGAGTTATGAATGTGCGCCGCAACGGGCAGAAATAACGCTTCCACACGCAAAGATGTTGTATGTGAAGTAAACAAAAGAAAAACACAAAACGTTTATGGAAAAATATTACATATGTACATACAAATGTGTGTAGAAGAGAGTGAGAGCAGAGTGAGTGCGTCTAATTGTGTGTGCGTGTGTGTTTGTGTTAGTTGGAGCTGTAAAAAGTATGCAATTCTCATTGTATCGAAAGTCAGCATGCCACTCTAGTATAGCAATTGTGAAACAGCTATTACTAAGCCTCTGGCGTATAATCTCCTATTTTGGCGCCCGCATGACATGTTTGCCTTTCTACACATTATAACAGGTTGCGGCTGCTATTTATAAGTGTCACAAAATTCCTCTTAGTCACGCTGCGTAGCCACGTATTATGCAGTCGGCGGGCGGTGGGGTCATGAGGGCATGCTCAAAGTTTGTGAAGGACATTTAAATTATTGCTGGACTCTCAGGACAACTCACCGAGAAATATCTTTACTCTGTCTACGCCAGTACGCTGCTCCAAAAACTCAAAGGGTTTCGTCCATGGTTTGGTCGAGTCGCGCAGCGACTTGTCAACTGATTCCTTGTAGTTATCAAACAACTGCGTCACAAAAGAAAATTGAGCGGCCATTATTATCTATTAATTTCAGAAAGCTGTTGATTTGATGTGCGTTGCCGACTTGTTTCATAAATTTTCTTCTTTAAGTATTTCGATTTCTGTTAACGCTGTCGAAAGTGCGAGTAATCGACTGACCGCCACTGCGGCTCAATTTTGCGTTCAGTGCTTCTAACCGAAAATTATCGAATTATACAAGATACGAAAATTTAGCTGTCTTCTTCTTATTAAAAAAGTTCGCAACTGAACGTAGCTTGTGGGGAAAGAGTGCGATGCGTGAGACGCAAATTAGTTGTGGCTACACTTACAAACATACTTCATTTTGCTGTTGTGTGACGACCAAAGTTGAGATTTTCATTTTTCGACTTTTGGTTCTCTCTGCTTGGGAGGGTAGTATAGATTTTATACGATTTTTATGAAATTGTAAATATGACTTCCATCATACATATACGAATGTATATATTGGGAATTAGGTAGATCATTAATGACTTATTAAAGAGGTTTAAAATGATAAAATTCCAAATTAACACTAACCATAAAATAAACACATTTTGCATTCAAATACTTGTCCCTGTATAAAAATATACATAAATAATTTCATTGACATTAACTGAATATTGTATTAAAGGGTATTAAAACGCGTCTTATACTTTCGATAGTTTTTGCTTCTAAATTCAAGTGATGCAGCGATTGCTATAAAAATTAATGCTCTATTAAAATTTGTAAGCTTGATTTAATTTCCAAATGCTACAATAGCTGCATAGATAAATAAAAATCTTTAAAAAATACAAACAAAATAACGCATTTTTATTAAATAAAAGTATTATACAGTTACATTTACTAACTACAGGTGCTTTGTATGGTTAAGTATTTGAGAGATGTTTTCATTTGAGCAGACTAAAAACAATTTGTTTTTTCAGTGTTGAATTCTTCAAATCTTAACCATACATTACAAATAACAAGTCGTTAAGGCACTATTATAGGTATCGATACTATCAGCCACACTTTTGAGTTGAGTTAAGGTAGTTTGGAAGCAGGGAATGGATTACTCTTTGGTAAGCATTTGTTTATGTTAAAAAAAAACTAGCAACAACTATCTAAAAAAATTTGTACTTATAATTAGACAAAGTAAAAAGAAAAGTACACACGCTGTGATAAAACTCAGACCCGAAGTTTATATTTCTCCCGCAATGCGATCAGTTCGTCAAAGAACAACAGCACTAAGGTGGAGTGTGGTGCGATACGGAGATAGTTGGGCCAAAAGCCCTTGTACATACCATAGATGCCCTCTGTACGCAAAATCTTCACAATACAATCCACGTATCCATTATAGTAAAGACCACGACCCTGCGCATCGATGCCCTGATTATACAAACGCGTACTTATCAAATCCGGCGGTGTTATGGCCACCGTCATAAAGGAACCAGCAATCAGGCCCGAACAGAATGAGTTGAGCGTCGGCTGTGTGACCAGATCATATTTAATAAGCAATGCCTTCGTTTTGCCAAAGGTGGCTATTTGGGCGCCAGATCCAATAGCAGCTCGTGGCAGTGCCGACAGTGAGCCACGCCAAAGGCCAACGATGCCGCCTTTCCTATAAATATATTTCAACGCACTGCTCATCGATTTGTGGGCATGTTGATGGCCAACAGCGATCTCCTTGGCTGCCTGTGCTTGTAGCTGCGTTTTAATCTGAAAACAAATGGATTTTAAACATTAATTTGACATTGAAGGATTATGGAACAAATTAAAATTTTGGAAATGTGCCCAAAAAAAAAAAAAACAATCACAATTGCATGCTATATATTACTATTTTTATAATAACGACATTTACAATGTATATATATGAAAGCTTTTAAATCTCAAAATTTACTACAATTAAACGTGTCGTGATATAAAATATTGCGACACGAACCCATCACTAGCTGGACGCCTAATGTAAAATTATGGTCTTATCTAAGCCGGAAAGGTATCATCATCACATTGTATGCAATGACATATAGATTAGAGGCACATGACCCAAAATGATGTTTAACAAAAGACGAGACAATAAGCATAAAGATTAGTTTGTTTATGGCATGCTTTATGTAACAGCCTCATCTATTTGTACATCGACTTACCATAAAAAAGGGACTAGAGAAATAGCTGCCAATTAGACCACCAAGGGCGCCCCAAAACAGACCCAAGCCGAAGGATACATCTCCATTCTTTTTATGCATCCAATGCTTCTCCATGGCAGTTGTATATATACTCAATCTAACAAAGTAATAATAACTTATTGAAAAGCAATGTTCAAATTATGTACTATTTATCTTAACCTGAAGGAGTTAATTATGAACTGAAAGTAGAGCGCCGGTGCAAGGCCCTTTTGCAGACCCTGTATGCCATCATTTTTGGCTACTGTGACGAATGCCTGGAGGACTCCCTTGTAGGGTACCACATGGGAACCCCTTGCCGCTAGCTCGCCCTGCAGCTGGATGCGCGTCTTGATGACCTCGATGGGATTCGTGAAGAATGTGGCGCCCACTGAGGCCAGACCGCCCAGTACAAAGTCCGATGTGGCCATCAGTTGCGGTTGACTAGAAATAGCTCAGCTGGATTTTGATAGACGACAAACGCCAAACAGTCATGTTACGATGAAACGACAATTACTGATCGTGCAGATAGATGATGAGATTCACTGCTGGATAACCTGGATGCGATGTTTGCGCCAATAGGAACTACCGGCGTTTAGTTAAAAATAAACTATTTATAATGTTGAACCCCATGTGCGCGTAACTGCAACAGTTTTATGGGTAGTAATAAATAATGTAATAGGGTATCGATACTCAGCTGTGGTTTAACATTTGCTACAATGTTATTAACAGTGCGCCGTTTAAAGGTTTTTTGAATTTTGTAAAGTTAAAAATTAAAATTAAAATAAATTACTTTAAGTGTACATTTTAAAAACAATATTTGAGTTAAAAGAAAAAACATATAAAAAGGTTTTTAGTTTATTTGACCAAAAATTCTGCAATTCTTTTTACATATACATCGATAAACTTATCTGTAAATTTCGAAGCCCTGGCCAGCCTTGACAGTTTTCAGCCCTGGCCCAGATGCAAAACAACAAAAAAAATTTATCAAATATATTTTAAGGAATTTATAGTAAGAATTATCAAAACAAAGAGACGAACGTGCATGTTTGCATTAACATTCGCGCACATATAGCACGCACGCAGGACGTAGCGCATACGTGCCAATAAACAAAAATACACAATGTGTAAATACTCGGTTTGGTCACTGCTCAGGTTGACACTTGCAATTTCTTTCTATGCACCAACTGCAATTGTTTCCTACAAAGTTGTGCGTCTGCAAGATAATCTCTGTTCGGACAAGCTAATCTATACGCTGGCCAAACCATTCCGTGGCGATCCAACGCTGCGTCTAACCGAAGATCATGACTCCGGTGCAATAATCGCACAAACCTGGAATGTGACGCTGCCCAGCAGCAGCGGCAGAGGTCATTCGGCCAATCGAATCAAATACGATTGCCAATTTCGGGTGCAAACCAACGAACGTCCGCCTCGTGGTATTTACACCCTAATTACGCGGCTAAAGTTTCGCAAGGATCCAGCGACAAACAAATGCATCGATTATATTCAATTCTCCAGTGGAAATCGTCCACCCAGCAACCAGATTTGCGACGTTATCTCGATTGATGGGCCAGCGGGTCGCTTGATTTTTGATCAACGTGATCGCGATGTGCAAGTGCATATATTTATTGATCGAGATCGTCATATTTTTATTGAACCTCTCGAGCTACGCATGGTCCTAACTGCTCATTCAGAGTGCCAATTTCCTGGTGACTTTCTATGCAATCCAAAGGATCCATACTCTTGCATATCACGTCACTTTGTGCGCGACAATATCACTAACTGTATGTATCCGTGCCGCGATGAGGGCACATGTTTCCACGATGCCATTGCACACGAGGAAATCGATACCACCAAATTAGCCATATCGGCAATCACATCTCTTATATTCACAATGGTCGGTGTTGGCTTTTGTGTTTGGATCTGTTGGAAATATTGGAACTGCATCACAGTGCAACAGCACGCGCATGAAGCATCTGCTGCACGCTTTAATCAGCGTCGGGTACGGGTATGTATAATCTGATTGTTGATCTTTGTATCTATGATATATATTTTGTTTGGTTTTGTTAGTCGGATGTGCCTTCCATTGACTTACCCCCTGGAACATCTTTTGATAGCGTAATGTCACATGATTTATCGCCAGTTTCGCAGGATCATCATCAACAGCAGCCGAGAACACCAAAGGATTTGCCGCCCAGCTACGAATCACTTTTTCCGGAGAGATAAAGGCTGCCTTATTCACCCAATTAAAATGCTCCGCTTTGTGCCAGAACAGAGGAACCAAAAAAAAGGTTGGCGCCAAAAAACAAAAGAAAAACTAAACTCTAATCTCAAAACTCGAACTCACGTTTAAATGCAGAACAATTGTTGTAACAGTTTCATTAATTGTTAGGTAATTGTTGTTGATAATTACAAAAAAAAAAGGAAAAACCAATAGATGAAAAAATACGCAGGAAAAGAAAAATGTAATGTAAATATGCACATTTCGTTATAGTGTTAGGGCTGGTTTTATGTTTTTCGATATTCCATGATTAGCTTTAGGCCAAAACTAAAGATTATTGTTTTACAAATGTATGTATGTATGTGTATAATAAGACTTTAAGTAAATGTGTTCAAACGCTAACAAATCAAGTACAACCAACTACAGCAACTTAGAGATTTTCCCCCTCATATGTATAAGTTTTGTTTCTTACTATTAGTTATGTATATATACACAAAGTTATATGTTTTATTGATATTGCAAACGTTTCTTCATTTTTTTTATGTAAAAGCTGCCTGTTCAAGAATTTGCACTGTATCCAATCAATCCAATCTCCAATCTCAAATATGTAGAACTCAAAAACTAGAAACAAAAAAACACACTTATGAAATCTCACTGCAATTAGTAATGCAAATTGTATCAATTATAAGATAAACTACAAACTACAAAAACTAAAACTAGTTAGCGCAAATTTCGAAGATTCCATTAAACTAATTGTAATCATAAGTATTAATCATAATATGGTAATCCACGACATTTAGCGGCATTCCATCTAGTTGTACCTGTATTATATTTAAACTAAATATTATAAAAAACACCACGCTTTTGTGAAATCGAATAGAAGACAACAATTATGTTATTATGCGGGCCTCGTGTCGTCAATTGTTTAAAGCAAATCGTTCGTAGGCGTAAATGTTATTGTGTAAGGCTACAGTATGTACTCAAAATATGTAACTAAATCAAAAACCGATTAATCATACAAAACTAACGGTCAATTTGTCTGGTAAATATACGTATATATATATATATATTAACTATTAATAAATCAACTAAGTGTTAAAAACTAAGTAATTAAGGGTGTTGCTTTATTTGGACGGGTGTAGTGAGGGGCAGGAAAGTACCAACTGGTTTTATCACATGGTGACACACGGCTTCAAAACCCCAAATGATTCAGCTCAAAACCCAAAACAAAGATGAACTCAATAACTACAAATTGTGTTTAAAGTGCTTAAAGGGAAAGTGTATATATGATTTGTTGTTGTTGTTGTTGTTACCTCGAATTTGTCACGCTTATTGGCAACATTTTCAAACAAACACTTGAACTTTATATTTTAAAGTTAACAAACCATATTTGAAAGTGCTCAATGCCAGCTCTTAAAAGTTTGAAAATTCGCGAGTTGCCTTCGAAAAGTTTAATGCCAGTTAGGCAACAAAAGTAAATCATTTATATTTAATATAAAAGACAAATACTCGTTTAATCTTACTTAGAGAAAAGTCAATGGCCGACTTGTTTTTTTTTTTGTTTCTCGCACCTCCTTTGTAATGGTCAAGTTCAGGGCTAACTTCTTAACTACCTAAATGAAACAAGCATTCAAACTTGAAGGCACTTGGCCATAATTACCACTTGTCATAATCGGTAATCAGGCAATTAATTTATTTTGACTCGTATATACATTAGTCTTTATCTAGAACAATTTCAGACGCCAGATAACAAAACGCAACGCATATATATATATGTATATTGCTTACAATCTTTGTGTCTGGGCTGGAACGCAATTGCTTGGTTGATGCTAATTAAACCAATATTCACATTCAGTACAAAATTATATGAGAGGTAACAAGAAACAAACTGAAACCTGTTTCCAAGCCATAAATATCAGTTACCAAAATGACGGACCATAAAATCTCGAATGTTTCTAAGTGATGCCATAAGCGTGAAAATTTATGAAATTCATGCGAGGTTTCTGTATGTTATCCCTCATCTTTTATCTATGTTAATCGATTTTGATGACTCTTTTTTAATCAATCTAGCCATGATTTGTACGTGGTCCGTAATGAACTTGACTCGATTTTGACTATTAGTTCTTAAGTTATTCTTTATAATTTGTATTTTATTGACTTTGTTTTAAATATATTAATTCTCCTTAACTTTTCTGTAAAAGTTTATCTAACTGAAAAACATGTAGAGTACTTTAAAAGTCTCAACTTCTAACTGACTTTGATTAGATTTGTCAACAAATTATACAATTAGCGTATCTGTAGGGGTGTGTAGGCATTATCAAAACGTTAGGAAGCGACACGCCCCAAAAAAACGCTTACAACCACAACCCGGCTGAAATGTCGTGAGATAATTTTTGTCTTCGGCATTTTTATTTTTAAACTGAATTAATGAAATGTGCAAAAAGAGCGACAACAAAAGAGGAAATAATGTTATATGGTATATTTTAAGGTATCTTATTATCAATTAAAGTGCATCAGTTTGTGCGTGTGTGTGAGAGAGAGAGAGAGAGAGAGATTTTGCTTTGCCGGCTGTGACAGTTGTTGCAGTTTATTGTTTTTGTTGTTGTTGAAGCTTTTGGCCATTTTTTTGGGCTTTTTAGTTGGCGGCGCGGCAGTCAATTAGCCGATTTACGCTAAGTAACAGCAGCAGCAGCAGCAGGAGCGACAAAACGCAAATTGTTGAAATTACTTTTAGCATAGAAAAACATTTGAAATTCAATCTGCGATCGCGACTCAACCGGTTGTTGTCCCATATGTGTGTGAGTGTGTGTGTGTGTGCGTGTGTGACTCATGCGACGAGCAGCAGCGAGACGAAGCACCGCACGAGGCAACGAAGGTGCTTGGTAGTGTTGTGTTTGTTGGGTGGGAGGGAGAACGGTAGCTAACTATCCATACCAGCTCGAGTCGGTTGGTGAGCTACGCTCAGTCGGCAAAACAAACCTCAACCAGAAAGATCAATTTTTGTTTTCTGCGGTGTTCGCAGCACGTTGTCGCGTCGAGAGTGCCAATCGCAAATCAATTGGGTTGGCGCACCGTTAACCGTTACTGCAATACCCGTACAAACAATAAAAAAAAAAAACAACAACTTGTGCGCGTGTAGCTCAAAAATTCAATTGAAAAGTCAACGATATACATAAATATATATTTTTAATAAAATTCTTTATAACGTTATTGATTATTGTGTGCCGTCCGTCAATTGCGTTGAAAAGGCGGAAACGTTTAGTAAATCGTGAAAATCAAATACAATTTGTATAAATCATAAATAAACAGCTATTTTGTGTGCCCCAAAAGCGAATTGTGTATTTTATCTAAAAAAAATCATTGCAAAATGACGACAGCAAAGAAAGATCAAACAAAGATATTGTTAATTATGACAAGTGAGTAAATTATTATATTTATTTAAGAGCATTTTAAAGATTTTGTTAGTTAGAAAACTTTTGAAATGTTTGGGTTTAGTAAAATATATTTCTAAAGATTAATTTGCATATTTTTACAATTTTTTTTATTTATTTGGATATTTTTTGTAATATTTCTGTGATTTATTACACACAACTTAAATCCAACTTTCATTTAAACTTTTAGAAGCAATTTAATATAAGCAAGGTCTTACATTAAATCTTAATCTGTATAGATTTAAAAGCCTTCATGAGACTGTGCGAATATCATACTTAGAGCTTAAAGATAATAATCTCCATAGGGCAATTAAAAACAATTCACAAACACATGCATATTAATTATGTTTCCTTCATAACTAAAAACAATTGTCAATTCCGTGCGAATTAATATATATTATCTTATTGCCAATGAGCAAATCGTTATGTACTTGACTTAAATTATTCATATTGAGAACATGCATGGGAAATTTCCGTCGTGAAAAAAGCTTTTTCATAATAATCGTTCATATCTAGATAATGCATATTGACGGAGAACTGAATGAATAAAAAGGTTCAAAGCCAACCTGTCAAAAATATCCAAAAGGTAACAAGCTAATGCATTAAGAACTTGTTTCATTTGTTTAATTTATCATATCAGCTATAGTTTATGAACTTAACAAGTGACGACATAATGATATTTCGTGTTTTGTGTGGGTTGTCAATGAATTGATAAGGCAAATTTTAGCCTCATACTACAGTTATTGTGTTAGGCTGCTTAATGGCATATTAACGCGTTTAGCAACAACAACAACAACTACAAGCAATATATATATATATATATTTGTTTACAATCAATGTTATCTTAACCATAAACCATAGTGATGTCTTTATAAGAGTGTTTGTCGAGATAAAGATAACGTTGAAGAGTATCGTGGCATCGTTTTAAGTGTGCAACAAGAAGATAACCTTAGTATATACTATAGTTTGCATTGGCATTGAAAGAACATATTACAAACGGTTAACCGTTTCGTTATGCTAATTTTCACTTACACACACACATACGTAGAATTTGTGAAAAAGGCATTGGACTCGATTTGTAATCAGCACAACAGCTATGGAAATTACGAATACAAATGAACCAAACCGCTGACGCCACCAACAACACCTCCTCCACGCTAGACTGTGCCATATCAAGTATACGGCACGTGACTGGCTGTCGTTTTTTTTTGTCAACTGCGTCCACTGACCCGGGAGACGGGCATAGCTAGAGATCAAAAAGAAGACGAGAGAGAGAGAGAGAGAGAGACACAAAGAGAGCGTAATACAATAAGAGAGAGAGAGAGAGAGAGAGCAGAGCGCGTTGGCACGTAAAATAAACACTTTAAATAGATAAGCCAGATGTGGCAACAATTTGCACAGTTGCAACATCATCATCGGCTTATATATATATATGTGTGTGTAAATAAAGTTTTTTTCAACTCAAGCACGTAGTATTTGCCGTTAACTGCTACACTAACAATTTGTTGAGTTCCCTTTATTTTGCGACTTTTTGTTGTTACGCATTTTTTAATGTCTCGCTTTTTTTTGTCTTATCAGTTTGCCATTTTTTCTATAATTAGCTCTTGGGCGGTGTTTAATGAGCTTATGATATGGCTGATTGTTTGCTGCATCAAGCAGAAAGCTTAACGTACATCGATCTTAAGTTGTTGGCTGAAGAAAGCAAACATTTTGCACCTGAATATTTGCACATCTAATCGCTCGAGAATGTTTAGTTGATTAAATAAGTTGAGCACTTGGAAAAAAACATATATGATTCGAGTTTTATAGATGATATCTGTATTAATTTAAAAACTTGTCAACTCAAAGTAAGATCTAAGCAAGGTTTAATCAACTTATTAAATTGTGCTACTTAGTATATATATTATTAAGAACTAAACAGGCCCCAGGCTGACATCAAAGTTGGGTTACGTATAGATCAAGATACGAGTAAAAATACTATTTGTCATAAAAAATTCCAACTAAGATGCAATTTTTTTTTGTTAGTTTGCATGACGCAATTCGGCAACAACGTGACGTATGACTAACTGTATGCAAGCTAAGCTAAGTGGCACGATAAAAAATCAGAAATAAAATTATGGGGCAACAGCTGTTAACTTGTCGAAGCCTAGGACAACATAAATATTTGTAAGCCTTGCGTTTGACTGGTGAAATTGATAAAACAAAAACAAAAAAAATAGAATGGAGAACAAACGTTCATATTGAGTTTCTATCGAAAATTTTGTGCCGTGTGCGCCATACTATAAAGATAAGTACGTTGGACAAGTGTTTACTGTACAGGTATTTTAATATCGCTGACAAAACGAGATTTCCTATTTGACAATTGATAAATTGTGAAATTGCTAAATCATCGAATGTTCCGGCAGCATAAGATAGATTATAAATAATAACAACAACAACAAAACCAGCTACTTAACTAACAATAATAACAATATGTTTTTGTTGATTCGCGCAACGAGAACTTGAAGTTAAGTTAAGTACTATTTGTTTGTTAGGTACTTTGAGCAGGTGTTAAAATTAGCCACAGACGAATCGACGCCATTTGTTATCACTTTGGGGCTGTGGCGCATTTTGCCCATAATTTATATTGCAAAAAAAAATATAAAAATTTCTTAACTATTTATCGCTTGAATATTATTAATGTTTTGCCATTTGGTTCGATCATAAAAGTTGCACCTTAAATCCCAATCTAAATATAGAAAAGCCAGCCAATTTGTCTTTTGTTTGGCTTAAAAAACAGGGAATGGCTTGTTAATAATACTATATTTATATATATATTATACCACAATAGGGGGTAGGGGGGAGTAGGCATATTCAATGGTAAATTACCTGATAACTTATCGTTCGGAACGCTGAACGTTGTAGTAAAAATGAAAATCGTCATTTGTTCGTTGTGATTTCTTGGCAGTGTGTGTGTGTGTGTGTGTGCGTTATAAATATATAGGTTGGTTTTCTTGTTTTATCAGTAATAATACCCCAGGCTCTATAATAAATTTGTATTTTTTCTTTCTGTTACCATTTCAGTATTCAGTTTCTACGCGACCACAGCACATGGTCAATCCTATTTGTTAACATTTGAGAATGTTCCTACGCGACAGTTGCTTTATAATCGAACGCATGTAAATGGTACAACGGATACAGATCTACTAACCGCACAGTTGGATAACAACCATAGCCAAATATTTGTTTTAAAAAATAGTAAGTATACGAAAGTTTTAAATCATTAAAGTCACAATATTACATTGTTATGATTTTCTCCTCAAGTATTTTCCCTGTTGTTAGAATTTCCATTAGCAGTCATAGTTAACAACTTAATAACTGGTTAACAAAACAGGTTTCAATAAATACATTAAATTATTAATTGCTTATCGCAAACGAGATTTTACTATATCATTTCGAGTGTTCGTTAGACTCTGACGCGTTTAGGCTAAATCAAACACTTTGCGTCATCAATTGACACATCGATTATCAGCAGAATTCACTTGGTGACAGACAACAAACAGATAAAGTAACAGTTTTTGGGGGGATTTATTTGACTAGATCCGTTATTTTATGTATGTTAACTGTTCAAGAATTTGTATTTAAAGTAAATATGTGATGTTTATTTTTTGTATAGTAACTATTTTTTGAACATTTTTCTTTATAAATTTCTTTATTTCAAAAGTAATTTTATCTTAATATTCATTTTATATTATTTTACTCTTTTTGTATTTTATTAATTCATTTTTAATATTTTTTTTTTGTGATCTTTTGCGATTTCATTTGAATCTTAGTACTTTATTGAAAACATTTTTCAAAATCATTATTTTTTAATAATTAAAGTTTTTAGTTTTTCATCTTCTACATTTTTTCTTTTATCATGAAACTTCTCAATACTTTTTTGAGAAAATTTCAATATGTCTCATTTTCTTAATGATTTTTGTATATTCTTCTATTATATCTAAACTAACGAACCCTTAAACTACCTTTCTACTTTTAGCACCCGACGAACTATCACAGACGGCAATGGATGTGATTACGATCGTATGGTATGTGGCAACATTTCTGGCACTTGCCGCCTTCTTTATGCTGATGGCCTGTTCGGATCGTCGGTGTCGTGATATGTGCGGCAGACAGGCAAATGTCATGTCCACGGACGCACAAAGGGCACCGCCCACACCATCACCGTCGTACAGTGAATTTGCACCGCCCAGCTATGATACCGTTATCAAAATGCAACATGCGGCAAAGCCAAGCATCTTTGTCATACCTTTTGGCAGTGAGAACAAGGCTAATGATGAGTCGTCGAATGCCGGCGTTCCAGCCAGCGTTTACACAATCGATGAGCGGCCAAAGGAGCAGATATAATGGGGGCTCGGCCCGAATAACTGTACATACATATATTTGTATAACAAGTCTGTGATATTTGCTGTGCGTGAACCGCATAATGGTTTATTTTGTAGTGCAGTGTAACATGTATTATTATTGAATTGTATTGTATTGCTATTTTCATATTATTTAGTGTAACCTGTTAGTTTATTAGAATTGCTTAAGAAGACTGATTGACAAAAAAAAATATTTTTTTATATTTGAAACTAGTCCATTTATGTTTTTGGTCGCAATTAATTTAAGCATTTTGTTAACTAATAAAATGTATTGTATTTTATGACAAATGCTTCTTAAGTGGGATGCGTGGGATGAGCAAGTAAATCTTTAATTCGGCACAAGAGTTCGAAGAAAAATAATTCAAATTTAAATTTACCGAATGTTGCGCAATCCACATATCAAGCAGTGCTAGCCAGAGCTGATACAAAGCAGTGTACATACAAGCAGGTCTTACGAAGCAGTAAAACAAGCAGTGCCACAGTGCACAGTGCAAACCGGCAGCGAGCAGTTTAAAATTTGCAAAGGGATATTTAAACTTGGAAAACTAAAGCTAAAACTTAATTTGACAAAAAATGCATAACATACGTGAGAGGCTAAGCATAGCGATAACATTAATTATCTTTTTTCGAGAATTTTGCTTTGTTTTGAACACAACTAGTATCATATTTACTCCACAAACCTCCATTCCCAAGTACTCATGACCCAAAAAAACGCAGCAAAAACTTAAAAGTAGATCATCTCAAGTTGATAAAATGCCGTTGACAGGTGTTTTGTATAGCCATTCAACCATTCTTTCTTTATAAACAACAATGTCAATAAGTTGTTATTTTTCTATTTAATTTCCATTGAAAAATAAACGTGCTGTACATAAAAAGCACTCGAGTGTTTCTGTGTTATCAATAATGATGACTAAAATGTCGGGGATTTTCAATGAATGTTCTAACTAAACTGATTATAAGATCTCATGGTCAAAATAGCTTTAGATTATGTTATGATCTGTTCGAGAGGGGATTATGTGTTACTTTTTACGAGTTTTTTGTATAGTTTTGATTTTACGTAACACTAAGGGTAATACTATTTAAACTGTTTAAAAGCTTAATAACTTGTTCTGTCTGTATTCGATTACTGGAAAAACCATCTGTTAAGTTAAGAACATTCTCGAACAGCATCATATTGAGGCACACAAGATAACTTCTTTCAAATTTTGCACTAATTGCCTAATTTGAATTTCGTTTTCCAAGAACATAAATTGAACTCAGCTGACAGAAACATAAAAATTCATAAGAACTGATAACAACCATATATTGTTTCCACAAACACATACATATATACGAATACTTCTTGGGGAGAGCAAAACCAGATCAATTTTATGAAATGCATTTAAATTACGTCACGCCTCGATAAATGCGGTTAATCATGAAAGAATTCTAACTTCTTGATTACTTTATGGCCTGACGCTTTTCACTTTGGCTACACAAAAAAATACCTCGCAATGAAAAGAAGAAACATAATCACTTAAAGCTTGAGATATAATGAAGTTTTCTTTACAGAGCATCGCCTTGTTGATCATTGCACTTGATTGTTGATGTGTTCAATAAGAAACCAAATGGCTCATAAATACCACTTGAATCTAAATATTCGATGGCCCATTCATTTAAGTTATTGGCGTGCTTTTCAGAGCGCGTGAATACATCAAATGAATTATGTTTCGGTTCCGGGGTTCCAGGGGGTTGCTGCTACTGACTGCCGGCTGATCTTTTATGCGCCGCTTGTCGTCGTCGTCGTCTTCGTTGTTGTTGTGGGTTTTCCTTCTCGTTGTGTGGTTTGCAAAACGCGCCAATATTATTAATGGCTCTCACGCTCTTCAATTTAAACTGAGCGGCGCACGCACCAACCCCTTTCACCCCTCTCCTATACCCTTGCTCATCTCATATCTTGCTCTTTTGCTGCTCTTCTTGTCTGTCTCTGTCTGTGTCTGTGTTTGTGTGTTGTGTCTGGCTCTCTGGCTGTGAGCGCCCGTGAGCTAAGCTATTTGCCTCTTTTGACTCATTTGCCGATCGTTCGTCGAGTTGTGCAAAACAACGTTGCGTTTGATGGTTTCGTTTCGTCTATTCGAACAACAACAGTTTTATGTGTATATATGTTTGTTTTTTTTCGTTTTCGTTGAAAAGCATCTGGAACGGATTTAGACTTGCTCAGTGCTAGACAAACCGTGCTATCGTGTGGATTACTTTTGAACAAAATCAAATAAACACGCAGTGACTCTATATACTATTTAAATATTCAATACCATACACATACTTAAACTAATAATAAATATATACACACAATAAAAATAATGTCAAATACGAGCAAACTTTTTGGTTTATGCCTGATGTCAGCTATAATGCTGCAATTGGTCTGTGCGGGTACAGAGACAAATGAAGTGAACGATAATGGTCCAGATAATTATAGTAAGTCTGTTAGAGGATAATTATGTTTATGATGAATGATACTATATATATATATATACACACTCCAAACTTATAGTGATTCAGGGCGTGCGCGTATATCCAAATGATCGTCAGTGTGTTTTGGTTGGAGGTCTTTGTGTCCACAACAGCGATTGCAATCTGCCCACAAGCAATAAGGGTTTATGTCCCACGAGCCAACATCTGGGTGTCGAATGTTGTTATGAATGTAAGTAGATTTAACGCTTTTTCGCCAGCTTATAACGCCCTTTATATATATACACATACTATATCTCACAGTTATATATCCAAATGCTTATCGCGATTCCTAACCTTATTCCAAACATCCACTTTGATAAATTATTTATCCTATTTAATAATTAATTGATTGGTATTACTATATAAATGTACTCATCTATTTTATTATTTTGTTCTCCCTTCCTCTTTTCATCAACTAACTATATCCGTTACATTCGTCTTGTCTCTCTCTCTCTCTCATTCACTCACCTGTGTGTGTGTGTGTTTTCGTGCACCTCCCCTCTCCCGTTGCAGTGCCCGTGAGACCAGCTCCGTGTTCACAACATATGGGAGCCTGCATGGAATATTGCTCCCAGGGACTGCAAAGACCCGGCACGGACTGCGAGAATGGAGAATTTTGCTGTGTTCTGGTTTAGTTAACCAGAAGTAAGAATACTATACTATATACATGTCATATTTAACTATACTATTACTTATATATTGTACGAATAATTTTTATACAAAAAAAAAAAAAAACATAAAAACACAAAACACAAAAATATTTCGAATGTTGTAATAAAAAAAATGCACTGTACATATTTTTAAACAACCTACATATGAAATGATTATTTACTTAAGTCTTGCGATAGCTACAGGATAACTTCTAGTGGAGCATACCTTGTTGTGCTTTGAAGCTACTTGATTGTTATACTATTGGGACATAAATATCAATTGAATGGCCTGTTCATTGATTTCTTGGTGTGAGTATAAGTCAGCTGATTCGCAATATTGTAAGGGGGTGATTTTTCTTTTTGTTTCTTTATTTTCTTTCTTTTTAATCAATGGAACCAATCTAATTACTAATTAGTCTCGCTGAGTGCTTTATGTAAGACTTAAATAGTATGAACGTCTTTTATAAAACGTTCCCAGTAGTCAATACAAAAGAAGAATGAGAAATTCAGAAGGGACTTCTGTTGTATTTATGCAAATGAATCTCAGAAAAGCTCAGCCGCATCTAACTCATATATCTTATAAGCTTAATAATTATACAAAAATATTTTCTGAGCTATCTTCTAGTCGAAACTCTTTCTTAAAGCTTTTGATTATAAATATTTAAGATATTTTCATTAAGTATGTTTACTGAATTTGCATTTTCGAAGCGCGTTTTCAGCATGTGATAAAAAGAAAAACTGTATGGGGGAGCTTTGGACTAGTTTTGCGACCTGTTTGGGTTTTCCTAGTGCGATAATATTATTAATAGTTAAACATGCCTTAACCGAATAAAATGCCCGCATTTAGAGCGCACAAAAGAGTTAAGGCAAAAAAATAAGATCATGGCTGTTTATTACCTGTTTTTAGCAATGTTTTTTCCACTTGCTCAAAAGGAATTATGGATTGTAAGTGAAAAAAAGGGAACTTAAATGATCTGTTATTGTTTTGCGCTATGTGGAAACCAATTAAAGCTACAATTGTTTCCATCATCGAAACTCACATGACTGAAGTGTAAACATTTGACTGGATTATGTAAGCAATCATATATACTATTTATGTACATGTGTACGAATGCTGAATCATAGACAGAAAAAGAACCACAAAAGGTTGCTTACCAGGTCACTCAAAACGGTTCTTATCAGCATGCTGCCATTCTCTCTCTGGCAGCTGATGATGATGTTGTTGTTTGTGTTGTGTGTGTTTGCGATTGTCACGTGTCAATACATTGATGCTTGACTGTACCGCAGTTCTGGTTCCGATCTCTCGGAATATATACTAAAAGAAACCTTAGTATACGTGTATATATGTATTGCAGATTGAGCGTATCTCTCAGTTTTGGGTTTCAATGTCAAGTTCAACGCTGGTTCAAAGCTGACAACAGCTTAATTCTCGTATATTCTATATTGATACTAAGCGTATTCCAAGTATTTGTACATATAAACATTATTTCTGTTATGATTTTTAGTTAAAAATAAACGTCCTTGCTAAGCATTCGAAGCATTGGCAACGATTTATCAGGCACGTTCGTACGTATCTGTCTCAATAAATACTATTATATGTAGTTGTGGCGCGTTTTCATAGCTAATGTCTAAATGTTTATTTCATCTCGTTATTTATAGTTGGGTGGGCGAAACATAAAGAAATCGTGCTAAACTATTTTGTTTGTATGTCTTTTATGTGAATAGTAAGTTGAATGAATTGAGCCAAGGCAAAAGAATTGAGTAAGTGATGGAAAAATTCCTGGAAAAAAAAACATCTTAACTTTCTATTATGGAAGATGTGTCGGAACGACTTTAAAGAACTACTCATGTGCATTACTGTCACTATCTATAACCTTCCCCACAACAACACACAAAAAAAGTGCTAGTGGAAATAGTGCAATAACATTGCAAAATTCCTTAATTTAATCAACCTCAACCTTTAGTTCCAGCGAAATTGGCGCGAAAAGATGACTTTGAACATGAAACGATGGCCTTGAAATGTGTGCATATAAGAAATGAAAAAGAAGAAGAGCATACACTATATAGATTCTAATTAAATATACTATATAGGTATATAGTCATATATCAATTGAGTCTCAAACTGCGTCTTAGATTACATAAGTTTTGTGTGTTTTCTTCCCAGTTGAGATTCCAGAGGCTGCAATTGTGAACTTTTCGATTGCGATTTGAACTACATTTATATTTTATTTGAATTTGTTTATTTTTGCACGAATTCGCAATTAAAACTTGGAACGCACAGAGTCTAAGTTAAACAAAATCTCACACATACTTTATTTTCTATTTCTTTTTGGACTTTTACTATATACATACGTGCTTATCAGTCGGTATTGCTTTATGTATTTATTTGTTATTTATGTGTTTTTTTGTTTACGTTTTCGGCTTCGATTCGAATTTCGTTTTGCTACCAGTATATGAGCTAATCGTAGCCAATAATATGCAATATGCTTTCATGTTTTCATACCCTGTAATAAGGACGAAGAGGAAAGATAGATCGAATATGTAAGAAACTGAAAGCAAAGGTTAAATTAATAAATCCAATAAATATAATCTCAATAATATCTGTTAAGTTTTGCACTTCAAAGAAAGCTACTTCAAAAGTTGAAAAACTAAGAAATGGAAATTTTAGCAAGAAAGCAAAGGTTAAAACATGATTCAATAGGTATAGTATCAATATTATCTGTTAAGTTTTGCAGTTCAAAGAGAGATAGTTGAAAATGTTTGAAAATTTTAACAAGTAAGCGAAGGTTAAAACATGATCCCATAGTTAAAGTCTTAATAATATCTGTTAAGTTTTTCTTTACAGGATATCTGCTCTGTCGAGCTTTCTTAACTTAAGAGCACTCTTTACTTGTTTTGTGTCTTATTTTATTTTCATTTTCAAAGCGCACTAATAAATGTTGGTTGCAACACTCAGTGGCATGGTGGCATGGTGGTGTGTGTGGTTGAGTGTTAGGGTGTTTGTTGCATTTGGGATATGCTCATATTTCATGTCATAGTTCGCACTCATTTTTCACTTGACATAAACTGCGTCTCATCGCCAAAGGCGGCTGCAACGCAATTTGCATGTACCGTTGAGGCAACTCGTGTAGTTGCTTTCAGCTTATTTTTTTTTGTTTTATTTTGCCTCTTCGTGCTCTTTTTTTTATATTATTTTTTTTTTTTTCTTCATATTTCAGTTTTAATTTTTATTTTGCATGTGGCTGTGAGTATAAAAGAAAATGATTTTGTGGCATAAATTAACGCCAAGAGGCACACGAAACACTATTAAAAAATACTCCGCACACACACACACACACACGCACACATGCATGCGCGAGGTTGCAACACATCCTTTAGCCGTTGCATGAGTATGTTTGTGTTGTGTGTCCTGGCTAAAGGATGCGGATGTGGATGTTGATGCAGATGTGTGCAAGTCAATGGCTTATAGAAAAGCCAGGATATTCAGTGCCGTGTTGCCATTGCTGTTGCCACACACATATCCTCATGCTGATGTCATGCAATGTCAGCTTCGTGCCACAGCGCACACACACACACAAACACACACTCTTCTTCATGCAATTAATCCTTTTTTTTTTACTCATTCTCAATCTCGTTCGCGCTGGTTGCTCGCTGTCTGCCTGCAAAATGACTTTTTAAGTTAATTTCTTATGGTATGTATGTTGTTCCACAACAACAAAAACAGCAACAACCTGGCGACCCTTAACCTTACCTTGTCTGCCTGATTGGTTGCACTGAAAAAATCACAATTCATCTGGGCTTTAACTTCGACGCGCCCTGTGTGATTACAACTATAAAGAAGTAAGAGTACTTAGTAGTTAAGTGTGACCACACTTAACATATATTTATAACTAATCACTAATATAGTATGTAAGAAATGACAGTATCTAAGCTCATCTAGATGTGTGTTTAAATTATTTGGTGACTTTGAAAACCTTAGAATGTTACCTTAAGACTTAAAGACCTTATCTTTCAGACATGAAGGTTTATATAAAGGTATATATAAAAAATAATCGCATTGATAGGCAATGAATTCGCAAGAGAAAAAACTTCGTTGAACCGAAAAAACAACTTCGACTGTACCTTAAAAATGGGTTCATCTAGAATCCGAAGGAATAAAACGTTTCAACATGATGACAAAGAAGCTTGTGTAAGGAAGAAACAATTCAACATGATGACAAAATCGCTAGTTGTTTGCAAGCGTTTTGTAAACACTTTCACTTCCCAACTGAGAAAGTCTTTCGCTTCGCATAATATGCGTACGAGTTGAATATGAATTTGCTGTCATAATTTGTATGCAAATTGATGTTCAAATGGCATAAAATGCAATTACTTCAATTTCTTTGACAAATATGCACAAGAATGCGCACCAATTCCCACCAACCCCTTGCCTGGCCTGCTGTCTTCCAGCCATGGCAATAAATCCCATTAATAACATGCAAATGTAAACAAATTTTGGTTTTGAAGGTGTTGAAATATTGATGCTTTGAAGTGTTATGCAAGAAATGACATAATTATTCCACAGGTAAGACTCACAAGAGAGTGAGAAAGAGGGAGGGAGCGAGAGTGGAAATTTAACAATTAGCCAAAAAATTGTTGTGTTGCCGACATGCAACAAAATGTGTGTGTGTGTGTGCGAAGCAAAATACAAAAATATACAATTCTGCTTGAGGCAATTTTACCATCTTCTGTAAGATAGAAATACTTTCTTTTTTTTTAACGGGATTAACCGCAATTTCTTTAATTAAAATTTCACCCTCAATCCGAACTCATCTGAAGGCATGAGTAAGACTCGCGTGGGCGAAGGACGTAGAATGAGGAGGTGGAGGAGAGCGCAAAAGGATTGTAAATTACGCTGTCAGTCAGTCGTCTGTCAACAACAATTAAAACAGGAAGCAACATCACAAATTAAAAAATTCATCTTCCGTTCTGTAGCTACAACAACAACACACACACAGACAGATATAACTCATGTTTTATGAACAGCTACAATTTTCTTGCTTTCCTTTTATTTTTATTTTAAATTTTTTTTTTTTAT
The DNA here is from genome assembly GCA_035044465.1 of Scaptomyza tumidula. Lineage (NCBI taxonomy): Eukaryota > Metazoa > Arthropoda > Insecta > Diptera > Drosophilidae > Scaptomyza > Scaptomyza tumidula. The sequence continues at coordinate 13,725,837 of JAWNNW010000444.1, read as the reverse complement.
CTTACTTTTTGTTGCTGTTTTTTTGTATCTATGCTAAGCATGTCTACTTGATGTGCTACCGGTCCCTTTTTATAATTTGATTGGTGTGGCTCAACTTCATCTTCTTCTTGTTCTTCTTCTTCGTACTTTCGTTTCCGGTTTATTTCTTTCTTTTTCTTCCATCTCTTCACTGCCACACGGCCACTTACCTTTCCAAGCTTGATTAGGATGAAGCGCAGCTAGCAAAAAAGATAAGGATGCCAAGAAGGTTAATTAATTTGTGTTCTGGCCATATTTGTTCATGGCACGGGCTCGATAAATTCTTGAGCTTAACAATTAGATCCTCGAACAGTGGCAACTGTTGAAGGGGGGCGAAATTGTAACTCTACTCAAGGGGGAAAAAATAGTTAGAAAAAGTTAATAATAGAAGCATTTCAAAACCAAAACATTATTTTTCAAAAAGGCGACAGTTATTTTTTTAATTTTAAAAGAATAGAAAGAATTAGTCTACTAATAAAATTATATTATAAAACTGCCACACAATATATTGTTCATATTTAATTTTTCTTTTTATCAAGAAAAAATTCAAATAAAGAATGCATTTTAAAAATGCAAAGTTAAACAAGTTCTAAGCTTTTCTATGAATACTAACTATGGATATTAAACTAATTGAGCTATATAATTTTATACATTTATCCCCTGAAAAACCCCCTTTATACAAATACAGCACTATGCCACTGTTATTGTAGCTGCACATTAAGCAAATTTTGAAGTAAGATTTCAATTATAGCTTCAAAAAAATGTTGTTTCGCCCGCATCAGTTTGATGAGTGCAGTGTAGCTAACCTTTTCTAAGCACCTTTTTTACTTTTTGGGTCGGAAGTGCCTGAGGTACTTCTGATGTATTTCTTGTAACCGACTTGTATACCCAATTAACTAAAGGAGTTGGAGTTGGATTAATTACAAAGTACTTATAGTCTAATAACGATATATTCTTTAAATAACAACAACAATTGGTAGATGATAGTCCATTTCAAAAGGCATGTCAAACTTTAAATGTGTGTGTGTGTGTGTGTGGTTTATTTGAAACTTTTTTGTGACTTTTTTGTTGTGTGCAAATAATTTGCAGCTCGTTGCTGCTAAAAAGGCAGAACTTTTATCTAATTAATGGAAACTTCAGCACAATGATGTGGTGTGTGGCATGAGGAGAAGAACGAGATAGAGATAGAGAGAGAGAGAGAGAGAGAGAGAGAGAGAGATCTTTGAAGCTGTTGAACGACACGCGTATTGTTGACAGTGAAGCGACGAAACTCAGGCGTACAACATGGCGTATGATTGCTTTTGTGTAAACAACAACGACAAGAAGAGTAGTGAGGTGAGGTGGAGCCGTAGGACAAGCGGATGTGGGAAAGGGTAGCGATTTTCTTTCCATGTCTTTGGCAGTTTTTCCAGCCACTTTTTCTGTGCTGTGCGCAGCGCGTAAAAGTTTTTTAATTAGCAACAAAAGTAAAGGGGTTAATAACGCGAGTCGACTCAAGTTGAGTTGAGTTGGAGTTGAGTTGACTCGTTGAATTTTTGTTGGCTGTTGCGAAAAAGTTTTTTTTTTGGCAAGCTAACAATTAAGTTTTGGGCTATGCGGCTGACATGCGAGAGGCATGGCGAAGTAAGGCGTGGTGCGGCGTGGCGAGGCGTGGCGAGGCGTACACCAGATAATGGGTATTAAGCAACACTTACTGACAATTAAGTTGAGCCATTTACCCCCGCAAGCCGCCATCCGTCAGTGACGAGAGAGACAGCTTCTGTTGCTGCCGTTATCCTTTGCCTCATTGTTGACTTTTTTCAGGGCTGTAATTACGCTTAATCGTGAATTTACAACGCTCTGCACATGGCAGGCGAGACGAGGCGAGGCGAGGCGAGACGAGTGGAGGCGCAACGCTGCAAAAAGAAAAAAAAGGACCCTCGACGTTGTTGTACATTGTTGCAGTTGAAGCTGCTTAAGTTGTGGCAATAACCCGCAGCATGCCAGCCAATATGAAATCCAACAGCGAACGCGAATCGTTTTGCTTGACCAAATGGCAACAAATGCATTTTCCATTTGCATTTTCCATTCGCACAATCTGCACAATTCAAACACTTTGGAAGCGAAGCGAATCCTAAAGATAAAACTCATAATATTCATGAGCTTAGTTTTATGAAGTGCTAACAATGCGTAAAGCTACAACAACCACTAAATGGATGGATGGTGGAGAGGTGTGTGGGGGTGCGGCAGCCACTTAGCTGAACACCTTTTTGTGCTATGGCAGCTTCTGGCTCAGGTTCTCTTTCTATGTTTGTAGTGTATGTGCTTCCAGCTGCCTTCTGTCGAGCGCTTCCTTTTTTTTTTTTTTTATATATTTTTACCATTTTCCTTTTGACCACACTTAATTTTTGCTTTCTTTTCCTTTCTCTGCGTTCTTTTGCTCCCTGGGCTGGGTAATTTTTCACTTTCGCAAGATGGCAGCGCATTTTAATGAGGCAACAACAACAAAAACAACATGCGGTCGGTCATGGACCACCATCAACTGACAATAGGACAGAAACATTGTTCGTTGGATAATTCTTATGCAGCATTTGCATTTTCATTGGTGCGATATGTTAATGACTTTGCTGACTTCCCAAACACATCTTGATAATACTGTTGATGTTGTTGTTGTGGTTGTTTCTTTGTTGCTACCAACTGTCTCGCCTTGAAGTTATCTATTTTCTATAGTTGCATATCAAATTGTTGCCTGATTTGCATATTCAAACGACTAGACAAAAAAAAATGCTGAAGTTTTTTTGGTATCATAATTAGCTGCATCATTTATCATTCAATTGTTGTCAGATGAAGTTCTAGAAAAGTTGTAAGTTGTACTAAATATTAAAGTTAGAATATTTCACATGTTTTAAGACAGTTAAAGCAGTGAAAAAAAAAATTAAATAGAAAAGTTAAGTATGACAATCAAATGGCAATAATTGTCAACTCGAATGTCTAAAACGTTGATGATTTTTATTGGCAATTGCAATTTGGCTACATACATATAAATAGTTTAAATCAAAATTGCATTGTCTGTGATAATATTAAATGTAGAAATTTTTTGTTAAACGCTTCAAATATGTTGTGCTGTCAATTATCGTAAAAATATATATATATATTTATTCATGGCGTACTAATTTTAAATAACATTTACACAAACGCATAGAGTGTTTATTCAACTGTCTATTTATTTATTTACATTTGTGCAAATTGCAGTTTTATTAAATACAAATTTGTTTTTTGTTCTGCATTTGGCCAAAAATTGTGAAATGAAGAGAAAAATTACATTTAAAAGTCACAAAATGCAAAAGTCGTTTAAAACATGCACAAAACTCAATTTAAAATACACACGTGTGTGTCTGCGTGTGTCTCTCGGTATGTGTGTGCGAAAAACATTAAAATAATTGTTTTAAAATCCTTTTGTCAGAAAGTAAAGTAAATTATAAACACAGAGAGACAAACAAACAGACAGACAGACAGGCAGACAGATAGACAGTGCGAGAGAGTCAGTGAAGCTTGGCAGGATAACGATAATACGTCACAAGTCACAAGGATTTCACTCAGCCACACACACTTACATATACATATGTGTGTGTGTGTGTGTCTGTTCAACTGCAAAAACATTGCAAAAAATTAATTTTATACAAAACGTTATGCAAATTTGGTATATGCAACATGCTACAAGAAAATCTATTAGTGCACACACAAAAATAGATGGGAATAATACTTAAGAAAAAGCTCGACTAGAATATGCTTTATAAGTTCGTGTCTTATAGTTAGCTTATACTTTAAAAGCACAGAAGAAGTTAACCCACTTTGTGGCATTGCTTGTTTACAGGGTGCTTGCGATTTTCTGGATATATTTTGATAGTTTTGGCAAAATTGCAATTTAAGAATGTTACGCACATTGTTTGTACATTTGCATAAAACATTCCGTATGCAACATGCATTTTTCGTTGCTACAAAATGTTTCAATTTTATTCATTGTACAGCAAACAATTTTTCAAGCAATTTCGTTTTCGGTTTCTTATTTTCTTTATTTTTTTTTTCTTTGAATATTTACCCGGGCTGAAGGTGTGTGAGTCCGGATTCCTTTTGTAAGATGATGTTTGTGATGGGGGGGGGGGGGGGGGGAGAGTTTTTAGGGCCGCCAATGCAAAACGGTGGACTTTTTGATGCAACTGTTGGAGCGGCGGGGAGCTCATTTGGATGGCTTTACCTTTGGCACTGGCACCCAATACAATTGTACAATATTTATTTAATGTAAATGAGAAACGAGAAAACGAGCCATTCATTGAGCCAACAGCCAACTCACGTAGTTCAGGCCAGTTTGGGCCATGAGTCTGGCTCATGTGGTAGTCTCCTCCCTCTCCCGCCCCCCTCCCTTCTCACTCTCTGTCACCCCATTATTTGCGATATGCGAAATGATATTGAACATTGTGTCGATGCCGAATTGCGACTCTCTCTGTCTCTCTCTCTCTCACTCTCAAACACTTTTTCTCTGAATGTGCCAATGCATTCAAGCAAATTAAAATTGGAAATTAAATGTTTACGAAGTACGAAAATTTTAAACGAAAAAGTAATTGCTTTTCCTGTTGCTGCTTTTTGCCTTGAGATGTTGCCACCACGCGTGAGGTGGTATGAAGTACAGCCAAAGAAAGCTTGCCTCTTGTGGCACAACCATATGCGTTTGCGTGTGTGTGTGTGTGTGTTTCTGTGAATGTGTGAAGTCAAGTGTAGTGACTGCAACTCGAGGTTAGTTTGCCGTGATTTTAGTCTTAGCTTTTGGTAAAGTATTCCTTTCATTTAGAGCTTAAATGGCCTTAAGACGTATTAGAGAAGACATAGCCAGCACAGAGCAATGTAGCAAAAACGCAATTTTAGCTAAAATATATAATATTCAAAGATTATTCAAGTCAACTGATCGCTTTGAAGAGTGAGAGAGTGAAGAAGAGAAAGTACGACAGAGCCAGATGAAGAGTATAATAATGATGTGAAAGAATAAGAGAGTTGAGAGAGAGGGGTAAGAGTGTAAGAGAGAAAGTTAAAGCTTGTTTCAGAAGGAGGAAGGCAAAAATAGATAAATAGAGAGAGTAAGAGTTACAAAAGTAAGAGAAAAGAGAGAAAAATAGAGAGAAAAGACCGAAAGAGAGCAACGAAGAGAGAGACAAAGAGAGTAAGGGAGAGAGAGAGAGCGAGAGCAAGAGCGAGAGCGAGAGAGAGCGAGAGTTAAAGAGAGCAAGAGAGAGAGGGAGAGAGAGAGAGAGGGAGAGAGAGAGAGAGAGGGAGAGAGAGAGAGAGAGAGAGAGAGAGAGAGAGAGAGAGAGAGAGAGAGAGCAATGAAGAGGGAGAGCAATGAAGAGAGAGAGCAAGTGAGAGAGGGAGAGAGAGAGAGAGAGCAATGAAGAGAGAGAGCAAGTGAGAGAGGGAGAGAGAGAGAGAGAGAGAGAGAGAGAGAGAGAGAGAGAGCAAGTGAGAGAGGGAGAGAGAGAGAGCAAGTGAGAGAGGGAGAGAGAGGGAGAGAGAGGGAGAGAGAGAGAGAGAGAGAGAGAGAGCAAGTGAGAGAGCAAGTGAGAGAGGGAGAGAGAGAGAGAGAGAGAGCAAGTGAGAGAGGGAGAGAGAGAGAGAGAGAGAGAGAGAGCAAGTGAGAGAGGGAGAGAGAGAGAGAGAGAGAGAGCAAGGAAAAGAGGGCAAGTGATAGAGAGTTCACCAACACTATCACTTTTCTTCACACCGTGTCACTGAATATATCACAAAACTTGCCAACCTTACTTGAATTCATGAAAATCGAGTAGTAGGGCGTAAAATAAGATCATTTCGTTTAATACATATAATTGCGGCATTTATACAAATCAAGAACCTAATAAGCTTAAAAAACAAATATTAAGAAAATATTCTTTAGTCCGGAGAGCAATCAAGCGTGCATTAAACGGCATATTAACCGTAACAAGTGTGGCAAGTTGCTGATAATTTATTGTGCACTAACAAGGGAAATATGGGTTGCCAATTGAAGTCAGGATCTTAAGGAGCGAACGTTGCCAGGCTGCAACTTTTGTCTGTGGCACAGACAGGGGGCGCGTTGCTGACGTTTCGGTTGTCATCGTTGCCATGGTTGAAGCTTACGTCGTTGGCAGCGACTTTTACGATTTGCAAAAGGGCATCATTATCCTGGCATTCCAAGTCCTTGGCTCCATCTCTGGCTAAGGCTCAACAGTCAACAAGCATCGGCACCCAAAGAGCACTACCGCAGCGGTAACGGCTACGTCATTGCGTTCTGTAAACCCTGGAGTAGGGCTGAAATGATATCCTGTTTTCATATGCGTCTGCATAAGTGTATGTGTTAGTTTGTGTGTGTGTGTGCAACAACTGCAAGTTTTGTTTGAGTTGTCGCCTCAGGTTTCATTGTAATGTGCTGGTATCTTGTTGCCAGTCAGTCAGTCCGTCTGTCATTCAGTCGGTGAGCCAGGTGAGTTTGCCCAGTCATTCAGTCAACCTGAGCTGGTTACGGTTACGGTTATGGTTACGGCGGAAATGGCTATGGTTTAGAGGTTCCTCTGCTGTTTTCTTTTTGCACTTTTTAATTTCCGTTTTCGTTGCCCTCGGGTGTTGTTGGCCAGCGCCAATGCCGTCCATGTGTCTCACTCTCTCTCTCTATCTCGAAATGTTGATGTTGTTCTTGTTGCTGCTGCACGACTGGCTCAAATGTTGGCAGCATAAGCAGGCAGGAGCAGCAGCCGTAGCAGTCATAGGTAAGCAGCGAGATGTAGAGACTTGCAGTTGGAGCTTGCCATATTCTCATTCACATTCACATCCTTAGGTCCAGGTTCAGGTCTAGGACCAGAACCAGGTTCACGTTCACATCGTTGCCAAGAACAACATGAGCCAACGAATTTTAGTAGGAAACGCCAATGGGCAATTGGTCGACGTTGTTGAGCCGTGCAGAAGCAGCAGCAGCATCAGCATCAGCAGTAACCAAACACAAGAAAACTTCGAGTCAAGCCGGAGAAACAGCGAAAATTGAATGGCGAGCGTTAAATTCCCTTTTGGCCATAATACAGTTACATATACCTTTACATATACTATAAAGCATTGCCACTTGCTATGTATTACAGCCACTTCCGGCGGGCATGACAAAATTCCTTGCTTGTCCTTACTCTCTCTCTCTCTCCCCATCCAGCCGACTCATAGAAAAGAATGATGAGCCTTGGGGCTGTGGGTTGGTTGTGGCGCGTGTTCGATTATTCCAATCGTGTGTTCGATTTAACAAATCATTCAAATTCAATGTTGTTTTTCAAATTATTAGCTTGCAGTGTTTACGTTATTGTCGCTGCAGCCAAAAACTAATTAATATTAATATGTGTAACACAATAATAAAAAAAAAGACAAAAACACAATAATGTGTGTGTAAAAATGAATCAAGCCTAAAAATTATGAAATATTTTTATTTTTGCTATTTTTGCCAGCGGCCAACTATTAATTAGCATGTTAATTACAACTTTACAATCCGTTTTTTTTTTCTCACACTGCTAGCATAAATGAAATGCAATTTTGTAAAATGCCGCCATTTTAATTTTATGCATGATACACACACTTCACACACACACACACGCACCCACAAGGTGTTGTCGTTGGCAACACTCTTCTCATTCTAATCGAAAACTCGCTCAGGTGTATTTTATGGCGCTTTGGGTGTCATGGGAAAAATATTGCGCAATGGCTGGAAAAAACCATTAATATTCTTATTTGCTTAGCCGTTGATGGCAAATTGGTAGGTGCTGCGTTTACCCACTAAAAACCTGACCTCGCTCTCTTCGATTCTCACATATATATTTCTATACCCTGTAACTATCAAAATCTGCTAATAGGGTTAAAATAACAAAAAATGGTTACTAGAGGGGAAAGACGAATGAAACGGGGAATATACAGAAGATGTTAAGCCGCTTACAACATTATTCAAAGAATATTCTTATAACTAGTTAAACAAAATTATTCAAAAGTTGTAATAAGCACCCGATTTAAAAAATCTTTAAACAGTTGCGTAGTAGAAAAGTTTATCTTGGTTTATTTTGATAAAGAGCCAATAAAAAAATCCGACTTTCTGAAAATTAATTTTATTTGAGTACAACATTTTATAATTTAATAATAATAATAATTTTTGTTGAACTCAGTATTAAATTTTAGATAAGATTCGATTGATGTTAAAACTGAAAGAGTATTGAAACGGTTAGAAACCTTGTTGTCATTTTCACATGTCTCTCTGGTAACTAATCTCATACCATGTCTCACACTTAAAGAGCTCACCATGCAGTGCTAGGGTATGTTTAAGTTCAGCAGTGCCACTTAAACCAGTTTTACTTGTTGTGGTCTACTTTTTGATTGGCAATTTAAAGTGCGATTTAGCATCGGGGCAAGCGGTTGTTGCAGCAGCAAAAGCAACATCATCATCAGCCGCAATAGCAACAGTATTTTGAAGCTTTATATAAATAATCGAACTGCATTTTATTGGACATTGGACATTGGCATTTTGTAGTCTGGATTGGAGCGAGAGAGTGTGAGAGAGAGAGAAAGGGAGGAGAGAGCGGGGGGGAAAGAGCTCTTTGGTAATGCTGTGTCGCCGGCAGCTAGAGCTAAACACCCTGGACGCAGTGATTGTCAAAGGATAGCGGCGGAATGGCGGCTACGAAAATAATTAAAAATTCCATTTAAATGCAGATTAGCTGTGTGTGCGACTATAAAATTATATGGTCATAGAGTACACACACACACACACACATATGTATGTATATACACCGCACACATACACTCATTAATAGAATCAAAATCAACAAACGAAGAGGTAAAGCCTTTGGTGCCTGCGCCTAAAAATATGCAAATCGCTGCCACAAACACAGCGGCAACATTAGAAATGCATGCAACGAGCTGTAAAGTGTGCGCTCTTGTTATTTCCCCCTTCCCCCCCACGTCTCTCGCGTTACATATTAGTTATTTATCAATATTGTTTGGGAATAAAATCAAAAATAAAACTTGTATATATATATATATAAAAAGCTAATCAAAAATTGATGAACATGTGTGTGTGTGTGTGTTCGCCATGTGTAAAAAACTATAGCGTAAAAATAGTTGGAAAATTCTAAGCTTTATTTGTTTTTAGCTGTATGCGAGTTTGTGAATAACTATTCGTAAAAATTTCTGTGAGATTTAAGCTTAAAGTTTATTTAATTGCAATTTAAATTGCTTAAAGCGTTTATCTGCTCTTAAGCTCTGCAAAGCGGCTACTGAACTGATTGTTAGATTTAGAGCGATTATTACAAAAGTAATTTTAAAGCAGCTTTGCTAGAAAATTCTATTTCGTAGTTATAACCAATACTTGAATAAAATTTGTTTGCAATTTCGAAGGGTATATTTTTGTGTGCTTCGCTTTGTTTGCATTCATTCGATTGCCTTTTTGCATAGTATTCATAATGCGTACTTATTCATTACATTAATGTAAATAGTGCACACTCACAGTAAATATTAAATAACTTATTTGTCCACTGCGCATAATTTAAAAAATGTCATATAAAGAGTTTTTCTATAAGCAAATAAATGTGCACTATATTAAATTGTATATTTGTATATCAAACATTTTGTTGTTTTATTGTGATATGTAACTGTTACATTACTCATACGCCATGTGCGCCCACAATTTAACCCTTTGCTGATAGTACTGCTCGCTGTCAATCAGTGTAACAGCATTTAAATATATATATATATATATATATATATATTGGGTCGCAACTCAAAATGCATTTTTACATATAATACTGTGCCGTTACGAACAATCAGCCAAAAAAAATGGCACCATTGGGACACAAGGCTCGTCCATCGCGTTCCGACATTGCCATTGCAAGCAAGTCATCAGTTTTTATGCTTTTGCAGTGACATTTTGCAGTCACATTTATGAAGCATCATCCATTGGAATCTGCATGGTTATTGCGTATTGTAAATACTCGCATATATAAAAATATATATGATTGCAGTTAATAATAATGCCGCTGCATTCGGCTTTTGCATCTTTCACATATTTTTTTTTTTGCTGAGTGGAAAAAACTGTTGTAAAATTGGCAAACATTCAATCACCCAGAGGAATTTTCATTTAAAAATATGCAATATAAATTTAAAGCCGACGAGCTTTGTATTTTGTTCAAATTAAGCATTAAAAGAGCAAAAGCATTTCAAAATATATTCAAGCCTTTTGTTTAATGTCGCTTTAATCTATCTACAAAAAACCTTAGGGGATACCTTCACCTATATAAAATATCTATTTTTTTTAAATGCTCTTCTTGTTTTCCTTAGACGTCCTTACATGATATAAAATCAACATTTACAATGTTTACATTTTATGGCAATTTACAGTTTATGGGTTTAGCTTTAGATAACAATTGTCACCCCTCAGCCGCCATTCCCACTCCACCATAGCATTTTTTTTTTAATGTCATCTGTTTTGAAGGAAATGTATATATATATATATATATAAATTTTATTGTCGCAAAATGTGTCCGGTCCAGTAATGTGCACTGAAAAAGCTTTGATGGAATCAAAATACGGCCGAAGTATTTTCACAACCAGACACAGACACAGCCAAACACAAACATTGCTCAAACACACACACACACCCAACCACACACATATGGCATACCCTAAAAACTTTACAGCTCGTTTGTGAGGTACGCAGCGTGTATCCTGCGGCTTCCTTTGGTTCCACCATTGAAATACAATTTTTTTTTTTTTTTTATATTTTTCTTACTGTTGTATAAATTTCATTTTTGGTATGTTTAGAGGTTTCCCGAATGGCCAGCGGCATATTTTATGTGTACAACTTCAACACTGTAAGTATTCATATGTGTATGTGCTTGTGTGTGTGTGTGTGTGTTTGTGAGTTGTTATCGCACTGCATTTATGTATGTGTATGTGTGCGCGCCGCGTGGTTACTTAATATACAAAGGCCTTTAATTTTGACTAAAGCTAAATAAACTTTATACCCTTTGGTATCTCTCAGTCTGCCCCGCACCTCTCTCTCTCTCCCCCTCTCTCTCTCTCTCTCTCTCGCTCGCGCGCCGACATTCACATACACCTGCGGTCATGCCGCCACAAGAGGACAACGTATGTTTGTGTGCGTGTATGTTTGATGTTCGGCCTGGCGTTCTTTGGCGGATTGTGTGTGTGTGTGTGTGTTTGTATGTGTGTTGCTGCTTTTTCAGTTGGCTAATGTTGTTGTTGTTGTTGCTGTTGCAATGTCCTTGGGCGCATATTTGCATGTTTTATTGTATCTGCTCTCTGTTTAGGAGCACTCCACCCCCGCTGTCTACTCCTGTCTCCTCCCACCAACATATATGCGTTTACCTATGTTTTTAATTCTTTACATCGATATTTGGCCGTTGGCATGCCAAAAACGCGAGCCGCTGCCAAAGGTTGATTGCGCTGCGATGCGGTGCGGTGGGGTGGGGTGGGTGAGGGTAAGTTATTTCATTCTCATTTCCATTGCCTGAGCTTGTACGTTTAGAAGGTTCGCGAGGTGGAGGGGGGGGGGGGGGAGACAGCTCGTGGACTGGGCAGCGTTAGCGGCAATTTTACTCTCCAAAATATGCATGATATGTGCTACACCTTTTGTTATGCATTTGTTTTGATGTTGAATTGTTGCCCGCTGGCGGCCATTTTTCGTTGGCCTCATTGGAGATTGAGTTGCTTGATGTTAAAAGGTGGCCCGTATATTAAAAATGTGTATATATATATATATTTGTATATTGTGTTGTTGGTGTATGTTACAGGCCAATCTAGAACTCAAAGAAGTTTAAGATTGCTCTTTGTTGGCTTCGAACAGAGAAAGCCATAAATCAGACTTAAATAAAAGTCGAACTTAAAGCTAAAATATATTTTTCTGTCTGTTGGCCAAGCTAATTAAAATTGACTGCTGACTGCTGCACATGGGGGAAAAAAGTGTTGCATACTTTTAGCTGCACCCACACTTACACCCATACTTACATAAATCGCTAGTATTTATACGAGCACACATACACACTCACATATTTACCCGTTAGTTTCCCATTACTTGACATTTTCTTTGGCTCGCACTCGGCGTTGGCAGTTGGATTTTTTAATTTGCGTTATACGAGGAGTTTCCTTTTGAGTAGCTTGCGGCACCGCACACACACACACACACACATGCATACAAGCGCATACACATGTGTCTGTGTGTAGACGAAAGGATATATACATAAAGGGCAAGGAGCCGAGGCAGCAGTAGCTGTAGCAGCAGAAGCAGTAGCAGACGCAACGTAGCGTGACAACCGCCAGCGTCGAGCAAATGTCACGCTTGACTCATTTCCGTCCCATGACGTTGCCTCGGTGCCTCGTGTATGGTTAGTGGCAGCAACAACAGCAGCAGCAGCCGGAGCAGCAGGAGTCGCAGTGCAAAGAAAACCACATGACAATATTGGTTGCTTGGCGGCCAAAGCTGTGAAGCTGCTAGCAGTTCAGCGTGGTGGATAAGGTAGTGGGGGGAGAGCGGGGCTTTGTCGGTTTCCCTCTTCCAGTGGGTAGGCAACCTATGAGCCGGAAGCACTTGAGAACTTGCAATGGCCGTCGGCCATTTTGCGGTCTCGTGCGTCACATAGCAGTCGCAACAGCAACAGCAACAGCAGCACCAGAAACTGAAAATTCCCTTCGTTTTCATTATGTTGCGGCTATGTCCTTGCCTCATGCTGCGTCCTTAGCCAGCGCCAGAGTCAGAGCCATCAGAACCTCATCGTTATGTTTCTTTTCAGTGAGGAGCCACGTCATCATTATTATGAACACCGTTATGGCCAGCAGCTATATATTCCAATTTGTTGTTGTTGCTGTCGGTCGGTCGCTCGGTCTCCTCCGCTTCATCATCTTCTTCTTCTTGTTCGTATTCCCCTTTTATTTTTTTTGTTGTTGCCAGCGGTTGTTGCTTTGCTTTTGTCTGCTCTTGGGGGGGCCAGTCCTTGGGTGTTCTTATATGACCGCCGCCAAGTTATTGTAGCTCAGCGCTTGTTATATGTCTTTATACCCTATATAGGTATTGTTAGGAGGATGACATAGGGTAGTATATGCTAAGGAATACGGGTTTTAGATCTGTTGATGGGGAGTGAAGAAAGAATAGAACAGCTTCAGCATGAAACATTTCCATTGATTTTACGATAGATGCTTGGACAAAGAATGTATCAAACAAAGTATTATTTTAATAAGGGATATCTCGTTTTAGAGTTTTACTTGATTTATGACTAATTTTTATTTGATTTAAGTATTCTATTTCCATTTTTAGAATATTAAAGAGAAAATCCTTTGCAGCTTGTAGGTTTTTCTCTTATTCTCTTCTTTGTATTCTTTTCTCATTTAAGATAATTGCAAATCATTCCCACTTTTCTTTAGAAATAACTTGGAGGTATCTTCCAGTCCTTCCCACTTTACAGTCGCGTTCATATTTTGCAATTCTTGTTTATTTTCAGCGCATTTCAGTTGACGCGTTGACAACAACAACAAGTCTTGGTCTTGGCTGCTATTTATAAGCCCAACAATTGGTGAAAAAGGTTTGTATGTGTGCGTCTAACGTTGCAGCTAAGTTACCTGAGGCAGTTGCTGTTGCATCTGCTGCAGTTTCTAATACTCATGCATTCAGCTAACATTCGCGACCGCTTTTCATATGGTTATAATGCAGCTGGCAGCAGGCAGCAAGCAGCAGCAGCAGCAGCAATAATAACAATAATCGTGCCACATTTAGATAGCGCACAAAAAGCAAAGAAAAGAAAAGAAAAAAAAAATCGTATAAAGCGCTTTTAGCCAATTGAAGAGTTTAAACATTGGCCAAGTATAAAATTTGTTTGCATACCAAAAAATGTTAAGTTGCCGCTGCCAGCGTCGATGCCACCAGACGCAGTCGCAGCAGCCACAGCCTCAGATTCAGCCTCAGTTTTTAACCTCAGTCGCTGGCTTGCCCGCTTATCTGGCGCTGCTTGCAACATTTGCTGCGGGCCTTTTTACTTTTGGTTTTTCGATACCGAGAGAGAGAAAGAGAGAGAGAAAGAGAGAGAGCCGACTGAATAAGGTGCGGAACGGGGCCAAAGGGGGCAGAGGGCATCATAAGCGGGTGTGTGCTGCATTCAGTGTGTGTGTGAGGATGTGTGTGTGTGTGTGTTAAGTTGGTCGCAAATACTTTTGGCCTCGCTTGGTGTCGGTGCCTTACCGTTGCTTCCAGCCTTCTAGTTGTTGTTGTTATTGTTATTGGTGTTGTTGTTGTTGCTGCTGCTTTTTGGCATCTGCTCCTTGGCCCTAAGCTGATTGTTACTTTATGAAATATTTGCAAGCAACTTTATTTACAATTTTTCGGTTATTTATTGTTTGCAATTTATGCTTGAATATTCGTATTCGTATACGTTGTATATATTCATTCGATGTTACTGTTGCTGTGATTGTTGTTGTTATTGTTTTTGTGTATTTGGTCAAGTTTGAGTAACTGATTTATCGCACATGCATGTATGTATGTGTGTGGGTGTTGCCTTAGTTTGGCTAGTTCAAAATATATCTAAGGATGTTCCTAAAAATACATATTTAAGAGCATTTTCCAGTTATATTTGCATTTTTTTTTTGTGAAGATAAAATTTGGCATTATTTTGAAAATGCAATGCAGATGTTCTCAAGAGAAAAACCTGCAGAGCTAGTGGATTTTTGTATTTAATATTTATTTTGTACAATGGTATTAAATTTTCGAAAATGGAGAACAAATGTAATATTCAGCATTTAAAAAGCTCAAAAATAAAACAAAGAGATTTTTGATGACCTAAGTTTCAATCAATTATAAATAAAATGGCAACATTGATAGTTTTTGCATCAAGTTGAACCATTTATTACCATTTCAAAGCAACTAGACAAAATATATTTTTGCATGCCAAGTTTTAGATTTCAATTTGAACTATTTTGCAAAATGGCAATTGCCAGAAATATTGTTGATGCATGGATTGTTGTTGTTGCTCTTGTTACTTGTTGATGGACAAGGCGCAATTAAAAATGGAAAGAATATGAAATCTGTTTGGCCAAATTGAACATGACATTTGTATTTTGTGAAACTGTTTGAGTTTTACTAATGAAGACAAGAGATGCATATTGTATTTCTGTTGCTATTGTTTATTTGTTTTGGTTCGTTTCGTTTCGTTTTTGAAGCTTTCCATTCCAAATTTTGAACAGTTTTTAATGAAGTCCTTAGTCCTGGCTATCATTGGCAAAATGCAGAGTTCCAGTTGAACATTGGGCAACTGGTAAATGCATATGTAATTAATGCTGAAAATATGCAGAAAACTGATTGTTCAAGATGCTTGAAAACTGATGTCTTGTTGTTTTGTCTTAAAAATGATTTCCTATTCATAACTCTATCATTCAGCTACATTTTGATATACGAGCCCAGCTCAAAAGTGAGCATAAAAATCATAATTTGCCTTTGGGCCAACATTTGAGCTGACATTTCTTTGTTTGTTGAGATTTTATAGAAGTGTTTATTTATTTACTTAATGCCAAGCGTTTTGCTATTTGATAAAACCTTTGAAAAATATTATTTTAAACGAGCTATTGTTTAGTTTTCTTCCTGGAAAATCCCCTTCCATCAACAACAATCCTTGCACAACTATAAATTGCAATTAAAATGCAATAATCCATCGCAACGCTGATTGCTCTCCGTCAAACCTAAAGGGTGATAGGGGTATATTGGGTGTGTGTTTTTGGATGGATGCTCTTGCCATATATATATATATATATATGTATATATTTTTGCATATGGCTGAAAATGGAATCGGGATTCACTCGTCGTCATCTATGTTGTTGCCGGTGGTCAAAAGGCAACTGCAATCAAAATTGCAAATACAATAATATGAAAAGCACAATGAAATAAATTGAAATACCTCAAGCTATGTAAATGGCCAAACCGACCGATATGGACACGCACAGGCCGACCTCACACACTCAAACGCACACATACACACACACACACTGGCACACACACTCCTATGTAGCGTTGCTAGAGCAAATATGCACGAGACAACGACAACATCAACAACAACAACAACAACAAGGGAACCTTGCGGGCGTCACAACGAAAAAAACAGGAGAAGAAGTTAACTCACCTTCCTTAAAACTCCTACACCAACCCACCTACCTACACATTGCAACCCATAGGTGCCCAAAGGGCATCAGCATATCAGCTAGCTCTTGTTTGTAATAAGGGCAGCTGGAAATAACAACGAGCATGTTACCTATCCGATAATCCATAACCAAATCAATTTGGAATCAAACCAAAGGTTTTTTAGACGTTTGCGCTTATAATTCACAAGTGGTTAAATCTTTAGTGAAACAAGAGTTCCGTGCGAAAGTGGATCATCCTACGATAAGAAAAAACGAGATAAAATGATGCATATTAAATTTAAGCTAAAGATTTTCAAGTAGTTCCTAGCTTAAACCACGTAGTTAAAGATTGATTTCTTACCAAGACTGAAACTACTAAAGTCGATGATTATTCAAGAAGCTTTTTTTTATAATATAATTTTACTTAATTCAAGCTACATTTTTCCCTTTACTTACATTGTTGGAACTTGATTTGAGTGCTTTGTAGTAAATATCACATATTCTTAAAAGGAGCTCAACTTAATTTGAGAACAACTTTTTCTCTCTGTGCACTTATGTGCTTTGATATTTATATTCCAAATCCCTTGAGCATCATATATATCTTACAAATGTCTGGTCATTTATAACATGTATACTCAGACAGACACTACACCATTATTAGTAGCATCTTTATCACCAACAATATATCACTGAACAAGACTATGCAGCTTCAAAGAAGGGTACACACGATTCGTATATGTTATTGTTTTCTCTGTCTTTGTTTTTTGTTGCTTTGGCAAGGAAATGGAGATGGAAGCAGCATCTACGTAATCAGCATTTGTGACGCTCGAGGTCATTCGCAAAGTCTTCAGGCGACATTGTGTTGCATGCGGCACAGCTACGTTCTATAGCAACAAAAGTTCCCGAATGACAACAACAACGAGAACGTCGCAGCTTCATCTTCCTGCCTTGGTCGATGTAGCTCACTGCTGCTGCTTGGCCCGTGGCAACATTTTGGGTTGGCTGGAATATTATAATTACAAGCGAAACAGGCCCCAGAGGTGCTCGAGCAGTGCCCCAACGAACGTCACAGCGAACGTTGCCCATGACAACGATGATACCCAAATGAAGCTGAAGCTCAAACAGAAACTGAAGCAGTCGAGGACAAGGGTATGGCGCCCATTCCCCCCTAACCAAAGGTGGCACAACTCTCTCACTCTCTCTTTCGCTCTTCTCTTGACGATGCTGTGACAGTTCCGCTTTTTCCTGTGTGTGTGTGTGTGTGTATGCGTGTTAATGGGGTGTGCGTGTGTAAGCCGGTTGCATGTGCCTCGCCTTTGTTGCTTGACTTTCAGCTGCTTCTGAAGCTGAAACTGAAGCTAGTTGAGCTCTGACTGATGGCCAGACAAACATGGCCCGGCTGGATTGGCCAGCTGTCGGTTGGCAACTTGGCAACTGGCAACACATTTCTATTTCTTGTTGCCACTCCACAAATTAAGACTTAAATGACTTGGGCGTAAATGGAAAACAAAACAAGAAAACAACCAGCAACGACTTCATTCAACTGATTTTCGTGTGAAAATTATTGAAATACATTTCCTAAAGCCACAAATGAGTCGAGAGACGACTTATAGCTGCAGTCCATATATACATATGTATCTACATATCTATATATATATATATATATATATATATATATATGTATTTGTAAATATATATAACCATTTGAGTATTGAGCCTAAGCATTTTTCGTTGTCGACATCGTCTTCGTCTACCTCTAAGCGGACATTGGCGATTATCTTGTCCACGACTGGGAAATAAATGAGCGTCGTAGTCCGTACTAAGGATTGCCTCCGGCTCATTGTTGGCGCATTGTTGCTTCAAAGAAGAAAAAACATAAAAATACCAAAGATAGGTTTCAATTTGTCAGTGTGTTGTGTGTGTGTGTGTGCTGTGTGTGTATGTTTGTTGTGCGCGATGTGGTTTTGTCTTGAAGGCAAACTGATTAAGAGCCAAAAAGTTCCCACATTTCATGTGTGTGTGTGTATTTAGTCGCATGTGGGTGTGTTTGTGTATTAGTTGTCTGTGTGTGTGTGTGTGTGTGTGTGAGTGCATGGGAATGCCCTTAAGTTCAATTGAGCAAGCCTTCAAGCACATCAAACTCTTTGCGTCTGCGTATTCAGACTCAAAACATTTACCACAGTTGACCTCGTTGGGGCAGGGGGAATATTTGAGTCGGGTCTGTGCTGATCTAAACTGTTCCTGGGCACATAATGAGAATAATGAGAAGGGAGTTTATAATATTAAAGGAACGAAATAGTACAGAGAGCGAAAAGTTTATGTACTGGCTTGCTCGTCTGGTATAAATTTTGTATTAGGTTTTTGACATATCCAATAAATATCACATTAATAACTCATTTATGCTAGCTAATTACTGGTTATCACAAACTGATAGCAGTGAAGTGACTTTGTACTTACCTACAAATAGAAACATCATTTTCATAAAATAAAACACTTAAGTACTCTATCAACATATTATTTTTAGGCCAGTTATCAACAAAAACATATGATTGTTCTTTAATCTACTTCGTTCAAGCTAAAATTAAAACAGTGTCAATGATGTATTAAGTTAGCATTCAGTTGCTTTTTAACTTTTTGCGGAGTACGTTTATTAAAATGTTCGATACCTTCTACAACGAGCAAGAGAAATATTGGAATGGCATCGATGGAATGTCATTTAACGATTCCAACACATCCGTAGGTAAAGTTGTGTATGAAGCGCTTAAGGAGAATCCAAAAACTATATGTCAGGTAGATAACTAGATGATTTCATTTAATAAATTTGTTAAAAGTTTCTTATTGCGTTAGATTTCTCATGACAGTGGCCAAGTTTTTGACAATGGAGAAACTTTGATCTTATCCATACGCATAGCACAATTCTTAAGGGCAGAAGGTCTGAACCATGAGGACATTGTAGGAATCATAGCCAAGAATGGAATACATGTTGCTCATGTGGTATTTGGATGTTTATTCAATACAACACCCTTTCATGCTGTCAATCCGTTGCTGGAGACTTCTACTATAGCTTCTCTATATGCGATAACAAAGCCAAAACTCATATTTTGCGACGGCTATAATTACGAGCTTATCAAAACGTTAACTAAAGACTGGACGCCAAAGATAATAACACTGAGCGATCATATTAGGAATGTTCCCAATATTGAAGATCTTTTAAAAGCAACAAACAACGAAGATAGTTATGAGTAAGTTGCTCAAGTAATTCGGATACCTGAATGGTTTTGTTACTTTGATTTTTTCAGACCTTTTAAACTGATTCATGGTGGTGATCAAACAATGGCCCTTGTGTGTACCTCGGGCACAGCGGGATTACCCAAAGCTGCCAGCATTACCAACTCCCAACTGTTGCCAAAATCGTCAGTATATCAATATTGAGAAAATAGGTTTCCTTTCAATTAGAAAACTCTTTTTAACTACAGTACCAGGGCCAGAAATGATTTTTTCTACACACCAGCTAGCTTGGATTGGTTATCAGCTATCAAGTGTCTGCTGAATGTCACTGTGACTGGAGCAGCACGCATTGTTTGTGGTCAGCCGTTCAGTAAGGAGCTGTTTTTGGAGATAATCAAGAAGTGGAAGGTGTCTTACTGTTATATATCGAACTGGCAGTTGAATGAGGTTTTCACTAGTCAATTGGCTAACGTTGAGAATCTCTCAAGTCTAGAGCTTGTAATGTATAGCGGTGGTTGGGTCTCAGCGGGTGTAATTCAAAAAACCCGACAGATACTCGATTCAACCATCTTTATGTGTTTTTATGGTACAACTGAAACGGATGGCATATCGGTTAGCTTGAATCCCGAATCGGAGAATTTAGTTGGTAATTTATTGCCCGGCTTATCCGCACGTATTGTGAATGAACAAGGTGATAATTTGGGTCACAATGAGATTGGCGAAATACTTGTCAAGCAGATCAAAACTTGGAATGGCTACTATAACAATCCAACAGAAACGTCACAAATATTGGACTCTGAGGGCTGGTTCCATATGGGTGATCTGGGTTACTTTGATGGCGACAATCGTTTGTATATAGTTGATCGTAAGAAGGATTTATTGAGGTACAAAACGATGAATTATACACCAAATGAGATCGAGAAGATCATCGCTGAGTTGCCAGATGTGCAGGAAGTTTGTGTTGTTGGTATTAGGGATACGTATGGTGATGCGGCTGGTGCTTTAATAATCCGTAAGCCGGGAAGTCAGTTAAGTGAAGAGCAGGTGATTAGTCATGTGGCGAAACGTATTACTGTGCAGTACAAACAATTGCATGCTGGTGTTCAATTTGTGGATCGAATTCCGGTTAATAACAATGGTAAGCTGTTGCGAATTGTTGCAAGAGAAATGTTTGAAGCCGTCAAAGTGCAAAAATCAAAACTTTAACTTCAAGATAATGTTAAAAATTGGTTAGAAAATATTAAAAGTATACGATTTCGATGGAATATTCTATTAAATACTCGGAAGCTTGAAATACTTTTAGAGATACTAAAAGCATTGTTTACAAAATGGGTTGGGATTACTATGTATACGATACAAATACGAGAAGTATGCACCATCAACTTGTTGCCAGATTTATTTTTAAGAATTTTTAATCATATATTGAAATCTTTAACCAAACAAATAAAAAGGCAAAGAGTTAACATTTGGATCAACTTTGAGTTGCGTTTCTTTTGGCTCTTATAAAGCTTAATTTTTTCTTTTTGCTTTTTTTTTTTAATTTTTTGTTCAGCCCTCATCTAGCCATCGGCTGCATTTCATGTGAAATATGTATTACGATGAGGAACAGAGAGCAATGGGAAATTCCCTAGCGGCGATTTATTAGTAAAAAATGTTTCGTGTTTGGCGTCTGCGCGTCGCATTGTTCGTTGTGTTGTGTTGTGTTTATGTTGTAAGCTGTTGCTGTGCTGTTGTTGTAGCTGCGTTTGCCTTTTGGCCATGATAATTTAGATGCTGTTGTTGTGATAACAATACACAAGCACATTCACAAGCAAACACACACACACACACACATAGTCACGCACAGCCCTAGCAAGAGTTGAAGCCAAAAAGCAGCACGAACAAGTTCGATGTTGGCCAACAGTTGTGGGAGTCTCTTGGCGATATTTTTTTTTCTTGCTCGTTGTTGGTCTCTTCTCTGACGGCTTGCCTATCGTTTGCTGGCCAATGTGAAAGTAACCTTGATTTATGGCCTCCATAGACCCATCACCTCAAATAGGCTCAAATTATATAAATTGTGCCATATACATACGTACATAAGTATAAATTGTAAAGTGCCTTGAGGCTTAAGGATTAGCTTGCTTCTGGCTATGACGCATCTATTTGTCGCTAAGTACTTCTTCTATAAAAGAGTTGAAAGTGATTTCTTAAGCTGTATTTATCTCTTGTACATCAAAGCGTCAGGTTAATTTAACAGAATGCAAAACAAAATTACTTGAAAATTGATTAAAAATATAACGGTAGTTATTTTATTATATATTCACTATCCTAATACAACAACTATACTATATGGATGCCTCATCCAACACCTCTACAAATACCATTTACAAACTATCCAATTCAAGTATCCTTTGTACAAAAGCTTTGATGTTTTTGCATTGCAAAAAATAGTTTTCCTATTTGCAATTTTCGTTGGTCAAAATTGCAATTGCGATAGCGGTAATATTTTTCTAACACTCGCGTCGAGTTTAAATTTATGCACAAACGCTCTCTAATACCATTTAGAATAACAGAAATAATTTATTATTTTTAACACTTTACAATTTCGGTTTATTTGCGGTGTCGTTTTTGCCATAGCTGTTGCGTTTGTGTGTTTTTACTGTTGTTTGGCATAACAACAAAAGTAAAACTGTTTATTTTTCATTTGGTCAAGCGCTGAACAATGGTTAGTAGGAGTGAGGATTGTGAAAGCGTTCGCGTGCGTGATGTTTTCACACTTACTATAACTTAAATTCATGAATTCAACAATTAACGATTTAATTTTAAGTGCATTATTAAAATATAGGGACCTTTAGCACACGCATAATGTAGTAGAAACATTTAGGACCAAAAGAAGATGCTTTCATTATGGCCAAAAAGCGGGATTCCTCATTAACATACTCGATAACATCGTAGCACAGCATATAGGCAACAAAGGCACACGCGCTTACACAAAAGATCAAATGATAAAACAGTATACAAGCCAAGTTAAGAAACGAGACGCGTGAATTACCCAAACGTATTATGTTTCGTGTCATTCGATGTATTTTGGTGCCTTGTTGGTAGCGAGCTTGATCCATAATAGACGACGGATCTAGTTGTGGCTCAGCTGCATGTTCCACATACGTTGTTTTCGTATTCTAAAGAAAACGGGTTTTAACGTTTTTAAAATCATATAACTTTGGCTATGTAAACCTACCTCAGCTCTATCTTCAGGGGTTGTTTGGCTTCCTGTTTCAACTGTTTCACAATTGCTTTTAGTTGATAATGTGTCGTTGAACATATTTAAGTTATTTGATATTGGTTCCTCTCGAACACTTGAGACTGTAGTTTGTTGTTCCTGTGCCGGCTTGTTGAGGTTGGTGAGTTGTCCGAGCTTTATATTTCTATTTGAAACGTTGCCATTATTCTCTAAAGGCTGATTTTGTACTTGCTGCATAGTTGGTTGATTTCGAACATGTTCTACAGTTAGATCATCATCCAATAGTGTGGATAGCTTGAATAGATCCTTGTTGCCCGAGGCAGCGCAACGTTCCTTTAGTTCTGGTAAATCGAGATTAGCCTGTAAATAACGATCTTTAGCCTTACCCACAGATTTGGTCATTATCTTGCGATCAGCTGTGATTTTAACAGAACTCACACATTCGCAACTCGAGCTAAGTTTTAAGTTCACATAAGCAAAGTTTTGTATTATATAGTATTTATTGCTAGACTTACGACTCGGATAGGGTAAAGGTCTTACTTCTGTAAAACACGTTAAGTGTGTTAGGATGGGCGCGAGTTGAATTTTTATTTACATATTTTGATGATGTGTTGATTTTCGTCTTTTTGCATTCTTTCTTAACTGTTTTCAACATTGTTCTTAGATGAAACTTATTATGAAATTATTCAATATAGAAAATATATAGAAAAATAGATTACTGAGCTTTTGTTAGACAGGTCTGACTGCCTCGAATGATCACGTTAAAAGTTTTCTTTATAAATATTTGTTTCTAATTTTCTGCGCGATAGTTGTCATATTTGAAAACTAAATGAAAACTTCTGCTTTGCAGTTTTAAACCACAAACAGTTAACTGCTTAGCTTTATATAAAATAAACTTTAAAATATATACTTTATATATATATATATATATAATTATATTTATGAAGTTTGCCAAAACGCACAAATTATACAATTTAGCCCTTTGGGGGTTTAGTTGGCAAATAACAAAGCCGAGATTGAAATGTTGCCACATGGCCAGTGGCTTTTTCATGCTGCTGCTTTTGTAGTTGTTGTTGTTGTTGTTGTTGGTGTCTTGTCTACCTTTAAACGGCGCAGGCGCAAAAACCGCAGGCACTTTTACCAGTACCCACTAACAGGTCGCACACAGACACAAACCTCCCGAGAGGGTGTTCCCTTTCTGGCTTGGTGCGATCTCGCCTCCTGCCACATTGTCCTTGCCTCGTCCATCGGCTGTCCGCTGCTCGCTCATCAAAGCAGTAAGGTCCTGGGGCAACATTAGCAAACCGAAGCGTACGGCATCGCAGCAGCGTTTTGTGCCACAGGCAACTTCAGTTTTTCACGCAGCGACGCTTTTTCTCGCCACCCCTCGCTCCACCCCTCTCGTCCTGCCGTGCTGCCCAGCAACATCCGCAACTCCTTTTAGCCTGCAAGCGCTCAAACAAAATAGGAATGGTAGAGGGGGGGGGGGGGGGGTGGTTTAACTGTACATAAGCCTTTGTACATAGAAAGCGAGTGTCTTTGTATGTGTAACTATTCTGTATATAGCTGACGGCTATTTCGTGCGGCGCAACTAAATGCACTTGTTGTTGTTGCTGCTTCAATTTTTTTTTTTCGTTTTGTTTAGTTGTTGCTGTAGCTGCTTAGGCATTGCCTTGCCATGGCCAGCAGCTATTTAAGGCTGAAATGTGCGTGCCACAGGCAACAACAGCAGGCAACAACCGCTGCAACTGCAACTGCAGCTGACTGACTTCAACTTTGACTTTCAGTCGCCGCCTTTCGCTCCTTTTTCCTGGCTTTAATTGACTTTAAAGTTGACCCACAACAGAAAGAACAGATGTGATTATATATATATAAGGATATATATATTATTATATATATTTATAATTATTATTTGTTAAATCTGACTCAATCAAGTTGCAGAAATTATTTAGCACAAACGATTGTACAACAGCAAACAATTTTGATTTTGTTGTGCAACTGACAGGTTGCATAATTTCTGCATGAATGCCACTTTCGAATTCAATGCACAGTACAAACAACACACACACACACATAGCGAAATTCGTTTGTTTTGGCATCCACATCAGTTGTGTGTGTGTGTGTGTGTGCGTATCTGTGTGTTAATTAAATTGTGTCTAACCGTTTTTGAACCCATCTGCAATTGCTCAATGATGCACATAATTGCAAAAAGAAAAGAAAATTGATAATGCCTTTATTTTATATTCATATATACGAGAAACGATTCGGCATCTAACAGTTTAGGTAAATTGTTCGGATTTAACTATTATGCTATTTGGCATTACGTTGTTAAAGTGTTGCAAAAGTTTGTTGTTATTTCTTCTTGTTGCAGATTAATGCACATAGCTAAATTTGCATTCAAATATTATCGCACAAAATAAGTGTTCCCATTCGAAAATCAAATAAAATATATGGAAAATAATTTCTTCTACTATTTTATTGCATAATGCAAATAATATATATTATAAACTATTGAACTTAAGGAAGAGATACACAGCTCTTTATATACTCTTTCAATATAACAAATTTAAGTGTTCTTTGAGAACGATTCCCTTTTTACCATTTTCAATTCATTTTAATGTTGGTTAACAATTTTTTTTCTTCAAGAACTTATTGTAAATTTACCAGAAACTTGTTAAATATTTATAAATTTTAACGATAATACTTGAAATTATACAAAAATTTACATCTTATTACCACTTGAATACCCTTTTCATGGTTTACCAAGCTCTAAAATTTATAAAAAGTAAGCAGATGCCAATAAAAATGTTTATTAAATCTGAAAAATGCATTATTTCTCAGTTATTTTAACAGAGTATCACACAATCTTTCAGCTTCATTGACACGAACTTATGGCGCAGCATCTTGGCTAAGAATGGTGCACGGAAACGGTGCCCGCTTGCCATCCGTTCTTCCGTTTGCTTTAGATTCGTGTCGGGGTTGAGGGAGTGGGCTGAAAAAATACTTGAATGCGACTTTCGAATGTTGAACAAAAGCAGCAAACGGGAAATTAAACGTTGCGGTTGTCGCTAGAGTTTTGCTGTTGCTGCTTTTGCACATGTTACCAATGCGGCGTATGTGTAATATTATTGGCACACAGCACACAATGCGAAACAATGTGGCAGTTTTACTTATTGTTGGCGTCTGCCTTTCATTCATTCAGCATTGCAATTATTCGCAGCAGCCGCCCCAACACTGATAACAGCAGCAGCAACAAATGTGGCAACAAATGTGGCAACAACTGTGGCAACAACATAATAACAGTTGCCATTTTGGTCATTAAGCGTCGGTTTTTAATGGCCATTTCCCTGAGTTGGTATTAAGTGCACTTGCTACTTATCTTTAAGCCACTAAATTGCCAAACTGATAAGCCTTCCGCTCCTCTTCGTTTCGTCGAAATAAAGTTTTTTTTTTTGGGGGGGGGGGGGGGCTAGAACCAAAATGCTAGATATGCACGACATTTGCCTAAAAGAAAATTTTAATTAAATGTCGCCGCAAACGATGCGGTAATTCGAGTTGCATCTACAACAACAAAAACTATAAAATCTACAGACACATTCATTCAAGCAGCAGCAGTTGCAGCAATTGCAGCAGCAGTTGAAACAACAAGAGGTAAGCATTATTTTAGCAATATGAAAATGATTTTGGCTGCCGGCTAGCGGCTCAATTTATCACACTTGCCCCCTCCCTCCATCTCACTCTCCCTCTCTCTTTCTCGGTTTCTAATACTGTGGCAGGTTGCACATGTCAAGGATTTGCAATGCACTTAAATGGCATTTTGTGTGTGTGTGTGTTTGCCATTTGGAATTGCATTTCCATGTGTCAGCCACATTTTTTGGCGCCTTCGAGCGTTGCTTTTGCCCCGTTTTGTTGATGGCTAATTTATTGTCCATAAATAACGAGGCCTCGATTCACAATGTGCGCGCCACTATTTTATTTAAGCCACACACACATACACACACAAACAGTTTTCTATGTAAATATCATGAGAATGAAATCCTTTTTTCTATATACATATATACTTGTGATAGAGCAATAGAACAGGTATAGCTTGGCAACAAGGCATACAATCAAGCACTACGCAGCGCTTGAGGACATGCGGCGAAGGCCACAACAACAATAATCCAGCCAACACAAGCCACAGTCTGTGGCATATATATATATATATTTATTTTTTTTGTTTGTCTCGCGCTGGTTTGTGGCGTTTATGTGGCAGACATTACTGTACAAGTAACCCACACGGCAAGTTCAAAAATTCATCATTGTTGTTGGCCATGTGGCTGGCTGGGCTGCATTGTTGCTGCTCTGTCCTCCTGTCGCACCCTGTGCTTCAGCCTGCAACAAGCCGCAAACGAAACTGACGCTGATGCCCGCCAGCTACTTTTGGGATGAAATATTATAATTACAAGCGAATAGCCCGCGGCCAAGGAGCAGCAGCAGCAGCAGGAGAAGGAGACAAGAACCAAAGGCTGTGGCTGTGGCAGTAGCAAGGGTAGAGGCAACAACACCAGTTGGCACAGCTCCAAATCAGACCCCGAACCAAACTGAGCGCGCTCGAGCTGCAGCGAGTTCGAGTATGCCCCGAGGCCGGCTCGCAACATGTTCGTGCGGACAACATTGACGAAGGAGAATAAGTTCGTAAGCAGCGAATAAGAGGAAGAGAGCCAACTTCGTTGTGTTTACATATGTATGTATGTTCGCCCTGCTTTAGCTTAGCTGCTGCTGCTGCTGCTGCCGGCATTCGTGATAATTTAGATGCGTCTGCAGTGATAAGACTTGAAACTGGTTTGATGTATGGAGCAGCATGTTTGATGCCAACTGACGTACTTCGACTGCAGTTTGAATGGGTAAATGACTAAACGAAAGAGAAAGAGAGAGATAGAGAGAGCGAGAGCGAGAGATACTTTCGAACAACTGTTTCTGCGTGGGTTGACTGTTTGACACAAAAGACAATCGAAACGAGAGCGAACCGTAAGAGTGCGGGGGAAAGAGAGAATGCTGTTATTAATTGCAACTTCTTCGCTTCAAGCTATTTATTAACTTTTTGTTTAATTTATAATGCGGACATCGGACATACACATACATAAACATGCATAATAGCACATTATATTATTTGCACATATGTATATGTGTGTGTGTTTGTTTTTGTATTTCACTCATTTTCATTTCAATTTGCTGCACGTCAAGCACAAAAGAACACACACACATACTGCCACACTTTTAGTGTGTGTGTGGTTGTGTGTGTGTGCGCTTGCCTCATTTTACATAGCTGTCAGTTTTATTGAAAATTAGCCTCCAGTTAATTTTGTATACCATTAAATTTATACATGTTTTTCATCTCTTTCCCAGTCTCTCTCTCTCTCTGTCTTTGTCTTTTTGCCTTTCTCTGCGCTTCTCTGTGGGTTTTTGTATGTAGTATGTGATCCCAAAAGTAATGCATGCAGATTATAACTTAAATATGAAATGTCACGCATTGACAGGCAGTTTTGAAAAGTGTGCAACAACAAAAACAACAAGACAATAACACACCAACAAGTTTTACACCTTCGGGGCAGTTGCGCCGCTGCCACTCCGTTTTTATGAGGCACAGTCCGAGTCCAAGTGAAAATGGAGCCACAGAACCACCGACACCAACACCACCATAACCACCAGCATCGGTATCATCAGCATCATCATCATCATCATCTGAGCAGCCAACCACAAAAGGCGGCCACAAGCCAGATACAGGAATTTATGCGGCTTTTGCATGCTCAGTACTTGGCCAAAAGGGGTTTATAACCATCATAGAATATGCATTATTACGGTGCTGATGTATATGAAATGCATAATTTTTTACTTCTCAAAGAATTTATAACCCCCAATAGTATACTTATCCCCATATATAGTTCCTCACTTAATTGTTTGTTGTTCGATCAAAAGAAAACTTATTTTCAGTAAAAATTAGGTCATAAAAAAGATTGTGTACCATATTTCCGGAAAAATCATCAGCATTGATGTAAAATTCTTGTTGAGTTGTTGAATTGTGTTAATCAAATACTATATGTTATGTATCCTGCCTCGAATATATATTTTTACTTTTATAAAGTTACTAAAACTTTTTCTTCCTGTTGTTTTTTAGAGGTAATTACTTAGTCGTTGTCTCTTAACGTTTGATGGTTTTCTTACCCGCTTGTAGTATTTGCTTTCAGGCGAAAGTGTGCGCTTTGGGATGTGGTTATTCGGGCCAGATATGATAAGGGTCATTCGTGTGTCTCTCTGACCAGCCGGAGCTAAGGTGTATGTGTGTGTGTGTGCAGGATGGAGTTGGGCCCATTAACCAACGACCATATTATATGTATACAACTGGTATGTAATCAGCCCATGAGATGTCTTCTCTTCCCTTTTACCCCCCCCCCCCCCCCCCCCGGCATGGTTTTACATATTTGTCAAACTGTTTAGGGCACAGTTTGGTTTATTTTTTATTTGAACAAGTTTTTAATTGGATAAGTGGCACTCTTCAACATTTGCTAGTCGTTACGGAAAAATATATATTTGGCATATTTGCAGAGTCCTTTGAAATTCGGATCAATAATCGGAAAGGTATATGGACATTGATAATGCTTGGGTTTCAGACGCAGAAAAACATTTTTGTTTTGATTATCGTAGGGAGAGTAATAGCAAATCAAGCTTATGCCATCAACAAAACTGTTTGAATAATAAAGTTTAAGTATGCAATTGAAAAAGATTTTAGGCTTCGTACTTACATAGCAAGGGAACAGCCTATTCGATTGGTTCGTGGATTGATGATATGCGTAAAAGTGTTCTCACCAATTACTGCATAAAAAGTATTTTTCTCCGTTTTAACCTGTTTGGGGAAAGCCAGTTCGCTATGTGCATCGTACCACGTGCCAACCGCAAGCTCTATAAAGTGGCCGCAATAAATGTTGTTCAAAAAAAAACTATTTTGTGCTATTTTTTTGCGGTTTATTATTTGATGTCTTTGCTGCTGTTCTTCGGTTATTGTCTGATTTTCCACACAATATACTTTACGCTGGCATCTATAATGATGTCCATTGGCAATTTCGGCCAAACTATCATCCCAGTACAGTTTCATCATATCACAAATCTTTAGCTTTAGAGTCAGACGATTACGCAATCCATTATGTCCAAAGAGCAAAAATTTTCTTCGAATGTCATTCTCGTTTTTCCTCAGATCGTAATGTTTTATGATATGTGGACAATCCCCTACGACTGAATCATCATCAAAGCATTTGAAACCGCCATCGCATTGCATTATACAATTAATATTTGATAGCTTATGTGCTGAAATGATTGGAATAAGCAGTGCCACAATTTGCAAAAGCCACATTTTTGTTTTTAAAAATGTTAATTTGTTCATTTAAACGATCTTATTTTGACATTTAAATTACAACATTAAAGAAAACGCCAACGTTTCAAAAACAAATGGTTTTATCTTTGACTTCTTCCCACATTTCTCAGCACACTTGATAGTTAATAGTTTACTTAGCTACTGTTTCATTGTTATACTCTTCAGGTTTTTCTCACGATTTTGCATCACATCTTTTCGCATTGTAGGGTATTCTAACTATGTAAAGGATTATGTAACGACTTGAAGGGAGCAGCAAGTTCAAATAATGTTTACCACCATCAATTATAGGTTAGTCAGTAAAAAGTTTTTTTTTTATCTGTTTCTAAGTTTTACATACAAACAGATCTACCTAGCTTGGTCGTTAGTCTTGCTCCATATACCAGGGTCTTGCCTAATATGCCATAAGGTTGACATAGGACCTATCAGTCTTAACATAGTTCGCCAAAGAATTTTAACTTATGGAGCTTTTCTTAAAAACAACTATTTTGCTTTTATCGTATATATACAATTGTTCGCTAGATCGTAAGGGTATCCTATCTTCGGCGTGCCAACGTTATCCGTTATTTTGTTTTTCTTTGGTTTTTTTCCTTTGTGCCAACAGGCCGTTGACAGGTGCCTAAAATGCATTTGCACCATTTTTCAGCGTGTGAATTTTCACTCCACATATGCAACGGTGTGTGCAAAAACGTGCTTGCCACTGTGTGTGAGGGTGTGTGTGTAAAACACATGTCTGCAAATTGCTTTACCAACTGACTGACTGACTGACTGACTGAATGACTGTGACTACTGAATCGACAGTTTTGGCTGTTGGCAGCTCTTGGCTGCTATTTGGTTTGTGTCTGCCAAAGTGTTGGACTTGTATGTGTGTGTGTGTGTGTGTGTGTGTGTGTGTGTATAACAGCATTAATGTGAGCTTATGCTACGTAGAGTCAGCCTCGCAGTCGACAATGGTGTTTGCTGTTGTTGGCATAACATTACAGACAACATGCATTGGCCATATCATGTATGTATGTATGTATGTTCGCCTGTGTTCACCTGTTTGCCGTTAAACGCTACAACAAAACAAACAGCCGCGTGCAACATAAACATACACACACACACACACACATACAGAGAGTGAGGCGAGACTTTATTGCGGCATATGGCCAACAGATGATGGATGGGGCGTGTCCGGGGCACACATATCCGTGGACACATCCTCGCCGCGACGCGCACTGGGTGGCCTATTAAGTGATTTTAACACTTTGCGCATGAAAACTGCAAAAAGGCAACGCCGTTGATAATTATCCCTTAATTGTTTAATGAGCAGCACTTGAGCAATGTTGCAGCCGACAACAGCAGCAACCGACAGCAACAACAACAACAACAACTGCAAGCTGCAGGATGTGTCAGCTTAATTAATGTCAATTTAATTACACCAATACATATACACATGTACATATGTATGCATTCACATCCAAGTATGTATGTTAGTATGTTAATATGTATGCGGGATTATAATTAATGCTTAATGCCGTTTACTTATCACACTTCTCGAAGTGCGTGTAATTCCGTTCTTAAAGATAAATGTGTTCGACGAACAAGGCTTTCTAGGTCCATGTCCAAAACTTTACAATAATGGAGCTTACACATCGGAATAACACATGGGCTATAATTTGTTTGATTGGCGTCTGTGTTAAGAACGTTAATAATAATATCATTTGGTAGAAATATATCGAATGAGTACAACATAAAGAATACTTCTACAAAACCTTCAGCTCTCAACTGACTTTCAAATTTCTCAATAAAAGCATCTTGTTAGTGCTGTCTGTTTAGGTAATACAGCTGTCCATAGATATAAATATTTATTGCTTACACGCACTCGCACATGGCTCGAACTCGTCTGTATGTCTCTATTAGCCAGGTCTGCAAAGTAATTTGGTTGTTTGACTGATTAATGTTCAGCTGCAAACGAGCGAGAACTGGAAAACTGTGTTGGATGATAGTTGATGGTATGGTGTGGGGTTTGGTGAGTGGTGAAGGGGGGGTGGGGGTCTTAAATCTCCCCTTTGTTTCTTATTTTGCGGAACATAACTTGGTTGGTTGTCAGTGGCAGCGTCGTCTTTTACCCTTTTCTCGCTCAGTTATGGCCAGCGGTCATATATGTTCTTTGTTCTTGTTGTTGTTGTTGTTGCTGTCGGTGTGTATCTGTGTGTGTGTGTGTGAGTCCAACAATGATCTAATCTAGCTGTTGAGAAACAGAACAGAATAACTAGAAACAATTCAATTATATATTGTCTATAACAACGCGACAGAGACAAAGCATAACTTGTAAAAGTAGCAAAAAGACAAATGCCCCGCATACCTAAATATATAAATATCTATATATATATATATATATATATATAATATACAATTATAATATGTATATATATATGTTTGTATGCTGGTTGGTCTGTGCATGTGGCACATAAAATAGTGAATGTAATTTTATTCACATGTATGACCGGAGGCGAATCCGTTTTGCCCCTGGGCAACAAATTGCACAGAGCAGCAAGGCAGCAAGCAACCCCGGAACCTCAGAGAAGGCGCACCTCTCGATGCCACAGCCACAGCCCAGACAAACCAACGAAAACCAGCTGGGAATGGTCTGTATGTGTGTGTGTGTGTCTATATTATATGGCACGGTGTGGCATAGAGTGCGGGGCAGAGAGTTGAAATCCATCATTGGCGCATGACCGGCGGCAATATTTGGGTTGAAATATTATAATTACAAGCGAACGCCACAGGGGCCAAAACGGAGAGGTGAGGTGCGGTGCGGTGCGGTGAGGCAGCAACAGCAACGTTTGCGAGCGTTGCCATCGCGTGTCTGTCTCTTGCGTCCCTCTTGTCCGTCCATCTCTTCTTCTGTCTATCTGTGTATCTCTATCTAACTCGAAGCTGAAACTTAACAAAGCTGCGGATATGGATACTTAGTTTCTGCTGCTGCCAATGCTGCCACTGCTGCTGCTGTTGCTGTTGCTGCTTTTGGTTGTTGTTGCCTGGTTGGTTGTACGTTTGTTGTGTTTACGTTGTGGCTGATAATATGCCGCGTAGTCGTAGCAGTTTGTTGCCTTTGGGCAACTAGTTTGAATGCAGCACGTTCGATCGCAGACATGTTGTAACCGAAACAACCACAACAACGACAAAACGTTTCTAGTCACGTCCTTTAGACTGTCATTGTCCTTGCGCGAGTGTATTAGTGTGTGTGTGTTTGGTAGTTGTCTGTTGTATTTTGTTTACACAGGTGACAGCGCATAAAAGGCGGCAGGTAGGAAACAGGTGAACTATGCACTTTTTGCTTAACTTTGGTTTTTGTCTGCAACATATGAAAAGTTATGAAATTATATGGAAGAGTAGAAAAGAGAAATACTTAACTTAACATGATTTAAAAAGATTTTATCAATTTAACAAGATGAAAAACAATATTACCTTTTAGTATTAAAAGCTTTCACACAAGGCCTTCTCCCATGCATCTGGGCATTGCCACTTGTTTGGGTAAGTAACTTGTTGCACGCATGTGTGCGTGTGTGTGGGCGTGGCAACAAACCAAACAATAACAAGGGTGGGTCATATTGTTATTTGGACATGTGTTGCAGCCAGTGAGGTGAGCAAGAAATAAAAGCAAAATTAGACAACAACAAAACGACAAAAAACAAACGAGCGAAAATGTGAACAAAAACTTGCAGCACACATGTTGCAACAGCAGCATCACTGGCGGCAGCAACAGCAGCTGTCTCCAAATTATAGTCCATACAGACATACATATCAAGCATAATTTAAAAATAACACAAAAAAACTGGGCATCCTTCCCCACCATGCGGATACTCTGTCTATAATTATGTTTGAATATAGTTGTATGTATGTATGTATGTGTATGTATGTGTGTGTGTGTGTTTGTGTGCAGTGCCACAATCACAGTTCATAATTGTCCCCCAAAAATGGTGTCCAGTGGCAGTGGCAGCAATCGCAACCGCAACAACCACAACAACAGCAGCTGCCAGGTGACAAGTCTTCAACGGACTTGAAACTGCCTTTCTGCCTGCCTGCCTGCTGTACCCTCATTATATGCAAAATGCCAAAATGTTGCCTGCAGCTAGTTAAGTTTAACTTATTTTTAACTTCTACATATAGTATACATATACACACATTTAGTTGATGTTGCTGTTGTTGTTGCTATTGCTTAGGGGCATTCTTAGTTGCATGTTCGACGCAATCCTTTTCCGTTCAGAGCATTCAGAGAGTTCTCTGGCAGCAAATAAAGAAACTGGTCCCATTCATAACTGGCGGCAATTTAATATTTTTTTTTTTGCATTTTGCATTATATATATTTTGCTCAGATCTCATTTCCATTCCCATCTCAGTTGCTCTCTCTCTCTCTCTATTTTTCTCTCTCTCTCTCTTTGGAATATCAACTGTCAGTTATGCGAAGCTCAAATTGCCAACGGGCTAGTTTGTAAATCATTAAAAATTATGCACACACACACACACACCATATGTATACAATTATATGTGTGTGAGTCACACACACACACACAATTAAAGAGTTCTGCGAGAAGTTTAAGTCACCAATGACAATGAAAACTGGTTGGGAATTATTATGCAGCTTAATGTTGAATGTCACGCACAACTCAAATGATGAAATGATTCCTTGTATAGAGTTCGGGTTCCTACTTCAATTCAACACTTTTCTGATCATTTGTTGGCGTGTTTAATTGTCATATGATATCATTTGTTGAGTTTTCATTTCTATTTGCCAGCCGTTCTTTACCAAACAGGCTTGGTAAACCAAGAACTTGAAATTATTTGCACTTAGATCAGATTAATCTCTATCTATAAAATATATCCAAGTGAGTTCAATGCCTTGTAGCTGATGCTTTTTGGGTTGTTTTAGATTAATATTTTTTTACATTAGTATTTTTGTTGTATTTTGTGAATTAATTCAACAAATAAAAAGTTCAAAATACTTTAAAAAATTTTCTTTAAGTTATTTTTAACACTTCTTTGCAATGATCTGAGAGTTTTAAGTATGTTTTATATGTAAAAAGCTTCTTTTATGCTTACTTTAACTTTAAGTAAGAGAGTTGAATGCCTTAAAGCTTGTAAAAACTTAACTTTACTTTAAAATATTTGAGAAAAAAACTTTACGTGATTTTTAAAGTATTTCTTAGATTGTTGAAAATGTTGAGTTAACAGTGTATAAAAAAAATTTAAGTACAATTTCATTGAATATATCTGAAGGTTTTCATACGTTTTAAATATTGAAAGAGTCTTTTGTATTTTCTTTAAGTCTTTTTAACTGATATTTTAAGACTCCATACTGCACATTCCTCGCAATGACATTTAACTTATTTGACTTCTTTTCTTTGTGTTGACTTTAGACCGAAAAGGCGAGTTAAGCCTTTTTTAGTTTTTGGTAAAGCCAACGAGCCAACGATGAATATGCGATATAGCATTTTAAATAAAAAATGTAAGAAAATGTATAAATGTTTGTTGCAGAAATGTTGAAATATAATGTGAAATATGAGTATTGCTTTTTGCTGTTATTATTTGTTGTTGCAGTCAGTCGTGCGTTAAAAATTAAACGCGAATTTTTCAGGCCGCATTTGCCAGCGCAAAAATGGCATCATTAAGTAAAAGGCCTAAAGGCAGGCATTGTAAATTTTATGAGCCTTTTTTTTGTGTCGTTAATAATACAAAAAAAAAAATTATATATATATGTGTATATACAAACACACGCACATAAGTGATGTGTATTGTGTGTGTTCTATATATATATATAGTATGTTTGTGTATAAATAATAATAATAATGATGATGCGTTAACGAAAAAAAAAAAAATGCGAAAATTCTCAGCAGCATATGTTTGATGGAGGCTCACTTTCTTCACAACCATTTGCTGTTTGTTATTATATATTGATTAACACGCAAAGTGCACAAACCATGAGAGAAAAAAAACTACATACTTGAATAAATATGCATAGTGCGTGGAGGGGAGGGGAGGGGGCAGCTGCTGCGGGGCAGGCAGCAAAACTGAATGAACTCTGTGAATTGTGGATTGTGGCTACTTTAAAAAGAAATAAAACCCATCAACAATTATTACTATAGGAGAAATACATCTGGTTGTCGACGCTGATTTTGCACACACACATATATTTATATATATATATATATATATATATATATTCGCTTGTGTGACCACGCCCACAATTGCGCCCCTCGCTGACCTACCCGCCTGCAGCATTCCAAACAATAAAGCATAAAGCGCGCCGCGCACATTTTGTCGAATTATTTTGTTGCCAGTTGCTGGCGGCTAACTGCAGCAAATTGGCTTGAAATATTGGTATTGGCCATATATGTATGAGCCACTCTCATTTTTTTCTCTCTCTCAATCTCTATCTCTCTCTGTTTCTCTTTCTCTGCCGCTGTCTCTGTCTCTTTCTCAGTGTGTGCTCGCGTTCGAATGTGTGCGTGAGCTTGTGATTAAAAAAATATTTAAAATTGCAAAAACCCAAAGCGACGTCATCGTGGCACAAAAATACCATATACACATACACATACCTAATAACAGAAAACCCGCTCGGATGATATTATGTGTGTAAAGCTCTGCTTGAAACTGAAAGAAGTAACAAATTCGCAAACCAAATGCGCAACATGACAAGCAAATGCCCTAACTTTTTACCTTCTCACTTCAGACTTTTCCTCTTCAAACAACTACTTCTTCGCCTGCTTATCTTCTGTATTGTCAGTCGTATTCCACTAAGCACAAAGCAATGCCAATCACACCTCATCTCAAAAAATTGTATCCTATGTGTTAGTCTGGTGTATGAGCTTTATTACTATAAGGTTTCAATATAATACATTCGGTAGTTTTTGCGTGAAAGCGTTACAAGCATACATACTTTCTTTCAAGTTAATAATTATATATACACTTTGAAAAAATAACGCAAACTTTAAGTAGAAGATTAACAGAGCATATAATCTTGTTGTCAACCGACTACGTATACTCCTTATTTTTTTGAGTTCATAACAATATATGAACTGTTAGTTTTCGCCTACGCCCTGCGTTGACTCCCATACTCCTTTCCGGTGTAGAATGAGTGAAATGAGCGATAAAATTGCAACATTTTCCCCTGGCAACATCGTCGACGTCGCCGTCGTCGTTGGCGTTGTTGGCGTCGACGTTAGTCGGTTTTCGTGCCCCCGTTGTTCTGATAAAATATGAAAAATTGAAACGTCACTGGGCAGTGAACAATCATTGCAATCGTTACCATGCATATATGTATGTGTGGATGGGCCACATATGAAGGACAGTTGTGTAGTTGTGGCAAGTTGCAACTTGCAACAATGGCCACTTGTATGCAAACAGCGCAATAATATGAAGTATGTACAAAATTAATTTCGCCCAAGGCCCAATTGCAGCTTGGCTAACAATTACCAATGAAAAATGATGTGACATAAGTGCGTGTCAACTAAAAGGGGTTGGTGTGGTAGTCGAATCGAGAGGGTAACATATTGGGGTTGGGTGTACAACAGAGGGTGTTGTGTGTGTGTGTGTATGTGTGTGTGGGAGATTGTGTTTTGGAGCAGAAAGTTGGCACTCATTTTAATTACAGCTACAGCCTAACTGCAAGCCCTACTATACCATACTCTTCTTCTCTCTCTCTCTATATATATATGTATATGTACTTCTCTTTCTCCCTGCTCTGTCTCTTTCACTCGTGCTTTTGCTGTTTTGAAATATGGCCTTAGGCATATTTATCACAAGTTTTTCTTTGCACAGCCTTGAGGCAACTATATAGTATACGAAATATTTCAGCTGCTCGACTTCGTTGTCGTCATGCTCCTCGTCATCGTCTGGAACTGGAACTGGATCGCCTCAGGCATTGTTGCCAGCGACGTTTCTACTGCTGCTTCTTTTGGCAAAGCGTCAAAGTCTCAGCGACGCTGCCGGTTGCCGGTTGCCTATGCGCACAAAGTTTCATTTCGTTTTGAGCCTTCCGGCAGCAACAGCAGCGTTCTATGCTTTGTCATTAACACAAACACACACACACATTCGTACATCAGCTTCAAGCAATAGAGAATGAGAAAAAGAGAGAAAAGAGAGAGAGAGAGAGAGAGAGGGAGAGAAAATGCACATGTATAAACGGAAGTCGAAAACTCACATTGACACTGACATGTGAAGCATCTATGCAATTGGCTCATTAGTAATATTTAGTATACAACATTTTAATGAGCACAAGGAAGCTCGTGATGATAACTTTATTTAATGAATGAGCCAGATCAAAGTGCCGACTAATAGAACAGATCGCGGAAGAGAGAGAGAGAGAGAGAGAGCAGAAAGAAACTTCATTAGTAAAGAATAAGATGAACTTTCTTTTATTTTCATAGGTATTATCATTAATTATAATGTGTATTGTCTTTGCATTGATTACCCATCGAAACATTGCCAACTGTCACCATTTCACACGCCACACACAAGTCCAGTTACAAAGTTAATTGCGGCAGCTTAGTTGCAAACAACAACTGCAACACCAACTGTAACAGCAACAGCAATAGCAATGGAAATAGCTATAGAAATAGCAATAGCCGCAAACAGCAACAACAACAGCACTTAAACCGGAAATAGACTATTAAACGTTCACACGCAAGCACACACATACACATACACACACACACACAAACACTCATACCTTCAAGCTCAAACTCAAACACAATCATGCACTTGCAACTGGCAGTCATATGGTGGGAAAAGTCAGCAGCAACAGCAACAACAACTAAACAATCGTTTGTTGTAGCCACTTGTGCTCACTCTCTCTCTCTCTCTCTCTGCCTTTTCTCTCTTTCTCTTTCTGTTTCTCTGTCTCCTGCTGATGCTGCTACTGCTGTTGCGGCTGCTGTTGCTCTCTCCAAGGTCGCCATTTGCTAAAGACATCAAACATTAAACACGACTTGCAACCCGAACCGCGCTCGAACACAACCACAACTTAGAACGCGTTTTGCATGCCAAGCAACATTCTAATAAGCTAATTGTTTACCATTTGAGATTACTTGATTCAAATGATAATTAAACAGCTTATTGAATTCTACACATTATGTTTATATATAAATTTACTTCATGTTAAGTCCAATCTCAAAACACAAATCAAAACACCGCCAGATATTTAAGCAAATAAGTTGAATCTTTAAAAACGCATAAATTCTGATGAGCTCATAGTTCAAACCATGGTTTAAGCCGCACTCAAATACTTTAAGCCAAAACAGTCCTTATTTGCAGCTTGCATAGCCGAAAGGCAAATGTTTTGGTTTGCAGCCAACATGTTTGAGCTTGAGTAAAAACCAGTTGGATGTCGAACAAGATATCAGTTCACAGCGAACACTCGACGCGAATGCAAGTCAGGTAAAAAGCAATTGAGAGGCGCCACACAGATTAGTAGGCAGCTAACAGCGGGCGCGACAACAAACGGAAACCGGAAGTAACCATTTCAAGTGATTCTTGTATAGTGTGTGTGTTATTAGTTTGTGTGCGGTGACATTTTTGCCAATAAGCAATACGCTTAAGCCAACCAACAATAGAAACGAAAATTGAATATTAGCAAAAATTATTTGATTAAAAACTAACATTAGAGTTATCCAATAGGAAAACGTTTTCAAACGTTTTTATTCATACGCGCTGGTTAATATAAAATAGTTAAAGTGCATTTCCTAAATATACCAACGTTTTTGTGAGTTCCATTTGCATTGTATGTGTGTGTGTGTGTGTGTCTATGTGTAACAGTTACAGTTGTCTGTCTCTCTCTCTTACTATCTGTCTCTCAATCTATTGCTCTATGTTGATCTTAGTGTGTGTGTGCATTTGTGCAACAGTTTATTTTGATTTGGTTTATGTTTTGACAAAATCAAATTGTTTCTAGAGTATAAATATACAAACTTGTTAATTGGATATATGTTAAAGAGTTTTGAAATATTTTGTTAGCATTTCAATATTATTATACGGGTGCTCTTGGCCTTCTTGTTATTCAGTTTGAAGCTATTTTGGTAATGATCTTGGCCGAAATAACTAAACGCCAGAAACTTAAGCAGGTTAAGCCAAAAGTAATAATTATTTTTTTTAAGATTGTTTTTAGAATATTATAACAATGATTTAATAAAGTTTAAGATTAAAGCAATATTCTCTAATTCTATATTTATTTTATCGCCTTAGAACTC
Source organism: Scaptomyza tumidula (assembly GCA_035044465.1). NCBI lineage: Eukaryota > Metazoa > Arthropoda > Insecta > Diptera > Drosophilidae > Scaptomyza > Scaptomyza tumidula. The sequence goes on along the minus strand of JAWNNW010000444.1, from coordinate 13,685,555 downwards.
CATTTGTTGCATTGGATCAACGATCACCATTGACGGTGGAGTCCTCCTGCCCCAAACGGTAAGTCAAAACATCTCACTCGCTCTCCACTTCTTTCTCTTCCTTTCTCTTACTGTTACTCTAACTAAGCCAATAAATTAGTTTGAAAAAGATTCTGTAATAAACGAATTTTTGAAAGCACATAACCGAACGCCAAAGCTGAAACATCTTTCAGTTTTTTTTATTTTTTGGTTTCCCCCTTTTGTTATATTACTCTTTCTTTCCTTTTTTTTTTTTTTTTGGTTATTGGCTTGGGCCAAATGCGCCTGGGGGTCAACTGATTTTCGTCTCTCCCACATGCACATGCCACATTCACATCCACAACCAAGTCCAAGTCCAAGTCCGAGTTTGAGTTCGAAAACTGTGTGTGCCATAAACGCAGACGTTTTAAAAATTTGATGCGCCTCAAGTGTTGCTCGGCCCGCACCAAAGGAGAAATAAACAAAAGTGCCAAGAGAAAAAAAAAAGCTGAGAAAAAATATTACAAGCACAAACAAAAAAAAAAAATTGTACCATGCCTCCAGCACTTTTCGACAAACTTGGCCCCCAGCTGAGTTATGTGTGTGTGTGTGTGCAATGGAGGCGGCAAAAGACGACGACAAAACGAGAACGTCGTGCGGGCGGAGAGGTCGCATTATATTTTTTCTTCATACCTTAAAGGCTATAAAATACGCTGGCTGATGAGGCGGGCGTTCGTTTTGGGAGGATAGGCGATTGACCGGTTGTTGTGTTCTGATTGTGTTTGTGGCTGGCTTGGCATGGCCAAAACTAAGCGGCGGGCATGGCCAAAATGCCCGCCAGGCCACACAAGCTCAACACATGCAGCAACAGCAACAACAGCAACTGAAGAATTACAACAACATCATTCAATCTTTTTTTCTGTTACGTTCGATGAATCGACAAAGTTTCCCAAAAAGTTCAAAGCATGGTTGCAACCAAAATCGCATTCAAACGAGGCCAACAGAACAAAAGGCAGCAACAATTCTCAGCAGCGGTTGGGGAGGAAGCAAGCGAAAGGAGTAGTTGAGCTGGCGACCTTCGCAGCGACATCTTCTCTATCTCTATCTCTCTCTATATCACTTTTATGGCAAGCAACTGGTTTTAAGTCGAACGAGAGGCGGAGTCGCAAGCAGAGTCAAAGTCATTTGTTTTCATTTGCTTTTTGCCACAAACGTAACGTAACGTAACGTAACACGTTATTGCAAATTGTATTTAAAACACATTTTCATTTTGGAACAAAATCGCTAGCGATTTCCGTTTCAACCCAATAGTCAAAGAACCAAAGGAAATGGGTGTGGATAATGGAAATGAATGTGTGTGAGTGTGTGTGTTTGTTTGTTTGTGTGTGCATTCAAATGTCCATTTAAGAGAACTGTTAGTGCTGTTGTTGTTGTTGCCGCTTGCTGCCACCGCATACAAAGCGCTTAACGCGCTGTGTGTTAATTAAGCTGCAATTGGGCATCATTACCAGCAACAACATTTGCCAACATTGGCAGCAACGCAGTTGCCATTCAAAAGGCGAAAGGCGATGCCCAACAAGCAATGAGATTTTCAGCATCTACACCAAGATCGACCATGAAATGCTCTTTTGTGTTTAACAGCTGTAGCTTTTAAACAGAGCGTAGAAGATTTTCTAAAATAGTTGCAGGAATAAAATATTTTAGCTAATGTCGAAACTGCCAAAATCAAATAACTAAATGGCTTAACAAAGGTTTAATTAACATAAACTTATTATAATATCGTTTAAATATTCTTGTTTAAGTATCTCTCGTTCTAAAAATAGTTTTATATTTGATTTATTTGTTACATTTTATCAAATTCTCATTAAATTAGATCAGCTAATAGTAATTATAAGTTTGATTTGCCAACCAAGCTTCATTTGTCCAAAAACTTTGAGTTTTAACAAGTCTTCGAACAAGAAATAAAATCCTTTTCCATTTTCAATGTTTTCGAATTGAAAAACACGCAATTTTTAGTTCAGAAGAAAGTCTAAAGAAAATAACTTAAGAAAATGTCTGAGTATTGAATTATTTCTTTATGTAAGTTAATAAATATTACACTTATTTCCATTTTTACATAAATATCTGTCTAAAATTCCATATTATAAAAAATATTATATAACAATAAATCCAACATTTAGTTTATACAGGGACCTGCATCTGTAACTTAATAAAATAATATAAAAATACGTTAAAATACTCTTTAGAATGCAATTTATATACCCTATTTTTTAAGAAATTTTTGCCTAAAGAGTAGAAATGAAAAGGCAATTGTTGCTGGTGCTGTTGGTGATGTTGATGCTTCTGCTTTGGCTGCTGCTGTTGCTGCTGTTACTGTTTGGGTTGGCTGCACCTGCGCCTGCATTTGTTTCACTTGCTGTCGATTTTGCTTTGTGTTGCATCTGCTGCGTGTGGTTCTTGTGGTTGTTGTTGTTGCTGTTGTAAATGCTGTTATTGCAATATGCACACTCAAATTGCGCCAATTAGGAAATGCGCATTGCCTGCTGCCTGCTTCCAGTTGCCAGTTGCCGGAACGCGTTGCAAGTAACATTTGCCACTTGAATGGGTATGCACATGCAACTGAAACTGCATGCTGCATGCTGCAACTGGCTGGCAACAGGCAACAACTGTTTGATCTCCATTTAACTGGAAAGCATTGTTCTTAATTTTTATGTACACTTGATTAGGCCCCAATGCATAAATGATGGGGTGTATGGGGGGCCGAATGCGAACGAAAGAAGCAACAACAAATGCTGTGTTTGATTGCCCAATTTGACAGCACATTCAAAGGAATTTCTTTGCAGCCTTTTATATCACTTTAATTGCCAGAATGCAGAAAGAATTTTTATATTTTTGGTGGAAAGGTTAAAAGTTCTGTTGACTTTTTGCAGAGATAAAAGGATGGAAAGCAATTGAAATGAGCCAAGAAAATGTCGAAGTTTATATAACTAAGATAGTTCTTTGTCTTTCTGTTGACTTCTAAGACAACTAACTAACAGATAGCTTTATACAACTTCTGATCTTGCAATGAAATATTAAAGTCCATTCTTAATGAACAAATGTTGAATTATGTTCTACAATTATAATATTGCATATGTGTTTGAAAATTAATTTATTTCCTTGTGTTACCTTAACAAAAACTCTTTATCAAAGGGTATTATATTTTGAGCATACTCTAGCCACATTTTCTATTGTTTTTCCATTATCAATCAATCAGTTTTAGAACTTTTACTGCATATAATTGACTTACCTCTGCTCAATGCGGCGTATGCGCAATTTTGTGTCTAGTCGAATCTTCTTGTTGTTGTTATTGTTATTCTCTGCTTCTTCTTGACTTCAATGCAATTCAATTTTTTTTTTCTTAAGGATTTAGCTGTAAAAAACAGTTGTGTGCCTTTGTTTCTCAGTCTGCATATGTGTGTGTGTGTGTGTGTGTGTGTAATGTTTGTTCTGCAACGCAGTAAAGTCAGCCCAAGCAATCGCATGTTGCCGTCTATAGCATATACACACACAAACATACAAGTATACCCTATATATATATATATCTATATATGTACACACACACACACATTTATACTGTTCAGCTTTTGGCATATGCAGCGCAATCGTCGTTTTTATTTAATATTTTCTAATAAATTTTTCAAAGTTTATTTTTGAAAGCCTTGCAGCGTTTTAATATCTGCTGCTACACTCGACTCGACTCCAACTCAACTTTTGCCACACACACACACACATATATACATACATATATTGCGCATATATTTGTACAATTTGGCACACACACACACACACACACGCAAACATTCTGCAACTTTTGCTGGCAAAATTTTCATAGGACTTGCGACTGATTTCCCCATATGCGGCACGGTGGCGACTCCCTGCAACAGCTGCCACGGCGACGGCTTCAGTTTCTCGTGGCCTTTTCTAGCATGCTGCTGGCTAAGTAGTAGAAGCAGAAGAAGCAGCATAACTTTTGGCCATGTGTGCAACAAACTGCGTCCTGCCCTTGCTTCATGTTTGTTTCTAGCTTTTGCTTCTGGCCTTTATGTCCGTGTGTGTGTGGGTGCGGGTGTGTGTCCATCAAACCCCGCTCATAAGCAAAAAAAAAAGAGGAAGAGAGAGAAAAAAAAACTTTTTCATTTGCCTGCTCATCAGCGTTTTGATTTTGGCCGCCAACTCCAGCTAATGCCCCAGTTGCTGTTCCCCAGTTGCCAGTTTTTGTCTGCTTCCTTTCTCTCTCTCTCTCTCTCTCTCACACTCGACACTTGAGGCATTGAATTCTTTCTAAAGTGCCCCAAGGACATTTGCGTGATTTGTGTATATGTGTGTGTGTGTGGGTATATATATGTGTATGTAAGCACTTTGTGTTTGTCTTGCCAACATACACAAACCCTGGCAACCCTGCCACCGCACTGGGCATAGCCCTGACAGACCTTAACTACCTTTTACTCAACCCAACTCAATGCCAGGCATCCTGCCACCCAACTATCACCCACTCAACCCGCTTCTAAACTTGACTTTTGCGTCTTTAAATGTGAGTTGAATTAATTGGTGGCAAACTGTTGCCAAAATAACAGTTGTTGCAGTTGCAGGCAGCTTCACAAATACGAATCAACATAAGTTGCATGCAGCGAACTTGGCGGCATCTGCCGCGTTCCCCACCACACATATGTGTGTGTGGAGGGGGGGGGGTCAGGGGACATGGAGCGCTGCGTGAGCCGGCAGCATTTTAAAATTGAGATAAGGTTTGTGCCTCGGCAAACTTTCGTTGCTGAGTCGGAGAGGATTTGGGTTTTCGGTAAGGAGCTTTGGGGCTTTTGATTTCTTCCTCTTCTTATTATTCGCTTATATTTTTTGCTACGCTGCTGCTTGTTGTTGTTGTTCTTGTTGCTGTGGCTGTTGGTGTGCCGCAAGGGATCAGCAACTTAGGTATGATATCATGAAATGCAGACACGCGCACACACATGCAACCAACACACATATGCATGTGTGTGTGTGTGTGTGTAAGCCAAAACGGACACCCGAACTTACCTCAAACCACAACCAAAAGTTTTCGCCTACACACACACACAAATGTGTGTTTGCGTGTGTATTGTTTTGGGACAATCCATACAGAAAAGAGAAAGCAGAGAGCAGAGCTAGAATCAGTGAAATCTATAGAGAACTGGAACTAGAGTTGGAGTTGGAGTTGGAGTTTAAGTCGGTTGCCTCTTGCCTCGTGTCGTGGTTACAGCCAATGCTCTTCTTTGCTCTTTTGTTGTTGTTGCTGTTGTTGTTGTCGCTGTTGTTATTGTAGTTGCCTTTGGCGCTGCAAGGATAAATGAATGAGGAGGCGAACACAGATACAACTCACACACACACATGCAACAGCAAAAGCAGCAGTCAGCACTGCACAGAGAGAAAAACGTCAGTCAAATGAGCACGTTTTGGGTATTTGAGATTCTTAAAATATATTAATATTGAAAATTCTTCGAAGAGAAGTTAAAGGACTACCTTAAATAAGATTATCTGAAATTTGGTTAGACTAAACTTGAATTAAGTATTTTCGGCTTTAAAAGATCATCCTTAATAATTGAAATGAGTATAGAAAACCTATAATAAAGGTAAAAAAATATTCTTAAAGTTAAATAAAAATATCTTGAATAAAGTTCAGTTATACTTAAACGAAGTTCGACATTCTCAACTTTATTCTAAATAATAATTCCAGTTTGAAATGTTGTCTTTTTGATATTTTCGCTGGGTGTAGGAGCAGAGCAATCCACACCACTCTTACCCCCCTCGCTGCAATCGCCAAGCACCTTTTGCTATATATGAGCTGCTCCTTGGCTGATAGCTCATAGCTTGGCTTGGCTTGGCTTGGCTTTGCTTTGCTTCGTTTGGGTGTTTGGGTTTGTGTTTTGCTGTTGGTTTTGGTTTCGTTTCGTATCCATCCATGATTTCCGCACTAATTCCAAACGATCGCCACAGGCAAAGACGCCACAGCGTTTTGCCCTTTTTTGCCCAATGCACATAAGGTGGAGAAGAAGATGGGTGGTGTGGGTTAGGTTGCAACAGCACAGGACACACTGTCTAGATGGTCTGGCCGGGCCTGGCCTTTGTGTGCGGAAGGTTGCCTCGCCGCAGGACATTTTGTAGGGGTTACATAGTCAGCGTCAGCGTCAACGTCAACGTCGTCGTCGTCAACCTCTGCTGAGGTGTGTATCACTACTGTGTGTATGTGTGTGTGTGTGTGTGTGTGTGTGCACTTTAGCTCATTTCTTGGCTTTTGTTATCGCTTTTGTATGCGGGTTTTCATTTTAGTTTTGGTTCGGATGACAAGGGCTGAGGCAAGGACTCTTCTACTCTACCACTACCAATTGCTGGGGCTGGGCCATGTCGCATTTGAGATTGAGCTGCCTGTGGCTGCGGCGTGGCGAGGTAGGTAGGGATGGGGGATGTGGCAGGCCAACGGCTACTTTCTTGTCTTCTATGCTATGCGAACTCTGCAAAATTATTTGGCCCCCAAGCACTGAAGCAGCAGCAGCAGCAGCAACAACAACACCAGCTGCCTGCCACTCGATAGTTTTGTCCAAAATTTGAACAATGCCAACTAATAAGCTGTCTTTTTGCCTACACACAAACCTCCCCGTCTCACTCTTTCAATCAGCCATGTGTAATCCGAAACTGAATTTTGGTCCAGAACTAAGGCTAAACAATATGCAAGTGGAGCAGAGCTGAGTTAATGGCAATGCCATTAAAAGGCAAACCAAAGATGTCAATCATGGCAAGATAAAGAGGGGTGAGGCTGAGTGCTGAGCTTGAGGAAGGGAGGGGTGGGCGTATTATAGTAGCCAACAACTAGAAACGCCCACATGCAAATGCAGCAACAGCAGCTTGACAGGCACAGGCACAGGCACAGGCCGAGGCAAGACTATGGCTCCGTTATCCATCTCTCTTTTGGCCAGACAAGAACGAGAACTAGAATAACAACAACAACAACATTTGGCAAAACAGCAACTCTTCAAAATTTCATGCTAAACTGAAGTGTAACCAAAGGCGCTGCGAATATCACTCCCTACCCCCCTCCCTTCCTCTCTCTCTCTCTCTCTGTCTGCTGTGTTGTTGTGGTCTGTGCATAGAAAAGATATTGCTTGAGGCTCTATTGGACTAGAATAGCTGGCAAAACTGCAAAGCTGCAGTATGTTCGTGTGTGTGTGTCTACTTATACACAATACCGTTAACAGTGGGCGTACGTGTGTGTGTGTGTGTTTGCTGCACCTGCTGTGTTGCAGCAACCTGCTTGCTTGCATGCCTGCTTGCAAGCTGCCTCAAGTGGACCGCAAAGCAATTGAAATTGAATTGTTTTCTGGCTGCAGAACTCAAAATGTTCTGTTTCTTGTTGTTGTTGTAGTTTTGCATATGTTGTTTGTTGTTTGGCATTTAAGCCATACACATTACTCATTGGGCTCACATGTTTTATTGAGCTTTAATAATCGTTGTAAATTAATAAAAAAAATGTGCAAAATATGTGAAAAAAATCCAAAATAGCTGCACAAACACAAACAAACATATACATATAAACTTGCCATGAGAATTGCCCGGCGGCCATTTTCTTTAGCAATTCTTTTTTATTTTAACCCTATTTTCAACGTCGCTTTTGCGATTTTTTTCTTTTGCTCTCTTTTTGTTTGTAGAAATGTAAGTACGTATACGTATTTAGCAATGCGAATGTGTGTGTGAATGTGAATACGAATACGAATACGAATGCGAATGCGAATGCTCATGTAGTTAAAGTTAATCAAATCGTAATTACCAGAGCCATATAGCCCTAGGGCTTAAAACATTTTAAAAAGCAAACTTGTTTAGTAAATACGCTGAACCACAAGGAGCACAAGCGAGAAGGGGTGGGGATAGAGAGGGGGGACCAAGGGCGAATGACGGGAAATGGAGATTTAAGTAAACTGCATGCATCAACGGGGCAACAACTGACAAATGGCAATTGCTCTGTGGCCTAATGCGCATAACAGATTTAAAAAAAAAAACCCAACACAACAAAACACAACAAAAAACAAGTTAGACAACTAACTAAATAAACGTTTTGAAGTATACCCTATAAATGGCGCTTAATTAACATAGATGTTAACTCTTTGAGCATAAATGGCTCTTAACATTTTGAGCAGTGTATTCGCGAAAGTAAAATTGGTTTCTTATATGCTTAAGAGTTCAAAATACCTTTAAGATTTATGGAAACCAATTTGGCTTCGTTTCTGTCAGTCTAATTGTGTGTCTAGCCCAATTATAAAAGTGGTAGGGTATTACAATAAACGAACATGACCATGCGAATGTCATAAAAAAGCCACAAACGCCAAGGAGGGGGGAAGGCGGTAAATGGGAGAGATATAATCCTCCTGCAACTCCCCACGGCAACGGTTTGATTGAGTTTTATTAATTTGTTGTCCATGACGTCTGCTAATGATACGACAGCTTAGGGAGAGAAAGAGAGAGAGAGATGATGATGCAGGAGAAGCGGACAGCAAGAAAGAGCTCTCGCTCCCTCGCGCGATACGATAATCAACAAGGAAAATGCGTTTTGGTCGCTTAGTTCTCGGCTTACATTGCGTATACGTCATGCTGGACGGAGCTTGACATGTCATAATTAGCCTGCGTGATGCCGCGTTGTTGCACGCAATTGTTGTTGTTGTCGTCGTCGTCGTAGCCGTTGTTGTTGTTGTTGTTTTGTCGGCAACTTCAGCGAGAGCTCTCAGTTTGTTGCCATAACGATGCTCAAATCAACGTGATTTTCGTGTGAAAATCGAGGCGCATGCCTCGTGGTCAAATTGGACTCGTCCCCGCTCCTTTGCGCCCACTATCAATATTTTTTTTCACAGTGTGTGTCTCTTCTCGTGGCTGCAACAGCAACCAGCAACTCCAGCTTCAGGCTCTCTATGTCTGTCTGGGTGGGAGGGTAGCGGTTACGGGGTCTACGTTGCCACAGCATAAGTGAGTCGCCACGCAATGAAAAAGCCAAATAAGTATATTCCCACAGACAAAATCATATGAAATACTTTTGCATTATACTATATGCGCGACTCTCAACTCTTCAACTCTTCAAGATGGAAACGCTTTGAGGCTCTTACCTTGTCGTTTTGGGGGCATTCGCTTTGTCACGTTTGTTGTCTGCTGTTTGTTGTCTGTCTCTTTGGGGCCTTGCATGTTGTAATCAAGCTGAAGTCAATTTTGGTTGGTTCTCAGGCTTACTAACATTGGCCATCTCTTACTAATCTGTCGTTGTGTTGTTGCAGCAAAAAATGCGATATGGATCGAGAGCGAGAAAGAGATGCAAAGGGCCTAGAGCCGCGCGATTTATCCTCCACGGGCCGCATCTATACCCGCAGCGATATTAAAATCAGGTAAGGCACTAAAAAGTGTTAACAATTTGGCACCACTTTGACAATTGTGTGTTTGTGTTGTGTGTGTGCAGCGCATCGCCCACCATTTCGCCAACGATCTCAAATTCCTCATCGCCCACAACGACACCGCCTGCCAGCTCCTCAGTGACGCCGCTGGGTCTGCCTGGTGCTGCTGTGGCCGCTGCTGCTGCGGCGGCTGCAGCTGCAGGCGCTGGACCTGGTGGCGCCTCGGCTGGCGCCAGTTCCTATTTGCATAACCATAAGCCCATCTCTGGCATACCGTGTGTGGCAGCTGCGTCACGCTACACAGCGCCCGTTCACATCGATGTGGGCGGCACAATTTATACCAGCTCTTTGGAGACGCTTACCAAATACCCCGAGTCGAAGCTGGCCAAGCTATTCAATGGCCAGATACCCATTGTGCTCGACTCGCTGAAGCAGCATTATTTCATTGATCGCGATGGAGGCATGTTTCGCCATATATTGAACTTTATGAGAAACTCAAGACTATTGATTGCCGATGACTTTCCCGATCTCGAGTTGTTGCTTGAGGAGGCGCGTTACTACGAAGTAGAGCGTAAGTATTCATACACTGTAAACAATTTAAGTGATTAAACAAAGCTTTTAGAAGAAACTTTTTATACAAAAAGTTTTTCTTTCTATGTATTTATTAATTTTTTTCATTTACAATAAAATCAACCAAAGATTATTACTTAGATTCCAAAGTAAACCCTTATTTCTTCAAGTGTAGGAACCACAACTATAACCTGTTGCTAATTTCTGCATATGTTCTTCTCATCTTTTCTATACCTTGATGGCTTGCGGCTGGCAGCAATGATTAAGCAGCTGGAGAGTATGCGCAAGGAGCGTGTACGCAATGGCAACTATTTGGTGGCGCCACCTACACCGCCAGCACGTCACATTAAGACCAGCCCAAGGACAAGCGGTGCGCCCGAATGCAATTATGAGGTTGTGGCACTGCATATCTCACCGGATCTGGGTGAACGCATAATGCTATCGGCGGAACGGGCACTGCTCGACGAGCTCTTCCCGGAGGCGAATCAGGCAACGCAATCGAGTCGCAGCGGCGTCTCCTGGAACCAGGGTGACTGGCGTCAAATCATACGCTTTCCACTCAATGGCTATTGCAAATTGAACTCGGTGCAGGTGCTAACACGTCTCCTCAATGCTGCCTTCACCATCGAAGCAAGCACTGGCGGCGGGGTCGAGGGTCAACAGTTCTCCGAGTATTTGCTCGTCCGTCGCGTTCCAATGTGATAGGCTTTATGTCCCAACGCACAATGTCTACAATGTCGACGTTCTGGGCACTGTGTAATCATAATCTATGTGCGAGTTGCACACTAATTGCTGCCCCATGGGCGGGGGCAAGGAACAAGGAACACGGGTGGGAACGGGCAGTAGTGGGTGGGGGAAGGGATGGTTATTTGCAACATTTTCTGAATCCAAATGTTATTTAATGTTTATATCAATTAGGTTTTTGCTGGCAATCAACCCCAGCTCACTCACACACACACACACATACACACCCACTAACACACACACACACATGAATGCATTATGCATTTCTATATTTAGGAGTTATAAGATAGAGCCCAAAGCGCCCAGCACTGATTTGTTTATGGCCCAAGTTGAAATGTTTTGCATAGTTTTTGGATTAGTTTCTCTCGATTGTTCTTAAGTGCTTACGATAAATTGTAGACTTTCGGTTATTTAATTGCATAATCAAAACCCTAGGCGGACAGACAGTTATTTTTTATGCGAATTGTCTTAAAGCATTACTTATAATACGTACATAATCATATGTGTAGCTATTGAAACAACAAAAAAAGAAAACTAACGCAACTATAAAAAATAAAATCAATTAACTCACAGCAATAGTTTTGTAGTACATAATTGATGTAATTGAACTTTTAATGAATGTAAACTATGGATTAACTTTTCAAATATACATATACATCTAATACGTATACATAATACATACATACCGACAAGCTCTACAAATATGTGCAAAAAATATAAATACTCAAATAAAACAAAATGAAAAAAAACACACACACACAGTTTGTGCCCACTTTTAGCAAAATCCATTAAATTGTCTAATTGCGTATTTCAAAATAAAATAACAAAAAAAAAACAATGTGAATGTGAATGCGTTTTATTTTGTAACGTCTCAATTGGAGTTAAGCGCCACCTACTGAATAGCGTGGAAACGTCAAGTGTGGAGCAAAATAGAAATGGTAAAAGTGTAGCATAGTTTTAGGGTTAATAATAGTACGTATTGTTTAATACAGTGGTCGGGGAACTTTTTTAATCATTACCCCAAAATATTTTTATTTAAGTTGATATTACCCCATAGTGGTTCCTCGACCGCTGTTGTGTGGAAACAAATAAGGTTTATGCATTGGCTTAGCTACCCTCTTAAAATAATAAAAAAAAATGTATACATACTTTTAGGCAGATCGCTTATTCTTACTTATATATACATTTTTGGAAAAAAGGACATTAGGTTTTAAGCCATTACTTGAACATTTCCTTAAAGACCTTTAAGGAAAATACATTTTTGAACTCGCAGCAACAAGATCTATCGATTTGCTTACAAGGATCTCCAGGATTCACGAAAAAAAATTTTCGAAAAATTTTACAGGGGGAAGGTCAGAAAAAATATTAAAAATTACAAAATCGTCGATAACTCGGCTATTTTAAGGACTATCCGGATGTCCTTTGGACCACAGGTAGGCCTGGGCCCGCCGATACGAGCAAAGTACGATCAAAGGACGATAGTCCTTCAAACAGCTGGAATAAAAGGATAAATGTTTAAAACAAAAAACTGGTTATAACTCGGCCAAATCATAAAGGATTCGCACATGTCCTATGTCAGACATTTGGTTTTGACCAGGGCTACCAACTGGCCAAAGGATATTCAAATCGTCCTTGTGGTTTCCGAGAAAACTGCACTTTTATGGTGTTTTCTTATTTTCGCTCGGCCGTAGAGTGAAATTTTTTACAAGTGTTTTTATTCTTAGATGACCCCATAATCCTTGAATGCAGTTCGATAGAGTAGGTCCTTGAAACTCTAACGCAACATTTCCTTTCAAAATAACAACAAACATTATATATTTATTTTTAAAATCGTTATATTTAATCATTTATGCATATCTTTGCGTAGGTACTCGTAAAATAATTTCAATTAAATTAAATTAAATTAAAATATTTATATATATATTTAAAATTGTATATGCAAAGTACAAATCTACATGTGTATAAGAAGTACGCGTACACATTAGTTATTAGCTGTATACATTTAAATTATTATTATTGTGTATATGAATTGTATATATTATTTACATAAGTATATCTTTGATCAATATATATATTAGACTAAAGCTTACAGTTATATATATATTTTCAGTTTCAATCTTAATGTGCCAACAAAATATTCGAAATCTTTAGGAGAATTGCATTATCGATGCATGGCACGCTCAGGATTTATTATTTTATGTTTCAAATCAAATCATCTGTTCTATTATTCATTTTCGAATCGATTTTCTTTTATTTTTTTTTTGTGTTTGTGGCATTCAATAAATTTTACTGTGGGTTGCATATCGTTTGAGTTGATTCAGAAGTAAGTAAGAATCTTAAAAAACTATTCAGAGTTTTCTAGGAACTATATCACAGTTAGAAACTATTAACTAAAAGCCTATTATTCCTATATATATGTAAGCAAAAATATATATAAGAAGATATTGTTGGATACAACTGCGACAGTCCGCTACATGCACTAGATATATATAATTTTAGCTTAGTGGTCGTCCAACAGAATGCCACAACCACTGAACAGATCCCTGCTCAAGGTTCAATTGATGGCTTCGTTGGCGTCTAAGAAATGCACTATCGGTGTTTTGTTCTCGTAATTACATTGAATCTACAAGCGTTATGTTTGTAGATATAAAGAGAAAATTAATTGGGGGGTGTGTAGGGAGGTTCTGGCTAAGTACGCTAGAGCATAATATCGATAGTAATGTACAAGACTATATATATATAACTACACTGTTGGGGTTTTTTTTTTTATAACTACTAGAGATGAATGGGTTTTTTGTATCTATGATAACAGCATTCAGAAGGCACACCCCAGAGCTACAGACTGGCATCTGGCGATGGGTTCAAAAAGGCACTTGGGTACTACGTGGCAAGATTGATATTGTTACATTCTGGCAGTATGTTTGTGTGTTTGTGTGTGTGTTGCAACTGTGGGCTACACTCGCGTCTCCGTGTTGCGACTGCGCAGTATTTGCAACGGTTGCAACTCCCGCTGCGTATCATTGTAGTACTCATGATCGGAGCTAGTTGATTCGCTGCCAGGCATTTTAACTTCCATGGTGCCGGGCACACCTGCCACAGGTATGCCAATCGTTTGTGTTGGTATTGGCGCTTCGCCAGAGCTAAGTGCATTGAGTAGATACTCAGGATTATCCACACTCGCAGGCACCTGTACGTAGTGTAAAGATTTCAATGAGTATACAAATTGCATTTTCTTCCCAATCTATGTGTACTTACGCCAATGACATCAATATAGCCTGTGGCTGCTGTTGCCATGTTGTTGTTGGGATTGTTGCTGTTATTGTTGTTGTTGATGTTGTTGCTGCCATTTGGATTACTCTGACACGTGGGCATCAGATAATCGTCCTCATCCACTGGCAAGTCAAGTCGCAGATTGCCAACGCCCACCTCTCGGGCATTGGAATCGGTTTCATCGTCACCGTTGATGCCACTGCCGCCGCTGTTTGAGTTCTTGTTGCTGGGATCCTTGCAGTAGCGATTCAGCTTGGGTATCTCATCGGTGCCATCTGTGCGATGGCTGGGACCCGCTGCTGCCTTGGGCTGCAGATAGTCATCTGCTTCGACAATGGACTCGGAGCCGTCTGTTGTTGGCGCCAGTTTGCGTATGAGATCCTTCTCGTCCTGGCTCGTATAGGCGGGCAGACGTGTAAACTTATCGCCGGGTATGGCCAAATAGCGACCAGGATCGCGTGCAAATTCAGCAAACACATTGGTCAGCTGCTTGAAAGGCGGTCGGAGATCAGCGTCCAGTTGCCAGCAGGAGAGCAGCGTGCAGTAAATGTCCAGGGAGCAGATTTCTGGCTGTTCCAGCTTGAGACCCATTTCAATGAGATCAGGTATATCCTTGGCCAGTATATTCTCATGCGGTCGTTGGCCGAAAGTTAGCAGTTCCCAAATGGTCACACCAAAGGCCCAGACATCCGATTTGCTGGAGAAGACCCTATGTCTGATGCACTCCAAAGCCAACCATTTGATAGGCATCTTGCCGCCAGCCGCCTTGTACTCATTGGAGTCCAAGCTGAGCAGTTTAGCCAGGCCAAAGTCTGTAATCTTCACCAGCGAAGGTGTCTGCACCAAAACATTACGTGCCGCAAGATCACGATGCACGAGACGACGTTCCTCCAGATAGGACATACCCTTGGCAATTTGTGTGGACCAGTTGAGAAGGGCCTTGGAGCCGATCTTGTCGCGATTGTTGCGCACATAGTCAAGCAGGCAGCCCAGCGGCATCAGCTGTGTGATCAACATCATCTGCGAGGACATGCAGACAGCGAGTAGCTTGAGAAGATTGCCATGCTCCACCGTCGCCATGGCGTAGGCTTCGTTCAAGAACTCCTGACTCGACTCGGCACCAGAGGTCTTCAACAGTTCCTTGATGGCAACGGGTATCTTGACATTCTCACCCTCTGGCACCCAGACGCCCTTGTAGACACGCCCAAAGGCGCCCATGCCGAGAACGCCACCTTTGCGTAGTTCCGCATCCTTAACAATACGCAGCTTGCTTAGATTGGCGCCAATGTTGGAGGGTCGCAATGGTTCTGAGTCTTCGCAGCCGAAGAACACCTTGGCCAAGTCATCCGTTTCCTTCTTCTCCTTCTGCTTTTGTCGGCAGATGAACACAATGACGCCGAGTACACAAATAACGGGGAAAAATACAGCCACAAAGATAATGATTATCGTCTGGACATTAAGGCCGGCAGTCAGTTTGGAACCCCTCGGTGGACTGGACACACAATGTGGTCCAAAGATGTGTGATTGATAATTGACATGCGGTAACTCGGCAGGACATTTCGAGGTGCAATTGAACAGTGTGGAATTATCGTAGACTTCACTCACGGCAAACAGCTTAAAGTTGCGACAGGCCAGACAATCTTCAGAGCCGGGTCCCGTGCAGCCCTTGCACTCCGGATGGCACTCGAAACACTCACGCTTCTCCTCATCAGCATAATGATCCGATGGGCATTCGTCCTCGCACTGTTCGCCTCGCTTATAGCCAGCACATACGGTGCAGGCCGGCTTATGGAAGCCATAGTTGGTGCAGAGTTCACAGCGTGGATGACACTTGCGACAAATGGCCTTGCCGGCGAGTGGTTTCAGTGAGCCCTGCTCCTGAGGATGCACATACTCCCAGTAGAAGCCGTCGGGGCATTTGTCATCCTTGCGCAGACAACGCTCTACAGTCGCATCGGCATTGATGATAGCCAGATTGCATGAATTGCACGCGCCATGGCCAATGGTATTCTTTGGTCCAGTGCAACCCTCACAGGTCTCGTGACATGCGCGACAGATGCCAAAGTCCGAGTACTTATTTTCCGGGCAGACGGTAACACAATGCTGCTCATCTCGAACGTGAACGCATTCATCACAGTGCTCGGCACCGGGTCCGGAACAGGTACGGCATTCCGGATGGCATTTCTTGCATGTCTTCGAATCGAATTGGTAGGTGCTGAAGAATCAAAACGGGAAAGTTGGGTTAGACAGGGCACACAGAAGAATATTTCCTCTACATAAGTTTGTCGATTTCAGAAAGGAAATTCTCAGTTTTATTCAAAGTTCTTATTACTTACTTGGAAACATTGCGACAGTCAGCAATGCAGGTGCCATTGTAGTTGAATTTTGAGCAATTCAAACACTGATCTATTCCAGCGCCCCAGCAGCCATCGGGATTACATTGATCCGAACAGACCTGACCCGCATTGCCTGTTAGAGGAATAAAAGGGAAATGTATTGGAGATGCAATCTTAAAACAATCATTAAGTCGTGTACTTACGGCATGCCGAGGTATTTAGATTCTCATTGATAAACTGCTTTTGATCGTTGGACTTTTGCACCAAGGACCAACTTATGTTGCTCACATAGCAGAGATGATTGTTGTGCTGGATGACAATGCTGCCCGAGTTGATGCGCTTGAGATTGCGTAACTCTAAACTGGATAGGGATGATTTGACAATCGATAGTGCGGCAAAGTAACTCTCCATGACCTGTCGTCCGTGGATAGTCTCCAAGTTGCGAAAGTACGATAGATTCTTGAACTTGTCATGCACACCCTCAATGTTCAGGTAGCCTGTGATCTCCTTGACTGTTGAGAAGACTTCCAAGCGATCAGGATGCATTGGCATATAGCGTGGACCGATTGTGTAGTTTGTATAGATATCCTGATAGCCGGAAAAGGTCTGATCCAATATTCTGATACTGCCCTCAATAACTGTACAGTTCTTAAACGAATCAATGTTGCCAGAGTTTAAAACCTGAACGCCAGGGCAAGTCTTGGGGCAAGGTCCGTTGCAAGCGACACATTCGACATCCTTGGCCATCTTGTCGGAGGGGCAGGTACGAACACAGGCGCCATTGTCCTTCAGCAAATGGTTGGGGCACTCACGAACACAAGTCGCTCCATAGGCATACTTGCCCTCGGGATTGGACTCCAGCTCATAGTTGGTGGGATTGTACTTGCGCATGGGCGGGCATTCCTCCTTGCAGACGCCATCATCGAAGAAATTCTTGCACGCAATGCAATCCTTTTGCGTTGGTCCCGTACAGCCACCAGCACAGAACAGATGACAACAATCCCTAGGTCCAGGGCCGAAACAGCGACCCTGGGCGCACTGTGGGGCGCATGTGATCTTGCTGAACTTCTGGCAATTGTGCGGTCCCTCGCCCCAGCAGGCGCCACGTTGACACGACGCATCGCACTTGGGACACGTGCGCTCGTCCGCCATAAAGTTGTACGTGTAATTGTAATGATCATTGACGCCCGACAGAATCTCACGCCACACAATCGAACGCGTGTGGCACAGATTGTAATTGTTAAAGAAACCCACCCAGCCCTGCAGTATATCCCGCAGCTCGGGCATCTCTAATGTGTTCATCTTCGAATAGGTTGCAAACAAAGCATACTTCTCCTCCTCAACCGTAAGGCTAAACAGTGTGCGGCCGCGTATTATTTGTAATCTAAAGTATTGGATAAGTACCAATTAGTTTCAATATGAGAGGGGAAATTCTTTGTTATTCTGTTGTACTTACTTTGGGAATATCACTTTGGTCACATCCACATGACTGATTAGTATGTAGCCTGTCACCTCGCGTATGTTGGCCAGAAAGCTGAGATCCAAATTGGGATCCTGCAGCCAGGTTAATTCCAAATTGCCATCGACATAGGTGCAATTCGTGTAACGATCGCGCAGATTGCGATAATGATGATCCCGATTCGAGGGCACCGAAAGACGACTCTTTGTGCCAATGCAAACTATAATGAGGAACAAGAGTTTGGTTTTAGTTTAGGTTTTGTATTAAAGAATGTGAAGAGATATGATTGAGGCCTTTGGGAGAAAGCATAAATGTATATGGTATAGGAAATGATTTAATTAAGATCATATACAATAATCAAAATAACTAATTTAAGGTTAATCAACTGTTAAGACAGATTTAAGTGAAATAAACAAGAAAGTTTGAAGATTTGTGAACAGGAAACAAATATTTAAGATATATTCTATTGACTTAAACATTTTGCTCTAACGTTTGAACTTTACTTCTTATGGGAAAACTTTAAAAAAGATAATGTTTTACTTAGGGAACTTAATCGATTTGTACAGTGAAAGCAGAAGAAAGAAATTTCACGCATGATTTGAGCGGAACAAACGCAACAACAAAAACCTCAATGTGTGTGGGCTAAATATAATTTTAAGACGTTGTCTAATTAGACACAGGTAGGTGTTGAATTATGTGGCTACAGGTGAATGCAAATGCTTTGAAATTAAATTCAAACGAATTTTATTTGAATTAGTAAACGGAAATAGCAAAGGCTGCACAGCGTTTGCAAGTTTCTTGCCTAAGTCTTTTGTATATACATATTGTATATTTAACGCGCTCGGAAGCAATGTAAACAACTTAAACAAAGTAAAAAGCAAAAACAAAACTTAAATAACAACAAACAAGTGGGCGCTGCCAAGTCTCTCTCTCTCTCTCTCTCTCTCTCTCTCTCAGTTCAGTTGGCGTTTTCAATAATTAGCAACCCACGCAGCTTTTGGGCTTTTGGAGGCAGGGACGGAGACAGGCCCAAGAGAATCGAAACCGACTCTATGACTCCGTCTGTTATCATTAGTCAGCGACCTGTTTTAGCTTGTTGTTTGTTGTGTCTACACACACACACACACACTTACTTATGCCATTGATTTGCATGGCCTACTACTAGTTGAACTACTAGATGATCATAATATTAAATGAATAGAATCTAAATGGGAAAAAAGGGCTACGTGTGGGTCGTGTGGTACGTTGCAACTTATGTGTGGGCCGCAAAAGTGTGCCATGTGTCATGGAGTTGTAGAGAAGACATAGACACCCACTTGATGCAATGGGGCTGCCCACGGGCAGTGGCGGGGTCCACACACACACATACACCCACCCGCTCACTCACTCAGCTAATTATCAGAAAAAGCGTCACAAGAAACTTACGAAAAAAGAAAAAAGAAGTAAAATATCGATAGCCATAAATATTGCGCATTTTATTGATTTCATTTCGTGGAAAGGCCAAGACAAAGAAACCAGCAATAATTATGAGAAAAAGATTGAAACTGAAATATTGTACAGAAATATTTTGTTTGTCGCCAGAAATGCGAAATTCTTGTGTTGAGGAGGCTTGGGAAACGCGTTAAACAAAAACACAAACAAAACGTCTAAAATGCCTGCAGTTATGCGCCGCAATGCATACCGCAGCGCCCAAAGACTTAAATAAAAGGTGAGGCTGCAGTTGACATTGGGACACGGACACGGCGACTCGGACTCCAACTCGAACTCGACTCGGCGGACATTGATCAAAAGCGGCTTGCTTTGGCTGACTTCTTGCCTGCCTGCTGGGGCAAATCGAAGCGCAACAATTTTCGTACAAATTCTTTGGCTTTGTTTTTTTGCTGTTTGCTGTATGCTGTTGCTGATGATGATGCTGGCACGAAGGCAATGCCAAAGTCGAAGTGGCCCGCTGGCCAGCTCTTCTTTTGCTGCTTTGGCATTTCTCATACCGCGCTGCCGCATGAAACCCTTTTCAAGCCAAATGTGGCTACGACGACGGCAGCTTTATCGCGCACAATTTATCAGCAGCGTTTTTCATGTTGCTGCTCCTTTTGGCCGTGTAACTTGAGACACGAAGAGGCCTTAAGCAACAGTGTCAGGCAGGGGGCTCTTTATGTTTCTTGTGAAATGCTTGAGATGTTGCATATGCGATTTTTCTTTTGAGTTGCGGACACGCCCGCATTGCCTGTGTGTGTGTGTGTGTATTTGTGTGGCAAAAAGGCTAATTTGTAATCCTTAGGCTAAGTGTCTCGACGCTAATGAGTGAGAGACGACTTTGTCTCCGTCTATCTATCTTTGTCTGAGAAACAAATCAAAGTCATAATTCAAGCGATGTGCTCATTAAAATGAAAGACTTAGGCAACAAACTTGTGTGTATGTACTATACAATATTAGCTAGATGTGAGGGGTCAAGCATTAGAAGGGGGGTTTAAGGTTAGCATCACACACACACACACACAGGTATAGAGACATTGTATTTGTTTATCGATTGTATTTGTTTAAAGCCATCAAACAACTCAACTTCAATCTTCAACTTCGCCCTCCGACGAGCGCCAGCGCCCCCCTTATACCCCTCTCACATTATTTCCCTCTCCCCTCTCTATCTCTCGCTCTTGCTTTGTACTGCTGTTGCTGACGCGCTGATTAATAGACCCAACCGCATTCCAAGCATCGGCTGTGCCGTGCTGACTTTCTAAATATTGTGTTCGATCTTGGTTTTGCCGCTGGTGAAAAGGCCAAAGTTTGTTGGCTGACGGGGTATGGTTGGGAAGGGGACGACTGCTGAAAGCACGACGCATTTTCGTGTGGCAAGTCAAACGGCTGCATAATCGATTTGAATGCTGCAACAAAAGCTAGAACTCGCCAGACTCCAACCTAACAGAATCTAAAACTCTTCAGACACAGTTCTCTCTCGACTCGGTTGTTGTTTTTTTTTTATACCCTGATCCCATTAAAAATGGGAAAAAGGGTATAATGAATTTGTGCAAAAGTATGTAACAGGCAGAAGGAAGCATTTCCGACCACATAGAGTATATATATTCTTGATCAGCATCAACAGTCGAGTCGATATAGCCATGTCCGTCTGTCCGTCTGTCCGTCTGTCCGTCTGTCCGTCTGTCCGTCCGTCTGTCCGTCTGTATGTATGAGCCAACCGATCTCAGAGACTATAAGAGCTAGAGACTCCAGATTTGGAACTTAAGCTCGCCTAATCCCTAGGCAGTACAAGTTTCTTTCCGATTTTCGATAACTCTTCCCGTTTCCGATATACACATGGGATCGATAACAAAAAAAACTTGAATTTTGAAAACTTTGAGATGCAATTTGAATTATAAAACAGAATAATGACAATCTGTGAAATTTTTATCGAAATCGGATAATAAACACCGGAGATATGCGACATTGAAGTTTTGTATGCAGTATGCAGTATGTGCGTAGACACACACACACATACTTGCAAGCACTGACTGTACACGGAAAGTATAGGGATCAGGGTATCGTCTAGTCGGGATATCTCGACTAGAGCCTTCTTACTTGTTTTCTTCTTATTTTTTGAGACTCGCTTAGCCGGTTCTGGTTGTGCATACTGTTGCTGTTGTTGTTTTTGTTGTTGTTGCTCACGTTTATGTGTACTCTCCCCGCCCCTAGACCTCTCTTCATCATCATCATCAACAACTTCTTCTTCTTCGTCTTCTTCAACTTCTTCTTGTTCTTTTTCCCTCTAGCTCGGAGCTGTCTGTCTTACTGTTCGTTTGTGTGTATTTTCATTTCGTGGAAAAGATTTTTAACTCTGTGGCCCGAACCATCTGGATTGCTGTGTTTTGCTGCCCATCGCTCTTCGTTTTGTACCTTTGCCTTGCGGCCAACAGCAACAACAACAACAAGGCAGCAACAACAAGGCAGCAACATTAAAAGCCATAGATTTTTGTTGTAAAATAACAAAAGATTTAAAAGGGCATTAAGCATGCTTTGTTTTTTTTACCTACATAGAATCAAATGTTTGCTCAGCATGCTCCCCCCCCCCCCCCCGCAATCCCGCACCGCCCCAACACATCTCTCTCTTTTTATACCCAAAAGTGGGCAGATTCTGATCGAACATAAAACAAAAGAAGAAGACAAATTATAAGGCGTCGGCCGTTATTGCCGCTAGCTATCTAGGCTCTTGCCACCAACAATTCGAACTACACGGACAAGTACATTGATCTCTAACAAAATATATGTATAAAACTGCGGTGAAAGTTCGTCATATATATCGAAGTCTGTTCGTATATATACTTATGCAGATGCAACAACAACAACAACAACAACAGCTGCCTGCCATCTATGATTAGGTGTCATAGATTAGCCATGCGTGTGTGTGTTTTTGTTGTTGTTGTGGCATTAACAAGCAAAAGCAGACAGCTTTGCTATAGTTGTTGGCTAGCTGGCTGGCTGGCTGGCTGAGTTGTTAGGTTGTTGCAACGCGTTGCCACATAAATAATTCATAACTGTGTTTTGCGACAATTCAGTCGCGGCACGCGTTCAATTTACAATGAAATTGTGTAAAAGCAAGCTTAATAAATACATTTGCGACTGGCCATTACAATTCACGCAGCTCATTAAAGATACTTGCAACGCGCCAACCCGCAAACCCCCCCCCCCCCCCTCTTATAGACTCGATCGAGCTGCGAGTTACGTGCGCAGATTTTGCAAATAAAAGAAGAAAAAAAAACAAAACAAAACAATTCTGCCGCATACTTGCGGTAACTTTCTTTCATAAGTTGTTGTACAGTTGTTTTTGCTGCTGTTGTTGTTGTTGTTGCTGTATGTATATTCTATGTCGTGGCGTCACGAAGACAAAGGCAAATAAGCGCAACGAGCTTTCGCAGAAAACGCTGCAAGCGCGCATCTTCATGAACAACAACAAATTTTTTTTGTTGCTTTTTAGCGCAGATCATGCAACAACAAAGCACCGACAGCAACAACAGCAACTCGCAAAAGACCTCAAGCCACAACAAAAACTAAAAAAACAAAAACGAGCTGTCCCTGGCTTGAGGTTTTGTTGTTGTTGTTTGTTGCCCATTTCGTGTTCGATGCGCGTTCATTTAAGAGTCGAAACAATTGGGCGCAGGTCGTGCCGCATGATAACAACAACAGCAACAACAACAACAACTAGAACGAGTAGTTGAAGCAAGGCTTAACAATGCTGCCATTAGATAAGCCTGACGCGATTGCGCTTTTGTGCTGTGCAAAAGTCCAAAAAGCTGACAACAAAATAACAAACAAGAAGCGAAGAGGAAAAAGGGAGAGGTACGAAAAAAAAACCCCTTCATATAGCTTAGTACATAATGAGCGCGCCCTGGCGCCATTTTTGGTGCGACTGTTCAATGCCCATGGCTATAAGCACTTTTTGCAACTAACTAAACAATTTTTAGCTATTTTTAGGCATAGAACTAGAAGCAAAAACAGCAACAACAACAAAACGTGGGCAGGCAAGCACAATCGAAGCTGCGGAAGCTCTTGCTGTGGCTGTTGCAAGTTTCGAAATCGAAAATACGCCCACACACACAACACACAACATACAAGAGAAGACACAACCCAGCGCAAAGACTTTATTGGATAGGACAACAAGCTTCAACATAAAATCTTTGGGAAAATAAAGGTTGTTCAGAAAAAAGTGTCGTATAGTGTGTAAATACAATATGTATATATGTGTGTGTGTGTGTGTTTAGAGCAAAGAGCAAATAAAAGATACAGAGAGAGAGAGAGAGACAGAGAGAGCGAGAGAAGCTAAGAGAGCTGCGCAATCGCAGCAGCCAAACTGCAGTTGGCTTGTTACTAGCTTCTTTGTGTAAGTATAAATGTGTATGTGTGTGTGTGTGTGTGTGGGTTTAGAAAACCAGTATTTTTTTGTACGTACTGCGCACTCTATACGATAGTTGGCTTGCTAAAACTAACAGAAAACTGGCATTAAAGTTCAACAGCTCAAAAAAAAGGAGAAAAAAATAAAAAAAAATCTTGCAATTGGCGATTTGTTGTTGAGTTGTGTTTTTCTTTTTTCTATATAACGTCTTAATCAGGAATTATAGAAATGCTATGCAAAGCTAAGCAACAACACAGCTGCACTTACACACACACACACACACACACATGCATACACTCACATACACATGCATACAAAGTTGCAGTGAGCGCGTGCCTGACACTGTAATTAGCCAGAGCTTACACCATTTTATGAGGCTGGCTCTCAGTGGATGCTGTTTGTTGCTGTTGTTGTGGCACCACAGTGTGGCCAGGCACACTATGGAATGTGGTTTTTCAAGCACCAACACACACACACACACACACACAGCAACAGTTCAAAGCGAACTTAGGAAACCTTTCAGTTTGACTAGAATATGCGCTTGGACTCTCAAATCCGTGTTTTATGCTAGGTTCTGCGTTTTTTCTGCCCAAAAAAAATGCAAGAAAAAACAAAGGAAAAGTTTAGTTAGGAAAAAGTATTTACCACCTTTACCTTTAGTTTTACAAACAAAAAACCTCAAACGGAATGTCAATTCTGTTTTCAGATAAGTAAAAGTAGTTTAAAAGACCTGTGGAATGTTATTTCTTTATAGAGATAAGTAAAATAAGTTTCTGACCTTTTTTAAATGATTAAAGATAAAGACAACGTTGGTAGAAATAATAAGAAAGATAACTTAGGCGAAGTAGAACAAGTAAGAAAATGAAGTATTAGTCTGCATTTTAAAATGATTTATTTTAATATTCTAAAATTTGTTAATGAGCCATTAATAAAAGTAAGTGATATGCTCCATAGGAAAAGCAAAAATATTTGCTTTTATTTATAAACTTCTTTAACTACTTTTAGATACATTTTAAGAAGAACAACGACTATAAAGAATTCAGAATAACTCTTTTCTTTTCTTTGATTGTCTTTCATTCGTCTTTTATGTAACTTTTCAGTATTATCAGCATTAACTCAAAGAAAGCTACGAAAATTGCACATAACAATGAAATTCATTTAAGCTGTTTGGAAGTTTTCTGTGGATCAAAGTAAATATTAAAGCAATATAACGATGACAACTGTTTAAATAATTGCGTAACAATAACAGCAACAAAAGCGTAATCAATGTATTCCGATTATTCACTTTTCTAGTTCCTCGAATAGATTTACAGCTAATATCCGTGTCAACTTTGTATGTTGTTGTTATTGTTATTGTTATTTTTTTTGCCATTCATATTGCACGTGCGGCTTTTGGTTTGACTTGAATTATTTGCATATTTGTTGCAGCTGTGCTTACTTACAACAACAATAACAACGACAACGACAACAACAACAACGCCGACGTGCCATTAAATGTATGTATGTATAATTATATAGTCGCAGATTCTACAGAACTAAACCCTTAGGGAGCTCAAACAAGGAAAAAAATAAAAAAAAATAAAAGAGTTGGATGTCGAAGGGAAAAGAAGTTTTGCTTTGTGAATTGAATAAAGCTTATCGGTATATTAATAATAAAAATAATAATTATTATTATATTTCTTATCTAGGCATATCCGGTAAAAACAGAATATGTTTACTGTACAAACATTATAAAATTGTGGTACACGATAAAGTTGAAATCCATTAGCATATGGCATTATTGGCGATAGCCAAAGTTGCTGCTGCTATCTCAATATTTGTACAATTGCGAACCTGGTTGGTTGGTTGGTTAGCTGGTTGGTTGGTTAGCTGGTAACGTTTATTAATTTGCAGCTACAAGATCACTGAATATAGACAAACGACTCGAAGCGACACGTTAAATGTTGGGGAGGGGTGGAAAATTGTTAACTTATTTGCCAAGCCAAAATGCAAATATTTACACCAAAGTATATTGCGCAAACAAATGTTTTGCTTAAACAGACAAACAAAAATGAGAAACAACTAAAAGAGAGTTCGAATACTGGAAGGTTACTTGACTGAGACTGAGATACCCTTTTATCTGGGCTAGCATATTGATGGCATTCAAATGTGTTAATTGAACAAATTGCAAAAATACATTCGAGATATTCGTTGATGGAAACTTTTGCAAGAAAGAAATCAATATTTAACAATATTAAGCGAGTGCTTAAGTGTTACATGCTCTTTAATGAATATTTCAAGCGTATAAAGAAACGCGCAATATTTGTTTTTTATTAGTTTTTTCGGTCAACAGCAACGAAGGGCAGTTAATAAAGTTACACGTTATTGATTATTACAAAGTTTTCGATATTAGTTTAATGAGATAAGATACAATTGTTGCTCAAACATTTTGTTACGAAACTTAAGTTAAGAATCATAATTAGTTTCGTTTCCACAGCACACTGCACAACATATGAAACAGCCCTCGATAATGTGTTATGGGGTTCTCATTAATTTGTGAACTGGGCAAAAAGCAAATGCGATACTCGCGATACTTGCGATGTCAACAAATTAAGTCGCCATTTTAGCTGGAAATTGTGTCGATCGTTTGTTGCTTGCTGTTGTTGTTGTTGTTGCTGACTGAAAAGAAATGGAAAATTTTGCTTTAAAGTGCAACGCGTCGCATACGCAACAACAACAACAACACTGAGACAGCTAAAAATAACTGAAATGTAAGATACAAGTTGAAGTTAAAGTTACGAAATCAGCGCACAAACAGTAGACAACAACTTCTTGGCGAGTTTTGTGTGTTTGTAGAACGGATTGATAATAAAAACAATAATAAACCTTAAACGTTAACTACACACAGAGTGTGTGTGTGTGTGTGTGTGTGTGGTGCAACGGGGGGAGGTGGGGGTCGTGCGGCCAAGTCAAGAGGTTGAGGCACCCGAGCAAGCAAACGGCCAACTGGGCACAGGTATAAAAAGGCATGAAATGCCAACAAGCAGCCCAAAAAAAAAACACCAACCAAGAACCAACAAAAACAGCAACAAACACTCGAAAAAAATAAAACTGAAACCATAACTAAACATTGGTTGCACTGTAGCACGTCCGATAAGATAACCAGAGCTGCATATCAAATACAGATACACCAGATACAGATACGAGAGAGGGCCGAAGTAAATACGAATACGAGGTAGTGTTTGGTGTTTTTTGGGTAAAAAGGTATTTTTTTATTATTGGTGGGGGCTGCACTTATGTGCACTTAATCGGGGCAAATGTCTTGATATGATTATGATATATGAGCACGCAAATCTACATAAACATCTACACACAATATCATGATGGATGCATATATACGAATACGGTGTGTGTGTGCGTGTGTGTGTGTGCACCATGACTGATGTGTGTGAGAGTTAATAAAGAAAGAAAAACCCCTTCAAATCCTCCAAACTTAAACAGGTTCAGCTTCAGTTAGTTAAGAACATTTTCGGTTGGGTTTTTAAAGTTAAGTCATTAATTAAAACGTTCAACCAGATTTCAGGTTTATAGCTCTAAACTATAAAGTGTGCGTAAGTTTTATTATGCTTAAAAAACCTTTTTATAAAATTGGCTGTTTATTGAGTCACAAAATGATTAAATGAGACAGATTCATCATAAATACAAATTATTAATAATTATGATTGTAATCGTTTCAGTTTGACAAAGTAATTCTTGTTAAGTTGAAATTCGTCATATTTTGATTAAAATGATTTTGAAAAATCAATCAAGTTATTTTCAAAATAAGTTTTGATTAATTTTCAGTTGCTTTTTCACAAGATTGATGCAACAAGCTTGTTTAAAAGCTGTTAAAAACCCCAAAAGTAAAATTCTTAGAGAAAGAATGTCTTCAAAAATAGTTCAAGAAACAGTTTCAGTAAAAGATTCTGTCGGAGGCAGCAGCAGCTAACAAATAATTTAAGCATGCAAATTATAAACCTAACTTATAACGTAACTTATAACGTAACTTATTCGCATCACTAGTTGTCGTCTTTGCCTTGCACTAATTGTCTTCTTTGCCTAACACTTCGTCTGGCTGCTTGGCATCGCTCAACTAGTTCTCTCAGTCAGACTCTTTTATACATTCGATCGGTACAGTTCGCTACAAAGGCTAAGCTTAAACTAACCACTAAAAACCACCGATCTAATTGTGCAAATATCAATAAACACCAGAAAGAAATTATTGTAAAGCTATCGTGTTTTCAATATAGTAAAATTGACCACAAACATTTAAATTTCGAACATAGGTGAACACAAAATAGTGTCTCCTCTAAACATTTGGTGACCCCGACGTGATTATATTTTACTTGCTTTCATGGTGTTGTGTTGTTGTAAAAGTGTAAAGGTGAAAGATTATTAACTATCGTGCTAATAATTATTCAATGCGTCTTCTGCATAATTCGATGCAAAGACCACAAACGCGCTCACTCGCTAACATTTACGCTCTTGCACACACACTCACACACATTTGAACACTTTCGCTCTCAGCTTGACTGCAAGCTCTTACACTCATTCGTCTTCGTCCGCCCGCCCGCACTCTTGCATTCGCGCAAGCTTGGCTGCTTATCTGCAAACGCTTAGAAACGGGCTGCGCTAGAACTTTCGGTAATGCAGCGGTCAGTGTCTTATACCTGCCGTTAACCTCTTGTACATTTTGTTTATCCGTTGTTTCGCCAACAACATACATACGTGCATATTCGTCAGTGCTGATCACGTGAGTCTATCGTGACTAACACAAATAATGTCGGTAAACGAACCTAATCAATGCTCGGCTCTGCCCTCTGACTTTGACTTCTTCAAAGCAAAGGCGCAATCTGTAACTCGGCAACTCAACGCGTTAAACTCATATTTAACTCCGGATCAGCTCATGCATTTTGATGAAGCTGAACTGCAGGCTCGACTGGATCTAATTGCCAAAATGCAGCTTAGCTTTGATGCTGCGCAATCGAGCCTCGAGAAGCTTAATCTCATGGAGCTGACCACGGACGCAAGGCCGCAATTCGACCACATCTGCTGCGAAGTGACATCGAAGCTTTCTCGCGAGCTTACCAACCTGCGCAAAACCTCCATGCTGCACTCAACAACAATTCGTCGCAACACGGACGAGCCAAGTGGTACTTCAAAGAGCTCAGCGCGTCTCTCTAGGCTACCACAACTCCAGCTTCCACTTTTTGGCGGTGCATATGTTGACTGGCCAGAGACTTCTTCGCCATGTACAACACTGTCGTCGGCCAAAACGAGGAACTATGCAACGTGGAAAAGTTCCAGCATCTCCGATCATGCCTCACAGGACCGGCGTTGGAAGCGATTCGCGCTTTCGAGCCAACGGAAGCTAATTATGACAAAGCCATGGAGTTATTAATCAATCGATTCGATAATAAATTGTTACATTTTCAGGCACATGTGCGGTCTATATTTAGGCTCGCTGGTGTTGAAAGGGGATCGGCGAGCAGTCTGCGTCAATTGAGCGACAGCCTCAATTCACATCTACGCGCATTGCACACAGTGGCATCTACGCAGGAGATAACAGATGGGCTGCTGATTCACCTCACCACATCCAAATTGGATCAAGCGACGCAGGAGAAATGGGAAGAAGCACTGCCCCTGAAAGGTCTGCCGAAATGGAGCGACATGGCCACATTCTTGGAGATGAGATGCCGTACGTTGGAAAACGTGGAATTCGCCATGGAAACGCACACACCTGGCAAGCAATTGAACAAGTCCAATACACAAGTTCCGCAACACACTCATCATCAACAAAATTACATCTTGTGTCCTATGCGAATCTGCTGAGCATTACATATCAAGATGCCCACGATTCGTAAATTTATCTCCAACCATGCGCTACAAGGAAGCTAAAGGGCTGCACCTCTGCCTCAACTGCCTTCGCAACGGGCATGGTCTGCAGCAATGCAAGTCTGGACACTGCAAACATTGCCAGCAGAAGCACCATTCATTGTTGCACATGGACACCAACTCATCCACGCATCAGTTGCCCGACACAACGCATCCTCAAACCGCACCACTCGTCTCCACATTCGCATCACTCGTCTCCACATACACATCGCCACCCTTGAAACAAAGCGAGACCGAATACGTGCTGCTCGCAACGGCTATCATATACGTCAGAAGTCAATCTGGCACTTTCGTACCATGTAGAGCTCTGCTGGATTCAGCATCGCAGCTCAACCTAATCACAACTCGTCTCGCTAACCAGCTTCAGTTGGATCTACACAACTCGAACGTAGCAGTATCAGGCATAGGCGAATCGTCGCTATCGCTAAACAAATCAGCTGATATATTCGCAAAATCAGCAAATGGCTCATATGAAGGATCATTTTCTGCAGTCGTGACGCAGAAAATAACGGATAATCAGCCCCACTTCAATATTAATACCACCAGCTGGAAAATACCGAACAATCTACACCTCGCTGACCCACTCTTCCACAAGAATCAAAGGATCGATATGCTCATTGGCGCTGGCATATTCTTTGACTTGCTCTGCGTTGGGCAAGTTCGACTTGGAAATCATTTGCCAACGCTCCAGAAGACCAGATTAGGCTGGATAGTGTCTGGAGGCTGTGCCGCTCACAAAAACCCATCGTTAGCTGCAGCCGACAAACCTTCATATGCGCATTCGGAACTGGAATTGGAGCAGACTAAAATGCATTTACAGGAACAGGATCGTCAATTAAATCAGGGATCGGATGCTATTACACCTATGCCTGCACCAGTGGTAGCACTCCGTCCACCTGGCACGGAGGTTGCCATGGCACCGGCCGTCGTATCGCTCATGTATTCCCGTGGTACGCGTCAAATTAAGCCACAACAGTCAGCGCAAATGGCTGCGCCCATACTTAGCCTTAATCCGCGCCTCGATAGCCACAAATCCGCCTCAGCGCACAAATTTAGTCGATCACGAAGCAAGTCACCAACGCGTAGCAACAACACGGGCAACAGCCGCTCCAGCAAGACCAACAGTAGCGCTCATCAAAGCGCCTCGAGTAGTAACAGTCGCAAGCGCTGTGACTCCACGAGCTCAACATCATCCTCGGGCTCCGATGGAAGGCACAAGAGCGACCAATCTCCTGTGAAGCGTTCATCCAGCTCACGCTATGCACACAATGGCGGCTCACCGGCTTCGTCAAAACGCAAAAGTAGCTCACCACCCTCAAGCTCGCCCAGCAAAAGCAAACGCAATCCCACACACAAAGCTTCATCTAGTCGCATCAAATCTGGAAGAGCCAGAAAGGAGCATTCTCGCAGTCGCTCACCTGTCGACAGGGATGAGGATATGCGGAGTGTTGAGCGCAGCAAATCACCAGAAGCAAGAGCAACCTCAGCAACAACTACAACAATCACAACTTCAACAAAACTGCAGCCGGCACCGTCAAACGAGCCGCTGGCAAGATCGCTGTGCTGCTCCTTAAGACCAAGTCTGTTGGAAACCTTGCACTTCCAACGGGGGGAGCATGTCGGAGGCAGCAGCAGCTAACAAATAATTTAAGCATGCAAATTATAAACCTAACTTATAACGTAACTTATAACGTAACTTATTCGCATCACTAGTTGTCGTCTTTGCCTTGCACTAATTGTCTTCTTTGCCTAACACTTCGTCTGGCTGCTTGGCATCGCTCAACTAGTTCTCTCAGTCAGACTCTTTTATACATTCGATCGGTACAGTTCGCTACAAAGGCTAAGCTTAAACTACCACTAAAAACCACCGATCTAATTGTGCAAATATCAATAAACACCAGAAAGAAATTATTGTAAAGCTATCGTGTTTTCAATATAGTAAAATTGACCACAAACATTTAAATTTCGAACATAGGTGAACACAAAATAGTGTCTCCTCTAAACAGATTCTGTGTTAATATAAGCTTTTAAAGAGTTTCTAACTTGTATTAAGACTGACAATAAAAAACACAGCGGCTATCACTAAACGTTTTTTAATTCGTTAACACCACATGAACCTGCCATGCAAGTTTGTTGGCCAACTTTGAATTTGCCGCTTTGCCTTCGAGCCCAAAAGTTTTGGTTAACACAATCCTTGATTATCCCCTTATGGCACACATTATGATTTCCACTTACTTTTGCCTTTGGGGAATGTTTCCTTGTTGTTATCACCGACAACGCCGCCATTGGCCATTATGGCGGCAGTGCCCGTTGCCGCTGCTGCTGCGGTACGCTCATGACTGCCATTTGGGCCACGATTGCGTGCCCGGTTTGCATTGGTGCGATAGGTATCCGGATTTCGCGGCTTGTTGTTCTGGCGGGTAAAGCGATCTCGGGCCGCTGAAGCGGGCCAGACGCATATGCAGTGGGCGAGGAGCAGTAGCAGCAGGGGCAGGCAGAGGCCGCTGCCACGACGCCTAAACAATTTGAATATGCGCATCTTCAACTTTTTTGGTTGCCACTTTGTGTGTGTGTGTGTGTGTGTGCGTGTGTGTTTGCTTGCAACAAGAACAACAACAACTGTTGCAATGTTGAGCCAAACTTGCTGCGAATCAAGATCGTGCACTTAAGGCCAATGACGTCATGAGTAGTGTCTTTTTTTGCTGTTGCTGCTACTTTTTTTTGGTTTTGTGGTTATTTTTTTTTTGTTTGTCTAAACACTTTTTGTTGTTGGTTATTTTGGTGATTTGCGGATGTTGTTTTTTGTTTTTTAAGCGTTGTCAGCTCGAAGAGACCAAACCAAAATTATTGCTACGTTTTTTGCGTGCCAAAAAATACAAGAAAAAACCTTCCAAACTCTTTCACTGCGTTTTATTATTGCTCTTTCTGTTGTTGTTGTTGTTGTCGCTGCAATTGCTGTGTGTGTTTGGTGTATGTTTGTATTTGTAGCTGCTGCTGCTGCTTTTTAGGAACCAGTTTCACATTACGAAGGCTTTTGTTGTTGTTGATATTTTGCTGTTTGCTGGCAGCTTTTCAATTCTCTTTTCGTTCGAGTTCGACTCGCGCACAGCTTTTTGTGTGTATGTATATAGATATTTGAGGTTAGGGAGAGCGCGCGCAGGCGCAGCTTTTTTAAAAAGCTGACTGCAATGCCTGTCGTTTTATTATTTTGTTGTTGTTATTATTTTGCACAAACACTTGGCCATCTTGTGGCAAACAACAACACACACAGCTGCACTTTGAGCCGCTATGTTTTTTATTTTCTTGCGTCCCTGTCTCGCCAATTAGCAATGAAATCACAAAAAATTATTATAATTTCTGCCTCTGCTTCTTTCTTTTTTCACCATCCAGTCGCTAAACACGAACTGGACTTTTATTTTGTATATTATTTGTACGTTGTTGTTGTTTTCTAAGTATTTGTTATGTATTACATTCGATTAACACTCAAATTAGCGGCAAGTCGAGCGATACGCGAAACGTTGCGGGGCGGGGGTAGGGCGGCAAGGCGTGGCAAAAGCGATACGATCTCGGGCAACTTAATGCGAGTGTGCCTGGAGAACTCAATCGCAATTCGCGTCTGCGCAGTGTCACGTTAGTTTCGAAACTGAAGCCGAAACGAGCAACGCTCAATGCACAGCGCACAACACAACACTCACCAACACAATAAACAACAAAACAACACACATACACATGCACACACAGAAACGAGCGCTCACGGCGATTTAGGTAAAGAGCGAACGTAGTCGTTTGAATACAGGTAAACGTCGTCGTCGTCTTCGTCGTCGCATTGTTGTTGGTAAAATAAAAATGTGAGCGGCGAAGATCCCGAAGCGAAGATCAGGCCAACAAACACACACACACACAGAAAACTAAAGCAAAGCAATGCAAAGCGAAGCGAAGCGAAATGAGGCAAAGAAAATGCTGCCTGTTGCTTGTGCAGCTGCACAATAGTCTCAAAGACAGCAACAGGCTGCCAAAGAAACTCACACAAACACACACACAGCTATAGATATACAGAGACAGTTAGACCTAGGCTCAGGAGGCATACGGGAATGTGGAATTGTAAGGGGCATAGGTAAGCAAGTCCAAAATGCTACGTAAGGCACAATTTTTCATTTAGTCAGCGTAGTAATATGAACCTATGAGAAATGCAGTTGTTCCCACAACAATTGTACTTAAATGCCCTACATTTGATAAGAGTGAGGTAAAAAGTTTAGTTATGAGATTGACAAGGTCGTCTTTATGGAATTTGCGTTAATTATAGTTATAATCCAATTGTCATAACCAAAGATTGCCTGAATTTCATAAGTAAAGCAAAAATATATCAACAGGCAAATACAGAAACCAATTAAAAATCTTTTGTACAACGATATTTTTATAAAATAAATAATCAACATAAGTTCTCATAAACATAACCTTATTCCTAGTAGCTTATCCTTAACATGAACATTGTTATAGACTTTCGACAAAAGAATCCTTTTCCAATCACGATATCTCTTTAATCCTTAGCCGTTGTTGACTTCGTTTTTGTGATTGCAGCGGCTTTGCACATTCGTTGCGAACACGAACAAAAAATTCACACACACACACACAGGTAAGTTCAAATATTGTGTATGTACCGAAAATCGTCGCTGCTGCTGCTGCTGTGCTTCTTCTTCTTCTTCTTAAACGTTGCGGCGAATTGGTGGCGAAGCATTTAAACAGTTGTTTAAGTAGCAGCAGCCATGCGCTTGAGGCTCAGGTAAGCGAGCACACGCTCTCTCTCCCTTACTCTTTCTCACCTGTAGCTCGCTCTCTCTCTGCGTGAGTGTGAGTCTGAGAGAGTTGTTTTGTACTGTGCAAATGCTGCCTTATAAGCACTCAAGTTCGCCGCTTACCTTGTCTGTATGTGTGTTTGTATTTATGTGAGACTGATCTGCGTGGGCATTAAAAAAATAACTACGGCGCTTTGGCTTTTGTCTTTGTTGGCCAAAAAACATACAGATTTGTCGAATCGCTGTTAACATTGTATTTTAGCTGTTTTCGTTGGTTGTTGTTGTTGCTGTTGTTGCCTCATGAAAACCAATTCTCACCTGTTGCAAGCCACATGGGGTTTTTACGTCAGCCAGCAGGCAAGCAGGCAAACTGGCAGGCAGGACTCTCTCTATCTTTCTCTTAGGTAAAACAGAGGCGCATATACTTCAGACGTACAATGCCGAGCGGGGCAATAAACAATAAATATTGAACAGCACAGGATTGCATAGACAAAAGACAAAAGAAAGAGAAGTGTGTGGCACGAAAGAAATGCGCAACAAACATCTAGAATCACAGCTGCATCTTGCAACCAAATACCAAAACCAAATCCCACGCTGCGATCCGAAGAGTTTTGACAAGTCTTCTCTTCTTTTTGTTTTAGCCATGAAAATACGTTTTAAATTTGAAAATCTTTGCTTAAAAGTTTTTCTTCTTTTGTTTTTGACTGCCACACGAGGCTGCATGTTGAAGCGCCTCTTCAGACTTTTGTGGCTTTCTTCTGGCTTATTTTTTTTGTTTTCGCTTGAAATTGAGGTCTGTAATCAAACATATTAATAGCTGTCTATGCAACAGTATCAGACCTCAATCAGAGGGATGGGGGGGAGATACACAGAATCATCTGTCAAAAATCGAAGAACATGCAACTGACATGGAGAGCTCCAGAGAAAACCACTTCAAGAGTCATTCTCCAACATCAGCCCCACTCCAAAACGAATAGCAGACAAACAGGTAAACGAAGGTGTAAGAAATTGGTTACAAACATTTTCCATGAAGCGTACAAAATGCACACACACACAAACACACACACATACAAGTGTATGAAAATCGTTCCGCACCCTCATCTTATAACAAACAAAAAAAAAAAAAGAATAGAAAGCCTT
The DNA here is from genome assembly GCA_035044465.1 of Scaptomyza tumidula. Taxonomy (NCBI): domain Eukaryota; kingdom Metazoa; phylum Arthropoda; class Insecta; order Diptera; family Drosophilidae; genus Scaptomyza; species Scaptomyza tumidula. The sequence goes on along the minus strand of JAWNNW010000444.1, from coordinate 13,650,021 downwards.
GAACGACGAACCCTTGAGACGCAGAGTGGGAGAATAGACTCCTGCTGACTCTTGCTGTTGCTCCTCATCATCATGATCATGATCATGATGATGATCGAAGTTGATGAGATGACTTTGCGCCTGAGTGCGGCTAAAAACGCTGTTGGGATTAATGGTAACAAAAGATGCTGCACAGCATCCAGCTCAAACAGCTCAGCTCATCGTTCGCTCAAGTGTACAGCTCGAATCCTAAGTCGTAAGGTTGTTCTCGTTGTTGTTGTTGTTGTTGAGCGCCGTTACTTAAGTGTCCGTAACGAAAGTGTGAGGCGTTTTGCACATTTGACAGCTGAATAGGGGCCAAAAACACACACACACATACACACAACAGTACAGTCACACTTCGGCGCCAGCTTCTAGTTACAATTGTTAACGAAAACTTTTTTACAAACCAACTACGTTTAAATTCAAGCACGTGCTCAGTTTTGTCTCCCCACTACCCCCCATCTCCCCACCTCCCACCACACACACACAAAAACCCTAAGCTCCATATACTAATTGGATTGTTAGCCCTTTTTTTTGTTGTTGTTTGGCGCGTTGCTTCGTCTCAGTTACAGCAACAACAACACCAAGTACCAAGTAACCCCATCTATAAGTAAGTCTAGGTTAGATAGATCGATCAAACCAAAATAAAATTTTGTGCTACATCAGCATTCTTAGCTGTCACAAAGTTGAAGCAAACGTAGAAATCCGCTTAGAATTAAAGCTAATTGCCAGAGCTTTCAATCATGATGCGGCATAATTCGCTAAGGTTTTTTTTTGTTAACAAAATGTACAGAATTCAATTTTATTACTTGGTTTAGTATATAGTATTATTATATAGATTGGCATTGCCTTTGACCCCAAACACGAAACATGCAAATATCACGCTTCATTTGTGGATGCTGATGAGGACTTTGAATATAATATATATTTTTTGGAACTGCGTCTGAGGCCTTCCACTCAAATTCACATTTAACTGCCAGTTCGCATAAGTATTTCTTTCAGTTTTTCGTTGCTTTTTGTAAATTTATTGGTTGTCGCGAGTGTTTTCTACCCTGTACAAGAAAAGCGGCTTAAAAGGGTTAGCTCTAGACTTGAACTAACAAAAAGTTCAAACGTTTCTTTTCTATTCCATCCAAAGGTTTCAAAAGCTTAGTTGTTGTTGAGATTCAAGTGTAACTTATAATCCTTCAAGAAGATTCTGTAGATTTGGAGTTATGGATGAAGAGATATCAATAAAAATTAAAAAGCTGCTTCGAAATAAACTGAAAGCTTAAGGTATTTTCTGTCCGTGAGTTTAAAATCACCTCGATTGATATTAAGCTTAAAGCAATGTTAGTTAACATCTAAGCTTTGAGCTTAACAGGGCTACAGGGCTACAGGGCATTCCGGCAGTCGCATCCCTAATGCTTGTAATATTAGCATTCCTAATTGTTGTTGTTGTTGTTGGATTTGTGATTGTTTGTTGCTTATGTATATCGTCGCACGACTCACGTTTCAGTTCAAGATTCAAAAACGTCTGCGACTCTGTTGCTTGTTTTGTCGTATTCGACTTTGACTTCAAGCTTTCGAGTGTGTCTGTGCGTGTGTGTGTGTTCGCTGCGTTGTTGTTGTTGTTGCTTGGGCTTTTTTTAATGTCTTTGTAAACATAATTGCAACAACTCCAATAACAGATTGTTTGCGCGACTTTAATCGCTTTGTCGTGAAGTGTGAAATATGAACGGCGGCCGATTCGAGCCCAGCCGAGCCGAGCCATACCGAGCCGATCCAAGCCGAGCTGAGGCGAACTGAGGCGAGTCCGCGTGTTCCGTGTGTTGAGCCGAAGCAGCGAGGCGAGAGAGGAGGCGCGGCGAAATCTCTCTGGGGAGCTTTTTACAATTGCTGCGATGCTTTTTTTTTTTCTTTGATTGTTGTGGGCACTTAACAATGTGTTTGACTGGCTTGCAGGGTGGTGGAGGGGGTTGGCGAAATATATCAGACATTCATTTGCGGCTTAAAAATACACACACAAACGAACGAAAAATCGTTTCTTTTTGGCACATTTTGTTGTGCATAAATATTTGCGATGCGACTTACTACATACATATATAGAAATTATGGCAAGGCAACAAACTTGATGTTGCTAATGTTCTTGTTGTTCTTGTTGTTGTTGCTGTTGTCGTCGACCATTTTGTCAACAACTAAGTGGGTACGAAGTAGAAGAAGAAGAAGAAGCATCAGCGAGTTCAATTAGCGCATTGGTTGTATGCTCGCTTCGATTTGCTAAATTTAATCCAAGCATAAAGCACGAAATAAAAAAGAAGATTGAAAATGGCAAAGGCACAACAAAAAATCAAGCATGTAAGTGTGTTAAAGTGTAGTATGATGAACTAAAGAATATCCTCGAACTCTCCAGTTCCAGTTCATAGTAGTTCCTTAGATAACTTTTGTGGATTGCATTGTGGTTCTAAAGTTGAAGTTTCGTAGATCTTAACCTAAACTTGATTATCAATTATATTTTAACTTAATAGCGTTTTGCACAACTTGATTATACCCTTTGTGTGTTCGTTTTGAAATGGGTGCCTGGGTATGACAAAAGGTAAAGTGACTCTGCCACAAGATAAAGCTGAAGAGCGAACAAACGAACGAAGCAAGGCTGAAAGCGGACGTTTTAGCAACGCACACGTGTCCAACGAAGCGATTGGGCTGAATGTGATTGGTGTGTGTGTGTGTGTGTGGGGGGGGGGGGGGTTAAGGGTAGCATGTCCAGGGCGCCCAGCGACAAGATGTTGCAACAACACTCGACAGCAACCTGTGGAGCCTGCCATTAGGGCCATGAAGCATGAAACAAAAGACGAAACGAAACGATGCCCCTGCCACAATGCACTTATGCGATAAGACAGACAGAGAGAGAGAGAGAGAAGAGAGAGAGAGCGTATGGTTAAAGGCCCTTTAAAGCCAAAGACTCGACTCAACTCGACTCGGACGCAAGTGAAGTGAAAGATTTGCACAGTGAGATAGCTCATTTTGGATTTAAGCCCGGTTCTGACTAGAAGGTCTTGAGTCTTGCGTCTTCGCGGCGTCTCGACTCTTGTAAGCTTGAGAGTCGCCAGTTTAGCTGGAGTCTGGATTGGATGGATCGTAGTAGTATATGCGAAAGAACGAACGAACGTTGCCTTTTGGCTAATCGGCGGCTATGTTAGTTGGTTGTTAAAGCCGCGTACGTGCGGCGACAGACACAAAGATTGAAACGAACGTGAGATGTTGTTGCTGTTGTTGCTGTTGACACAACAGGCAGCAAGCAAGCAAGCAACAACAGCAACAACAACAATCGAAGCCACAGCCGCATTCCAATATGTAAGGATTCTTTAGCATCGTGCTTCATGCCACAGCCACCCAATTGACAATAGCAATAGCAACAACAGCAGCAGCCGCAGTCTTTTATTGTTGTCTCTGTGTTGCAGTTGCAGTTGTGGCAAGGTCAATACATTGCTCGTTAAGGTCATAGATGCAAGCTTCGGATATTTATGCGAATTTCCAGTTGAACTAATCGAATATGAATAAATATATATATTTCTTCAATGTGAATCATTACAAAACTTATTTTATTGATATTTTTCGATTTTAATTGATTTTTGAGTAAGGCAAAAACTATTAGAAATCATTTTAAAATTGTTCAATTAAAATCTTTTCAATTGCAGACAATTAAAGCATTAAAATTACTTAATGCAAAAATGATGATTCAAATTTGCAAGCAATAAAAATAATAACACTTGTTATTTATTACTCCCAACCAATGTTGACATACATACATACATACATACATACATACTACGTATTCAATCGATTCGATTGATGCCACCAGAATGTATGCATATATATTAGTTGGGCAACAACAACAAAAGCCCCATAATAGCATTATAATTAATATTGAACATTCCTTCAATGCTATTCACATTTGTTTTTTCCATATCTAACATTTGTTTTTAAATGAAAATTATTATTAATAATAAAAAAAAAATGCCAATAGCTGTATTAATTTGGGGTCTCTGCTGCTTTTTTGTTGCTTTACGGATTTCATTTGTGTTTGTTGTTTTTGTTGTTTCTTTAGAGTCAAGATTCGAACTGAAACCGGTTCGCCGCTCAAAATAGCAACAACAACAATAACAACAAACAAACAAACAGCAACGATGGCCGTTACCAAAGCTTCCAGCTAAATGGAGAGTGAGAGAGCGAGAGAGAGAAACTTGGTGTGTCTGTGTGAATTTCCTAAGAAAAACGGTTCGCTCAGCATCCAAAGTGGCGAAGTACCAAATGGAGGAGCAAAGATAAATTAATCCTGATTATTTAACTTTTTACAAAGTTGCTGGTGTGATTAATTAAAAGATCCTGCACAGACGTAGAAGGAACTTTTGCATTAAAACGAATTGCCTTAAGAGAAACTATCAAAAGATTTCGATAGAGAGCGTGAGTAAGCAACACACACACATAACAAATCCATTAAGAGATGTTGGAAATGACAAGCTTATGGAATGTGAGCATTTGTGGAAGGTATGTTTGTGTGAGTATTTCCGACTAAGTTGTTTATTCGCCTCAGAGTCCACTCGTCATTCACTCAAAGTCCACTCAAGGCTGTCTACATCTATAGTGTGTTGATGTCTTAGCTAAGTGCGCTTCGTTCAGTTTGTTATTTTCGTGAAGTGCGATCCGGTTTGTGACTTAACTGGACGAATGCAAAAAGAGGGAAATAGCAATGACACCACGCTGAATATGACAGTTAAGGCACACACCTTCTTAGTGGGAATTTAGAACAGAGAGGGAAATTATTGCTACTTTTTAGTCTTGCACCAATATAACAACAGCAAGTACAAACACCACAAAGTAAGTTCACTTCCCAAACCACAGGAGTGGAAAGGGAAGTTTCTTAGGTATTTTTGAGCTCCAGACATGCAAAATGAACCTCTGAAGATTAGAAGATTTCCACAAGCAAGACTTCGATCAGTAACTTGTGTTGTTACTAAAAAGTACATTTAAAGTAAGTAAATTTCCCAACATGTTAGCAACGTGTCTTGTTACAAAAACTTACAGTAGATGTCGCCAGTTTGTACGGGAATTTAAATTAGCCTTTTAAAGCTGAACAAAAAAACCTGCACTTTTAAAACAGTGGCACACTGCATTGCCTAAGCAGTGCAAAAACTGCCTTACCACCATAGCATTTTGCGTCCATACTGCTCATACTCACGTGTGCCTTGAGCGGTTCGCGCACACGTCCCAGCTGCTACCACAGCTGATCCAACCATGCGAATGTGTCTCTGCTATTTTGTCCTTAACTTTCATTAATTTGTAGATACCGATAAGGTACTTTACCTTTTACCAACGAATATTCACCGCCGCTTTTAGATTATTAAGTGTCACATTGCAGTATTTGAGCCATCTTTCTGAGCTTCAACATGCAATGATGAATTACTTAACTCAAAATTGAGTTGTAGTCGTTATAACGGTCACAGCACAAAGCACGTCCATTGTTTTGGCCATGTGGAATTTCTATTGTCCAACAAAATATGATGATAACTAAGTGAACGCAGTTGAAACAAGTTCAAAGCGTTATTATTGTGGCTGGAATGCCGAAATGTGTGAAAAGAATTAACGTATGTGTGTGTGTGGCAGAAGTTGAAAATAATGGCAAATGTATAACCATTAACATTACCATTAACCCTTAAGCTGCCAGCTGTTTGCTGTTAGCACAGGTCATATGCCAAAACTACAAATCTCTCTCTCTCTCTCTCTCTTTCGCTCTCTCGTTGTGTGGTGTGGTTGTGTGTGTGTGTGTGTGTGTTCGGCGCATGCGCAGTCGATTGTATCGCTAGGAAAAGAACACCCGATGCGAAAGATCATCGAGCGTGAAGTTTTCCAACTTCATTTTGGGCTGTGCTTTTGTTTCAAGGGAGAGTGTGAGAAGGAAGCGGGGGTGAGTAGTGGGTTAATGTTTTGTCAGAGAGACACACACACACACACAAAGACATATATACATATAGAGGGAGTGCGGGCAGTTGAACTGAACATAATACGCATGCGTGTCGGTGTCGCCACCAGCAACAGCGGGGGTGTGTGTGAGTGCAACAATTGGTTGCAAGCTGAATGCCAGCTCAATATCTGTTGCATAGAAGTTCTTGCTTCAGGCCTTTTAGTTGTTTTGTTTTTTGCTGCCATAAAACACTTGAAGCATAACTTCAACAACAACAACAAAAACAACAACAATTGACGTTACGCTTTGCAGCAGCAACAACTGAGTTGCAGTTGAAAGTTGAATGCAGCTTTGTTTGTTTTTATTGGTCTTTTAATAAAATTTCCCATTGTTTGAGAGCTGTTTGGGATGTTCGTTTTAAGTCGGTTTTTTTGTGTTTTTTTTTTTTTTGGGCACAATAATTAAATTGGCGCGTGTTGAGTTTTATTTTCAATTACGATTTTTGGAGTCAAGCAGCATGCCTCAAAGTGGGGCACAGCTGCCTAATTGCAGCATACACACATACATACACAGACATACATACCTAATACGAACTCGTGCTTACCTTTAATTATCGAATTTAGAATTATACGCCAGCTGCACAGAAACGCAGAAGGCAAAAACAACACAGCGCAAACTCACCTGCAAGAGAGAGAGAGAGAGAGAGATAGGGTTTAAACAATGTTAATTGTGATTGGTTGGTACGTATAAAGGGAATTTAATTATTTCCCAACTTGTGAAAATCCCTTTTTAAAAAGGATTTGCAGCAATTTGAAATTATTTCTGATTATAAGACTATGTGTTAATGTGTGTGTATTTCTTTTTGCATGTGTATTTAACATTGCAACAGTTTAATGCAACATTGCCCCGTTATCACCAGCTTAGCTTGCAACACTTTCGCTACATTTATTTGCACTGGGGCAAAAACGAAGAGGCGTCTCCCCCCCCCCCCTCCCTTTGGGTGTGGCACTTTGGAAAACTGGGCGCTGGCACTTTTTTTTTTCAATTCACACGCTGTGCGACCAAACGCGAAAAATTCTCACGACACTGAAGCAACAACAACAACAGCAATAACAACAACAACAACAAGACAACCGCTTCAAAATGATGCCAGAGTCTGCGCTGCTGCCACATGCAGCAAGTGGACGCGCTTTTATTTTATTCTGCTCTCCCCATCTCTCTTACGCTCTCTTTTTGTTGTTGTTGTTTTTGACTGACAAAAAGCCGCGTTGCAAGCTGCAAGTTGCAATTGTGACATATGTAGCTGCAACTTTGCTGGCAACATGTGTCGGCCTTAAGCTAATTGTGGGTTAGCATTTCCATGATTCTGCTGCTGCTCATGTTGCACTTGTGACTAGGCTTTTGAATGTGCCACATTTCACGTTTACTGTGCCACTTAGCCAAAGGTCAATGCAACGGAATGTTTGACGCGTAAGTTTCAAAACTATTCACAGATGAGTAAGCAAACAGATGATGATACGAGACATATATATATTATATAGGGCATTTCATCTATTCTCAGAAAGAAAAGAAAATTGCAAGTTTGTTCCAGTTTCCATTAAGCTTTTCCTTTTCATGACTCAGAACAGCAAAGCTTGAAAATGTCTTCAAGTAAATTATATTACTTTGGCTTAAAGTGATTCTTAATATAGTTTTTGATATGGGTTTTCAGTTTCCTTTTCTCAACCAACTTCAAATAACTAATTTCCCTGCCATTTCAAATACGTTTCCCTTCCAAAATACTTCCCTCTTCCATCTTGCTTTACGCTTGAATAATAGATATCCCTTTTAGCTGATGATTACTCAAAAATCGCAGCTTAAGTGTTTTGATGCCACACACAAATTGTCTGCACATATATATATATATATATCTGGTATGTATATCTATACTTTGTATACAAAACCGTTATAATAATACTTATAATTGTATGTATGAGCTATATAGATAGGCATTATGATCATTGTGGGCGGATGTGTTGGATGAAATTTGATTTGATGTTGGGGCCATTAAATATATTTGCGCTCTTTATGCTTAATTATTGTTTGTTGTTGTTGTTGTTGTTGTTGCTGTGTCTGTTGCAGCTATGGCATATTGTTTTCATCACTGTGGCAGATATATATATATAGCAGATATATGTGTGTGTTCTGCTCTATATACAAAGATTCGAAAGAAATTCTGCAACTTTGCAGAAATCGCATTTCATATCTGAAGCTATTTTTTTTACCACAGATAAATCTGAGGTATTATATATACATATAGCCAGGATAAGTTAAAGATTTACCTAAAAATAATTAAGCTTAAGACTTTTGAGTACAAAAATGGATATATATGTTTGGGTATATTTGAATTATTATTTTTTTGTTAAAATTGTTAGAAATAAAAATTCATTCTAGCTTTGATTTAAAGCATTTTATGAAATCAATTAAATTGTTTTGACACAAAAGTTCCGAGAAAATATAACTTTGGGGATTTACAAAACAACTCAATTGATAGCCATAAAGATTTATAGCCTTTTCGTTCGATTACTAATTGGACTTTTTTTTCTAGTTAACAAACAGACAACTTGACGCTAATTCTATAGAATCGAGTAAAGTATATATAGTTGATTGTAATTAGCACACGTTAACAAATCGAATCGAAATCAAAATTGATAGCTCCCTCTATAAATCGAAGCCCCCTCACCCCACTGATACGACAAAGTCCGTGTTGCATGCAGCGATAAGCACGCATCGAGATGCTGTGCTGTTATCAAATCCTGAAGCTAAGTGTTGACGCTTTAGCTGCGCATAGACATTAAAAAATATAAAATAAAGACGGTCGAGTCAAAAGTTATCACTGCTGCGAAATATATACTATATAGAAAACAACATTCAATAATAAGAAAAACAAAAATATATATATTAATATGCTGAAGAAGCATTCAAAAAACTTGGTTACAGCAAACAGCTCGTGTTCAGCCGTAGAGAAACGCAGAGAGTGGGCTAACCCGGGTGGGGCGGGGGGTACTCGGAGCCGGCGACACAACAACATGGCGACAACAAGCGTGCCCGATTCCAATGAAAAAAGCAGCCACAAAAATAATTGAAAAACAAATTAAAACAACACAAAAAAAAAAACAGAAACAAAACCTAAAACAAAAAAAAATACTCTAAAAAAAAAACAATAATGCTCAAATGAAATATATGAAACGTTGGCAATTAATGTAGAAAAATGGGAAAAAATGTAAAAAGAACCAAATAATAATGATTATTATCTGTTATATGAATAGTCGGACAGTGCGCCCCACAATATGCAAGCTTGGTTGGGTTGATCGTCATTCCAATAATGACCACTAGAGCACTGGACACTGGACACATAGGGCATGGCTCACTGAGCTGGGCACAGACTGCAGAGAGAATGTTGCAAACGCAACAGCAAAGAAATTAATCAAAACTTACTGGGCGTATCGTTGAGTTGGGAATGCAACTCGTGCCACAGTTTGTTTGTAGCATGATTATAGTGAAGTTTATTGTCAGGCTGTAAACGGCAAATGCAACAACACTTGAGCAATCTGTCAAACTCGAGTTTGATTCAATGAACTATTGCGTACAAGTCTTTGGGGGCCAACTTGTTGACTTTAACGTTACTCGTTACTTCAACTTTTACTCGTTACTTGTTAGTTGCGATTGCTTTTAGATCACTTCGCTGCTAACTCATTCGTCATCTTTTACTCGCTTCTTTTCTTTGTGTCTAACTAATTACTCGCTACTAACCAACCTCTTTTGACTTCGCTGCTAACTCATTCGTCGTCTTTTACTCGCTTCTTTTCTTTGGATCTAACTGATTACTCGCTACTAACCAAACTTTACTTTTGACTTGAAAGTTGCTAAGTAGCTCAATTTGGCTTTCAGCTTTCCCTCTTTACTACATTCTTCTCACTACTCGCATAACCTCCTTTCTGTACTTGGAACTCGCTACCTTTAAATGAAGTTAATATAATTTCACATCCCATTAATCGCTTCTCATCATTATAAGCTGCTTCTTGTCTACTTAAGAGTTGCCAATTCATACTCGTTAGTAGCCCAACTACTCGTTGCTTTCTAATCGTTGTTGTAAACTCGCTTTACCTACACTTTTACTTAATACTATATAATTCTCTCTAAATACTGCCTTTTATATCCTCATCTTTCACTCGTTACTCGCCACTTGAAACTTATCGATAAACAGCCTTTTCATTAAGTCTTTAATTGCCTTTTGTACAAGTTTATTCCCTAACAAACTATATAAGTCGATTGCCTTGCCTCGTACTCGACTGTAAATTGTTCACACAACTGAAGCTTGAAACAACTTCAAACTAACAGGACTGAGTGCAGCTGATGGCACACATAAAACTTGAGATATGGCTATATGGCGACAGGCTGCCGCTTATGGTCAATTGTCAGGCTAGCAGCTTGGCTTAATTAAAAACCGCAGACAAAGTCGAAGGGTAACACACAATGCACCATGCAGCATGCCACATGCAGCACAACTCGTTGCTCGTCACTCGTCACTCGTGACTCGTTGTTGTTGTTGGTGCCTTGCGCATTCATGGATATTGAACTGAACATCCAGGCATATGACCAACTATGGCCTATACCTGTCGTATAGGATGCGTTGAGCGCTGCCAATTGATCAATTATGTCGCATTGACCATTTTTGGGTTGTGGATGCAGCAGCATGTTGATGTTGCCTTTTGGTTGCAGTTGCAGTTGCAATTGCCATATTTGTGACGTTGTTGCTTTATGGCCGGCCTGCCCGCCCGCATTGGCCAATGCACATCATTTTCTGCTAGCTGTTTTAGCTAAACTTTTGCTGACGGGTTGACAAACGTTTTGCGGTCAATCGAATTGTCCAAGCTGGGGGAAATGAAGTTTTGTTTTTTGTTGCCGCAATGGTAGAGAAAGTTGAAACGAACGCTTAACTTGGCCAAAGCACTCTCAAAGTGTCTAATGCATAGATTCTGTTTTATGTTTTAGCGCGGGCAACAAACACAGACAGACAACAAAAGAGAAGAAGAAAAAAAAAGGTACAGGCATTAATTACTTCCGGAGCAAACAAAAAGCGCCAAAGTTGAGGCTGTGGCTAAGTCGCAGCTCCACATACCGGTTCTTCAAAAAGGGGAGAGACAGACTCAGAGTCAGAGTCAGAGGGAAGCGAGATCTACAAAAGGTTTTTTCTCAACCTTATTTCGGTTTATGTTTTTGTGCTCCGCTTCTGCACGGCGGGTGTTCATCAAAATTCAATGAGCCACAAGAGCAAACGAGGTTTGGCAATCAGTTTGGAATTTTTTTTTTGTTGCTTTTGTAATATATATTTTTTTTTATACATTTTAGCACATAATGTGAAAATGAATGCTTGTGGAGGAGCATTAATTTTATTATGATATTGGTTCGACGACTTTAAAAAGTCTTTTGCTGTTGCCAGCATAAAGTTCACTTCTTCTTAGCCACAAAACGTGCTGAGCCTAACAATATTATTTTATTTTTTTATTGTGCTGTAAGTTCTTCTAAAGGTGTTTTTTTTTTTGTTGTTTTTTGGTTATGATGATATGTGCCTACATGTGTACAAATGTAATTTCTTTTGTCGTTGTCATCCAGTTTTTGAGGTGATTTTTTTTGTTTTTGTTTTCTTGTTTTTTCTTTAAAAGCTGCAATCAGCAATCAGCACAAACAATTCGAACACAAAGGTCGAAACTAAGCTGCGATCGCGGCAGGAATGAAAGGGAACGGAGGGGGGGGGGGGGGCAGAACACGAGCTGTAAGTTGTGTTGTTTTTTTTCGGGTCGATTGACTTTAGCTGCAGTTGTTGACGTTTAACATGTAAGCAGCGATTGTTACAAGCTCAACGACAAGGTGCGATGACAACAGCAATAACAACAGCAACTGCAACAGCAACTGCAACAATTGTTGCATTGGAAATATATGTATGTTCTTGTTCCTTCCAAGAAGCCAGAGCCAGAACATTGTTGCCACCATCAACCCAATGCCAATTGGGCGCCCTGTTTTTTCGTTGTTGTTGTTGTTATTGTTGTTGTTGCTACGTGATCGCCATGGCAATTTCTCAATTGTAATTTTATTGAGTAAAATATTGGATGGCATTCAAGCGTCTGATCATTTGTGTGTGTGTGTGTGTGTGTGTTTGGTTGTGTGTGTATAGAATTTTCATCATTGGAGCAGACACACCCTGAAATTTGTTGTTGTTGTTCTTGTTGCATGTTAAATAATTGTGACATTACGATAGAAACAATTGCTTGGGATTTTTTTCCTATTCTATTTTCAAACTGCGTTTCATATATTTGGGCATTTTCAAAAGTATATATATATAGTACAAAAAAATGGGAGAGGGGGTAAAAATTATAGTTACGAACTCGATTTTATAATTATATCTTGGTAATATTCAAAATATTCATTATTGCTTAGATATTGATTTTGTTTTCGAGTGTGGGAAAAAAAAAATCAACTTTTGTGTTTCTCTTTCGTAAGTTGTACTGCGAGCTTTTGTTTGTAGGGTTGTCAAGCTGTGTGAAAACAGAATTGTGACAGGAATAAAGACAAATAAATCATGGCAGATTATCATGGAGTTTTGTATACTTTTCTCTCACTATAAATCAGAATTTCATGTTATTTTAACTTTACGATCGAAATAAAAACCGTTTTCTAACAAATTTTACACCCAATAATGAATACTTGGATATTTAATCTGCTTTTAAAATATTCTAAAAACTAGAAAACCTAAATCTAAATACATTTCCCACTGCGATTAATGAACAAATTTAGCTCTTAAGTGTTAAAGCCACAACAAAAACAACAAGCCACAAAATGAATGCGCACGACTTTTAATCGCAGTGTGGCGATCTAAGCAGCGGCATTTTGAAATTGAAAACACATTTGTATACAATTTGAATTGTGGCTGTCAACCTTTTGTTGTTGCCGTTTGTTGTTACCATGGCGAGGTTGTTGTTGTTGTTGCTTACGTATGCGCAAGTCGTATACGCTTTGGACGTTTGTTTCAACATTAGGTTTATGGGTGCAGCAGAGCCACCAAAAAGTTCCCTCAAGAGAGAGAAAACTGCATCCAATTTGTATGTGTATGTGGATGTGTGTGTGTGTGTGTGTGTATTTGTCTTAGTTAAGTAATGACTTCTGAGTAAAGGTTCGACTTTTAACACTTGTCTAACGAGGCATCAGCTATTAGCTATTAACCCTTGTGTCCGCCTCGGCGCCTATTAACCTTTCTTCTCTCTTTCCTCTCTCTCCTCTCTTTCGCATGTGCAGCATCTCATCACGAACGAAGATCACAGATCACAGATCTAACCTCAAATTACTTCCGCTGCATCATGATTCCGATTCTCTTGCAATGCACGCACACTAACTAAAAACAATTACTCAGCAGACACTCTTATACATATGCGAGTGTGTGTGTGTGTGTATGTGTGTGTGTGTTCAATCTATGTAACCAATCTTTTACTCTGCAAATGTGTATGTATTCATCACGCCTGTCGCACTATTCCATCAACAGGTGTAATTAAGGCGCGCGAGCTTGCAACGGAAATTCCATGCAGGAAAATATAATGTCAGCCCCGGGCCTCCCCTCCACCTCTCCACTACCCTGCCGCAATTGCCTAGACCATAACAATTTGATTTTTCAGCTTAATTACCAGCTTCAACATAGCAATCCTTCAATAGCAACAGCAACAGCAACAACAACAGCAGCAGAAGAACCAGTTACCAAACACATACCGGATGATGTGCACCGGATGGGGCGGCCTCTGCTAGGTTGGCCAAGAGCTATTGCCCACGTTCAGAGAGAGAGAGAGAGAGAGAGAGCACTTTGGCTACTTTGTCGCAAATTATTTCAATAAAAACAAACAACGTTTTGTTATCATCACTTTGGAAGCAGGCCAGCCAGCCAGTCAGCCAGCCAGCATCAAGAATTGAACAGGAAATCAAACTGGCTGCGCAACTGCTAAAGGAAGAAAGCGTAGGGTGTATAAGAAAAAACGACTTGTCATAACAGCAACCAACAACAACAACAACATTATGAGCTTGGACTCTTTACAGTGATCAACAAGCTGCTACTGTAATGCAAAGTCATTAACATTTAAAGCTCCTGTTATGCAGCCTTTAAGCTGCTGTTAATCGAAATGCCTGTTAACATTTAAAGTTCCTGTTATGCAGCCTTTTAGCTGCTGTTAATCGAAATGCCTGTTAACATTTCAATTTCCTGTTATGTAGCTTCTGTTAATCGAAATGCCTTTTACTCCTTGCTTGTTGTTTGTTTCGCTCGCTCTGCCTGCAGTTGCAATTGTGCAAAGTGCACGAAAAAAAAGTGGAAAAATAATAAAACAGCTCCGCCATCCCCATTTTGGCATTTTGGCGCAGCTGTTAATCCCAATTAACCGCAATTAATATTATACAATTTTTAATGTAAGCCCTACAGCTCACATGTTGCTAGTTCTGCTCTCTCTCTGTCTCTTTCTCGCTCTTACTCTCTTTTGCTTTCGCTCTGGCAACTTTGGCTTCACACGACCCACATTTAACAGAGTCGAAGTCGTGCGTGAGAGAGGCACTCGAATAATGTTTGGTGATGCTGTTGACTCCCTGATACCCTCTATCCCTAACCCCCTCCCGCTGCCTATGCCTCTCCTGACGCCTTAATTGTTTTTAATTAACGCAAACGCTTTGCCTTTGCCTTTGGCTCGACGCCACATTCCATTTTTTCAATATGTGCGCCCAACCCCTCCACCCGCCCCCCCCCCCCCCCCCTTCGCTTTTCTCCCTCATTCTTGCCAAAGATCTTGCACACAACTTTCGTCATCGTTTGACTTTTTGTATTGAATTTGAAATGATTTTGAAAGCTACCAAAGCAAAGTGGGGTGCGGTCTGATCATAAATACACACACACACAACAGTAACATACTTATGTATGTGTGTGTGTGTGTGTAAGTACTTTTATGAACGGGCAACTTCTTGAGCGTTGAGTGATGCATGCGGCGCTTCATAAAAACTGTCAATGATTCACATTGTTCTTGCTGTTCATTGCCTACGATCTACGATCTGACCCGCAGTCATCATAGGGTTAAGCAAACTAACATACAGCTCTACAGTTTGACAGTCAAAGCTTTTGTCCACAAAAATATATAATGCAAACCTTTGCGTTTCTATGTGTTGTTGTTGTTGTTTTCTCTTATATTCTTTGCCAGTGTCGGCGGACGCGTCTCTTTGTAATTATGCAAGATCATTGCCAGACGACGTTGACCTTTAGCAACAACAACAATAACAACAACAACTTCTTTCTTTCTTTCTTCATATTCTACCTTATTATGTACCTAAACGTTTTCCGGCCCAAAAGCCAGCAAATAACCTTTCTTCTCAGCTCGTTCGTCCGGCTTGGCAGAAGAATAACAACAACAACAACAGCGAAGAAAAACAACAACAACAAAAGTATATGTTATTGCTAATTGTGATGTTAAGATGTTAAAAGATATAAATATATGCAAAATGAATAAAACAAATAATTTGTATTATAATTAGAAGAATAAATCCAAGAAAAAAATCCAAAATAAATAAAATCATAAACTTTATCATAACGAAATCATTTTGAACTATGTTGTCAAGTGAATTTATTATATGGAAATAAAAAATAAAATGCATTATTCATAAAAAAATGTGTTTAAGTTTATATGTAAATCAGTATAAGCCATATGCCAAGCCAAAAGGTTCCCAAGCCAAATTATGTAGACTTAAAATGTGCTCGTAAATTCTTAGCTACTTGAGAGATTAATTAATGCAGAAGGGGTCGAGAGAGAGAGAGAGAGGGGGGGGGGGTGTATCAGAAGTTGGCTTAATGGTAATTCGATGCGTTCTGCGGTCTCAGCTTACGATGTGTGACATATGGTTAAAGGAGGCTAAACGCCTACGCTGCAAGAACACGATCAAGATGATGATGATGATCTTGTCGGGGTGATGATGATGAGTAGGGGTAGGTGAGGGTGTGTGGGGTAAGATGATGCAGCAGGCAAATGGTTGCAGCAGCAGCAGCAGCCCTTCACTAATTACAATATGTTTATCTGCACAGGCCGCAATGTGGCGACAGACGTTTTAATGTTTAACAAAGATACAAAACTGTAAGCGAGAGGGTGAGAGGGGTCGCATTGTAGCGAGAGAGGGGAGGGGGGGGGCAACTCGTTGAGATTGTAAGGCGACAGCTGCACGCTGCTGTTGGCGCATTATTATTATTTGGCCAACTCATAAACCAAACACAAACTGCACAAGAAGATCTTAAACAACAAGGAGGAGAGGAGAGGAACGAACGAACGAACAAATAAACTGAGTAGCATGAAAGGCGCGAAGAACGCATGCGTCATGGGGGCAAAAAGTAGCAACAACAAATGGGGGCACGTTGATTGGGCCAACGTTTAACCTCGCTCAGCTCCACACACACATACATACACATACACGCACACGCATACAGCTGCAGAGCAATCAATTGAGCACGAGAGATGCTTCTGATTGGTGCATTTTGTTGTAGCTAGGCTAAACGCCAGTTGCTCCCAAACTGTAAACAAATAAATGCAAATGACAAGCAACCAAATGTGCACAAATGTTACAAGAACAAGAAAAAAACAACAAAAACAAAAAACAAATAACAATAAAGCAAACACAAACAAACAAGCAATTTTACACTAATTTCAAACAAGCTACAGTGAACACTCGCTAATGACGAACTAAAGCAAAAGTTTTGGTAGCTTTGATTTGAATGAAGATAAAATACACTTAGAGAAAAAGTTATGTAGAAGTAACATCGATTTATGTTTTACGAATGATGTTTCATGATTGATTTAAGAACAACTCATTTAAAATAAGTGTAAAGAACTTAGATCAAGTGCAAATAGTCTTAATATGGGAGCAGAATTCCTTGAACTAATTAAAACTGTGCTTAAAGTTCAAGTTAAACTTAATTAAGTAAAACTTTTTAATTGTATAAAGTAAGAATCTACTTAAATTAAGCCAAAAAATACTTTAAGTAAGTAAAAAAATCTTTAAACAAGTAAAGCTGTACTTAAATGAAGTAAAAATTTATCTGAATTCAAATTGTCATTCCAGAAATTAAAGTTAAAACATTTCGCTTGGTGTATGTTTCGGTTTAGAAACATTCCATCAAAAACTACCAAAAAATATTCTTACTTATAAGAATTCACTGTACTTTCGCTACACTTCCTCCCACTTTTAATACTACAGCTGCTTTGCTCGCATTTCATTTTCATCTCTTTGTTGTATTGTATTGTAGTGTTGTTGCCTGTCAGTTTTCATATCGCATTTTCTCACCGAAAAAAAGCAACAAAAAAATAATCAAGAAAAACTTGCACTCGGCATATGGCACTGAAAAAATAAATGCGATGCGATGGGAAACAAATTTTTTGTACGTTTCAGCATCTTCATCTGCTTCTTGAACCGTGTACAGTACAGGAAATTGATTATTATTTATGATTACAAAACCTAAGTGATAGAGAGAGAGAGAGAGGGAGAGATGGGGAGAGAGAGACCCTTACTTTGCATACTGCAACTTACTTGCATACTTGCTACGTGAGAAAAATAGAATCGTTGTGAAACAATAGTGTGTGTGTTCGTAGGAACAAAGATTCTCTGACCCTGAGCCTAAAAGATAATGTAACATATGACATGAACTGAGATACCCTGAAGTGCATACCAAAAGATACTAGTACCGTCTGGACTGAAGTGGAGTGCGGAGAGAGAGAGAGAGAGAGGAACAAACGTTACAAAAGAACCGAACCGAGTGTCTTAAGTGGGCGAGCGCCCTCTTCAATAATTAGATACAACCAAACCGAACCGAACCGTTGCATGCACCGTACATATTTTTCTACTCTCGAGTGTTTCCCATCTTTTCCTCACTCTACATTTTTCAGTTGCTCAATCATAATTTGATTATGTTTTTTTTCTTTTCCAGCTAAAAATGTTTGAGGACTTGCATATGGAAAAGTTTTTGTTGTTTCTTGTTGTGTGCATCCGCCCGCCCCGCCAATGAATATCCTTATGATATTCGATACTTTTGTATTGTTTTAGGGCAGAGTGAAACGTGGGCGAGGTTGCCTCTTACCTGCTTCACTCACTCCACCAAAAAGTCAGTCATGTGATGTTGTTGTTGTTGTTCGAAAGTCTCAGAGTTTGTTTTCCAAGTCGCGTGATTTGATCCCGACTCGCCACTTAGCCGTTTCCTAAGTCCTGTCGTCCTGTCGTCCTGTCTGTCTCGAGTACCTCTTCACTGGAAGTGAACTACACTTAGTTATACTTAGGGTCTTATGCGTCAGCTGAGTGCTTCTGAGTTTAAAATTTCATTTTCTTTCTAATCGCCATATCAAATTTTGTACTTTTTGTGCATTGAAGTAAGTACAACAATTGTGGTTTGTTTGTGAGTCTCTTATCAATTTGCGACTGATAAGAGGGGACAAAGATAGGTTTTGCTACTCAACTTGTTTTTAAATGGATATTCATTATATATACAGACATTGTAGATTGTTGTATACTATAAAGGTTGATTCATTTCTGATGTCACGCTCAATTTTGCACATCGAACTATTGATAAGTTAAGATCAAGGTTCTACACGTTCGAAAAGGGTTACTGAAAACGCCTTTTATCAGTGTATACAAAGTGCATTCGATTTGCTTTGATTGTTTGTAATGGAGCTTAAGGCATAAATCATTCAACCCAAGTTTGCCAAAGGTGTTGAAATAAAACTAAATTACTTATGGGCACAGTTTGTTGTTATGAAACAAAGTTTTGTCATATGTTGGGTTTTTTTCTGATGCGATTTGTGTTCTTTACTGTCACTGAGCGAAAACTTAAGTATTTAGTACTTAAAGCTCCAAAATTGTAAACCTACTTTCATACTAGAAACGAAATTTGACGAAGTTTGGAGTGTTAACTTAATTCAAGTAGTTTTGCTCTTATTTTAAGATAAATTGCACTTGATTTAAGTACTTATATACTTATTTATCTTACTTCAATTCGATTTTTAGCTAAATCAATAATATTTGCTCTTAATTTAAGAATTTTTGAAATTGATTTAAGTTCTTACAAACTTATTATCTTAGTTCAAATAGAGTTTTCCTTATTTCAAGGATTTTTCTAGGTTATTCAGCTTATTAACACACGATTTAAGTATTTTCTACTAGTTTTTATTTGAATCTAGAATGGATGATAACCTAATTTGAAGTTTTTAAAACCTAACCTTAGAACACCGTTTTTTCTTACTGTGTATCCAAGTGCTATATTCTTCCCCTTAAAAATATTCCCACCTTGATAACTCGTTAATTATATAAAGAACCTGCCATATCCATATATTTTACATAACCCACAGGAATCAAAAATCAGGATTGCAACAAAAAACAAAAGAGGAAATCTTTTTGCGTAATTTTTTTTTTTTTTTTTGTCATGAGTACTTTCAATAAGTACAAAAAAAACGGAGCCGAAAAAAAAGTGAACCGAACTGATAATTTATAAGCTGGTTTCCTTGTTGTTGCTGCTGTTTCTCTTTCTGTTTTTGCAAAAGCATGTGCAATATGTGTGTGTGTGTGTGTGTCGATGTACAAAACACCTGCAAGTTGTTGCCAGCAACAACAACAACAACAAGGCGTCCGTCCAAGTACTTCTACTTTTTTGCATGAAATAAAATCTCACGGTTCAGATGCGTATAAAAGTTGGCAAAGAGACAAAGAGCGAAACGAGACGAGACGAGACGAAACGAAGCAAGGAATGGCAAGGGAGGCAGGTGGTAGGAAGTCTGCACAAATAACAACAACAACAACAGCAACGATACAAGATACCTATGCGCAGGCGCAACGGCTGTTAGAGTGAGATAGCTGCACAGAGAAGAGCAACGATGCATGTGGGTTTTGTTTTTGCAAGAAACAACAAACAGAAAAAAGACATTCAGCAAAAAAAAACAACAGTACAAACGTAAAGAGACCAGAGACAGAGAGACAGAGCCAAAAAACAGGTTATTTGTCTTATATTGCGTATTTTTTTGCACACTTTACTAGAGGGTGGAACGGGGCGGTGGGGCGGGCAATGTGAGCGTTGCCCTTTGCGTAGCCAAAACAATAAAAAAACAAACTTACATGCGAATGGCATAGAAAAATGTTAAAATTTGGTCACTCACAAAAAAACAAATCCTGCGAGAGAGAGCGAAGCGAGAGAGCGGAAGAGAGAGTCATACGCAATATTCGTTCGTTCAGTCGTATCTGTACTTCATTCATACATTTACTCGAAACACACACACAAACACACACAGAGAGCAAAGCAAAAGAGATGCTTTATGGGCCAGCTACCTGGCTGTAGCATAGAGAGAGAAAGAGAGACAGGTAAATGCATAAGGTTAAGGTAAAAGTAAAGCCAAACACACACACAAACAACAACAGGTAGAAACTGTTCTTGGTGTTCTTGTGGCTCCTTGTTTAGCCATGGGAAATCTGTCGCGACTGGAAACCTGTTCACAAAAGGGCAAAAACTAAAAACTGAAAAGCAGCAGCAGCAGCCGTTGAATATAGAATGAACAGATGTACGATTCATACATATACACATGCATACATATAGGGAGTTACACTTCCTTCTTCTCCTTCAATCTGAATGAATTGAATCTCTTTTATCAAAAAGAAAATAAGACGAAAACAAATGTTGATGGATGGTCCAACGATTGTCTTTGGGTGCTCTGCTTGTCTATCTGTCTGTTTGTCTCTCTTTAATCTTAGTTGGCATTATTATATGCCTGCTGAGTGTATGTTTGCCTTTCATATACCCTGTAGCAACCTCATTGAACTGGGAAACTATTAGTACTAGAACTACGAAATTTTGTAGATTTGCCTTCTTTGAGATAAGAATTCGTAATGCCATGAAACGACATGTTTAAATTTTAACACTTGGAATGATCTTTTGAAAATAAATATAATATTTATTACGATTACGTTTGTTCCAGATAAACTTAAAAACTACTAAACTTGTTTTTAAGAATAGATTTTTTCTTAAGTGTTTAATAAAAGGATCCTTGTCCTAGTACGTTAATCGACTACTTTACAGGGTATATCCCACAGAAAAACTTCTACTTTTCACATGCTAATCGTTCATATCATAACAAAATATTTGTTTTACGCAGAATTGGCACAGTTAAGTACACATACATACATACACATATATATAATAGTTAAGTATAATATTTTGTTGATATTGTGAAATTGCTTACCTTTCGTATCGCCATGATCAACATAGCCGGCATTGGCCGTTGCCGATGCGTTGACCAAGTTAATGCTGTAGATCAGCAATATGCCAGCTCCAAAATATAATATTCGCAGCATAGACATGTTGCAACGATATCTTTTTGCTCTCTTCCTGTAGCTACTGATCCCCAGATTCGGGGGGGAGGTGTGTGGTGGGGTGTCGTATCCAACACGCGATTTGATTAGATGAACCGCATAAATCTGAGAACGGTTTGATGGATTTGGAACGTTTTGATTATTTTTTTTAACGAGATTTGTTTATATTCTTTCGTTTCGTTTTTTCCTTATTCGGAAAATATTTTCAAGTTTATATAAACTTCGCGAACAATGTAATGGTAGAGACGGAGACGGAGAGGGAGAGAGAGAGAGAGATTTGTGGGTCTATTCAAGCGTATCCAAACTCCATCTCGAAAGCGGAGCTTTCACGATCCAAATAACGTTTGCGCGAAATCCGAGAGTTTCAGACTGATTGTATTGCAAATTTTTTTGTTGGTTTCAGCAGAAAATTTTAAAGCAAAAGCTGTTTTTTTTTTTTTTTTGTTTGTTTGTGTTGAAATAACAAAAATAAATAAGCGTTGCGACCAATTCACGGGAATAATATCATATAAGTAATACAATATACAAATGGCAATAAAAAAAAATTACAAGCGGCGATCGCGTTAACAGGGCCGAAACTGAACCGAACGAACGGTCAACGATCACGCAGGGGCGAAAGGAGAGGGAAAAATTATACAAACAAACAAAAAAGCACTTTAATCGCACTGACGGCCTTTTGTTGTAATGATAGTTAACTACGCACGCGAATTATTCGTAGTTGTATTCTTTTTTTTTATTCGTTGAACACAATAATCTTTTGACTTTGCTTGGTTTTTTCGTGCGGCTTTCAACTTGTTAACTCGAAACACCGAACTCCGATACCGACGTAGCGACAGCGTCAAACGACCGTCAATAATAAGATTCAGTTATAGACTGTGTGACCGTGTCGAACAAACTCGAAAATGCCAAGCATTTGATCGATAACAGCAAAAGCGATAAGTCGTTAAGAAGTGGCGCCGTTGCTTGCATATTTAAACACACGGCAAATATAACAGATGCCTTTTTAGACGGAGCAGATGTAATTGACCTGAGTTGTCTATCGTTATAATTATGGAACTAAGCAGCACTATAATGCTGATCGCTGTTGGCAGCCTATTTAATAAATATATTTAATTTTTTTACAACAATTTACAAATATAACAGTTTTACCAACGTTAAATTCTTACCACTGTTACTGCGAACAGCGTGAACTTAACTCAAGTTCCAAACACAGAACAGCTGAGCGGGCGTGAACTGTTAAACTGAACCAAAGAAGCCCAATTGAACTAGTTGTCTTTTAGCGACACTCGATAGCGCTTGAAATATAAACAAATATTAATTTGCAATAATGAGCACATATGAGAGCGACGGCTGGTACGTGGACGAAACTCTAACATTCATCTCAATACTCAAATCGCTCAAAGATTTAAATGGAGCCGACACAATGCGCGACTTGGATTGGCCCTATGTGGCCAGCGAAATGGCTGAATGCAAAACGGGCCCTAACGGAAATCGAAGCATAGCCGAGCTGCGCGAAAGATATAAGAAATTGAGAACGGATTACTTTACGGCCGTCTATCGCAATCGTTCCTGCCATTTCTTTAACTATCTCAAAGATCTACTGGGCGATCAGTTGTCAGAGGAACAAGAAACCGAGCAGGAGAATTATGAGGCGGTGGATCTGGAGGAGCATTTTGAAGTGGAGCCAAAATTTGCACATACGCTAGAGGGTAAGACAATGAAGTGGGTTACTTATCACGTAATACCCATTATTTCATATAGATAATGACGACAACACAAATCGTTCACTGGATTCAGGTGCTGCCAAGCAAACCTATCGCTGCAAGTGGGCGGAGGGTGAGGTGGATGTATTCCTCAATACTATCACAAAGTTGAAGCTGAAGGCGGCGCTGTTGAGCACACGGAATGCCAAAGTCTTTAAGCTGCTCTCGAGGGAAATGGCCAAGCGGAACTTTATCAAGCGACCAGATCAGTTGCGGGTCAAGTATCATCAGTTGCGCCGGCAATATGCCAAGGCGCAGCGAGGTGGTAAGACTTTCGAACACTATGAGGATATGCATGCTCTGCTCAATGGAACACAGCAGGGAGGCGATAGCAGTGGCGAGGAGTTGGAAAGCGATTCAAATGAGAGTGCTGAGCAGGAGGAGGAGGAGGAGGAGGAGGGTGATGTGGCAATAGGAACAGAAAGTGAATCTGAAGGTATTGCTCTTAACTCTTTTAACTAAGCCAAAAACTCACTAAAGTTTCTATATTTTCTGCAGGTGCTTTGATAAGTGCAGCAATACCGTCAAGTGTGCGTGTGAGATGGGCGGATGGCGAGGTGGATGTATGCCTGGATATCATTAAGAGCATGGGACTGGAGACGGCGCTGTTGCGCAAACGAAATGCCAAGATCTTTAGGTTGCTCTCCAAAGAAATGGCCAAGCGATCGTTCGAAAAGGGACCCGAAAAGATACGCATCAAATTCCAACAGCTCCGGCGTCAATACAATAAGGCCAAAGCGGGTGGCGAAACCTTTGAACACTATGAGGCAATGCATCAGCTGCTTAATCCGATCAAGAAACCAAACAACAGTTTCGAAATGAATTACAGCAGCGCCGGCTCCGAAAGCGATTACAACTGCAGCGACGAGGATGAAGCGGAAACAAGTCAACGCAATCGTAAATATAAATAAAACGATTACTATTTTATAAATGTTTTAAAATTGTTTCTTTAGGCGATACGGATACGTATTTTTGGACAGAAAACGAAGTGGACGCCTTTCTGACGATCATCAAGCAACATAATCTGTTTCGTGCTTTGGATGGCTCCAAGAAACGCAACTTCAAGACCCTTGCACACATATCCAACATAATGGCCAAGCAATCGTATCAACGTACCGCGAATCAGTTGCGCAACAAGTTGCGCCTTTTGATCCGTCGATATAGGGAGGCCCAAAAGAATGGCTTAAAAACTGTTCGCATGATGCCGCGTCACTTTGAAATGTTGGACGAACTGATGCAAAAGAAGCACTCAAAGCCAAGGACCAAAGCCAATGGCATTGTGAAGCCTACGATACCTGTACAGGTGACACACGATAGCGAGACGGATGCTAGCAGTTCAATCGATTCCAGTTGCGATCTGATGCGTGCCGCAGCGGAGGAGAGTGAGGATTTTGGGGATTCATTTGAGATGGCCAAGGAGCTGACGCCATTGGAAGTGCTTACCAGCATTGGTGAGGGTCAAAAGGAGTTACTCACCACGCTCACCAACACTCACGAACGTTTCCTGCAACAGCAGCGCGACATGCAACAACAATTCCTGCTTGAGTTATCCAACATAATGCGGCAGGAACGTGAGGCAACATTCCGTATGCTTAGAGAACTAATACAGCCCAAGTGAATTGGAATCAAAACACATTTGGAAAACTTGTTTCAAGCTTCTAAAACTTTTATTAAATTGAATTTGAAGTTATTTGCAAAAAGTTAGTCAGTATTTTATCTGTGTGGATCTTGTTGTGTGTGGTATTTTTTTTTCTTTATTAAGTATTTTTTTTTACCTTGATGCGTTTCTGTTTTTTATTTATAATGCAATTCATTATGAACTTGCATTTAATTTATTTAATAACTATTTAAATTTTTAATATATATATTTTTTTTTGTAATTTTGAGAGCTTTGGTTTTTGATATGCTACATTGTGTTTTTTTTTCGCTTTGCTCTTGGGATTAAGTTAATTTTGGTTTCCTTTTAACATTAAGCTTGTAATATTATTATTTTTATTTTAATGTATTTTGTCACAACAACTAAGCAAGCTCATCATAAAATATGTCGCATCCAAAAAATACAAATTTTATTTTGTTTTTAATTGCATAATTGTCTAATAAAAATGAATCTTGCATTATAATATTTGTTGCTTTACTATTTTGAATTGTATATTTGTTAATAAGGTTTGTTTTAACTAAAAAAACGACAACTAATATGCTGCTGATATACATACATACATACATATGTATATGTATGTGTGTATTTGCATATGTTACGCTCAGGCACAAAGTGTTAATTACAAATATATTTTGAATATTTGTTCGTTTTGCTTTTTGTTTATTTTTTTATTTATTTATTTTTACTTTTAATTATCATAATATGATAAAAACAGAAACTAGACTAAATCGAACGGCATTTTCATTTACTAAATAGTATTTAATTCATTTTGTATATTGTTTATGAAACATAAAAACTAAACTTCGTTTAAGGTAGCGGTGTTTTTCGTTAAATCTCAATTGTTTCATATTTTGTTTCGTTTTTCTCTTAGAGCACGGCTCGGGCTAATGTCTACTTTCAGGCGGCGTTTAGCTGCTCTGGTCACACTGTCGCTGTTGCTGTCGGGGCTAAAGCTTTGCTTGAGTTGGCGTCGGAGGCTGCGGCTGCTGCTGCTGCTTGCTGTGTCTTTTGTGTGTGTGTTTTTTTTTTTAACGTATTTTATAACAACAATAACAGTGTGTATTTGTGTATATCGTCTGTTTCCCTCCTTTGGCTAGGTGTTTGTTTGTGTGTGTGTGTGTGTGTGTCTTGCTTGTATAAGAGTAAGATTTTTGTTAAGTTAACAATCTAAGAGCTTATTGGCTCGGGCAGTGGATTCTCAGTGATGCGTATCTTGTTGCTTTGTGTACCAAAATAGAGAGTACCGGATGTATCAGTAGTGGTCACATAGGCACGATTGCCGTTCCCATTGCCATTCTCTTCATCCAGTTCTTCCTCGTCGTTTGTCAATTCGCTAGCATTGTTGTTGTCACCGTTGCCGCCGACGCCGCTGCAGCTGCTGCTGCAGTTGATGGCCGTCTCTCGCAGTCGATTGCCGACGCGTAAGCTCAGCTGACGCTGACGTTCTCGCTCTCGCTCCTGGGCAGCCAGCAGTTGCTCTTGACGAAAGTTGGCGAAGAATATTGATGAGTAGGTGTGATATTTGGTGCCGCATGGAGAGCTAGCTGGCGTTGACAGCGGCGTTGCTGTTGTTGTTGTTGGTAGTTGTAGTTATAGTTGTTGATGTGTCGTTGTTGATGTTGTTGTAGTTGGAGTTGTAGTTGTATATAGATATAGATATATTTTGTGGAGGGGGGGAAGGTAGTAGTAGTTTGGCTTTTGTTATTTACGTTACGTTACTTTTGAGCATGTTAGTTGTAGTAGTAGTAGTAATAGATTTTTGTTTGTTATTGTTGTTGATATTTTTTATTTTGTTGATGGGTGTTCTTTATACACTTTCTATAAGGATTTGCTGCTGTTTGTTTTGTTGGATGTGTTGTGTTTAGCGTTTTTGCATGTGTGTTCGTGTGTGTGTGTGTGTGTATATATGTGTGTGGGTGCATTGATGATGTTGCTTTTGGCCATTTTTTTATCACTGGATGTTGCTGCGATTTGTTGCTCATGTTGTTGTTGTTGTTGTTGTAGTTGATTTCTTGTTGTTCTAGCTGCTGATGAGAGCTTTTGATTGATGATGATTGACGAGGCGTTTATGAATAATGTTCTTGATGTTCTGAGCTGATGATGAGAGAGTCAAGAGAGAGAGAGAGAGCGCTCTACATGCACTTAATTGATTGGTGAGAGGAGGGCGCCACCTGCCGTCAGCTGCTGTGAAGAGAGACAGAGACTCGGAAACCAGATAACAATACTTAAACTGAGAGAGAGAGAGAAAAAAAAGCGAATTTGTGCTTTGTGCTCAGCCTCAAATGATTTTTTCGTTTGAATCGTTGACTTGTTCTTTTATTTAAATTCAAATACACAACAAAAGCTTACAATTTGTGACAATTTTTTTTTGTTTTTTTGCATAGCCTTTTTATATATATAGTATATATATCCTTGTATATTGTTAAAGTTTTTATTGTTTTTTTTTGTTTTTGGTTTTGTAGCATAGCATTGACGTGTATGTATGTATATTTGTATATGTATGTTAAGGTATATATATATATAAACTTATTGCTTTAATACATTTACGCTTTGCCTGTGTGTCTTGCTGCTCAGTATAAGAGTGTGTGTGTGTGTGTGTGTTTGTGAATTTAAGCAACGAGCGCCAGAAAACAGAAATAAAAGGATACAAAAACAAAATAATATGTGTAAGTAATATTTTTTTTTATATATTTTATTCGTTTCGATTAATATAACAATTTCAACTCACATTTACATATCTCAAACTAATACATACGTTTTACGTAATAAAAACTAATCATATAATAAAAAA
This sequence comes from Scaptomyza tumidula, assembly GCA_035044465.1. Classification (NCBI taxonomy): domain Eukaryota; kingdom Metazoa; phylum Arthropoda; class Insecta; order Diptera; family Drosophilidae; genus Scaptomyza; species Scaptomyza tumidula. The sequence goes on along the minus strand of JAWNNW010000444.1, from coordinate 13,622,404 downwards.
TATATGTTTAACATAATACACACACAAATAAGCGAAAGTCAATAGAAATAAAAATGCATACGAACAAAAGAGCGCCAACTTGTTGCTGTTTCTATATGCGTATTGTAATGTAATGTAATGTATGCGTGTGTGTGTGTGTGTGTGTTGTTCTCAGCGTGCTGTGCTTTCATCTCATCCAAATATTACTTTCACTCGTTTTGCTTGCGCTCTCGCTCACACGCCCATTCCAACTCCAATTTGAGCGGCGCTCTCGGCGCTCATTGCACACAAAGCTCAATTTGCGTGGAACTGCTCCGACTGGCCGTTGAGAATTTGCGTCCCAACTTTTGCAGGGTGCCAACAGCTACGCAATTTTTTACGTTTTACGTTTTTTCAATTATTATTTTAATTTTTTTTTTTTGGTTTTTTTTTGCGTGTAAATAAACAAAACAAATAAAACATCAAATAAATTATATGCATGTACGCGTATGTAGATATATATTTCGAAATAAGTGCAGGAAATAAATGAAATACTACCGAAGCAAAAGAAAGAGTTTTTGTTTTTGCTCAGCCGACATAGAGATTAAGAGAGAGAGAGAGAAAGAGAGAGTGAGCAGCTGTTTTTGTTTAGGTTTGAGTACAACTTAAAAGCAAAACTACATTCGTGTCTCCAATTGCTTGTCATCTGCAGCTGAAAGCTTTCGCACACACACACACACAAACATGTGTGTGCAAGATGCACTCGCAAGCTCACCAATACATGCAAATGACAAACAATTTGATTGTGTTAACTATATATTTGTTATAGGAATTATTGTATATAATTTTATTAGCTAAATGCATTTCAACAATATTTTTTTTTTTCCTTTAGATTTTGCTGTTTTGCCATTTTCTACTGAGGTTTTTCGGAGACTATTTTATTTTGTTGTTATTGTTGTTAGTAAGTTTGTATATGTGTGTATGTGTGTACAAATATACATACCATATATTAATATAGTTTATTATTGTTGCGCATAGATTGCATTTATTTGTTGCACATTACATATTGCGATAAGAGAATTGATAATTTGAGAAAATAAAATAAAAGAATTTTATAGAAATTCGACATCGTCATATTGGGTCATATATATATATATATCGTATATCGTATATGATGTATATGAAAATGATCAGTTTTCGGCGCCCAAGGTCGTGTGCGTATATATATGGTTTATTTTTTTAAAGATGGATGCATGACGAGCGAGAGAGAGAGAGAGAGAGAGAGGCAGGCGAGGATGGTCGGCCAGGCATTGTACAAGATAAATTTATTTGTATGTGTGTGAGAGAGAGTGATAGAGAGAGAGAGAGAGAGAGAGAGGGCGGTGTTTTTTGGAAGAGAGGATTATGTATGGTTTTTTTTTTTGTTGTTGTTTGTTATTGTATTTTGTTGTTGTTTGTATATGTTGTTGTTTAGCAAAAAACAAGCAGTTTGGAGAAAAGGAAAAAGAAATGAAAAAAACAAAGTAATGAACATATTGAAATATTTTTTGTTTTCCATGTATTTCGATACGAAAAGATGCATTTGGTTTGGTTTAGTTTAGTTTAGTTTTTTTTTTTTTTTGGGGGGGGGGGGGAATTTGGGTTGTTTTTTTTTTAGAATTCTTGGCTGTTCTTGTGTAAAGTTGTCAAAACTATAACTGCACAAACGACCTGGCTAACTAACTAAAAAAAAAAAAAGATTGGAAAGGGAAAAAAGTAAACGCTTGATTTTCAAGAACTTTTTTTTTAGTTTTTTTTAAGGTTTTTTCAATTTTTATTTATTTCAATAATTTTTTCTTTTGTTTTCTTTGCGTACAATTATTTTGGCTAACAACATAATTAGAATTTTTGCATTAATGCCAATTTATAATACTTATATCAAATTTTGAACAATAGGTTTTTTGTTGTTTTTTTTTAAGGTTCTTTTAAGCGGTTGAAAAGCTTCTTTTCCTTTGTAACTAAATTTGATCTTTAATAGGCGCAAACATGCGATTTTAGGCTAAGTTTTAGTGGGTTAAGAAAAGGCGTTTTTTGTGTGTTTGTCTCTATAAAGTCTAAATGTCTATTCTATATAGTGTGTTTATTTTTAGTATGTTATGTTGTTGTAGTCTTTCTCTATATATCTTTTGATTGTGAATGCTGGTTAGATAGTCTTGATTGGATCAGAAATACTGAAAGTTGAACTGAACTGAACTGAATCGTTCTTATTCGAGTGTATTCCAATTGAGGGGTGTTAGTTGAAACTTGACTAAAGAGTTGTAGCAGGTAGTTAGTAATATAGGTGGTAAGTATTATTAGATATAGATTGTAGAATTGTAGTTATTGTTATTGTTGTAGCAGATATATATATATATATATATATATATTTATAGAGAGAGGTTGTTGAGGGTTGGAGGTTGGTAGAGTTGTTTTTTAGGTAGAGTAGAAGTGTGTGCGGTGTTTTCTAACACTTACCATAGCCCTCGCCCTGCAAGAACAGCCGAAAGGCTTCAGCCAACTTAGCCGGTTGCTCCTCCAATACCATGGCGCAATCAGAGATCTACAAATCAAAAGGAAAAACTTATTAGTATTGCTTCTAAGAAAAATGTCGATTCGATTCGATTCGATTCGAGAACCTTCATCCAGGATGAGTTTGTTGGATCCAAGCGACCATTGAATGTCACCGTATCATCAACGTGCGGTGACAGCGAGCCCGTTATATTGATAACGGGCATCTTCAGCGTGGTCGCTGATGTCTCAGCTCCAGGTGTGCCGGGCGGTGTGCGCGCCAAATGCAAATCATTGCGATGTATATATGCATTGATCAACATGGCCAGATTAGTTGGATTGACGCCACGCTCAAAGTGCTGCTTGTACATCTGAACCAGATCATGATTACGCTCCTCCGGATTGCGACCGAAATGATGCCACATCAAGTAATCGATGACACCCTGTGTCATGCCTTTGGTGCGCAAGAAACGCGCATTGAAACTCTGATAGCCCCACTCGATCCAGCCGGATTGTGTCGATACACAGTTGATTAGGCACAAAGCGCCAACCTTGTCCGGATGTCCATGGGCGAAACGTGCCAAAATATTGGCGCCAGCCCCAACGCCAAAGCCAATCACTGACTTTAGACCAAAATGCGACAGCACAAACAGCAATTGTGCGGCCAAATCATCCATTGTTGGATACACATAGCTGAAAGGTAGATCGAATAATGTTATTACGATTCGTTAAGGATTTCATAAAGTTTAAGTGGCTTTCAATGCAATTAAATGAATAATTCTTTACATTCAGTTGACATTTAGAAGCTTTAAAAGCTTCTATTTAGGCTGTTTTACAACACACTTGAAGCTATTTATTTGTATTGAAGCTTTAATGAGCTTTTTAAAGCTGTTAATTTTTTTAAAAAGTAGTAATAATCTTCTATTGATTTTTTACGTGAATTTAAATCTATTTCTCATTTCTCTGCTTTTTTGAAAGCTTTAATGAGCTTTTAAAAGCTGTTAATTTTGTAAAAGTTGTAAGAAGCTTCGAAGGATTTTTTACGTTCATTTTTATTTTTAATTTAATTTTTTTTTAAGCTTTAATGAGCTTTTAAAAGCTGTTAATTTTTTTTTTTTTAAGTTTTAAGAAGCTTTTAAGGATTTTTTACATTACTTACGTGGACTTGAAACGATTTCTCATTTCTCTTTATTTTATTAAGTATTTAAAATCATTAATGTAATGTGTGAAATATTTTGACATTTTTGAAAAGTTTTCAAAGCTTCTTACTACCTTTTTCGTAGTCAATAAAGTAAGTATTTCCAAAAGCTTAAGGGAGATTTAGTTGTTTTGAAACTTTTGTGCTCAAACTTTTCCGAAAAATTGCACTCAGTTAAAAAGCCACTTAAAAAACAAATCAATTATTTTGCTCAACTTACTCCTCTGGCAATGTAGGCGCACCCTCCTCCTGACCGGGTGCCGTTACATGATACACACAAAAGTTCTCCAACAAACCGCGCATGACGGGATAATTGAAGAAGCCAGCAAAACTGGTGGCATCTGTTTCGAAACATTCAATTCATTAATAATTCATATATATAATCGTATAGATTGTGGATGCGGCGGGGGTTAAAGTGAAAGTGAAACACTTACAGTTGAGTCCCAGATCGTGGTAGGTGACTATGGCCGGTTTGGAGGTGTCACCCTGTATGGCAACATGTATGTCACCCTTGTCTGTGGGCACACGTCGCTGTTCGCAGGCCTCCAATATGGAGCCGCGTGCATTGGGAAATTGCAACTGCACCGAACGCAATTCGATGTCGTCCATTGGATCAACGGGCATAGTGCTATATATATATATATGAAGGGTATGGAAGGGGTATGGAAAATGTACTTTAATTAATATAAGCTCAAAGGGGTATGTTTTTTGTTTGTTTGTTGTTGTGTGTAGTGGGTCACTCTGTCATTAAGTTGCATCCGGCGGGCAGCTGATTCATTAACAGTTATTGTTCTAGTATATATATATATATCTTATGATTTGTTGTAATTAAGTTGATTAAGGACTCTAAAGCTACAGAATTATATATATATATGGAGAGATGTACTTGTTTGTGTGTGTGTGTGTGGTTTTGAACTCATTACGCGGCTAATGACTAAGTAACTAAATATTACAAGTTGCATATTAAATAAATTGAAAACTCAGGCTTTGGTAAATTACTATATAATTAGTTGTATATATTCTTAATATATATATATATTTTTTGTTCAACATTCAATTTGAGAGACAGGCGGGCGGATGCGTTATTGCCATTTCGTTAAATACTATATATATATATATATATATATATATATATAGTTGGTGTTAGGTCAAACTTAAAAAAATGTTCTCGCTATGCAAAAGAACTTACAAAGAAAAAGAAAAAGATATATATATATATATATATATATATGTTTCTAAAGTGATCAATGACTAAATGTTAAATACAACTAAGGAAAAAACAAAAATAAACTTGTGTAACTTTTGTGTACAGTGTTGTTAAGTGAGGGGGGGGGGGTATCGCGCGTATATTACACATGAATTTTTAAGAAGGGGGGGGGAGGGGAACGGGGAGCGTTTGTTGGCTTACCCAAGCAGATGTGCCTCCTCGGCAGTATGTGTTGGTGCTGATGGCATCTTGTTGGTGTTCAGTGTCTTACCAGTTTTGTCGCGGTCTCTGAAATAAATACTATGAGCATGCAAGCAAAAAAAAAACAAAACCCAAAAAACAAAAAAAAAAACACACACACAATTCGAGAGATAGGCAAATTCGAGGCTTTAAGTCTTACTTTCTTTAACACAAAACTCAAAATTCTCTTTCATATTCTTCAATTTTTTATTTGTTTTTGTTACAAAAAAAAAAATAAATTGAAGAATCTTTCAAATTGTATAGATTTATTTTTTTTTTTGTTTGTCAACTAAATACACACTAAGTATGTATGTTTATATATATATATAAATATATAATTGATGTAAGTTTGCAATTTGTTTTTTTTTCTTTAAGTGTATTGAGAATTGAGTAAGAGATTTTGCAAATAGAAAGAGACAGAGTGATAGAGAGAAAATTTAATTGAGTTTAGGCCGAGATGTTGAACTTCTCAAATCGAATATGAATGAAATATGACATTGATGTAAAGAAATCTGAAGTTGATGTAGGATGGATGTGTATGAAAATTGCTTGTTTGGCTTAAACGACACAACAAAGTTACATAAAAAAAAAAAGAACCGTTAATAAATGAGTCACGCAATGTCGACAAAAACCCGGAAGAACAACAAACAACTGGCGCCAGGAATGTGAGCTTTCAACCCCAAGGCAACCCGTTTCCCCCTGGGAGCAAGAGTAACTAACTCAATTTATTGTGACTGTGTCTTGGGTAGGCACGAATTTGGCTCACACTTTTTGGCCCATACCTAATATTTCTTCTGTTGTTGTTGTTGTTGTTGTTGTTGCTACAAACTCAATTAACTGTTGCCAGTAATTCACTTGGGTTTCATTAGACGAAACGTGCACAAGAAAGTTAAGAGCTTTACATGTTCAAATCTGATTATGATTCATTAAAATTGAGAGTTGCCAGCTTGCAAAGAAAGTTACATAAACAACCATTAACAATTGGCTTGACATACTTTATAAACTAAAACAACTGCTTAACTATACAAGAATTATAAAAAAAAAATCAGCTGTACAGCTGTTAAAAGTACTATAAACAAGCACATTTGAAAGCTATTAAAATTCGCCAAAAAAAAAAACATTACAATTACAAACCAACACGCAACTGGCACTAAAACCTAATGTAAACCGTGGGTTTGGGGTGTTCCCGTTAACCGTTAATCAGCACTTGCCGTTCGTTTGTTCTTCAGCTGTTTATTTGCACTTGCGTATTATTATTATTGTTGTTATTGTTTGAAGGCGGAGCGGTCTGTTGTGGTCAGCAACTAACCGGTTCGGACTGGTCAAACCCACTCAGAACTCGAACTCGAAATGCTGCCCAGCGAAAAGTGCATTGACTGAAGAAGATGTGTGTGTATTAATAGAGCTTTGACTTGTGATGAGCTTTAGTCGCATACAAAGAGACACACTCTTATACATGAGTGTGTTTATGCATTAATTGAGTCGAATAATAAATCTGAGTGTATTCTAACGGAAATATTAATTAAAGCATGAGAGCGACTGGTAATCAACATAAATAATAACAATTGCCCAAAGAACATATATGTACTTTCGCGCTAACAAAAATAGAACAAAAATGGAACACAGTTAATGGATGACTAAATTGCGGTTCGTCGTTGTCGCCGTCGTCGGAATGTCTAGTCAAGTCACTGGATGGATGGATGGATGGGTATTTATATATATTGCATTTTATATTGACAAAACTGCAAGCAACGGCTGCTGACCTTGATAAAGAAAGTTGTTCCCCTCCCCCCCAGGTTGATGTCGAGTCGGTGATGTAACTGAGAGCGCAGCGAAACCGTGAGCAAATGTGAATATATTATGTCGCAAAATCATATAGAAATGTAAATGGTCGAACAGAAACACAAAAAGCTCTCACGCACATGCAAAAGACGCAACTAAAATTGGTGGAAAAATATATAAATATATAAATATGTAATCTTATGCATTTGCGGTGAAAGACAAACAAGGACAATAAATACATCAACAACAGCAATTAAGTATAAGAATGGAGTATACGAATGGAGTATAAGAAAGTTAAAAAGTGCTCTCCTTCTCTCACTTACCTGGCACCACCACCAATTATGACAGTCGGCCGCTCCGCACGCACGAGCTCTTCGTTTTCGCCTGGCGACGATTTGATCGCCTGACCGATTGCACGCTTTACACTCGCAAAAACCGAGGTGGGCGATGCTGATTGTGGTTCTGTGGTGGATTGGTAGATGGCGCTGCCATTCCCATTCATCGCTGGCAGCGACACATAGCCGCCCTCTGACTGCGGCATTTTGAATATATTTGAATTTTTTATCGCTTACTGTTTCTGTTTCGTTTGCTTATATCTGAGTACTCTCTTTGTTTTTTACATATATGTGAGTGGGTCTGTCACATTCTCTGACTCCCACTATACTTAGCCTGCTTAGCAGTTAAAACTTTCAGTGCGCCGTCTGTGTTGGTGTGTGTGTGTGCGTGCATTGAGTGGTGTGAGTGAGTAAGTGCATGCAATTTGTGCACGTGAGTGTGTGTGTTGTTTTTGTTGTTTTGTGTAAAATTATAATAACAATGCGTTGAGTTGTTTGATTTGTCACGTGATTCATCACAGGCAGGCACAGCAGTAATATATACACATTTATATAGTGTGATAAACACATATGTATCAAAATATTTTCCATTCGTCAGTAGTAGCAGCAGCAGCAGCAGGCACAATAAACATAAATTAAATAAACGAAGAAAAAATGTAATAAATTATAATCTAAAATGACAAAGAAAATAATCTAAAGCTGAACGTTTAATACCCTTCACACACACAAACAAAATCATTAGTTTAGTTTTTCTGTTATTAACATAACACCAACTGTTGCAGTTAAGTTGAGTAATGTTAATATTCTAATTAAAATAAATGTTACGTCCTTTGCCAGCATTAAATATGATATACTGTGACAAATGGTATAATACTCGCTCAGTGTGTGAAGCGCATAATGAATACATTATGACACAAGCATACACCTCATTATTTTTGGTTAGTAAGCGCATACAGCAGCAGCAGCAACAACAACTACAACAAGTATAGCATAGGGTACAAAAGTTGTTGTATGTGGCGTCAAAGTTCGTACTTGAAACAAGATATGCGGGCCACACCGAACCGCACACTCGCATACTTACACACACACATACACTAGCATTCATGCTGCAGGCTAGCAGTTCTCTCTCTCTCTCTCTCTCTCTATCTCTCACTCAATGTGCATTACATTAACCCAGTTCCAGTTCCATTTTGCAGTTCTATGCGGTGAACACTGCGGCTTGTCTAAAGGGTTTTCTCATTCAAAAAGCTCTCTATCCACCGCATGGAATCTCACACGAGCAGTTTAACACTTCAGCGTGAAGCTGATTAAGTGCGTCACCGAAAAAATAAATTTAAGTCCACATAACGAAATAATAAATCAAATATGACAGCCAATTTTAGACCTTAACAATGACGTAAACCCAGATAATGACTCTTTTGCATCTTAGCAATAAAAACAAATAATTCAAAATAAATAGTAGGCATATTCAGCAAGTTTCCTGGCCGGTAAAGGGGCTGGGCAATGGTCCAAAACAACTTTAAAAAAATCGAAATATATTTTTTATTTGAGTTTTCAAGTTTTCAATCTACTTTTTATGCTAAACAAACGACGCATTTTTTCTCATTGTGCTGTGAATAAATTTGTAATAGCAATAAAGAAACAAATTAACTTTTTCCATAAAGTAATTCACAACGAAACGAAACGAAACGAAGATTAAAGCAAAGCAAAGCAAATAATGCGCACACAACGTTGATTTTATCTCGGGCACTTGAGTACAATGCTTTGTGCTATCGTCTTGATAAATATATATATTAATCATCATATAAAATAAAAGGTTTTTTTTTTTTTTTGAATGCCCCACTAAAATATACTCTACGAATAATTGTAAAATTTCTGCTTCCATCTCTTATACTCTCTGCGATCGTACAATTAACATAATGCTGTTAAATACGAAACGTGTTAAAATCTTTTCACTCTTATATAAGTTAAAAGTTACTTATACATTTACTTATATTTCATATACACTACAGTTTTGAAGTTTATCATTTATGATTTCAGTCACAAAAAAAAACTTAATTAATGTCCAGATTTATAACAAGTTATCAGTCGTTGTTAACAGCAATATTTTTTTACCCACTGCCCCACTGTGATTCAGTACATATCATCCACATAAATCAGTTAGTCAATTGGTCATACTATTTGACCTTTTGGCCTGGCCTGAATTACAGTTAGCCGGTTAACTTGTGTGTGTGTGTCTCAAGTTGAAAAGCTTTATGAGCAAAACGCCATAAGGAAAACTACTTGCAAGAGGATGTCAAAGAACGATTTGCATATAATTGTAGACGATTTATATAGTATATATATGTTAGCAACTAGGCCAGGCCAAGCCAAGCCTGTAGGTTCGCTTCGATGCCAATTCAGATAATTGCCTCTAAACATTTATGGAAAATTATTGATAATTACAATTGCATGTGAAATATAAGAGATTAGGCAAATTACAGTTGACGGAGACATTGGAAGAAAGCTAAGCTTAGGTGAACTTAATTACACTGAGAGAAAAAAAAAGCGAATGACATAAATTTTTATTAGATATTTGAAGGCTTGCACTTTATATTTCATGTGTCTATATCAAATTATGTACAACATTTTCTTGCCGTGTATTTTGGCGCAAATATCGATAGTTTGGCAGGTCGCCATGGCAACCGTTGTCAGGTCAACGGCAACAACAAACGCGTCTGCAATTTAGTACAGTGTAATAAAATATTAAGATTCCGGCCTGACCCAAACAAAGATTGTTGGCAAAAATATTGCCATTAGTTTTATTTATCAATAAATTCAAGGATCTGCTGTCAGGTCGTGTCCAAATTGCAGTACTCGAGTGAAATTATTCAAATATGGTTTGTTTGAGAGGGGATGGAGGGGGGATGGGGGGTGTGCATGGCAAAAGAAACAAGTGTAGGGCGACAAAATCAAATAAAGGAAATGTCACGCTATATGCCTAGAAATCCGCTGCCGAGGGGCAGACATTCAATACAAAGCGAACGTCACACACAAACACAATTATAAGAGAGCAAAAAGAGAAAGAGAGGGTGTGTGTGTGTGTGTGTGAGTGTCAGCGTGTGTGTGGAGGACGAGAACGTCAACAACGTAGTTTCCTGGCTATATATTATAGGTTGGCAAGTTTTTTTTTTACTGTTACGTGTTTGCAATCGATTTGAGAGTTATATAAAGAAAAGACACACACACACAGCAAAAAGCGAAACAAGTGAGGGATAGAGCGCCACCTGGCGAAAAGTAATTTAGCAATTTGTAATGGACTCGAAAAAGAAATAGTTTTGCTTAACTGACCTACGCGCCCCTTTACTAAAGTAAAGCGTATAAAATATTCAGACAAGTTAAACAACAATGTCAAACAAAGAATAGAAATAAAAAGAAACAACAACGAGAAAGCAAACGGTTGTTTTCCAAGCTGGCGCCGCACTGTTGACAGAACGCCTTCCCAATGTAGCCGCAGGAGCAATAAAATTCAAACAAACAACGGAGGTCGTTAGAAAAGTGGAGTGTGGTTGAATGTAAATGTGTGTGTGTGTGTGTGTGTGTAGTATGTGTGTTTATGTCAAGCTTTTTGTAAGCCTGTGTGCGTTACGTCAGAGTCAATTGGGGCTTGTCAAAATTAACAGCATAAAGCAAATTAAAAGAATGAAAAATATACATAAATATGAAATGCATTATTAGTAGTTAAATGTGCCAAAGCAAGCAAGCAAGAACAACAACAACAACACCAACAATATATACATATATAACATGCAATGCAACCGTCTAACAGACAACTGTTAACTACTGCTAAAAGCTTAAAGTTCAGCTGTGAGAGAGCTGAGTGTGCTAATTAAAACAAAAAACACACAAAAATTAGAAAGAAAATTAAAAATAAATGATGCAAATGATAAAATGATGCAAAATGATGCAGCGAGTGTGTGTAATTATTTTCTTTTTAGTTTGGGATGAGCGTAGAAAGATTAAACGTAATTTGAAAGAGAGGGGGGGGGGGGGGCAATAGTTAAAGAAGTAGTTTTGTGGACAAAAAAAAACAACAACAACAACAACAGCAGCAGCAGCAAGACATAACTCACAGAGGCTGTGAATGGCAAAGGTGGTTTGGTGGGCGCCTGATCCGCCGTGTATGAGAGTGCATGTGTGTTGGTGTGTGCGTGTTATTTGTCTCTGCCTGTCGTAATTTTACGCTGCGTTGTTGTTCTTGTTGTTTTTGATTTTATCACATTGCTTTTAATTTGCATGTTTTAGTGTGCATGTGTTTCTATTTGTGTGTGTGTGTGTGTGTGCTAGACACCAAAACTCACCTGACGCTCGTTGTGATTGTCTTCTTCTTTGACGCACTTCCAGCAAACAACAACAAGAACAAGAACAGCAACAGTAACACAAATCAAGTGGGTCGGCGGGGAATAGACGGGGTGGTAATCGGAAGTGTGTGTAAGTAGGCAGCAGTTTAATTACAAATTTGTGGAAATTTTTTGATGCTCGATTGTTTCGGTTGCTTCTCTCTTTTATTTTTTTTGCTCTTTGGCAGCTTTCCTTCGTCGTTTACTGTTAACTAAGATTACTACGCACAAAACAACAACAACAACAATAAGAACAGTACGCTCGTGAGGCCTTTTTCTATGAAAAAATCAATATTTGTTTGGGTCGACAAAATTCTTTTCGCGTTTACACTTGTGTAATTTGTTTCGATATCGCGCACGCCCTTTCACAGACACACTCACTATGCTGCATTGGGTACACTTAAAGCTGTTTGTTAAACACTAGTTCGTTGTTGTTTGTCACAAAAAGAATAAATTTAAATTTAAATTTTCTTCGGACTAAACTCGGTGCAACTCAACTCGATTATGGTAAACGGGACAGTGTGACCACAATGTGTAAGCTGCGAAATGCTATTTTTTTTCCTGTTAATGGCATGTGGCGGTTGGTTGATTGCAACCGGCGATGAACATAAAACTTGGCATTGAACTATCGAAATAGTCAAATTACTACCGATATTTCAAAGTAGTTTTATGATCCCCAGCCATCTATGTTTTTAAAAACTATTTAGGAAATTTTTAGCTTCCTTGATAAGCACTTGAGTTTATTTAAGCTTCTAACAAAAAAGTTAGGTATCTGCTCTGAAGTTCTACAAAACACCCGGCTGTCATTCATCGTGATTTTTGTGCAATCACTAGCGCTTTTCTCATCTCTACCACACGCTTTTAAGTATCAATTGTTTTAGCATTAAGATGTTTGTTAGTTTTTAACTGAACTCTGTGCAGTAACAAACTGAAAGGATCGCCAAAATCTTTACAAAAAACGTGAAAAATAAGTAAACCATTCAAAGCTTTAGAAAATCTTAAATAAAAGGTTTGGCTCAAACATTTTTTTGCGAAACAAAAAGGTTCAATTGTTATAATCAACTTTGCTACTTTACAGATTTTAGGCTGGCTCCAACACAAATTTGTTAGTCTCTCTTTAGAGTCCGGAGCAGTAACAACCTGGAAAATAACTATAAAAAAAACATCCCAAGGAATTTGAAGCTTCGGAGAGAAAATTAATGAACTCTAGTAAACTACTCTACTAGATGTTTGTTAGTTTTTAACTGAACTCGGTGCAGTAACAAGCTGGAAGAAGCTCCAAAACACCTGAAAAATAAGGAAACCATTCAAAGCTTTGGAAAATCTAAAATAAAAGGTTTGGCACATCCATTTTTTTGAGAAACAAAAAAGTTACTTTCTATTAATCAACCTTACTACCTTACAGATTTTGTGTGTTTAAGCCGACTCGAACACAAATTTGTTAGTCTCTCACCAGAGTCCGGAGCAGTAACAACCTTGAAAATAACTTTAAAAAAAACAACTTCTACAGAATTTTAAGTTTGGAAGGAGACAATCACTACTTCTTTACTTGTTTGAAACCGGTGCAGTATTAAGCTAAAATTCTGAATAAACAAGCAACTGAGAAAAATCACTGAAGATATTCAAGAAAAGGTTTGTTTCACACATTTTCTTAAAGAAAACATAATCCAACATTTATACTTTTAGGTGTTAGTTTCTAACTGGAGAATTGAGGCGAAATAAGCTAAGTAAAGCTTAAAACAAAAAGAATTTCAAGCGGATTATCCTTACAAAAAGGTTTGCCAAAACAACAAACATCATAAAAACTACAAAAAAACGACAAAAAGAACAAACATCATTAAAACTACAAAAACAACAAAACAAAACAACCAACACATATATTTGTAAACCTTAACTACAAAAAAGCAGGATGGTGCGTAGACATTATAGACGTTTGCAGCTGGCAAAGTTGAATGAAACAATTCAAAGCCAGAAACGTAGTTTGTGCATCGATTCTGAAGCGGAGGAGGATGAGGAGGATACAGATACGGATGCAGATGAAACGGTTGATGATGATCAGCAGGGATATTTGCCACCATGTTATATACTCTCGCAGACACCACATTTTACGCATCCGGACATGAATCATGGATTGTGCCAACCCTACGATCCTGCACGACCGATGAGTACGTTTCCCAACTGTTCCTTGACAGTGCCGCTACCTCTGTACGTATCCAGCGGAACGACAAGCATTGTGGAACCATGCTATCGACGTCCAAATGAACATGAGGATTGGTTTCACCGTCTGCTTCAGTACAAAAAGAGATATTTGTGTGCAACGGCAAAGCAAAAGCAACGCGAACTTAAACATAAACATCAGATATATCATGCACATATATACGATGCGGCCGAGGAGATAGCGACACACGACAATCCATACTTTCGCGATAGCTATGACTACTACTATACCGGTGGCAATCTCAATCTGTTACAGTATGCGGCAGCTGGCGATACACCGAAAACGCTGGCAATGCATGTTGCCGGCGAGGGATTGCAGCAATTGCATCTATCCGAAGTGGTTGCCGAGGCGGAAGTTTGGAGTCCATTGCACAGCGAATCTCTATCTGGGATGTCGAGTGAGATCTTTGAACTGATGCCCGTAAGCAGCTTTCGTGTTAATCATGGCAATATGTTTCTGGCACGCCTGCTCAACGAGATTGCCATCTATGAGCTAAAGCTTAAGGAGGCAACGGATAATGAGGTGGAGGAGGAGGAGGATGTTGAGGAAGTGACTGCTCCGACATCGAAATATGAGCTTATCTGCCAGAGTAAATATAGCAGTCAACATGGACCGTTTATAAGCGTGGCTCAGGCAACTAATCAACCCCACATCTTTGGCATAGCTTGTCAGGATCAAACCGTACGCTTTAAGGACATATTGACGCAACAGGACATCTCCAAGCACAAGGTGTGCATCCGCAAGGGCATACACATGACCAGCACCTGGGCACAGTTGATTGCCAGTGAGGAATACTGTTTTCAATACCTCTGCCAATCCGCTCTCCTCACCATCGATATGCGTTGCACGAATGAGGCAAAGAATCCCTGCTTTGCCGGCAGCGCGTATACCAAGGAATGTGAGAGCTTCTCCTGTCTGCGACGCAGTCAGAATCCGTATCATCTATATATGGCCAGCAATCATAAGTTACACTGTCTGGACGTTAGATGTCTGGGCAAGAAGATAGCGGATCGATCTCTTCTCACATGGACACATCAGATGACCTATCCGCCCTTGTTTATGGATGCCATTGTACACGAGGGCAGCGAATATGTGGCACTGAGTGGACCCCATCCAAGCGATCAGCGTATCTGCGAACTGAAAGGCGCCCTAGCACAGAGCTGGTCAGAGATAAGCTCTCCCTCGCTACCCTATGCGCCAACCCAGCTCAAGGAGGCGCTCTTAGATGGACGACTACTCGGCATGGCCGATGACATCTATGCGGATCTCAACGAGCGCATCAAATGCTGCACCACTGGCCTCAAATTCGATAGATTGGAGAATGCCAGCGATGGCGCTTTTGCCCAGTTACTCACAGCGAATAGCATTGGAGACGTCTACTGCCAGCGGATGACACAGCGTGATGAGCTGGAAAAGCAGCAGGAACTGCGCACAGGTCGACACACCAACGAAGCAATTGCCTACTATGTGGATTTGGTGCGACAGTCAACAAAGAGACAATTGAAATGCACACAAATCCAAAATATATCTGTGCTGCGTGAGATAATGCAATCGGAGGAGGAACGTAATGTGGAGCAGGAGAAACCCGTAATAATCAAGAACGTAAGCATTGATTATGGCTTCGTGGACTCTGAAGACGAGGAGCAGCCAACATGTAGTCAAAAACTGCTTGAAGAGACACAAGGTCCAGAAGAGGCGCAGCCAACAGTGGATAAGGTGAAGGAAAAGGATCCGGATAAGGAAAAACTAAACATCAAGAAACAGAGAGCTGTTGGTCGTGGACCCTGGCAAAAGTCTGCCTATCAATTGAATCGCTACAAGGATATGATTAGCAAACGTATGCTAGACATTTGGGATATTGATGATTATGAGCTAACTCGTGATGTACACATCGACATGATTGATGAGAAGTTGAAGAAGGAGAAGCAAGAAAAGGATGCAGTTGTTCGCACAGCTGACTGGTTGCAGCAAGTACAAGTGCCAACGGATGCGACACCTGAAGCGGATGATGATGATGATGTTTACAAAAAGCATTTAGTGCCCGGCACAAATCTACCAACGCATTTTGAGGCACAATATGCCGACTATAAGGAACTAACCGAAGACTTCTCGTTTAATGATAGCCTCAACTTTACTAGCCAGCCGCATTCTACATTACGACCCGGAGAATTCGTTGTCATTGAAACAGATCGTGAATTGAATCCAAAGCCTGCCAAACGACGCAAAACAAAATACACAATGGGCTTTTAAGGATCGCGCCCAATCGTTGACATAAACTTTGACTTATACACTCCATAAACAAACGATACACTTATTATAAAATCATGCAACTTTTTACTAATCATAAATCCTACAGATCTTTTATTAACCATGAGCGCAAGTCGTCCAAAAAATGTACGTTTCTATACCAGTGAAGAAGAAAATATTTTGCGAAAGCTTACGGACAAACATCTCGTGCAGTTTAACGAAAAGGCTGCAAACTCAAAGAACTGGGAGTTAAAAAAGAAAGTTTGGAATCACATAGCTATATCTTTCAATTTGTGAGCGGCAATCTTTATTTATTTATTTTTTTTTTACTGTATTTTTTCAAAATCGACGATTTCTTTCCTTTAGGCTGACCAATTCGCTTCGAACCGTTGAAAGTTTGAAAGCCAAACATCTTTTGATGCGAAAAAAGATCAAGACGCCAGATGCGAAGTCCATGAAGAAAGATAAGATTTTAATTATTAAAAACGAAAGATTACCAGATTTTGTTTTTAAGAAGAAACCCCAAGAATGCCCAGTTATTAAAACTGAAGAAATTATTAAAACTGAAGAAGTTATTACAACTGAAGAAATTCAAACACATGACGCCCAGCCCGATGAAGCTATGGCCATAGATACCATTGTAGAAACCCATGAAAATTCAATCTTAAACGAAAGTATACCCACTAATGCCGATGAAGCTATGGCCATAGATTCCATTGAAGAAACCCATGAAAGTTCAATCTCAAATGAAGGTACACCCACTAAAACTGAAAATGAAATTGATGAGCAAAGTGTGTCAACCAATGCCCAACCAGATCCCAATCTAACCGAAGTTAAACCAAAATTGGAGATTCCCGATTCGGATGAGGAGAATATTGAACCTCGGCCAAGCACATCGGAGCGCTGCTCAACTGTGGTTGAATTTGTTTTCAAAATCGATGTGGGAGCAATTCGCTGCAATAATTGTAATATATTATTGCCACAGATAAAGAAGACCTAAGAAATTAAACAAATGTGCGATAAATCGAGCTTCAACACTGCCATAAAAACAAATAACTGTATTTCAAAACATGTGAATAATTTTCGTTAATAAATAAAATCAGCGCCACGCCTATGCGTAAAACTAAAATATGTAAATATATTTTGTATATATATACTTGCCATGTTTTAGCCTCTGACTTGTCATCACCGTCCAAATCGGGAACATAGGCCGGATTTATAATGCCCTCAATGCATTCGACCACAAATTTGTGATCTCGTCGTTTTAGGGCATATGCCTGTGGACGATTTTGTAGCTCTTGCAACATGATTTTCTTGAATGCGTAAAACTGGGTATAGCCGAACGCTTCGTGATTTAGCTAAAAACTGATGCCTAATTTAAATTTAGAGCTTGCTTTTAATCTAATTGATTTGCATTAGCAATCGCAATTCATTGGGGCGTAAAATGATCCCAAGGGTAATATGTTTTTATATTTTTTGTTATTTTTTTTTCGTGGGTGCGCCAATTGGATTTGTTATTGTTTTTCTTTCTTTTTTTTTTGTGTGTCGTAGAAATAGTATTAGCGATTTTTTTGGATTATATTATTTAGCAATTGCCTAGTTTAATATGTGCATAATATATAGAAAAGATATAACTTTTATTTAAGCTCCACCCACAGTGTTTGAAGCGCATGCGCCTTGGAGGCGTGGCTCCATTCTTATGCTTAGCAACATGTATCTATGTTGCCAGCAACATGCAACATGCAGCATCCCTGTGCCTTAAGTCCTGTCCGGCGAACAGTTTACATTGTATCTAAGCGCGAGCTGGTTGTGTGTTCCTCAACTCTTTTCTCAGTTAAAAAATTATAATTTTTGTTTCCGAAAACAAACAGTTTTTATTCAGTTGTTAAAAAAAATAAATAATAAATGTGAGTTTAATATAATTTTTTGATTTAATTTTAATAATATTTAATATGTAAAGCAATAAACATCTTTAATATGTATTTTGTATAAAGATAGTGTAACAATTGATAAAATTTACCAGTTTTCATTCAAAACACACTTTATTTGCGGCCCCAAAATGCTCAGCGCCCAATTTCATCGCTTCACTTGAACCGCTCGCGAGCTGCGCAAGTTACTTTGATTACGTGGACAAGTGTTTGCTGTGTCACACTCTCGCGGTCTATTTTTCTCCCTCTCTCTCTCTCTCTCTCAGCACAAACGATCGTTCTGTGCAACTGTATTAGTGTTGATGCTCTACGCTCCAAAGCTTCACGCTGCCTTAGTAAACGCCGACGCAACCGACGAAATACCATCAGTTGCTTTGCGCACGTCGATCGTAGCAGTTGTTGTTTCGTTGTTTGCTTACGCTGTTTGCTCTGTTTGCTGCTCGCCGCGTTCATATCCGTATTTGAGTTGAAAATCAAATATTAATAAAAAATAAAAAAAAACAAACCAAACAAAAGGTATAAACACAAACTTGAATATATAATAAACAAAGTGTGCATATAATATGGAATTATTATACAAAATGAAAGCGTGTACTTTGACTAGCTGTCGTGTCTTTTTTTCATTCATATTCTCATCGTGTTTTACACATCAGCGAATGTCGCGCACACAGCGGAGAAAGAAAGAGAGCGCGCATTTTAAACAAGTGGATCTCGTTCCAGACAAAAGAAAACTTAACGAAACACTCAACTCTACTACTACTTATACTACTATAAACGTTGTCCACTTATCGCCCGGCCGGCCTACAAAATTGTTGTCGTGTTCAGCTAATCACAGTTTGTTTGTTGTTGTTTTCATTAGTCTTTATTGTTTTTTCTTTTAGCTTTTGTGTATGGAAAAACTAATGACGTCTGCCCCTACTATTTTGTAGCTGTAAAGTTTTCATCTTATTAGCGCTTACCTGTAAATTATGAAGTCGAGTCATTGCATTGGGCCAGTTGGAACCAAACCTAACGGTTCAGGTGACAGGTTCATTGAACCAGGCCTAAAGTTAGCAACTCAAATCAAACAAACCACCAACTTTATTCAATAAAAGATACAAGAGCAAGAGTAACACGCAACTGGTTTTAAGCTGCATACGCCCCAGAAAATAAAATAACCAAAAAGTCGCATCACCATCAAACAAGAAAGAAAAGTTTACTTTCCATAAGACGAAGTGCGAATGCGCTTCCCAGCTTACGAAAAACATAAGTTATAGTTTCGAAAACTTGAAAGTTCTACAAAATGCATTTAAAAGCAAATTCCAACTAGTTTAAAACATTTAAGATACGATTTTAAAGAAAGAATCTCATTATAATACGACTTCGGAAGTTTCTGACGTTTAAAAACCTTTATAATAAAGTTTTTCTTTTGTTCCGGAATATTTGAAACACTGATAAACCCCATAAGTTCACATTTCAACTGGTTTTACCATGTTTCAGATACGATTCTAAAGAAGTAATCTCATTAAAATCAGAAGTCAAATGTTTCTGATCTTTTTTCTATCGTTTCGGAATATTTGAAATATTGATCCACCCCATAACAAGCTGAGAGACACTAAAATCATGTTGCACAACAACTCTTCGTAACTCTTGTTTTAGAGTATATGTAAAGATCAGATCATACGATTAAATAGTTAAATGAAGAAGCGAATCAAAAAAGGTTAATGTTAATTTTCACGTAATTGTGCCGTTACCAATTGTAAGGTGCCATCTCCGCTCATTTGCTGTCTTTGATTAGTGAAAGTTTTTTGGTATTTATCTCATATATACATATACATATAGCTTTTGATTGTCATTCATAATAGTTGAGCTTTATTTATTGCAAATCATTTTCTTGAAACGCTTTCTTCCACACCGCATTAATCTTTTAAATGGGGGCCCCATTGAAAATGCCCGCAAAACTTTCATTTGCATTAACAAAAAAAAAAAAAAACAACTCCTACACTACAAAACAGACCGAACATGATGAGTTTTCGAAATACGAAATTCGAAATTGTGCTTCCTAACCCATAATGAACAACGTAACCTTTTGCGTTTTGCGGACATTACGCATACGCACTGTTAACGCACACACACAAATAGACAGGCACGTACACAGCTGCAATAATTTGCAATTTTTTTTTTGGCATTGCATAATCCTCTGCAGTTGGATAAAAACCTGAAGCGAGCCGAACAACTCGTTAATGTATTGTAGATTTGCATAATGTTTTTTTGCGTTTCTTTTTTTTTGCTGATTTTTTTTTTCAACTCTGCTCTGTGTGAAGCTCATCCTTTAATTAGCCTTAAGGTTTTTTGTTTCGATATTATGAAAAAAAATTGCATATACAACAAAAGATCAAAGTTGAGTGTAACAAATGTCAGATATAAATAGGAATAAATATTGTTAGCTTCAATGAGTTTTGAAAGTTAATGTAACAAAGCTTTATATAATTTGTGTATATATTTTCTATTGCAGCCATGTTGAAATCAATCATTTTCTCCAGCCTTCTGGTTGCCTTCTTCAGCAGCGTTCACTGCAACGATCTCAAAGTGGATGTTGTCAGTGTTCCCGAGGTTTGTGATCAGAAAACAAAGAATGGTGATTCCCTTACCATGCATTATACGGGCACACTGCAAGCCGATGGCAAGAAGTTCGATTCGAGGTGAGTT
This sequence comes from Scaptomyza tumidula, assembly GCA_035044465.1. NCBI lineage: Eukaryota > Metazoa > Arthropoda > Insecta > Diptera > Drosophilidae > Scaptomyza > Scaptomyza tumidula. The sequence goes on along the minus strand of JAWNNW010000444.1, from coordinate 13,601,698 downwards.
TCAAGCTTTAAAGTGACGTGAAAAACACACACACACATACACATACAGCGTATTCACACACACACACACACACACAGACACACGCACATTGGGGATTAAGCATGTGTCGCATAGGCTTCGATGGCGGCTCATTGTCGTAAATTAGACGCCAACTGATAAGCGATCTCAATTGTTTGTTTGCCCAGCAAATTTTCCAATGCGCTTCTTCTCTCTCTCTCTCTTTGCCTTTCTTTTTTCGCTGCTTTTGTTTGTTAATGCTGCAGTTTGGCGGCCACGTCAATCGATGTTGTGCAACAATTGTTGCAGCTCTTTCACTCTTGCCCCATAAAGACGTGAAATTGTTATAAGTTAAACAGACAAATGTGTTGAAAAGCTGCCTCGATTAATGGTTATGGAATGTATGCATCTTTTCCTCTATTTTACATATTATCTATTACAAACATATATAATCTCTTATCAGCCAATTTTCTTTAAGCCTTAGGCCAAGCCAATTAAAGCCCAACTCTTTCATAAAGTATTCAATTTCGTGCAGGTTGCTTTCACATGTTTCTCATGCCAAACTCTATTGAGAATGTTATCACATTTTCGTTTTTTTGTTGCTGCAATCTCAACATTATCAATTTGCTGCCTTATCACATATTTAATATGAATAAACTAGCAGAACCAACAAGAATTAAGTCTGTCATAAATATATTAATGTGTACAATGTGTTCAGAAAAGATAAGCTAAAACATTTCAATATAGGAGATTGCTTCTGGAAAACATTGGTACTTTATATTTATTATATATATATATATATATATATATATGGAGGGCAACCGGATGACATCATTACTGATTATATATTCAGCTAGCTTTTACTTTGTGTTTCACTATTTTTGGGAAAATTTATTAGCTTGAAAAGAAAGTCTGGCTATAAATTATAAAAACTATGTCAACTCGTTTGCCTTTTTTGACCCATAGTCTTATTTTTTTTTATGTCACAATATTTTTTTTTTTTATTTTGATTGCATAACAAGTTCAAAAAATTGTGTCTTTTATGCAGGAAATCGTTTTTCTAATACAATTTTGCACATATGCTAAACACACACAAAGCTCCGACCTTACCTGCCCCAAAAAAGAGGAGACACACAGCGACAGAGAGAGAGAGAGAGAGAGAGAGAGAGAGAGTGATTCACAAAATTATCTAAAAGTTTGTGTTGAAAGTTTCCAATTGCTGTTTAATTTAGCGTGCTGCTGCAACCCGAACTCTAACTCAATCAGTGCTTCCTTCAACCTTCTGCCCCCCAAAAAAGATGTCCTTACTTGCAAGCACTTCCTTACACCTTTCCTCTAACAACCAGGCACTTGTTGCTTCTCTCTCTCTCTCCCTCTTTCTGTCTGTCTCTTTATTTACTGTTTTTGGCTTAAATGCCTCACCGCACTTAGCCCAAGCGACAGGCACTTTGCCACAGCCCCTTCCAAATGCAGCCAAGGATGCCTTTTTTGCAGGACAGAACGCGTCAACTTGTGTGTATATATATATGCAAAAATTCTTTGAGAACACTTTGAAGCCTGAAGCGTTGAATACGCTCCTTGAACTTCCAAGAGATTTTTCTTTCTTTCATTTTGTGTTTTTCGTTAAGCCAACAACACCGGAAATTAGCTACCTTTGCTACAGTTTATCTTCGTTTTATATTTTAACTCCTTCTCTTCATCTTCTCTCTTCGGCTAATTAACAAGCTGCAAAAGGCTTAAATGCACGTCGATGGGAGGAGAAAAGCGTTCTCTTTGTGCATGTGACAAGACCTCTAAATGGCAAGCTCAATTGCCAATTGAAGTGTCATTTACAGTCAACCTTGCTGAATGCCTCTTTATGCCTTTTCAATATCATAACATTTTGTGTAGGCTAAGCCACATGGAAGGGAGCTTCAGTTGACAGACAGAAGGATTTCAAGCTTATGATTGATTTTAAAATACCCTTTAGATATTTTAGAGTAGACCCTATCTATAAGTTTCTCTCGAGGTATTCCTAATAATGCTTAAAAACCAGAGATTATCCTAATATTCCAAATACTATCTGAGTTATAGCTCTGCACCACTTAAAAAACGTCTTTAAGACCCAAAACTCAGTCCTTATTTGTCAAAAAATAGCCTTAAATAGAAAAAATTATTGTGTCAACTGATTACAGCTTAAAATTTTGTTTTCATTTTATCAACTTAAATATTTTCTGAGCTACAGCTTCGAACCACTTTAAAACCGGTTTATAAATCTAAAGTTACATTCTTGATGGATGTTTCGTCCAAGATACAAGGAAAAACTTCCTTAAATAGATAAAAATGTAAGCTTCAAGCCGTTTCCTATCCAAACGTTCCAAATAGCGTTAAGGGTTTAGCTCTGAACCACTTTTAAAGTGTAAAAATTTGCACCTCAAGTTAATGTTAGTCTCAAATAAGAAAATCTTGCAGACTAAAGGCACTGAACCATTTCTAAACCGGTACATAGAACAGATTTTATTTAATTTGCTATGATTGCTAACTAACCTAAACACACACGAAGCTGGACTTGATTAAAAATACATTTAATTATAATAAATTTCAAATTAAATGAAGAAACAAGTTTACTTGTCCTTATTGCATACGTGCCACACTGGACACAAAAAGGATTACACAAACCGGTTACTGCTGCTACTCCTTTTGAACCATTTCGCGTGCTCCTCCAAGGTTCTTCTTCTTCTTCTGGCTACAATTAAATTGACATGCAAGAAGAAGAAGAGCTGCTGCTCGATTACTTATGCAATAATGAGCGCGAAGCAAGTCCTGTCACGTGCCTGGCTCCTTTTATTTTCATTGTTGTGGGCTTGACATTCATTCATTCACTCATTCATTCAGGTTGGAACTATGCTCGTCCACCTGTCATTTGCCATACACTGCCACTGCTACTGCCACTGCCACTGCCACTGCTACTGCAACACGTGCGCCCACACTTTGTCAGCTTGAAGTTGTTCCCGTTGCTTTTGCTCCTCTTTCAGTGGACCAACCTTTTGACCCGCAGACCTTAATTTGACTAGCATAAATAATGCAAAATTTACCTCGCTATATTCTAATCAGGCTGACGCGTAACATGAGGCAGCTACTCCAACTTACCCACCCCTTCCACTCTGCCTCTTTTTGTGCCCTATGATATATGTGCTTGCCATACACCTTCAACACTGTCGCAACACACTCGAGACTCTGTTGTCATTGTAGACGAAAAATTAATTTGTTATGTTGCCTTTGCTTGTTGAATTTGATACTTTCTTTACTTAAAGTTTTTTCTTAACGAAAAGTGTGTGGAAGATCTACTTGAAAATTGAGTTGCAAAACGCTGCAATTATAAATTTTAAACATTTTTAAGACAAAGATGGTACAAGAATATAAATATATACTCCAAGATTTTTTTTAATTTAAAAACTCCGCTTTGAACAGAATACAAAAATATTTTATTAGACATAATTCTTAAGGTAGATAATTCAAATGTCAGACAGAAGTGCAATAACTGCCCAGCACCAAACAAAAAAAAAAGTCTAAATTCAAAAATTCTCTATAAATTTATTACGCATACGCCACGTTGCAATGCCAGATAGCAAAAGAAAAAGGCAACTTGAACTTCTGCAAAAGCGTTTCGCAGCTTGTAGCCCATTAAAATTGCAATTTGCAACTAGCCGAAAAAGGGTAGCCGAGTACCGAGTGTACAACTTGGCAAACTTGCAGCATGTTGCACGACGTACATATTTTTTGACAACAGCCAGACAGACAGATAGACAGTACGCCGGGCATTCCAAGCCAGTTCACCTCACAGCATTTTTTTGCTTTTCGTCCAATCTGTTATAGCCATATCTTAAGCGCTGTCGTCGTTGACTTCGCATGATTTGTGTGTGGCACCAACGAACAACGCTGACTGCGTCAAGTGCAATTTAATGCCCAAAAGCGGAGCAACAACAACAACAACAACACGAATACAACGCTACCCAAAGTGAAAGTTTTTCTTAGGCGTATAGCTATTAGCCAAGGCAGACAACCTTGACTGTCACCAGTTTTTAAGTTTACTTTACTTTAGCTTTTTTGTTTTTTTCGGTTTTTTGCACTCAACACAATTAGTGCGAGCGAATTGTAGGAAGGAAGATGTTTTAATGAAAGATGCGTTTGGCCATGACAGGTTGTTTTTGTTGTTGTTGTTGTTTCAACACAATGTGGCAGGGGCATTCAGGGCGTCAGGCTTGAGTGGATCTCTCTGTTGATCTCTAGCGCCTTGGCACAATTATAGCCTTTAAGAGGAAACACTTATGATTGTGTTTAATGATTAGATCTGTTTTCTTGTCGGGCTAAACCAAAAGATATATATCTGATTGGAAATGTTAAGCTCATTTCCATATGAAGCAATCAGTTAAAGTTCGCTGTTACACCATACAGTGGGTATAAATTCATTTTTTGTAGTTCAAAATATAAGTAAACTTTGAACAAAGCTTAGCTTTGCGTTTCTAGTATGTATCTTTAAGGTAATTGATCTAGTTTAAAGTTTCATTAAAGCTTTATTCGCGTTATAAGATAAATAAGCTTATTGTTTTGGTAATTCTGTCATTAAAGGTGAATCCTCAACAGATATGAGCTTTGATAATAATTAAGTAAAATTAAAGTACACATTGAAAAATTAAATCTTAAACAGTCAAAAACACAACTGATTTGTTTTGGATAACTTATATTGAATAAATAATGAACAATTAAAGTATTAGTCTATATATTTTCTATTAGTTAGATTTTATTAATCTAGAAAATATAACTAAGCTTTAAGCTTAACCTTTTTACTTGTTAACACACACTTAAAGCTCCCAAAGCTTTATTAAGAATGGTTCTACTGCATAAAGACAATACAAAGAAAGCTTACTTAAAGCCCACTTAAAGCTCACTTAAAGCTTACTTAAAGCTTACTTAAAGCTCACTTAATGCTTTCAGATATTTTCAAAAGCTCTTTGATTAAAACATAATTTTAGAAGAGTTTTTTTTTTTTTTATCAAAACTTAACCACAGTGCCACAATTTACCCCTAAAGTAACTACTGCAGAAGCGTCTGGCATCTTGATTTCTTTTTTAAAAAAAAATGGCAAAAAAAAAAAAAAAAATTGCAACGTCTTGAGTTCGTTGCGCACATTTGTAGATAACTTAAATAATTAATGTACCTGCTGCAAAATATATATACTCTTTGGATCATTTTTTTTGTCTGTATGTGTTGTTGTTGCAATACAATTCTTATAGGTGGCACGTGTTACAGTCTGCCTGCCGCACAGCGGGTTGCATATAAAAATTGTTCGCCAACTGCGAATTGTTCGCACATTGACCAAAAAAAGTTAGAGCCCCAAACCGACTGTGTTGCCGGCCTTAAACGTTTTGGGTGTGTTGTTGTTGTTTTTTCTCTTTTCTGTGGCAACTTGTCGCTTTTTGAGGTCTCGTTGAGGTTTTTTTTATATTTCTGTTGTGCTGCTTGTTGAACGCATATTTGATTTTTTATAACTTCGGACAACGACGACGACGACGACGCACACATAAAATCGAGGTCATCAATGGTCGTCCCAAACCAAAAAGGATTCAATTTGATTGGATTGAAAGGCAAGGCGAGAGAATGTATGTTAGCTAGTGGCCATGGTATGATTTAGCAGCCTACCTCTAACACACATCTTCTTCCCCCCCCCCCTCCCCCCGGTTTGCGAATCACGTAATGGTTCAAACGGATGTTACCCATCTTTTTCTGTATCTCTTCATTTTGTTTTTTTTTTGCGCCCATTGAGCTGCATTTTAAATGCGTTCGAATGCATAAAAATTCCAATGGCATTCCACACAGCCGCATGAAATCGAAACTTATTAAATATTTAGGTGGCAACAACAACAACAACAATAAATGAGTTTACATTTGTTGTTTGACTTTATGATAATGCGCAGCTTGAACTCTTTGCAACAAAACGCACACAAAACGCACACAAAACGCGCACAAAACGCGCCAAAATCATTTTGTTGCTCAAGCTGCTTCAGCTGCTGGTGTGTTCAGTTTGTAACAGTTAAACTAAAGCTGGACACCTGTGCAATCTGCCAGCTTAATAAACCTCCCCCCCTCGCGCCCATCAATCTGCAACATGACCAGTGGCCAAGCAGATATTTTGTTTGCGATTGCGTCAGCCGCTGTGCAGCTTCATCAATTTTGCATGCTTTTGGGGACAGTGTGCTGGACGCCAATGGAGTTGACGACGGACGACGGATACGTTAACGGATACGTACACGAATCTGAACATGACGCAAACAAAAACAATCAACACACACATTTTAAACGATTTTTATTAATTTATTAAGCGAGCGCATTGTGCGACTCTTAAACGCTCTTTAATTGAAGCTTAATCATTTTGTTAAACGAACCAATTTTAAAGTTGTTTTTACAATTTTAGCTGAAATCAAATTATAGCATTGAGATAAATATTGCAAAGTTAATAAGCCAATCAGCTGAATATGTTTATTTCAATTAGTAAACTCTCGAAAATGTTTTGATTAGGTTTGAAATTGTAACTTTTAATTCCACTTCTTCAGTTATTATTGGCTTTAGTTAACCATAAAGCTTAAACGTATTTATTTTGGCACTGTCCACTTTCTGAAAAATCCTCTTCTTCCCCCATTTTCCATCGCACATAACAATTAACATTGATCAAGGCTATAAACACTAAGAAGCGGCTTTATTTTTTTTGTGTATTACATTTATTGCTTTGAATCGAATAAATTAGCAAGGATATGCACCCATCCGCCAACTCCTTCCCCCTTTTTTTAAAATCCCACAATCCCCCAATCACCTGTGCGTGCTGAGTCAGAGACATTCAAAGAGAGAAACACACACACACACACATATGCAGGGCGCTATAAAAATTTCACATATTACTAGAAATTCATGGAAAATAATGCAATAAAAATTCACAGCCAAGCGTCGAGTAGCGTCTGGGCATTGGGTTGGGTTTGTAGATGTAGTGGTGTGTGGTGAGGTGAGGTGTGGTGTGGTGTGGTGTGGTGAGGTGTGGTGAGGTGAGGGGTTGTGTCTTAAAGGCCATAATCCTCGACAAACATATGAACACAACTGAAGAGAACGGCGTGTTGTGTATTGCTTCCGCTTGACATTTGTTTGGGTTTTTTTTTTATTTTTTTTTTGAGATACTCTTGTTGAGGAGGAAGGAGTATTGAAATTTTGATGAAAGATGAGTAAATGAAAAATTTTTTTGTTAGGGCTTAAGAGAAGCTTAATATCAGGAACGTTTAGTTAATCTAGTCGTGATTTTTTGTTCAATAAATAGTCAGTCTGAATGGAAGTTCTTCAAATTGACATAACAATATCATAAATTGACAGCAAGATGAGATCATGATTATATTAACTGATAAACACAGTCAAACAACAATAACTCAAATGAAAACTTCCACTAATGGTTTCCTTTAAACAAACAAAGTTTTCCTAGTTTTACTTTCAATCGAATTCATATTGCAATATCTTAAATAATATAACAAATTTTGTATAAGTACATTTTAACTATCCTTTGCAAGAGTATTCAAAAATCAAGCATATATCACTGCTGTTTTTTTTTTCTTGCCAGACAAATGTTGTAGGTGTTCTGTTTTTTGTATTTTTTATTTCATCAAGAGATTTGCAGCACTTGAGTAGCGAAAGCCACAACGAAATCAACAAGGAGAAGGAGCTGGAGAGGGTTGGGCGACACTTTGGTTACGCTCCAACTCCTTCTTGGCGCACTTGAGGTAGCACTTTTTCGGTTGGTTGGTTGGTTGGTTGGATTATGCCAAGGGGCAATGCCAATTCGCATACCATCATCATGAGCCGACACAACTTGTGATTCCACAAAAAAAAAAAACAGAAAAAAAAGAAACAACATGTAAAAATGTTTTTCGCTGCAAAATGCCCAAGAGATGAACATAAAATATTTAACAGACGCCGCGGCAAAAACTCCAAAAAGACTCCTAAGAAGGCAGTTGGTGAGGGTGCGTGGAGGAGGGGTTTAGGTGGCGGCCAAAAGTGTCGTCGACAACGCTTCATGTTTTTCTGGTTGTTCTGTGTCCTTGTTAATCATTTGTTGTGCTTGTTGCAATAATCTGTAAGGCGCTTGCAGCTCATTAAAAAATGATCGTCAACTGGGGATATGTGTGAGGGGCTGGTGGGGGGCGGGGTGCAAACAAATTTCAACAACAGTCAAAAGACGAAAAGTTTTCCTTCTTTTCCAAATACAACAACAGACAAAAGACTGAAAACTTTTTACCCAAGTGACGCATTTCCAATTGCAAGTTTTAGTAACAGGGGAATCCCCAATTCTTAGATCCGAACAGGGACAACACATTTATTTATTCAATATATTGAAATACAAGCTGCAATAATCAAAGTTGTCTTTTGAATATGCTTAAATACAAGTTAAAGATTTGTTGCATTCAAACTTTATTTAAAATAAGATTAAAAGAGATTGTAAGCATTTTGAATACCTAAACAAGGTTAATATATATAGAGATACCTGAAAAGTTATTTAAATAAACAAAATATTGTGTGGATTAAGATTATAAGAGATTAGGTTATCTTATCTTAGTTTCCAAATCTTTTCGATTCTATAAAAATATATAAGAACCCTTTGAGGTTTGATAAGATTATAAGAAATTAAGTTATTCAATCTTAGTTTCCAGATTTTTTCGATTCTATATATATACGTATAAGTACTCGTTAGGTTCTAACCTTCTCTTGCCTTACTTTCCTTTTTAACCCAAATCACAATCTATATATAAATACCCTCTTTATATTCATCTTGTGCTTTAGCTTTAATGTTCCATTTTAAAGTTCATAAAAATCTATATAAAATAATCATCAAATTATTATGACTGCCTTTGCATTGCAACTGTGCCACATCATACATCATGCTCAAGAGTCGTGTGGCATGGTCTTTTCATGCATACCTGAACAGCTGATTGGGGGTGATAGAAGGTATTATTCAGGGTATGTCGTCTTTTTTTTTTGGATGTTGTTGTTATTGCTACAAATTAAAGTAATTCGCTTAAACAAGGCCATCAAACAAATAATTTCGCGTGTTTCAACCCCTCTGAGCACCCAACAAAACAAGCCACAAACAACAATAAACTCGAAACTCCCCTTAAAAAACTCAACCCTAAGCAGACATAAAAAATGATGTATTGTTTTAAAATGTGTGTGTTTTTTTTTTTTGTGGCTTGTCTCTTGATTATGTGCGAACTGCAGTCAGTTGACAATGTGTGTATGATAAATATATTGAGTGTGTGTGTGTGTGTATGTGTCTGGTCACAACACCTATCCAGGCAAAAAAAAATATATATATACAAGCTGCACTTCAAAACTTTAGAACTAACAAGCGTCTAACAATTTGAATGCGACTCTCAACTCATCTTGAACTTTTTTTTTTCTCTCTCTTTCTTTCTCGCTTTTTTGCAGCTTTGACCGCGACCAGCCCTTCACATTCGTATTGGGTGCCGCCCAGGTGAGTTAAACTGTCCAAATGGACGACACATTTGAGGCATAAGCTTGAACGTTCAAATATTTACTGCATTTGTACAGAGCGAAAAAGTCAAATTTTCTTACTTAAACTTTCAATCTAAATTTAAGTAAAATTAAAGCTTATTTTCAGCTTAGAATAACTCAGTTAACTATTATTATTATTTTTTTTTTGAAGACTGCTTGTACTTTATTGATGTATTTCTCACTCATTTCAATATATTTATACCTAAGCAAAAGTGAAATTATTTTGTTGAACTTCATTGAAGAACGACTTTAAAGTTTTTGTTTCGGTTTTTCTTAATCATTTCTATTCTTAATCAATTCTGTTAAGAGTATTAAAACAATTATTAAAATAATAATTAGTGCGACTTTAGAATATCACTAAATTCAAGAATATTTTCCAATATTAACACCATGTGCACTAGAATTAATCATATTTATGCTCAGTTGAAGACAATCGTATATAAATCAAGAATCAATATACCTTAATACCCAGTTTTTTATTTGTCTTCTTATACCCTGAACCCATTAAAAATGGGTTAAAAGGGTATAATGGTTTTGTGAAAAAGTATGTAACAGGCAGAAGGAAGCATCTCCGACCCTTTAAAGTATATATATATATATATTCTTGATCAGCATCAACAGTCGAGTTGATATAGCCATGTCCGTCGGTCTTTCCATCCGTCTGTGCGTCTTTCAGTCCGTCTGTATGTATGAACGCGTCGATCTCAGAGACTATAAGAGCTAGAGATTCCAGACAAAAAAATTAAGCTCGCCTAATCCCAAGTAGGTACAATTTTGTGTTCGATTTTCGTTAACTCTGACCGTTTCCGATATACTATGTGATCGATAACAACAAACCTGGACGGCGTTTTATAAACTAGACAAAATAATGACAATCTGTAAAATTTGTATTGAAATCGGTCGAGAAACCGGAGATATGGAACATTGAAGTTGAGTAAGCAGTATGCAGTACGCGCGTACACACACACACACAGAGTATCGTCTTGTCTAGTTTTATTGTTATTTTGTTATTTTGTTAATGTTAATGTTTGACAAGTTTTATTGAAGAGGTTTAAACGAAATTTAACTTAATTACTACTAATTAATTTTAACCCCATTTATATTTTATCATCTAGGAAATCCTTAGTTGACAAACTGTCCACATTATTGTTACTTTTAAAGACGTAAAGCATAAGACAAATAAAAACAGCTAAGAGCAAAAATAATAAATTCACGTATGTTGCGTTGTGAGTGGGCTCCGGCAGGGAAGTAATGGATTTTGGGTCTAGTGGATGTCTGGAGAGACGCGAATAAACCTCTTCCATTGTCGGCCTACGGTCCATGTCTCTATCCCAACAACTTACAATCAACAATATAATATCTTCTCGATTCGTCTCTAATTTAACATCTTCCAGATTTGGACGTATATCTGCAGCGATAAATGATTAGTTATAAAACCATTATATTTTTGTGCTTGATTACTTACCTTGAATCATTACATGATATAGAATAGCGTTATATTCACGGTTTTCCAAGTGAGAATAGGGTTTCTTTTCCGAATAAACCTCCCACAGTATAATGCCAAAGCTATAGACATCACACTTTTCCGTATAGCTTTCAACGCCCTTCAACTATGCTTGAAATACTATCAAACTACAATTCGTATTATAAAATTTTATCTATACGTACAATTTCAGGCGCCATATAGGGTGTGGTTCCCTGGTTAGGTGTCATTTCTGAATCTATTTCTCTTGCACGTCCAATACCACATATCTTCAAAGTTTGATAATTGTTGGTAAGCAAAAGATTTCTCGGCTTCAGATCACGATGGATTACTTTTGGATTCAGATTATGAAGATAAGCAACACCCTACAGTTGTAAAAAAGCAAAATCAATTAACAATTGAAAACTTAAACTTATTCTTTTTACCTTGGCAAGTTGTAACATCAGATTGTGCGTTTCCAAATAACTTAACAACTTATCCCTTTCAACATGAAGGTAGTGATGTAGGGATTTACCATCTGCATACTCCATGATAAGATATGGCTTCGAATATTTATCCTTGGTGATGCCATATAATGTAATAATATTCGGATGATTGACACGCATTAGATTCTTGACTTCTTTTTTAATTTCTTGTGATACAGTCGCATCAGACCCATAAAAGAACTTAGCAGCAATATTCATATTCTTGTCATTTTTTATCCAGCGCATTTTATAAACCTTGCCAAAGCCACCACTGCTAAGAAACTGAAATTATTTCATTTTAAACTGTTTATATTATTATATGTGCCACTCTTACTTCTATATTTTTCCAATCAAATTCTTCCGTAGGAATTTGTAGTGCCTCTAAAATATATTTTGGGTTAAGTGGATCTTCGAGTAGTAAATACACATCTTCCATTGTCGGCCTACGGTCCTTGTTCTTATCCCAACAACTTTCAATCAACAATATAATATCTTCTCGATTGATCAAGTCTTTAACATCTTTCAGATTTGGACGTACATCTGCAGCAATAAATGATTAGTAATAAAATAATTATTTTTGTGTTTTATTTCTTACCTTGGGTTGATACCAAATTTCTAATAGCATATTCTGAAGAGTTTTTCAAGTGATAATAGGGTTTCTTTTCCGAATAAACCTCGCACAGTATAATGCCAAAGCTATAGACATCACACTTTTCCGTATAGCTTTGAACGCCCTTCAACTATGCTTGAAATACTATCAAACTACAAATCGTATTATAAAATCTTATCTATACGTACCACTTCAGGCGCCATATAGGGTGTGGTTCCTTTGTTAGGTGTCATTTTTGAAGCTATTTCTCTTACAAGTCCAAAATCACATATCTTCAAAGTTTCATAATTGTTGGTAAGCAAAAGATTCTTTGGATTCAGATCACGATGGATTACTTTTGGATTCAGATTATGAAGATAAGCAACACCCTACAGTTGTAAAAAAGCAAAATCAATTAACAATTGAAAACTTAAACTTATTCTTTTTACCTTGGCAAGTTGTAACATCAGATTGTGCGTTTCCAAATAACTTAACAACTTATCTCTTACAACATGAAGGTAGTGATGTAGGGATTTACCATCTGCATACTCCATGATAAGATATGGCTTCGAATATTTATTCTTGGTGATGCCATATAATGTAATAATATTCGGATGATTGACACGCATTAGATTCTTGACTTCTTTTTCAAGTTCTTCTGATACAGTCGCTTCAGTCCCATAAAAGAACTTAGCAGCAATATTCTTGTCATTTTGTTTCCAGCGCATTTTATAAACTTCGCCAAAGCCACCACCGCTAAGAAACTGAAATTATATCATGAAACCCAAATTTGTAAGCTACAAACATAGTATATATAATAAAAGTCATATAAGTCTTATATATATGCATATTTGTTTAACATATTTATAATATTATATTATTAAATATGCCACTCTTACTAGTCTTTCTTCCCAAAGAAATTCTTCCGTAGGAATTTGTCGTGCCCTTGATGTATAGTCACTCATTTTTCTTATCACAGAAATAAAAATGACTAACAATACAAAAATATATTTTTTTTAATGAGCACGAAACAAAAGCTTCCATTCGATTGGCAGTACAAATTATAACTGAGGATTTGAACGAACGAACAATCTGCTAATAACAGAATAAAAACTGCTAGTGATAAGATACGGTCAATTTACTTTATCGCGTATACATAATAAGAAATAAATACATTAATACAGTACTAAGCTCGATTGGAGTGTTTAAGAGTGGACTATTAAATTAATTTTAAGGAAGTTTTTATACCCTGAACCCATTAAAAATGGGTTAAAAGGGTATAATGGTTTTGTGAAAAAGTATGTAACAGCCAGAAGGAAGCATCTCCGACCCTTTAAAGTATATATATATATATTCTTGATCAGCATCAACAGTCGAGTTGATATAGCCATGTCCGTCGGTCTTTCCATCCGTCTGTGCGTCTTTCAGTCCGTCTGTATGTATGAACGCGTCGATCTCAGAGACTATAAGAGCTAGAGATTCCAGACTAAGAAATTAAGCTCGCCTAATCCCAAGTAGGTACAATTTTGTTTTCGATTTTCGTTAACTCTGACCGTTTCCGATATACTATGTGATCGATAACAACAAACCTGGACGGCGTTTTATAAACTAGACAAAATAATGACAATCTGTAAAATTTGTATTGAAATCGGTCGAGAAACCGGAGATATGGAACATTGAAGTTGAGTAAGCAGTATGCAGTACGCGCGTACACACACACACACACACACAGGGTATCGTCTTGTCTAGTTTTATTGTTATTTGTTAATGTAAATATTCGACAAGTTTTATTGAAGAGGTTTAAACGAAATTTAACTTAATTACTACTAATTAATTTTAACCCCATTTATATTTTATCATCTAGGAAATCCTTAGTTGACAAACTGTCCACATTATTGTTAGTTTTAAAGACATAAAGCATAAGACAAATAAAAACAGCTAAGAGCAAAAATAATAAATTCACGTATGTTGCGTTGTGAGTGGGCTTCGGCAGGGAAGTAATGGATTATGGGTCTAGTGGATCTCTGGAGAGAAGCGAATAAACCTCTTCCATTGTCGGCCTACGGTCCATGTATCTATCCCAACATCTTTCAATCAACAATATAATATTTTTTCGATTCGTCTCTAATTTAACATCTTCCAGATTTGGACGTATATCTGCAGCGATAAATGATTAGTTATAAAACCATTATATTTTTGTGCTTGATTACTTACCTTTAGTTGCTAAAAGATATTGAATAATATCATCTGAAGAGTTTTTCAAGTGAGAATAGGTTTTTTTTTCCGAAAAAACCTCCCACAGTATAATGCCAAAGCTATAGACATCACACTTTTCCGTATAGCTTTCAACGCCCTTCAACTATGCTTGAAATACTATCAAACTACAATTCGTATTATAAAATTTTATCTATACGTACGTATTCAGGCGCCATATAGAAACGGCTATCCACGTAAGATGACATTTCTTTCATTTTTATGATTTTTGAAGCTATTTCTCTTACAAGTCCAAAATCACATATCTTCAAAGTTTGATAATTGTTGGTAAGCAAAAGATTTCTCGGCTTCAGATTAAGAAGGATTACTTTTGGATCCAGATTATGAAGATAAGCAACACCCTACAGTTGTAAAAAATCTAAATCAATTAACAATTGAAAACTTTAACTTATTCTTTTTTGACCTTGGCAAGTTGTAACATCAGATTGTGCTTTTCCGAATAATTTAACTTATGTCCTGCACCATGAAGGTAGTGATGTAGGGGTTTACCATCTACATACTCCATGATAAGATATGGCTTCGAATATTTATTCTTGGTGATGCCATATGATGTAATAATATTCGGATGATTGATACGCATTCGATACCTAACTTCTCTTTTAATTTCTTCTGATACAGTCGCATCAGACCCATAAAAGAACTTAGCAGCAATATTCTTGTCATTTTTTATCCAACGCATTTTATTAACTTGGCCAAAGAAACCTCTGCTAAGAAACTGAAATTATAACATGTTAAACTGTTTATATTATTATATGTACCACTCTTACTTCTATATTTTTCCAATCAAATTCTTCCGTAGGAATTTGTAGTGCCTTCAATATATATTTTGGGTTAAGTGGATCTTTGTCGAGTCGTAAATACACATCTTCCATTGTCGGCCTACGGTCCTTGTTCTTATCCCAACAACTTTTAATCAACAATATAATATCTTCTTGATTGATCAAGTTTTTAACATCTTTCAGATTTGGACGTACATCTGCAGCAATAAATGATTAGTAATAAAATCATTATTTTTGTGTTTTATTTCTTACCTTTGGTTGATACCAAATTTCTAATAGCATCATCTGAAGAGTTTTTCAAGTGATAATAGGGTTTCTTTTCCGAATAAACCTCCCACAGTATAATGCCAAAGCTATAGACATCACACTTTTCCGTATAGCTTTCATCGACCTTCAACTATGCTTGAAATACTATCAAACTACAAATCGTATTATAAAATCTTATCTATACGTACCACTTCAGGCGCCATATAGGGTGTGGTTCCTTTGTTAGGTGTCATTTTTGAAGCTATTTCTCTTACAAGTCCAAAATCACATATCTTCAAAGTTTCATAATTGTTGGTAAGCAAAAGATTCTTTGGATTCAGATCACGATGGATTACTTTTGGATTCAGATTATGAAGATAAGCAACACCCTACAGTTGTAAAAAAGCAAAATCAATTAACAATTGAAAACTTAAACTTATTCTTTTTACCTTGGCAAGTTGTAACATCAGATTGTGCGTTTCCAAACAACTTAACAACTTATCCCTTTCAACATGAAGGTAGTGATGTAGGGATTTACCATCTGCATACTCCATGATAAGATATGGCTTCGAATATTTATCCTTGGTGATGCCATATAATGTAATAATATTCGGATGATTGACACGCATTAGATTCTTGACTTCTTTTTCAAGTTCTTCTGATACAGTCGCTTCAGTCCCATAAAAGAACTTAGCAGCAATATTCTTGTCATTTTGTTTCCAGCGCATTTTATAAACTTCGCCAAAGCCACCACCGCTAAGAAACTGAAATTATATCATGAAACCCAAATTTGTAAGCTACAAACATAGTATATATAATAAAAGTCATATAAGTCTTATATATATGCATATTTGTTTTAAATTTTTATAATATTATATTATTGAATATGCCACTCTTACTAGTCTTTCTTCCCAAAGAAATTCTTCCGTAGGAATTTGTCGTGCTCTTGATGTATAGTCACTCATTTTTCTTATCACAGAAATAAAAATGACTAACAATACAAAAATATATTTTTTTTAATGAGCACGAAACAAAAGCTGCCGTTCGATTGGCAGTACAAATTATAACTGAGGATTTGAACGAACGAACAATCTGCTAATAACAGAATAAAAACTGCTAGTGATAAGATACGGTCAATTTACTTTATCGCGTATACATAATAAGAAATAAATACATTAATACAGTACTAAGCTCGATTGGAGTGTTTAAGAGTGGACTATTAAATTAATTTTAAGGAAGTTTTTATACCCTGAACCCATTAAAAATGGGTTAAAAGGGTATAATGGTTTTGTGAAAAAGTATGTAACAGCCAGAAGGAAGCATCTCCGACCCTTTAAAGTATATATATATATATTCTTGATCAGCATCAACAGTCGAGTTGATATAGCCATGTCCGTCGGTCTTTCCATCCGTCTGTGCGTCTTTCAGTCCGTCTGTATGTATGAACGCGTCGATCTCAGAGACTATAAGAGCTAGAGATTCCAGACTAAGAAATTAAGCTCGCCTAATCCCAAGTAGGTACAATTTTGTTTTCGATTTTCGTTAACTCTGACCGTTTCCGATATACTATGTGATCGATAACAACAAACCTGGACGGCGTTTTATAAACTAGACAAAATAATGACAATCTGTAAAATTTTTATTGAAATCGGTTGAGAAACCGGAGATATGGAACATTGAAGTTGAGTAAGCAGTATGCAGTACGCGCGTACACACACACACAGGGTATCGTCTTGTCTAGTTTTAGTGTTATTTGTTAATGTAAATATTCGACAAGTTTTATTGAAGAGGCTTAAACGAAATTTAACTTAATTACTACTAATTAATTTTAACCCCATTTATATTTTATCATCTAGGAAATCCTTAGTTGACAAACTGTCCACATTATTGTTACTTTTAAAGACATAAAGCATAAGACAAATAAAAACAGCTAAGAGCAAAAATAATAAATTCACGTATGTTGCGTTGTGAGTGGGCTCCGGCAGGGAAGTAATGGATTTTGGGTCTAGTGGATGTCTGGAGAGACGCGAATAAACCTCTTCCATTGTCGGCCTACGGTCCATGTCTCCATCCCAACAACTTTCAATCAACAATATAATATTTTTTCGATTCGTCTCTAATTTAACATCTTCCAGATTTGGACGTATATCTGCAGCAATAAATGATTAGTTATAAAACCATTATATTTTTGTGCTTGATTACTTACCTTTAGTTGCTAAAAGATATTGAATAATATCATCTGAAGATTTTTGCAAGAGAGAATAGGTTTTTTTTTCCGAAAAAACCTCCCACAGTATAATGCCAAAGCTATAGACATCACACTTTTCCGTATATCTTTCACCGTTAAACTATGCTTGAAATACTATCAAACTACAATTCGTATTATAAAATTTTATCTATACGTACCACTTCAGGCGCCATATAGGGTGTGGTTCCCTGGTTAGGTGTCATTTTTGAAGCTATTTCTCTTACAAGTCCAAAATCACATATCTTCAAAGTTTCATAATTGTTAGTAAGCAAAAGATTTCTCGGCTTCAGATTACGATGAATTACTTTTGGATCCAGATTATGAAGATAAGAAACACCCTACAGTTGTGAAAAGCAAAATTTAACAATCCAGAACTTTAACTTAATATCTTTACCTTGGCAAGTTGTAACATCAGGTTGTGCTTTTCCGAATAATTTAACTTATGTCCTGCACCATGAAGGTAGTGATGTAGGGGTTTACCATCTACATACTCCATGATAAGATATGGCTTCGAATATTTATCCTTGGTGATGCCATATAATGTAATAATATTCGGATGATTGACACGCCATAGATTTTTGATTTCTTTTTCAAGTTGTTCTGATACAGTCGCATCAGACCCTTTCAAGAACTTAGCTACAATATTCTTGTCATTTTTTATCCAGCGCATTTTATAAACTTCGGCAAAGGCGCCATCGTTAAGAAACTAAAATTATAACAGTTAGGCTGTTTATATTATTATATGTGGCACTCTTACTAGTCTTTGATCCCAAAGAAATTCTTCCGTAGGAATTTGTCGTGGCTTCAATATATATTTTGGGTCTAGTAGATCTCTGGAAAAAAGCAAAGAAACCTCTTCCATTGTCGGCCTACGGTCCTTGTCACTATGCCAACAATTATCAATCAAGAATATAATATTTTTTCGATTCGTCTCTAATTTAACATCTTCCAGTTTTGGGCGTGTACCTGCAGCAATAAATGATTAGTTATAAAACCATTATATTTTTGTTCTTGATTACTTACCTTTAGTTGCTACATGATGTTTAATAAGATCATTATCAGTGAATTCCATGTAATAATAGGGTTTCTTTTCCGAAAAAACCTCCCACAGTGTAATGCCAAAGCTATAGACATCACACTTTTCCGTATATCTTTCACCGTTAAACTATGCTTGAAATACTATTAAACTACAATTCGTATTATAAAATCTTATATATACGTACCACTTCAGGCGCCATATAAGTTGCAGTGCCATAGTTAGGTGTCATTTTTGAAGCTATTTCTCTTACAAGTCCAAAATCACATATCTTCAAAGTTTCATTATTGTTAGTAAGCAAAAGATTCTTTGGATTCAGATCACGATGGATTACTTTTGGATCCAGATTATGAAGATAAGCAACACCCTACAGTTGTGAAAAGCAAAATTTAAGAATCCATAACTTTAACTTATTCTCTTTACCTTGGCGAGTTGTAACATAAGATTGTGCTTTTCCAAAAATGACATCTTCAATAAATTATCTCTTTGACCATGAAGGTAGTGATGTAGGGATTTACCATCTGCATACTCCATGATAAGATATGGCTTCGAGGAAATATCCTTACTGATTCCATATAATTTAATAATATTCGGATGATCGACACGCATTAGATTCTTGACTTCTTTTTCAAGTTCTTCTGCTACAGTCGCTTCAGACCCATAAAAGAACTTAGCAGCAATATTCTTGTCATTTTTTATCCAGCGCATTTTATAAACTTCGCCAAAGCCACCACTGCTAAGAAACTGAAATTATATCATGATAAACAATGGGTGATACCCAAATTTGTAAGCTACAAACATAGTATATATAATGAAAGTCATATTAGTTGTGTATATATGGTTATTTGTTTTAAATTTTTATAATATTATATTATTATATATGCCACTCTAACTTGTCTTTGATCCCAAAGAATTTCTCCAGTGGGAATTTGTCGTGCCCTTGATATATAGTCACTCATTTTTCTTATCAAAGAACTTAAAACGACAAACAATACAAAAATATATTTTTTTTAATGAGCACGAAACAAAAGCTTCCGTTTGATTGGCAGTACAAATTATAACTGAGGATTTGAACGAACGTACGATCAGAACAGAATAAAAACTGCAACTGCTAATAACAATAAAAACTGCAAGTGATAAAATATAGTCAATTTACTTTATCGCGTATACATAATAAGAAACAAATACATTAATAGAGTACTAAGCTCGATTGGAGTGTTTAAGAGTGGACTATTAAATTAATTTTTAAGAACCTGATCCCATTAAAAATGAGTTAAAATGGTTTTGTGCAAAAGTATGTAACAGGCAGAAGGAAGCTTCTCCGACCCCATAAAGTATATATATATATTCTTGATCAACATCAACAGTCGAGTCGATATTGCCATGGCCGTCTGTCCGTCCGTCCTATAAGAGCTAGAGAATCCAGATTTGGAACATATGCTCACCTTTTCCCTAGGCAGTACAAATTTGTTTTCGATAACTCTCTCCGTTTCTGATATACACATCGGATCGATAACAATAAAATCTAGAATTTGGAAAACTTTGAGATGGCATTTGAATTATTTAACAAAATAATAAAAATCTGTGAAATTTTTATTAAAATCGGTTGTTTTATTTGTTTTTATTTTCCGTTACAGGTGATTAAAGGCTGGGATCAAGGTCTGCTTGACATGTGTGTGGGTAAGTTTCGAATCCAAAAATTCCTTTAAAAACACAATTTTAAATGTTTTTACCCTCTTTTTCGCAGGCGAGAAACGTAAGCTGACAATTCCACCACAGCTGGGCTACGGGGATCAGGGTGCTGGTAATGTGATTCCACCAAAGGCAACGCTGCTCTTCGATGTGGAACTGATTAACATTGGCAATTCGCCACCCACGACAAATGTGTTCAAGGAGATCGATGAGAATGCCGACAAGCAGCTGAGCCGCGAAGAGGTAATCGTCTATGTATGGAACGCACTTTTATCATTTTGTTGTTATATGTTCTACACTATGTGATATATCCGTGGGTCTCGGTTTGATACTAACACATCATATTTTTCATATTTGCACATTTATAAGTTATATATTACTTAAACTTAATTCATTCCTTAACCAAATCTACTGTTTAGGTCAGTGAATATCTGAAGAAACAGATGACAGCTGTTGAGGGACAGGATTCCGATGAGCTGAAGAACATGCTGCAGGAAAATGATAAGCTCGTTGAGGAGATATTCCAGCATGAGGATAAGGATAAGAACGGTTATATCTCGCACGATGAGTTCTCTGGTCCCAAGCATGACGAGCTGTAGAGACCTAAACGTCTAGAACAAAGTGCTTAAGTTATATATATATTAAAAAAAAACAACAACAAGAAGAACACGCAACACGCAACACATCAACAACATACATATTCCCTAGATAGAACGAGAGTGGACTGATCGATCATATTTGACAAATATCATTCATATCTGTATATACATATATATAATCATACAAACAAAAAATGTGTATTTATATACGTAGGATATGTTAAGCAACCTTTTTTGTAACAACTCTCTCTTTTTCTAACTTCCTCTCGATTGCTCAATTGAATACCCTTTAAGTTGAAATGATTGCAAAGAAGGGTATAGAATATGCGTTATATCTTTTTTATATACATTTATAGGTTGTTATATTAAAGTTTGTAACTTTTTTTTGTGTTGTGTCTGTCAAAAAAAAACAAATTTTCTTTAAGTGAAAAATTAATACAAATAAATATATAATTTTCACAATAATTTAACAACGAATTTTCAAATGTCTTTTAATGGGTGAAAGGTTTACAAAGGTTATAAAATTTTACTAATATTCAAATCCAGAAAGGATTTTTTTCCAATTTTTACTTGCCAATCAAAAAAGTATCAATTTTAACATTTGTATAGTCAATATTTATATTCAAATTGAAAATATACAGAGTTATTATAAAGAACATCATATACAAATAATTAAAGTTTTTCTTTCATTCTTTTATAAACAAAAGTAATAAACATTCATTAATTGAAAAGGCTGCCAAACGCCGTCACAGAATATTATTATTATAAAACATATTGTTTTGCGTCGGCTAGTGAAGGGTGGAGAGGAGATAAAACAAAACATTATCAAAAGAATAAACCAATCATAGTAGTACTTATTATATACAGTAACTGCAAAATCGTCCGCTTCCTTTGAAGAACATAGTACGTATAACAGTTGACGGAACGGGGGAGGAGGGGCAACACTTTTAATCACTTTATAGTCTTACATAGCTAAGCGTTGTTCGATATTGTATGAAAGTATACAGCTGTATAAATTGTTATTGTGTTCGTTTTGTTGATTGAGTGGTAATTGAAAGGAGTAGGAGTAAGGGGGCAGCGGTGGCGTTGACTTCTCCAGCAAATTGTACTAATTACAGATTACAGAGCTTAGGCATTTAGTATATAGAATACCAGTTCCAATATTATAGGATCCTGTATGCCAGACGATTCGCCATGCAGTGTGGCTATCAAATGATTATCAAGTGCATTCATATAAAGCGGTGGCAATTTGCTGCCCCTAGCTCCCGCCTCGTAGCAGACCTAAGTAAAGACAAAATGTGGTGTTATAAAATATTGAAAGAGTTTCGACGTAAGCTTATGCTTACGTTCTCCTGATCAAGTGTTGCACGCAGCGCCAATTTGTTAATGCCAGCCGCAGCGAGCAGGTCGAGGAATGGTAACAATGCCATTGATGCACTTCTGGCCAACTGTTCAGCGATGCGTGTGATATCAGCAAAGTTGGTACCATTTGTGGCATACCAATCCTCGCACTGTTAACGATAACAAAGGGAAAAGATATTGAGTTTAATACAGTTTTCATGTATGATTAAAGTTTTAAAAGAGATCTCAATAGTATTTGGTACTTTAAAAATCGTATTTTGAGTGTTCCAAACTGCACTTCATGCTTGGAGATAGTATTTACATATAGTCTTTACAATAATTCTGGTTAATCTGTATAACATGATAAGTTCAAAAATAAAGACGGCAAAGTTAAAAAGATTTACAAGCTGTATTGCTAAAATGCAAAACAATGACTAATCGAACATATCTTTAAGCTTAACTCTAGCTACAACCTTTGTTAACCTGTAAAAAAATGACTAATCCAACATATTTTAAAGCTTAACTTAAGCTTCAACCTAGCTTCAACCTTAACCTCGCACAGTCATTAAGTTCACGTAAACAAATTAAAAGCAAACAAAGCTAGAAACTTTAAACGAACTTAATTGCTTTCACGCTGATGTTATTGAGATCTCTTAGAACAAATCTTACTTTGACAATGAATATATCACTCAAACGTATTGCATAATTGGTATTGGAATAGTTGAAGCTGGCATGCACACGCATATTGGCAATACCATCCATGGGCTTATCATCAATGGGCGATTTGACGCTAAAAAGTTAAGCAAACATTAGCAAATAGTTAACGAGATTTATTTAAACTATATCAAATACTTACCCCATATTAATCTCACGATCATTGTCCACCCATTTGATGCTAACAATTTCGCTTTGTTCATCGCTGGCCGCAATCGGACCGCAGACGATATCAATGTCCGTTTGATTGCGCAATGCCTGACGCACTTCCTCCATTTTGGTGGGCATTATTTGGACCATTAGGCCATCCTCAACAATGCTACACTTGCCGGAGAGACCACTGCTACTCTTCAATGCCTCGTTGAGCACAAAAAAACTGGCGCCAGTGATCTTTCTGGGCTGTCCTTGTATATTGATTGCCTGTGTGGAATAGGCATACATTTCGGAACGATCATCATTAATGTTCTGCATGCAAACCAAATGGCCATCGGCCACTTTGGAAAAGTTGCCAGCAAATGCTAATATATGATCGGTGGCATTATTGATTGCCTTGATAACATCGGTTTGGCGATATCGTGGTATTATCACCGTTGTCTGTCGCTCCTCCATATGGATGTAGAGGCCACGTATTGCCGGCAACGAGTACGTATAGTTACGAAAATCCACAAGGAAATTGATTATTGTTTGGGCAATCTCACCGTAGACAGATTCACGATTACGCACTGAGATCAATGGGCATGGATAATAGCGATACTGTGCACCCAGACGCAAGATCAGACGCAACGGCAAAACCTTTGCCCACGGCACCTCATGCCGATGGATGAGCACACCAATCAGATACGGACTATCCGGCACAATGACACCCTGCAAACACTGATACGTTGGCCGTATATAAATGAAACCGCCATGTTCGCGTGAGCCCAAAAAGTTGGCATTGCGTGGACTGGTGAAGGCCAACTCCTGTGTGCTGCTGCGTGCATGTTCCGCCTCCACATAGATCTCATATAGATGCTGGAATATATCACGGGGCACCGTTGCACCAGCAGCTGCTGGCGGTGCTTTAATTTCCAGCAATATAATCAACTCATCATTGCCAACATGATGCAAACCCGATGTGGTAAAGTTAAGCACCCATCGATTCATGCAGCAACTCACTACGAAAGGATTTTCAATAAGGATTACATCGAAATTAGATTAGAAGTTATGCTTAACTTACTGTTAACAACCTTGACCAGCACATAGAAATTGTTCTTGATTATAAACTT
The DNA here is from genome assembly GCA_035044465.1 of Scaptomyza tumidula. Classification (NCBI taxonomy): domain Eukaryota; kingdom Metazoa; phylum Arthropoda; class Insecta; order Diptera; family Drosophilidae; genus Scaptomyza; species Scaptomyza tumidula. The sequence continues at coordinate 13,577,389 of JAWNNW010000444.1, read as the reverse complement.
GAGGGTTTCACGTTGCAAACGATCGATAAGATCAGCATCGTTGCGCACCTCCTTGTATTCCACATCACAGTTGAGATGATTGTTGCTGGTGTCGCTGCCTTCGCGACTCATAACACAAATCGGTGGCAGTGAGTTCTCATCGTGTGGTATGAAACAGCCCTGTGCATCACTCGGTGGCAATTTCCTTGAACGTTGCGGATCCACTTTGCGACGCGGTGAACTTTGTGCTGTATTGCGACCAGCTGGGTGGGGGGAAGAAAACGCAGATTTAAGTTGTATGTAGGGAAGAGCTTTAATCGGCCAACTTACCACTTGATGACTCCTGACTACTCGACGATGTTGCAGCTGTTAATGTTGCGGCTGCAGCGCTTGGCGGTATGGAACCGCGAAACAGTTGCGCCACCAAACCCAATGTTGTGTTTTGATCAATACTGTTGCCGCTGCCACTGGCAATGCCACCACCACTACCAACACTGGCACCACTAGCACCATCACCAGCACCTGGTGTTGGTGGCTTTTGACCCGCTCCACTATTGCTACGCTGGACACCGCGACGCGGCTGCTTGGTCTCGCCCCACTGCTGCTCCATGGTGCTGGCCAGCTCGCTGCCGGGCGCGATGCCATCACTGAACATGACGCTCTTGCGTTTGCGCACCTTTTTGCCATCGGAACTCGAGGAGTTTGAGGAGCTGCCATCGGTTTTCTTAAGCACACCAACGGGCACAATGACGCTGGGCGTTGGAGCTGCCGCAGCATCAGCGACCTGACGATGCGGCGGTATCGTTGAGCAATATTCCATTGGATTGTTGGGATTGGGCGTGCGCATCGGTGTCGGAGGCAGTGCAGCGTTCTGTGCTCCAGCATAATCATCGGTGACATTATTATAGCCGCAACCCGTTATATTATTAGCTGCACGACGCTGACTAAGTAAAACGAAGCATTGCACACAGACCCGAGATTCGGGCTCATTGGCGAACTGCAGCGGAAAACGTTGGGAACAGCAGACGGAGCAAAGGACTTTGCCACAGGCACGACAATGATGACGCCGCTTGATCATGGTAAACTTTTGCTGGCACTGCATGCATTGGGTGGCCATATTGTCGGGCACCCAGATGGGCGGCACTTTGCCCAGATTTGCATGGGGATCGCTGTAGCCGACAGCTTCATAGATGGGACTGTCGTCCGTATCGAGCTCATCGGACATGGCAGCTGCTTCGACATCCAACCGATCCGCTAGTAGCTCTTCCTCCCGATCCGCTGCCTGATCCGCTGTTGCAGGCGGTGTTTGACCCGCACTCGTTTGATAGCCGCCATTTAGATCCAAGGATTGTGGACGCTTTGGTCTTTGCTCCTGCGTTTCCAAATCATCTGCGCCAACATTCTCCTCCTGCACTCCGTCCTCCTCCTCTTCCAGTTTGCGTCCCGAGAGTGAATCGGTATCGCTGGCACTGCTACTGATGGGAGAGGCAAACTCTTCCTCTTCCGGTGCCGTTTCATGTGCTCGCAACTCGGCAAATTCCACTGTGGATGCCTGCGAGAAGTTGTCCACATTCATTTGATCTGCCGATGTTGTCTCCTGTTCGGAGAGTATGCGCACAGATTCCTCCTCGGTTGCTGGCGATGCCGTTGCCCCCTCATCCCCATCATCTTCCTCGTCAACATCCGCGACTTGAAGCATTTCGTTTCGAACATGGTTGGCAACCACAGCGGGCTGCTCCACAACTTGTTCCTCCTCAATGTCCACCTCCTGCAGCATGCTATCCAATTCCGTGTCCGAAATTTCATCCATTGTCGAGCAAAATGTTATGGGTTGACTGCGCTTGGGCGCCTCATCCTCGCGTTGCTGCAACTGATCCGCCTGTTGTTTTTGTTGTTGTTGCTGCTGCTGCTCCAACTGCAGCTGTTCCATAGCTACCTCCAGCGTTGATGCCGACACCTATTAGGATTAAGATTTCAGATTAGTTAGATTTGGTTATAGGTTAACAATGTATACTCACCGCTGGCACAGCCACATCATCATCATCCTGCCGATGATCTTTGTCAGCTGCCCGCATTACCTGTTGACTCTGCATATCCAGCTCCGTGCTGGTCTCTGCGGAGAGTTCGTTGAGCACCTTGCCTAAGGCGGAACTGGCTGTGACTTCACCAGGTAAGATTGATTGTGAGGTTATCGATATGGAGGAGAGGCCCAATGCCAAATCTTCCACGGCAACCGATTCCACTAGCTGCTCCTCCTCCAGTGGTTGGTCGTTATTGGCTATGGGTTTAATGCTCTCTGGCAACTGTTCCTCCTCCTCTTCGGAGTTGCTTACAAGGCCCGGCGATGGACCCGACGAGAAGGTGGAACAACTAGAGGTTGTTAGTGATTCCGTTGAGGAAACCGTTAACTCTTCACCAGATTTATTCTTTCTAGATTGCTTTGCCTGCGCTTCGCTGTATTTGTTGATATCCTCATGAGCATCATCATCATCATCATGAATATCCTCCACATCCACATCCACATCGATCTGGTCATCCAGTTGCCTGGAATGCTGTTGCTGCTCCTGTTCAGTTGACTGCTTCCAGTCATAGCTTTCCCTTGATTCCATGTCCGTTTTCAGCGATTTAACATTGTTGCGATAATCGTTGAGACTGTTGAACACCTGAGAGACGGCAACAAAGTTTTTGGCTGCGCCAGCGCTGCCATCGCCCAATGGGCGTGTCTCACTGCCGCCCACATTTACAGTTGATGCACTCACAGCGGCGGATGCTGCATTTCGGCTCAGTTGCTCATCCGCTGAACAAAAGCAACAACAACACAAAAAAAAATAGAGTTGTGTTTAATGTACCGTTATGTGCATACACACACGCACACACAGACACATATATGTATATGTATGTATGCTTGTTCGTACCTTTTAGCTCTGCTTCCAGATTGTCCAGGACCTGATCGATGTCCACCAGATCCATAGTAACTAATCGGCTTGCATTTAAGCCTGCAACGAAAAAACGCAATACGCTAATTAGGAAGAGCAGCTTATTTTTTTGCCCGAAAAATTTTCACTATGTGCGTGTGTGTTGGGCAGTGAGTATCATATAGTTGGCAAGGGGGGGAAGCAAGAGGGAGGCGCACGTTCCAAAAGCGACGCAAAAAGACAAGACAACAAAGCAAATAATGATTCATTGGCCTATTGGATGCGTTGAGCGTTTGGGCTGTTAATCAATTGTCTTATCAGCGTTTTTGTCTGTCCAACCGTTTATGGTCGTACATTAACCGAATTACCTTATTTACCCAATTCTTTTTGTTAAATTTTTCCTTGCAAAATATGTTCGAAATGAGCGAGCAGTGGGACTGTATTGCACTTTAGGCATAAATACCACATATATGAATGGTTAGCTCTTACCTTTGAATTGTGGTATTTTTTGGCGTATTTTTAGCAAGATTATAAATTCAGAGCGACATGGTCAGCCTTGTCGGTGCATTCGCTGTTAGTTAACATAGCACTTTAACATTAGTCGAAATTAAACCGTCGAAGGTATCGGACGCGGGAGTTTCGCGTGTTGCCAGTTCAAGTGTAAAGAAATTTAACAATTTATTACAACGAATTTGTTGTAAATGTTACAAAAAATGCGCCACTCGACGTGCAATTAAATAAATAAGGTGCCCTTTAAACGCAGCGAGTGCAAATAGCGCCGAAAATAAAACAAAATTAATTCGTGTGGTGAAGCAAAACGCAAACAAGCAGCGCAAAAGTAAAAGAAGAAAAACATAAAGAAGCCGCCACCGCTACGAACAGTGTGGTTGATTGTGTGTGTGTGTGTGTGTGTGTATGATGAGAGAAGATGTGCCTGAGTATGTGTGTGTGTGTAGGCAGTCGTGGGCGTAAAATCAAGTTGTGGAGAAATGTTTCAGCAAAATTATTTTTAACTTTTACACACATCTGATAAGCTAAAGTATAAATAAATAAATTTTTTTTTCGTTATTAGTTTCTTTGTTGCGATTCTTGTAATTGTTATTTTGTGGTACGCTCACCAACACTGTCAGCCCACACATACAGAGAGTGTGTACGCGAACAGTAACACCAACACAACACAAACTCACACTCACATTAACACTCACACTGGTAGATGGCTGGCTGGCTGGCACCTTTTTGGTTGCGCTCTTGTCGCTCCGCTATCTCATTTTATCATTTTTGTTTGTGTCCTCTCAGCTGCTTTCGTGCAGTAATCTTGTTGTTTATTCTCTTTTGCTCTGCGCTCTGTGCTTCTACCTCTCTCTCTCTCTCTCTCTATGAACGATAGTTGCTTTGATTTAGCCGCGCGCGCACTAAAAATTGCTGTTAATTATCCAAAATTAACTGACTAAATGTGTTATTTATCTCTCTATCTATCGCTCTCTCGCACACACACACACACACACACATATACGAACGCAGCGCTATTCAATTGATTTGTTATTGTACGCGTTTTGTTTGAAATTCCATTGATAAATAGCGAAAGAAAATGTTTTAGTGTTTCAGAGAGAAAAAAAAGCATTAAAAAATAGTTAATTCACGTGTTTATATTAATATTCATTTTGTTGTTTCCTTAGCGCATTTATGTGTGTACCAATTTTTGTATTGCATTTACAAATTTAAAGAAAAAAAAAAAATATATATATATATATAAATAAATACAACAAATTTTACAAGAGCTTTTTATGCTGCCATTCGTCGTCGCTTTATAAACAAAACTGGAATAAGTTGCAACAATCAAATCCTACAACAACAACAACAACTACAAGAACTTCAACTTCTTCGCCACCCACGCAACGAAAATGAAATCAAAGCTGAAAACTGCGCTGCTGACGTCGACGTCGCAGTCATCGTCATTGTCTTCGCCGTTGTCCAGCAACGGTAAATGGATGCTGGTGTCAGCATTGCTTTTAGTACTGCTAACGGCCGCCACCCAAGCAGCTGATGAGGTAAGTGGAAATAGAACAAAACAGAACAGATTATCTGGTGGGCAATAAATAGAAACCAACTGGAAATAGAACATAATTGATCAACGAAACGAAACATTTTCTATACTTTTGATTCTTTTTAACTTATTTTTAATGTCTTTTACTTGTTTTATGCTTGATGTACAAATGTTTTTTCGATGCGTTAACAATGAATTTGTTGCGGTATAAAAGCGAAATATTTTAACTGCAATGCGAACGTTAAAAGCTTTACTTTAATATGTATTCATTGATTGGATTTTGATTGTTATATATATAAAATTCCCAACTCAATGTTAAGTCGATTCAATTGAATTTCCAGATAGAAAGATTATGAACTGCTTTTAACCTCAAAGCTTTCCACATATTTCGCACCTGAGAATGGCATTTGTTGTTGTTTGTTGTTGTGATGCGGCTTGAGGTTTTCTCATTGTATTTTCTCCCTCTCTCTCTCTCTCTCTCTGTCTGTCTCTTTCTGGCTGACTATTAGAATTTGCAACTTAATATGCAAAATGGCAAAGGGAAATAATGCAAACTAATCAATATACATACACATTGTGTTCCTCTCTGTGTGTGTGTGTGTGAATATATTGTGTCTGGCAACGCTTGCAATTCGTTGTTGTTGCCTGACTATTGATGACACGATAATGAAGAGCAAGATGCAAGATGCAAGATGCTGTAAAAAGACATTAAAAATCTTTCTGTCTGCATTGCAGCAAGAGCAACAACAACAACAAGAATACATACAAATGTTGCAGTTGTTGTTGTTGCTGTTTGCTGTGATGAATGTTGCACTTGCAAACGCATTGCCCATAAGTAACTTATCTTCTTCTTCTTCTTGTTTCATCTTCGCTCCATCTCTCCATCTTCTTCTAGTTTATTGTGACTGTTGATCGTTTGCCAAAGTGATGGAAAAAAAAGGCATCCGGCTGTTGCCAATTGCAGCAGTAGCTCGTTTTGTTTGTTGTTGTTGTTGTTGTTGTTAGCTGTGACTTATTGGCCCAAAATGTGCACACACACACACACACACACAGACACATACATACACACGCATTCACATAAATAATGCATTGGACCGTTTGCACTAGAGTTTCGTCGTTGTTTATCGTTCCGGTCCAGTCTCAATCGTTCCTTTTGCGTTCACCATCTCCTCCTTTCAGCCTCTTTCTTGTTTTGTGTCTGTCTCGTCTGTTTGTCTTTTGTTGTTTGTCACTTGTTTTTGCCAAAATTGGCTCAGTTGTGGTTATGGCCATCCTCTTGTTAATGCTGTTTGTTGTTGTTTCTCCACGACAAAAAAAAAAAAAAAAAAGAAACAAACTCATTTTCAGAACGTGCACAGTAAACTGATGAAGAGCTTCAGCGACAGAGTGTGAGCGAGAGAGATTTTTTGAGTGTCAGGATAATGTAATGACTTCTGTGTCGTCTGTGTGTGAATGTCATAAACAAACAAACAAACCATCCAACCAACACACACACACACACACACACACACAAAATTGTAGGAGTGAGCAGATGCTGAGCTTCAGCTGCCTGCTGCTTTACACACACACACACACACACACTAGACGCCGTTACGCATTTGCGCTCATTAGCATTATTGGCATGTGTCGTGCTCGTGCTCGTGACATTGAAAGCGACAGAGAGAGAGAGGAAAGAGAGTGAGTTAAAGTGCGTTCAAAGGTGACCAGGCGCATTCAAACTCATCTTTGGGCTCATCTTCACGTGCTATGTAATGTGTAATGTGTGTGTGTGTGCAATGGGCTGTTAATACACACGCACGATAGATTTCCGGGAAGGCTTTCTTTCTTTCTTTTTTTGACCAGACGCAAAACATATTGTCAATATTGTGGGTTTTTATAGTTGTATATATATGAGAGACTACTTAAGCAATAAGCGGCGTCAGCTGTTAAACGTGATGACGTCACTGACTTTTGAGTCACATTTAGTTGCTGTTGCTAGCGATCTGAATTGTTTCAATGTCACATGCCTTCAATATCAAAATTCTTAAGAACTTTTCAAATCTTTTCTTAATACAAAAACAAAATAGATGCCAATCACGTTTCGGTTTTTCGAATTTCCGATCGTATTGTTGTTTGTTTCAGCTCCGAAACAAATTTCATTCTCGATTCATTACACACCTTTTTCAGTTGTAGCTATCCCTGTCGCACGCTCGTTTCAATTATTCACGTGTACACACATACATATATATACACACACGCGCTGACTTGTCTCTTTGAATTTGCCTTGCATTTAGTAAGCAGTTGTTGTTTTTGCTTGCACTTTGCTACTTACTTACTTACTTTCCTGCTGCTGCTCTCTGCTCACCTTTTTCCAGGCGTCGCGCTCATTGACGCCGAAATCGTAAACGCAGCAGACATTGCTCTCACCATCGCCGCGTTAATGTCAAAATGTTATCAGGAGATTTTTTTTTGTCGTTTTTTTTTTTTCTTTTTCATTTAATGTCTTTTGCAAATGTCAACGTTTTAATGCACACATACATATGCGTATAGTGTAAGTTTATTGCTTGCATCGCCCTCTAATCTGACTTCAATTGAAAATCCCCACAAATAATCAGCGTAAATTGCAATAATGGAATCGTTTAACACACACACACACACACACGTACACGAGCTAATTACAAAAAGCGTAATTGCAAGTAAAAAGAAGAAAAAAGATCACGCTGCAAAATGTCAGTCAACAAGTCAAAGAGCGAGCTTACTAGCTTAAGAGAGGCAAAAGAGAGAGAGAGCGAGAGAGTAAATGAGTGAGAGCTGGTTAGTTGGAAGGTTTAAATGCGGATCAATTATACATGTTGTCTCTGACATGTGCATTAAAATACCAAAAAAAAAAAGAAACCAAAATCCAATTAGTACATTTTTACATGTCAAGACAACATAAAAGCAAAGGCAATTGCAACAAAACCCAAGGGTTGCCGCAAATAAACCAAAAGCAAAAACATTTGCGGCAGTCAAAATGTGAGGGCGCCATTACAAGCAGAGCGAAAGAGCGCGATGTAAGAGAGCGAGTGAATGCGAGCATAAAAATGTGTGTGTGCAGGCGGCGAAAATAAGAACATCAACAACAACAACCACAGGCAGCAGCAGCAGCAAACGAGCATAAAATGTAAATGTATGTTTGTATGTGCGTTTTTGTTTGTCAGTGTTGTTGTTGGGTAGGCAGCAGACAAAGTTGAAGAAAACGAAGACAGCGATAAACGACGCGTCGCGACATGGAGTTTTGTAGAGCTCCCAACAGTAGGCAGCGACGCAAGCAGCGAAGTTGAGGGCTGTTGCTGTGGTTTGTTGTTGTTGTTGTCTTCATCGTCATCGTCGTCGTTGGTTAGCTCATTTGCTTTGCTTGATTTTCAGTTTCTGCTGAGGTAAACAACATGCAGACCAGACCAGACCAGACCAGGCCATAGCAGGCCGGCGGTTTCAAGACGAGAGAGAGAGAGACCCAAACAAGCAAATTGAACTGCTGTTGCTGCTGTTGACGTCGCTGTCGCTGCCTGCAAGAAGGGTAACGCAATGTCAATAATCATGCGTTGTTGCCGCATTTCATTGTCGTTCGTTGTTGTTGTTGTTGATGTTGTTGCTGTTGCTTTGACTGTTTCATATGTTCGACTTGAGCTTGTTTCATTTTGCGGTTTGCTTGCGACAAGTTGTATCTCTTCGCCTCTACCTCTCTCTCTCTCTCTCTCACACACTCTCTTATTATGCTGTCTCTGTTGTGCGTGTTGCTTGTTTTACAGCTTTATTGGTTTTTTTTTACAATATTTTATATATTCGTTGTTGTTGTTCCACTGCGGATTTTACTTGTTATTTCCTCTCGCTCTCGCTCTCTACCTCTCACACTGCTGTGCGTATTTTTAGTTTGTTAATATTTACTGCAATTTTCTTTGTTCAAAGGCCGCCGGGGGCATATGGTATATGTACATATTTCTTTCTCACTTCTCTATAATTTACACTTGATTTGTTTACTGAGCGAATTCAAGTTTATTTTTGTGTTTTTAATTGCAAAAAAATTGCTACACACACACACAAACACATATATACATACTCATCACTTGCGTTTGTTTCTTTGTGGCCGTTTTTTTTTTTTTTTCATTGACGCAAATCGCGCGCAATTTTTCCTTGTCCATTTCTCTTACTTCCTCTCTCGCTCGCTCGCACTTTGGATGCCCTTTTTCTGTTATTTTTTTCTTGTTTTGTTTTTTGTTTATGGTCCGTATTTCCTGTGCGTGTGCCGTTGTTGTTGTCGCTCTCTTTTGAGTTTTTGTGTTTGTGTTTGTGTTTGCATCTCATTAACATCGAAAATGTAAGCCGCAAAAACAACAACAACAGCAACAACAGCAACACTGGGTTTAGCAGCCAGCCCACGCAACAGCTGAGACAGCTGCACTTTTAAGCTCTCTCGCACACACACACACACACACATACAGATACAGATAACCCCACGCACTTGCATACTTTCATAATTATGCAGTATTTTTTATGGCTGTGTTGTTGTTGCTGTTGTTGTTGTTTTCACCATTCTTGTTTGATGTTTTCGTCGATGCTCTTTCAATCAATTTTTCACACATATTTCAGCTGCTGCTTGCTCACTTTGTGTTTTGTGTGTGTGTGTGCATTTGTCTGTTTCTCGTTTTCCATTTCAGTTTTTTTTTTTGTTGTTATTGTTGTTGTTGGTTTGCTGTTGCACATTTTAATGCCATTTGTTTTCTCACTTGCTCTCTTTGTTTCCCACTTCTTTTGGTTTTTTTTTTCGGATTATCCACACAAAACGCCTAGGCAAATTCTTTGAGTCAAACATAAACCCGTTGTAGTATTCTCCCCCCCCCCCACCCTTCTATGCAATTTGTTTATATTATACATTATTATATATTGTTGAACTTATGCGGTGAGATGCTTGTGGCGCATAATTCTTAAACAATAATTTTATAGTTAGTTTATTTTTATACCCTAAACCCATTGAAAATGGATAAAAAGGGTATAATGGTTTTGTGAAAAAGTATGTAACAGCCAGAAGGAAGCATCTCCGACCCTTTAAAGTATATATATATATATTCTTGATCAGCATCAACAGTCGAGTTGATATAGCCATGTCCGTCGGTCTTTCCATCCGTCTGTGCGTCTTTCAGTCCGTCTGTATGTATGAACGCGTCGATCTCAGAGACTATAAGAGCTAGAGATTCCAGACTAAGAAATTAAGCTCGCCTAATCCCAAGTAGGTACAATTTTGTTTTCGATTTTCGTTAACTCTGACCGTTTCCGATATACTATGTGATCGATAACAACAAACCTGGACGGCGTTTTATAAACTAGACAAAATAATGACAATCTGTAAAATTTGTATTGAAATCGGTCGAGAAACCGGAGATATGGAACATTGAAGTTGAGTAAGCAGTATGCAGTACGCGCGTACACACACACACACACACAGAGTATCGTCTTGTCTAGTTTTATTGTTATTTTGTTATTTTGTTAATGTAAATATTCGACAAGTTTTATTGAAGAGGTTTAAACGAAATTTAACTTAATTACTATTAATTAATTTTAACCCCATTTATATTTTATCATCGTGGAAATCCTTAGTTGATAAACTGTCCACATTATTGTTACTTTTAAAGACATAAAGCATAAGACAAATAAAAACAGCTAAGAGCAAAAATAATAAATTCTTGTATGTTGCGTTGTGAGTGGGCTCCGGCAGGGAAGTAATGGATTTTGGGTCTAGTGGATGTCTGGAGAGAAGCGAATAAACCTCTTCCATTGTCGGCCTACGGTCCTTGTCACTATGCCAACAATTATCAATCAAGAATATAATATTTTTTCGATTCGTCTCTAATTTAACATCTTCCAGTTTTGGGCGTGTACCTGCAGCAATAAATGATTAGTTATAAAACCATTATATTTTTTTTCTTGATTACTTACCTTTAGTTGCTACATGATGTTTAATAAGATCATTATCAGTGAATTCCATGTAATAATAGGGTTTCTTTTCCGAAAAAACCTCCCACAGTATAATGCCAAAGCTATAGACATCACACTTTTCCGTATATCTTTCACCGTTAAACTATGCTTGAAATACTATCAAACTACAATTCGTATTATAAAATCTTATATATACGTACCACTTCAGGCGCCATATAAGTTGCAGTGCCATAGTTAGGTGTCATTTTTGAAGCTATTTCTCTTACAAGTCCAAAATCACATATCTTCAAAGTTTGATAATTGTTAGTAAGCAAAAGATTTCTCGGCTTCAGATTACGATGGATTACTTTTGGATCCAGATTATGAAGATAAGAAACACCCTACAGTTGTGAAAAGCAAAATTTAACAATCCAGAACTTTAACTTAATATCTTTACCTTGGCAAGTTGTAACATCAGGTTGTGCTTTTCCAAATAACTTAACAACTTATCCCTTTCAACATGAAGGTAGTGATGTAGGGATTTACCATCTGCATACTCCATGATAAGATATGGCTTCGAATATTTATCCTTGGTGATGCCATATAACGTAATAATATTCGGATGATTGACACGCATTAGATTCTTGACTTCTTTTTCAAGTTCTTCTGATACAGTCGCTTCAGTCCCATAAAAGAACTTAGCAGCAATATTCTTGTCATTTTGTTTCCAGCGCATTTTATAAACTTCGCCAAAGCCACCACCGTTAAGAAACTGAAATTATAACATGTTAAACTGTTTATATTATTATATGTGCCACTCTTACTATTCTTTCTTTCCAAAGAAATTCTTCCGTAGGAATTTGTAGTGCCTCTAAAATATATTTTGGGTTAAGTGGATCTTTGTCGAGTCGTAAATACACATCTTCCATTGTCGGCCTACGGTCCTTGTCACTATCCCAACAACTTTCAATCAACAATATAACATCTTCTCGATTGATCAAGTTTTTAACATCTTTCAGATTTGGACGTACATCTGCAGCAATAAATGATTAGTAATAAAATCATTATTTTTGTGTTTTATTTCTTACCTTTAGTTGATACCAAATTTCTAATAGCATCATCTGAAGAGTTTTTCAAGTGATAATAGGGTTTCTTTTCCGAATAAACCTCCCACAGTAAAATGCCAAAGCTATAGACATCACACTTTTCCGTATAGCTTTCATCGACCTTCAACTATGCTTGAAATACTATCAAACTACAAATCGTATTATAAAATCTTATCTATACGTACCACTTCAGGCGCCATATAGGGTGTGGTTCCCCGGTTAGCTGTCATTTTTGAAGCTATTTCTCTTACAAGTCCAAAATCACATATCTTCAAAGTTTCATAATTGTTAGTAAGCAAAAGATTCTTTGGCTTCAGATCACGATGGATTACTTTTGGATTCAGATTATGAAGATAAGCAACACCCTACAGTTGTAAAAAAGCAAAATCAATTAACAATTGAAAACTTTAACTTATTCTCTTTACCTTGGAAAGTTGTAACATCAGATTGTGCGTTTCCAAATAACTTAACAACTTATCCCTTTCAACATGAAGGTAGTGATGTAGGGATTTACCATCTGCATACTCCATGATAAGATATGGCTTCGAATATTTATCCTTGGTGATGCCATATAATGTAATAATATTCGGATGATTGACACGCATTAGATTCTTTACTTCTTTTTCAAGTTCTTCTGATACAGTCGCTTCAGTCCCATAAAAGAACTTAGCAGCAATATTCTTGTCATTTTGTTTCCAGCGCATTTTATAAACTTCGCCAAAGCCACCACCGCTAAGAAACTGAAATTAGTATATATAGTAAAAGTCATATAAGTCTTATATATATGCATATTTGTTTTACATATTTATAATATTATATTATTAAATATGCCACTCTTACTATTCTTTCTTTCCAAAGAAATTCTTCCGTAGGAATTTGTTTTGCCATTGATATATAGTCACTCATTTTTCTTATCAAAGAACTTAAAACGACAAACAATACAAAAATATATTTTTTTTATTGAGCACGAAAAAAAACCTTCCGTTCGATTGGCAGTACTAATTAAAACTAAGGATTTGAACGAACGAAAAATCAGAACAGTATAAAAATTAGAACTGCTAATAACAATAAAAACCGCAAGTGATAAAATATGGTCAATTTACTTAATCACGTATATATATTAAGATATATGTAAGAAGTACATTAATACAATACTACTAAGCTCGATTGGAGTAAAGAGTTGAAACTATTAAATTATTTTTTAAAAGTATGTTACAGGCAGATGGAGGCATCTCCGACCCCATAAAATATATATATATATATATTCTTGATCAAAATCAACAGCCGAGTCTATATAGCCTTGTCCGTCTGTCCTTCCATCCGTCTGTGCGTCTTTCAGTCCGTCTGTATGTATGAACGCGTCGATCTCAGAGACTATAAGAGCTAGAGATTCCAGACTAAGAAATTAAGCTCGCCTAATCTCAAGGAGGTACAATTTTGTTTTCGATTTTCGTTAACTCTGACCGTTTCCGATATACTATGATATCGATAACAACAAAACTTTGAATTTGGAAAACTTTGAGACGGCATTTAAAACATTAGAAACAATAATGAAAATCTGTGAAAGTTTTATTGAAATTGGTTGAGAAACATCGGAGATGGGACAATAAAGTTGTGTGTGCAGTATGCGCGTACACACACACACACACACACATACTTGCAAGCACTGACTGTTTGTATTTCTTCTTCTTCATCTTCTGTTGTTTGCTGTTGCACATTTTATTGCCATTTGTTTTCTCACTTGCTCTCTTATTGGTATATATATATTTTCTCCTCTTTTGGTGGATTTTTTCGGATTAACCACACAAAACGCCTACGCAAATTCTTTGCCGTTGTAGTATCTACCCCCATTTCATTATATTACACATTATTATATATATATATATTTATTATTATAAACAAACATTGAACTTATATGTGGGTTCAGCTCGCAAAATGCTTAAACAATAATAGTATGGTTTTTTTTTCATTTTTAATATTTAAGGAATTTATTGTGCGTAAACTTAATCTTAAAATAAACTTTTCCAATGTACTTAATTTTCTTTAGATTTGATTTTTTTCCCTTTAACTTGCAAAAATTCCCCACAATAAAAATTCCTTATAAATTGCTTGATTTGCATTTCAAATAAATAACAAAACGATTATAAATGAAAAAAAAATACGTTTTAATTCAATGTATAAAAATAATTTAATCACAGTTTAAGGTCACCGGGTCACATTTGCGATAGAATACTGAACAATCAACAAAGAAATAAAACAGCAACAAAAATGCCTTATACATGCACACACATATATATATATATATGTATAATATTTGATGATTAATTAGCTGTTTGTTTAAGTAAATGAGATCATCTGCGTTTCAATTTTTGTTGATAGAATGTCTATAATATATAGATTATATATGAAATACACTGAAAAATATTTCAATTTAATTATTTAAGATTATATACATCTTATTTTTACAATGTGTTCATAAATGAGATAAGTTTTAAACGATTTTATTATTATTTTGTTGGTTTTTTCTTTAATTTGTTTGCATTTTGTTCTGAAAATGTATCTTAAACTTAGACGAGTTCAATTGAATGCATGCAAAGCTGTTGTAAATTGCTTGTTTGCCATTTCCGATGCACTTTCAACTTCCGACACACACACACCCATACACACACATACAGAAGTTCCAAATGAAATTTCAATTTTCGCTCATTGAATATGTGTCGCGCGCGCGTTTATAAACGCCCACAAAACGCGTGTAGTTTGCTCCACAAGAACCCAAAAGCGGCTGCCATAGAAAAAGGTAGAAAAAGAGAAAGAAGGACGGAGAGCGAGAGAGAGAAAGAGAGTGAGAGCGAGTGGAGCAACTGTTGCTGGCCGAACAGATGCCTTAGCATGTTTGCAATTGGAGTGAAATTTGCTTGTCATTCTCTGTACTTTGACGATGACGATGACGATGATGATGATGATGATGATGATGATGATGGCGGGCGTTGTGCCACGCCCATTAAGCTATGTTGTCCTGCCGTTGTCATCGTCATTTCAGCTAGCTGCTCTTTTAAGCAACAACAACACAGTAACATACACAGTAACCAAATACTCATTACGTTGCAACTTTCAACTAAAAGTCTAAAAGAGAGATGGATACCCTGTTTAATGTATAAGTATAGCAATCTGATAAGTTTTTCGAAGAATAATATATAAAAAAATGTTTATAAAAAATCTGTAAATATATTTTTCCAACACTCTTAAAATGCGAAATATATAAAAAATAGTATTTACAACTTTTCCTACAAATTATTTTATAAGATTTTATAAACATTATGATCCTATAGTTCATAGAGTATACAAAAAAGAATGACGTTGCCACCATGTGGCAGTGCAGCGTGGGCGTGGCGGGTTCATTTGGGAGCCAAGCAAACAAACAAAGTCTGCAACAGATTGCAGCAGCAACAAACCGAAAAAAATAAAAGTTTGCCTTTGCTGTTGCTGTTGCTCTCCGGTGGCCTTAGTTGCATGCGTGACAGCTGTTGTTGCTGCCACTTTCTTCTACTTCTTCTTGCTGTTCTTGATGCTGTTGCTCATTTTCGTTTCGTTTCGTTTCGGACACAGCAGGGTTATTGACATGTTGCATTTGGCCCGAAAAAAAGAGCTCAAATCCAAACTTGACTCAAGTTTCGTGTTTTATTAGCTTTTTTTTTTTTTTTTTTGGTGCTATTGTAAAAAGAATCCCTCAAGAAATATAAGTTGATTTCAAAAGTTATAGCTTGTTATAAAAATTGCTTTAGTTTTGAGTAAAGTTGAGTGAATTGGAGAAGCGAGATAAGAAAGAGTTGTTGGTTATGGCAGCTATATAAATTTTAACTTGCCCCCAAAAAGTATTAAAAGTATTTTGACAAAGAAAATATTTTTGTTTTTCAATGGAATAAATTAAAGAACAAGCTTAATTCAAGTTTAGATTTCCTATAGATTTTATTTTTCAATCAACTTTAATAGTTAATAATTGTTTTTTGTCTTAATACTTGATTGAAAAGTATTTTTTTTCAATTATTTATTTTTGTTTAGCTTTTTAAAGTTTCCGTTTTTTTTTTAATACAATGTCAAAATTGTGATTTTAAACAAATGTGACAGATAAATGTCAAACAATAATTTTAAAACAACCTTGAAAAAGAAATGCACTGCAAAAAAAAAAAATAGACAGTAAATATAAATTTAAAATGTTTATATATATAAGTGAGAGCAGATTTATATTAAGATTTGCATGTTATTTATTGTTTATCTTTGATCTTTTGTCGAGCGGAAAGCACGTGTTATATATTTCAAATGTCGCATATTTCAAAATTTTCACTGTGTCGTTATTTTTGTTTGTTTGTTTAACTTTGCTGATGCCACGCCTTTGCCCATGTGTGTGTGTGTGTGTGTGTCAGTGTCATAAATTTTTGTGCAAATCCGGTAAAATTTATGCATAATTCGTCTTTGGCACTTTGTGGCGGCTGTCATCATCATTGTTGTTGTTGCCGTTGTTGTTGGTTGGGTTTTTGCCTATTAAGCTATTGTTGTTGTTGTTGTTGTTGTTGCTTATCGCCCTCGACATTGAGGCTTTAATTGTTAGTAACAATAACGAAAAAATAACGCAACATTTCTGCCATTTATGTAAAATTTATTCGCATAAATTTATGCTTATAAATCACATTAAAAAAAAAATCTGTTTCCGACTCACTCCAAACTCTAACAGCTATCTCTGTCTGGTTTTAAGATTTGAATATGTCACGTATTCAGCTTTCAACGGTTTCGCATTTCCGTCTCTCTCTCTCTCTCTCTCTGCTGACTCAGAGAATCCAGAGACGACCACAAACGAGTCACAAAACTTTTGAGATTGATATTATATCGATATTGTATATATATATATATATATATATATATATATGTAGTTTGATTGTCTTCTCTCTCTCTCTCAGACGCAAGCTCTCTGTATAAGCTTTTTTTTTATTATTTCGTTTGTCAAACTCATCTTTCTCTTTGTCTCCAAGTGCTTTCAATAATTGAAGAAGGGGGGGGGAAGTAGGATTGTGGACTTGAAGAATGTTAATTTGTTGTTTGTGTATTGCGTATAAATTTCAAACGCGTTAAAAATATCGCTTTATCAAACGCAATGCACAATTTATCGTCAATTTGGCAAATTCTCATAAAGTCGTTAAATATATTTGTTTAAAGATTTCGCCGGAAAAACTATTTGCGTCTTAAGAATCCAAACTAAATAACAATATTTTATAAATTTTTGTTATTCCGTTAGAAAATGTTAAGAAATTCGTATCATAGTTCATAAAGTATATAATTTCAGTACCAAGAAAAGATTCTTCTATACTTTTAGATTTTATTTAGGATCAAGACTTAAAGCTTCTTCAATGTCTTCTATTAGTTGAATCATCAAGTTGAATGAATCAAGTTTAATGTTCCTTGAATAAATCACAAATGTAGTTCTTCTATATTGCATCATTAAGATGATTCATATTATTATTGATTCCCATTTTCTTTGTAGTTGATATCAATAAGTAAAGTTCTTTCATTAAATGACCAATCCGAAGTAATAAATTTATCGTATAAAGAACTTTTCCAAGTATCACAATATTTGTATTTGCATTCCAAGAAAAGAAATCTCAAAACATGACGCGATTTGTGAATGTGAAAAAACTTTGCTTAGATTTATAAAGAAAAATTCAAATGAAACCTGATAAAAATTTGTTGTTTTTTCGCTTCTTGTGATTTTGCTATTAAATAGTTTTAATTGATCTTGTCACACTGTGCAAATGGAATGTTGTTGTTTGTTCATTTCGACGCTTTTTTAACATTTTTGTGAAGCAAAAGATAAAAATGTTTTCCAAATTTACTTCCGATGCTTGCAAGCAAATAAATGGCAAGTGTGTGTGTGTGTGTTTATATGCTATGAGAAATATTGAAACAAGAATAGTTTTTACAACTGCGGTTTGTTATTCCAACCTCCCCCTTTGACTATATCTATCGCTGAACGCCTTTAAGCGAATTTAACATTTTCATTTACGCTAGAAATGAGCACGAGATTTGGCTACAATGGTATATATGTGTGTGTGTGTGTGTGATATGTTTGTTTATGTGTTTCTACATTGCTTTGGCGTTTGCTGTGTTTTATTATTTACACACACACACCCACGCTCACACACCCACACTAACACACACATGACACCCACTTGGCGAAAATGCCTTTAGCGCCATTCGCTACCAACATTGGGGCGGGGGGGTCGCCAACCCTCACCCCTCACTCCTCCTCCTACTCCCGCCCACTTTGCGCATCATATGCAAATAGTCGTAATATTTTTCAAATGTTGTTTGCTTTTGCGCTGCACACAATTTGGTTTGTGTATATTTCTCTCTCTCTGCCTTTTCACATTTTTCAATTTTCCACGTTCGCTTTGTTGTCGTCGCTGATGATACAACATACACACACACTCCTACACACACTTCTACAGGCTTTGTGTTGCTTACATTTTCATTATATACATTTTCTGCTTGTTTTTTCATTTTTTTTGCATTTTATTTATTTTATACAATTTTTTTTTTCTTTTTCTCTTAACAATTCTCACTTTACACTCTTGGTGGCTCTTGGCTCGCTGGCTTTGGCAAAAGGAAGTTGTAACCCCCCCCCCCCCCCACCCCCCTAACCCCTAAGCCCCTATTCACATAAGCCCCCATGTCCTACCTCCCTTTACACTCTCTACCCCTCGCTTCTGGCTTCTCGCTTCAAACTGTTTGCATTCTAAATTACCCATGGGCCAATGGACTATGTTGCCCCTCGCTGGTTTTTCTATAGCTGTTTTTCTTAGTGCCTTGGCTTCTTGGATTTCTTTCTTCTCTCTTCCGTTGTTGTTGCTTGCCTGCTGCCTCGTTGCTTGTCTCTCTCTCTCTCCGAGTCTGTCTGTCTCTGTTTCCTTTTTGCATATGGTAAACGGCAATTGGCAACAGCAACGGCAACGTTGACAGTTTTATGCCGCAGCTAATTAGATTTGATAAAGTTTTGAAGTCCAAGCATGCAACATCATCAACAAGAACAAACAACAACAACGTTAGTCACACATGTTGATAGGAAACGCTTCAATAAACAATTGTCGCAAATAAACAAAAGCATTTTTATTTCCAAACCGTTTCATTTTTTAGGTTTACCCCTTTTTTAATATGATGCCTGAAATTGAGATTCAAATATATGTTTAGGTTCTGAAATTATTATACAAATCTTCTTCAAAGGCATATTTCTATATAGCGAGATTTTTCTTCGAATTTGGTTTGGGTTTGTTATTAAGCTTTTTTAACAGTCTTTAAAGTATGCTTGAAAGTTTTGAGTGTATAATAAATGTTTCAATGTCTTTAATGTTGCTTTTTAAAGATGAAACTAATGTTAAATGCGTTATCGTAGCATCCAGTAGCATCATAACAACAAATACTTTTATGCTTTAAGCTTTAAATTTTCATATTTTGTAGCAGCATTAATAATGAAAATTGTAGAAATTTCGAATGATGATTTTCATGCAGCTCGAGAGTGTTTTTGGCCATTTCTAATTGTCTCACCCACCCCAATGAACCTCCCCAACCACCCGCAACCCGCATTCCCGCGTCATAACTTTGAAATTTCGGTCAAGCTGCGTTTTGCTGCTCTTCAAAATGTGTGATACGAAATTCAAATTAAAGTGACCAGGCATCAGATACAAAAATTAATTGCAGATGTGTTGCATTTGTTTTTGTTTCTGATTGCAGCACTGCAATTAAAGTTCTCTCCCCCACCCCCTCTCTTTCTCTCTATCAATCTCTTATCTGGGATTATTCAGCACAACACACATTGATTGATGACAACAGGGTCATGTTAAAGCCGGAAAGTTGAGTCAAATGCAATTTCGATTTCGATTTCGATCGGAGCTAAATAAATGTATTCTATGGGCGACCCTTTGTATCAACATTTAAGTCTCTCCAAAACCCAAACTAATTAAATATTTAAAAACATGCAAGCTCAGACAACTCAGGTTGAATGTTGTGTGTGGGTGTTTGTTGTTCGGGTTGGTTTTCTTTTTTCCATTTTTAGTCAAAGTGCATAACAAATGTGAACCCGAACTCTGCTTCTCTCTTCCCCCTCACTCTCTCATATGTTTTTTTTTGCATACTTTGCGGCCTGTTCGGGCAGTAACATAAACTACCCAAACGCTTCACTCAACCCCCACCAGCCCCCTCCAACACACACACACACGCACACACACACACAGAGCCAGCTGGGCAACCCACAGAGGCTGATGAAAAATTTACATAAATTACTGAGCAGACTGGACGAAGAGAAGAACAGAGAAGCACAGAGGCACAGGGCCAAAATAACATGCGAGACCCCATAAGCTGAAGCCAACACAGAAAAAAAAAACAAGAAGAAGAAGAAAAACCAACTAAAAAACCAAAGAGAGTGAGAGAGAGTGAGAGAGAGCAGCAAGAACGATGTTGACGATGACGACAACGACAACAAAATTAGCATAAATGTGTCGGAGTTTCATTTTGGCACACAGTATATATAATAAGCATTATGCATTTTGCGTGTTTGTTCCTGTTGTTGTTGTTGTTGCTTTTGTTGTTGTTGTTGGGGCATAGTTTGAGCCGTGTTCCCCAAGCGTGCGACATGAAATGTTCTGAAAACAGCGCTGAAGGCCAAGTAATAATGTAACAAGAATAAACAACAAAAAAAAAGACTGCAGAAGAAAAAATTTGGATATGCTTGTCGATCCCTGAAGGATAAGAACAACAACAAGAACAACAACAACAAGAACGAAAAGCAATCCTTTGTGTATGTTGTAATATGACATGAAACTTAATGTATTACAATGTATTAAAATGAATTTAATCATTAAGCCTTAAACTGATGTCGTATTTATAAATGTTGTTAACTTAATGATGATGAAAAGCGAATGCAGAATGTGGGAATAATTTAATAATTAATTTTTATTTAATGCGAATTCATATTAAAAGCATAAAGATATTGAATATCAAACAGATTCTAACCACAATTAAAAATTTAATACTTTTTGGTGCAGAACACAATCCAAAAGATACTTTTAATACTTTCAAAAGAGTTTTTCAAGATTTTTCCTTCTTTTAAAACGCACCTTAAATGTTAACCTGCGATATATTGCTACGATTATAGTTTTCTGAACATTTCAACATTTCACACCTCTGTATCAAAAATGATCTCATATTTCCATATTTTCCATTTTCGAGCAGTGTTATCGGAACATTAACATTCCATTTCTGTATCGAATTCAAATTGTGCCACATTTTGATGAATTGCGAATTTGCGAGACGATTATTGAATAACGTTTTCAGTCTCGCCTCATTCAGCTGTATCGGATTAAGATTACATCAAATTCCACAGTAAATTAAATGGGTAACTTCTCTAAGTCTATACGCCTTTTGCATTCCAGGGGTTTCTTCTAACCACCCCCCCCCAACCCCCCTCCTCCATCAAACCGCCGTTCAGCTCAGTCCGAGTTTAATGACCAGGCAACCAAGTTTTCGTTGTTCGACATTGCGAACAAATGCCAATTACACACACACATTGCAGCTGTATGTGTAAATGTTTCTTAGTATGTTTGTTCAACTGTCTCTCTCTTCCACTCTTCTTTGTGTGTTTGTGTGTGTGTGCATTTTTAATCATGTACTTGCCTACTTACGTAGAGTCCAAACGTTGTTATGGGCCAGGCCCATTTGGGAATAGCGCAATGTGCCACGTACTTAGTTGCTGATTCTTTATGTGCACACCGAGCATTTTTATTATGCCTCTACCAAAGGCTGGTCATAACGATTTACTCATCAATTAAGCGACTTAAACCAATAGTTACACTTGTGTTTATGGGGTAGTAAATAGATTGATTCAAGTTAATGATATGAATAAGATAAATCTTAATAAAGAATAAATAATATGTTATATACAAGAAAAAACTCAAAAATCAAACTCTTTCACTTTAAAAAGTATTATCAAAGATAAACTAAAGGTTAAGATCGTATTATTCGCGATAAAGTTTTCAAAATGAAGACACAATATATAAGATAAAATTCTGAAAGATGCAAAACCTTTTAAGAAAGCTACTTAAAAAGTGTAAGTTTAAGCAGAGAGCATTGAGAAGGAATTAGAAAGAAAGATAATGCATGTAAGAAAGATAAGCAAAAAGTTAAGATCGTATCATTCGCGATTAAGTTATATAATTTAAATCTTAATGATACATTATATAAGACAAACTTTTGAAAGATGCTAAAGTATTGGGAAGAGAGTATAGGAAAGTTATATATATATATATATATATATTGTGTAACAGACTCTTCTAGGGTATACACAATTTGTTGCCAAGGAACATTTAGTATTCGGTTGCCCCACTGTTTAATGTGCAGAATGCGTTTCTCCCTCGTAAAGCAAATGCTTTGAAAATCCATTGCTATGCAAGGCGCATAAGCTCATGTTCATATAAGAAAGAAGCATATAAGTGTAAATGTGTGTGTGTGTGTGTGTGTGTTGGTTAAACGGAAGTGCACAGGTAACGCGTACAGTAAAGACTCGTAAAAATGTGCAAATTTGTCACTTGATATTCAATGTCAACGACAACCACTCGACGACGATTGTTCTTGTTGTTGTTGGCGCAAAATCGATGTTCGTCAATGTTTCAATGAATCGCACTTGCATCAGTGTTGCTGCCACAGTTTGGCACACAAAAGGGGGGTTTGCCAATTGCAATATTGTGTTTGTCTGTTTGTGTGTGTGCTTTGGGATATTTCACTTTTGTCACGTACTGTGCCACTTTTGTCGCTTCGGTCGAGTTATTTACTTTTATCACTGTGTTGTTCTAGTTGTTGTTGTTGTTCCTGTTATTTTTGTCCATGCAAAAATACCAATTTCACAAATGTCAGTGCATAGTTTTAGGCGTTTAGCAGGGCTTTGACTTTTGTATATTTAGTTTGCTTGTTCTTGCCACATCACGCCCAAACAACATGAAGTAAGAATTCACACATATATATATTATATACGTATATATGTAATAGGTGTACCGGTTAATTCGCGTGGTTTTACAACAGATGGCTTTACTTGATTATTATTTCAGGGAATCACCTTTCCCAATATTCGTTGGAAAGCCACTGTCATATAGTTTGAGAATCATTATGTGTCATTGAGTTGAAGCGTCAACAACAATACTTTTTAATTAACTGAATATGTCGAGTTTCGTGCCAAATATAGTGTTTTTGCGGGGAGTTTTACTTCATTATTTCAATATGAAGAAAAAAGCAGCCGAAAGTCATCGCATTTTAGTGGAAGTTTATGGTGACCATGCTCTAGCTGAGCGAACGTGTCAGAAGTGGTTTGCACGGTTTAAAAGTGGTAATTTTGACTTGGAAGACAAAGAACGTCCCGGACAGTCAAAAAAGTTTGAAGATGAAGAATTGGAGGCATTGCTCGATGAAGACCCGTCACAAACGCAAGAAGAACTTGCGAATACACTTGGAGTCGCTCAGCAAACCATTTCCGATCGTTTAAAAGCAATGGGAATGATCCGAAAGGTAGGACATTGGGTGCCATATAAATTGAAGCCAAGTGACGTCGAACGCCGTTTTTCCACGTGCGAAAAACTGCTCCAACGGCACAACAAAAAAAGGCCACATGTTGCACAGCCGGTCAAAACATACTTAGAAACGCTGAAATGGGAAGTTCTACCCCCCCCCGCTGTATAGCTTAGACATTGCCCCGTCGGATTACTATCTCTTCCGATCGATGCAACACGGCCTGGCTGACCAGCACTTCTCCAATTATGATGAAGTCCAAAATTGGACCGATTCGTGGATTGGCGCCAAACCGGTTGACTTTTTTCGAGATGGTATCCGTCAATTGCCAGAAAGATGGGAAAAAGTTGTGGTCAACGATGGGCAATACTTTGAATATTAAATTTGTAATCATTTTTTCGCAATAAAGCATTGATTTTCGAAAAAAAAACCACGAGAATTAACCGGTACACCTAATATATATCGTGTTTGTTTATTTGAATATCATCACATTTGTTTGTTTGTTTATCATTTTCGCTGCGTTTTTCATAAATTGCGTCGTGTGTGTTTTCCTAAGGCGAAATGTGATATTTCAGCGCTTTCAGACGACGAACATCGAATAAATTGACTCCACTTTGACTGATGTCATTTTTCCAATATCAAAAGTTTTTAACGTTTAACTTTCCTTCAGTTTTCAATGTGTCACAAAACCTGTTGACTAAAAATCGAATCTATTAACAAGATTAATCCACTTGGACAAAATCAAAAGTCGGCTAATAACATTGTACTTATGCTCAGGTGGCCCAAAGGCACTTTGATGTGATAAAAACCCTTTTGGCTATGCTTTCTTTGGCCCATATTCAAATTGACATTCCGCTTGGTATATAAGCCGCTTTGAGCTGCTTTTCACATCTTTCGGTTTTTTTTGTTTTTTTTTTTTGGCAAACGATATGCGTGTGTGTTGTTTTTTTGTTTTATGCTCTTAACAAATGTGAAAATTCTTTTAGCCTTGTCAAAGCGATGGAGACATAAAGCCTTTTAGAGCACATTGTGCCACAGAGCGGAACTTCAAAGTTGAGCTAAAAGTCAGCGAGAGAGAGAGAGAGAGAGAGAGAGGAAGGTGCAGGTGGAGGGAAATGGTAAATGAAAGGAAAGAAAGCAAATAAAAAACGCTGCTCATATGCTCAGGAACTTTGACGTCTCATAAAGGAAAGGCTCAAAAAAGAAATCTACAGTGAAAATGAAGCAGTTAAGCGTTAGTGTGTGTGTGAGTGCGAGTGTGATTGTGTGCTGCTGCCCATATCCTGCATAAGGAAGGAAAATGAGAGAGGCGGCCGCGGCCGCGGCGGAGGAGGAGGAGGACGAGGATGAGTAAAAGAAAAGCTCACCCAGCAGTTAATTCTCGTTGCTTATCAGCAGTTGGACAAACTTTGCATGCATTGACTGACACACTCATACACTTGCGCGCACACACACACACATACATACATACATACATACATACATACATACATACATACATACATACATACATACACACACACACACACTTGTACAATGACAATCACAAAATGTGAATACAATGAATATCAATCCACAAACATCTGGACAACTTTTTTACATATGCAACGTATATCTGGCGGATGTTGAATGTTGAATGCCTTAAGGCCCCGCCAGACCGCCAGCCCACCCTTCTCCATTCCATTCCTTCTCCTCTCTGTCCTGTCCTGTGTCTCCTCTCGTCTCTCGGCTGGTTAAGTCTGGTCTAGTCTGCAGCTGACATCATTGTCTTGCAATGCTGCGGCTCAACTCAACATCGCATCGGCGCTCATTTGATGGCGGCGGCGGCTGCTGCCTTCAACTGCTGCTGCTGCTTCAACGATATGACTGTATAACTGTTAACTGTGGCGTGGTGGCGCCAAAATGTACACGCCCCCACCTCCTACGCCCATATTGCCACATTGCAATACGTACATTCATACATTCTCATATATGTATATTTTTGCTCTCTCTCTCTTGCCTACTTTCATGTGCTTCGTTCCCATTTTCTTCACACACACACACACACTCACACACACATCCCTTTTCTTTTTTTTTTTTTAACCCTTTTTTTTCATTTTTATTTTGCTCTGCGACAGCTTTTGTGCTTGCGCCTTTAATTGAAGATTTTTTTGACAGCAAACGTCGTCGTGTTGGCGTTGTTGTTGTCGTTATTGTTGTTGTTGTTGTTGGTGTTGTTGGTGTTGTTGCTGCCACATTGCCCATAGAAAGTCAAGATAGATGTAGAACAGTCATAGAGTTCGTAGAACTTTTTAGCTGCAACTGCCACAGCAGCAGGCAGCGATAGCGTTGTTGTTGCTGTCAAAAAGCAAAACTGCCTCTTTGCTGGCTACAACAACAACAACAACAACCACAACAACAAAATGTGCAGCAGTTCTACTTTATGCTTAGTTGTACCTTTCACTATCGACATTAAGACTTCAGTTTTCACTATGTTTTTTATGTGGGTTGTTCATAACGAGCACACACACAAACACACACATGCATACATATATAAACCCATATAAGCATGCCAGAAAATTAAAGAATTTTTTCTCGTTTGTTTGTTGAACTTTAAAGCAGAACTTTTTAAGTGGCAAGTTTTAGCTCTACACTACAAAAAATCATCATAGGAATGGATGCAGAACATTCAAAATTAATAAGCTCAGCTTTGTAAAAACTTTATAATACCATAGTCTAACAGAATATAGCAAAGATTACTTTAGCTAACTGCCAAAAAACATTTTGACAATCAAAACTACAAGCTTTCACTTATTTTGTGATATAACAGTTAAAGATTCCCTCTCTTAAGAAGGAAACATTTCCTTATCCTCATCTTCAAGCTGATCCTCAACTAATTCCACAGGATTCAAGAGTATGAACAACGCAAAGCCACCCCCTCATCTTATAAACAAGCTAATATATATTCCGGTAACTTTACAGACAGACACATAAGTCTCGAGTGGTTTGATTATCAATTTCCCGAACATACATTAGACACCTCATCTGCTGATCTCAGTGTTTGTTGCAACAACATTCCAACAAAAGTTTTCAATTTCGCATGCTCGTCGTGCAGCAAATCCATTTGCAACTTGGCACGTGCAACTCGAGCAGCGAACGAAAGAGGAGTTGAAGTTGCAGTCGAAGTCGGCGCCAACGAAGTCGCGTGTGAATAAATTTGAGCTCACGTGTTTAATTTTTTGTGTCTGCTTTGGCGCCAAAGCGCTCCTTGTTTCGTATTTCTCACCGCTGCTTTTTGTTTGTTTGCTTTTGGGTTTTTATTGCAAATAAGCTGGAAAATTGCAAAGTCAGATTGCAGCGTTATGCATAATATAAAGTTTGGCTTGGTGGCAAGAGCAGATTTTTTTTTTGTTTTTTTCATTGCCAAAAGCATTCGAAATTAGCTGCTGCTGCTGCTGCTGTTGACTTGGTCAAATGCATTTTGGCGCTCGATTGTAAATCACATTGGCTCACATTTATTGCATATTCATGGACATGGCCAGGGACAGGGACGAGGACACAAAAATAGCCATGCCAATCATGAATATTGATAAAGCAAATTGTATGTTTGGTTTTTTTGCTGTTTTGGTTTTTTCTTTTTGAGGGTTATTATTATTTTGTTGTTCGCGCTGACACAAAATGTTGCAAAATTGGCGAAAAAAATTCGCTAGAGTAAAAACCCAAAAAATGACAGCAAAATAATTTTAGTGTTTGAGATACTTTTTCAAACAATTAAAATTTATAAATAATTGCTTGATTTGAAGAGCATACTAGCATTGAAAATAAAATATAATTGAAGGATTTTAATTTTTTTTTTTTTTATAATTTTAATATTTAAAATCAAACAACAAGCATACAAAAAAAGTATTTTTCAATAGCATTGTTATGCATTTTAAACGTTTCGAAAAGGGTATTAAGCGTACAGCGTTTTAAATATTTCACAGTTAAAGGGTGCACGCAATCAACAGAATGTTTAATTTAAATAAATAAAAAAAAATCTTCTCTTACTTTTTATACCCTGATCCCATTAAAAATGGGAAATAAGGGTATAATGAAGTTGTGCAAAAGTATGTAACAGGCAGAAGGAAGCATCTCCGACCCCATAAAGTATATATATTCTTGATCAGCATCAACAGTCGAGTCGATATAGCCATGTCCGTCTGTCCGTCTGTCCGTCTGTCCGTCTGTATGTATGAACGCGTCGATCTCAGAGACTATAAGAGCTAGAGACTCCAGATTTGGAACTTAAGCTCGCCTAATCCCTAGGCAGTACAAGTTTCTTTCCGATTTTCGATAACTCTTCCCGTTTCCGATATACACATGGGATCGATAACATCAAAATCTTGAATTTTGAAAACTGAGATGCAATTTGAATTATAAAACAAAATAATGACAATCTGTGAAATTTTTATCGAAATCGGATAATAAACACCGGAGATATGGGACATTGAAGTTGTGTATGCAGCATGCAGTATGCGCGTACACGCACACACACATACTTGCAAGCACTGACTGTACGCGGAAAGTAAAGGGATCAGGGTATCGTCTAGTCGGGATATCTCGACTAGAGCCTTCTTACTTGTTAATTACTGCTGAATATGTGGAAAAAGTTCTTGCAAAATTGAAAAATGTTCAATAAATTGGAGCAACGCATTGCGCATTATTCATTTGCGGCTCTTTGTAGAACGATTTAACAAGCTACTTGACTGCTTTACATACGTACATATGTATATATATACATATGTAACTTTTTTTATGACCATGTAAATTTTGCAATGGTTCGATTTAAGTTATACTTGCACACTTGGGGAAAATCCAGTGAAAGGAAAACGAAAAATAAACCCAAGGTGCAAAAAAATCGATTGGTTTTTTTGGCTTTTCCCCAGGACACAACACAACATATCGTGTGTGTTGCCCATTAAGTAAGCTCTCAAGGGGCAATTTAAGGGGGGCGTGTAAGCGGAGTGGTTTCCTTGTTGTTGTTTGTACGATATTCAAGCCAATTATACACTGCGCAAAATAATAAAAATTAACGATTGCGGCGAGGCGTCATCATCATCAATAGCTGACCCAATTTAAATGGAAGGGGCCAAAAATGTTGTTGTTGTTTGTTTCTTTCTATTTTTTCTGCACACTCTTCAATTTGAATGACGCAATTTGATTGCACAAAAAAAACCCAAAAAAAAACAATAATACATTTCGATTTCCGATTTCAAAACACTTTGATATAACAAACTCTTTGATACACTTTGATATAACGACTCAATTTTGGATTGTGTTTTGTGTCTCTGTTTTGAGTTTTGTTTTTGAAGTTGAAATAGTTGAAGATTGATGTAAATGTGCTTTGAAACAATTTCAAATCATTGAAAAGTTTTCTTTGTTACTGTTTCTTGTTCTTAAATATATATAGTTTAACATTGAATAAAACTTATTTATATCTTTTTGCCAGTTATTGCAATTTTTGTTAACCAAAATGTTGCATACTTTTTAGCGCTCATAATTTTGTGCTTAAATCAACATTTTGCAATCGAATGGCGTTGTTTTTGATTTCGCTTATATATATATACTGTGTATACATATATATTCCTTATTTGTTTGATTTAACTCAATCGTGCATTTTATTTATTTGTTTTTGCTTATCCAATTAATTGTCAGTAGCTGAAAATTTCATGTTAGCTGGATTCTTTTTTCAACATTACTTATGCAAGGGTGGATAAGTTAGTGGGAGGGGGGAAGCTTAAATTTCAGCAGGTAAACGAATTAAACACGTCGAATAATGAGGAAAACATTTTAATTGTGCGTGGGTTGAACTAAATTAAACATGAAAACGAAGCAAGGCAAAGCACAAAAAATAAAAAATAAATAAAATAAAAAGGGTGGAAAAAAAGCAACGTGCAACGTGCAAAGAAATGTACAAAATGTTGCCATGGCATGCCACCACTCGAACCAACCCCTATCGCTTAGCCCAATCCCCGAGCGTCAGTTAGAGAGCGCCAGACTGACTTGTGGCATATGCTAATGAGTCCTGTGCGTCTCGCCCTCACCCTCTCCCTCCCTCTATCTCGCTCTCTTTCTGTTTCTGTATGTGTCTCACCGACAGACTGACTGACTGTCTGTCTTTTTTCGCTGACTCTAGCTGTTGTGAGAGCCCCCCTTGCGGCTCTGTTGTTGTGGAACTCAACTTGTCTGGAAGATAATTCCCAGCTTGCTGCACGGGGCACAAAAAAGCAAACTCTGCTCGTGCATTTTAAGCTGCTTGTTAGCGGAGCTTTGCTTTAACTATTCTGCACGACTATCGCGTGTGTCATAATGTTTTCATTATATATACCCTGTAATAAGTGGTGAGTAAGGGAGGTTCGACTTGGTACAGACTCGAGTTCAATGAGTTTGTATTTAAGATAATATATTCTAGTAAACAATTGTTATTCATAAAATGTCTCACATTATCTCATCTGTAGTATTATCTTTCGTTAGTCTACAGCGCATCTTAAAAGTGTACCCTCTTGTTACTTTTTGCCTTGCCAAGTGCACTGACCATGAAAAATGCAGTCAAACTGTAACAAGAGCAAATGCGACAACAGCAAAAAAAGAAAAAGAAAAAATATACAAGACTGTAAATGAAGATTACAAAAAAAAAAAAAACAACAAAAAAGCCGAAAGACATTTGCGAAACGCAACGACTCTTGAGTTTTGTTCGCCTTTCCCCCCCCCCCCCCCACACACAAGTTAATGAGGAAATAAGCTTAGATAATACGGCTAGACATTCATGTTGGCCACAGCCTCGTATACGAGACGCACACACACACACAGAAAGTGTGTGAATTCCCCCAACTCGTCTCATATTCTCGTGTTTGCGGTTGTGTCATTTAAGCATTTTGTAAATGGTTTGTTTTGTGTCTTGCAATTAGTTTTCGAAAGGGTTGCCCAGACCCTGGCCACAAACCAACGGAGGGAGGGAGAAATGAGAATTTTTTTTTTAGACAATGAACAGCTTTGTTTTGCTTTGTTTGTTTGGGCAGAGAAGGGGTTGGGGTTGGGGTCGGCGGCATGTCAAGTAATCGCATATCTTTTGCATACCAGACTTGTAAGACATAATTGACCCGCTTCAATTGATTGTTGATTGATAATTGGGGATTATAAGACAACATGAGGAAATGTACAAATTCATTTCCTACAGCTTATGCAGTGGGAACAATAGAAGTGCTATATAAGAATATATATATATAACATAAGAATTTTTGTTTTCAATAAAGTTTCTTGTTAACATCATGAAACATCAACGCTTATATTATTAATATAATTTAATTATATCTTGGGGTTACTTTAAATGTTGCGAAATCAAAATGCTTATGACATGTTGAAAGAGTTGTTTGGTTTGTACTTTGTATCATGTTGCATATGCAAAAAACAAACTAATTAACTTTAAATGATGTTTTTTTTTTTACCTACAATACATTGTAACAATAACAAGATGCGAGTGTGTTTGTGTGTGTGTGTGGCATTATTAAACATTGTGATATTAATTATGCAATAAATTACACGTTTTATGCATGCAGCAAAAATAATAATAATAAATGTATATTTGCATTGTGACTGCCTCAAAAACAGCGTAGAATTTAATTAAAATGCCCAATGCATAATAAATATATAGAATAAATATATATATTATATAATTCAAGAGTCTAAAGGAAAATTCAATATATACAAATAGCATGATATACTATATAATAATCAAATGAAATGCTTATGTAAAGTGCTTTTGCTTCATTTTTCATTGTTTGTGATGAAAACAATTTGACAATTGCTTGTAATCAAGTTTGAAGCACTTTTGAAAAGAGGCATGGAGGGAGGGAGGTAGGGAGGGGGGGCAGGCAAGCCAAGTTCATAGGCTCTATTTAAATAATACACAAGGACAATGACAAATGAGCTGCTTTTGTTTTATGGTTCAAAAAAGGATAAACCTTTTGGGTAAATGTGTTAACAATGGACACAAAAACACACACACTGTCAATGTGTGTATGTGTGTGTGTGTGTGTGTTTGCGTGCTTGTCTGTCTGTGTGTGTGTGTGTTTTTCTTTTGTTTAACTGGCCTTTTACCACATCAATTTGTCTAAAAACAATGTCTGTCTATCTGCTGCCAGTCTGTTTTGTGCCTCACCTTTATTTGCATGCTATAAAAGAACTGCACCCCCCCCCCCCAAACAGCATTAGGTTAACATATTGACGCATGTTGCTAGGTGAAATGGGGTTAAATCCGACTAGTACCGAACAATTTTTATTCGATTAGCCATCGTCGAATATTTGTTAACAAATTTTCCATTTGCATGACAGGCTTAAAAGTTTATTTTTCGAAAGTTTCGTTCTTAAATGCAAAACTTTTTCTACTTTGCGTTTTGGATTTAAATTTTTGTTGTTTGCCTAAAACTTTTGTGAGCTATTTCTATTTATAAATTTTATATAGTATACTTGTTTTGAAATATTTTTCCTAAAATATTTTCTCTTTTATTTACAGGTACGTAAAATTATTTAAACCATCCATAGCCCCCCCCCCCCCCCCCACAACATAAAGTAAGTCATGTAAATTGTTGGCAAAACTGAAATGTACGGAATGCAAAAGGCACCAATGTCAGTATTTATAGATGTTTCATGAAATTTACACCCGGTACACAACACACTCTTCAAGGCCAATAAAAAATTGTTTTGATTGCGGTTTGTGGGGATGGGGATGAGGATGGGGTGAGGGTAAAACAGAAATTACAAAAATTGCCAGATGAGAAATGTATGCGATGTTTTTTTTTTTGTTACTGTTCCACATGCAAAACGTCTCTCGTCGAAAAAGTTTCAACAAGCCATAATTTTATGGGGCATCCATATGAATGCAAAAATATACCGTCATGGAAAATATATGTATGTAAAATACAGTTAACTTTTATTGTGGTTTGCCTAGATAGGATCAACGCAGGCTTCTATTGTTGTATTGTTGCACAGTGGTCTGAGATATATATGTCTGAAGAAAATAAGCTAAACATTTCATTTCAAATGTACTTTAAAGTAATTTACTAACTTTGAAACAAACTTTTTTGTGAGCAGCTTTCGCAAGCTTATTTCTTATAATCGGCTTGTAAAGAACTTTTATAAAATTAAGCTTGTTTTAATACTTATCCCACTTTGAATATTGAAACCACTGTGCACTATGCCTTCTGCAATGTAAATGCAAATATATATATATAAATAGAAGAAGAGAGATGGCGCTTTTGATGAATGTGAGCCGGATATACACTCTGTTGTTACTCAACATCCATGGATAACACACACATCTATATGCGGATGGAAAGATGGATGGATGGATGTATGGATGGATGGATGTTTTTATGACCGCAAGAAATAATTTCGTTTTTACTGTTCCAAGAGCATTAGATAATCATTTTGTGGCAACACCACCTTGCTCCTTGCTTCTCGATCCTGTCCTTCTGTCTCCCAACTCTATTTCGATGAGCACATGGTCACATATGTATGTATGTGTGTATGTGTGTTTATGCATTTGCCACAGCTCTATTGTCATTTGCAAAGCGAGTATTTAACCTTTTTTTGTCCTTCCTTTTTTTTGTGGCTGCGTCGTCGCTTGTTGGCCAAGGTAATAAATGACACTGTCTGTGTGTATGTCTCTTTGTGTCTGTGTGTAATTGACATTGTGAATATGTTTTAGTCATTTGTTATGCAAAATTAAATTTCATTTGACTTTTCAAACTATCTCAAACACACACAAACATAAACGTGATGCTCCTTTCGTTAACCGGTTTTGCCATGCTCAACTCCCAACTCTCTCAACTGGGAACTGCCAGCATCAATAGCGCCAAAAACAACAAGAACAACAACATTGGCAGCACTTGACGCCCTTTTTTTTATTATTTCCTCACCGGATATGTAAGCGAGAGAGAGACAGAGATGAGAAGAGTGAGAGACAGTGAAGAGCGTCAAGGAGTGCAGCGGCAAGATGCACTTGTCGTCCCTTAACGCGTTTCTTCTTCTTTTACTTCATACGCTTTCGACAGTCATAAACTTCCGGTTGGTTGGCTGTGCCTTCCCCCCCCCCCCCCTCACCACTTACTCTTACATCCATATGATGGCGTATATATACCTTAGCATCTGAATTTTTACTTCGTCTCTTATTGAAGCTGAAGCTGCCTGAACGCTCGGCGTGCGCGTTCATTTCATTTCACTGCTCTTTGCGCCCTTTTTTTCTCCTTTCCATCTTTTACTTTGTTAATGAATCCTTTTGTTTGTAATTCCATTGCCGGTCTTCCCTCCCCTCTCTTTACTTCACTGACTCACTATCGTGCATTATTGTTTTGGGGTTTTTCTTTTATCCCCTTGATGCAAGTTATGTGTAGGGTATATTAAGATTGCCACTACAAAGAAACTAACTGCGACTGATTAAAACCCAAGTAGAATGTGTAGAAAAGTAAACCAACGGAAGAAAGCTGTTTTTTCTGCTTTGCAGCAAAGTTTTTGAGTTCATAAGAACCGAGTTTGACCATTTAGTAAGCAAAATTTATGATTTGGAATTAATGTTTTAGTATTAATATTAATATATATAACACAAAAGACATAATAGAAAACCAACTTATAGAATATCATAATAATCTCAGAGTATGAGAAAAATACAAGGAAAAAATCGTAGCTTAACTTACATAAAGTCAAATCTTAACCGTTATTATTTTTATGAACCTCGAGAAAGTAAAACAGCACATTTGCCATTTCGAGAAGCAGCGCTCTTCAACAAACTTGCACTTTAGATTTAATTTTTTTTTCCACTCCTTTCTTGCTGTTATATTCTCGCCAAGTGCCAAACCGCTCATCGAGGAATACTTTGTACTATTCAACTTTTTATTTTCAACAGTTTTTCTTACGCTTCTGTGCGTTTCCTAACCAGAATGTGTCGCATTATTTGCATTGCACAATTGCAAAAACAAATTTGTTACTGATTTCATTGCGCATACGCACTGTGAGACCGCCAACGACGAAACTTCAACGCTGAAAAAGTCAACAACATTGTGCCGCGATGCCCTAAAAGCGTATTTTCTTAACAAATATTTGGACAGAACAGTTCGTTCGTTCGTTGGTTGGAAAAGCGACTTAAGCTAGCAGCCCAGAGTAAAGCCACATTGTAAATCTAATCCTTTTAGTTTGTCATTTGCTTAGCTGAAGATTTTTTGGCTAACAGCGAAGCTTTAACTTTGTTGTTGGTCAAATGCAAATTTGTCTCAAGCGTTGATGTTGATGAATGGAATGGAATGGCATGGCATGGTAAGGCTGCAAACTGGCTTAAGTGATATTGCGAATGTAATCAAAGTCAGCCGCTAGACCATGACTCGACCGGGTGATCCCTATAAATCCGTTAGTCGAATGGCGGCCAACACCCAATTATTTGCAGAGCTTTCGCCCATATAAATCTCAAATACTGCGACGCTTGACATTTATCGCAAAATGTCTGCGGCGTCCACTCGACTGTCAGCATGGCGGGGGGCGTCTCTAGCTGTGTCTATATCTCTGTGTGTGTGTATGTGTGTAATATTGCTATTTATATCTATTTTATATAGATATAGAGAAATAGCGAAGGACATGCGACGATGCTCCTTGCCTTAGTTTAGCTGCTACAAATTTGTTGCTGCTGCTGCTGCTTTTGTTGCTCTTGTTTCTGTTTGCTGCAGGGGCAACACATGTTGCTAATGTGCCCGTTGAGACTTGTCTTGGAAATTACAGAGGTCGCAACTGTCTCCCGCTCCTCTACTCTTCCCTCAAACTTTGTCCCTCTGCCTTTCGGTCAGTTTATGCAACGTCTCAGTTGTTGTTACAGTTCTGTTTCTCGATGTAGGTCGCTTGTTTTAGCCAAAAAAAACAAGGAAAGAAAAGAATAAAGTAGAAAAAAAAAAACTTTTTCCGTTCAGCCATTTTATTGATTTTGTGACAGTTGTGCGCCGCCTGTATCCTACGCCCCCATATCCTTGCTGTTGTTATCGTTTAGGCCTTGTTTAATTCAATTCAATCAAGCAAAACTGTTTGCCAAGTGTCTCCAGTGGCGTGTACTTGATTGTTGACGTTATTGTATGTTTTTTGTTTTTTTTGTTGTTTTTTTTGTGTTCAGCTTGTTGCCAACTGTCTTAACTGATATTGCGCTGCTGCCTGTTGTCCTGTCGTTCTGCCTTGCTGGTTTAGGCTTCTAACTTTGGTTCTCAATTCGTAACATGTGCCATATTTGCATGTTCCATATCACGCGCTGATGTTACTATGAACCAGAAAGAAAGCCAGTTTCTTTTTTTTCTTTTTGCCTCGATATTAAAGTGACAACAGCAGCTGACATTCGTTCACATTGTTTTGGCAAGTGTTGGGAAAGTTGGGAAAAGGAACTTATTGAGATAGTAAACGAATAAAAGATCAGTTCGTTTAGAAAAAGTTTGACTAAACTATTTATGAAACTGAACTAATGAGTTCAACTCGACTTCATCTAGTTCTATTGTTTGTTAAGGTCTTTTGATCTAACTA
The DNA here is from genome assembly GCA_035044465.1 of Scaptomyza tumidula. Taxonomy (NCBI): domain Eukaryota; kingdom Metazoa; phylum Arthropoda; class Insecta; order Diptera; family Drosophilidae; genus Scaptomyza; species Scaptomyza tumidula. Next base: position 13,541,258 of record JAWNNW010000444.1, on the reverse strand, counting down.
CGAGAACTTACCAACAAAGGAACTAAGCGAACCAAATGACTGATTGGTTAGTTTAGCAAATATTTGATCGATTAGCTTAAAGCTTGTCATAACTAAAGTTTACTTCAGCTGCGGATACCAATCTCTCTTTTTCAATTGCCTTTCATAACATAAACCCTTAGGAAAAAAGATAAGATCTCATTGCAGCTTTACATGATGACATTGCAAGCTTTCAATTGCGATTGCAATTCCCATCTTTCTTGCCCCGCCTTACATTGAAACCGACAACCAACTGTAAGCAATCTCCACGTTACATATGAGTTATTATCGCACAGAATGAGTACGAGTAATACCTTTTGACTTTAGCAATCATCCATCTGCAAGGCACAGGCATCACTTATAGTGATTCTCTACGCATCTCTGAGACTTTAACACAAACTCACACACACACACACATTCGCACACCCATTTATACAGTGCGTTTACTTTGCCACAATCGTGTGGCACACAAGCCGCCTGTCATAAATTGCCTAAGCTTTTGCTGCCTGCTGCTGCACTCCACACACATTCACACACATGCACGCACTCATTCATTCACTCAGTTACCGGCTGTCTTTTTCACTGATTCTTTCTTCTTATTCTGCTACTCTTCCTGTCTTCCAACATTTGTTTGTCTGTCTGTCTGTCTGTTGGTGTGCTTTCCTGTCGCCAGTGCTTGCCCTCGTTTTCAACGTGGGCAAAACGTGCGCCTGTCATGTCGCCATTTTTTATTTCGATTTAGTTTTTTTTTTTTGCGTTTTTCCTGATGATTTCCGTGGCACACACACACTACTATGAGAGTGGCGCACGTGCAGCTGACATCAAAATAAATAAAAGCGACTCTAAATGACAGTTTTGCATTAGATTTTGTTCTTTTTCTTTATTATTATTATTTGTTTTTTTTTTGTTTCTTTTTTTTTTTGCGTTTGTAACAAAACTTTGCGAACGGCTGCCAAAAGTTAGCCAGAGTTTAAGTTTAGTTTGCTATTTTTGCATATCTCTTTCAATCCACTTTTGTGTTAGCTTCTTCTAGTTCTAGTTGTTGTTGTTGTTGTTATGTATTGTTGTTGAGTTTGGTTGGATTGCATTCGAGCTTACACTTTTGCTTAGCGTCGTTTTCTTTATTGATATCAAAAGTTTAAGTGCAGCTTTGGCAGCGCTTACATTTGGCTTTAGCTCACTGCGCTTATCCCCTGCTTACAAACTTGAAGACAACCAAACACACACACACACACATACGCAAGAGAGCGAGAGAAACTTTAAAAAGCTTATGCGGGCTTGTTAAGTCAATCGTGCGTTGAAAGTTTTGAGCCTCTCCCTCTCTTTCTCTCTCTCTCTAGCACTAAACAATAGTAAATAGGAGCAAGGAGAAGAAAGAGCGTTAAATAAAATGTCTGGCTGGCGCCTCGAAGGAAACAAATAAATTTCATTTTATTCGAGTGTTGTGTTTTTGCATCCGACATGCCAATGCCTCTCTCTCTCTTATTTTATTAAGCAAAGAAGTTTTCCGCTTTGCCGCGTTGTTTATATATTCCTGAGCCTACATTTACATTTCCATACAACAAACAAACAAACAAACATGCCAGGCACGTTCGTGTGAAGCTTTGTCTGGCAACCAACCAGCAGCATCTATGCCATTTCAAGATTGTGCCTAAATTGATATTCTGTTACAATTTTCCCAATACGTACGTATGTATATCTGTGTTGAAAAGAAACGATTCGATTTAGCATTTGATTGTTTTACTTTGGGACTCTCTTGTTGCCTGCCTTGTTTTATGTTTGTATAACATTCAACTCATATATGTTTAAATGTTGTCTTTGTTGCCTGAAACGCGTCTGGCATAAAATCTTTTTTAATTCGGCAAATGTATGTATAGATATAGGCTTTTCACGAGGGTCGTTTACTAACTATAATCAGCTCATTTATGTTCAAGCACTCGTACTACTTGGAATAAATTAGCGTAGATTAATTGTCTTGTTTTCTTGGCCTTAACTTTGAGAACATAAACAAACTAATTTCCATTGCTGTCATCGCGCTTAATTTGTTTTATTTGACAGCTGTGTTCTTATTGTTCTTAGCTCTTTAAAAGCATATTCCAAATATATTGCCTTAAAACTTTAAATCAAAAGAATCTTTACAAGCTTTTCTGGTAACATTAATTGGACCCTCGCATTGTGTTGCTTGTAAGCTGAAAGCTTTCTAGTTTCTAGTTGCTTGACAGCGTTTGCTGATATTTACCCAAAAAAGTTGTTTCAAGTTGCATCTTGACGGCCAAAAGGCAAAATATCTACAACTTCACAGAGTGGCAGAGGGGAGGCGAGAGGTGTGTGTAAGTGTGTGTGTTTGTGTTGCAAAGGAAACAGCAGCAGGATTTGCAACTAAAAATCTGTTTTAGTTTGCTTTTATTTCCCGTGGCACATTTATTTGCTGTTTCTTTCGCTCTCTCTCTTTCTCTTTCTGTGTGTGTGTTGGTTTTCAGTTCTTCTTGGCTGCTGGTTCTTGCCCGCATATAAATATTTAATTTGATTGTTTGTTGGCTGAACGTGTTGTCCTGTTGTGTGTGTGAGTGTGTGTTCGGGTTCCTTGCATTCTTTCAACTTGATTTTAAGCAGCATGCAACTTAGTTAGGGGTGTATAAGTATTCGAAACACAAGGTGCGAATGTTTAAGCTTACGTTCTGAATGACAGGATTTTTGTGTTGTGATTTTTAATTACAAAAACTTTGAAGTTGATTATAATATTTTTTTTACTTCCGGCGTGCTCCAAAAAGTATGCTTTAAACTAAAAACATTGCAACTATTGTTTGCTTTGATTTCGCCCTCAAGGTATAATTAATATAATTAAAATATGAAACTTTTACTGCGACATTTAGTTCGATTTATTTCAGTTTTCATCATTAAAAAGACTTTTCTATTTTTGTTTTCTATATTGGTTGTTGTTGTGCACTGGAAAATCGTTAAGCGTTAATATTGTTATTGTTATTGTAGCTGTTTAGTTACATTGTTGTTGTTGTTGTTACTATCTGTGTGTGTGTGTGTGCTCAAATGTCAGTGGGTCAGACTGACCTGACTGAACTCTTGTGGTTGAGTCATGTCTCTGACCGAAACATGCAACACAGTGCAGCACAGAGAGTGGCACATAGTTCAAGCATTTTCTATTCTGTCCATTGTCAACAACAAACTGTGCCACAAAATATGAGTTTTGTGTGTGTGTGTGTGTATGTATGTATGTATGTATGTGTGCGTTGTAAAAAATCACAATAGAATGAACACAATGTGATCCTTTCAAAACAGAATGTGTACTACATGGCGTATGCGTAATTATAATTTATATAGTTGTATTATAGGTATTATCTAAGCTTATCTGTCTGTAATTTGTCGCAGTGACAACAACAACAACAACAGCAGCTAACGAGCTAAACAGCAAGCATTCTGAGAGCAGCTGTTAATGGTATTTATGGATAGAGTTCATGAACTCACGGCAATAAGAACAACAACAATAAGAACAACACCACCAACGATTTTGCAGCATACGACTCTAGAGGCCAAATGGCAAAATTGCCAACCTGGCAGCCAAAGCTGCCTGACAGCCTGGAAAATGTTTGCCACCTGAGCGGCGCGAACAGCAAACGACAGCAACAGACACAAAAACAACAGCAACAGCAGCAACAACAACGTTGTCTGCTTCAATGACAATGCCTGGCCGAATAAATTCTCATTTATGACACTTAAAAGCCGACACCAGACAGCAAGAGCAGCAACAGAAGCAGAAGCAGAAACAGGACTCAGATCCACTCATTCTCATAATAGCCTTGTGGGTTTTTGCTGTTGCTATTTGCTCGTTAGCTGACTGCTGCTGCCTGCTGCTCCTACCTGCTTGCTACCAACAATAACAACAACAACAACAACACCAACAACTTGTGGTAGATTGCCACGCCTGCGGCTGCAGGTATCAAGCTGTGCATCGGCATTTGCAACCGAGCATGCTGCAACATGACTCCTCGAGTCTCAAATCGTATGCATTGCGACAATTGATAAGAAAATGCGTTACAAATTCGCAACAACAACAACTACAACATCGACAACAGTCATTTTCGAACAGTGCTAGACGACACTTTATGGTTATGTGCTAGCCAAAGGGTATATTATAATATTTAACTATTTCGACAGCTGAAAATCCTTTTCATAATATCAATTTCATGTAGATTAAAGGATTAAAGTAAAGTGTCAAAATCGACCATTATGCAAGTGGAGTTTTACCTGAAGTTTTACTTCATTCCAGACTATTTTCTGATGTTTCTTAAGATTCACATGTACATTTAAAGTTACATCTCTTTTTGTTGGTTTTTTCTCCTATTAAAATCAGAATTACAGGGTATCTACAAACGATGTTCAATTAACTTTTAGGTTTTTACATCATCTGCATTTTTTTTTTTTTTTTTTGCCTCCAGCCAGTAATGGCCACATGCGTGTCCCTGATTGTCTGGATTTTTTCTCTCTTCCATTTTACTCTATAGCTTAACGCGTGACTCGTTTTGGATTACAGGTGAATAAATGTGCACGGTGGCAGATGTTTAATTGACTTTTTGCCAATATATAAATGCAACAACAATGTACCATAAATGTTTGTCACCTATTTTTTTTATACTCGTTATACGCAGAACCCATTGAAAATGATTGAAAGCGGTTTTATGAACTATTGAAAATGTGTGTAAAAGAAGCTTTTGTGTATTCGCTTACTTTAAACTAGGCGCTGGGTATCTCCGAGTCGTGCACTCTCAGACTAACTCGCTGATCTCTTTTTTCGCATTCGTTTCATTTTGTTTGGCAAAAAGTCTTTGTCTGTCATTTGTATTTGACATGTGATATGTTTAATTGGGTTTTCCAATGTAGCTTTCTGTCTCTCAGCTTGTTGCCTGCCGACCGACTGTTACTTTTGTTGGCAAAGTAGCACTGCAAATCAATTAAGCATTGAATGGTTCAATGAACGTCTCTTTTGTTGACCCACTTATTAAATTCTTTTCATCTTGGGTAGAAGAAGATTGAGATTGATGAACTTTTCAATAAAAGCGAATCAACCCAAAAGGCATCTCTTATGCAAATGTATTCATTGCAAAGACGAATTTTGCTTGTCGAAACGCAACGCAACGCAACGCAAACCAAAACTTGAACGTATAAAGTATTAAGAGCAGCCAACTAACCAATGAACCAAATCCGGGAGCTTAAGTAATTGTAAAATGCTAAAGCGATTGGCAGAGCCAAGTAGCTTAGCCAAAAATTGTCGAAAATTGAGTAATGCATTTGGTAACGAGGATTTTAGTTGTTGATATTCGTTCAGATTGTTAAAAGAAGAGGTTTTGTGTTTGCTTTAAGTGTAGCAAGTATCAACATTTTACGTATACGTCATGCAGTATTAAAAGAGTATTTATACTTCGTGGTTGATTCGGTTTTTTATGTGACATGTTAAGCCCCAAACTTCATTTGCATGTGCTAAAAAGTAGTATTTTTTTCTTCTTATTTTTTCTTTGGCTATTTCCTTTTAGTATTTGATTTTTCATCTAATCCATGCGTTAACATGAAAAAATCTCCACCCAAATCCAAAAACCTCATCCGCCTTTTTTTTATATTGCATAAGAGTGTGTGTGTGTGAGTGAGTAACTGGGTAAGCGTGTGTGGGTGAGTATGTAACGATTAGGTCGTTTTTTTTTTTGCATTTGCGTTTGCGTTTCCGTTTTTCTTTACAGGAAGGGCTCTCTTTTATATATCAAAAAATGGCTGCGAACAGTTCGTTTAGCATGAGTGTGTGTGTGTGTGCGAACAGCTCAGAATTTTGAAACGGGTGAAAGCCAATTTTCACACTCAACTAAATTGGGTTACTTGGGCTGTGTGTGTGTGTGTGTGTGTCAGTGTCTGGGTGTGTTGGTAGCTGCAGGTGCAAGCTGCACGTTAGGTTGCGAAAACGCTGCAAATAGTTTTTTTTCCTTACATTTTCTTTTGTTGATTTCATGCGCTATTTCAATATGATATATGGTGTGCAAATTGTATGCAGCAATATTTGAATTTTTCTTCTTTTTTCTTCTTCTACTTTTTATTTTGATGGGGAAATCTGCTTTGCGTTATTGACACGTATGCAGATTGGATAGGCATGAGTTATGGATACTTTTCTATGTGCAAATGTAAGAAATCGAAGATAGTTTATGACCTTCTCGTAATGTCTTTGACTTAAGATTGCCGGCATGGTGTTTTCCATTTTTTCACAATTTTAAATAGAATCTGTATCTAATAAATATTTTACACTTTGTTTTTACTTGCAGGTAACCACAAAATTATTTTTATAAAGACGCATTGCTTTTAAGTTCGTAAGTAAAAAAGAGACAAACCCCTTTCAATGGCCTCTGTGCTGTGTGGTTCAATTAACTCTTCAAAGTCGAATCGTTTCTATGACAGAGAACGCAATAGGCAACGGAACCTTTTGCGGGTTAGATTTACTTAAAGAGAATGGTCCATTACGGCAACACTTTTCGAAAATGGCCCCAAAAATGCCTGACGAAATGAGAAGGCTCAGCACAAGCTATTGCCATGGCTGACGAGCTGAAGCCATAAAAGCAAAAAGGGTCCTATGTAGCAATTTGTTTGGCACATCCTCTCGCTCTCTTCTTACGAGTGTTGTGAAGGGGGGGAGGCATGGTCAACAAACCGAAACGTTACGGCGACGCGTAATGAAAATTAATGCTGACGATCCGTAAACGGAGAAGAATAGCAAAAAAGAAAACCAAAGTCGCCGCTGTTGTTGGCTGTGTTTAGTTCACGATATGTTGGCAAAAACGGGCGAAAATTAAACGAACCGTAAAGTGATTCAACCTTGACGCTTGTCGCACACACTCCACCGGCCCATTAATACGAACACCAAGCAACGCTTCAGAAAGAGAAGGGTAGAGAGTTTGAAACAGAGAAAGATAGACGCGCATAGCCTCTTGTGTGTGCTCTTGTTGCATAAATTATGTCGAATAGCAATAAATTAATATTTTACAAAGTTTACCAAATGCTGCTGCATGCAATTTTTGTCTTTAAGTCATGGCCACGGTCAAAATCTTTCTCTCGGTCTCTCTGCTTCCAGAGCCTGCTGCATTTTTAATGTCCCATAAAAGTATGCTATGGCGCATAATCAAATTTCATGCAACAACATCTCTAACCACATGGCCCTTGCAGCTATGCCACACACAACGACTACTTACCGGCAGGGTTTTTATTTCATCTACAAATAATACATGAGTTCATGCTGTAGTAGGTAACTTTGCTATTTGGTAACAAAACCATTTTGTGGGTCAGGTGAAAGTCAAGCAGTTTATTAAAATGTTTTGCTAGCTGTACTTAGCATAGTTTAATTAAAGAGATGGAGTATCTGGATTTTTTTTAGATCGAAAGATAAAGTATTTATCTATTAAATTAATATATTTAACTCGATTGTTGTCAGCTTCTTATTCGTCTTTTCACAAAAGATTGCAACCACACCTCGCGTTTATATTTAATTTTTGCGGCATCCGGCATCATAAAATAAAAATCAAGTCAAATGCCTATCTCTAAATTGCCTCATCCGCAAGTCCGAAACTTTGCTTCTTTTTTTGTATCTACGTCTTGGGGTATTGCCGCTTGATTTAACTTGAAACTTGGCTCATTTGTATTAAGTTCACCACTCGCTGCGGTTAAGGCCGCTAAAAGCAAATGAGTGCGTTGGCCAAAAACTTTTGTGCAAAACGTTGATGTTGTTGTGGCTGTGCTTCACACCGTAACAGCGGGGCGGAAAGCTAAAGGGAATACCGAAGGGTCTCTCTGTCTTAGCTGCAGGCAGCTCAGATCAAATAATCTTGTTTGATGATGAGTTTGCCAACATACACACACACACACACACACACCCAAATAGATATATATAAACAGCTGGCGTTGCAGATAAAACGCCAAAGTTTTCATTCTATTTTCTACTTTGCAGGATTTGTGTTATATTTTGTTAGAAAAATACAAAAATATATATATATATATATATGTAGCAAAAAGTTAAAACTTCTGTTTGAAGTTTTACTGTCTATCTTTTTATGTGTCCGTGTGTGTGTGTGTGTGTTTTGATTTTTCGTACTTGATATTGGTTTGGCATAAACCATTTGCCGTTTGCTCGATATTATCATCGGCGCTTGAAAACTTTATTTTTATTTATTTTTTTTGTGGCGAACTTTGTGAACTTTGTTGTCTCAAGTTATAAACAAATTAAAATTGTATTAAAAATGTCAGTACATGTACAAAAATGCGATGTTGAACTGAAATTGTGATGCCACACGCCACTTGCCACATGCACATGCCAAATTCTCATTGCCACATTCCGTACCACCGACTAGACGTGCCCAAACGCCCACACACAGTCTGAAAAACAGACAACATGGAAATAAAAAAGTATGCTTCAAATGTTGGTAGCTAAATACCCTGTTAAATTCATTTTGAGTTAGGATTTAAGCCTTTGTTATTCACTTTTTAATATTTATAAATTTTTTAATATTTTTTAAAAATTTTTTTCTTTTTTTTAAGTATTATTATACACTTTTTATCATATGTTTTCCATTAACATGTTTTTGTAAATCTTTTTTTGACTAAAAGCTAGATTTGTTATTGATTATTCCCACAAAATAATCTGAACAAACGATAACTGAAATGCAACACCCCATTTTTGTGTTTTGTCCAGCGTTAGGGTGTTGCATGTTCGGCGAGTTTGGGTAATTGCAGTGCATGTCTGCGGTAAGAAGCACCCAGGTTTAGCGTTAAGCTCGTATCTAGTTTTCTGTTTTTAGTTTTCAGTCGTGTGCCTCGAAACTTTATTATGAAAATTTAATTTTAATTGAACGAGTTTTGGTATCATTTTGTTTAATATGCATTGCATTAACTTTCGCTGGTAAGTAGTTTTAAATGTATGGTAAATATATAATACACAAAAGCATGCAACTAGTAAAATGATAGTAGAATTAGTTGAGGTTTTGTTTACGATTTGTTTGCGTTAGTTTGTGATTGAAATTGTTGTTGAGATTTAAACTTTTATCCTCTTACACCTTATCTTAATACAGTTGCAAACAAATCCCATTGTCTGCCAAATGCAATTGAGCATTCTTATGTGTGTGTGTCATAACGAGGTCAGTTAAATGAATAAATGGCTTTTGCATGTGTGAACGAAATGAAAAACTTTTTAAAGCCTTACACAATTTAGTCAATGCTGAAAAGTTGTTGCATCATAAATAAACAAAATGGATATAAGAGCATTTTCAAATGCCACTTGACACCATATGTTCGACTTCTATGCTTGTTGTCAGGCACTTTGCATAGCTTCTCCTCCCTGCCCCTGTCCCCTGCCCACTGTCTCGTGCCTCTCAACTTAAGCTCAACTTTCATGTCAGTGTCAGTTGCATGCATTAAAATGCAATGATAACAAGCAGCAGCAGTAGCAGTTGCAGTAGCAACAACTTTAGCTCAATAGTTTAGCTGGTAAAAGTTCTTTGTTGTTTTTGATTTAAGTTGAGATGAAGAAGCTGACGCTGACGCAGACTCTGATGCTGAAGCAGAAGCAGAAGCAGAATATTAGTCGCAAGTGGCTTGGCAAATCTAAAAGCCGCAACAGCAAGCGCGCTCAAGTGCTGTTGCAGTTTCAACTTGAGCTTATGCCTTGTGGCAGCTTCGGGGCAATAACAACAACAACAACAACAACAACCGCCACTTCTGATGTCAACGCCATCAACAGCAATGGCTGTGTCGAAGTTCGCTTGTCTCCAAGCACCAACAGCATCCCCTAAACCCCATACTGCCAAACCCCCCGCCCCCATTACCCAACACTTACTTGCATATTTCATTAATTTTGCATAAAATCTACAACAAACATTTTGTTTGTTTTATTTTTTTTTTGGTTTACTGCGTGCTCAAGTGGCAGATTGTCCAATTGGGCATGCTGCAAGGGGTTTGGTATATATATATATATTATTTTTTTTATTTTTCGTAGGGGTCGTGCGTGAATTTGATGTCGAAAACACAAATAGATGTTACGTATACGTATACATAAAATGAAATGCGAAGCAAAATAAATTGAATTGAAACTACAAAATTGTTCAAGTGTCACTAAACAAGCTTTCGGTTTGGCGTTTGGTTCCATCAGCAAAAGCAACAGCAACAGACAACTAATCAATTGAATTAACGAATGGTCAGCTGTCCCCTCTTCACCCTCTCTTTACCCCTTTTTTTTTGGCTAGCAATTTCTCATTTTTTTCAAATCAACGCACACCAAATGTCGTTCAATATTGGAATTTCGTCGCAATGTTTATGTGTACCACAATTTGATGGAAAAAAAAACAAGTTCAGCAAGTGTATAAAAAATTCAAAAATTAGTTTTTTATGAGTATATTTTTACTGACTGTAAAGTTAATGAAGCTTGCCAGTTAAGTTGAGATTGGTTTTGAAAAGTAGTTGCTGCGAGTTTAAAGCTAGAAACTCTTTTTAGTTGAATTTAACTATTTTGCTTTACTAGGGCACCATTTCTAATAGATTGCATATGTGTATATACTCAGTATGTGTTTAGCTTAGTTAACTTAACATTTCTTTATGTTTATACTTTGTATAACGATGAGGGATTTGAACAAATGATATGCTGTAAACTTAATGCAAAATCCCACCCCGAACCCCAACCAACACCCAAACAAAGCGGAAAGAAAAGAAAATTCCGGCTGGCTGTCAAGTGCTAGCAAGTCGGCACAGCTCAGGCATGTATATAAAAAAAGGCGACACGGCAATTGCCTGGCAGCCTTGCCACTGCTCCTGCTGCTGCTGTTGCTGTTGAATGAAAGAGGTCCAGAGAGGAGCTTCAAATCGATAACAAGCGGAAATGGGGTCAGTGCACCCAAATGCCCAGGCAAAAGCAATCAAAACTCATTGCCAAAACGAGTAAAAAACAAGTAAGAAGGCTCTAGTCGAGATATCTCGACTAGACGATACCCTGATCCCTATACTTCACACGTACAGTCAGTGCTTGCAAGTATGTGTGTGTGTGTGTACGCGCATACAGCATAGTGCATACAAAACTTCAATGTCCCATATCTCCGGAGTTTATTATCCGATTTTGATAAAAATTTCACAGATTGTCATTATTTTGTTTTATAATTCAAATTGCATCTCAAAGTTTTCAAAATTCAAGATTTTTTTGTTATCGATCCCATGTGTATATCAGAAACGGGAAGAGTTATCGAAAATCGGAAACAAACTTGTACTGCCTAGGGATTAGGCGAGCTTAAGTTCCAAATCTGGAGTCTCTAGCTCTTATAGTCTCTGAGATCGACGCGTTCATACATACAGACGGACAGACGGACAGACGGACAGACGGACGGACAGACGGACAGACGGACATGGCTATATCGACTCGGCTTTCGATGCTGATCAAGAATATATATACTTTATAGGGTCGGAGATGCTTCCTTCTACCTGTTACATACTTTTGCACAACTTCATTATACCCTTTTTCCCATTTTTAATGGGATCAGGGTATAAAAATACAAAAACATATACTACCACAACAACAACAGCAGCAGCAGAAAAACTTGTCGGCCAGTTGTTTGGGCTTTGATTGGTAGAGCGACTTTGAGCGGTGGAGGGGCGGGTGGGAAGAATTTTCAATGCAACAGCAACAAAATGGTACAAAGGACAATCCAAGCAAATGCTTCAATTTTCCGCCCTGCCAACTCACTCTCTCGCTCTCTCTCTCTCTCTCTTGCACTCTCTCTTATTATTTTCTTTTTTATTGTTAGGCTACAAAAATCTTGTGCATTATCAACATTTAGCTGCAATATCAGTGGCACCATACTGGCTCCTGCTGCTGCTCCTGCTGCTGATGCCGTGTGCACTTAATCAATATTCGATTACAAACCACTGGACCACTCACCATTCACAGCTGTACCCCAGGACCACTTCAAACACACTCAAACACACACACACACACATTTTATAGTAACAAACATATATATTGGCAATTGAATCATGTTTGATTGCACTTTACCTCTCTCTCTTTCTCTCTCTCTCTCTCTGCTCTGCTCAACACCGACCACCTTTTGTGCGTTTACCAATGGACTTTTTGAACAGCAGTTCAGTTAGTAAAACCATCACCTCACCTCACCCCTCGCCCCGTCATCATCATCTCTTTGGGGTATAGTTCTAGTAGAAGTTGTTGTAGTATCTCGTTCGCCTGATCTGCACAGCTGCCAATTACAGTCGAAAGTCAAATGCCAAGCCCCAGACCATTACAACTAACCGTGGCATAGAGCAAAGCAGTTGCAGCACAGCAAACGTTATTTGCCACATTGACCTTTTTGGTGTGTGTGTGTGTACCACTCGGCGTATGAGTGCTGTGTAATTTATTTATCGATTTTCGGTGCTGAACTCATAACCAAACTGCTGGAATTGTTACTAAAACAAGAGTTGCGACATATTTCCATATAAAACGATTTCTTTGTTGAAGTTTAAAATTCTTCGAATATTGCAATAAAGATTGTTTCGTGTTTCGTTTAAGCATTCATTGCACTTAAAAGACTTGAATTCCTGGTAAACTTCTGTTGTTCAAAGTATTTTATTTTTATTAAGGCCTTTTCCTCCTATCAATTATTGAATTATTGAATTAATATCAGACATATTTAAAACATGCATTTGAATGTAAAATATTTTCCTAGTTTTGTGGCTCACTTAACTATATTTTTGGACATTTAAACCAGTCTGACATTTGACAACTTTGTGGTGGCATGCATCAAACGTTGTTAAGTTAACCTCAAAATCGTTGTTGTTGTTGCTTGTTGTTGCTGTTGTTTGTTAAAACAGTTTTCGACTGTCAATTTACAATTAATTAATGTTAAATTTTCAACCATATTTGTTGTTCATTAAATTGCATTTGAATTATATCTCTCAAAATGTGTTGCAGCAAGTGTAGCCCTAATCACTGGCCAAATGTTCTATGTGGTCTCATAACTATTTGTCATTGTCTGTGTGTGTGTGTGTGTACGTTTGTGTGAATACCATGCTTAGCTATAAGTGTGCTTGTTTGTGTGTGTGTGTGTGTGTACAAACATTACGTTTTACATAATAAATCACGTAATGTTTCAAAATGCTGTCATGTTTAGTTGGTTAGCCATGACAATGCCTGGCCAGGCTGGCATTAAAGGCAAGATCCTGGCATTTTGGCCAAAGCAGTTGATGGCTTACAAAGATTGTTAAGAGTAGGACGAACAAATTGAATCTTAACGTTTTACAATTTCAATGAAAATTAAAGTAGATTAATAACTGAGCACTGATTATTGTAATATTCGGCATTTCTGCTGTCGTCTCTGTGTGTTTTATTTGCTATTTAAAGGGTATTTGCCAGTCTTGTAGTAATGTTTAATTTTGTCTTCTTATTTGTTGTTCGCATGTCTTGCTTGCTATTTAAATGAAATTGTCAACTTGTGCAATGTGTAACATGCGGCCAGGCCACAAATTGCGTTGCACAACAATACACACACACACACACACACACACACACACAGACACGCATACCAGCAAACAAACTCACACACACATACATATACATACAGACAATATTGCATATGTGCATGACACGTTTATTTTGCAGCTCTCATTTCTTGTTCTGCACGAATTGCTTTGCAATTTAATTTTATGACTTGTTTATTTCGGATGCGTGCATAAAGGTTAAACGTAAATAACTTTATCATATAGCGAAAATGTAACAAAATATATAACAGGTTTATGCAAGTAGATATATAAATGCAATGCATATAGTATATTTGGGATCATCTAGTAAACGTTTATCTTCAAAGCCTGCTCTGGGGCCTAATTAAGCAGTTGCCTAGACTTTAAAGCCCGGTAATTACTCAAAAGCGCGCACAGAAAGAGATAAAGCACGAACTTCAGGGCTATTGAGTAAGTGTGTAAAAGTGGGGTGCGAGAGAAGGAGGGCAGCTGCTTAAACACGCCCCTAATGCCCAAACGCCTCAATGGCCATGTAATTAAACTTTGATTACGGTACTTAGCCAACTCACTAAGCAATTTTTTTTTGTGTGTGTTTTTTTTTTTTATTATTGCAACTTCTTCACCTACGAACGATACTGGCACTGGCTGGTGTTGTAACAGGATGCTGCTGCTGCTGCTAACGTTCCTGTGCTCAGTCGTTGTTGTTGTCTTCTTCTACTTGAAGTGTTTTCAACTTGGCGGTTTCTGTGTGACTAGAAAACTGTTTAGAAACCTTACATTAAGATACCCTTTAAGAGCCTTTATACTAATGTCCTGAAAAATCAACTTGACGATGAGTCAGAACTTTCCGAATGTCCATACTGCATTTCCAGTTGAAATTTATGTAAACATTCATTTTGATTAGGAAAAGCAACACCGCTTCAAGTAAGCATTTGTGCGTTTGGTAAACTGTTTGGGCAATTTCAATTTGTTAGGGTATATTATGTGGCACAATCGCCTCTCATTACAAGTCCTTTTCGCAATCTTCTTTGAGAGTTCAGCTAATGACACTTCACTGCAGCGTTTATAAAGGAAAACGTAAAAACTCAGACAGCATACACACCAAACAGATACACACACACAAACAACATTGCGTATACATACATACAGCGATTTCTTTTAGGGCAGCATTCATATCTTCAACACTTTTGAAAGCGGAAACCTTAACATTAGGTATTGCTGTTCCTTATTTTTTTTATTGTCAGCAATGTGCAATTATATTTATGACATTTATATTTGATTTCCTAAAGATGTCTTGCATTTAGCATAACATAAACAACAAACAAGGCAATAAGAATGGCGAAAACAATGTAAAAAAAAACACACGTGTACCTATGTACATTTATCAAACGAAAAGCTGAGCTGTCAAATTGCCCAAGACACACATATCTTTATGTATGTATTGCAACAAGTACATACGTACATACATGTGTTATGGCTGGCTGGTTTGCTGCTGGGTAGTCTGGGTGTATTTGAAGTTAGCCCACAAGCCATATAATGTGCCATAAATATTAAAACGTTTTGACTTTACGCGCAGCTTCTTTCATTTTTTTTTTTGCCGGAGGTTAGCCACGCAGCAGGAACAGCAGCTCGAAACGTAACCAACAACAGTTGAGAGTTGGATGTTGTACGAACACCGGGATCAGGCTTTGTACCCGGCCGTAAAGCGCTAGCAAAAATTATTTGCATTTTTTATATGGCTGAGACGTTAACAACAACAATAAAAAAAAAAAAAGAAAAGAGGAACAGTAGCTTGCAGAGGAAAAAGAAAAATTCGCTTTGAGCAAAAAATGTTAAAAGTGCAAAAAAAAAAAAAAATAAATAAATTTAGACCCACACAAACCAAATCGACACAAACACATGCATATAAAGCGCCTTAAGAGCAACCAGATCGGAAATTTTTCAAATAAAAAATGTATATACGTTTTAAGCGTTCCTTACAGCTGCTTGATTGCGGAGAGTGTGGAGGGTAGAGTGTGTAGGAAAAGGATGCCGTGGCTAAAGCTATCAACGGCGGCTCTTTGCGGCTGCTTAACGTTGTCACACCGCTAGGCAAATTGTGGCCGGATGAAGCAGGCATCAGGCAGCCGAAGTGTGGCAGGCATCACACAAAATGAGCATGTTGCAAATGACTAAACCCAATTGAATCAAATATTCAATAATAAATTGCATTTATTTTCAAATAATTTGCATTTACGTTTTATATATATATATATATATTTCCATTTTCACAAGGATATTGCAGCCCTTCAAGCATGTTATTTCTCTCATTACTAGACGCAAAGGATATATGTAGAAATTTGTGCAGATAAGATTCAGCTTAGAATTGCTCTCAGGCCATACTTGTCAAAACAATTTGTATAATAGATTTTCATTAAGGCTTAAAGGCATTCTCATCATTTCAATACTTAATAAGCAATAATTTATTGTTGTCTTTTTGCTTCTGATCATAATCTTAGGTATTACTTTCAAACAAGTTGTCATTTTAGATGCAACTTTCGTTTCATATTCCCCAACTTCAATGCAACATAAGCTATGTTTATGTTAGCATTCCCTTAAGTCTAGCTAATCATGAAGCAAACAAACTGTTAACTAAAAAATATGCATATTATTTTTCAAATAAATTCATTATAATGCACCTGCTTCATGCTAAGCGCAAATTTGTGGCTTGAATATAACTTTTAATAAACAGTCACACACACATACATACACACTGCAACAAAATTAATAAAATTTGTTTGTTTATCTTTGTTTGTGCTCAATGTATGTGTGTGTGTGTGTATATTGCACTCATTTTGTGCTTCCTTTTGCGCAGAAATGTATGCTTTAAACTTTTTAATTAAATTTCAAGTAATTTTTTATGTTGGTAAAAACTCGTCACGCCCAGCTTCAAACGACCATTGCCTGGTTAAAAGTTATGTTGCTTAAATATATACATATAGATGTACATAATGAAACATGATATTTTACAATTAGTTGTGCTTTGAAATGTTTTGGTATTTTTTTTGTGGCAATTACTGAGCTCGTTTCATAATTCAACTTGCAAGATGAAATTAAAAGTTTATAGAGCTTCTTAAATTGAATTTGAACTTTTATGGTATTCCGTTGCGTATCATACGGCTTCGCATCTTTGCATATATATATTTTACCTCTTAACTAAAGGGCTTTAGTGTAAACCTAACATAACTGGCAACATTTGCCATTTGCGGTTGCAATCACCTTGAGTATCTCTTCAACAACGCTTGGTTATCTATCTACCATGTTAAGGACCCTCTGGACATTTCTGTTGGTCAATTGCTTTCGATTTGACTTCGGCCACTTCGCATTGCAACGGCAGCAACAGCAAAAGCAGCTGCCATAATTGAGAATAAATAGCTGATCAACCGGAAACGGATGTGAGTAATGAGAGAGTTGCAGCTACGGCTTCTGCTTCATATGCTACGCTGCAGCTGCAGCTGCGGGCCAAGTGTTAATTCCTTTGCTGCCCTCTTTCACTCACTTTCTCCCTCGTACCCAGCATATTAAGCTACTATTAAGCTTTCTCTCTCGCTCAGTTGAGCGTATGTCAAAAATTCAAATCCAACATGGCCTAATACCTTAAGCTTTGTCATGTTGTTGTCGCTGCCCTGCCCCAAATTGAGCAGGTCTGCGGTTGCTGTTGCTACTTATGAGCCACACGCCCATCATGGTGGTGGGGTGGGGTGGGGTGTTGTGTAACTGGCCATACTGCCTGCCTGTTGGCAATATAATGAATGTTTAAATGCTTTGGCACGTGAATTATTATGGATTTAATTGTGCGCTATTAATGACTTTGACTGTGGCTGCTGTTGCTTGTTGTTGCATGTTGCCTTTTGTTGTGGTTGTTCTTGCCAATAAGCGCTCATTAAAATGAAATTTGTTGTGCGTGTTTTCTGTCTGGCTGTTGTTGTTGTTATTGTAAAAGACGAGTGGCACTTGGCTTAAATAGCAACGCACAACAACACTCGAAAATGCAGCTGCACAATTTGCTGCAGTACAGTACCCAGATGCTGTTCATATTGTTGTTGTTGTAGCCTGTCAGTGTCACATAATTTTGCACTTTGGACAGGCCACCAGCACTCGAGGCTTTCGGTTTGCATGTCAAACACACACACACACAAACACACACACCACACACACATAGGAAAACGCCCAACCAAACACCCAGCCGCAATATTTGCGTTGCCTCGCAAACAATTTTTTATTGCATACTTTTGTGCTTTTGCTAAAAATAATAAAATTCAAGAACGGCAAATAAAACTAAAATAAAGTAGCGCCAGCGCAAACAGTAGCAGCATGCAACAGCGTTCGCAGTGATTTAAAATAATATTATGCCACACATATTTAAACTGCTGCTGCTGTATTTTATTACATTATACATGCTTTATTTATTTTGCATCCCTTTTTAATAGCGTCTCTTGTCGCATATAACTTTTGCAAACCAAAAACAAATACCATACTAATGGAATCAAATTAAAATGAATAACATCTCTGTTATCGAATTGATATATACATACTTTAACACGCTGAACTGTTTAGGAAGTTCTATGTTTATTTATTGTTAAATGTGTGCGTGCTTCATTTAATTTTTAATTTTATGGCGCTTTAGTTTAATTGAGTTACCAATCAGAACTTTACATTACAAATGTGTTATGAAAAAACTCAACAAAATCAATTTCACAGACCATTGCTCCTATATGCACATATTTATCTTCTTTATATAACATCTCTATATACTTAATACGTACGCTTGACTCACCCTCTCTCCCCCCTAGTTCCGTTCAGCTCTTAAGCTAAGATCTTGTATTAAACTTCTTAAGAAAATCTCAAGTTGAATGTAATGCAATTGTTGAAAAGTGAACAGCGATTGTTGAAAACTTTTAGCTGCTGTATTTGCAGCTTAACTTCGAGGATTGATAAATGTGAACCCCCCCCCCCCCCCTCTTCCCTCCCTCAATCCCATACCCATTCCTCCAATCTCCACATCCACGTTTGCCACAAAATTACGCGGCGCGCAACGCAGAAGAACAACAAAATATTTGACATAAAACCATAGCACGTAAGTTTCAATATTGGCACTTTGCGAAAGTGTGTGTGTGTGTTGGGTTGTGTCTTGTCTTGTCTTTTCTTGTGTGTGTAAGTATGTGTGTGTGTGTGTATTTGTATGCTTTTTGTTCATGTCGTAAACTGAAGCTTAAAGGCAAGGACACGCTCAACTGGCGCGTACGTGTCAGCTGCCGCAAATGTCTTTGCGAAATGCCCGCTATTCTCTATATATATGTATGCCATGTTAGTGTGTGTGTGTGTGTGTAAGTGGAGGAGTGTGTGTGTGTGTGTGTGTGTTACCATTTGACTGTTTAGCAGCTGCGTTCTGTCAAAAGTCAAAACCAAAATCCAAAATTGCGGCCGTCACATGTGAGCAAAGTTTGGAGGGATTTGTGTGGCAAGCGCATGAAACATGCAACAGCCGCCATTTTTAATTTGCTTGTCGAAATTGATGCATTCGTGTGTGCGTGTTGTTGTTGCTCTTGTTGTTGTTTTTGTTGTTGTTTTACTGTGTGTATATGCAGCGCGTTGCCTGTTTCCGTTTCCGCATTTTTTTTTCGGTTGAGGCAACAGCCGCTGTTTGTTTGCTTTCTCATTCTTGTTTTTTTTTTTATATATATACATAACAAAATGTATCACTTCCGTTGGTTGCACAAATACACACACACACACACACAAACACATACACATTAAATTGCATGTGCAACGCAATTTTAAGCTGCATTTTGTGGCACTCTTGCAACCACTACTAGATTTTGCAGCCATTGCAAATGGCGTGCGATAACAACACAAAAATGGCCGCTCACTACAGTTTCCGCTTTGTTTGCAACCATTTCAGTTGCTATATATATATATACAACAACACTTGACGATATACTCAGTTTCTATGTTTGTAAGTATGTATGCGTGTATGTGTGTTTTGTGTGTATGTATGTAGACTGTACTGAAATTGTTAACTTTGTTAACATGTGTCGCAGTTTATCGGTGCCTGCATTGTTCAACTGATACAAATTGTATCCATCGCTCACACACATCCATTCCATTGCCATTTCCCCTTCCCTGTGCATTTTACATCTTGCAACATTTGATCAGAGCTTTTGCCCGCACAAAATGTTTTCTGATGTGCGCGCACTCAAATATGCAAATATTTGCGTATATCCATTTTGGTTTCTATGCCTCTTTGAGCTTGTAATTAAAATCTGACAGCCATACTCACCCACACACACACACACCAAAACAAAATACATATTTTTCTATGATATTTCCAACTGCAGTTTGCTATTATAACTAATTGTACCTAAAGTGCATAGAAAGCAGCAGTAAAAATAATCACAAACATACAACTTTATTTGTTTTCATTATATAATGAGTTCATGAGAACATTATTTATAGCGTAGAAAACATGAAATATTATTTTATTTCGCAGAATTGCTGCAACCAAGTGAACCAACAATAAGTTGCGCGGTAAAAACAGCTTTGATTTGATCTTCTTGTTGTCAAGTTCTTGTTAATAAGCTCTTCTAAGAATTTCTTCTTAATTAGGTCTGCTTAGAAGTTCTAGGTCACAAACGAACACAATACATTGACAAGGTCTTAAAGCAGTTGTATTTAAGTGCTGTTCTGTATGTTTTTATAATGCGTCATCATTTACATTCTTGGTGAAGAGCTTTATATTAATGCCATTCACACTTGACAGCTGCTAATTTTGTTAATTTACCAAAAAAAAAAGAAAAAAAAGAAAGGTAGTCCTGACGTGAACTTTTTGCCAAGGTTCTTGCTTTTGTAATTGACCATTAGTTGAGTTACTTAAATTGCTAATTGCATTCGCACAGCTGACAATTATAAATTGCTTTTGGCAATTCTGATTCTATCCCTGTCTCGCTAAATTCAAATTTAAATAAAATACAGTTTATTTCCAATGGTGTTGTGTATAACTAATGCAAGCACGGGTCAAATAATTATTATTACATTGGGTGACGGACACAAATTGACAAGCATTTAAAATCGATTTGTTGTTAATTGCAACCCGTTGCTTAATGTGTTGATTCGATTAGTTAAATATCACAAACAACACGCACACAAATGTTGCGTTTTGTTGTTCTTGTTTGTGATTTGCCAAAATTGATTATGCTAATTTAAGAGTGTGTTTTTATGTTACTATATAACGGTATTATGGATGAAATGAGTAAGAGATCAGTTTTGGTTAATAGACACAAACAAATTTTTAAAGAATTGGTTTTACAATCAGAAGTAAGCTTAAGACAAATTAATCTTATTAAACTTTTAATTTCATTCAAAAACTCTAGATGTTAATTTTAAAAATTAGTTTTGACCATATGCAATAATATACCCCTCCATCATTGGTAATAAATGCTGAAATAAATGCATTTTTAATGTTTGTGGCTGGTGTTTAAAGTGTTTATTTGTATGTTTCTCGCTGTTGTTGTTGTTGTTGTTTTTTGCGCATATCAATTGAAATGTTAATTGCATAAAATGTATACAAAACAAAACAACACATAAATACGATATACGTAATGTGTGTTTGGCTCTCGCGCTTCACTCTTCACTCTTTTGGTTGAATTTGAATGATGCAAATTAGCAACGTGTGTGGTATTTGATGCGCTGCTGCTGCTGGCTGCATTCTAATTGCCAACTGACCTAACAAACGGCCAAAAACGTCAGAGGAGGAGGAGGAATCTAAAGCACTTGCAGCGCGCAGCAATTTTCGCACACGCAATTAAGACTTTAACTTTATGATTTTGGTGTTTTACAACACACACGGTCGAAACTTTACAGCTTTGTGCAGCATCATTAAGAGTGTGTGTGCGCGAAAAGGGAGACTGTGTGTGTGTTGTGAAGTGCTTTGTGTATTAGTTACTTCACTAACTAAAGTCTATCCATCCAGTAAATGAGCTTAACGTTTTGTGTGTGTTTGGACTGAAACGGAATTTGCTAGCTAGCTAGCTAGCTAGTTATTGTGCGTCCATGGGCCTAAAAGCCATTACATAACATGGCCTACAACAATTGCAGAGCATAATTATACCAGCTCGTTATTTTGCTGTGTTGTGTTGCGTCCCCCTTTGATTAATTTAGCTGGTAATGAGAATTTACGGACACAAGATATTCGATATGTTGGAAATATATTCATAGGCATGTTCATTTAAATGCGCTGTACTTTAATGTTGTTGAGTGTGGAAATTGTATATAACTAATTTACAAAAGAGACAACATTTACGAAAGCTTACAAAGACAAATGTGTAACGTATACGTTCATACTAGTTTGAACTTTAGATTCAGCTTAAATTGATATCAAACCTTGGTACAAAGAAACCAAAAATAGTTTCTAATTGAATCATTTTGCCTAGGAAAATCTGGTTCTTTATTCAATTAGGAGCAACATAAAAAAGCATGGGAGACATGGAAGTTTGCAACAGCTTGAACATGGGCAAAAGAAAATAGGCGGCCTGACACAATCTTCAATTCAATTGCAGAGTAGCCTTCTAATCCCTTCACTCTTCCTCCATTCCTACGCGCCATACCTGTATGGATAGTAATCTTTGTCCCTCTTGGCGTTTCCGTTCTGTTGCGTTCCGTTTTACAAAAACAAAATCGAGCAGCAGCAGCAGGAGCAGGAGGAGCAAATCTTTTCCATTTTCTATTTCCGCTTGAAACTGCAGTTGCAGCTGCTTTTTCCGCCTTGCCACACACACATCAACATCAACAACAACAACAACAGCAGCAACAAGAACTTCTACTCCTACAGATTTGTAGAAAATAGAATTTCTTTTTCCTCCTTTTTACGATTCATTTTATTTCCTTTTCTCCTGATTTGTTTTGTTTTTGTTATATGTATATATATAAATCTCTTCTTTTTTCGCGTCGTGCGTTTGCCCTTTGTTTTCACAAATTGAATTGTTTTTGCAAAGAAGTTACTGATTTCCTTGCTCGACATGAAAGGGGTAGGGGTTTGGGTACGGCTGCGGGTAGCATGTAAATCAGCCTAAAAGCTTTTTATGTAATTGAAACACTTTTGAGCCAGCCATCTGCAATATAATGAACTTACTTCCATAACATCAAACTCTCTCTTCTCTACATAGTTTGCATTGTTTGAAAGCAAAACTTTTCAAGTTAAACTCACTTATGGCCCTTATATGTACATCACTTTATATATCAAACGCATGAGCTCGAATCAATAGAACTTATTAAAGAAATTGAAATTTTTAGATTTTGGTTTGGGGCTTATAAGCACCAGAACAGTTTGGAAATTATAAGATGGTGACTTGTTATAAATGCGAGCTGTTGACATTTGTACATATATGACTTTGTTTCATATATCTCTGCATGTATTTTGCATATTTTCTTGTGGTGTATATGCGAATTTTCTTTATTTGTATATGGTTTTCCAAAGGCGCCTCGTATAGCATTATTACGCATACACCATGTTGGCAGCTGTCATTTGGCATATTTGTCAAGTCAGAAGGCAACTCGACAGCTCGTCAGTTTCGTTGTAACATTTTGTGTGTAACAAACTGCAACTCAACTACAAGATACCCTTCAAGCAAAAGATAAGTTAAATGCTATGTGAGGTATACACAAGCCTTTAAGTATGCATATAGGGTATGACAGATGTCAGGTATTTACACTGCTTTACTTTTGAGGGCACTCTAGAGTTTGCGCAGTTGAGAAAATACATGTGGCATATGAAGCTAATCGAAATGTAAAGACAATGAACCAACAACCATTCGACAATGCTGTGTAGAACCTGACCCCATTATGGAACACGTGCATTGAACTGGCTGACTGGCGTCGTCTCATTTGTAGTGCAATGCACGTAAAATCTCAACCGACACAAAAAATGGGCAAGTAAAGAACATAAAGAACCATATTGGTACATATTTAAATTATAAAACAATTGCCAACGAGATTGCCAAAATAAAAATAAAACACTAGAAAAAGGTCCCTTTTAAGCAATTGTCAATTATGCGACAAGTTTTTTTTGCCTCTCTCTCTTTGTTGCCTAAAGACTCAGCACAAACTACTAATACAACTTAAATGGAGGGTTACACAAATAGAAAGGATTGGTGGGGGGGGTTGGGGGTGAAGGAAACAACGACAGGACGAGAATACTTTGCAATGCAAAGCAAAGTATTAACAAAATGCGACACAAAAGGAAAAGCTGCAAAGTGGGGAAAAAAAGCAAAAAAAAAGTAGAAAAATATTTCAAATGCTTGGGTTTGCGTAAAGCAGCTTAGAGAGCTTTTCAGTTCACCTGCTGTTGTTTTTCTATTGTTGTTGTTGTTGCTGTTGTTGCTGTCAGTGCAGTTAGGCGGAGTCACCTGGCCAAAGAGGGGTTTATAAAATTGTGCGCACCACGTGGCTAATAAACTGACTAGCATTCTCGGAATAAACCTAAATAAAAGCAATTCAGGGGTGCTGGGCTTAAGCGCGCCGAATGTTAAATGCTCTACTGAAAATTAGCTGGAACAACAACAAGAAACACAACCATAATACATTTGTTAAGAATTAAACCAAGAGAAGTTTATCTATAAGGATAGAAATGTCTTCCAGCTAATAAAGACAATCATACTCTTTCGGCAAGATAAAAAAGTAATTTACCTTTAAGAAAATGCTTATGCAACAGAACTTAACGAACTTAAACAACTGAGAAACTCAAAAAGCTGCCAAACGGACCAACAAAAAGACCAGTCGACACAGCAAAAAAAAAAAAAAAGAATAAAAACGCAAGGCATTTATAATTAAAAACGCAAACCCTTAAACAACATTTTACTTGAGGCTAACAACGGACGAGGCGGACGTCGGTGCGACAACTTGCGACGGTCTCTGGTGGCAAGAGCAGTAGCAGCGGTAGCGGCAGCAGGTAGCGGGAGCTGTAGCAGACAGAAGTCAAACAATAAAGTAGACAACAATAATTTGAACAATAACATGACAAATTGTTTCAGGGCACACACAAGCAAAGCTGACTTGACTGCCGTCTTGCTTGAGGCTGCCAGAAAAAACAAAACGAAAGGCGAACACGAAAGGCGCACGAACCACAACTAAAAGCAAATATTACAAAAATCTTACTTACTTATTTATGTAGGTGTTGCAAAGTCCTTTTTGCTTGCCACTAAACAAGTGTGAGTTAAGTTCGCATGGCTAATGCTTGTAGAGAGAGTACGTTAGTACGTTACAGTAAACGCTTTTATTATTGATAACTTTGACAGTTGGCTGTGTCTTTTGGGTTAACTTATCAGATGGAACATGTGATGGACATTTGTAAAAGTGACATGTTTTATTAGCCTTTCGAAGGAATTTAGTGCAACGAATTAGACTTAAGTTGTTTTTTTACTTTATGACCAATGTAGCAACATCTACAGATCTTTAAACTTATGAAAAAATCCTTCAAAATAATAACTTTCTCAAATGCAATACCTTAAACGACATGTCTTGCATTTTCATAACCTTAAGTCAAGTTTTTTTTTTTAGTTTTTGCTTTGGTGTGGCAGTTATATGATAAATTTGATTGCAACATGCGCATTTTGCTGTAGCATGTGCAACATTAGGCAAGCCAGCAGTCAACCAGACGGCACCCACAACAGCAAAAAAAGAACTTTGGCAAAAATGCATCATAATTTGTAGTTGTTTTTATATTTGACTTATTTTTGTTGTTGAGCCAATGGCATAAATCAATTTAGAATTTTCTTACAAAGAGAAATGCAACAACAAAATATGTACATTTTGAAAATGTAACCAGAGAAAAAAGAACGATATATAAAAATGAATTTCAATGATTTATGGCACAACAATTCAAAGCAAGCGGCATTTAAGAACTTAAAGCAGTTAAATATACACATTTAATATGCATGTGCAAAGCAGATATAACAAAGGACTTAATCAAAAGCCCCCCAGACAAATAATTGAAGTGAAAATTTAATTGTGGCTTGAGTTGATTTATTAAAGCTGATGAAAATACTTCTTAGTTCAATGTTGAAATGCTACTTTAATTTATTTGAAATGCTTTTAAGGCATTGATTTGTAAGGCACTTGGCAAAAACAAAGCGAAAGTTCGAATAGAAAGTATAATAAAAATATCAGGCCAAATGTAAGTTAAGTGAGAGAGCAGAGACTCTCTTAGTGGTATTGAAGTGTTTGTTTGTGTTTGTGTTTGTGTCTATGTGTTAGTCGTTTTGGTCGCACATGTTCCAAGCTTGAAGGACATTCAATGGCTATGCGCATTATGTTAAGCTCTTTCAAATGACCAACCAGCTCTCCAACAGCGAGTGACAGTCCCACCAGCAGCAGCAGCAGCAGCATTAGCTGAATAAGGCAGCTCTATGGTTACCACAGCCAAAGGCAACGCAGCTTAGCCTTTTCCAAACACACACACACACACATATATATATAAATATATATATATATATATATACGCACGGAAACACACTCATGATGTGAGTCTCGTATTTTTTTTATCATTTTTTTCTTGTCATTATCCTGTAACTGCAATATTATAAGCCGTATAAAGTTGTTGACTTTTACAGAATGAAGCTAGCCAGCAGCACTTTACTAAGCTACATTTAACTCTACAAAAACAATTCTCAAAATGTTTTTAAGAGTTATATATAAATCATTTTTAACGTTTGAAAGTAAAGTCGTGATTTAAACTTTAAGTTTTGGTACTTTTAAATAAAATCTCATTTATAACAGTTTAGTGATCTTCATTGGTAAACTTAAAAAAAAATGCATAGCATACTTTTTAGCTGTCAGTTGCAACACTTTAACCCTTTTTGTATGCAGAGTATCTTTCAAATGAGGAACGTTGCAGAAACTTCTTGCTACTTGCTCCTATTTGATCTGGCGTGTTTTTCACAAATTCTGTAAGTGTAAGTGGGCTTCATGCAGCCATTTTGTGCAACGCTTAAGCAAACAATAAAACATAATGAAAGTGTAAAGCTATTTGAGCCAAAAGCAAAGCAAACCTAAAGTAAAGTCTAGCTAAATCCCAAAAAGGGGTCAAATAGCTAGCTCTCGAGTGCCACAAAAATGCACATAAATGTGATAGATGTGTATTTGTGTGTGTGTGTGCGTGTGTGTTAGCGTGTTTGCGGCTGTGGCAGGTTCTTATTCCATTTGCTGCTCTTACACCCGCGAGCTGTTGCACCAAGTCATTTTTTTCTTTTTCTTTTTGCAATCACAACTTGCAACGAAATAAAATTTAATGCCAGCTTTTCTGTCCAGCAGGGGCAGCAGCAGCAGCAGCAGCATTTACTCCGATTTACTTGTGTCAGTTGCATGTTGGCAGAGTCGCTAGTTTGCCACAAAAGCATGAGAAATAGCTGCATTTTGTGGTTAACTTTGTTATTTGTTGCATGGCTGCGCTTGACGCTGCCATCTTTCTGCATGTTGGGTGAATTTTTAACATTTAATTATGAACATGTCATTGCAGTAAGTTGCTTGTAAAATGAGCCACAATAAAAAAAAATAAACAAAAACAAAACAAGACGACGAAAAAAATATTTGTAGAAACTCAAATAAAGGTATAGCCATAAAAAGGCAGGGAACAAAAAGAGAGAGTTAGAGAAGGTGAATAAATACTTGTTTTTCGCAGAATTTCAAATACCCAATGCGGTCTGGCAAGAACGGAATTATTTAATATTTAAGATCGATACTGAACATGTAGGTTATTAATTATACTTGACATTTTTATATTTAACATTAATTCCCTAAGGTTATTTTGATATATGTAACGAGAGTATCTACAATTCAATCATTAAATGTTTTGTTAAACTTTTGTCGTTTTTTTTTCTTTGTGCAAGCTTTATTGCCTTTTTAAAAGCCCCAAATTGTATAAACATAATGTCAAACTTTATGGCATGTGTATAAAATAAAAGAACGTACGTGAGTGCTGGGTAGTTTTAATGTATCTGCATGCGCGCTCGTAAATCACAATAAGTGCTCGCCACATACAGGCAATATGAGCAGATATTGCTCATACGCCGCATTGTTTGCAAGTTAAATTTCAATTGCAACCCTTAGCGGGCGTTTCATGCACCTCAGACGACTCATGCCATGTTTTATGGCATACCAATCGATAATTCTTTTGTTCATTAAGAAGTTGATAAATCACAGAACCCACTACGTGCCTTCAAGAGAGTGAGAGAGAGAGAGAGAGAGAGAGAGCTAACGACAGAAAATGAAATGGATTTCATAGTTTAACTTGGGCCAAATTGCAAACTCAATAAGCTGGTCAGCAGCGTAGTTGTTGCTGCAGGGGTTGTATGCTAGGGTGAGTACAAGCGTAACTAATGTACTTCAAATAGTCTTTGACACTCAATCGTACACTAACACACGCACACACAGAGATAAAGCGAGAGAGAGAGAGATATGTGCTTCATGGCTCACCTGCTGTTACTTTGTCCAATTGAGTTGGAAATTAACGCATCGTTAAAGCTGCAGTAGTTAAGCTGATTTGCTGTTTACCCAATCATTCACCCACATTATCAAGTTGTTCATTAGAGTAATACAAGAAGATTGCAATTGAAAAGAGCTGTTTTGAATGATTATGTGTTAAGGATTCTTAAAATAAAGTATTCTTAAAGTAAAGTATTCATTGCAGTTAAGACGCACATTATTTAACTTTCACGATATTTTATTTGCTCATTGAATTAAAACTGAACTCTCTCTTTCTTTTACTTAACTTTCAATTTAAAGCACATAACTCTTCTGATTTCCTCTTTACAGTGACATTCTTAAACGTAACCGTGTTACTAACTGGTTTTACACATCATTAGAGCTAAACTTTGAACACGGCAGCAACAGAGAGAAACCTAGCAAAAAAGTTTGCTCTCGTTTTCTTTTTTCCTTCTTCTTGTTGGTTTGGTTTGTTGCTTTTCTTATTTCGGATTATGTGCTGTAAGCCGCCTTTGTAACTGATTAGATTTCGCGTGCAGCTAACCAAAGTTGCTTTCAAAAGTTTGTCCATAAATTATCGCTGGGATCGGTTCGGGAGCGGTTCAGTTCTGGTCTGTTTCAGTTCGGTTCGTACACCTGATGCTATGCAGCGGCTGCTCTTGTTGGTGCTTCGACCATTTAAATATTTTTAATTGTGTTCTAATGAATGAATGGCAGCCATTTTGTATGCGCGCACTCTGCAGTGCAATAAAATTATGTTTAGCATATAGTATAAGGGCGACATTTAAAGGCACTTAAAGCATGGCTCGCAAACGTTGCACAAATTAATGAGAACTTATATATACGCACACGTACTCGCACTCAGACGGTTTTGGGGCAGCACTTAGTGGATGGGGTAAAAAACTTGAGTTGAATGTGAAATATTTGTTATTGCACAGTTGTTAAAGTGTGTGTTGGTTGCACTTACTTTGGAATATTGTTGCCATTGTTGCCAGTCGTTTGGCGTTTGGCGTTCTCATCTCCTTTCTATCTTGCTCTATTACACTTTTTGATGGCTTTTGTTATGGTTTCGTGGTTGTTGGTGGTGGTGTTGTTGTTTGTGCTATTGTGGTATTGGCTTAAGTTAGTTACAAACTGTTTTTTTTTCCCAACGAATTTTTGGTGTAAGCAAGTTTTGTATTAAAAAAGTTTCTTATTTTCTCTTCTACTTGCAGGTAAATGACATAAATTTTTAATTACTACCTGGTAAAACTTGTCCTCGTCGTCGTCGTCATCATCATCGTCATCATCATCAACATTGTTCGAAAAGTTTCTCTCTCATCATTTCGTTGCTGTCAAGTGTCAAGTGTCTGTCCAGACCAAAAACCGAGACGCCTTACCAAAAGTTGGTCATGCAGCTGCAATTCCCCGAAAACAATTGAGGATTTAACTCAAAATGTTGCAACACAAATTGTAGTCATGTCTCGTCACCCTGGCGCTCTTACACTTGGGGTTAACATGTTGGATAGGCATTTGAGTGGACTGCTGATGCTGATGCTGTTCTGTCGTCTGCCTGCTTTTGGCAGCAAATAATCAAAACTTAAAGTGCAGAACAGAATTTCTGAAGCCCCTATATCATAATGGTTAGATTGAAAACCGGACGATGTGAGTGGGAATGTGTGTGTGTGTGTGTGCGGGTGAACAGAATTTGAGTTGAGTTTGGATTATGGTAGACCACAGAAACTTGCACACAATCGAAGATACCGACAGGAAAAGAAGAAGAGAGAGAAAGAGAGAGAGAGAGAGATAGAGGAAACGAGCATTTGTGAGCTTCAGCTGCAAATTAGCATTCAACGCATTTATTCAACTCATTCAGGCTTTGCTTTTGCGCTTTTGCGCTTTGCATTCCAAAAATCTGTAGAAGCAGCAACAGCACCATCAGTAGAAGAAGAAGAAGAAGAAGATGAAAACTGCTCCCGGATACGGAAATGTGCTTGGCAGGCGAAATTATCTAGGGAGCGCCCAGTGCACCGAAACGAAAAGTAGTGGAAGTGTTGCTATACGAAGATTATGCGAATGGCGAACAGAACGGAAGATGTAATTAGGGTAAAAGCAAAATGGGAAAATAATTAACACTTGAGCATAATTAATTGCACGACAAATGACAAGTGCCCTGGGAGTAGGCGGTTGAAGAAAGGGGTTTAAAAAAAAAACCTTCAAATTAAGCTTCAGCCGAAATTTCCCAGAAAACCCGCCAAGATATTTCCCACTTTCTAACCATACTTAACTAATTCCCTATGGTTTTTCTTTCTTCTCCTATTCTATTTTTGCCTTCGCAATGCCTTAGTTAAGAACGTTAGGCATACTCCATTAGCCATTGACCAAAAATAAAGAAATTTTTCATTTGCCATTTTCCAAGTAACTTACCACATGCCACAACACACACAAGCAATGAGTAGGGAAAAGGGAGTTTGAAAAGGCAACATTTAATAGCATTTCCAATCTGATTTTACGCAAAATTGATTTCAAATCAAATTGAATTATAAAACATTTCACAAAATTTAAATAGAATGAAAATGGAAAGTTATTCAATTGCAATTTGTAGTTCTAGTTGCTACGATACATTCATTCAAAAGGATACATCTGTCGTAAGGACTTTTAATAAAAAATACCCTGTACAAAAAGAGAGAAATTGCTTAAAAGAGTGCGAGAGTCTTTAGAAATAGACTGGGTTATAAAAAGAATCATAAATATATATAAAGAAAACATATTTGGAAAAGGTTTCTATTGTTGTCTTAATTAACTATTATAACTTTTTATAGGATAACTTTTAGTCAATGTACTTGTTATGCCAAGCATAAATCTCCACAATATATTTATTCGTTTTTAGTTTTGCTGTCCATGGAGATTTCCCCACTTGCTGTTCCCATTCTTGATTGTGACATTGATTGTACTAATTAAAATTAAGTTGATTTATTGTTAAATTGAAATGTTGCTCAACACAACTCAACAATATGCAGATAAGAGTCGACACACACTCATACACACAATGCAGAATATTCATATTCACATTCGAACCAACATTTCAGTTCATTTCACATTTCATTTTTGGTAATAAATTACAATAAACTTTCGCAATTCCCACTTGTATTTCATATTCGCACTTCAGCAACTCCCAAAGCCAAAAGTCGAAGGAACATGTCACAGTTTGTCATTGGCATTTGGCATTGGCTACGGTTAACATATTGGTTGTTGTTGCCATTTCTCAATATGGCAATTCAATATAACTGGCAGCTATTACAATCGTTTAGTATTATTCTTTCACATTTCTGAACCGTGTGCCAACTAATATATATATATTGATTGTGTGCAACTTTAACTTGTCAGAGTATTGATGTGTTTGATGAAGTAGAAAACTTTTCGAACATTTTCTAAAACGCGCTGCCAAATTCAACAGATTATCTCTGAGTTGTCTTGCAATTATTCTAAACGAGCTGTAATTAAGAATTTCATTAAACCCAGGCAGTGTACCCTTTAATATTTTTCTGTTGCGGCTCAATGACCTTCAGCGATTTTGTGGGTCCAACGCCATAACTCGCTTGTTTAATATTCAGATTTTTGTTTTTGGTTGTACTCGTTGCCTATTAAGTTGAATAAATGAAACAAATATTTATGTTGGCGCCTGTCGAGTGGTTTTTCGTTCTTCATTTTTAATTAAAAATATATATACACACAACATTTTTGATGATTTTTGCGCATTGTCATCATAACAGAACAGAGAGAAAGCGCGGGCGGATACAATACACACACACACACACACACACAGTAAGGCTGTGGCGCCAAACGTTGTGAGTTCGTTGTGTGTTTGCTTATGGGGATTTCAATCAGTGCCAAGGCAACAAAGACGACAACAACAATAACTAAAGCGCCTCTCATTTAATTTAACTGGTACTTCTTTTCCAGTTGGTTGCTGGACAAAGGGCGCGCACACACATACACACGCAACAATAACAGAGCAACGTGGCAGAATTTAAGTGATTTTCATTTAGTAGTATTGCTCCGTCCATTTATCCTTTTACATTCGGCATTCATATAACGCTCGCTCGCTTGGCCGGTTGTAATCTTTTCTCTCTCTCTCTCTCTCTTTCAATGCAATCGTCGATTGCGATTGCTCAGAGACTATCCGTTCACGTAGTAGTTGTCGTCAATTTCAATCGCAATCAACTGCATCCATCTCTACAATGATGATGATATTGATGATGATAATAATAATGATGATGATGACGACTGCCGTCCGGTTTCTTCATCATTCTTTTGTTGGTGACCATCGCTTCGATGACCAATGAATGCAGTTCTTCTACGTAAACGTGCCTGCGGTTGCACAAAGTAATGTGGTCTGTGTGTGTGTGTGTGTGTGTATGCTTCCTTGCTGAAGCCATATTATAAACTACGTCTGTAAAGGATAATGGCGGGAATATGTGGCTTTAAATTGCATGCGAAATTAAGTTCAATGAATTGAGCTTCAAATTACAATCAAGATACCGTAAAAAAATATATATGCATTAATAAAGAGTTGGTTAAACTTATTAATGAAAGCAAATTGAGTTGAGCATATCCAGTTTGATTATTATTATTGAAATTCATTGGCTTAATTATTATGCCTGATCTTCGGAAGAGGTTTAACTGTAATTTGTATAATTGAATTTTAAATAAATAAAGGTAAAGTCAGTACATAGAACTTTATTGTTAAAAAAGCAAGATGATACGAATATGTTTTTGTTTGTGTTATTGTCTAATTTGCCTTTACAAAGTTATATAATCCAAATTGACTTTGTTTGTGCTATGAGATATTTTGTTTCTTGTTTTCTATCTAATTTGCATGCAGAAACCTTTAAGCTATGTTGTCCTTTTGCCAGGAACAAACCAAACACACAAAGCATAAGCCAAAGCAATTATTTTGCAAATGACACGGTCAAAGCCTTTCCAAATTGTTGACCCACTACCCAAAAATGCTCGGAAAAATAAGGTGTCTGGTCTTATTCTGCACAACTTGTCAAACTGTTTGCACAAAAAACTACGACCTTTTGCAGCCCAAAACTCTACGTATATATATATGTATAGTAAAATAAAAATATAACTAAAAACAACAAAGAAAATATATATAATAAAAACAAGCAACTTGCATAATTTCTTTCGCCCCCATGGCACAAAAAAAAGCAAAAAATAAATAAATTTGAATGTGTGAAAGTCATGTTAGTCCAGCTAGCTAGTCACACTCTGTTTGTGTGTGTGTGCGTGTTGATTGTGTATGTGTTTTGGTATTTTATTACAAAAGTTTACATGACTATGCGCAACACATTCGGCCATTGTTGTCATGGTGTTGCAAATATGAGTCTTTCTCTCTCGTCCCTCTTTCTCTTTCACACATTCGCTGTTTATGTAAGTTTTATAAGCTTTAAAATTGGTCTCCAAACTTGTTTTGCTTGCATCAAGCGCCGTAGGAAACTGAGTCATTGCATTTGAAATTTATAGGTTGCAGCGAGATTCCCTTCTTCCAAGCATTTCAATATCCTTTTGTGTGTAAATGGTTGACTTTTTAATAACTTTATGTTGCCTGTCGCTTTGATTACTTCGTTACATTCTTTCGGGTGACACAAATGCAATGCGGCTGCATCACCATCAGTTCTGGCCAACACACAAACAAGCGCAAACAGAACTTGAATATTTTTTTTTTTAACCGCAACGAATGTCAAATGCACTTAAAGAAAGCTAAAAGTATCTTGTAAGAGTGAACATCGTTAAGACAAATTAAATTGAAAATGATTGTAACTGTTTTAAATTAATATATGTATAATTTATATTGAATGATTTTGGGAAGGGTAACTGAACATCATGTCGAGAATAACTCCACCTACTACAACTATATACATGAAAGAAAAAAAAAGGTCGCACACGCTGAACAAGCAAAATGCATTAGATGGATGCGAATTGTGGCGACCAAAACTATTGCAACTAAAATTGAATTAAAGCTAAAAGTTTTGAGTGCTGTCGCTGCTGCACTTTATACCCTGCACTCAACTGTTGAATGGGTATTACGACGTAACAAAACTCAACAGCAATAACGACGTTAACAAACTGCATACTCAAAGTATTCGCTGTACAAAATATATATCTAAAACATAATGTTGTTACTGAGTATCTTTAAGTCGCTTACTTTCAACTAAAGTACTCTTATTTGTTATTCTTGGCGTTGTCTCTTTTTTTTTTGTGTGTTTTTGCGGCTTTCGCTTGACCACGAGTAATGCATTACAACAGCGTTCAACAAGCTCCGGAACATGACCCATGCCCAATGTAATTAAGCAACTAACAACCAACACACACACACACGCTCCAGCTGATACATACATACATTTATTATAAGTCATGCATGAAAGAAAGCGAACATATATAGCACCATATTTAATATGCGATTTCCGACACCACGTTTATGGCAATTTGCTCACTCTTCGCCTTTTCTTAGTCTTCTGGCCTGCTTTCAGGCCTGCGTTGTTGACCATTCGATGGCCAAAAAGATAAAGTATGATGCTCATTTATTTGACTTACGCAAATGGCTGAACGTGTATGAAATATATATACATGTGTGTGTGCAGTTTTGCGTGGGCTGCCCAAATAAATGGCAGCTCATATAGCTTGACTGAAACATGTTTATACACACACACACACACACAAGCGCACATGTCATATTTTTAATGAAAGACCATTTGGAGCTGCTTTCGGTCCAAAATTAAGAACGAACATGAAACATTTTTGCCTGAAACTCAGCTCGGTTTGCTTTATGATTTGAATATGTCCGTTAACTTAAACCCAGAAAAATTACTTGCAAAAGCCATGATGAATACAAAAGGATAGCTAAAAGATGTTTAATGAGATTGACCATATGATGCGCAGCAGTTAAAGTGATATAACTTTGAATATAATCAGGCTTTATACGACATAGTTATAATGTTGATTGTGACCTTACAGTAAAGCATTTATGTAGTGTGATGAAAGGGAAAGATGTTTGTGAGGTTGCTAATAAAAGTAGAAGCAGATAAATGCTTAACATGGGATTAGTTAGCAGATGGAAAAAGTGTTTACTCTGTTTCATAATAAGTTCTGACATATACTTTATTCACATTTGATAGACTTTCTGTAGAGTTTTTCGCACTGCAACGTTGAGCTGTGAATTATGGTTTTAAAATTTTAAAAGCTCATCAAACAAAATATGCAACATAAATTAAATCATTTTTCTTTTTTGAATATGTTAACTACCGTTTGAAGCTTAAAACCCGTTAACATCAATTGCAGATCTTTGTCCCGTGCTGTGTCGTGCGATTAAATAAGAATTCACATTTTATGTAACGAATTTTCTTTTTCATTTTTTTCATTTGCGGTGTGGTTAGCAGAACATTAATTAGGCCTTTTGCCCTGTGTGTTTTAATTTGTGCGCGCACAACGCAACCGCGGATAACTTTTGACGCGGGCCAGTCAATAATTACGTGCAATACACTCTCACACACATACATACCAACAGCATGCAAACACGCACGTATGTGTACAAATGGATTTTGTCCCGTGCTTGTGGTGGACCAAAGTAAAGCTTTTCAAAACTATCAATAATCAGGCGGCAGTTGCGGTTTCTGTGTGTCGTAAACATGTAATTTAAAGCATGCGCCACTGACCAAAATACAAACACACACACATACAAACAAACATAATTCCATCGTGGTAAGGAATATTGTGAAATTTTGTTATGCTGCCACCAATAGCTGGGGGCTCACCGTTATGTGATTGATGTCAGTTCGGAGCCAAAAGTCGCAACTAAATCTACACATAGTTACGGCAGCTTCCCGGCCGCAATCAGCAGCCAACCAACACACACACACAAACACACTCACAGAGAGAGGACTTTGCTGACAGGAAATGCGCAAGCAACGATGCTACGCCATTTTGTGCAATATATATTGTTATTGTGTCGCTCACGTGCGAAAGCGTCGGCGTTAGCAACTATTTCGCGGTGATTTTTAGCTCGTTTATTATCGAAAAGGCAACGACAACGCTAACGCCAATGACGACAACTCTGAGCCTTGACAGAAGTGTGAAAGGCAACACGAAAAGAAACTATATATACATATATATATGTATTTGGGCTTGGCAATAAGGCGATAAGAGTATGGCTGCCGCCGGCAAACTTTGTGTGTGTACGGCTTCGAATCTATTCATCGTCTAGATGCGTTTTTTACGTGATGCTGCTAAATGTCAAATATTTTGTCATACACCTACCAACAGTACGAACAACAACAACAACACCAACAACCAACAGGCAGGATAGAAAACTTCTTTCTTTCCTCTTTTTTCCATGGTGATGCGCCGCGATGGCAATCGAATTTAACTGACATTTTGACGAACGATTTTTAGATGTTTGCAGACAAATAAGATGACGACACAAAATACGGGATATTTTGTGGATGTGCGCAACGGCATCGGCATTTGCATAGAGTGCGAAAAGAGTATTCCATACGCTGTGCTGTTATGTGTTCGATAAATGGGATTTTGTAGAAATGGATAATTTGAATTGAATCGAATGCATTTGTGATGGGAAGCACTTATATGAGATAATTTTTAAAGATGTATTCTCTATATTTGTCTTCATTTAAGCCAAAGCTAAGCTTTAAGTTATAGGATCTCTAGCGATAAAATCACCCATAGATAAATCAACTTAAGTTAGTCCACACATTCATAGCCATTAAATGATGTCCAGCAGCATTTCTATCCTGTTTATACAACTAATATGTCCATGTGAGCTGAAAACAAATTGTTGGCCGTAATTTTGTGTGTGTGTGTGCCGGAGACAAGTGAATTTAATGCAAACATGAGCCATTTGTTTGGTAGCTGGCCTGGTTTCGGCCCGTTGTCAGGCCAAGCTGAGATAAGAGCAGCGACTGTGTCATTGACAACGATGATGATTGGCGACAGCAACAGCAGCAGCCGTAGCGCACGTGAAGTCAATTTCAGGTGTCGTTTAGTACATAAATTACAATTTGAGTAGACACTCGAGACAGAGACAGCGAAAGAGAGAAAGAGCGACAGAGAGTTTGATGTTTGGATCATAAACAGCAGCTGGTGCGTTATAAACTGCACTTGGCTTACATTTTTTTGATGAGTGCAAAACTATTTAAATTGCCGAGCCGCTATTTTTGATGTTGCTTCTCCTGCTGTTCGCTGTTTTTGTTCATTAACATAAAACACAAGTGTGCCGCATACTCGACACATACTACTACAAACAAACAAAGATTTACTAGCTCGGTGTGCGTGTATGTGTGTGGCATGTTGGGAAGGCAGTCAGTTAAACAAACTGACTCTCTTTGGTGCTTTATATTTTATGTGAAACTGGTTATTGCCGCTGGCAGCATGCAATTAACAACTTTTTGATTAGTTGGTCAGCCGCGCGCAAAACTTTTGACATCGTTTTGCAGTCATGTTGCAAAAAGTTGTGTGTTTTTTTTTCCGTTCTGAGCAAACCCAACACCTAAGCATCGAAAATTTATTAAAGCCAAAAACTAAGCTCTCTCACGTCACCTTTCGTTACAAATTTACAGTTGCATTTGTACACACACACACACACACACTGGAGTTGTGTGTGTGTGTGTGTATTGCACAGTTATTTGTGCAGCTTAAAAGTTTGTTATCAACAAATGCGTAAATCCAACCAACCGAAAAAAGTACAAACTTTAGTTTACAATCTAACGAACACTCCAACATTTGTATGAGCGCGCGTGTTTATGGAGCTGTCTAACTTTTAGACAAAATATTTATGATAGCCAAGAAATCGTTTAACAACCTGTAAACTTTAATCTGTGTGGTTGTTCTGTGTTGTGCGTGTGTGTGTGTGTGTTGCATAACTTGGTTGCAAATAAAATTGAAGCAACGCTAGTTTAACACTCACTTTGGCATTGCCACAACATTTTCGTATACCAATTATTTGCAATACTGTCAATCAAATATTATTTCAGTTTCTTAAGTCATTACTTGAAGAATGCAGCCTTGTTGTTGCGGAATATGATTTATATGATGGTAGGAAAATATGTTGAAAACGAAAGTTGTGTTGTATTTTTTGGGAATTTATTCGAGAACAACATTTGAAGCTTAAAAAAAAACTTAGTCCGTAGTCCAACTAAGTGGCTAGACATTAAGAGGTAAGCGGACAGTAAGTAAGTAAGAAGAGTAGGTGTACAAAAGTGAGCTGCCATTTAAGAGTAAAGTTGTCGTCCTTAGACGAAAGTTACGCCCACTCAAAAGCCGCCGCTTCAGCTGACACAAATTGCAGGGAAAGGCAACAAGGCGTATAGAGCTTGGCGGCGTCGGTAATGGTGTTGGGCACTCGGATGGAAATGTTATCAAAAATTTTTCATTTATTATTTTTCAGTGGCGGGGTGAAAAAGTTTTCCGCCAACGACGAACAGCGCCGAGGGCATAAGTTCAGGTCCTTGCTCAAAAAGAAGATACATGCATAGGTTGAGTTTTTTTTTTTCTATGGAAAAGAACTTAAGGGGTCCTTATTATCGATTAACCATCAGGTGAAAATGCGACGACTTTCAATGCTTGCTTTGGGTTTTTCAATATGCTGCGCACACGCTAAGCTTTTCTTCCTTATAACTTTCTTTGCTTATTGTTGTTGTTGTTGTTGTTGTGAAACTTTGTTGTCAAACCAAAGCGGCAAAGGATAAAAAAACAACAACAACAACGGCATTTGCGTTGATGTGACAGTTAAGAAGCACACACACACACAGCTTAACTCACGTATCCTTGAAACTGTTGCCGTTGGTGTGCCATAAAACTTTATCTTAATGGTTAAACCAAGCAAGCGCCGCTCATTCATTGAAAGAGAGAAACTGTAGCAGCAGTTTGCTGCTGAAGAAGTGTGGTTGGGATGTGGTGTGGTGTGGTGTGGTGTAGTGGGGATGGCAGGCTTTCATTACTTTCATTATTTAGCGCTGCACACGCAACACAGCGCAAACTGAGCGATTTAGTTTAATTGAAAGGCATTTGATGAGATTTTAGTTAGACGCATTTAAGGCGCTTAGCTCGTTTTCTTTTCGTTCCTTTTACTCATCTACCTCATCTTAAGATGATTTATCTGCAAAATTTAATAAACTTTTATGCAGTTCGCCTTTAAAAGCATTTTGCAACGCATTTTCCCATTTTGTTGCTTTGCATTTTAAGTGCTAATAAAACAAACATAAAGGGATATATTTCTTTTGTTATGTTTTTGTCTTTTTTTTATGAATGGACTTCGAAAGAGACTTTTCTTTAAGTCGCTTAAGCAAATAAATTGATTAGTTCAATTTAAATCCCAACATTTAAGACCTGAATTCGTAGAAATGCAAATGCTGTAT
Source organism: Scaptomyza tumidula (assembly GCA_035044465.1). Classification (NCBI taxonomy): domain Eukaryota; kingdom Metazoa; phylum Arthropoda; class Insecta; order Diptera; family Drosophilidae; genus Scaptomyza; species Scaptomyza tumidula. The sequence goes on along the minus strand of JAWNNW010000444.1, from coordinate 13,501,791 downwards.
CTAGAAATTTTCTATTTTAAATTTCAGTTGAATTTTTCATTTATTTTTAAACCTTTAAAAACATTTCAGTCTAATCTACCTTCAAACTGAATAAATATTTACATTCACAATCACCTAAGTCCAATTAATTTGTATTTAAATTTAAAACGACAATGTTTACTGTGTAAATTCCTTAAGATTCTTTCACCAAAATACTTTAACGCTACGCATTTAAATTGTGACTTTAATTAGTTTACGAAATGTACTCAAGTCTCAAAGAAGATGTTCCAAAAATAACATTGTGTTGCCCTTTTTAACCATTTGAAAAGTGCTTAAAAAAAAGAAGAGAAAAACGATTTCAATTTGCATGGATGGAGCACCGAAAAATTATGCAACACTTTTGCGCTTAATTAGACAGACGGCAAATACAAAATGAGACTCAAGAATTCATCAGCATCAATTTGTCAAGTAACAAAGTTCGTACTTAAATATTTCTTTTTTTCTTTCTCTCCTTTTTTTTTTTTTTGTTGTTTTGCTTTTGGGTTGACATGGAGTAGGGTCTGTTTCCCCACCACCACCACCATTGAGTGGGAGGTCTTTGGCTGCTGTCTATTTTGACACGTTTTGCTGCTCGTTTGCCACGCCCCACGGGCTTTTGTTTGTCTTGTTAAGATGTCGACGGCATTTGTGCGTTTTAATTATCAGCTCCTCGAACGGCCACAAGAACAAGACAGGCATGAAAAAAAAAACAAAACAAAAAAAAACTGAATAACGAAGAAAAGAATGCGAAGCGTTAATTTTTACTTGTCAGACACAAAAAAAAAAGCGCTTAAACAAATTTTATTTAAAAACAGGCGTTTCAAAATGTTTTGTAGCTTGTATTTTTAAAGAAAAATTTCCCTGGGGCCAGAAAATAAAGCTTAAAAAAATGTTGCCTAATTTCGGTTACGATGAATTTCGATTAAATATTTTCGCTGGTCAGCTAAACAGCTCTGGAAAACATAATTACGAATTTCAAGCGTACAACTTTTAAGCAAGGTAGCTTGACGTGTTGTTTACTTTATTGACAAGTATAGTACTATATAGTATATTAGGCTTGGCGTCTGCTTTTAACGAGTTCCGCCATTTGTTGTAAGCTTCTTAGGCGGGGCCGCGCAACCCAGCGCTTACTGTCAAACTGCTTGACAGACACACAAACGGACGGACGGACGGACGGACGGACGGAACTACTTTGCTCAAGCTAAGTTGGTAGCAAAAGTTTTCGTGTTCGTAACATGCCATTAGCATATTGCCATGACCAAGTTACCAGTTTTAAACAAATAGTTTATACAAGAAGTGCAAAATCGTAAACAAGTTAGCTCTCAGAGAAGCAATTTCTAGCAGGCAGTTGTTGCGCACAAAAAAAGTTTGTTTCTTCTTTTTGGTTTTTTTTTTTGCTGCCTTTGCAACAAGCTTTAATTAAGAATATGTTGTATAATTTATGGTTGCTGCTGTTTTACTTTACAGTTTGTAATTATATTGAAACAGTTAACTAAGAAGGACCACTCTCGCTCTCTCTGTGTATAGCCTGCTCTCAATCAGTCAGCAACCGGAATTCGATGCGAAATAAGTTGGTAAAAATAATCGAATACCGGCAGGAAGAGAAAGAGAGAGAGAGTGAGATTGGGGCAAGAGTGAAAGCGAGCGAGGCAGATGGCAAATAAAATTGTTAAGCAAAGCGACAACGCCAAATGGAATTTTAATTCAATTTGAATGTGTCGTTTGGCGACAACCTTCTCCTTCTTTCTCTCTCTCTCTTCTACTCGACATTCTCTCTCTCTCTTTCTCAATTATCGCTGGCATCCACAGCTGAAACTTTAAGTCCCCTGCGCTGTGTGTGTTTTTTTTGTGTAATTTCGCAGATTTCTTTGTTTTCTTTGCTTTGCTCATTCGCTGGCGCCGACGCCATTTTGCGTTATGTAATTTCATTAAGCCAGGACTCAACCGAACAGCTCAGGACGCAATGCTTCGACTATATGATTAATAAAGGCAATTTGCTGGCTGTCAACATTGCATAGAGATAGCATGAAACATGCTGCAAGTCTGCCTGCGCAACCTGTGTTCAATAAGAAGACAACGACGACAGCAGCCCCTTCGAAAATCTGTTGTTGCAACAGCAACAAAACCACCTGCTGCTGCTGCTACTGCTTTGAGAACAATAACTTGCCACTCAACTGCTACCCCAACGGCGCATTTGTGTCGCGCCCCGCTGACAGCTTTTGTAGGTGTAAATGCACGTTCTGTGCCGTGCCGTGCCGTTCCGTGCCACCATCACAACTTGTCTATTGTTGTTGTATTCAACTGCCACATCCACAACCCCCACACCTACTTACCCCACGTTGGCTGTCAATTGTGTGCGTGTGTGTGTGTGTGTGCGCAGCGAGTCAAGAACTTAAACTCATTAGCTGTTGCCATGGGACTTAGTTATGCAGCAAAGCTGCAGGCTCAGGCATTGCTTTATGCATTTTTTAGATGCCAAGTAGCTTGCCACAAATTTGGGTCAACTGCAGCGCGCTTCGCTTGACAGTTTTAGCCTACCTCACTAAGATTTTTATCCTGCCACACAAATGTTAAGTGGGGAGAGTGAAAGAGCGCTCGAAATTGCCTTGTTTCTAAGCGAAGAAAAGCAAAACACCAAACATGCAAAATCGCTTTCGGTTAAGAAGTGGAAAGCGTACAAAATTTTACATATTCCATGCGTGCGAGAGCATAAATTTTCACTCTTTTTCTCTTGCTGAATTCTTTTTAAAGGTGCCTCGGAAACAACATTAACGAGATGCATTCATTTTGATTAAGACTTGAAGCAATTGCTAACAGTTTGTCCCAAGTCTTGTGTACAACATGCAACAGCAACAAAAAACATAATCTGTCTTGTTTACTTGCTTTTTATATTGCAAGCTGCTCGGGTGAGCAAATTTATTATGGTTTACTTAAAGAACGAGTATAAATGGGTTCAAAAATATTTAAATTTATATAAACACAGAAGCAAAACAAAATTCCTTTAACATTTACTTAGCTTCGAATTATCTACATGGTTTATTTTTAAACAATTATTTAAAACCATCTTTGTTCTAAATTTTATTCAAATTTGTTTGCTAATCATTTACATAATTTGTGGCATTTAAAAAAAAAAAAAAACATTTTTTAATTATCCAAAAGCTAACAATTTATTATAATCTATGTACACAAATGTTGTTGCTGCTGTTTAGCATATAAAGTTAGTTCGTGCCTTGCCACTCGAATTGCCTTTTGGGCTGTGCCATTTTCTTTGTGTGTGCCACATGCAATGCTGCTGCTGCTGCTGCTACAACGCTAGGTTTTATCGTGTTTTTCAGTGCTGCACAAAAAATGGTTAGGCGCATTTAAATAAATGTTTAATATGTGCATGTGTATGTATGGATGTGTGTTTGTATATACTACACTGCTAAGTTGGCACAAATTAATGAGAAATTATTGCAACCATATCCCTTTCCAAACCTAACCTATCCTGTCGCATAGAACGCATGCACTCGAGTTCTCAGCAACAGCTAACATGCGCAAACAAAGAACATTTGTTTCGGTTTATATGTGTTGTTGCTTTTGTTGGTGTTGTTTTCTTTTTCCTTTGCTATTTAATTGGCTATGAATTGTGCTTTGGCAAGTAATTAAGAATTGTGAGTGCATTTCAAGAGGTTTATGCAATGGCTTCTTGTTGATACATTAAGACCTTTAGACTCGTAAAAGAAAGCAGCTAAAGAGGACAAAAAACAATAGTAAAGTCAGTTTAAATAAAGCAAATAAACATAACCAGCAAATGCAGGCAAATAAGGCAACAGACAGAAGACGTTCCTCTACAATCCATTCAGGGAAATCGAAATCGAACAAATCAAAAGTAAACACACCCGCGCACACACACACATAAACACATATGTATTCAGCCATGTGTTGACAGCAAAAGCAATAATAGAAGAAAAACTTGGCAAGATGCACTCAAAGACTTCTTGACAGTGATATATCCTGTAAGGGGATTTAAAACAAAATTATATATCTGAATTGCATATGCATTTTATGTTAGTCAACAGATGTCATAAAAATTGAATTTATATTCTTTTATGGGAGAAGGATATCGCAGAAGAATAACAATACAAATCTTAGAACGAATTGAATGAAGTATTAAAACTACTTTGAGACTTACAAAAGCCTTGGGAATATCGATTATGATATTATACTTTTGTGTAGCAATTTTTGCACGTTTAAAGTAATCAAAACCTATTTCAAACTATAAGCTTCATTGCTTAACTTGATAATTGAGTATATAGATTTACAAATTACACGTTTTCTGTATATATCAAGGTTATAATGTTAGTTATCATCCTAAGGGTATAACAATAACAAAGGCTGCCTGCAACTTGGCTGTCTAATGGCGCAAGCAATTTATGCTACTGCTGCTGTGGCTGCTGTTGCATATCTTGTTACGGACTCCCGGCGTTGCAGCGTGCCTGTGCGTGGCAAGAGCCATTGTGTAGCATGCAAAATGGCAAAATGGCGCAGCAGTCACAATGTTCCGTTCCCGTTAAGAGCCCGACAAATAGAAAATAGAAGAAATTCTTATTTTATTTGCATATATTTTAACATTGATGCCAAAGCAGATACAAAATGTGTGTGTGTGCATGTTAGATAAATGCAGCAGGAAATGTAAATCATACATTTGCACAATTTATATACGATATTCTTACTTATATCTTATATGCTCGCATCTGCTGGTTATGCAACCAACACAATGTGCCTGTGTGCATGTGTGTATAAGCGGACATTTCCATGTCAATTAGCTTAAAATTTTCCAAATGCTGCTTGACACCAAATGACAACTTACATACAAACACAAAAAAAATATATATAAAATTTTGTTATTGACAACTGCGTTCAGCTGAAACTTAAGTGAGATGGAGAGAAAGTTCGAGGGGGGGGAGAAGGATTCTGCGAGTGTGTTGGAGAGTAAGTGTTAATGTGGCAGACATTACATTGAGTGCAACTGCCAATAAAAGCAAACAAACAATGTTGTTGCTGTTGCTGCAGATGCTGCTGCTGTTTGTTGGCTGTTGTTGTTATTGCTCTTCCCGACACTTTAGCCATTGTCTTCTGTTGGCAAATATTATTCGCGATGTGTGACAACACTATTCAGCAAATGTTGACTCGTTTGCCCTTCTTTTTTTGTTGTTCGGCTTGACAACATTTTTGTAGCATACCTTTGTGCGCAGCCTATTAAATTGTAAAATTTCAGATTCCACGCTATAGATGTTTAACAAAGTCAATTTTGATGCCAAACCATGAATCAAAATCAATTGCTTTTAAAAATTGGATTAATTTTGATTTAAAGATCGAAAAACATCGCTAAGTAAAAGTGAATAAAGTTTTTAAAGAGATATGACAATGGATTACACACACATCCAGCTATGGCAATTAGAGTTGCAAGTGTGCGTGTATGTGTGTGTTTTCGAAAGTAATCGACAGCTTCTGCAGTTTTCCGCTCAGCAACATCAAAATATTTGCCATCTCTTGCAGAAAATTGCACAAGATAAGAAAAATAAAAAAAAAAAACCATGAAGAAAAATGCATTTTCATATGGAAATTTTTACAACATACAGCCAAGAAAGAGTATTTTGCATGTTTGTCGATGTGTTTGCATTGAGTGCTTGCTGCTTGCTGCTTGTGCAACATGCCAGATAACAGATTGGCAGCAAAGTGTAATGAAAATTGCAACCTGCTGCTGCTGCTGCTTCTGTTGCTTCTGTTGCACAAACTGAGGAGAGAGCTGATCATCAGTCATGGCTCAGTGTCAGCGGAGGGTCGCTGTAATCGATCAATATTCAATTACAATTACCATTACCCGAACAGTAAACGCAACGAAAAGTGAATGGCCAATTTGACAAAACTGCTGGTGACATGTCTGCCACCAAGTACCTCTTTCTCCTCTTCGTCACCTGCACAGCACAATTCAATTGAAATTTTCCCAACCGAGTCATTACAATGAAAAAGGCCAATGCCAGTCACTGTGTTTGTTATTTATCAATAATGCAGTTGACCTCATTTTCCATTGGCCGGTAACACGTGTAATTGAATGCACTTACCGAAAAAGTTATTCACAAAATGCGAAGAAACTTTATGAAATCTAATTAAAATTACGTACTTTAGGACTTGCTTGTTTTGCTCATGTTTAACTCTTAAACAGTTAGTTACCTTTTGGCCAAGTTAGTTTTAATGCAGCTGTGTGCAAACAAGACAGAACACAAACACGCTTAAAATCCTATTGGGAAGAAGAAGAACTGAAGAACTTTAAAAGAATAACAGCGCAGCTCAGATAAGAACTCTGTCTGCGAGTTTATAAAGATGAGAAGTTATTTCATTAAAATATCAAACAGCTAATTGTATTTTTATAATGAAAAATATATAAAATTAAGTTTACTGTGTGCTGTTGTTGATAATTAGTTTAGCATTATTTCACTGCATTCTTTTTTAGTTGCGTTCTGTCTTTTACTGTCCCTTCTTACGTCTTACTATCTTCACATATTCAACCGACTTTCACATTGCTTTGCGGTTTTTTTTATTGGATTACCTTTCATTAAAACTATTGAACATAACTTGACTATAAGTTTGCTGGACAGGTTGGCTGGCAGGGAAGATGCTAGAGAGAGAATATTATTGCACGAGAAACAAAGCCAATCAGTGGCCGTTTTCATAACAACGTCAATATTGGCAGCAGCACTTCACTGTGCTGCAAATAACAATTTTTTCTAAGCTCTCTTTGTGCAACACACACGTTCACACACACAGAAGCACACGCAAAACTTCATTATGCTCGAGTTGCCACATGCAACATGCAGCAGTGTGGCAGTGAGCTCTTGGGGAAGTTATGTGAAGTGCACAGCTCTCGCGTTTTCCGCATCCGCGTTGCTCAATGATCCGTGTAAGCACAGAAGAAAACTGCACGGGAAACCAGAGATAAACAGATATAGAAATGTGAAACTCTTCTTGTTGCCTCATTTCAACTTCCACTCCCACTCTCACGCTGCTGTCCAGTGTGGTAGCGAGTCGTTTCTTGCCAATGGCTGTATCTGTGGCTGTGGCTGTGGCTATGCCAGTAGCAGTAGCAGTTGCAGTGGCAAAGAGCCGAGAGCTGTGCTGCACAAATAGAAGGATGAAGCTGATGCTGCTGCTGCTGCTGCTGTATTGATTGTGATAAATGTCCTTCAGCACGCTTTGGTGGTTGCAGCATCAACCGCAAACCCCAAGAGAAAACACTGATAAAGAGTGAATAAGAGAACGAAATAGTGTGGTTGAAGTAATGTTGGTTGTTAGAACGTTTTGTTGGTTGTTGTTGGTCGAGCGATTTCTTCAAGCAATAAGAAATTCCATTCACTTACTGGCAGCCAAATAATTTTCTAGACACACAACTCATTAAATATTAAGCACTTGTTTTGCAATCACCCCCAAAATTTACAATGCTATTTAATTACATGTGCAATTTACTGGCGCAAAAACACACAAACAAACACGCACACACATTCCATTACACACATACGCCTTGACGCTTTTGCAAACCAAACAGCATTCAATTTTAATTAATTAAATCCAATAATCCTCCACCCCAAAAACATAAACATGTACACACAAACACACACTTGAGTGCGCACGTTGTTTGCAAATTATAGGCGCTAACTTACATTAAAAACCATTAATATATGAAATAAGTTAGGGTATAATTGGTTACAGTGACTGACCAAATACGATACTCTGCATAAAGATTAAAATAGAGTTTTAAATTTAACATTTCGAGAATATCTATGTGAAATGTTTTTATAAGAAAGTTTTTGCACTTAAGTTTCGTAGTAACCTTTAAGCATTTGCTCCCACAGGGTATATAAAAATCTTCACACATGTGAGAATAGAAATGTGCGGCAAAAAGTTTTCGCATAATTAAGACAAAAATTGTGTATGCTCCATGCTCATTTCCCAGAACACTTTTCAGCTTTTGCACAGTGTACTTCTTACCTGCTCAACATATTAATTAGTTTTTTCATATATGTGGGGAGAAGAAAATCATTTTATTTTGCCTTAATAAGCAAAAACTGGTAGCATAACTTTTCAGAAGAACTTGCAGTTGACTTGCTGGACGCGAGGCAATCGTTCAGATTCCTTTTGTGATACCGCCAGGAAATCCGAATTCCGTTCGGAATACGAATTCCCTTAGCCTGTCTGTCAACATGTCAAATAAAAATCAAATTTCAAATGAATAAATACCCAAAAGAAAATGCGAAACGCAATGAAAATAATTTATAGAAAAAGAAAGAAAGAAAAAAAACTTTTGTAATATAAACTACGATTGGAACTGTGAACCAAAAGATGATAAAGATGAATGATGATAATGAGGTTAAGAGCTTTTCTGATGATGATGTGAACGTGAATGTGAATGTTGTGGACGGACGCTGGCACTCGAGCATTTCATTTTGCAGGCAAAACGCTTGCACAATTCCCGAAACTCCCAAGCCAAAATAAATGACGAACAAAACGAATAGAAAAGAAAAGAAATAAAACGACAGAAAATAGAAAAAAAAATCCTACACTCTTTCAATGATTTTTATCGAATTCTTTGAATTTCTTTTATTGTAGTTGTTGCTGTTTTGCTGTGCCATTCGTTCGTTTTGGTCCTGAACAATTCACTTGTGTTTATTTGGGGTTTCTGTTTGCGTTCGGTGTTAGCTCATTTCACGGCTTTGCTGCCAGACACTTTTCATTCGTTCGTTGTTGCTGTGGGTGCTGCCAAGAAATATATTTACCATAAATCAACATCAAAATGTTTGATGATGCGATAAATAGCAAAGGAAAGCAAAAGGCGCCAAAAGTAAAGAGAAAACGAAAGGCAACACAACAACACTACGAATACATCATCAAAATATATATAATACTTGAAGATATATTATCAATTTATATTGTATCTAGATATATCCCGTTGATTTGTGTACGCCTTAGGTTTGACTTTAACATCAACATTAACATTTAACTATAAGTTTGAAAACTTTTTAATTACCAAGTGTCATAATTTGCATTCATTATTTATTACCTTTGACGTTTGCGACCCGAAAGAACCAAAACCTATGCCTTCAACTTTTAATTAAATTTCAACTTCCTTTTTATTCAGTTGTTTGTTGCCGTTGTCTTGTTTTAAGCCCCAAGCTAAAATTGTCTATGAACAACATTTTGAATCTCTTGTAAAGTTTACACGACAAATGTTTTTATGATAAAACGCACAAGAAGCGACAGCTAAAATTGATTTTGAAGAAGCTTCATAACATTCGCATTACATTATTTCGTTCGTTGTAAAATTGGTTCGTGTAAACGTTGTGAAACAGATATATATTTTGATTGTCGCCGCTTGCTGCCTGTTTGTCTGTTCGTCTGTTCGTTCTTTAATTAAAATGTTAACTCAACCCCTTAACCTCAAAAGCAGTCAAATGTGCGCTAGACGTGTAAGCATGTGCCATTCAATGTCTTAACACGCCCCACACACACACTAATTCACACTCCCACACACACACGCGCATATACCTGGGGAGCAATTTCAGACACACACTGACTTTGACATTGTTCGGACTATTAATTAGATAAACGACAAATTCATGACCTTTAGACAAATTGACACTCGCGATAATCAAAGGTAAATTGCGTCTGCTTACACAGTAAGGATTCTCTAAATAATGATGTCACGACCAGTACGTGTTTGTGTTGACTCTCTCTATGTGTGTTTGTGTGTTTGTGTGTGTTGGTTAGCTACCTAAGCTCTTGACAACACTTATTGCATTCACAATATTATAAATTCACAGCAACACACACACACACACAAAATATCAATCAACTCATCTAAATAATTCAGTTCAATAATTCTGTTATGCTCAAAACGATTTGATTTTTATTTAAACAAGAGAAAACAAATTTGTTTTCGATAAAAATTGTTCGAAATACTTTTACGCTCGTTAAAATGTGTTTTTATCAACACACATCACATAGCAACAACTAAAGCAACAACAACAACAAAAAGGTGTAAACTTTTCTAATAAAATGCTAAAACCATCCGGGCAAACCAACAAAATTCCAGAGCTTTAATACTCTGTACGAATATATGAGTCAAGTGTGGTAAAAGGTAGCTTCATTTTATTTAAATGAATAAGTTTAGAAAATGCACCAAAAATATACTCAATTATGTAATGCAACCACTATAAACGTTACACAACGTTATTTACTTTGCTTTTGAACTGCAGGGTATCTCATAAGTGTTTACTTCAAACTGCTTTTAGTTTGGAAATAATGGTAGGAGTTTTGCCACTGGCAAAATATGGGCTACTTGTAATTTTCATGTTGTTTACAATGTGCGCTGCACAGTTTTTTAATCATGTCGAGCGTGCGTTTGTGTGTTTTTGGTTTCGTGCGTGAGTGTGTTTGTGTGTGTGTGTGTAAGTAAACAAAAACAAATTTTGCATAAAACGTTTATGTTGATGGCGTCGAAAAAAGTTGAGCCGCAGAGCCTCCAACACATGCATTTGTAAGTGCACAACTTTTGAGGTTAAGACGCTTCAAAATATGTATATATATATATATGTATATAAAAAAAACTGTACACGCACACGCAACGAGAAAAGCGGGACAATAGTTGTTGCTGCGCTGCTTTTGCAGTTGGATGTTAAACGAGTTGAGTTTACTTTTTCGTAGCATACCTTTCAGCGCTAAAAACTATTAAAATGTTTTTTTTATAGAGTTTGCTTTGTTGTTTATTGCTGCCAAAAATACTTTAAGCATATGCCACAAATAGACACAAATGAACAAACAAACGAATAACCAACACAAAAATAATAATAATGTATAAAACCCGTTGTTGTTGGTGTTGGTGTTGTGGTAGGGCACAAATTGCAAATAAGCAAAGGGGCATGCATATATGTCTGTGTGTTTAAGTTGTTGGTATATGTGCTGTGATATGCTAATTGCCAACTCATTAAAACAGTTTCGTCTTCATGGCAGCACTGGCAGCAGCAAGCAAACGTTGTTGCCACAGCTAAACCTTACTCTCGCTCTTCATGCCACGTCACGTCAATTGCCTGTCGCTGTCCCACTCGCACTCACATCAATGTTGGCTGTGTGTTTGCTATGCATTTACATGCAAATAATGCTTGTATATATATGTATGTGTGTGTGTGTGTGAGCGCATTCTAATTTAATCAGAATGCTAAATAATGAGCCAACACAACAGCAGCAGCAGCAAGCAACTAACAAAAACAACAGCAACAACAATGTTAACTACATCAGCGCATTCCTTCAAATGAAACAGGAAGACTGAAGTTTTGCTCTTCTTCTTCCAGGCAGTCAGTTCATTGTCTTATTTACTAGCTAGCCATACCCTGTCAAACTAAAATGTGCCAAGCGGCACATCAGTTAGAAAACTTGTTTATCAAAGCAAATAAGTTGTAAGAAATAAACTATCTTTATATTTGGTTCGTATAATTGCCAAATAGTTGAACAAATTAATCAAAAAATATGTGAAAATTGTAAAACCGTTCATTAAGATAGCTAGAAATAAGTGCAGGGCATTCTTGTGTACATAAACTCGCAATTTGTAGTGTCAGTGTTTTGTTTTTGTGTTGTTTTTACTGCTTAGTTGCTGACTGCTTTTCATTCTTTGCTTAATTAAATGCACTCTGTTGTGGCCAAATATTATTTTACGAGAGCACAACTTCTGCCACACAAAACAGAACTGCAATGACAGCAAAATCCCTTTTTAAAAACTTGTTTGCCAAATAAGCAACGCTGACTAATTTCTACTCTATCTCTCTCTCTCTTACTCATTTACTCCCTTACTCATTCTAATTTCTCTCTGGTTTTTCTTTCATTGCAGGTAAGCAGCATGTTGACTGTTTGGCCGTTTGCCGTTGGCATACAACTTTGTTAACAACACAAGCGTAAATACCCAAAAGGCTTAGCAGCTACATTATTTATGCCAAAGCCTTATCAAAACCCGTACATACGTTCTTCCCTAACATATATATATATATATACCTTTAAATATATACGAACGCACATATAACCGGGCTCCTCACTCCTTTTTTTTGAGTTGCCAAATCTGCTATAATCGTTTTATAAATTTATGCGAACGATGCCACAACAAAAGTGCTGGCTGAGCACATGTTTTTCACCATCTAAAGTTGTGCCAAACCTTATAGGCCTTAAAGTTGTGTGTGTGTGTGTGAGTGCCACTTTGTAGTGTTTCATTATCACAGAAAATGTAAAGGGACATGCTCAGTTATTCACGATTAAATGTGAGAGCTCTTAACCAAAACAAATGTGCGTAGACATATTTTCTTTCGTCTCTCGCACAAGTTGATTGTGGGAAATGCCTAGAAGCAAGGCGCAGTAGCACTTAAATAACACTTAAACAAAGATTTTATCAAACAGAAGGTTTTTTTTTTCTTGTGAATGGAATGAATCTTTAAGTTATCTTTGGCAATAACTTGAACAAGGCAACATCGCATGCAATATTCGTTTACAAAATGCTTCTACTCAAACCAAAAAAAATTCAAACTTGATTTTGCACTTCTTTAATATATACTTTAACACGGTTTTAAGAGCTTTAATAGATTTACAAGCCCATAACAGCTTGCCATCTGTGTAAACATTAAAGCTTACTCTTAAGCTGAACGCTGCTTCAACTATTTTTAACTGTATTTAAATAGAGCTCGGTGTCCTCACAAACACAACGTTTTTAAATGCTGTTAAGCCAAATTTGTTTTGGAGCCCAGTTGGCCAGGTTTGTTTTGCGGCCCACGTGCATTAATTGCTGATCTGTCTACGTGCCGGGCGGGTAGCTGTTTAGGTGTTTTTTTTTGTTTTTTTTTGTTTCGAGCTGGCGCTATAAATACACATTATACGTCGCATGCATTGCATATATAACGACCCTGCCTAATAAACGGACGGACAGGGTGGTGATGGCGGTGCGGTGCATGAAGGGGTTACAAAATGTGGTGGCATGGCAGTTGTGAGCACATAATGAACTCTCAAACCAGGATACCAGAACTGGCGCTTAACTTAATTAAAAATGACATTCTAAGCGCGTGGCGGCCGGCCATAGACACGAAAAGGCGTGGCACACAACACCCCAACCCCCCTCCCTATACACACACACAATATTTAGACAGCCTCAAAATGTAATGCATGTGTGGGTGAATGTGTGTGTGTGGGAGTGTGTGTGTAGCTCAATGCTTCACATATTTTAGCGTTAAAATATTTGCAATGCGTTGCAAATAGTAAAATTGTAGAAATTTACTTGATGCTGCTGATGTTGTCGGTGGCGCCACTTGGCTTCGAACGCTTGGCCAAAAACTTTCTGGCCATGTAGCTCGTATTTTAGGCAAGTTCATTGAGTTCATTTGCTGCTAGTAAAATGTGCGCATTGCGCAAATGGCCACGTTAGTCCGTGTGTGTGTGTGTTGTCATTAGTGAAACGCATCCACTATTCAGTAGATAATATCAATTAAAGTGAGCTGCAACAAACAAAAAAACTGCCAAACGGCAAATTAATTACTTGTTAAATTACACACTACAAACTGAGCGAATGGGCTTAAAAAGAGCACAATCTATGCATACTATATCTATTTAATTAAATAACTTGCAAACTTTTGCTTTCATAAATTTTGTAATGGAATTTTTTTGTTTTGCAAAACAATTTACACTTTAATCATCTTGTATATACTCTGTAAAGTTGGAAGTAATGCTTAATGGGGGTATGATAAGACTGTAATTTCAGTGAATATAAAACCAAATTTCTCATATAGGGTATTTAGAAGTCGAAGAAGTTAGTTATTGTTATGAGACTTCCTTTTTAGTATTTAACCAATATCACCGGCTAATTGTGGCAAACAATAAAAAAATGTAAGTGTCGGCGACTAATTAAACGTTTGAACTATGATTTAGTTTCTATAAAATGCATTTGCATGTAATAATAATTGTTTTTGTCTATTTGTATTTAAATAAACATAAACCAGAAGTCAACCCAGTTATAATTAAAGATTAATGACAAACGTGGCTGGAAATAAATTTAAAAATTACATAAATTAAATACAAAATTAAAAGCTTAAACTATTCAAACACTTTAAATCGTGCAAACAATTATGTTTCCTATTGCTATAAACAACATTTAATTGCTTGCAACAAGCACAACAAAGAGATTTACTTATTGAAGCAACTTGAGCTGGCCGGGCCTCTTTGGGCATTCATGAAACTATTATTGAAATTAAATGTGGCACACACACACATACGCACACAAAAACACTCACACACGCACACTCGCACATATATTCAACAACATTCAAATGATGCAAATTCAATGGCTAAGAGGGCACCTGAGACAAAACTGAAGCAGTTTGTTGCTACTGCTGCTGTTGCAGAAGTCGTTAGGCGCCGGATATGAGAATATATATATATATACGTGTATATGTATTTGACTTGCAGTCGCAGGAACCAATAGAAACTTGACTCTTGACAGCTGCCGTAAGTCTAAGCAAAAGAGGCTTAGATTTCGATACCCTGTTAACCGTTCTTATATGTTTCAATATCGTATCTATCTATCTAATCGATATAATATCTTTTAAGGAAGCAAATGGGTTTAAATGACAGCATTTCTTTATTACAAACGTTTGAGGATGTTATCGTATTAATTGTATTCAATAAAGGGTTTTGTCTAGTTGTGATAAATAATTCTTTATCATATATTACAGATCAGCAGTTCACTACAAAAGCAGTTCAGTTAATAGAAAGCATTTATTTAGTTGAGATTTTGAAAGGTTAAAAATTCCCACACAAAGAGTATTTTCTCGTCATGCATTTGTTTTTCGTTTGTTTTTATTAATGAAAATGATTGCCCTAGCGAAACATTCATCATGTTTGTACCCTGCTTAATGCAATATGCAGACAAACAAACAAACCCACACACACACACAGACAGACATACATTCACAAACAACACGCAGACAGTTGACAACCTATAGCTTAGAGTTATAGTTTGGGTGTAAAGTGTTATTTAACTATTTATGAGACTCTGTCTGTGTTTTGGGCCAATTGTAAATTAGTTTTCAACCAATTTACGTATTCAATTGTCGCCCTGTCTGTCTGTGTGTGTATGTGTGTGTGTGTGTGCTCTTTTGGGTACAGTTTATGCAAAATTTATGGAAATGCGCGTTGATTAAAATTTGGAAAGGGAATCATACCACAACATAATTTTTGATCACATTCAATTTCGGCTCATTAATTCAAGAACAATCAGAACGGTCAGACAGACAGAGGTGCGAATTTTATGGTGTGTACTTTTATCTCTCTTTCTCTCCCTTTCTCTCTCTCAATATATCTCTCTTATAGTCCTTAGTTCGCTTCCTGCTTCCTGGCTTTCTGGCTTTTGCCGCTTTCCTAGCCCTTCCGAGGTTTTTTTTTGTTGGCTGTTTTATTTTACCCACTTTGCACATTGCACAAGCAATTAAAATTGATTTATATCGTCGAGACAGAACCAGAACAGTTAAATGCACTTCGCCAACGAATGGTCATATATCTTCAGTAAGAGTATCGCTTATAGCTATGTATGTGTGTGTGTGTGTGTATATTTATGTGTATTTACATATATACTATAAGCTTTCTTTTGAACTTTCCTTTTCTCATTACTTTCTTTTTTTGGCTTGTTTTAGTTTATGAAGGATATTTCAATTTGTGTAAAGTTGTTTAAATCAAATGTTAAGATATCATTTTATATACTTTGTTGTCTCCTTCTATAAATCAAGTTATATTTTGCTTTTAAGAAACTCAAGCTTAAATCGAGTAAAAGATAGATAAGTCTAGGGAAAGTTTCCGTTAGGGTAGTTAATCTTCGGTATCCTTAGGTCTGTCTTGCTCATCGTCTGGTCAAACCTTCATACACCGAAAAAGTTGCGCATCTATCAAAGAGCTTGACTCTGTCTGTCCTCTGTTTAGAAAGCATCTGTCTTCGCGACGCTCTCTTACTCTCTAGCTGCTAATTAGATGAAAATAATTTATTTTTATTGCCTCGAGCGCCACGAAAATGTTGTACAGACCACAAATTAGCATGTGTGTGTGTGTGTTTGTTTTCCTTTTACGTTTTGGTTTTTTTTTTAATTAGAATTAAGTGAACTTCAAGTTGCACAAAAGCTTTTCAAACTTCCAATGTCACCTGTACTTTCCCCCCCGTCCTGTGAACCGCCTTTAATAAATGGCCAGTGACAAAGTTTAAAAATGTATAAAACTGAGTGGAAGAGAGAGAGAGAGAGAAAAAAAAATAGCAATAAGCAGCAGCTCGTGGAAAATCATTAAAAAGTATTAAGTAGATGAAAAATGTAATTTATGGCCCAAATTAAACGAAACTAATAGGAAAAGCCAAGCGCCAAGCCAAAGTCTTAGCCATCGCAGCAACACCAGCAGCCATCTAAAGAGAGAGAGAGAGTGAGTCCAGCTCCTCGGACTTGTGTCCTTTTGACAGGCACCTTCCGCTGCCTTGTTTTTATGAAGATGGACACTTGTAATTCATTTTGTGTTCTGCGACAGGCGCTGAATCAACGGAAATGAGATGGCAACGAGGCAACTTTTTCACATTTTTTTTGTTTTTTTTTTTTGTTTTACACAGGCAATTGTTATTGCTGCTTTCTGCCAATGATAATTTTTCATCTAAAGTTTACGAGAGACGTGTGTTAAATTGCATTTGATGGCGATTTGTTGACATTGTCTGTGCACAACATACTGTTGCTACGTAGGGAGAATCGTTGTTTGTATAGGTAGAATAGGTGAAGCTGGGTACAGGGTATTACTACGATTGCTTTTCGTTATTAAGTAGTTTGTTAACAGAAAAATGCCTGACAAAGCGCCATCTGTCGCACTCTGTTGTAGTTCCTAGATTTATTAACATCCGCTGACATTTCAATATAATGCAAATATAGTTGCTTGAACTAATTGTTGGACTAACAAGTTAACAGAAAATCAAAAGCGAAAGCGCTCCCTGTTGCATTTTTAAAGCAACTCAATATAACATTAACTCAACTTTCTGTTAATATCAAGTGAAAAGGATTTGACCATTTAAACTCTGTTAACGAAAGCGCTTCCTTAATGTTGGGTTGTTGTCTTCGCTAAAACCTAATATGAATATCGAAAGCTAGTTAAAAACTGTTCCCGTGTTCAGACAGAGACGTATGTTTATGGCAAGGTTCACACGAGAACTTAAATATGCATTTTAAGGTTAAAAAAGCAAAACTATATAATAGTAACGACAACTTGCACTGCTTGTACAATAATCCAGCAGTATTAATACAGTTCTACACTTCTTGACTGTGCTTTAAGCACTGCAAAAACAAGCAGTTCGTTGGAGTCAAAGTTGAATAAGAACAAGCTATTTCAATGAAGAAAAATATCCAACAATGTGAAACCGTTGTGAACTTGTGTGGACTGCTTGCTCACACCAGTAGAAATAGAGTTTGGCTTTCAGCAGTCTCTGCTTCTTTCTGATATAGTAGACGCCCGCTCAACCTTCACAACACATAGTTGACTGTGACCAACTTAAGCTTTAAGCTGCATGGTTCGTGAATTGACTGTGTTCAACTTTAGCTTTGTTGCGCAGCATGCGCAGTGAGCGGATGTTTTACGCAGCCTCCCAGCAGTTCAACAAGAAAAACAATAACAACAACAGACAGAACCGACCCAATTTCACACGCCCGCTCAACCTTCACTGGACCATAAGCAACGTTTTTTTTTTGTTTGGCACCCCAGCCCATGTCTCTCCACCTTAACAGTACTATGTGTGTGTGTGTGTGTGTATGTGGGTTTTTATCACAACATTTCGTGCTCTCTTGCTCTTCCCTCTCTAACTCTCTCTGTAGCTGTAGCTATAGCTGTTGGCTTTTGGCTCAACAAGGCGGCTAAAAGATAGCGAATGCCGTCAGTTTGAAACATTCAGCTGAAGTGTTCGGTTCTAAACTCTCAAGCGCCAAAAGCGCGTCTCAGACTCTATATATCTCTCTCTCTCTGTTTAACAGTGTAAGTGGTTTGTACGTGGTTAGGTTGTGCGTATGTGTGTGTATGTTTGAGTCGTTTATTGTTGTGATAAAAGCACCGCAGACTCCGTCAACACATTAAACTCACGTAAAGCTGCTGAAAAGCAATCGTAAAGGCGCGTTTTTCTTACCTGCTGCAGCGAACAACACACGTAAGTTATATGAAAATGGGTTTTTGTTTTTGGGTTCGTCGTTATGGCCAAATTGCTCACCTGACAAATGCTGTGTAGGTCAGTGTTACATTTTGCACTTACATTTGCTATCTGTATATGTATATGTATGTGTGTGTGTGTGTGGCATACATTTTTGAAGTGCTGTCATATTTGCCCCTTTTTCTGCATTGTTGTGTGTGACAGTCGCGTCTTTCCTTTTTTTTTAGTTCCCGTCGTCTTTTATCGTTTAACCTGGCAACTGTCAATTCAGCTTTTATTGTGGCTGTCTCCCCTCGCTTTTGCATGTGCGTGTGTGTGTGTCTGTGTGTGCAAAATTTCCGCCTTTGGCTTTGTGTCAAGTCTTGGCAGTCAAACACTCGGGGCCTTTACCTTTTAGCCATACATTTGCATATGAGTATAACTCGCGTTTAGAAAAACAATTTTTTTATTTGCATTTCCTCCCCTCCCCCGCCCGCAAAAAACGTTGCGTTCTAATTGCATTTGTGTTTGTTTGTTATGTCTGTCTAAAATAATAAATATTTGGCGTCCATTAGCATTAGCAAATTTAATATTAACATCAACATTTGTACCTGTTTCTATTGTTTGTTCTTGCTATTGCCTGTTTATTTGCCCCTCGAGGTATGCAATACTTTTACTCCTCAATTAGTTTTGTGCACAAATTCGAGCGGAAAATGGCCATCATGTTATATTATTTTTGTATGTCTTTGGCTGTTTCTCTTTTTGTTTTGTTTTTATAGCTACTATAAACATAAAAGTTAACCCCCCAACCAACACACACAAAGACACACACACACAACAGATTTACGCACAGTCATATGTGTGCGTGTGTGTGTGTTTGGCTGTGCGTAGCATAATAAGTTTTGATTTGGTTTTATTGGTTGGGACCCAAAGGCCAAAACAGTTGCCCCAACAACAAAACTCACACACACAACGCATAAGTTTGACACCTTAATGGCCAAGACGCACGCATGGCTACGCAGTCAAGCATGAGCATGGCAAAATAGTAGAGCGAGCGGGTGGAGGGAAAGATAGGGACACAATCAGAAGTACGCCTAATGAAAATGGCTAACGAGTTTTGGCAAGACGTTGACGCTTTAATTCATATATTACTTATGTTTATTTTTGCCAAAATATGGCAAGAAGACAGTTTAGTTAAGTACACGTAAGAAACAAAAACAAAAAGTATTAGTTGTAAGAAGAAATTATTTCACAAGAAAGAAGAAGCACAAAGCTTATCATTACTGTACTTATTTAATGTACAAATATTTATCCGATTAAAAATAACTGAATAAATTTTTATTCACAAGTCACAATTTCATTTTTATATATACTTGAAGACCCAACTAGCGTTAAGGTGCTCACGTTGCGTATACTTGTTGTAAAATTCATTTGCCATCAATTCAATTCCGTTGCCTACTTTGTAGCGTGTCTCTCTTTATATATATATGTATGTATTAAACTGACGGAATGCCTTATCTGCTAGCTGCTTTGGACAGCGCATCAATGGCGGACTTAGCTTTCAATTCAATTGCACAACTGACAACTGATATCCCTGTTTAGTAGCTGCTACTACCCCCCAGGCCGTTTCTCTGCACGTTTCAGTTTGGTTGGTAATTTTGAGGTGCGCAGGGAATGTGCATCAGACACATTTCAAAATGAGCAATAGCATCTGCAGCAACATTCAATTCTATTCAATAGATATTGTATTATCTGAAATTAAATTAATTTATTTGTTGAACATTTTGTATTTGCCATGAAAATAACATTTTATTCATCTAATCTGCATTTATTTGTGGCTGCATTTTGTTAACTCAGCTGTGAATGAATGTTTGAACGAATGGCAAAATGCACATTATCTTAATTATAGATGTGCAAACAAAAATGTTAAAACCATGTATTTGAATATTTTATAAATTAACAAACAAATCGTGTTTAACACTTTAAATTCTTTATATGCAAAGTAATACAACATAAATGTATAAAAAACTTAAAACAAATATTTATTTATTATTTTATGTAAACAATTTTTGTTTTGTGGAAAAAAGTAGGAAAAAGTAATGCAACATAAATATTTTAAATACTCAAAATAAATATTTATTTATTAGTTTATGGTAACTTTTTTTGTTTTGTGGAAAAATTCAAAACTTGCCACGCTTTTAAAAAATTTAAAAAATGTTTAATAAAAATATTAAATATTTACAACAGCTCCGAAAGCATATTTATTTTATTATTTGGGTTGTGTTGCCGACTCAGCAGATAAAAAAAAAATATATTTTTTGTTCCATTCCACTTATATACATATGTATATAAATTTACGCCCCTTTTGCACAGTGTTGTAGCTGAAAAAGTGTCAATATCTATATTGATTTATTGCCCGAAAGGAGCTTTTTAGTTTTATCATATGTAAAAGACAAAACAAAACCAGAAAAAGAGTCACAAATACAGTTTTCCCGTTTCTGCCTTCATATAGGAGGATGTCGAAAAGTGGCAAATAAAAATGGTTCGCTTTATTTGACTGCATTTTAGTTTTAGTCAACAACCCTCTCAATTCCCTGGTCTCTCTCTTTTACTGTCAGACAAATTGCCAGCAGTTAAAAAATTCATATAGAAAAATATATATAAAATATATGCGAAATATGTTGGCAAAAAGGGGCATCATCCTTTTATGGCAAAGCAAAAACTATTTGCACACTGCATAAACGTTTCAAATTGTTGACAAATTGTATCTGGTCACCAGTGCCAAAACTATTACAAATAGTTACTTTAAATTTTCGTTTTGAATTTTTTGATATTAGTTTGCTATTCGGTTCGGATATCCTACTTACTTATTGCCTTTGTTACTGTATCAAAAATGTAATGAAATATTGAACGAATTTTCCATTGCTTGGCGTTGTTAAAGTTTTTTATTGCTGATCACGTATACGACGTGTGTGTCGCTGTTTGTTTAGGGAACTAAATAATTGAGTAAATGCAAAAGTTATGTTTCGTTACGAAGCCAAAAACGTTGTTATTGCATTTTGTAAGCCATTCAACTTTTGCTTAACACTCGCACACAAACACACACACACACGAAAAGTTCATAAAGGCCGCCAAGCAACAAGGTTACATATTAATGCGAAAGATGCCTGTCTCGTTGCTGTTTCGTCTATCCGTGCTGCATTCTGGCCTGCTGTGCCGAGTCAAATGCAAAACTTGGCAATCTCAACTTGAGCCAAGCCAAGCCAACCTCAAAGCTGTAGCTAAAGATGAAGTGTTTTTCTGAGGTTCTTATACCATGAATATATATCTAAGTTTTCTCTTTGTTTTACCCGACAAGAGCGCGGTTATTCACACCTATAAGCAAAAAGCCATGAAATGAATGATAATGTCACAGCAGCCTCTTTCTAGTAGATATTTTGAGTCAGTTTTTATATAAAGCTGCTGCTTAAAACTTTGGTGGACGCTTTGCTAATCTGCAATGCAGCATGCACGTCCTGTGTGTGTGTGTGTTTTAAAACTTGCCCAAAGGGGATTATAAAATTGGTTTATGGCGTATATAAATTCATTCTTGTTTTTTGCTCGTTAAGTCGTAAACTCTGCTCAAGTCGTGACCCTAATGAGGGCAACACAGGTTATGGGCGGTGGAACGGCCAACAGTTTTGTGTTTTTGGTGTACATTAATTATGCAACCGGCAGCTGTTAATTGGTTTTTTAATACCGCTGAACTGTTAAAAAGAATAAAGTTTAATTTTTACACAGTTACGAAATTAAAAGATGTACACTTTAAAAGAATGTGAGCTAAAACTAAAGAATTAATAACTATTAGATACATAACGAGTTGATTGAATACAATAGTTAGTTTACTGAAAAACATTCTATAACTAATCAAGTATACTCATTCCATTTCTTCACATTATGTTATGCATTGCAATTGAAATTTATTTATTGATCATTATAAATGCTTTTGTTAAACAATTCATATTCATATTGTTAATGCATTCCCATTGTTTTTACTTAATTGTTATATGCGGTTGCAAATTGTTTGCGGTCAGCGCAGAAATAAAAACAAAAATATGTTAAGCTGCAAATAAAACCAAAAAAAAAAAATACTGCAATCAAAATAATGAAATGCTTTCAGTAAATATAAAAGCAAACATGCATACTTAATCATTCAACAATAAATTCGATCATATATATTTTTTCTGCTATTTTCTCTAATTAATGAGATTTAAATATTTGCATGTATAACGAAAAAAAATTTCACACTTTATGCAAATTAAAAAAGTTTTTCCCCATGTTTGATGCGAAATTCGCTTATCTTTTATATATATATATATATTTTTTTTCTTTACAGAAATCTGTGAAACCGTCGGCAGCAGCGCCCGCATCATCATCCTCATCAACATCAGCGAACCGAGATGAAATTTATATCGATGACGATGGCATTGATGGCTCTGGCGGACGTGGCGGTGTAAGTCTCTTCTTCTTGTTCTATCCAATTTCGAATTTCAAATCAATTTTATATGGAATTGACTCGACTCGTACGTGGAGTCAAGTCCAGACCAGACCAGGGTCAACAAATTTATGAAAAGTGCTGATTCTGTTAGAATGAATGAATCTTTTGAGGCTAATGATAGTTTTGGTTGCGAGCAGTTGGAGTTCATATCGTTTCCGTCCATTATTAGTTAAGTTCTTTTCAGTTTGTTTTCCGCTTTTTATTGCATTTGCATATTTCATAGAGTTGTATGTGTGTGTGTGTGTGTGCATATTAAATTCCCATTTGCGAAGCAAGCTAGGAAAAACGTATTTTTATGCAAGTATGCGGTCAGTTTTAGCATAAACAATATAAATATATATATGCCTGTTTTTTTATGGCACATCTCTCCGGGCGCGGCGCCAAATGCATTTTTATGGCTTCAGTTTACACAGCATTTACCAAAAATTTATGTGTGTGTGTGTAAGCAAAGTAAAAAAGTTACAAAGAGCTTGTCTGCTTTTTCAGTAAAAGATTTAAATATGCCAACAAACAAAAAAAGGAAATACATTTTCAAATCAACTAAAGTCAAAAATTTAACAGCTACGATTTTGCACTAAAGATTACAGTTGTCATAAATCAAGAGGTTTTGTGAGTTATACAGCTCAGATTTCATCTGTTAACAAATTGTATGTAGTTTAATATTGCAACAGCTTGACAGTGACTTGCCACTCGGGTGTGTGGCAAGCTCATTCACATGGAAAGAAAGTAAACAGGGGAGAAATAAATAAAATTCAAGTTATTTATGCCAAAAATCAAAATGAATAAACTTTCTATCTCTCTGCACACACACACACACACATCATAATCTTTTCAACAATGTCGGCAACAAAAAGGAAACTTGTCTTCATGTATGTGTGTGTGTGGGTGTGTGTGTGTTTACAGGCAAAAAGGTGAAAAATTTACACGTTTTTGGCCTGAAACACGGCAGCTTATATAATCAAAACTTGGCGTTAAAAATTGTTTATGCGCATGAAATGTTAATGCAGCACACACACATACATAAAGCCTGCCACTTGTGTGTGTGTTTGACATGTGAGCGACATTTTGTTTGAAAGTTTTTTGACAGCCGCTGCTCGACACACATTGAAAACACACCACACACACACACACACGTCAATTGTTGGCACAGACTTTTTGATTTGTTTTTTAGCGCGCACACACTTCAAACAAAAAACACAGAGAGAGAGAGAACCCCGAGAGAGTAAAAACAGGAGATGGAAAAACTAATTAAAATGCGTTGCGCTGTCATTGACATGCCTGCAAATTCGCCCAGGGCGAATGACATATATATATATATATACTATATATATAAGAAAAAAAGTTTAATTAAATTCTTTTTGGGTTTCCGATTTCCTTTTTACTATTATACTCGCTCTTGAATTTAATTAAACATTTTGCCAATGTCGTCCTTATTTGCTGCTGTTTGACTGTTTGCCATTTTTATTTGCACTTCCACTCTTTACCGCCCTCACTCTCTCTCTCTCTCGATCGCTCTAAACTCAAACAAAAGGGCTGCTTAACAAGTAAACACAAATAAAAACTGCCTGCAAATAAAGCATAATAGACACAAAGGAAGCACATAAAATAAAAGCTACTGTGCGTAATTCAATCTTTTTTTTTATATTTTATTAAGCAATGCCAGGCACGTTGCATATATATATATTTTTGTATGGTATGTGCGACTCTCCTGTTACAAAATCAACACGGCAATTGTCCAAAATGTCTGCTGCATGCTACATGAATTTGCATAAGCAAAAGACCGAGAAAATAAAGTAAATTTGAAATGTATGACGGCATATTTAGCTATTTGTTTCAACACTGAGATTGAGATTGGGGACAAAATGAAGAGAGAACCAAACAAAAAAAAAACTGTTGCCAAAAACTTTTCTGTTGTTTGTTGTTGTTGCTGAGCTGACCAAACATAGCTAAAAGCCATATCCAAAAACGTTAGCCAGTCCAGCTGATGTCTGTCGCATGCTCGTTCGCTTCTCTCTCGCTCTCTCTCTCTCTCTCTTTTCACTTCGTGTTCTTTTTTTCACACTGTGGTATTTTCTAATTTCCCCTTTTGCTGCTACTCTGCCACTGCCACTGCCTCTGCCTCTGCTTGTGCTCGGGACGTTTTCTTTCTGCGCCATTTCCGTTGCGGCGTTGCTGCATGTCCGACTGCGAATGAATTGGCATGTCCTACTCCGCATATGAGTTGGCATTTTAATGCAACTGACAAACGTCTCCAAACGTCGCCTGCTACTCATGTGTATATGACTTGACCCACCCGTGTCTCCTTCGCTCGATTCCTTCTTCCCTGCTGCAAATGTAATTTATTATACAACGCTGCGTTGTCCCGTTGAGGCCAGCAACATCGCCATCAGCTATTTATGTGCGTAGTCCTCTTTTAAAGCATAGAATGAACGAACGAAGCCGTCTCTTTTGCTATTTGCTGTTAAATTTTTAGACTTGCCACTCAAGTTGTGCCGCAAAAAAATATTGAAAGACTTTTCGCTAGAAACTGTCCTGAAACGCACTCGCTTTGCCGCTCCACTGGGATTCATAGCGTTTTGCAAATGATACAAGCTGAAAGTCGTTGCCGTTGAGACATTTTGTGATTAATCTTATATGCAGCAAGAGTTTCGTAAAATATTTCCTAAATATTTTCATAGTTCGTTTTGAGTTAGTCAAAGTGAAATCTAACTGCTCAAATATAACTTTATTATGCCTTGATTATTTTTAACCCAGTGTCATTATAATTTAAAGTACATTATTAATGGATGATTCACAACGAAAAGCTCTCAACTTGCGTGTCCTTTGGCTTGAGATTTTTGCTGTATCATGCATCTCTGTGACTGTTTATAAATTATGATAAATATTTCGTGTGTCGTGTGCCCAATGTGTCATTTTGTCGCATAAGTTGTAGTTGTCTTAGATTAATCAGAGGAATGTCAAGTTAATCAACGCATATGCCACATG
Organism: Scaptomyza tumidula; assembly: GCA_035044465.1. NCBI lineage: Eukaryota > Metazoa > Arthropoda > Insecta > Diptera > Drosophilidae > Scaptomyza > Scaptomyza tumidula. The sequence goes on along the minus strand of JAWNNW010000444.1, from coordinate 13,476,004 downwards.
ATTTATGACTGTGGCGTGCGCTCTGTTCGAGTGTGTGTGTGTGTATGCTTGCAACCATTTAACACATGTTTGCAACATTGTGAGTGTTGTTTTGTGACAAACGTCGAGAGATTTTAAGGCCCCGCTCCCCCATTCCCCAAACTTTTGAGGCGTGTCAACAACATAATGAGATTTTGTTTGCAGATCAGCAAATGTGCAAATATGGTCATATTGCTTTAAGTCAAGCTGCCACACATTGAGGCAGGCTATGGTCCAGCTGCAACAGCAACAAGATTTATCCTTGTCGTTGTTGCTGTTGTTGTTGTTGACGTTATAAGCTGCATTGCATCACATCGCATTTATAGGCAGACGCAAAAACATTGTTGGCACGTTTGATGCTGCTGCTGCTGCTGAATCTGAATGCAGGCATGTGGCATGTGCAACTCCTTGTTGATTAATAACGTGCACATGGCGCACGTGTTTTCAGCTAAAGGCAGCAACTGTTTGCATAACACACTATTATTCTCAAATGCAAACACGCACACACTCGCACACACACACAATCACACTGGAATGTACGTGCCGCATTGTGGCTTCTGAGTTGGTATTTGTGTCACACATGCCGTACACATTTGCCAAATGCGCATTGACAATAAATTAACATCGATTGACATGGAAACACTGGAGCCGCCACCATGCATTAGCTGCAAAAGCTGCGAACGTTCACTAACAGAAAAATAAACTGCCAACCAAGTTAACGATACCGTCTAAAGAAAATTCCTTTCAATCCAAATTGAACGGGTAGGAATCCTTTCTCTTGTTCTTTTAAAGTTGAAGTTTAAAGTGAAGTTCTTTCACCAAAGCAGAGATTCCTTCAGTTTAATACTTTTCAAACCTTTTGATACATGACAAAGTTGGATTTTGGTCTATTTCAGTTATATTTAAGAGCAGCTTGATAAAAATAATTCAAATGATTTATTGATAAACTTTTATTATGTGTTTAAACGAGTTCAAAATAAAAAAAAAAACTTTCTTCTAGCAAGCAGTATGTAAATCTTAATAATATGCACCCCAGTTATCTCTCAGTGTGTTTAGCCGCACAAAAATGTATGCTGGACATTCTAACAATCAAATACATATACACACACACTCACAGGCTCTGTTGTGTGTGAGCAAGCAATGTGTTTAAGTAGACATTGGACATCTGTTTTATATGGACGGTGTGAATGGGCTCCTGCCTGTGCCTTTGGCCGTGTACTCTAGCATTCTGAATTCTGTGTACTGAATGCTGTGAATTCAGGATCCTGTGGTGATGTTGCTGTTGTTTGTTGTTGTTGTTGTTGTGGCAGCTCCTGCTTTTAAGTACGTGCATATAATTTTCAAAGTTGTCGCTGGCACTTCTACTCGACTCGACTCGACTCGACTCGGGCTGTCAATATCACTTGCTTACATGAGAATTTATTGTTGACAGCGCACATAATACATAATGCATGTCCCACAAACACATTCACACACATCCACACACACACATATACACACACATCCACACACACACATATACACACACATCCACACACACACATATACACACACAGGCTTTACGACGCACCCAATGATATGTAGGGGTTTTGTGCGGGTAAGAGCTTTTAGAAGCTCAACATTCGATAGACATTAAAATTTATTGTGATTGTAATGTCAACCAACCAACGCAGCTCACGCAAAATGGAAATGAGCCCATACTACCACGCCCCCTTAAAGCATATGTAAGTCCACCTTGCGTGTGTCTATTTTTATACCCTAGAGAATGGAATATCAATTGAGAAAGGTCAGTGGGTAACGATATATTCAGTAATGACCCAAAAAAAAACTCATTAAAGGTTGTTTGTCATCTATTATTATTTAAGGATTTACGTTGTGTGCTTTGATCTGTTCAAAATCCTTAACATAAACCCATCCAGTTACAGCGTATCCGTTTGTTTCTTATTATGCACTCAAGTATTCTTATTTGCTTTGTAATGCTAAAATAAACCAGGCACAAAGCTCCTTGCTTGCCTGCCTGCATTTATTACTCAACGTCTATTCCTCTCTCTCTCTCTCTCTCTCTCTCTCTCTCTCTTTCTCTTTCTGTTCATTTCAGCTCTCTTTGTTTTTTTTTTGCTTTGCTGCATTATATCACAAGCCTAATTCCTGAACACATACATAGATACAGAGACTAATCCAAATTAGGCTGCACATACAGAGGACGGACACACACACACACACACAAACAAACAAACACACACACACACAGATAACATTAACAAACAGGATTTTTGTTGGGGCAGCTGCGCTATCGTACTGTGCCTCACGAAGCCACAGACATGGCGAATGAGTTGTTTGCGACAAGCATGTAGATTGAATTAAGGATACAACAACAAAAGAACAGAAACAACAAGCCATATTATTTTTGAAGTAAAACGAAAAGTCATTGTCAAGAGTTGTTGTTGCTCTCGTGCTTGTCGCCATTTTGTTTGTGAGTGTGCCGTCGTTGTTTGTTGTTGATTCTGTTTTTTATGCGCATTGTTAGGTTGGCTGCTTCCCCTTTTTTCATGCTTTTGCTTCGGTTTGGTTTCGTTTTGCTGCTGCATAATTTATGGCAATAAATTCGCTTAACTTTACGACAATTTGTAGCTGCAAAGTGTGCCATAAAATTTGAAAGACACACAGCCCAAAAAAAACTCTAAACCCGAACCCACAACTCGTTGCCAGAAATAATTTGATTTTGTTTTGAACTCTGCCGCACCAAAATAATTGATTACTTTGCCACTTTGCAGTGGATGATGCTTAATGCTTGGCGATTCCCGCATTCCACTAGATTTTTGGGAAAAGCTAAATTTCAATTCAATAGCTTAATTAAAAATAAACCTGGCGTATTTTTGCAGTTTGTCTGCATTTTTGTGCAAAGCCAATGGATGCAACTGCTGCCCTGCCACTTCAATTAGTGAAACATTCTATGCCAGCATTTTCAACTGCAGCAACTCTCTGGATGCCCAAAATATACAAAAAAAAAACAAAAAAACCCCTTTAATTGCGGCTGTACTTGAAATGCCAACAACGCTTTTGAATTGCTAATGCCAGAATTCCAAGCATGCAATACGTCAGGCAGTCAGTCAGTCAGTCAGTTAGTCTCTCGTTCAGTCAACCAATCAGGTAACTCCTGTCGAAGTTTCGCTTACGTACGCCATTGACAGCAACAACATCGACAACGACTTCGACTTTGACTCGAGTTAAGTTGAGTGCAGTTCAGTTACAACTTCCCCAGTGTTGCATGCCATCTCGCTCGAGAAACTCAAAACCTGGAGTTGCCGCAATGTCTGTGGCTACGGCTGTGGCAACATTTTAAAAGTTAACATTTTTAACAATATTGTTGCAACAATTTTGCCACATTCTACCGCTAGTTGGTGGTTGCTATGGCCAGCCAAGTAGACTCAACATAATGCAAAGAGATTTCATTTAGATAACTGACCTTTTATATAGTCTTTAAATGTGACTTTTGTGCGCACGCAAAAGTTGTTGAATTAACATTCATTTAAACTTTGCGTGAGAGTTTCCAAAGCAAAACAAATTTAAAAGTACGATTCAAAGCAAAACTTAACTAACCGAAAAAGCTAAACACATTTAACAACTTTTTCTCAAGAAAATTTCTTGGAATGTATGTATGCAATTCTTTTTAGACAGAGTTTCATTTGATTTAAGACAATTTCTAACTATCTTCAAGTTACAATTAGGTATCACATCAGTCATACTTTAAAGTTAGTTTGTGACATTCTAAGGCGCCTCTCATGCATACACTTTTGGACAGCGGCTCGTTAGTTATTGCCTCCTTCACATTGCTTCGTTTAACTTTAAGCTTCTTGAGCAGCCTTCTGGGACACACTTACCCTAACCCTTTTTTCCATCTCCCTTGACGACGACGACGACGAATTTTTCTGTGACTGTGTAGAAAAATTCTTATTTCTTTCCTCTTTCTTGCTTCTTAACTGCCATTTGTCGTTCTGTCAGCGTTGCCACGTTGCAATTTGACATGTAACCGCACACTTAAGTGTATTTGTGTGTGTGTGTGTTGCATGCTTTTAGGCGCAACGTGATGCAGTTTGTTGAACCTGCAGCTGCTGGCATTTGCTTAGAGCTTTGCAACAACCTCCTTGAAGGCTCTATTCTGCTTCTGCTGCGTCTACTTCTTGTGTGACTGTGTTGCAGCTGCAGCTGCACCGGCAGCTGGGTCAAGCAACCCGTCTTAATGCCATGAATTATTCAGGTCTGTTCACAGCAGATTCTGCTGCAACATGCCACAAAATCGTTGCTGTGGCTTGCAAGTTAATTACATTTGTTGCATACGTGCAGCCAGACCGTTGATTGCACGGGGGCATGCCACCTAAAGCTGCAACTGTCTGCACCCCATCTGTAAACCGTTCTGGGTGTGGCTTTCTATTTGAATGCAACCACAAACAGAGGCACAGAGCGCACACACAAGACCATTTATATTGGTTTGTATTGCATAACACACACACACAAACACATACATACATAAAGAGCTGCCACAACAATGCGGTTCACATTCATCAGTCAAACAATGCGCCTGTCAAAATGTTTGCATCAATAAATGATGAATGCAATATTAATGTGTTTGCGTGCCACAAATGCACGTTGAATGCATCAATACCAATTCATATTTTAATTATGCTCTGCGCCGAGTTAAATTAATTGCATGAGCTGTTGTTGCATGCCCTCTATGTTTATGCCACGACTAATGAGCGTCCTTCTTACCTGATTTCAAACTAGTTCAAATTCTTAGCATTGCACTTCAACTTTTTACGACTTGCTTCGAGCGCAAGCACACAGTTCACATGTTACGGGAAACCAATTGGGGGCAACCAGAAAAACTTTTTCTTTTAGCATATATCAAGCAAGGTCATATTTGGGGTAGATAAGGTTTATTATGCAGGATATTCTGCAATCTTATATGGTAGATTTGGTTAAATAAGCAGCTGAAGCATAGTTAAATTTAAACTGTAAATTTTCTTCACATCATGTTTCTCGATTGTCTTTAATCTCAAAACTCTTTTGTCTCATTTAACAAGTGCATTCGTATGTACATAAATGATTCACACATTGTTAAGCTAGCGGCATGCAACTGCAATTATTTACAGCTCATCTCACAGTCGATCAGGTGGTGCAAGAAGGAGAAAAAGTTTGCTTTTATGCTCTGGCATGTCCTTTGCTCACCGAAACATTTCTAAGCGCTTGCAATTGACTGAGCAGCTAGCTAGCTAGCAAATGCTACGCCCATTGCATTGTTGATGTTGTTGCAGCAAAGATGAGAGGAAGTTGAGCAAGGCCAAAGAAGGTAGTAGTGTTGCTTAGTGTGTGTGTGTGTGGGTGGGTGGTGTTGGGTGAGTGCATTAAAATTTTAATGATGTGCCATGGCAGTCAACTGAAGTCTTCTTCTTTTGCACACGTGCACAGCAACCATCTTGTGTAGCAGTGTGGCAGTCTGTTGGGTGTGATGGTGTCTATTTTTCTTATAGCATCTGCTTTTAGTTCACTTGCTGCTGCAGCACATTAAGTCGCGTCTCTGGTGACGCAATTAAAATGCAGCCAGCATCTTTAACATGATGCTGCAAGAAAACTTCGCCCCATAAACTGTGAAGTTTATTGCTTGCTTAGCTCAGCTCAGCTTAGCTTAGCTTAGCTCATCAACGCTCGGCGAGATACCAACATCAGCGAAAAAAGGCGTCGAATAAAAATGTTGTCTTATTAGCTGCAAAGTGTGCGGCTTAAGCGTTAAATTTGTAACCCTTGATAGTGCATGCAAATTGCCTTTAAGGGCTAAATTGGGGCAAAAGGGTTGCCATGACTGATATAACCTCTTTTAAGGCTTATCGATTCAAATTTAAGTGCTGACTGTTCAGCGTCTGTTGGAGAGCCTTTGATAATTTTTGATCAGCAACATGCAAAAAAAAAGGAAGAAAAATATGCTTTTTAATGCTTTTGTGGCGGCTAAGGGTTTAAGAGCTGACCTAACCCCTAAAGAGGATTAATTATGCCATAAGTTGCAAGCACAGCAGTAGCAGCAATGGCAGTATCTGCCGCATCTGCTGCCTCAATTAGCGCAGAGCTAACAAGTTGAAAGCTTTCAAAAATATGCGCCACATAAATTGCACTTTATGCGCTGCTTGCAATTAAATGCGTGGCATACTTTTAGACTCCTCCTTTAAAAATCTATGCAGCATCTGTGGATTTTGTGTGTGAGCTGCAAAAATTTGTTTACTTTTGCGCTTTAGACATTATGCTTGCTATTTGTACTCATAATTTACTTTTGACTAATCCGTTGCGACGCATAAATAACAAAAAAAAAATAAAACAAGTAAGAAGGCTCTAGTCGAGATATCCCGACTAGACGATACCCTGATCCCTATACTTCACGCGTACAGTCAGTGCTTGCAAGTATGTGCGTGTGTCTATGCGCATACTGCATACTGCATACAAAACTTCAATGTCCCATATCTCCGGTCTTTATTATCCGATTTCAATAAAAATTTCACAGATTGTCATTATTTTGTTTTATAATTCAAATTGCATCTCAAAGTTTTCAAAATTCAAGATTTTTTTGTTATCGATCCCATGTGTATATCGGAAACGGGGAAAGTTATCGAAAATCGGAAACAAACTTGTACTGCCTAGGGATTAGGCGAGCTTAAGTTCCAAATCTGGAGTCTGTAGCTCTTATAGTCTCTGAGATCGACGCGTTCATACATACGGACAGACAGACAGACGGACAGACGGACAGACGGACATGGCTATATCGACTCGACTTTTGATGCTGATCAAGAATATATATACTTTATAGGGTCGGAGATGCTTCCTTCTACCTGTTACATACTTTTGCACAACTTCATTATACCCTTTTTTCCCATTTTTAATGGGATCAGGGTTATAAAAATACAAAATACTTGACAGCTGACAGAGAGAGAGGTACAAAATGGGCAAAGCAAAAAAAAAAAAAGTACACGAAAAAAAATTGAAACAAAAAGGCGTCGGCCTGTTCTGGGTGCGGTTATTGATTTTCTGTTCGCTGTTAAGCAACAACCCAAAACAAGCAAAAGCAAAGTAAAGTAAATGATGATGATACGCTTCGTAATGATGTGGATGCTGCGTTGGCAAATTTTTTTGGTCGGTCGGTCGGCAATAAATCTGTGTCCTAGAACTCACGTTGGACGCGAAATTGCGTGTAGCAACACGAAAAGCGCATTAAAAGCTCAAAACGAGCGATTAAAGTAGCAAAATTTCAAGTCTGGCCAATAAGCATACTAAGGCAGACAAAACAAATAAGAAAACCAAAAAAAAAAAAATAAGCAGACAGAGAATAAAGAAAAATAAAAGCAACAACAAATAAATCGACTCGGCAGCTCACAGCTCATCAGCAATAAGCCAAAGACGTTGCCAAAAGCTTCACGTGATAAAAAAAAGGAATGAAGGAAATACAGTAGAAAATAATAAAATAAGAAACCAGAAGAAGTTTCGCATTGAATGCGCAAATTTGTGTATTTCCGCTTTCCGGTTGACGTGCACGCCAACAAAGAATACATAAACATACATAAAACAAAGTACATACATACATACATACATACATGTATATATGTGTGTGTGTATATATTAAATGCAATGGTCTGTGTGCGTGTGTTAAAATTATCAAAAAGAACACACAGAATGCAGTGAACAGCAGGAGAAACATACAGAACAAACAGAACAACACAGCATCCAAACTCAAAGCGTACAGTGAATAATACAATAAACGGAAGCGACAACAAATATCTCCTCTCCCTTCTCGGCACTCTCTCTTTCTCTTTCTTTGTGTGTGAGTCGCTGACAACGCGTGCCTGAGCTTGATAAATGTGCTTGAGCAGATGCAGAAATGGTTGGGATTGTGAGCGGGTTCAGGGGCGAATGGTGCAAATGAATATGCAAATGCAATGGGCAATGCCAACAAACTGCCAATTAAGTGCCAAATTATGCCAACGCACAACAGCAACAATAAATAACACCAACAATAACAACTAGCAATAGTAAACCTTTAGAATACATCTTGAATTCCATATAACACTCGACAACCAGATACCTAGCATCATTTAAGCACACATTCGTTACTTTTCATACTAACCGTTTAGTCTAACCATTCGAGTACAGGGAACACTTAGAACTATGCCACCAACTATTGTCGTTGCAAGGCCGCGATAGCAACAACAACAACAACTATAACAAAGCACACATTGTTATCGCGAGTGGAGCAGGAAAAGTAAAAGTTTTCCTTTAGTTGGCCCCAAAACAGCAACAACAACAACTACGGCAAACTCTCTTAACATGCAACTCGGATATTTAGGTGTATTTCTTGGTCCAAAAAAAAAAACTTGGCGAAAACTTTTTCAATTTACTGCAGCGCGCATTTACAAAACAATTATTTGCATAACAAGAGCAGCAAGCAAGCAAGGGGCAAAGAATGTGGCAAGGGCATAATGCAAATTTAATGTAAGCTTAATGAGGCAACCCAAAAACCAAATTGAAACGGGTAAGCAACAATGCACATAGATAGAACACACTTACATATTCATATGTATGTATGTATGTATGTTTGTATGTATGTTTGTATATATTGTTGGTCAGTTGATTACATTACGCCTTAATCTAAATGTAAAATGGGCAATTGGAAAAGGAAAAACCAAAAGCAAACAGCATAAAATGCAACGCAAATGCAAGGAAAAACGACTTTAAATATTGTAAATGGACATAACCGACTGCTAAATACACTCACGACTCATGAAACAATTCCAACAGACAGTTCAACGGGCTATATACTCTCTTTTACTACCTAGGAACAAAGTATAATAAATGCTAACTGGGCCAACAACTGAACTGAACTGAACTGAACTGTGAACTAAAGCGAAGAGAGAGAAATCAAATAAGCCTTCAGTTATCCTTGCCACAAAATGCGTTTGCAGCTGCAACAGCAGAAAACTAAGCTCTTTGGCCAATGTGCATGTAAATAAATTAGAATTTGATGGCCAAATGGCAACTGGCAACTTTCAGTCCAACCTTTTTGGCTATAATTGAACTGGTCGAAATGCCGTAAATGTCGATTTCAAAAGACCAAAACGCACAGCTTGCTTTCTCCTGCTTTCCAAGTACTGACCACATTTACAAAATTGCACAAAATGCACAAAAAAAACTTTTCCGAAAAGGGATTTCCTGCAACTACACAAAAAGGAAAAAAAAAAACATTTCAGTTCGACTGGGGGGAAAAAAAAATGTGAAAACTCGGTTGGTTTGTTGTTTTTAGCTGTCCATTGTTGCAGCTTACGTTGTTGTAGCTGGTAGCTGTGTTGTGATATTTTTTTTACTGCTGGAATTGCATGTGAGTTGCACTAAACCAACTGCGGCGACTTTTGCAACAAGAGCAGGCATAACAGAATAGCAACAGGGACAGGCAACAACAATAATAACAATGCCATCTGCTGGTCAAAGCGACAATTTACTCGTTAAAAGCGATGTTGCAACTTTTGGGCCACTTGCAATGGGCCACTTGCTTGCCAACTGCTCGGCCAACTGGCAACTGACAACCAAAACTTTACACGAAAACTTGTGCACAGCATTTTCATGCGTTCCATACACACACACACAAGCACACTTACAACAACAGCAACAGCTACAAAATGAAAGATAGAAACGAGAACTAGAACCAAATTCAGAAGCAAAAGCAATACCATTCTCAATTGAATTCGCCTTGTGCTTAGCCTCAATTTATTTTGAAAATCTTTTCATGAGCCTCAGCAGGGACAGAGTTTGGCTAGTAAAGTAAGGTTTCCGTAAGGGTGAGGGTGAGGGTAAGGCTATGCTTCACCAATTTGGTGCCACAATTTCACTGTATCTATATTTGTGAGATAGAGAAACACACAAAGAAGAGAAGGTTGCTTTGAGGTTCGTACAAGAACACACAAACACACACACACTGAAAATTGAATTTCGCACGCATTAATTATGCACAAGAACGAAGTAGCACGAAAGACAAGGACGTGGGAGGCAATTGGCAAGTGCGCAGTGATGTTTTCTTTGAGTTAAAGCAACGAGGAACTCTTGAAGAGTTAAACAAAAGTTACTTGGTTCTTGCATTTGTTCAAAGTCCTGTAAAGCTTGAAGGAACAGACAAAGGTGCATTATCTTTCATAGGATAATGATGTAAATGATGATGGTACATCTTTTCGCTAGCTTAAGTTAGTGCAGGTCCTGGGTTAATTTAAAGTGCCATAGATTTTACTTTTTTCTGAAAAAGAAGCATATAAAATACAATTTAAGAGCTTAAGAACCGAAACATAATTAAATAGTTCTTTCTTTTTTCGTTTCGTTGGTAAAGTCTAGTAGATGCATTTTTATTACCTTGAGGCCTACCTTGCTACAACTTTATGATACCTCTCGGCTACTTTTTTATTACGTTACGTTTCTTTGCCTTGGCTACACAGCAACTTGTTGTTTATGCATAAGGCACACACACACACACAATCAAACATTGCAACACCCCACCTTCCCACCCAACTACAATCTGCACTGCATCTGAACTGACACGAATTTACCACGCTCATTATGCTTGAATGCTTTTTGTTTTTCGAGGTATATTGCTGCTGTTTTTTCTTTTTTGATGTTTTCATTATGGAAAAGAATCTCATTGTGCATTTTTTGCGCGTTTTATTTTACATTTGTAATTTTCTTCTCCATATATATTTTTTTATGTCTTTGTGTTTGAGAAGTTTTGCGCTTGACTTGCCAAACTTTAACTTGATGCAAGTTAAAATGAAACTTTTTGCCATGTCACGACAAAAAAAAACCACGATAAAGAATGAAAAGGAAAACTACCTTAAACGCTTTTGCAGCTCGATATTAACTTTTCATACATATATATATATATATAAAGTACTTGACTATGAGCATTTGCATATTTCATATTTGCCGGGTGGTGTCGGTGGCGTTATAGTATTTTCCATATATCATATATGTAAATGGTGTCAAACATACGCCATTTTAGCCCAGCAACTGTAGCTGTTGCAGTTTTGTTGCCGTAGCAAATGCAAATTTAATGCGAAAAATTTTTAAAGTCAGCATTGCCATTAAGCGGACGAAAAGTAGCAGCTGCTACAGCTACAGCTTCTGCTTCCTTTTGCTGCTGCTTGTGTTGTAGCAGGTAGCAGGTGGTTGGGTGGTTGGGTGGTTGGCTAACTGGCTGGCTGGTTGGCTGGCGTAAAACGTTCAAATGACATCATTTAAATTCATGCATGACCCACATTGCAGCATCAGTTGCCACATCGCACTGCCGCACCATCGCGCACCGCACTGCTCATGGTTTATTAACAAAGCAATTTATTGCATAAAATTCACAGTTGCAAGCCAGCTTGCACACACTTGCTGCAACAGTCTTTATCGATCGTATACAACTTTTTGGACCACACATTCTTTACAATCAGGCCAGCCAGCCAGCCAGCCAAGAGCCATGGCCAAAAGCATGCGGCCTAAGTAAACGTTTACAATCAACATGAAAATAAGGAAACTCGATAGCAAAATGTGGGTAAACTCGCGTGCTCGTTAAGTTGCTCATTTTGAGGGCCAAGCGCAAACGCTGCTAAGTAGGCAACAAATGTGACCCAAAATGCATGCAGCAAGCAAGCAAACAAGCAGGCAGGCAGGCAGGCAACAAGGTAATTAAAGTTGCAACAGAAACGTGAGCAACAGTGCTCTTAGTACATAACCTAGACCAAAGGGGCGTGACACAAGCGCACAAGCAACGCCCTGCTGCTAATTGCTGCATAAATCAAGCAGCAAAAGCTTAAAAGAGTTGTGCCAAGGCAAAGCAGGGCAGAAATTGGTGTTTGGAAAACCGTTTTATATAAACTGTGCAACCAACAAGGGACCCAGTAGCCAGGATATGGAACAGCCAGTTGGCACAAAAAACAATGCATAAAAAATCAAGCAAAAAGCAATGTGCGAAAAAAAGTTGTTTGTGTCTATCATTTTTGTTTTTTTGTTGTACTTTATGAGCCACTTTTGACCAAATAATTTGTTCAAATGCAACATAATTGTGTTTATGTGTGTGTGTGTGTGTTCGCAATTTATGACTGTCATAAAAACAAAAAAATTTAGCCCGCAGTGCGTATACGCAATAATACAAACATTTTTCTTCAAAGCGGCGTAAATATTTTTAATTAAACTGCGCAGCAATCGCGCAAAACGAACATCAAAACAAAAAAGAAGCAAAATGCGTAAATATAAAACCCCAAACACGATATAAACAAATTTTCGCCATTACTTTGTAATTTGCATTGTGTTTGCTTCCGTTTTTTTTTTTGTTTTTTTGACTGCCAAAGTTGTTGAGCCCGCTGGCTTGTGTGCTTTCAATTTACCCCGAGTGTTTCTGTGTGCGTGTGTCCAAAACAAATTACAATACATATGCTTAACTTTGAGCGTTTGGATGATGCTGGCTAAAAATAAAATTGAATTTTATTAAATGTCGTTTTTTTGTTCCTGTGCATTAAGCACAAAGCTAATGTTTTGTTAATGAGATACAGATACACAGCGTCCATTAAGCCATGTTGGCACTGGCAACGCGTTAGCTTCATTTAACTTTCATACGCGTTTTTAATTATACAACCAGAGTTTCTTTCATTTATTTCGCAAGCTATTAAATGTGCGTCAGCATTTTATATAATGATGGAAAATTTACCGAGAACTCTTTAAATTGAATTTCTCAATTGATGAACCTTTTATACTACAAAAAAATTCAATGAATTCAATTGAAATGAATTCTAGGAAATGCGAATGGAAAATGAAGCTTGACGATCCAACTGCGCAAAGCCTTATACCTTGAAATATTTCAATAAAGTTCAAAGGATAAAAACTCTTCATTTAAATGAAAACCCGAAAAGAATTCACAAATTGAGCTGCAGAGGCATAATAGAACAGTTAAAAAATGAATTGCTCATGATAATAATAAAGTTAGTGCTTAAGTTAAACTCTTTAGCTTCAATTTAGGATACTACAAAATATTCAAGTAGCTTTGTAAAATATTTATCCACTTTTAGGCTTGTTGTGTGGGTGGAAAATGAGCTTTCGTATAGTCAGTTTTTCTTAGGCCTAAGCAGATGCGGCTAACGTGTTTATATTATCGTTTTCTTAATGGTCAAAATGTGAATGAGGCTGCCACAAATTCTTGGGTCCTTTTTGGAGTGGAACAACCACATCTACAACAAGTGGTGTCGGTCATTGTCGTTGTACATTGTACATACACTTGTAAGATAAACGTAAACATGTTGGCATTTCATAACGCGTGAACAAATTCAATTAAGCTGCTTCTTCTTTTGGACTTCTTGCTGCTTGTTCGTTGTTCGTCCTTTATGTGCTTTGTCTCTGTGTGTGTGTGTGTTAGTGTTTGTGTTTTTATGGGACCCAAACCCAAAACGGCGTCACAAAATTAAAGTAAATAAACAAGCGCCAAGTGTGGGTGGGCAGCCTCTGTTTCAGCTGGAGCTCATGACAATTGGCATTGGTCACAGTTAGTTGTTGTTATTGTTGTTGTGTGTTTGTGTGTGTGTGATAGTGTCTGTTTTGTGGCTCTCTCACTGTTTGTGTTTTGGGGTTTTGGTGTGTGCTTTGTTTCGTTGCCCAAATAAACCGCAAAAGCCACACTGAAGGCATGAAAACCACACTTGCAACAGTCACACTAGAGCCCTGCTGTCAGACAATAGCCATATAAATGTGTCCCCCGAGTCACAATTGTGCCACGCCCTTCAATTCTACATGTTCTCTCACTCCGCCACATGATCTAGTCAGCTCTATTGTATGCGCTTTCCTGTCAAGGACATAGCAATCACATAATTTTCAATGCAAATCGTTTTCATTTGTTGCGCACAAAAGCAGCCAACGTTTTTTTTCTTACTTTAAAGCAGGCAGGAATTCGTGGGCTTTTACGCTGTTTCTTAGAAAACGAGATGTAAAATGGATTGCAAATTGAAAAAAAAATATCACAATTAACTAAGTTGTTCTTAACAATAATAAGTTTTAATCAAATTAAACGTCTTCTCATAGTTTCCCCTTAAATTCCTCTCGCCGCAGATACACGATGATCTAGAAAATCAACCGGACTATTCTGGCTCTGGTTTTGGACCTGATGACGAGGACGCCATAACCGATCATCATTCAAGTTCGCATAATACGCGCGTTCAAAACGTTGGCAACACAAATAGTAAGCATAATTCGAACGACAACAACAACAACAACGACCTCATCTCGAGTAGAGTCAACCATCATAATCAAATCGACATCAACAACAGCAACAATAATAATAATAATAATAATCTTAATATCAATAATAATCATCAAGCGAATAGTGGCACAATCATTGGTAGTAGCACCAACAACGCCAACAACCAGAACAACCAAAACAACCAGAACAACAACGGCATCATCACCAGTGGTAGTGACATCAGCACAATCGGTAAAGATCAAGCTAGTCTAACTCCAACTACTACTCTAGACAATGCCTTCGTTACTTCTTCAATCAATTCCAATACAAAAAACACTACAGATACAACAACAACTACAAGTACAAGAACAACAACAATCCTCCCAACAACCATCATTACAAGCACCTCAACCACCATTTTGCCCATTTTAGATACAATCAATCCAATAATAATTCTTAGCAACAACAACAGCAACGAGAACAGCAACAAAAGTCAACAACAACAAAACAACAATCATCATTTCGATAGCATTAATAATAACTTACATACAACAACAACCACATCTTTATATCCAGCAGCTCATACATCAACAACTACAACAACACAAACAACAACAACCACGAGTAGTACCACAAGTAGCACGACCCCAGCCACGCCCACAATCATTTCCAGCACAACAGCCGAATCAACAATCCACAAACCATCAAGCACACCCAATCAACCCACCAATGGCACCACCACCAACACCACCACCCTCTCAACACCAATCTCTAATCAGACCACAACGCCACGTACAATTCCACTGCCCGAGCCCGAGCCTGAAGATGATGATGATTCTGATTCCTTCAGAATGGAAGATGAACTTGCCGGCAGCGGTGATGGCGATAGCGATGACGAAGATGGTGATGATGATGATGACAACAATGACAATGACGATGGCGATGCCGAGGATGAATATGATCAGGTTGATCCACATCCCGACGGTGAAATAAAAACACAAAACAAACATACAAATCTCGGCGACACACAGATTACCAATGGCCGAAATGTTGGTGTTGGAAATGGTGTTAAACTTGCCGATGACGTTAGTCTTGATGCTGATGATGATGATGATGACGATGACGATGGACTCTATACGGATATCAGTGGCAACAACGAGGATGTCACACACGCAACCGGCGGATGTCAGTGGTTTCTTTCTATTATTTATTTATTTTGCTTTTATTTTCTATTCTGCTTGGTTTTGTATTCTTGTTTAACGTTTATGCTTTGTTATCGTTGCGTTTCCTTATTTTTGTTTTGTTTGTTTGTTTGCTTTCCGTACTCCTATCCTTTTATTTGTTGCTATTTTCGTTTGTACTTTTGTCCAGTGTGTGTTTTCTTTTTTCTATTTTATTATGCTTTAAGTTTCCGCTTTGTGGCATGTTTTAGTTTATTTCAACAAAAAACTATTCGAACATCAACAACTACACTGCAAGAAAGCTATAAACTATAAATAAAAGCAACTCTTATATTATTTAACTAAACTTTCTTGCTGTGTATCAATTTGCCAAACTTTCGACAGCAATGACAACAAATTTGCCAATTTAATATTAATAACAAAGTTTTGTAAATCGATTTCGCAATGGCTTTCATTTTGCATTGTTGTCGCTTTTATTTGGTTGATGGATTCATATATATATATATATATATATATATATATATGAATATATATGTAAATGTATTTATTTGGCAAATTGCATTGCAATTTATGGCTTTATTTATGTAGTTATTTTATTTGTTTTTTAATTACTTTTTTTTTTTTAACTGTGCACATTTTTAATATGTATATTATTAACCTTTTCTCTTCCTTTTTTTATAAGTCATATATATATAATTATAGTTCTTTGCTTTTGGTTAATTGGATTATTTCGAGTACAAATTGAGTTTAGTTTTAGACGTCAACAACGGCTGCGACAATCTCTCGTTCTGCTTCTCCTTTCTTGCGGTCTCTGTCTACGTGTTTCAATCTGCGCAATCTGTCCTTGTCTCGGTTGTAGTTTCTCTCAACACATAGCTTAAAACTTTAAACCCTTCCCTCAAAAACATTTACAATATATTCAACATAAATACAATTCAACTAGATTTAACATTTTACATTGTCATTTACACAAGAACTATTCATCTATTCATATCAAAAGTATCTTTTTGTCCTTCATTCAATTCATACCACATTCAATTTCAATCCATGCGCTTTTGTCAGTTTGAAGCTTACGGGCTTTTAGATTTTTGTTATACACGGGTTTGATTTTGGGGTCTTAAATTGAAAGTTTAGGATTAATTAATGACTATAGCTATGTCATTTGAGCTGATAAGTCCACAGAACAAACAAACAAACAATCGATTTGTGCTAAAGGCAGTCAGAAATGCCACTCAATCAAACGGCTGCCATTTTGGTTGTTTTTTTAAGCCGCACAACACACTCCTCTTCCTGCTCACAACTGTTGGTTGTGAACTTCCATTAACACTCACACACACACACACCAACACAATGGATAGCTTTAGATTTAGTGTCTGAACGACTTCAGCATTAGGGCAGCTTCTGGTAGAACTCACACAGAGCAGAGCTGCGCTGTGCTGTGCTGTGGCATCAAGTGGAAAACACTTCACAGCGCCACTTTCAGTGAAAAATCACTGAATCACTGTACAGTGTACACGGTTGTGGAGGGGATGGCACGATCTACTAACACACCCACACAACCACCCCGGCACGCCCTTGGCACCGCTATGTGACCCCTCTCAGTTTTCAAAGTTGTTTGTTGCTCAAGCGACACATTGCCTTTTAGTATTGTGTATGTGTATGTGTGTGTGTGTGTTTGAGTTTGCAACTTGGCTTTGACAATCAACATTCTATAGTGCCTCCGGACACGCCTACAATGATATAGGTGAGCGTACATGCACACACACACACACTCAAAACAGGTTTCATGGCAGCACTTCAAAATCGAAACTTGTGAAAAAATGAAAATGTCTTACAGTGAAACTGAGGCTGAGCTGGTACAAAGTGCATTTTTCAATAAAGAAAAAGTCAAAGAGACGAGCAAACTGCTTTAGCAACTTGCAACAGTCACAGTAGAGAGCAAACAACGGGCAACAGCTGCTTGTATCTCACATGCGAAAGTTAATATTTATAGCCTTAGGAAAGTGCAACTTTCAATGTTCAATGTTTATCCTTTCTATCTGCAAGTTAAGCATCAAACAGCATCAAAAATCAATTTATGCTTATTGATTGACGGTTTTTAGACGGAAGACGTAAGAGCAATATACGAACGAATCTTAATGCCGCTGGCATTGATTTTACTAATTAATGTGTCGAAAATGTATTTGTGAAGAGTGAAGACCTTAGTGCCAAACAAGAGGACAGTTTCATAAGCTTATTAAATGAAGATATAATTAGTATGTTCCTTAACTACTTATGGAGTGGACATTGCTGTGAACTTGTTTCCCAATTAACTTATTAACTCCTTGAAATCCTTGTTGAAGTTCAATTAATTTCGATCATATTGACAATTCAACGTTACAAGTTAACAAACACAATAAACAACCCTCAAATAATGTGTATTTGTGCACTGTAACAAGGATATACAATTCAAGAGATAAACAAGCAATATATATATATATATATGTGTATATGTGTATCTATAGACATTTGTCTGTTTGTCTTAAGCTCATTTCAACTCAACTTTTGACCTGCTTTCAACATATGTGTGTGTGTACTCGACACACAACAAACAGCAGTCAAACAGACAAACAATAATGAAAAGTACAAACACATATGTCTCCGCTCTGTTTTCTGCCTTTGCCCGTTGGGCCAAATGTCAATTAAAATAATTAAAAATCATTTGTTTTCACTGCTAATTGGCATTAAATTTCTTCAGTCAGGTGTTTACGAGCGTGCACAAGTCGAAAAGTTGCCCGAACTTTGCTTGCCCTCAAAAATATGCAAATTCAAGTCAAAAATCCTGCCAACTAGGTCAACAAGACGAACAGAAAGAGAGCGAAAGAGAGAGAGAGGGCAATAAAAGCTGCAAATGTGGGAAAATATATATTTTTGTTCAGTTCACAAAGCTTGTGACATGCGTCTCATTAGTTATGAGGGGGAAGAAAAGTTGATTCGTAATTAAAGATTAAGTAGTTGGCCAAATAAATTGTTAGAACTTATTCGTAGTAAGGCGACCGTTAAACTAACCAACTAATGTAGCACACTAAAAGCCTTGTACATATTGCGTATACGTATATAAATAACACATATAATTCCGCTCATTAACACAAACACACACACATACTCACTCACCAACACACACTCACACATCTCAACTCTGTGGACACTGGTTTTAATGTACTACGTAACTATTTGTGTTTTATTGCACGTCATCGCATAACTGTAACAAAAATATTGATTACTTTTAAAAGTATACTTAATGTGTTATTTGAATTGAATTTTTGCAGCGGGTGGCAATAGTGGCAGCAGTAACAGCAACGTCCACGAATTAGATCCCAACAATAATATCAATAGTCAGCCGACAGATACAAAGCCCGTCGATCACAGGCCCGGCGGCAGCGGGGAGGTGGTCATCATGAGCGAAGACGATCGCACGACAAGTTTCTTTGCGCAGCCTGGCATACTGGCTGGTAAGTACTCTCTCTAACTCCCTCTCTCTCAAAGTTCACAACTAATGGGAAACTTATTTTATAGCTGTTATTGGTGGCGCCGTTGTTGGCCTGCTGTGCGCCATACTCGTCGTCATGTTCATTGTGTATCGCATGCGGAAAAAGGACGAAGGATCGTATGCGCTGGACGAGCCAAAGCGTTCGCCTGCTAACAATTCCTATGCGAAAAATGCGAATAATCGTGAGTTCTACGCCTGAGATAATGGCCAAGCGCGCAGGTATTAAGCTGATCTGGACCAGGGCGAGAGTGGCAGGAATGGCAGCAAAGGCTGGCACGCGGAATGAAGAGCAGACGTGGGCGTGGCAGTCAACAGCACAAGTTTCGATTACGGTTGACAAGATTATGAACAAAGAAAAGCTCAGCACAATACACTGCGCGAAATAGCTCAGTTGTGGCAAGAGACAACAACAACAACAACAACATCTACAACAACTAAAAACCACACACAACAACTCTTGAAACACACACAATTTATTCGTGAGGGGAAACACAAATAATATAAAAATGAAACAAAAAAATAATTGGAAAAAAAATTTCAAACTTTATTGTAAGTCAAATGTGTAACACACACTTACACACACACCAACACAATCTTGTATGCATGTGTGTGTGTTTGTGTGTGCAAGAAAATTTTCTAATTAAGTAAGTTTTAAGCAAATTGTGTAATACAACAACAACAACAACAACAACAACAAAACCGACAAAAATATCAAATACTATATAAAAGCAAAGTAAATCATGCGAAACAAAAATTATATATAAATAAATATATATAAATAGTGAAAAAAAAAGAAAACAAAAAAAACATTATAAGGGCGGGCAAATTTAAGCAAATTAATTATGAATATAAAGAGTAGAACGACAAAAAATTAATAACACATACACATAAACACCCAAAACACACACACACACAGAACTACATAGATGTAAACGCAAAAGTTATATGAAATAATAAGAGTATGAGAACTTTTCGTGCATATTGAATATTATGATTATAATATATATGTTAGCTGAATGAATATATAACGTACACAATTATATAATTGGATGTCACTTTAAATAATACAACAATACCGAAATAAAATAATAATAACAATAATAATAAACAAGCGACAATTTGCAAGCCACATTAAAATATGTTAATTTTTAATGAAAATCGAATTATTACCACAAAGCCCAATTAAAAACGAAAATACCCACACACACACACACATACATGCATACCGAATAATGTGTGTGTATGTGTGTGTGTGTGTCAAATCTAAACAATTTCAATTGAAGCATAAATGTTTTTAAGTTTATATACATATTATACATAAGCATAACTATGTAATTATTAGTGTAATTCCTAAAAACAAAAACAAACAACAAAAAAAAAACAAATAAAAAAAACCGAAAACGAAGCGTAAAAATATTTTCCTGGCAACACAAAAATGATAAACTGAAAAAAAACAACTAGACAAAAGAAAGAAGAAAAAAACCACAACAAATTTCTACTATTTTCTAAAAAAAACCACACAAAAGTAACGAGAAAAATATTTATTGTAAAGAATAAATATATTAAAGCAGTTTCTTATAATTTGGAATTCGTTACGCCAGCTTAAAAATAAATTTATGGTTTAAGTGCGCTTCACTTAACTTTAACTTTAACTGCTTCCTCTTCCATGGCTAAGAATCAAAATCCAATTAAACGCATGCAACAACAATTTGTGCATTTATTTAGCTTTACGTTCGAATCGCGCTCTGTTTATTATAATTTGTATGCAATAACACATAATAACAATTTTAAAGAAATAATTCAAATGCAATAGTAAAAGTTTATTACTGTTAAGTTTACACCACGCCACAACAAAACAAAACACACACACACACACAAAATACTGTTAAAAAACCAAGTAAATTATCCGCAATATTTGTTTAAATGGTAATCGAAACCAGAAAAACTTTCACTTTTAACGCTCATATGCCATATTTTCATTACGAAAAGAAAGTTAAATAAAATAATTATAAAAATAATAATAAAAAAGTCGTATAAAATTAAGCCAACAAAATCAACTGTGTGTGTAATTATAGCAAGTATAATGCAAATATAAATAATTAATATGTAACTAAAATATATGAAAAAGCAACAAGCAGCATAATACATACTACAACTGCAAGCAGACAGCAATATAAATGTTTAAACAAAACTCTTCTCATTAACAAAATCAATTCAAACACACACACACACACACACACAAACATACATACATACAATCTCTTAATACATTACAATGAAAAACAAACAAACAACTGAATGCATTCTGGATACAAATACCGACTCTTTCTACACTGTAAAAAACGCAACTGCAACCTTTTTATATACATATATGAATGTACTCGTAGATGTACTAAATTTGTTTTAACTTCCCTATCTAAATCGAGTATATTTGATTTTCAATTTGGTTTTTTTATTGCTATTTTGTAAGCGTTTAGTTTGTTAGTTTTTTAAATGCGCTGAATGTACTGAGAAATTGGTTTTGATTTGCTAAATAAAAACGGTATAAAACTAATTTAAACAAAACGCTGTGAGTTCTTTTTAAACAAAGCTGAAACCAATCTCAATTAAAGATTTTGTATATATTTTTCACATTAAATGCAGATTATAACAATGTCAAGCTGATTAGAACAGATTTATATGTTGCACACTTTACAAACTGGCCTTCATCAGCGGCTTAAGATAGTTTTCAAATGACTTTTGGACGGGTCGCTGATTCATTGTGCTCCGCTTGGCCGCATCAAAGAGTCGTGGATAGACATTGCCATCGTAACAGCCCAACACAGAGTTAAGAACGCGATCATGAAAATCAAAACCATCACAAATAACAACAGCATTCGGGCGGAATTTCTCCAGCGAAACCTCTAGACGTTTCTGCAGAGATCTGAGATCTGAATCGGTCAGATTGATGAACTGCAAATGCAAAAATGACATTAGAGCTTATATTTATGGCACAAGATCACAAACAACTTACTCTCAATATTTCGCTCAAGTTATTGAGCACAGTTTGCACCAGGAAGAGTTCTAGCACATTTTCCAATGCATCGTTTAAGGCTGCGGAGCGCTTTTGTGCCTTGGGTCCAGTGATTTGCTCAATAAAGGTTTGACACACAAATTGACGACCATGGAGCTGTAAAGGTTATCAATACGGTTTAGATATATATATATATGTATATTGATATATCATACAGTGAGATCTTCTCAAACTCACCTCTGCAGCGCGTGTTAGTTCAATGCCAGTGTTGTTGGCGGCCATAGCTTGGGATTGGCCAGCAGCCATGCGTTGCGACAGGTTCTCAAATGCGATGCGTGTCTTACTGCAAGTAGAAAGTTAAATATTATTCAGCGACACCCTTTATAAATCGTGGTATGTATACTTACTGAGCCGCTGTGTACTGCAGCGCCTTGACAATGCACTGCCAGGAGTTGTCCCACTTGGGGAACTCTTGCAGGCGCATTGAACTCTCAAAGTAGCCATACGAGGAGGAGATCGGTTGACCTTGCTTGAAACTGGCCCAAGCCTTAACCAGAGCACGTCCAATCTGCAGCAGGAGCACGGTATTCTCCCCCTCATAGGTATATGCAGCCACTGCGTTGCCATAGATGTTGCTCAGATTGGCAGCAATGAGATAACCATGCCCACCAGTGGACAGACGCAGTCGCTCAATGCCCGCACAACCATCGGTGGTGCAGAGAACCTTTAAGGCGCACGACAAGATGTGCAAATCGGGTAAACGTTCGAATTTACCATTATTAGCATCTTGGACAGTCTGATCGTACAGTTCCCACATGTGCTCAGCGGCCAAATGATAGGCCATGCCAGTGGCAATCTCCGGAAACAGTTTCAATCGCTGTGTCACATGATCTATGATCTGTGGTTCAGGTTGGCTGTACAGGCAGAAATATAGTAAGTGATGTTTGAGAACGTATTAAATACTATACTTACTCTGGTTCAATGGGACTCTGGCGACGCACTGCGGCGTAACGTGTGGCAATTGTGGCTGCCTGCAGCAACAGGGACGAATTCAAATTGACAATCAGGCAACGTGTATAGACCATTGTCAAATAGTTTAGCCTCGATGCTGGGCTGGCCGTGAAGGTGCCATCACGATCCACTTTGGCGTACTTCATAAGCATGTTGGTGCGTGGAATGCGCACGTTCTTTAGGCCCAGGAAGCCCTGATTGACAGCAGCCATGCCTAGTTTCTTGCCAAGCTCACCGATATCAACACCAGGCAGTGGCATATGTGTGTTTGCATCACGTAGTGGCACAATGAACATTTGGATTCCCTTATGCTTGCCGGAGATATAGAGCTGGGCAACCACCATAGCATGGTTAGCCGTGTGACCCACTGCAGAAAAAAAAGGGAATAAGTATTTCATATATTTAGGTATTGTTGGACTACTTACAGCCGCCGGGCCACCACTTGTAGGCCTCCAGGTTTGGCGTATTGAGCACAAATTCGCCCTTCCTGATATCATAATCGGCACGCGTTTCAATGCCCCGAACATTGGTGCCATGGGCCAGCTCAGTTTGTGCATAGGTGCCAATTATGTTGCAGTTCTCGGCCAACTTGCCCCACTTCTCCACCTGCTCGGGAGTGCCCTGACCCTTGATCACATCCACAAACATGGTAATGTGTGTGGCCAGCGGATGATTGGCTGGAAACAGTCCATGGCCGTGCACATTCCACAGGCAACCACTGAAGAAGAGCCAAATATGACAAAATTATAGCAAATATAGAGGTTATAAGACTCAAATTAAACTTACGGCCAAATATCCTTGCCACCAGGGTTCATTTTCTGTTGCAACGCCTTGAGCTTGGGCGCTGCTTCTACTACCTTTTTCACGGTGGAGTTGTAGACATCCTCATGCGACATGTACTCATGCTCAATGCCATAACCATCCTCCAGATCACTGAATATCGCGCGCTCTTAAAATATATAAAGAGAAATATTATGTTAATATGAGTATATCCATATATACATATTCTCATAATGCAATTTTGTGATGAACAAAACTTTGCCTTTCACACTTTGGATTGTTTTTCGAAAGGTTGCACTTGGAAAGGTAAACACAAATCATGCTGATTAGGAAATCGCAACCTATAATCAACTCTTATTGTAAAATAAACCAAAGAAATTGACCATTATCGTAGTTAACACACACGAACAATAAGCAGTTAAACTATTTAATATAATCTCCTGGACTTTGCCGGCATGTTTACAATAGATTATTAATATTTTGCTTGATAAACTCTATAGCGTATAGAGAACCGGTCACGTACATACATTTTTAGCTTATCTTATCTTCCCAAACGAGTGATGAAGAGAGAGCTTCAGAGAAGAGAATGAATGCTGAACTTTACTTACCTATTTCCCTTTTGGTTTTCAATTTCTGCTCGCCGCCTTGCCACCAAGCGGCAAACTCCTCTACATCAAAACTTGATTCTAAGCGTTCCTTTTGTAGATCAGGGTTTACAGTTTTAGGTATTAAGTTCTTAATCTGCAACATTGTAAATAGTTTAAAGTGTAAAACACAGAAACAAACAACAGAGGTGAAAGCCGATCGATGTTGCCGCCCAGAGCCACAAAAACCAACTGAGCAAAATGCGCACAGAGCGTTCAGCAAGTAAAGAGCTTTCGAAGCAAAGTGCAAAGACACCAGACGCACACAAATACAAACATTGTTGATGGCTCTCTGCCTCTGTGAAAACAAGTTGATAAAGTGGCACTCTCAGTGGCCATTCTGAGCGGGCGTCAAAGAGAACGCAGCTGAAGAGTAAAAATTAATTTTAAGAGCTGACACAAATTAATGCAAAAAATTACAGACTTTGTTACACAAATATCAACATTTAAATTTATGTTGCTCTACAACAGTGGTCGGGGAACCGGGGTAAATTACCCCGAATGGGGTAAAAACGCAATTTTTTGGGGTAAAAAGAAACTAGGGTTATGTAGCCAATGCATCAACCTTATTTGTGTCCACACAACAGAGGTCGAGGAACCGATATGGGGTAATACCAATCTAAACAAAAATATTTTGGGGAAATGATTAAAAATTCATTCATTTTTCTAAGAAAAATATTTTTTATTTAAACATATGAACAAACGAGAAGCACCTAAGTTTATATGTATATCTAGTTTTAGTCCATGTCTTATATTATTATTAATAATTGATTGTAGAATTTTTATTGGATTTATTGGTTTTTGAGGTAAATAAATACGATCTTTAACGATACGAGCAATACAAAAATATCTTATTTTTCCTTTGTTGGGTGGGAATCGCAACCATCTTTAACTGCAAAACCGATGGATCCTTGATGATATTGACGAATTTTGACCTAAAATGTGTTGAATTTTTTTTTAAATACTCCTAAGCCACTTTAATCCTTATGGATTTTGAAAGGACATGTTGCGTGAGAGTTTCAAGGACCTACTCTATCGAACTGCATTCAAGGATTATGGGGTCATCTAAGAATAAAAACACTTGTACAAAATTTCACTCTACGGCCGAGCGAAAATAAGAAAACACCATAAAAGTGCAGTTTTCTCGGAAACCACAAGGACGATTTGAATATCCTTTGGCCAGTTGGTAGCCCTGATCAAAACAAAATGTCTGACATAGGACATGTGCGAATCCTTTATGATTTGGCCGAGTTATAACCAATTTTCTGTTTTAAACATTTATCCTTTTATTTCAGCTGTTTGAAGGACTATTGTCCTTTGAACTACTTTGCTCGTATCGGCGGGCCTAGGCCTACCTGTGGTCCAAAGGACATCAGGATAGTCCTTAAAATAGCCGAGTTATAGACGATTTTGTAATTTTTTAAATTTTTTCTGACCTACCCCCTGTAAAATTTTTCGAAAATTTTTGTTCGCGAATCCTGGAGATCCTTATAAGCAAATCGATAGATCTTGTTGCTGTGAGCTCAAAAATGTATTTGCCTTAAAGATCCTTAAGAAAATGTTCAAGTTATGGCTTAAAATCTAATGTCCTTTTTGCCGAAAATTTATATATAAAGTAAGAATAAGCGATCTGCCTAAAAGTATGTATATTTTTTTTTTATTATTTTAAAAGGGTAGTTAAGCCAATGCATAAACCTTATTTGTTTCCACACAACAGCGGTCGAGGAACCACTATGGGGTAATATCAACTTAAATAAAAATATTTTGGGGTAATGATTAAAAAAGTTCCCATTAAATGCAAATTATAACAATGTCAAGCTGATTAGAACAGATTTATATGTTGCACACTTTACAAACTGGCCTTCATCAGCGGCTTAAGATAGTTTTCAAATGACTTTTGGACGGGTCGCTGATTCATTGTGCTCCGCTTGGCCGCATCAAAGAGTCGTGGATAGACATTGCCATCGTAACAGCCCAACACAGAGTTAAGAACGCGATCATGAAAATCAAAACCGTCACAAATAACAACAGCATTCGGGCGGAATTTCTCCAGCGAAAC
This sequence comes from Scaptomyza tumidula, assembly GCA_035044465.1. NCBI lineage: Eukaryota > Metazoa > Arthropoda > Insecta > Diptera > Drosophilidae > Scaptomyza > Scaptomyza tumidula. The sequence goes on along the minus strand of JAWNNW010000444.1, from coordinate 13,449,491 downwards.
CTCTAGACGTTTCTGCAGAGATCTGAGATCTGAATCGGTCAGATTGATGAACTGCAAATGCAAAAATGACATTAGAGCTTATAATGATGGCCCAAAAGCTCAAACAACTTACTCTCAATATTTCGCTCAAGTTATTGAGCACAGTTTGCACCAGGAAGAGTTCTAGCACATTTTCTAATGCATCGTTTAAGGCTGCGGAGCGCTTTTGTGCCTTGGGTCCAGTGATTTGCTCAATAAAGGTTTGACACACAAATTGACGACCATGCAGCTGTAAAAGGTTATCAATACGATTTGTATATATCTATATGTATATAGATATATCATACAGTGAGATCTTCTCAAACTCACCTCTGCAGCGCGTGTTAGTTCAATGCCTGTGTTGTTGGCGGCCATAGCTTGGGATTGGCCAGCAGCCATGCGTTGCGATAGGTTCTCAAAGGCGATGCGTGTCTTACTGCAAGTAGACAGTTAAATATTATTTAGCAACACCCTTATAGATCGTGGTATGTATGCTTACTGAGCCGCTGTGTACTGCAGTGCCTTGACAATGCACTGCCAGGAGTTGTCCCACTTGGGGAACTCTTGCAGGCGCATTGAACTCTCAAAGTAGCCATACGAGGAGGAGATCGGTTGACCTTGCTTGAAACTGGCCCAAGCCTTTACCAGAGCACGTCCAATCTGCAGCAGGAGCACGGTATTCTCACCCTCATAGGTGTATGCAGCCACTGCGTTGCCATAGATGTTGCTCAGATTGGCAGCAATGAGATAACCATGCCCACCAGTGGACAGACGCAGTCGCTCAATGCCCGCACAACCATCGGTGGTACAGAGGACCTTTAAGGCGCACGACAAGATGTGCAAATCGTGTAAACGTTCGAATTTACCATTATTAGCATCCTGGACAGTCTGATCGTACAGTTCCCAAAGTTTCTCAGCGGCTAAGTGATAGGCTATGCCAGTGGCAATCTCCGGAAACAGTTTCAAGCGCTGTGTCACATGATCTATAATTTGTGGTTCAGGTTGACTGAGCAGGCAGAAATAAGTTAGTGACGTTTGAGAATGTGTTAAATACAACACTTACTCTGGTTCAATGGGACTCTGTCGACGCACTGCGGAGTAGCGTGTGGCAATTGTGGCTGCCTGCAGCAACCGGGTCGAATTGAAATTGACAATCAGGCAACGTGTATAGACCATTGTCAAATAGTTTAGCCTCGATGCTGGGCTGGCCGTGAAGGTGCCATCACGATCCACTTTAGCGTACTTCATAAGCATGTTGGTGCGTGGAATGCGTACGTTCTTTAGGCCCAGGAAGCCCTGATTGACAGCAGCCATGCCTAGTTTCTTGCCAACCTCACCGATATCAACACCAGGCAGTGGCATATGTGTGTTTGCATCACGTAGTGGCACAATGAACATTTGGATTCCCTTATGCTTGCCGGAGATATAGAGCTGGGCAACCACCATAGCATGGTTAGCCGTGTGACCCACTGAAAACAAAAAAAAAGGGAATAAGTATTTCATATATTTAGGTATTGTTGGACTACTTACAGCCGCCGGGCCACCACTTGTAGGCCTCCAGGTTTGGCGTATTGAGCACAAATTCACCCTTCCTGATATCATAATCGGCGCGCGTTTCAATGCCTCGAACATTGGTGCCATGGGCCAGCTCAGTTTGTGCATAGGTGCCGATTATGTTGCAGTTCTCGGCCAACTTGCCCCACTTCTCGACCTGCTCGGGAGTGCCCTGACCCTTGATCACATCCACAAACATTGTAATGTGTGTGGCTAGTGGATGATGAGTAGCAGGAAACAGTCCATGTCCTTGCACATTACCCAGGCAACCACTGAAGAAAAGCCAAATATGACAAAATTATAGCAAATATAGAGGTTATAAGACTCAAATTAAACTTACGGCCAAATATCCTTGCCACCAGGGTTCATTTTCTGTTGCAACGCCTTGAGCTTAGGCGCTGCTTCGGCTAACTTCTTCACGGTGGAGTTGTAGACATCCTCATGGGACATGTACTCATGCTTAATGCCATAACCATCCTCCAGATCGCTGAATAAAGCGCGCTCTTAATATATATAAAGGAAAATATTATATTAATATGAGTATATATATATATATATATATATATATATATATATATATATATATTATTATCACTAGAAACAGACTGTTTAGCAATATTATTATTATCAACACTAGCACTTTCTGCTTTTCTCCTTTATATAATAATCACCACCAGTTGCACATACACGATTTATATGTTTTACAATTTCTGCTGTTCTCCTGAAATCTGTAAGGATTATCTGGGTGTTTTTTTTTTGGGTTTTCCAATATTGTTTAATTTGCTGTTCCCGAAGTTTATACAGATTTTTTCCAAAATTAATAGGACTGTCAGTCATCCTTAGATATTGTACACCAATTACGCTTTCTACACCGTACTTTATACCAAGTCCTATAACGCCAGCTGCAGCTGCAACTTTATGTGTCTCTTTAAACTCTTTGGCAAATTCGGATATTGCTTCTCGATCGGCTTCTCTAACGTCTTCTTCAGTTTGAGCTTCGTCATATTCTAGATCATGTATTAGTGCATTCTCATCAATTTCATCAACTGGATCTGGTGTATTTCCACTTTCGAATTTCCAGGCCCTTAATAATTATAACCTAGCCAAGTCAAACTTACGCGCTTGTGTCTACGTGATATACCAAAATTCAATTCAAAAAACATTAACAAATTTGCATATTAGATAAAGTTGAAATACCCGTTGGTAAAATTATAACACAATACAACGACGACGACGACAGGTTTTCATTGGCTGTTATTCTGTCTCGCTCACACACTCACACAATTTTTTAACCTTGGCTTAATCCATTGCCGGTTCGAGTGAGAGAGAGAGAGTGAATGCTGAACTTTACTAACCTATTTCCCTTTTGGTTTTCAATTTTTCCTCGCCGCCTTGCCACCAAGCGGCAAACTCCTCTACATCAAAACTTGATTCTAAGCGTTCCTTTTGTAGGTCAGGGTTTACAGTTTTAGGTATTAAGTTCTTAATCTGCAACATTGTAAATAGTTTAAAGTGTAAAACACACAAAAAAACAACAGAGGTGAAAGCCGATCGATGTTGTCGCGCAGAGCCACAAAACCCAACTGAGCAAAATGCGCAAAGCGTTTAACTTATGTTGCTCTACAACAAGACTCGCTCAACTCTTTTCTATATAACATACACACAGATAATGTATAACATGGCAATAAAAAGAATTCATTAACTTGTAAAGTATAAGCACAAGTTCAAAAAACTTAAGAATAAGTTTCAGATGTTGGACTTCATAAATGGTCCCAAGTGCTCGTGGAAACTTTTTGGTACTGAATTTTTGTTCATTGGCGCTTTGAGTGCAGCATCGAAAATTCTTTCGTATGCATTGCCATCAAAGGATCCCAGAGTGGAATTCAGTTGATAATCATTAAAGTCAAATCCATCAACAATCGCCACAGCATCTGGTCGAAGTTTGGTAAGAGCAGTCTCCAAACGTGTCTGCAACTTGCTTAGATCGTCATCTGTTAGATTGATAACCTGAAAATGATACAGTATTAAGCAAAATCTAGATAAATAATTTATCTTAAACTTACCCGGAGAATGTTGCTCATGTTCTTTAGAGTCATATTGACCAGGTAGAGCTCCAGCAGGTGCTCCAGGACTCGATTCAGTGCCGGCGAACGTGTCTTGGACTTTGGTCCGGTAATCTCAGTGAGGAATGAGTGGAATATAAAAGCACGGCCATGAAGCTTGAAGAATAATACAATGCGTTAATGTTTTAGTCAATCAAAGAATTTGAGTAGTTGGTACCTCAGCTGCTTGAGTTAGCTCAATTCCAGTATGACTGGCGGCTACCTCCTCTGATTCACCCTTGTTGAGTCGATTGGTTAGACTCTTAAATGCCAAACGTGTCTTGCTGTTAAATTCAATAGAATACAATTTATCCTCAAGGGTATTTTGGTTTTGCAACTCACTTGGCAGCAGCGAACTGAATCGCCCTGACCATGTCCTCCCAGCTGCCTGTCCACACACCAAATTCCGGATTTTTTTGCACATCGGCCAAGTAGCTTACGGTGGGCACTAGAGGATCACCACTCTGTGCCGCACGCCAGGATTTCATCAAGAAGCGGCCGATTTGCAGCAGAAGCACCGTATTCTCACCCTCATAGGTGCAACCAGCTGAGGCATTAACGTAAATGTTGCCCAGATTGGATGAGGCGAGATAGCCATGACCACCACAAGCCAGTCGCAGTCTTTCAGTGCCCTCGGTAGCGTCACTTGAACAAAGCACTTTCAAGGCACACGATAGCGAATGCAGCTCAGGCAAGCGCTCGTATTTACCCTGATCTATGTCCCTCGAGGTAACATTGAACAGATCCCAAAGGTAGTCATAGGCCAGTCGATGGGCCACGCTGCTGGCTATCTCGGGAAACACTTTGAGCTGTTGGGTAACGTGATCAATGATTTGTGGCTCGGGTAATCTGCAAGATTTGGGTTACATTATTCAGTTAGCTGTTTCTATAATGGTGTGTCTTACTTAGGATCGATAGGACTCTGTCGACGCACTGCGGAATAACGAGTGGCAATGGTGGCTGCCACGGACAGAACCAAGGCTAAGTTGCGGGCAATGATGCAGCGAGTGGAGACCATGGCAAAGTATGAAAGAGCATCCATTGGGCTCTTGACGTAGGTACCATCACGTAGTACCTGGGCGTGACGCATCATCATGCGGTTGCGTGAAATGCGAACATCCTTCAAGCCCAGGAAACCATTGTTAACACCCAGGAAGCCCATCTTCTTGCCAATCTCGCCAATGTGCACACCTGGTCTGGGTTCGTGTGTGCCTTCTTCACGCACCTGCACATAGAACAAGTGCGGTCCCTTCAACACGTTGTCGATATACAACTGGGCCATGACCAGGCTGTAGTTGGAGGCGTGACCCACTGGAATAACATAAGGATTATAGAGTTCGTGAATATTGATTTGTAAGAGTTGTGTCTCGCTGTTACTTACAGCCCCCGGGCCACCACTTGTAGGATGAAATGGTTGGTGTATTCAGTATAAATTCATCCGTTTGACGATCATAATCAGCGCGTGTCTCCAGACCACGCAAATATGTGCCATGTCCCAGTTCGGTTTGTGCATACGCAGCAGTTGTTTCGAATCGTTCCAATCGCCTGCCAAACTCCTCGTACTGCTCGGGTGTGCATTGTGCCTTCAGAGCCTTTACCACCATGATGTACATCACGCCAAACGGATTGCCGCCAACATTCAGGCCCCATAATTCGGGCTCTTCATAAAGGGTGCTGTAATTCATTAGAATTAGTGGTAAAGATTGTATTACTCTTCATTGCAAAACATCTACTTACGGCCAGTAATCGTTTCCACCGGGATTACGTTCCGCTTGCAACTTGCGTAGCTTTTTTGCCACGATAATGCCTTTCCTAATGGATGTTTCGCACATATCCTCATGCGATTTGGAGGCATATTGTGCATTTTCTTCAGGATCGACGTCTTTGTACATATACTCTTCTATAAAACACAAAACAAAAGAGAGAGAATGAAATGTGCCGAATCAGCATTAGTTGCTATCTACAATAAGAATTATACATGGCTAATATAACTGTTTAATCAGTGCAATAACTGATGCCAGATTGCAAAAAGTTTGTTTTCACCTTTGGCCGCATATCTAAGATAATGATATTCAAGACTAACTTCTTATTATAGCACTGGTATTATTGTGTATTTGTTATCAGCTGTGCGATTATGTCTATTTCTATGGCACTTGTAAGAGCATATAGACTTTATTACTAAAAAAAAAACTTGTATACGAAAAGTCTCTCTTTGCTTTACACACACGCATACGCAAAATAAATAAATGAGAAAGTTAACTTACTGACGCTTCTCTTAAACTTCAGTTTATCGACTCCGCCAGACCACCAAGCAGCAAATTCTTCGCTACTAAAACTGGCCGAATCGCGTTCCTTTTGCAGATCGGGATTAACGGTGCTGGGAATTACACTTTTTGACGACATATTAACAAAATTAACTTGCTGTCTCGACTATTAATTATAATTGCAACCACTCAGTGCCAGCTGCTGCTCACAACTGAAGCCTCGTTGAAAATCGTTTAGATTAAGAACACAAAATTGCACACAAACTTTGGACTCACTCTCACTCTCTCGATCTGTTTTACTCTCTTATTTTCAGCGCTCTGCGTGATAGAGTCTTGAAAGAGATTTTTGTGCTCAAAAAGCTTTCAACTACATAATGTGAGGAATGTATTTGATATACAGTTGAGGTAGGTTAATGCCAAGGGCGTACGCAACTGACCACAAAAATGGGGTTTAACAATTTATGACAGAGATTTTCAATAGAAAGAGCACAATTTTTTTTTTGTAATTTAAAACAAAGTTACAATAATAAAAGAAAATAACAAACCTTTCCAAACATTTACATTCATAAACAAAAAATATTTAAAAATCATGTTTTTTTATGCGTTTGATTTCATAAATGGTCCCAAGTGCTCGTGAAAACTTTTTGGAACAGATTTTTTGTTCATTGGCGACTTGAGTGCAGCTTCGAAAATTCGCTCATAGGCATTGCCATCAAACGAGCCCAGAGTGGAATTCAACTCCTTATCGTTAAAGTCAAATCCATCAACGATAGCCACAGCATCCGGTCGTAGTTTGGTGAGAGCAGTCTCCAAACGTGCCTGCAACTTGCTAAGATCATCATCCGTTAAGTTGACAACCTTAAAATTATATAAGATTAATTATAATGAACAGTCGAGTTCACAGTAGACTTACTCGGAGTATGTCACTTAAGTTCTTCAGTGTCATATTGACCAGATAAAGTTCCAGCAGTTGCTCCAAGACACGATTCAGTGCTAAAGAACGTTTCTTTGAATTTGCACCGGTAATCGCAGAGAGGAAAGTCTGGAAAACAAAAGCGCGGCCATGAAGCTATAAAAAGAAAACAAAATGTAAAAACAAGCAAGCATTTTAAGTATTCGTTAATTCAGTACCTCTGCTGCCTGGGTAAGTTCAAGGGCCGTGTGACTGAACGCTACCTCATCAGATTCGCCCATATCCAAACGATTCGATAGACTCTTAAATGCCAAACGTGTCTTGCTGTTAAATACGATATGAAGTAAATAAAAATATTAATAGAGTGTGAGGAAAACTTACTTTGCAGCAGCAAACTGCATAGCTTTCACCATATTCTCCCAGCTGCCTGTCCACACACCAAATTTGGGACTCTTCTGCACATTAGTCAAGTAACTGGCGGTAGGCGCTAAGACCAAACCACTCTGTGCCGCACGCCAAGACTTCATTAAGAAGCGACCAATCTGGAGAAGAAGCACCGTATTCTCACCCTCATAAGTGCAGACAGCGACAGAATTCACATATATGTTTCCTAAATTAGATGAGGCGAGGTAACCAAGGCCGCCACATGCCATACGCACTCGTTCAATTCCAACAGCGGAATCACTTGAGCAGAGCACCTTTAAAGAGCAGGAGAGCGCATGCAACTCGGGCAGACGATCGTATTTGCCTTGATCTATATCCTTTGAGGTGACATTGAACAGATCCCAGAGATAGTCAAAGGCTAGCCGATAGGCCACACTGGTGGCTATCTCGGGAAACACTTTTAATTGTTGTGTCACGTGATCTATTATTTGTGGTTCGGGTAATCTGCAAGAAACGAATTTGTATAAGCAATACATATATATATAATATAGAATGCATTACTTGGGATCAATGGGACTCTGAATACGCACTGCGGAATACCGAGTAGCAATTGTGGTTGCTGTGGCTAGTCCAAGTCCTGCAGTGCGGGCAACAATGCAACGTGTGGCAACCATGGCAAAATATGTGAGAGCACTATTTGGACTCTTGACATAGGTGCCATCACTTAGCACCTGGCAGAAGCGCATTAGCATCCGGGAGCGTGGTATGCGCACATTCTTCAAGCCAACGAATCCATTGTTAACACCATTAAGACCAAATTTCCTGCCAAGCTCACCAATGTGGACGCCAGGACAGGGCTCATGTGTGCCTTCCTCACGCAGCTGCACATAAAAAAAATGCAATCCCTTATGCTGATTGTTGATATACAGCTGCGCCATGACCATGCCATAGTTGCAGCACTGACCCACTGCAAGTATGAGAGATTAGAAAGTACACAATAATTGAAATGCGGTATGCTTACAGCCACCGGGCCACCACTTGTAGGATGAAATGCTTGGTGTATTGAGGATAAACTCATCCGTTTCACGATCGTAATCAGCGCGTGTTTGTAGACCACGAACATGGCTGCCATGACCCAGTTCCGTTTGAACATAAGTGGCAGTCACTTCAAATCGTTCCACTCGCCTTCCAAACTCTTCGTACTGCTCGGGTGTGCACTGTGCCTTTAGTGCGCGCACTATAACCATGTACATGACGTTAAAAGGATTTCCAGCTGGGTGCAGGCCATATAGCTCAGGTTCGTCAAAGAGAGTGCTGAGAGAAAGAAATAATATATGTTGGAAAGAGCTGGTTTCAACATTTACTTACGGCCAGTATTCGTTTCCACCTGGATTTCGCTCCGCTTGCAACTGTTGCAACTTTTTCGCCGCATTAACACTGCACTTTAGGGCGTATTCACATATATCCTCATGCGATTTGTAATGATATTGAGCGGCTTCTTCCTGATCGAAATCCTTGTACATGTACTCCTCTATAAAAAAAGAAAGAAAGTATAAACAAGGTTTACTATGTGGAATTAAGTGAAGACTATTCCAATAACCTTAATGATCACTTCGAACTACGTTATGTGCAAAATTACCGTCTACGATTCGTGTACAACACTAACAAGTCAAAGGCCAATTGTTAATAGCGTGGAAAATGCTTGAAAAATTCGATATAGTTATTTAACGCGTACACAGATAATTTGGTGGTAAACACGAAACTTTTTTAACTTTCGAATGATACATTAAATGAAATCGTACACTTACTAACGCTTCTCTTAAACTTTAACTGGTCTGCGCCTCCTGCCCACCAGGCTGCAAACTCTTCACTACTAAAGCTGGCCGCTCCACGTTCCTTTTCCATATCAGGATTCACGGATGTGGGTATGAGACTTCCGGACATGTTAGAATCTATCTCTTGACTTTATTCAAACCACTCTCAGACTGCTGCTGTCTACAACTGAAGCTGCGGCAAAGGTAATTTGTATTTATAAGCATTTTTTAAAAGTTAGATTCGTCTCACGTTCTCTCTGCCGTGTTATTTTCTCACATGTTTGCCAACGCCACCTCAAGGCCATGCAAAAGCCGTTTTGTCAAGTTTGGGGGCTACAAATTCGTAAGGAAATCAGGTGATATTTTTCCTTTGATTAATATATATTTTAACAATCAATAAAAATAATCACTTAAACTGCGCGCAACATTGCTAAATACAAGCATCGATACTTACTCAGTGGCCCACACACGAGTCATCAACAACAAAGCAGTGCAACAAAGCAGTGCAGCATCAGTTGAAAAAACAGCCGGCATCATAGTGTTAGGCGACTCATTTTAGCAAAAATGTAAACATTGCAATGACAACAAATTTCAACGTTGGTTTACTTGGGCACGTTGATAGCGGCAAAACAACGCTAGCACGTGCCTTAAGCTCCATATCGAGTACAGCAGCATTCGACAAGAATCCGCAATCAGTGGAACGTGGTATCACACTTGATTTGGGCTTTAGTGCATTTGTTTGTAAGACACCTGAAACGGGACAACAACTGCAAATTACCTTTGTCGATTGTCCCGGCCATGCCAGCCTTATACGCACCATCATTGGAGGTGAGTGTAAATTGAGTTTATACAAAATGGTGTTTCAATAAGCTGTTTTTTAAAAAGGTGCGCAAATCATTGATTTGATGCTGCTCGTTGTTGATGCACAGAAAGGAATCCAAACACAGACAGCGGAATGTTTGCTTGTTGGCGAACTGTTGGGAAAGAAGTTATTTGTGATTATCAACAAGATCGATGCACTGACGGCGGAGAAGCGGGAATCGCAATTGGAGAAGCTACGCGCCAGGCTTAAAAAGACGCTGGCAAGCACAAAATTTGGGCCAGATGTGCCCATCTACACTGTATCAGCTTTGCAGGGTACGAACATTGAGGAACTGCGGGCTGGTTTGAGCGATGCCTGTGAAGCACCACAGCGTGAGTTGGAGCCAGCTCCACTTATCATTTATGTGGATCACTGTTTTGCCGTTAAGGGACAAGGCACCGTGTGCACCGGCACAGTGCTGCAGGGTAATGTGGCTGTGAATGATAACGTGGAACTCCCACATCTGGGTGAGCGGCGCAAAGTGAAATCAATACAAAGATTTAGGAAGCCAGTGGATAGAGCCAGCAAGGGAGATCGCATTGGATTGTGCGTTACGCAATTTAATGCCAAATTAATGGAACGCGGTATTATTGCCCAGCCGAATTATTTAAAACCAGTTTATGCCGCCTGCATACAGCTGCAGCCTATACGCTACTATAAGCAGCCGATCCGTTCCAGAAGCAAGCTGCACATCAGCGTTGGACACGATACAGTTATGGCAAGCATTCATTTGTTTCGGGACGAACCAGCTCAACTACCCAGCTTTGACGTGAACAAAGACTATGAGCATGTAGAGGAACTGCTGCCAGAGGATGCAATAAATTCGAGCGATTGCATCTTTGCACTGCTTCAATTTGAGACGCCAGTGTTGAGCACTTTGGGCAGCACACTGATTGCCTCCAAGCTGGACATGGATGTGCATAGCAGCAGTTGTCGTCTGGCCTTTTGGGGTCGCATCCTTTGGCAGTCGCAATCCGTCAATTACATTACAGAACTATTGCCACAATTACGCATATTCAAGCACAAAAATAAACAGGGAAACGTGCAGCGTGTGGTTAATGCAAATGAAATCATTGTGCAGAACCTTTTTAAGAAAGAAGCCAATCGGGACATCTACGTGGGCAAACGAGTTGAGTTATCCACTGGTGAGTCCGGTCACATTGAACGCACATTTGGACAAACCTCGAAGGTGTGCATTGTCTTCAGAGACGGATTAAAAAGCACAACGCTGGAACAGCTTAAGTCGGATCAGGCAAAGGATGTGAGAGTCTTTCTACATTGCAAGAAATATATTTTCAATAAACAAGCCGGACTATTCCAGTAATTTAATTGCGTACTTTTTGCCAACGAAAGTCTGAAACCAGAAGGGCGCAAACAAAACAGCGCCATCTATAGGCAGTTGGCGCGCACACCAGTTTCGGAATTTTGCAGCACTTATTTTAATCGACTTGCCACCATACAAAGACAAGAAGAAGACCGGTCACAAACAAAACAAAAGAGCATTCTAATGCGAAATTTGAAGCTTAAATGGGATAAACTGATTTAAAAAAAAACCAAGCTACAACAATAAGCAATACAAAATTAAATAATGTGCTGGTACATTGTGACTTTGATGCTGCTATTCTGCGCGTCTGAAACACAGCCCGTCAATGTGGACTGCAATGAGCTGCTTATGGGGCAATTTATGTGCCCAGATCCCACCAAGAATCACGTTGATCCCAAGACACAACAGCTGCGCGGCTGCACCAAAGAGAATCGTGCACGTGTCTGGTGCATAGCTGCCAATGAAATTAATTGCACCGAAACGGGCAACTCAACATTTACACGTCAAATGCCATGTAAATGGACGTAAGTAACGAGCAGATCAAAGAAATCTCAAAAGATTAACCGAGTTTTTTGTCAATTTTTGCAGCAACGGCTATCATTTGGACACAACGTTATTATTATCAGTGTTTCTTGGCATGTTTGGCGTGGATCGCTTTTATTTGGGCTATCCGGGCATTGGTCTACTCAAATTTTGCACGTTGGGTGGAATGTTTCTAGGCCAACTAATTGATATTGTACTGATAGCATTACAGGTTGTTGGACCAGCAGATGGATCCGCTTATGTGATACGTATGTATATTTGTGACCCTGCGGCGATAGTTAAAGTGATCCTATCTCATACCATTTTTTTACATTTATAGCTTACTATGGAGCCGGCATTAGTATTGTCCGAAGTGATAATACAACATATCGTTATTGCAATCACCTATATTGCATGCAACAATAACGGAAGTATATTTTACCAACTGGAAGATCAACTTGCACTAAGCAAAAACTGATAAACGTGGACTTTAAATATTGTTAACATATATTATTGTTAAGTGTAGCTTAAAGATTTAGTTTCTAAGATAAAGTTCAATGTAAATAATCAAGGATGTTGCCAAAACCGTACATAACTAAAGTCAACCGTTTTCGCTGCAATTGGATAAGCAGATAACAACAAAAATAATTGGGCAAACTTGTACTTTGATCGTTTCTTTTTTTCTTTCAGCTTGAACATGTGCAGCGTGTCAGAAGTTAAGGCGGGATCGCTTGGTTGACTCACTGAAGCAGACTGTAATCAACGTAGGATAGGGGCTTGGTTGGGCATATGAGGGGATTGCGAGGTGAGGCGAGAGAGTATGCGAATTGCGATTGAGATTGCGCATGCTGCTGTAGTACGACGACGATGTTCTGTGGGCCTTTCATCTGATTGGCATTTCCGAAATAATCAGCAACATTGCATCGACAACGGCACGAAATGAAGAAACAACACGACAAAGCCACAAAATGCGTCGTCGGTCGCTTGTTCGATTTTAATTGCCATGGCCAATGTTGAGGTCGAGTGTAATTCAATGCCTTTTAATTAGGCGATCAATTAAGGCAGAATCGCAGCTTCAGAAAGTAAAATTTATGTGTACTATACATGTGAGTTCAGCGTAACCAAAATAATCAATTTAAAAGCATCACATGCAAAACACAGTTCATGAGTCACTGAATGCCAAACTGTTGCAGTCACAAGACGTATACGCACTGTGGCTGGATTACTAATATTATCAGTTAAATATATATATTACAACATAAAAATACAAACAATTGTTTCCGAGCGAGCACTGTACTTTTAACAATAGTAAGTGAGTCCCGCCCCCGAAAACAAATACTTCTTTGCCCCCCTCCCCCTCTCAACGAACACAGACTCTGTGTCTGGCGCTCAGCATGTGTCCAGTTTCAATTAGCCAAGTTGACAGCCAAGCTGCAAGTCTGTTGTTGTTATAGTATGTATGTAGTCATTATATTGTTGCCATTGTTGTGGGACAGTAAACAACTATGTAATTACAGAATTGCGAGTCGCTGATCTCTATCTGACAGGCAGACACAGTAAGTATAGTGAATTGAAGTGTTGTTGAGTCAAGTGAATGGTGAAGAGAAGTCCTTCGTATCGTTTACTTTATTTTCCAGGCAAATGAACTTTACCAATGGCCATTAGAAATTTGATCAGCTTGTTTGTCGCTGGCTTATTTTTGTATGGAATGGAAAATGCCCAAGAAATTATTTACGCCGAGAATTATGAGCTATATATTTTGACTGTTTATTTGCCTGTGTATTTGGCTATCGAGCGTCACCTGAGCACAGTGCCTTTATTTTAAAGCTAATAATACAAAAACACAAATTGCTAAGCACACATTAAACAGAAGATACAAACTTAAGTTCAACAAATAATGGCTAATTGCAAATATTTACAGTTATCAAAATAGCATCGATGCGTTGCGTAAACGGTTCTATATATACATATATAGACCAAATAGAGACTTGCAGCGAACTGAAGATGGGAACACAATAGAAGAAAGGGTTGAGGAGTTTTTTTTTCCACTTGTGCTATTTGCATAGCGCTTAGAAGCTAAACGGCTAATTACGCTCAAGTGGCGTGGAAAATTGTGGGTTGAAACGTTCCCCGCCCTCTTGTGGGCGGCCAGTGACGTTTTTAGCCAAATTGCTTTTAAAGTTGTTTACAATATCACCGCTAAGGCTAATATCAAATAGAAGTTTGTAGATAATTTAATGAAGCGCAATTATTATTAACAATTTCAAAAAGTAAATCATTGACTGCGTCATAGTTTACCACATGATGCCAGACCGTCAGCGGTGGTTGCAGTTGAATTTGTGGTTGCATGTTAAGCCAGCAGCATTTGCAAATTGTTAGCTGCGGCTGTGGCAAGTTCTCTTTTTGGCTTAGTCTCATAAATAATGCCAGCCGCGCTTGTGACAAAATGTGCGCCTGGGAAAACCGAAAGCCGCAACGAAATCCACAAAATAAAAAACCGCAACTCGCAACTTCAACTCTACAATTCACAACATTCGTGATAACTGGCAACAATTTTCCATGAGCTTTGTGCAGAGTCTATCTATTCAACTATATATATACAATGAGTGCATAAATCATCTCTAGCTGAATTACCCCTTGCAGCCTGCCCCTCTTCTACACTCCTACAACGACTGACTGAATTTTTCATGGCATTTTCCTTGGCTGTAAAGCTCAGAGCTCTCAGCATAAATGTCAAATGCTTGCCAATTTGATTTGGCGTTTGGCTAAGTATAAATTATACCAGGCAAAAACACCTGCCTATTTCCTTACCTCCCCGCATACACACACACACACACACGAACAGACACTACTCGCGCCCCTGCTCAAACCCCTATCTAGTAAAAAGTTGTCTTTAATTTGCGTTTAAGCCAACAATTTAGCAACTTAAGTGTTATTATCGCATTTGAAACAAATGCCATAAAAGATTTGTGGCTTTTGAACAAGTGCGGCTAAGTGCTAGTTGCTGTTGCATTTTAAACTGTAAATCTTGCTAGTGTTGTTGTAGTTGTTGTTGTTCGTAATGTAATGTATGTGCTGTTGCATTTGCTTAATGCATGATTTCAAATGTTAGGTGGCTTGTAAATGGCATTTGCAATTTGTTTAAATCATCGTAAGCATATATTCAGGTAAACTCTTCTGTTCTATTTATATATCTGATAGTTCTTTAATGTATAGTTAAAGGTTTAATTTTGAGAGGTAAATATGAACTTGACGTATTATATTTAATGTGGAATCATTGTAAAATGATATGATTTTTTATGACTACATTATTTTTTGTTTACTGATATGAATAATGTCAGAGGGCCTTTCGAAGCCAATTATGAATCTAAAGTACTTGTCACGACATTCATTAAATAAAGAAACTTATCTATTTTATGGCTAATCATAAATGTTTTTATGTGTACACCTAAGCTTCAATTGCCGTCATGCATATAATTTGCGTTCCATTCATAAGAGTTGCAAGTTGAAAAAGTATTTCACATTCCATTGTAATAATCGAGCAAAAGAAAACATTGCTCGAGATATATATATATTTTTGTATGCCAGTTGACAAAAATTTTAATTTGCAGCGCAGAGTTCTAAGAAGCGTATGAAATTGAGAATTGAGATAACATTATTAGCTGGTGTTGTTTGAGAGTCTCACCTGTACCTGTACCTGTACCCATACCTGTACGTCGTACCCGTACCTATAACTGAACCGCAGCACATGTTAACAAGGTGTTCATTTCACATTGTGCACTGAATGTGTTTGGAATGCGAACAATTCTTGAAAATTATACCTCAATTGCTGATTGCAGCTCCAAAATATACATTTCGCAGCAAAGCAGCAATCGAAAAAGTTTATGGACTTTGAACTTATGCCAAAAACGGAAAAAGAAACCAAGCCACAAACACACAATCGAAAATATCTTTGGTATGTAACAAGCATAAACTACTTCATTTGTAAGAAATTAAACACATACAATAACAATAACTCATATTAGTTAGTTAATACGTGATGTATCAAGCATTTAATAAAGTGATATTATTTCATTCGGAGTATTACGGCTACTCGTAATCTCTTATATAGCATCTTCAGTTCAACTTGACCCCAAACCAATTGCTGGCACTACTTAACGGTGCGAGCCCCCCAAAACAAAAACAACAACAAAAAAAAACGAAGAAAAACCAATCCGCAGCGTCTGTTGATGCCAACAGCAACAAAAACAACAGCATTAAGAGCACTTCGGTAAACGCGAATCGTTTGTTTTATGTTCGTATCGCGTCGTGTTGCTTTCGGTTCGTGTTTCACAGCTGCTGTTGCTCTCGCTACATTCATCGTCGCCGCCGTCGTGGTTGTGGCCTGCGATTCGTGCGCTATGCCCCGTTTAGTTCTCGTTTAACAGCGCCGGCGAACGGTCAGAGAATTGTGGAAAAGCGTTGAGCTCAAAGTAAGACAGCCAAGCGGAGCTAAAGAAAAACTGCCTGCGCAGCCAGGGAAAAATTTGTTCAAGCTGTTTGGAAAATTTGTTGAGAGCGCGCGCGCGTCTACGTCGCACACAGATCGCTTGATAAAAAAGAAACAAATTCAATAATATACTAGTACAAAATAAATCGCATTAATTACAAGTTCATAAGCCCAACACAAACATACATCTATATATATGTATGTATGTATGAATATATAGAGAACATTACCCCCCGAGCTGGCTGCTACAACAGCTTGATCTAAACGTTGTTATCGCGCGTGTTATTTCGAGTGTGTGTTGCTAAAAAATTATTTAAAAACATATATATTTTATGCATACATATTTAAAAAACATAAGAAAATGTTATATATTTTAAGATGTGTAGCATTCTCATAGAGTTTCGAAAAGGTTTTAAACTTTGTGACAATATGAAAAACTAACAAACAACAAATTGGCGCGCAATTGCCAATTGCAAGCGCTGTGCTGCGTTTTACATGCATAAATTGCATTTGTATTTGCATTTGCATTTGAATTTGAATCAAGGCAAACAAAAAACAAAAAAAAACAATAAACAACAACAATAAAAAAAAACCATAGACAATAAATTAGCTAGCCGGGACTGGCGTGCAGCTAAAGCTAAGTTTACTTTTGGTTGACTTCAGTTTGCAGCACAACGTGGCGTATGCTTAATCTGTCATTTTACACATCCTGCGGAAGCATAGCAGAGACTTTTTACTGTGCATTGTATTGTTGCGCGTGTGTGGCACGTGGCGCGAAAGCCTATTAATTATATGGAGAGGAAATAAGGAAAACACAATTGAAATGAAAAGCGTGCTGTGCGTATGTTTTGTTGTTGCTGTCGCTGTCGCTGTTGTTGCTCTGCCTTAAAAAACAACAAACAAATTGAGATAAAAAGAAGCCAAGAAGAAACACCACACACTGGACAGCCGAAGCACAAAGCAATTGAAAATGCGATTCATATCGACAACATCTACATCTACAACAACAACAACAAATAAAGAGCAACAACTAGTAGACAACAACAACGACTCCGCCTTCCCCAGCAGCAGCACCTCATCCAACTGAATATTGCCTCCTTTACTAGTGCTACTGCTGCCGTCGCTGCTGTTGCTCCTCGGTCCGGCAACATGTCAAGCATAATTAATTTTCGATTCCGCCAATTCCAACCCGCCACCGTTGCCGTCTCCATTGCCATCGCCGTTGCCGCCGCCTCTACGTCTACGTTCCTGCAATTGTGCTGAAAGTCAACTCGATTGCCCCCAACCATCCCCCCAGCGTACACAGCACACCACATCACACACACACCACTTCACCCCGTTCGTCAGCTGGAAGTCGATTCTACGGGTAAACTTTGCCTCTTTACTTTTCTTTTGTAATTAATCTTTTTTTTTTTTTTGTTTTTTGTTATTGTTGTTGCTGTTGTTGTTATTGCCTGACAATAAGTACGTGTAGAGCGCGATTTTGTTTTATTATAATGAGAACATATAAACGTTTTGCTATCTGCCTGCTGCGCGTACTGGGCTCACCCTTCCCTGCCCTACCCCCCTCCGGCACCATCATTAGTTGTTTCAACATTTTGCGAAAATTGTTTAATTGTTTGAATACTATTATCACATTTTATGAGAAAGAGCAAGAGAGTGAGAACGTAAGCGAGTGTGAGTGTTTATGTTGGCTTCTCTGCCTATCTCTCTATCTCTGTGTATTCCCCAGCTCTGCCTCCCTTTGCTGTCCATTCAGTTGAAACATTTATGAATGTAGTATTAATAAATACGTCGTGTATTCAATTGTGAAATGCATTTAATTAGAATCAAAGCCGCTCGCAATTATTATTTTAACATTCACAGCATATGTTAACAATTTTTACTTGCTGTTAACATTGATACAAATCTGCACACAATTTATAAGAGCAGACATTTACATTTGAAATTTTTAAGGGTCTACAGATGGTAGATGGTTAATAGTTTTTTGAGAAATAAAACAGAAGACATCTAATATTTGTAGTAGTAAAATTTACGCTAAAGTCATTTCTAAGTATCTAAAAAAAAATTCTTAAGTCTTTTCTGTTTTTAATTACCATGTTTTTTTGGATTCCCCTGAGACCTCAAATAAATGTTTAGCATCAGCTTTAGCTTCTGTATGCTGATTCAGCATTCAATTCTACCGAAATTTTATTTAATGATATCACAAATCTTCAAATTATTTATTTGCTATATCCCAAAATTTAAATCAGTTACGCAATAAATTTAAAAATTTTACAACTTTAACAAATGCTTATTTGAAGTGCCAAAGTTCATTTAAAACAAAATCAAATTGATAGTTGTTACTTTATTATTGATCGGCACTTGATAGCTAGATACACAATAGTTCCGAGTAGTCATAGTTATAGTTGATACATATTTCGCAAATGAACTAAATACCTTGCTAATAGATTGTGTCGTATTATTTTTGAATTGCACAATTTTAGGGTACTCAACGTAGTAGCTCAATCACAGTCGAATAGTATAAAGTATTGTTCGATTTGACGGACAGGAGGAGTCTATGAATAGGTTATGAATCACATTGTTTATCTCATTAGTAACAATGTGTCAAATTTCGCATGCCCCACATGCATATATATCTATATATATGTAGACGTGTATCTCTCAAGTATTAGTTGTCATAAGTGACTAAATATCACGTCTTAAATACAATTATTGTATAGTATTCAATAAAAAACAGATAACTATTTCCTGCCGTTCATAAGAATTATTAAAATGTTGCTCTGAAACTCAAAGAATTACAATGCATTCATTAAAGACAACAACGTATCGAAGTATTACAGCAAAAACAACGAAACGGAAAAAGGAAAAAGAAATATGACATCAAGCAGAGACAAACAAATGTAATAAAATAAAAAAAATAAGAGAGAAAAAAAACTGTAAGAAATGTTGGTAATAACTGCTGTACGCAGTTTCCAGTAATATCTGAAAACTGGGCACAGTCAGGGATGGGACAACTTTGCAACGCGGAGAGAATTGTTGCCGGAGGGAACTTTTTTTTCGTTTGTTACATGGCTTAAGGAGTAAATGCAGACACATTTGCTAGCATATCGGGCAAGAACAGACATACTATAAAGGCCGCATTGGCTTAATATCTGACTATCTGGCTGGCTGGACAGTAGGCAGTTGGTTGGTTGGTTTGTTGGTTGGTTGGTTGGTTGCTTGGATGACAGTCAGCTTAGACGACAACGACAATTGGACAGGCTCTCTGGGCCTAGGTGTTGCTTTTTTGCCGTTGTTGTTCGCTTTATGGTAAAAATGCAACCATACCTGTTTTGCCAACACACACGCACACCAACAACAACAACTCAACTCGTTTGCTCAGTTGCAGGCTCAACATTGCAACTGCAACTGCATTTTCAGTGTTGTCTTACACCCTTTTTAAACGTGGGTTTTATTGTTTTGTTAATGGTTTGATAAAGTTATTTGCTAAGACATTTCCTTTTTTTATTATGAGCTAAGAAAACTGATTTAACTTGTGTCGTTTATCAAATCCGACTTTTAAAGTTAGTTAAATAAAGATCGGAATATTTTTTACCGACGGCAAGAAAGGAAAAGATTTTCTTTTATGTTATTTTGTTGTGTTTTATCTCTACACTCCTTCCTAGGTTAACATTATGGTACCATAAAAATTTAATGAATATCCCAGCATTAGTTAAAGTTATCCAATAAAATGATATTTTTGAAAACATTGATATTGTTCTCATTTTACGACATGATAGGAAAATGAAGTCGTTATCAGTTGATAAATTTCTTCAAATACTTTTCCCTACTCTTCAACGAAATCTTCACTAAAACTTTATAAACACATGGCAAAACTCTTCATAAATGCAAGCGTATACAAACTTCGGCAGCGCAAACACATATTAATGCTTTCTTGTTTTTGTTGTTGTGGTATTTTTTTGGTGCACGCACCTGTCCAAGCATAGACATGACCAGAGACAGGCGGTCTGCAGGTGTTTTGTTTGCTTTGGTCTACATTGCAGTCGCTGCGCTCTATCACACACAGAAACAGAAAAACACACACACACTAACAGACTGGGAACCCGAGACTGGGACTCGTAAGTTGGTCTCGGACTGCCATTGGGTCTGGAGCGCCTCTGTCTTTGTCGTCCTCACAGCATAATAATAATCCGGCAATTAAAATATGATCGCATAATAACTCGACACTCGTGTGTCTTCCTATGATTTATGGCTCTGCTTTTGGCTTTTGACTTATTTATAGACTCTGGCAAAGAGTCGCGCTCTCTTGGGGTAATTGTGTGTGAGTGTGTGTGTGTTACGTTGTTGTTGTTGTTGACTTCTTTTTTTTGTTGTTTTTGCATTTGCTTAAAGGTAAATTGCTGTCGCCAAGCGGCAAGCGCCAGACGCCGTCAACGTTTTAGCCGTTTTTGCCGTTCGCCGATCTAAACGCGTTCGCCTGGGCCGGCTTGGCTCGTTTGACTGGCAAAACCCAAAGACAAGAGCCAAAAGCCAAGAGCCAGAGAGTTCCTCAGTCAAAAACAACAACGAACAAAACAAAACAACAAAAAACAGTGCAAAAGCAAACCAAAAACATTTGATACGGCTCGGCTTGTCGTTGTTGGATTGTATTCCAGGCATTGTGAGCTGCAGCAGCTCTTTGGGTCTGCCTGACTGCTGCCTGTTTGACTGTTGCTTCTAATAAATAATTTTAAATGCTGACTACAAAATGCCCCCCCAAAATGAATGTCTGACGGACTGTGGCCAGGCGCAAGTTGAAGTGTGTGTAATCCAATAGCTGAAGGCGCGCTCTTAATTGACTGCGTGGGATGTGAACGTGAATGTGGATGGCTGCACAGCTGGTTGCTGGTAGCTGGTAGTAGCTGGCAGCTTGACTTGGCTTCATTCAAGCTGTTAACTGTAATTGCTAGCTTGTAGTTATGTTTAGTTTGATGTTCAATTTTGTTGTATCCAAGTGTTAAAGCCAAGCGACTGGGCCAAGTGATAAAGTTTTTTGCCAACTTGCTTGGTTTCTTGTCCGAACTGCGACGACAACTCCAATGTTCAGCATGAGGATAGTTCTGTTCTGTCCAGCAGCCTAATGACGTCAGCATTTGTCGCCATATGTCTCACTATGCTTGAACAACACTTCAGACACACATACACACACAACACACACGCACATTAGGGCCGCCATGCGTCATCGCGCAGGTTGTCAACGTCGGCGGCGTCTGCGCTGCAATTTCATCATGTCACCCCTCATATGTCTCTCCCTCTTATAGCACTCGCAACGATGTCTGCGTCATGCACAGCATACACACTAAACACACTCCCACACACACAAACACACATACGTAGACACGGTGTTCTTGTGATAATTTCGCCATGACACGCAAAACTGAACCAATTTGCTTGGCTTTTGTTGTTGTTATTGTGTTATTGTGTTGTTGCTTGTTGCAGTCAAACACAAACTAATTAATAATTACAAATAACAATAGGCAAAGCCAATGAAAAATAACGCTCAGATAAGCCTATAAATAGCAACACTAAATAGCTTTGGCAGACTGTTCGGCGTGCTGCATTTAACACAATAGACATTAACATGGATATATGTGTGTGTCTGTGTTTGTATTTGTGCACTTTTATCTGAACAAACTTTACGTGCTATGCTTTAGGTGCTTAAAAGTTTATGCGGCATCAATGTTCATATGTACTACGTGGGCAGCGCATGGGATATTTAACTGTTAGCGCGATAAAGCAAAAGAAAATAACAATCTCTTTTCTTTTCATTATTAAGAGAGATTTTTGTACGCAAGATTGTTCTACTTAATTTGATTACTAAGCAACTAATTACTTAAGTAATAAAATCGAATAGGCTCCATTAATTGGGTAATTAAGCCTAGAGATACATATTTCCAATCGTAAAGTTTGGAATTTCATTAAAATTTATTGGGAAATTGTTATAAGCATAGTTAGAGTCTTATCTGATACTAAGTTAAAGAATACTCTGACTTTATCAAACAAATTATTATTATTACATTGACATAAATTTCTTCTTTGGAACGCCTTGGCACGTGATTGACCAGCTTAAAATGTTTCACATATATATATACATATATACATAAATATTTGACTTTGGCATAACTTAGTTTGTTTATGGCAGAAACATGAGCAGCAACGGCAGCAGCCTAAGCAACAAAGGCAACAAAGTTTTGCTATTAACATATGATTATCACAGAAAATTTGCTTCCATTTTGATGTTTAAGTTGAACGAATTTTAGAAATTATGCATAATAAATCCATAACGAACGTTTAGTACATGTATGTATAAATAATATAATATGCCATCTTAAAGCCTTAATAAAAACAATAAGTTAAGACTATCTTACTGTCCATCAAATATCATAATATTTGTGAATAAAAATAACGTCACAATATCAAGCTGAATACATAGTAAATTTGCATAATGAGTACTTATATACTATGTAATTTATATAGCCAAATAGACACTGTCGTTTATGACTACAAAGAAAATACAAAAACAACTTTCATATTTCCTCAGCTTCGTAACAAAAACAAAAAAACTTTGATAGCTAACAATAAACACAAAAGTAAGTTTACAGTGTATCGCCGTATCGTGAACTCTCGACTGGGGCACTTTTACTTGTTGTGTTTAAGCTGTTTGTTCAAATTGAATGCCAAATATATCTGACATTGTGGAAAATAAATATCTTAATAAATATGGTAAACAAATGTGCGTGTTTGTTGTTGTTGCTATTGTCGATGCAACAAATGAGCTTGTCAAGTTAAATGGCACACGCACAACATGCAATTTCCACTGAGCACCACCGATGCCGCCATTTTGTCTGGCAAGCTGCTGCAATGGCAGCCAGTAAATAACAGACAGACAGCCAGCCATAGTCAAAGGCATCACACGGCGTATTAGTAATCTTAATCAAGCTTGACTAACAGCAATTGCAATTGAAAGTAACGAGCCAAGATAAATGTATATATGTATGTTTACAGACGCTAAAAATAATCCAAGAAATTGGAACTTAGCATGACCCGAAATAAATTTACAGACGAGTTGCCAAACTAACTTGGCCAAGTGGAAGAATGTTTATGGGAAAAGTTAAGATTTACAGTGAATAAGTAAACTGTAAGTTGTAGTTGTAGTTGTGCAGTAAGTCCTAGGAGTTCAAAACATATGCATTGCTTTAACACATTAAACAGATATCAGTCATTGTGCGACATTCAATTAACACATCTATGACAATTGAGGATAATAATGATGATGATCCACAAAATATAATAACAGATAGACAGACAAACTGTTGTTGTAGTAGCAAGTAGCAAGTAGCAAGTTCAACGTCACGTTAAACAAACTGCCCGCAAGTGCAGTTGCAGTTGGCGCAGTAACAACAACAATTGCTATATAACAACTGCAACACGTTTTTCACATGGCACCGCCAAGTGGTCTCAGATCGTGTAGTTGTCACACACACACACACACACAGACGAGATCGGTCGGTCCATTTGTCTGGCTTTGGCTCTGGCTCTAGGTCTAGGTTCGCTGGCTATCTGCTGGTCTCGGATGCCAATGCTTCGTCTCTTTCACTGCCATGCTGCTCGCATGTCGAACAGTCCGAACATGAAATCGAGGCACTAAAGATATATGAGCACATCAACTTGAATTAACAGACACATTAAGCGATACGGATCTATGTGTGTGGAGTCCCCAACCACAACATGAGACGAGCAATGAACAACGACATACAGACCGACAGACAGACAGACAGACAAACATAAAACAAAACTAAACTACAATTCCAAACGAAAGACTCTGGCAACGAACCGAAGCGTATTTAAATATGCACCTGTTACTATTGCACTTTGAATTTGTTTGTTTTTGTCTTCTCTCGCCCCTCTTTGCCCCCGTCTAAAACGGAAGTATGCAAGCAACTGAATCATGTCACTGGAATTCCTAAGCTACACGCTTAGCATACTTATAAGTAACTTTTTTATGGCATATCCAATTTCACAGACACAGAAAAAGAGTGTGAAGCAAAAAAAAAAAAAACAGCAAACAAAACAAAACATAGAACACGCCCGTTTCTTGAAGCTTTTCGATCCATTATCTAGTATCTGTGTATCTATGTCTATGTATGTGTTGATTTGTGTGTCTTGATGTTGTTTGTCTTTTGGAACACAAGAATAAAACGAAAATATGCAAACAATTCGCATTTGCGTGTTAATCAATAAATTTGACTGTGAAAACCATTTTGATTGTTGAATAATATACATACATATTTGTATTTATCGACGTCATATGCCTCACACAAGCAGTTAAAATAAAGAAGGCAGCAACAAAGTAATGAACGTGGCCTACTGAAGAATGTTTGGCATAAAGATACCCTTTATGAATATGCAATTATTTTAAAACAACCCCACAAAATCTAAAAATGTTCAAATTTATTTAAATGTATTTTTTTTTGTTATATGTTTACGCTTTAAGCCGTTTAGACCCCATCGACACCATACTTTTTTATATAGAGTATAGGAAAAAACATGTTTTTTGTACGATCTTGAGAGAAATGCCATTAAAATATCGGTAGTAAATTGTTTCTGCACAATTTTTCTATTCGTTTCGATGGCTTAAAATTTGTGCATAATTAAAAAAAAAGGCCGCTGATTTTTTTTTATGCATTGTCATTAGACAAATGTGCCAGAAGCAACTCGCAAAATACACACATCCACACACACATACACAATCATACATCAATAATTTACAACAACAATGGCTAAAATTTCGGGTTAGTCGCGTCACACGCTGGAATTCCCATATATCGTCTAAATTTGTTTTTGACTTTTTCACTGTGTATTTCTTAAAATTGTTTACAGCTACAATCGCCGATTGCTGGCTAGCTAGCAAGCTGGCTGGCTGGCTGTGAACGGTGCTCATCTTCCAATCAATAAATCCGGTTTTGAAAAAAATACATTTTTTTATATAAATTTGTATGTAATTTTTTGATTAACTTTCGCCCGAAAAACACAATAATTGCACAATAAAAATTGTTTAAAAATCGCCTTTTTGTTATCGTTGTCAACCATTGTGTGTGGAATGTTGTGCCAGCTGTGGCACGCACCGCTCTCTCTCTCTCTCTCTCTCTCTCTCTCTCTCTCTGTCTAACTTTATAACATTGGCCATGCATTTGATGGGCTTCCGCATAAATGAATATTGTCAGCTGGCTGATCCGCCCCAAACCGTGCCACTCCATAAATATGTCTGTGTATCAATTAATTGTTCTGTTGTTCTATTTATAGATTTTTTTTTGCGGTTTAAAACTGCTAATAATACTCAAATTTCAACAATGCCTTCTCATCAATGTATGTTGGGCATTTCAAATGAACCCCATATGACTAACTATACGATATATTTATCTGCATTGTATATAAATAAATACTTTTTATTATGTGTGTGGGCCATTTGCAATATTCAAATTTCGAATACAAATATGGCAAGGTTGGACCAGATTGCGACAATTGTTGTGCAGCCCATATGGCCATGACTAAGTAAAAGTTCATGTATTGCCAAAACAGGAAGCTCAAATCAAATAAAATTCCTCTTTAGATCTTGCGATTCAGTCAAGGCAACAATCATTTGAGCTAAGATACAAGATAAATCAATTGTTTGAATGTGGGCTAAGTACATTTACAGATTGAATAAATATTGTTTTATAGTTTTCAGAATCATTTAAGTTAGAGTCATACTTTAAGAATAATTTATAAAACATTTAATTTTAACTTTCAATAGTCCTTAGCAAACTAAATTCTCTTCAATCATAACGAAACTCAAGAGTCAATGCTTTATTAATATTTCAAACGTACTATTGCATCACTTTGTAAGCTCTACAAAAATGAACTTACAATAATAACTTGCTTATTAATTGTATAATAATGACATCGTATAGATTTTCAATTGCTCACTTATAAATTGTATTCTTTTGCCACATTTTTGGTCAACAATTTCAACAGTTAACGTTCATTGATCGAGTGTCTCTCACTGTCTTTGTGTGGCACAAATAGCAGCAATAGTTGTTAAGTTGCATGTGTTTTGGGTGGAGAACTTTGGCCAACTTTATAGTTGTCTACAGTGACTGCAGTAAAAACAAAGACAGGTTTATGGCAATCAAAGTTGAGTAGTATTGTTGCCCTTATAGTGTGTTATACTGTTGTTGATTTGTCTTTATTATGTCGTTTGGCTTGCATTCGTTTTCAATCTTAAAATGCAGTCGTTTTTGTGTGGGGCAAGTTGTGGAGGACCCTTTTATGGAGGTCTGTGGGCATAAATTTTGTTAACTGTTGCGGCTGCAGCTAGCAATGTTGTTGCTGTTGTTATCTTTTGTCTTTGGGCCAATCGTCAATATAAACAACATCAACGTCAACGTCAACGTTGTTGTCTTCATTTGCTGTAGTTGTAATCGCCGCTTCTCGCCTTAAATTGTACCAATAACGTTTCGCTTGCTTCTTTTCTTTGCTTTGCTTTGGTTTCTGGCCCTGGCCCTACAAGACACTGTGTCTTGGCCATTCCCTAATGTTGACAAATGTGCGTTTCGGGCCCGTCTCATTGTTGTGGCAATACTGACTTCAATATGCAAATCTATTGAAATTAGTTTGCCAAGTTACCAACCAGAGCCAACTTGTTCAACAACGACAACGTTCGCCGACGCCGACGACGACGACGATGTTGTTAGCCAGATACGAATCGTGTCTTATAGCTTTTTTTTGCTTTTGTTTTTGTAGCTTTTTGTTATTGTTGTGCAATTTGCATGATTTGGCAAAGTTGTTGCTGTTTTTGTTTTTGTTGTTGCTGGCGCCATTTGTTTATTATCTTTCGAGCCCTGTCCCTTTTGGCTCACTAACTGATCTTGGCTTTAATGCACAGACCCAAATAAAATTCCACAGTTAATTGAATTAAAGCCGGCGACAGCCAGACCAAAGAACCAGGTAACAAAGGCAGCCACAGCACACACACACACACACACTCGCACACACACGCACATATATACATTAATGCGTAATTGGCAGCAAAAGTTGCAGTACGCCTCTAATGACCAAGTTCTTAAGTGGAATTCTGCAGCTGATAAGCCCGCACGCACTAAACTACACACACACACACACACACACACACACACACACACGACACACTACCCGGAACAGTGTTGTGTGCTACCTGAACTACCTTCAAACATGCCTACTACCTACCTACCGCACATCATTAGACCTTGTCTAGACAGGCTAGCATGTCTGCGTGGCCAGCGTGAACCCTTTTTTATTTTGAGAAGGCGTTCGTTTGAGCAATTTGTTGCGCCCCTTTGGGCCATAAAAGGGACAGGGCTGAGACAGGGCCAGTTAAGGCCGTGAGGCCGCTTATCTTAATTGCGAGATTGACGCCAGCTTGACGGCATTAGAATTCCTCCCACCCTCTTACCCAGTGTAACCGAAACCCCATAATCAGTCAACCCCCCACGCACCCCTCTCAATCTTCCCCATATGCCCTCCGATTTAATTGGCACGACTCTCGCGACGCGTCGTCATGCAATTGGCCGCTGGGCGGACAATTAAATCAAAGCGTTTATAGTAACTTGTCTTAAATTAAAAAAAAAAAAATTACAAAGCTCGCTAATTTCTTAACTGTCCAGCTGCCAGAGCTCCATTTTTTTATTTTCTATTTATAAACGAGAACAAGCCAAGTGACATGTGTGGTGGCCTCTCAAGCGCACATCAACCTCAGATTCAAATGTTATATTTGTGTTTTTGGTACTTTTTGGGAAGCCACACGACGATAAGCAACACCAAGTACAAGGTTCTCATTGAAGTTCTGGTTAAGATACTTGACAAAACTATCGCTATTGTTGGGTATTTTTTTGTTTTTTGCCACTTCAATGCCAGCTCGTGTGTTCTTAAGTTTCCTCAACAACGAAAAAATTGCGTAGTTTCGGGCTTGACTTTTGTTTTTTTAGAGTTCATCTGTTCGTTTGTAACATTGATTTGTTTACTTAAGCAATGCCTTTATATTTTTAAATGCTACGCAGTATATTAAATATTATGAAAGAATTTATGAGATAGTTCTTTAACTGCGTTAAAATGAAAACAATTTATTCGACTTCCATTTATTTCAATGGTTTATTAAGAGTTACAGTATGATATGAGATTTGTAATAAAACGTTTAGGTGTTTTTCTACTGTCTACTGTCTATAATGTGCTTAATTATTTTAATATAAACAATTGTTGAGTCAAAACTAAAGCAATATAACCTGGTTGCATGTTTTATCCTTAATTGATTCACCCCAAGTTCCACAAGCAATAATGACACAAAGCGTATACAAAGAGTTCTATAAAAACACGTATAAAATGTATACATAATATAGTTCTATATATATATATATATATATATGTATCATATATTAAATACATTTGCATTGTCCTTGTCAACAGCAATGCAGTGACAAATTGCAGCTAATCAGCAATGGGAAACACAACGGCAACAAAGCAACAGAGCAACACGTCACAACGTTGTTTCCAACTTAAATGAGAATTCATTTTTTTGCGAGGTGTCGTCGTTGTGAATCTTATCAATTGCAGAAATTAGCATATACTGCAAATGTCTATATGCTCTGAATACATATATGTACTATATAGTATAGAACATTATCAGTTTGTTTGACAATTTTTCTCGATTTGTTTTTTTTAAATGGCTGTCTGTTATAACATGTTAGGTCAAACACCGCTTTTGGCATGACAATCTCACAGTTCGATGCATGATAACAATAATAATGCAAGCCGGGCAGGCAGGCAGTAGGGTGCGTCATGATAGAACACCCACAGAAAGACAATGGTTTGTACGTCATTCATACATAAAAGATAGATAGTGAGAGAATTAAATGTGAACAACAACCTAATAACAATGCTAATAAGTGCTAAGATATATATATGGTATAGTAGGACATTTCTAAACAGTGATTCATCGATCGAGTTTAAGCATCCGCTTTCGTATTAAAAGCGGCCAACATGTTGGCGCCACTTTTAAGCTAAATAATCAATAAAGTTGGATTTTGTTTTTTTTTGGTCATGATTTTTGATTCGGTGTTGCTCAAGACAAATAAATAAAAACAAATAATAAAAAATTATGCGGAGAGCAACACACAAAAATGAAATTAATTATAAGTCAAACAAGCATTACAATATTGCCTGGCGCCAGACGCAAAAATCATTAACATTTTTATGACCCGGCGTACAACAAAGAACACTACACACAAAAAATCTATCAGCTGGCGTTACCTGTATCACACACACACACACATACACACACACACATACAGAGACAGATATGATCATAAATCGCAACAAATAATGTCCAAGTTGTCTAACACCTAAGAGCTGCCATAAAGACAAATCGAGAGTGAATGAGAGAGATGGAGACAAATAACCAACAATTGGCCAATAGCCAACGGAGTTTACCTTTTGGGCGTACGTGCAAAATCGATGGACGTTGACCAGGCTAAGATGATTCGCAGAATTTCGTCTATGTGTATGTGTGTGTGTGTGTGGTAAGACAAAATGTGTGCGGACTTGGCCTGGCCTAGCCTCATCTTGATATGTAGGCATCATAAAATATCGAAAATCTCAATACTGAAAACCTCGAAAACTATACAATAACAGCAATAACAACAACAACAAATCAGTTAACAAGCAAATGGTTTATGTTTTGACCTTAGGCGGCAAGTGCAAATCATTTGGCTGGATCAGAACCGTCTCGCTGACTGTCTGACGACCAGTTTGCATTAATTTATCCCGTAACACAATTTATCTCACAGTTTTTGAGAAAAAAGACAATATACCAACAACAAAGTTGTATAAAACACCTGCACACCCCAAAAATTTCTAAACAAAATAAAATGTTCAGTTCTATTTTGGCGCCTGTACATATATGTATTTTTAAACTAACCGATTTTATCTTTTTTTATTTTAACACTAAATTTTCAGCAATATTCCAAGAGCAGCTAACAAAACAACAAAAACACACAAGAACCAACAGGAATATAACGAATAAATTGAATAAGCTCATGCAAATTTCTGTGAACTTGCGCCAACAAATAGCGAAAATGTGCTGCAAATCTGCAAACGCCATGTGGATATGTTCTACGTCTTCAAGTGGCAAGCAACAACAACAACAACAACAAGTGACGACAACCCATAACACACAATGTCACGGCCAAACAAGAAGGCAAAGAAACAGCAACTATAAGAGCCGACATCACATACTTGGCACAATTTTTCAAATCATATTTTTCATAACGATTGCCTTGATTCAAATGCAATCTGTGGCTGGTGAAGGAGAAGGCCTTTCAGGTAAGTAAGTCGAATAATGATTCGAGTTTTAGAATAAGCAATTGTGATCAGACTAGATAAGTAAATATTATACAAAAACTTACTAAGGACAATATTAACTTGAGTAAACTAAAATTATTGACCTAGTTCTACATTTAAATTTAATCTACTTTTCAGTTTTCTAAAATCATTTCCATAGATTTTCAATAGATTTATTGTCAGTCAAGACACGTGACGCACCTTGCCAACAAAGTTTAGTTTTGACAGTTTCACCCTGAAAATTATTAACCTTCACCTTACACACAATATTCATGCATTACGAGTAGTACTTGCTGTAAATCGGTTAGGTTTACCTACCGCTATCTCATTGTTGTTCCCTTGTCTCTCCTTTACGCTGTTGCCAATTGGCAACACGTGCCGCTTTTGGCGCTCCCTACACGTTGCCGTCGTTGTCTAACGCTGGCGCTTAATCTGTGATTGTGATTAATCAGTCGACGCCGGCGTCCAGCGTCGCCAGCTGTCCGGCTGAACGGCTACTGAGCGTATTTGATTGTTAGCTATTTTTACAGCATTGTTTTGAATTTTTTTCAATACCCTGCAAGCATTAAAAAGAATAGACAATGTATTCAATAGTAAATAAGGGTGAAAATCATGGAAGTATCAATCATGCAAAAAATCCATTCACTCATCTTGAGTATTCTTGTATAGGGTATCTGACAATCAAACACTCTGACCCAGAACGTACTCTTATGTGTTTTCTAATTTGTTTTCGTTCGATTTTTCGTGTTCTCTTAAAAAAATATTGAGTGGGTTTCTTGATTTTATATGGCATTCGAGTGTGTTAAATGATATAAAAAAGTCGCATAAATTATATACTAGATATTGCAATTTCGATATCGCGTTACTTGAACCAAGCAAGGTTCATTAACTGTCGCCCCGCTAGACAGACAACCGAAAAAGAGAAGGGAACCAAATACGTCTATCTCCGTTTACATATAGAAAGTTCCAACAAGAAGTTAATAAATTTTCCACTTCATTAGAGTACCAATGGATTTGTTTATGAATGAAGGTGGTCCCCGAAAAAATGGCACAGCAGGACACAAATGCATAACAGGAAACCCTTCACATTTTGTTGAAAGCTAAAAGAAACCAAAGATACAAACATTGATAATATCGAGTTGGGCCTAAAACCGAGCACAGTCGCCCTAAAATTGCTGCATCTGCAATTGTATCTGCATCTTTGTATCTATATTCGTGTGTTCCTCTGTTTTGTACATCTTTTAAGTGTGTGTAGCGCCGGCGTCTTCATTTATCAACGAACACACAAGAGTCTGTTGTGCTGTATTTTTTCGAAATTGTGTGTGTGTGTTTATCAGCACATTGCAGGTGGTCCCAACAAAGCCAGCCCCGGGCATCGGGACGCTCCCTGCAAGTCAGCCTGGGGTCGCTGTGCCGACATTTCCGTTTGCCTTCTTGCCTTTTCAGTTCTTTATCGTTTCGAAACGTTCTTTGTAATACCCTGGACAGAAAACATCGATACAAAAGAGTATTCTTTTAGGATTGATTTGGTGAAGCTTTAAGCAGTTGACAAAGAAATTTCATTTAGAACAATCCATGAACAAACGAAACAAAAGCTACTTTTGGTAAGGAAAGTTGTAATCAAAAGCTGTACAGGGTATACACAAGTCGTTTATATACTCAGTTGGTACCGTGGCTTGTTCTTCTGGCCTGTGTTGTTCTTTAACATGTTTAACATGCGGCGCTTGCTACTTTGACTAAGCGCCGGTGCCAAAAGAGAAAAAAAAAAGGTAAGCCAAACAAAGACTAACCCAAAATGCAGGCAGCACAGGGAGCTGAGGGAGATGTTGTATTTAGGTGCGTTGCTTTATTATCTGGCAGGGCATGTTTGGTTGCATACACAAACACAAGAACACACACACACACACACACACACACACACATACAAATAGGAGTACGGGGAATGCTGATAAAGTGGCCTAATCGCATTGACCTGTTTGGTTTTTTTCATTTTGGTGTGGTTTGGTTTGAGGCGTCGCTGCGGGGTCACGTGCTGGATAAGATCTCAGTCAGTGGGCAATTTCCGGCTATACATGATTGTAAATTAAATATTTGTTTGCTTGTTATTTAACTAGACATCGTAGAGAGACTTTTCCATGAATTTATGACTTAGGAAATTGAGAAAAAAGAAATTCGAAAAGTATTTTATTAAATCCATATTACAAGTAACTTCTTCTTTTCGCTTACAGGTAAAATAGAATCCTGTGCCAATGAAGGTGAAGAGGTACAAATCGAAAGCATTCGAAACTCCAAATGCTTCAAATGTACATGCCAGGTAGGTCAACAAGGGTCACATATTTTTTTTTCTACCAACTCGGATATTTATACGTTTGGTGTTGCATAAATCCGGCTCCAAGGAGCTGCGCCAACTAAAACTGGACAGCATTTCGCTCTGAATGAAAGTTAGCTTGGCCAAAGTGTACAGTGGAAGTGAAATAAAATACGAATACTGAATAAATCTCATGCGGAGCCTGGCGCTGTCTGGCGCTCTGCATGAGCGACGCCAGTGTCCAGCCAAGCTCAGGACATGTGCGGAACGGAAGTTTTGTAAATGTGGCACCATGTTTATACATATATTGCACATTTCACATTTCAACAACGCCTGCCAGACGCGGCATTATTTCTGCCCCCTAAAAATATTTCAAATATTTATATTAGACAGCAACTAAATTGCGACAGCCAAAAAAATGCAATGCCAAAAGAATAGACAGCGAAAAAGAAAGACGCGAGAGTAAGGATAAAGCTTATACATGTGTACATGACTAAATGCTTAGGATAACTGCGCGTATGCGTAATAATTTTACTAGCATTGGGAAGTTTGTCAGTTGAAAAAAGTCCTTTAAGTGTTGAATATGTTAGAAAAGTTGCAAAGAAAGTTAAATGCTTTGCGAATTAGTCAAGGATGAAAAAAGCCGAAGAAGCGTATTCCAATTATCAAACAGCGCTAGTTAATAATCTAGAATGCCTTTATAATTCACAAATAGTTTTATCGTCTTGAAATGTCAAATAATGCTGATCAAAAACACGCTAATGAGGCTCGATTTAAACTTAGTTACATTACTAACAAACTAAGTAAGATGTTGACTTTTGTTTAGCACACACAAATGTTTGTTCGCGCTCTCTCGCTTGGCTTGCATTTGTTTGGCTTTTTTGCGGGTCGGCTGTGCTCGGGGCAGAAATTTTGTTATGATGCAAAGTCGTCCAAAACGGGTTTTGAGACGCGTCGCGACGTGACAAACGTTAACCACAGGTTAGCCGATCGTTTGACAAACACTTGGCGCCGTGTTTTTGTCGCCGTCAACGGCTACCGACGGGGGCTAACACACACGCACACACACACACACTTGGTGGCTTGTCGTGTCGTCATTAAGCGGCGACAGCAACATCAACAGCAGGCAGCGCGTGCTGTTGCCAGCGTTGCCAGACTGTTATAGCTGCCTGCATGCCTGTTACTAATTTGTGCTAAGCGCTGCTAAACGCCGCTGCTCCAATTTAAGCGCCAAGAAGCTTTCGCAAAACGGCGACGGCGCAGCTCAGCATTCGATCGTCTTTTATATTGTATATAGCCTCCAGTCATAAAGCTGGTGCTGCGGCTATTGTTGTTGCTGTTCGTCAAGTGGGCGTAACCAAAAAAAAAAAGAAAAAAAAATACAAAAATTAAAAAAAAAGAGGAAAGAAGAAAAAACAATGCTGGCGCCACCTCACTTTAAGTTGATGGCGCCATGCGTTGCGCCTGCTCTAACTAAGCCAGCTGTCTCACTTTTATATCTCCCGCTCTACCTCTCTATCTCTTTCACTCACTCTCGCGCTGCTTTGGTTGCTGCGACTGCGCACAGTCATTGAGAGTTCATGTTGGCATCGATTGAAGCGCTCTTAAAGCTGCGTGAAAGCTACGCACTGAAATAATTTGCCAGCGAAATGGGTTTAGCCATAAAGCGCACACTTTATGGCAACTATTATGTTTTTGCTTGCAACTCTTATACTCTCTCACATTTATATTCACACTCGCGCACACACACTTCTAATCCACATTCTTATGGTGTGTATTTATTATCTTAATATAAATATATATCGCATAATATGAACATATATGCGTAATCTCGTGTGATGTCTTCTCATACTACTAACTATAACCATCCCCTGCGAAGGACAATCAAAGAAATTGTCTGCTGTCTGTCTTTCATCCATATCTAGGGTGTTTTTTTCCCGTCGCTAAAATTTTTTTAACAAATTTGGTTTTTATGTGAATATTTTGCTGAATACGCATTGCGTTCTTAATGGCTTATGATTTAAGCGTTTTTTTTTTGCTTTTCTACGCACTCTGCTAGTTGATTGAGTCAGTGATTTAGCACATTTTTTACGATACATATTTGCAAATTAAATGTTTGCGCTAAAAAGTAACACAGAAAAATTGCTTAGAAATAAGTGTTGAATGGATTAGATGACTCATTTCAGATAAGTTAAAGCAATTGCAAAAATTGCCAGTTAAATAAGATATATAACATTCTTCTAAGAACTGCTAAACAGGATATCCCACACCTAAAGACATTAAAGAATTTTAGCACAACAGTTAATCAAAAGAAATTCCAGCTTTAAAGCAGTTATAGCCAGATAGCTACCGAAAGCAAATATTCTACTATTTGCCCACAAGTGACAAAATATACAAATGAACATAGAAATAAAAGCAGAGTTTGTCATTACCATATTCCATATGAGCCGTAGCCAAGAGCCAAGTTCTACAGTCTTGCGCCAGTGTTGGCCAAGTTTGATTAGCAAACGCTTAGTTTGTTGCTCAGCAGCCAACAAGAGCAAGCGACTAGCAAACGATTTTTAGTGCTGAAAGTAAGTTAGCGGTGAGCGGGGTTGGGATGGAGAGACAGACTTGTAGACTGCCGAATGGACGGTGTTAAAACTGATCATGTTTTGTCAAACGCAAGGTCGTTGGAGGCCGTTTGCAAATGTGGTTCTGCCACTGTGGCACACATAGATACACAAACACACACACACACACGCACACTTATGGTATGCTTTGGCGTTCGTGATTGCCGCTGGCACTAAACAACAACAACAGCAACAACAAAATCTCTTAGCCTCTACTTAGCAGCTTGTATGTTGTCGTTGCCGTTGCCGGGTCCGGGACGCTTCGATGCCTTCGTGGCGCCTTTTCTTTTTTTTTCTTCTTTACTTAATATCAACCTTTGCAAGCAGCTACTAGACAACATCACAAACAACTACAAAAACAACAACATGGACTTTGGCGATGCTTAACTTTCATGTTGGTTGAAATATTTCTATACCGGTTCCAGATTAGAAAGAAAAGAATTTCAAAGCATAAAACAACAGCAGCAGCAGCAGCAGCAGCAGCTGAAAATGCGTACAGATCTCTCAATCTTGCTGAAGAGCATTTGAACTTTATATCTCTCCATCGCTTTTCCATTTTAAAATTTAATATTTGAAAAGCTTGTGCCGTCAACGGTTTTGTTAGACTATTTTACTGAAGTGCTTTTCAATCTGTCAGTCTTTATTTCATTATGACACTGAGAGTTAAAATGCCCGCACACTAAAGGTGCCATTAAAATTCCAACTAACAACTGCCATTAAACTAATACGTTGATAAAAATCTCGGAACCGCAAAAAAAAAAAATAAAATAAAACTTCTCGACTCTTAAACTCGACGCCGCTCGACACAATTTTCATAACAATTGCAAATTTTGCACGTTGCGAGACGGCGTCGTCGTCGGCAGCAGCAGCAACCCCATCCAAATTGAGATCCAATCTGGTTTGCTTGCACTAAATTATACACACCAAACACACAAACACACACACACACACACATAGATTTGTGTATGTCGCGACATTGTTCAGCCGCAACTGCATACAAATTAGTGAAATATTTTTGCCTGTTTTTGGTACGACATCTATCTAGATTTATAGATACATTTACAATTAGCTTCAGACTCCATTCATACCTCTCTCTCCCTCACTCTCTCGCTCTGCCCCTCTCTTCAATCTTGGACTAGAGCTGCGAACAAAAATTGTTTAACCTGTCAGTATGTGAAAAATGCATGCGACAGCTGCGCGCACAAGGGTTAAAGCCGCCCATTGATTTGTGTTACGTTGATTCGCCTTGTTTTGGCCGGTATCTGAATTGAGTGAGTGTTGCATAAGCTGCCAAAGCCTTGCCACAAGCTTTTGACTTATGATCGACATCAATTCTAATGCGCCGCTTGCCGCTGTCAACATGTCGTTAACAAAAAAACAAGCACCAGCTGCTGCAAGTGCTATAAGATTCGGCCAAATGGACAGTTTAAAGCCGCTAATTGCGGCAGAGCCAAAGTTTTGTTCATAAGCGTAATGAATCTTTCTTTTAAAGTTGCTGTGGGGTTAAAGTTCCTATCGATGTAAACAGATTGCCTGTGGTTTTATTTATTAGCATCAGATTCCTGTGGTTTTTATGCATTTAGCCTTTAATAATGGTTTAATGGTTAAAGATATTATTCATAGTAGTTGCTTCTACGCAACTCTTAACGCGAATGAAGAAAGATTCTTTGAACTCTTTTTAATATAAATCTGCTGTACGTACTTCCAAATAGACCCTTACTTAATCCAATCGCTAAGCAAACTCTTTGCCTTTTGGTCTTAGTTTGTAGCGTATTGCAAAAGTCGTTTATGGCTCATAGTATGAAGTTGTACCACGCCCTAAAATGTGCACTCAATTCCATTTAATTTTGACTCGTTTGCATCCATAAATTATACAGACTGCCCAAGGTCAGAGTGCAAGCTGATTGAACACATGCAATAATAACAACAAAAAAAAAGGGTACACAGCTGCAGGTGCAAACATTTCATACATAAAGAGGGAAAAAGTAGAAGAGCTTTAAGTGTCTAAGCACAAATCAAATGCTCATCTGCAGTGGCAAAGATTGAGTCTTATTTATGTGACAATCATTAGCTAACAAACTGTTCTTTTGTGTGTTTATTTGTTTTGCAGAATGGCTTTGTGAAATGCGACCAAAGTTGCCCGTCCATTGATGATTGTTATCTGCTCGACTCCAAGTCCAATGACACCTGCTGTCGCAAGTGTAAAGGTAAGTGCAATAAAGAGTACTACTTAAGTTTTGGAACTAACTATTAGTTGAATCGAAACAGGCTGCATGTATCGCGGCGTACCCTATGCGAGCGGCGCTGAATGGAGTGATCCGGATGAACCCTGCAAGACGTACAAGTGCATCGCCAGTGTTGTTACCGAAACAATACAAAAATGTTATTCACAGTGCGACGATAATCAGTTGACAGCGCCACGCCCCGGTGAATGCTGTCCAACATGTCAGGGTAAGTAGCTTCTAGGCTGTCCAAAACAAAAACTGTCCCAATCAGTCAACTAGTTCAAACCAGTCAACCAGTTCACTTGGCATCACTAACTAAAATTAGCTGGAATTAGTAATAGCAGCAGCAACAAGCCATAAACTAATAATGCCTCTCTTAATTCGTCAGATAGTCAGACAATAGTCGAACGTGAAAGAAAAACAAAACAATCTGCGCACAGATGGTCAAAATTTTTTTTTTATTTTCGACTCTGCACGATTTGCTTATTTATGGGCTTTAAATTGTCTATTAAGTTCACAATGTCGCATTGCGTTCAAAACATTAAAAATACCAGAGAAAAAATCATCAAAAAGAAGCTGAAGACGTTTAGATACCCTAAAGAAAATCGATTTAGCAAATTATTTTGATTTTTATTATGGAATTGGCAAGGGTTTAGGTATATAGTATTTGATGAATAAAATCAAA
This sequence comes from Scaptomyza tumidula, assembly GCA_035044465.1. NCBI lineage: Eukaryota > Metazoa > Arthropoda > Insecta > Diptera > Drosophilidae > Scaptomyza > Scaptomyza tumidula. The sequence continues at coordinate 13,410,964 of JAWNNW010000444.1, read as the reverse complement.
GTTTTAGTTATGCAAAATCAAAACTATTTCCAGCAGAGCTCTATGCGACTCTATCAAGCTTAGTTTCATGCCATACAGGGTATATTGGGTACACACAGCCCTCTGTCTATGCAAAGTAGATCGCTTGGAAACCCGTTTTGACATGTGGAAATTTTCTTGGCTCCCGCCCAAAAATAAATAAAACGCACACAATAAAAGAAATAAATAAAGAAATACATAATACGCTTTATAAACCGTTGTCTGATGAAAAGTGTGTTGATGTTGTTGTTTTTGTTGTCTGTACACTTTTGCAGGTTGCAAGATCAACGGCCAGATTGTTGCCGAAGGCCAAGAGGTTGTCGCCTCGATCGATGATCGCTGTTTGGTCTGTCAGTGCAGCGGCAATGAGTTAAGTTGCGCCAAGAAGACTTGCCCCATACTGCAGTGCCCCAAAACGAAGCAGAAGCAGTTGCCAAACGAGTGCTGCCCACGCTGCAGCGAACAGCGCGAATTTGTGGCAGTCAAAGGTGAGTCTCAAGAGTCCACTGCTAAATAAATGGAAAAACACTCAAAAATTTTCTGTTCATTTTATAGACAAGTGCATATTCAACAACAAGTTGTACTACGATAAGATACAGTTTACGCCGGATCGTTGCACCAATTGCACGTGTTTGAATGGCACCTCAATCTGTCAGCGTGCCACATGCCCCATCTTGGATTGTGCACCAGAGTTTCAACAGTATCCAGAGTTTCCCAACGTTGGCTGCTGTCCCCGCTGCGCTGTTCTCGAAGTCCGAAGCGAATGTTCACATCAGGGTGTCACTTATATGAACAATGAGACATGGAATATGGGTGCATGCCGCAGTTGTAGATGCATAGCTGGCAACATACGCTGCTCCGAAATGCGTTGCCAACCGGTCAAGTGTCGTCCCAACGAGGAGCTTAAAGTGCCGCCCGGCGAATGTTGTCCCAAGTGTCTGGAGACTGCCGGAACTTGCACCGTCTTTGGTGATCCGCACTTTAAGACATTTGATGGCAAATTCTTCAGTTTCCAAGTAAGTATTTCGTTTTCGTTTTGTTTGCTGCGCCGCGTAACGTGTTGCGACATTTATGGGCACATTTATTTTAAAAAACTTGCTTCCAATTCATTTATATTCCTTAATTTGTACTAACATCTCATTTATATGTCTAGCAAATAAATTACACGCTTAAAAGCAGACATTTATATGGCTATTATCATTTGCATAGCCAAGTTAAGTTTATGACCCATTCACATTAACTGAATTTGCTGCCAATTAGCTGCCAAGCTGCACTTAACTTGGCCACCTGCGAAGTGTGACGAATGTTTCGTATCTTAACTTTCGTTTTATTAATTGCTTCTTGTAGATTTAGAGCAAAGGATTATTTTCAATAGTTAAACTCGAAGCTCAGTTTTAAACATTATCTTTGCCTTTTTCAACTTTCAGGGTAGCTGCAAATATCTGTTGGCAGCCGATTGCTTTGGCCACAACTTCTCCATACGGCTGACCAATGATGGACGTGGAACGCGACGCTCCTCGTGGCCCAAAACGGTCACGCTCAAGCTGCGTGGCTTACGCATCAATCTTGGCCAGAAGCTGCGCGTGAAAATCAACGGAACGCGTGTAACGTTGCCCTACATGGATTACAGCAACAGCAACGGGCATGGACACAATGTGAGTATCGAGCGTTTGGCGGAAGGTGGCATCATGTTGACCACAGAGCTGGGCCTGAGCATCGAGTGGGATGGCAACAATTTTCTGCAGGTGTCGGTGCCAGCTAAGTACAAGACTCATTTGTGTGGATTGTGCGGCAATTACAACGGCAGCGGACGAGATGATTTGACCGGCAGGGATAATCGACAGCATGGCGACGATGAGGTATGGCATTTTGCCAACTCATGGAAGGTGGGTGGACCGAAGTCGTGTTCGCGTGTCCGTGAAAAGGTTGTGGCACAGCCGACATGCAACAAGCGTTATCAAAACTTCTATTGCTATCCGTTTGACAGCTCGGAAGTATTTGGTAACTGTGATAGTAGACTTAATCCCAAGAACTACATCGCCTCGTGTCACATTGATGTCTGTGAATGTCCCACAGGCAGCTGCCACTGCGACAGCTTTGCAGCCTACGCACATGAGTGTCGACGCCTCGGTGTTCAGCTGCCCGATTGGCGGAACAAAACCAATTGTCCAACGGGCAGCTGGCGTCGCAATGCCACCATATCGGACTTTTTGGGCAACAGCGTTTACGGTGATCCTGCTCTTATTCGTGGTGGTAGATTTAAAGCGCAACGTCGCAAACAGCAGCAACATCACTTGCAGTTGCAACAGCAGCGACGCCAGCAGAACGAACTGCAGGAAAATGAATACAACAAGAAGCATATGCCCAATAAATTCTTGAGGCCGCGTGCGCCGGATCGCACGCCGCCACCAATACACTGAGTACAGTAAACATGGATTTAAATATATAATTTAGTTACTATACACAAACACACACGCACACACACACATATATGCACTCTCACACAGGCTAATGCAAAAAAAACATTGCATACTTTTAAGTGACAATGACACGAGCTGAAAAGCAAAGATTAATGAGTATGTGTACATGTTACTTCAAAATGTCAGCTCATGTCCATTGTTCATCATTTTGGTAGCAAGTTAGCAAACGTCAAAAAGTTCCACATAAGAAATTTGATTGTATGTACTTTGTAGTAGACTAGCGCATACACTCCCATGACAGCACCAGTATTAAGCTAAGCATTATTTCCTCAAACAAAATAACACACGCACACACACACATTCAACAATCTCTGGTGTTATATACTCTATTTGTGTACCATCTTATGCTTGCCTTTATCCACACACACAAACACGCACACGCACACAAACATTCATCATTTGCATTCGTTGTCGCCATTTTGTTTAGTTTCGGTAAGTTTTATTTATTTTAGATAATAAGTTATATTGAAAGTTTAGACCCTCGGCCTTAGTACTACTCGAAAGTATGTTGTGTGTCTGTTAATTTTTTTTAATGTATTTTGTATGTGTGTATTATTGCTTGAATATAATAAAAAAAAACTCGTACTACTCGATATAACGATAACGATAAGTTAGCGTACTTATAAACTACTATATACTATATAAAGCTGTAATGTTAGTTAAACAAATTTAAGTTTTGCTTAAAATTTAAGCTTTAAACATTTATGAAAATTGCACAAACAGTATTTTTGCTTAGTTTAAATCCCAATATAATACTGCAAAATAAACTACTGAAGGAACAAATTGGGCTATGATTCCCAAAAAAAAAACTTTAATCTATCTCTCTAATCTTCTTTAAATCTCTTTCCTTCTCTTTCTGTCTTTACTAACTCGAACCTAATATCTTTAATATTCCACATATACTATATATCAATAGAACAATTTTGGAATACACATTTTTTGTATATCCATTTAAAAGAAGAAATAAAATAAAACTGTGTTAATATTTATAACGTTCAATCCAAGTTGCACTTAAAAACAAACAAAAATACACAATTTTTCCAATAATATTAATAATAATCAATTTACTTAATGTATGTATATGGCTGGATCTGTAAATGTATAACATAAATATGCTTATACAAAGAAATCTCCTAAAAATAAAAAAAAAATACAAAAAAAAACATTTTCCAATGCAAAAAAAAAAGAAGAGAAATAATAAAATATATTTGAAAATTTTAAATGCTTCGTTTTTTATTTGTAATCAAATCAATAGTTTAAAGATGATTGCATTAAGACTAGGCACGCTAATCTTGGAGCTTTAAAGATACCTTATTAAAGTTTGGCAATATGTATTGGATTATTTGAAGATATCTTCACAATCTTAAAGCTACTCTTGGAAACTTCAGTAAATTTGAACCCTACGTGTTTTCCAATCATTGTTCTGTATGTATATTCGAACTCCAATTCAATTTAGAAACTTCGTTTTCAATGCGCTTGGCTAAACAAATTGCATGATATTTATTGTGACGTTGTAGCTGTTTCTGTTTCTGTTTCTTGTTTGTTGTTGTTAAAGTTTGCTGTTCAAGTGGCATCAGATTCACAGGCACGAACCCAAAAGCAATTGTGACAAGAGAGAGAGAGACGACAGAAAAAGACGACAGAGCGTCTAGGGTGGCTGCAGACGGAAGGAAGTGGTTCGACACTTCGTAGTGCTACAAGCTCAATGCTCCACTGGACTGGGCGTTGAATTACACACACACACACACACACACAGTCGGAGAGTCGCAATCAATTTATGCATGTTTGCTTAGCAATACTTGTCAAAGTTGTCTAGGGTTGGGGGTTTATTTTAGCTGTGTGGTTGGTGGCACACAACTTTGTGTGTAATTTGAGCGGAGCAATCATTTGCCTTCCGCCTCTGGACAACATATGGACCATTTTCTTGGAAGGCACAATGCAGGCACAACGAATGCTACACACTAAGCTCGTAAATTGATGTCGATTTAGACTGAAATACAATCCAATGTGCAAGTTTGAAGTTGCAGGCGCTCCATTGAGTAATGCCACCAACACACACACACACACACACACACACACACACACAAACACGCAATCACAATCGCAATTCGCAGTGAAGCACGTGCAGCGCATGCGCAACAAGGCAAGAAGCGATCAGCAGCAAAAGCAGCAGCTGCTGCTCGTCTGATTGATGCACGTCGTCTTCAACAGAATCGAGTTAAATGCTTTGACATCTGCGCCTTGGCCACCGACTGTGTTGGTTGCTTCCGCGTGTCGGTCGCCTGGAGAGACGACGCGCCAGCAAACGCGTGCTCGCTCCTTATCAAGCGCTAACCTGTCCATATCGGCACAAATGCCGTTTGCCAATATGGTGCGTATATAATTGGAGCGTGTATATGAGTGTGTGTCCGTCTTTGGTCGTCTAGTGGTGTGGCGCCAGAACGTACGCCAAATTTGGCATTGTGAAATGTTGCTGCTGTCCAGAGGCGCTCCAATGTCACCCCCCCCCCCCCCCCACTCACAACAGCATAGGCATTAGAACGTCGCCAGCTACTTAAAATCAGCGATTTATCATTTTGAAGCACAATGTTTGCCCTGCACAAATGAACGGCGACAAGTCACAAGACACAAAGAGAAGAGAGAGAGAGGGAGAGGGAGTTATCTAAAACCACACATCCATAACATAAACCAATGCGAGGCCAAAGTGGCCCTTCAATTGCAAACAAGAGCTCATAAAGATGCGCAGCGATAAGCCCAACAAGCGAGCAAGCGAGTGTGGAGGGACAAGCATATGGATGACTACTCTACGATGTATTTGCCATGCATCATCATTGTGGCGGCACAAGTCCTGAACCCTTGAATTCTGTGGACTCTGGTGCCGGAGTCCTTTTGCAGAGTGGCAAAACGCATGAATCACTTTTGGCCTCCGGGTGCGTAGGAGTTGGCCGCCATTAGCGGCATATGTCAGCAGACGCCCACGTAAGCCGACCAAACGAAGGGCTGCACTTTGCGGGTGGCTTTTCCCACGCAAAAGGGGAAGGCAGGAAGCGACTGCCATCCATCCATCCAACCGAAAAGCTAACAGAAAAGCTAAACTATGCGCTCGCTCGATGACAAAATCCAAACCAACTCAAACGTTGAGCCAATGAAGCGTTATTTATGTCAATGACTTGGCTTTTATGACAATTGTTCGTGTATGTATATGTGTGTGTGTGTGTGTGTTTGAGTGTGAGAGAGTGTTTCAAGCAGATGCGGCAACCAATTGTTAAAATAAAATAAAGCATACTCTTCGGCGGTGACCTAAATGCCTGAATAACGGGTGGCAATTTTTGGTTATTTCACAAGCAACGCAGAAATTATAAAATGTCGGGAAACGTTTTTATCATTACCCCAAAATATTTTTTCACCCCTTAAATATTAATTTCAATTTGAGGTATTTTAATTCCGGTTCCCCGACCACTGTTTTATGGAAACGAATAAGGTTGATGCATTGGCTTAATTAACCTTTCAAAAAAAAGCTGAAAAAAGGCCAAAAGTGCTTAAAAATTAGTAACGGCAGTTTTCCAAGAATTCGTTTTAACTATATTATACTATATTACAGAGAATATATTATGAATTTTGAGTTTTGAATTAGTTTTTAAGTTTAAAATTCGCAACACAGAAATTATAAAATGTGTGAATAAAAATTAACAAAAGGTATAAATTATAAATCCTGAAGAATAAGAAGGGTGTTTATGCTAGAATTCCTAGCATAAATCTTGAGAAGACTTTCTAGACAAATAGTTATTTAATAAATGAAAGTTGACCTTAAGTTAATTTTATAAAAAAAAAAAAAATACGTAATATTTAATATTTAATACACATTCATGTTATATGCAAAAAGATTCTAAAAACGGAACCAGTTAAAAAAAAACTACTCAACTCTAGTCTAAGGAAATAACCCTTTAACCTTATGCTAATGAGCTAAGTTTAAATTAACTTAACGAACTGTCCAAAATATTCATTTGCTTTAGGCCAATAAATAAACTACAATGCAAACCCATAATTAAATATGCACGAGCAGCAATATAATATTTTTTATAGCCATGTAGTTCGCAAAAAAAAAACAGCGTGCGAAAGTGAGTATTCGATTACATGTGAGTTTGAGATATGAATTGTTAAAATTAATGGTTATTGTGTTGTAGCGTCTTGTTCTTGGTTGGATTGGTTGCTATCTTATTTAATGTGCAATCAAGTATTCAGCGTCGCTTCTAATGGCGATGGCGTGTGTGTGTCAAACAAAACTTTTGCTTTGGGGGGGATTTTGGGGGGTTTTCTAGTTGAATTAATTGAGTGCCCCACAAAAACTTCTTTGGATAAAGGCAATTTCGTAAGCATTTGCATAATTATTAGAGAAGAGAGAGGAAGAGAAACCATAAATACAGGATGTAATGCTAGTATATATACTATGTATGAAGATGGCAATTAGTAAGTCTGTTAAAAGCAGTCAAATTGAGTTAACAGACACGCTGGCGTCAGCTTCATATGTTGCTTATACCCTTTCTATAGAAAATACTTTTATTTTGTCACATAACTTGGAATATAAAATTTAAACATAATATCATTTGCCACAAATTTATTTTAATAAAGTTTATTACATCAACTTTATTGATCACTGATTACAAATTTTTGTATACTCATTTATGAGAAAACATTAAAAAATTATTAACATAGCTTTTTATTGCCATTTCACATAAGTGTATTTAAGCTTCACCTTTATAACATTTTATTGTGTTTATTTTTTGTACCCACAACTCAAACCAGTTGCCAACACAATAAGACATTTCGGCGTATGGCAGTTCTTGTCAATATATGTTATTATTAATTACATAAATTAACTTGTTTTGTTTTTGCTTGTTACTCACTTTACTCAAAAGCCAGCCTGCGGATGGGCGGACGGATATTTTAATTTAAATTAATTAACATTTGACGCGAGGCAGAGGCGAAGACAAGCTTAAGATATACAAATCGCACTTTGACTCTGTACGACCAGACTTCGAAGTGCATTTATCATCAGCATTATTGAATAACATTTGTGAAAAATGCAATTAAACGCAATTATGCACAAAGCGTGTACAAGTTGCAAGTGCATATTGCAATGCCCCGATCCGATGTTGTATTATGACGGAAGCTGTGAGCTAACAATCAATGCCCAAAGCCAGTAATGACGCTGATTATCTAATCGAACATTCAGTTAATGAACAATGCGCATGTGCATATTAAATAATACTAGTCTGTGTTATTGATGCTTGCCGTGGCGCCTTAGATAAAAATTTAAATTGATCCAATATATGTTTATACACACACATTAAGCATAATAATTGTTTGTGATTTGTAAAGTCAATTTGAGGCTCATTGGGAATTAATCTAAATGGTATTCGCAGGTGTTAAAGACTTTTTAATAACCTTTTAAATTGTAGTTAATGTGAATAAGAATATTTATCACGGTTTATAAAGGAACTTTCTCTACTTTATAACAATAAGTCAACATAAGTTTAAATTTATCACTTTAAATATTTGCGTAAATTTAATCGACAAATATTTGCACAAGTTAAAACATTTCCCACTCACTTAATCAAACGAAAACTTTGATTTGCCGCTTGGCACTAATCTTGATTTGCAATTAGCATATTTTTGCCACTAAATTTAGTCTAACGAGTTGACACTAATATGTCGGATATGGTTAGCCATAAAATCAAATCATAAACATGCTGCCATATCGACTAATCATTGGTTTTGAAAAAACATAACACACAGTTAAGAAACAATTAAACTTACGCCTACAAATTAGGTAAAAACGACGCGTCGTGTGTCGAAAAAGTTAGCATATTGTGCTGATATTGTCATAGATTGCTTATAGATCGCTATTGATCTTTAATGTTGACATAATTTGAAACGTGGTCATTTTATGGTCTGACCAATCAGCAACAAATAACGCTCAGCTCGTGGCAGTCGAAAGTAACTTTTAATATTTGGATCGTTAAAAAATTAATTTCTAAACATTTCGTTGCCGAATTTGTATGCTCTGTCACTGTAGCTAGAACTGAAGCTTGGTTACTTCTCGTGTTCCCGGTCATTCCCTCAAATTAATATTTATGTTTATTTATTGGCAATGTTTTGTATAAACTTGTTCTTGGTCGTTGTTTTGTTTTAAACGTGTTAGAAAGGCTTGGTTCGCACAACGAAATGGCAAGAGAAGTAGAGATAAAATAGAAATACACTTAGAGAAAAGAATCCATAAATATTTTCTCAACATAATTTGTGAATCTACGACCGATTCTTGTTGGATACAATATAATTCTGATTTGTATCTACTCCCTAGAACTTCATCAAAGTTTCTTTAAGTGTATGTATACAAATTTCTATATAGTATATATATAAAAAACTTAAGCTAACTTAGCACACACGCTTAGCTACTAAGTTGACTGATTCTCGGATACTCGTGTCTCTGGCTCCGGAGTCTGTCTGTCTGGTCAACGTTATTCATTCGGACAGAAACATTCAATAAAGACGGCCACGCGAATTGGCAGGGTTCTCATTGAAAGCGTTAGCTATTGCCAAACGGTTCACAAATCATATGTGATTTAGCATTACCATCTATCACAGTATTAAATTTCAATTTCGTAACATTTATATATTAACACATTCAAATCTGAATATTAAGTGAATCGCGTTTTAATCAAAATGTCAGCATTTTTAATGTCATCTGCTTGCGTGGCGGTACTTCAATTGTTCCTACTCCACTTGGCCGCCAGCAAACAGTACAGTTGGTGTGATCCCGATCTGTGTGGTGGTGTCAAACATATTGCCTGCCGCAATAATGGCGTAAGATTGATTTAATAAATATTCTTTAGAAGTAATTTGTTAATTTTTTTCTGTTTTTATCCTGCTGCAGCATTTTCACAGACGATGCCAACCCGATTCATACGAGGTGGATATCTCCCGTCATAAGCAGACCTTTGTCCATGGTCATAACAAACGACGCAATTTTGTAGCACTGGGCAAGCTACCTGGCTATTATCCCGCAGCACGCATGACCACAATGGTGAGATCAGCTTATTAACATTTCAAATAATACAAACACTAAAATTAATATTCGAACTTAGGTTTGGGACGATGAGTTGCAGTATTTATCTTCATTGAATGTGCGCACTTGTATCTTGGATCATGATGATTGTCATAATACGTATAGTTTTGCCAATTCGGGTCAGAATTTGTGCGCCATTTGGCGTGATCGCAATCCAAATGTCAATGTAACCAGTCTTATTGAAGAATCCTTGGGACTTTGGTTTAACGAGTATGACTTGATCGATAGCAGCTATATCGACCGGTTTAAAGTGACGAAATACTTGTAAGTATTACAACAAATTTGTATAAACTTGTTTGGTAATCCTTTTATTATTCATAAGTGAGGACTATGGTCACTTTGCGGAAATGACTGTGGATCGTAACTCGCGCATTGGCTGCTCCATAATGCGTTTTACACGTCCCGATTATCCCTATGTGTACATCTATAATGTAGTCTGCAATTACGCATCCATCTACGCATTAGATGCGCCCGTCTATATAGTTGGAAGACCAACGTCACAGTGTCTCACGGGCAAGAATCCATTCTATCCGGGCTTGTGCTCAACGCGTGAACAATATGATCCAAACTACTGATCAATCAGTGTTTTTAGCTTGTAGATATTTTAATGATCAGGTATAGATATTCACCAGAACTAAGAAAACCAATCACTGTCTGTATTGTATATATTAAATAGGATTATTGTTACTTATAGTTGTAGTCTTGCTGTTTATCAATAATAAATAGCAAATCACAATATTCATATATCCATAAATTTATTGACATAATACACCCACTCGACAAGTTTGGGGACACAACTTCAGCGGCTGTCATTATATTTAATAATACTTATAATTAGTTAATGATTTGTTGTAAAACAGCCTAAGCCAAAACACTCGACACTGACTGGTGAGTATTTAAATTTTGCTATAACGAGCTTAAAGAAATAATGCCAAAATTAATGAGCGACGTTTAGGCATATCTTTATCAACGAATGCTCGACTAATACATACCCGAACCAGGTCTTCACTCTTTATAGATTTGTGATTTATATAACAGCAGAATACACCCTGTCAGTGTTTTGTGTGCCCAGGTTAGACAGGTTAACATTTGATAGCAACAGCACTTTCGTTTGTTGTTCTCAGCACAACAATGATGCCGAAAGCACATAAACCTCTTGTTCAAATATGCAAATATTTATTATTTTCATTGTCTTTGATATGCTTTTATCTGCAAAAAGAACAGCTGCTGATCTGCTGATCGATCGACAACGAATAACCAGTTTTGAGTTAGTTTAAGCAAATTGGATGCACACACTACAACTGCTCAATCGGTGAATCAAAATGTCACTGAACCGCGGTACAAACATCACCCACATTAGAGCGCCTGTGTGAGATGTGCTTTGAACTCCATTCAACTTTGTATGAATCAAATTAATGGGATAATTTTCCCAGAAGACAAAAAATAGTTGAATGTACGAGATAAGTCTGTAGTATTTAATCACTTGCTAACCTATTTAAAACCTATTTCAAGCTACACTTTGCTGAACTTGCACTTGAACTTAGTTGGGACATGTTTACATATAGGAATAATAATAAGGTTTTTCACCCAGACTTACCACAGACTTTTTAGTTGATGTTTAGTAGACGCGCTATTTAGACGCTTCATTCTTATAATGTAGTGCTGTCATTTTCTTATTTTAATCACTTTTTATTAATCAAAATCACACACGAAACTAATCTTATTGTTGTCCTCGCGCCTTTTTGTGCAAATGACGCTGATAACTCTAATTCGATAACTGTGCGCGATTTGTCAATTGAGGTGTTGCCAACTATTTTGCATACTGTGCGTGTCTATTGTGACTGGTTTCATACTAGGCAGTTGCAAATAAAACATTGATCGCCTTTGCTGCATTATTATTATAACTGCAACAACAACAAAATGTGTTAGGAGAAATTTATTTAAATGAGATGGGAATAGAGGATCAACAAACTCTAGACATCCCAAATGTCACGTCTATTGAATACGCGCTTTGTTTAATGAGTGCATTCAATTTGTGACGTCACTTCTCACATTGCGTCCGTTAATGTGCTTGCAATTAATTAATAAAGGGAAGCGTGACCTGCCTTAACCAGGCAAGTGCAGCCTCTCACACCATATGTTTACAAATGGACTTGCGAAAAAATGATCCAAAAATAAAATTCGATCTCGAATCATTTCGCATATAAATATTGCGCGGCTCGCTGACAGGATTTACATTTCGATTGCATTGACTGCAAGAGCGAGAACATGGAGACTCATTTAACATGCATTTATCTGCTGATCCTCATTACACTAACATTAACAACAGTTTTGGGCAGCCAATATTCCTGGTGTGATGAACAATTGTGTGCAGCAGGCACCACGCATGTGGCATGCAACAACAAGGGCGTAAGTTTTGCTCAAAATCAACTGCAGAATCGATTTGTAATTGGTTTTTCTTTAGGAATTCCATGAGAGTTGCGCTCCAGATGCCGTTATGATCAACTTGCGACCGCATCGCAGTTTTATCTTGGATGAGCACAATAAGCGCAGGAATTTCATAGCCGGTGGACATCTGCCCGGCTATTATCCGGCATCACGCATGGCAACAATGGTTTGGGATGAGGAATTGGCATACTTGGCCACCTTGAACCTGAAGACATGCCAGCTAGAACACGACGATTGCAATAATTCGTATCGTTTTCGTAATGTCGGTCAGAATTTGTGTGGTGTCGATCGTCATCGTAGTATGCCATTGAATGTGCGAGGCATTGTGGAGAATTCGATGGGTCTGTGGTTTGGCGAGTATCCGCTTATCGATAGTAGTTACATAACCCAGTTTCGTGTAGCCAGGCATCTGTAAGTGAATCTACCTCTTTTTAAACGTTTTAGTTACTAATTAAAGTTCTCTGCTTTTAGTGATAAATATGGTCACTTTGCGGAAACTGTTGTGGATCGCAATACTCATGTTGGTTGCGCAATGATGCGTTTTACCAATCCTCAATATCCCTTCCTTTACATCTACAACATGGCCTGCAACTATGCCAGCACCTATGCAGTGGGTGTGCATGTTTACAAGGTGGGAAAACCTGCCTCCGAGTGTTTGACGGGAGCTAATCCGAGATATAAAGCACTGTGTTCGCTCAAAGAACAATATAATCCAAATTACAATGATTATTAAATAAACTGACCAAAGATATAAATACTTATATATATTTTGATTTGAGTTATTTTCTTCCTGTTGATCTCCATTTCTTTTGTTTTTTTTTAATATGTTTTGCACGTTTCCGCTTGAATTATAAAAATTTGTTAATTACTATGTTAATGATTAATGATAATCATCATCAATTAATCGCTCGCGACAAAAGTTGTCAACAAAATTCACAGTTGCACAGTGGTGCACGTCAAACTCAGCAAATGTTTAATTTTCTGGTTTCTGACATCTGGCTTTAAATCAGCAATTTGCGTAAACGATTTTTGCTCACAGGTTAATAAATTTTATTGATTTATGTGCCCGTAATGCAAGGAACACTTAACAATTTCGAAAATACTAAAAGTGTATTGAAACTTTGAGATAATTCGGACTGTTACACCAATCAAATGATGCCCAAAAAGTACGCACTCAACTTATCAAATTATATACCTACTTTTAACCCACACCTTGGTGGTCTAGTTGGTGTTGCAAGTTATCTGTTGGAGCACATTCCACACTCGATTGTTGTTGCTTGTTGTACCTGACTTTAAGGATTTTGCGAAGAGGCGAACAACGCCCACAGGATCTGAAATGAGCTGACTTAATCATCCAAATGCAAATTAATCATCAAAGGCTTTGACACAACGAGAACAATTTAGTTCCTGTTTTGAGATTTGGATTACTTAAGAAGTAACTTTAACTGTGATAACATCTGTTCAAGCCAAACAGCTTTACACACTGTTGCCAACTAACTAAATGAAAGCTTTATATTAAAGGCTAACCATGCTCATCCTCCAATTTGAGCATTTTAGCTGCCAGACGAAGCTCAACACAGCCCACCCAGTCAGCAGCTGTGCAATGGAATGAGAAACCTGGCTCTGGACTCATGTGGCATATACGTCGGCATTTCTCACTCAATTGTGGCCAATTTACGAGGCATTGTTGAGCCTGGTTGTAGCTTGTGGCTGTGGTTGCCTAAACTATGCACAACTGGAGCAGATAACTTACCTATATCACATAAGTGTGTGGGTCTTGCAACTTGGCAGGGCACAGGCCACAAGCTTGACAGGGGATCACAGCCCACACGATGCATGCAGCGTCTGGTTGTCTGACTGCGGTCTGGAACAATGCGTGTGTAAGCGTTGTAGCTCTATCTTTGACTTTTATCGTATTTTATCTGCAGCTATGCATCATAAACGAGTCTACACACAGACAGAATGACAGACACGCCCACATCCTTAGATTTCAGGCAATTCCAGTTCTATTGCCATCTCAAAACAATAATAAGCACTAGTCACTGACACTTTTTATATGTATTCAAGTATAACAACATTAAGATAAGATTACCACCAAATGCCCAAATCACTGAACAGCTCCTCATTGGTTGGCAGCTCGAAATCCTCATTGACCCATTCGGAACGTTTTTCCTGCCTTTGCTGCTGTCCATCACCGTTTTCAGCTGCAGGATCTGTTGGACCATAATCCTTGCGATAGCCCATATCGCGTAAATCCTCCTCATCGTATTCCTCCTCATCCTCAACGGCCTCCAACGAGCTGCTCAAATGCGGCTTAACACGTGTGACCGATGGTGCCACCATTGTATCACCCAGCATACGCTGCATGTTGCCAATCTCATCCGGCGCTGGTGCTAACTGCACCTGCTCCGCTGAAATCTGTTCCACATTTGTTGTCGGTTTCGGCGTCTGGGTATCCATTGTGGAGGAGGAGGAGGCCAAGCGAACAATACGATCGAAAAGTGTAGCAAAGTGTCGTCTAAAGCGACTATAATCGAAGCTGTCCTTACCGCTATTACCGTCCAGCAGACCGTGCGTTGATGTCGACTTGGAACGCACTAACGGCCCAAAATGATGCAGCATGTCAATGCCGGGCGCCATCGATTCTTCCCAGCTCTGCAAATGTTATAAATATTTGTTTTTCTTCTTTTTTTTTTGCGTCATGCGCTTGTCTGTACTTACTAATTCTGACCAATCCTCAACAGGCACGCTTAACACGGAGCTAACAACATTCACAACACGCTCCTCCAGGTTTAATGCATGAATTATCCATTTGGCTAATGATACGGCGCAATTGAGGTCGCTGCGCTGCCTAGACACGAAGCCGACAACAGCCACAACAACAACAACAACAAAATTGTCAATAAGTTAAATACCCAACCCAAAGTTACAGTGGCTCACGATAAAGTACAAACACTCTCGTTTAATATTGCAGCTAAAAACAAGAATGTATTTACACATTGCCACTTATAGGTTTACACAATGTGAAAAATGGGAATTTTTTCACTTTAGAGCTATATGGTCACCCTGGTTGTTGTTTGTTATTTTTTTTATTATTTTTTATAAGTTATTCAGTCATTTATATCTTAAACCCATTAAACAGAACTTAAAAAACATTAACATTAACAAAGAACAATTAAAAATACTATCAAAGGCACTAAATTCAACTGCCACGAAAAGGTTTACACACCTACGTTTTTGGTGCATTTTCGTTGTGGAATTCATATGTACAGTTACTTTTAATTAAATTAAAAATGCGCAGATCTATAAAAGTCCAAATTTTTTTGGCCAGATCGCTTGCCAATGAAATGAAGAATGATTGTGGAATCACAATATCTCGCGAATGTGGCCAAAAAAATGTTTTGGTACCTACCCAAAAAAAAAACGGCGCCAGCTCTTGAAAACCAATACTATTACACCGATTGTACAGCTCGAGGTTAAGGGTAGGTACTTAAAATGGATATAGGGCACATTCGCGAGATATTGTGATTCCACAATCATTCTTCATTTCATTGGCAAGCTCTCTGC
Source organism: Scaptomyza tumidula (assembly GCA_035044465.1). Classification (NCBI taxonomy): domain Eukaryota; kingdom Metazoa; phylum Arthropoda; class Insecta; order Diptera; family Drosophilidae; genus Scaptomyza; species Scaptomyza tumidula. The sequence goes on along the minus strand of JAWNNW010000444.1, from coordinate 13,395,325 downwards.
ACAAAAAATGTGGACTCTTATGGATCTGCGCATTTTTAATTTAATTAAAAGTAACTGTACATACGAACTTCATACGAATTTTACAAAGAAAATGCACCAAAAACGTAGGTGTGTAAACCTTTTCGTGGCAGTTGATTTTAGTGCCTTTTGTTAGTATTTTAAATTGTTCTTTGTTAATGTTAATGTTTTTTAAATTATGTTTAATAGGTTTAAGATATAATTGACTGAATTACTTATAAAAAATAATAAAAAAAATAAAAAACAACAACCAAGGTGACCATATAGCTCTAAAGTGAAAATATCAAATATTTTCACTGTGTGTAAACCTATTCGTGGCAATGTGTAACTTGTATTGAAACGAAGTCCAAGCAGAGAGAGAGTGCAACTGTTTTCAATTAACTGTGAGCCACTGTATAAAAACAACGTGTGGGTGAATATTTACCTAAACACACACACACACACACACACACACATTACCTTTGTTCGTCGCGTCGTATTTCAACAAGTTTATCGCCTTCAAGTATAAGATGGTCATAGTTTGTTTCTATTTGCATTGTAAGTGTCTCTTTGGGCTCGCTCTCCGACTGCTCCTGTAGTTCACGTTGTAGTTGCTTAAACTGTTGCCATAGCGCCTCTAATTGTTCCTGCAAATGACACAACAATAAGCACCGGACCACTTATCCCCCCACCTTTATTTCGAAACACCAAACCCAACCGTTAGCTTGCGTATGTTTTCCTGTGTCTCGTGGTGCACATCGACACGATGTAGAATGGGCTGAGTTGGTATAAATGGAGCTGCTATAATGCGTTCCACACAACGATTGTGGACACCTCGCTTGGGCTTCTTTTTGTGCATTTTGAGAAGACCTGTATCATCGTCTAAGCGCAACGTGGTCTCCACAACGCGCTCTAGGATCATTGCAAACGTTTCCACATAATCCGATTGAATTCTGTAATGGCAAAAAACAAGCAATGTAATTATACTTGGATACTGTTTTAAGTATTGTGAGATTGTTTTTCGCGTGCAATAGCGTACTGTATGAAATGGAGCATCTATATGCTTTCAGTTAGTGGTAGAAGCTAGCAAACAAAACTGTTGATCCTTACCTTAGACGATTCGAATTCTTTGCAGCTACAACAGTAATGACCTCTGTAAGTTTATCCAGACCAGGACAGAGCAGCTGAAGTCCCAAGGCGTGACCCTCGCTCTCGCCCTCCAGGAACTCGGCAAAAAAGGTTGAAAGCTTGGGCGGCACATGTTTGCTGGTAATGCTGTAGGTCAACTTAATGCCCGCCGCCTTCTGAGGTGGACAGATGCGATAGAACATTGACAGCGGGAGATAGGCACTCTGTTGAATGACACGCGGTATACCCTATAAGAGCAGACAGAGATTAGGCATATATAGTTACTCATTCTTCGGTTAAGAACCCACCCGTGGACTGAGAAAGGAGGCAAACACATCGACACGTGTGCTGTGCACATGCAACAGTTCCGTCATGTAAAAGTCCATTGATATATCCCGCGTACTACCAGCTGCGACGTCCAATAAGCTAAGTGTCTCCTGGGTGCAGCGTACACCATTTGGGGTTTGTATAACCAGCTGCAGTTCGGCTACTTCCGCTTTGACCCTGATCTTAAGCAAACCCTTGGCCGAGGGCAGCTCCTTGACCGCTACATCCGCCGGAACATCCAACATCAGTGTATCCAAATCATCGAAGATCTCCTGCTTTATGCTTAAGCATACACGAACCTGATCCGCAGCCTGTTGATTGAGGGCATCCATGTCGCGTATATCAACCGACTCCTTAATCTCATCCTCAAGTTTCTGAAGTTCCTTGTGCGCTTGAACAAAGCTTAGCTCCTCAACGTTGAGAGGTTTCACCTGAAACTGATATGGCTGGGCCCCCAAATAACCCACATTTATTTGTCCTGTAGCCGTCAGGGTAACAATGCTCCCAGCCAGACTCTGGATATTGGAGCGCTGTATGGCCACTGGGGACGTCTGCTGCCACTGAGCTGCCCAAATGATATTAGCCTCGTCGTAGATGTGCAGCTTCCCAGCGTCCGAAACTATGGCCGTTATCAGACGTGCTCCTGGCTCTGCACCAGGGGGAAACAAAAGGTCAGAGTAACTGCTTCATACCTTATCCTCTTACTTACCCCAATAGTAGCCCACGACAAAGCTATAAAAACACTTGGGCGCATAATCCAACTTAAGTATAAAATTAAACTTGCCGTTATCATCCAAACAGATGAAATTCCGTTCGCCGAGAATCGTAATATAGGAGCAGCTTCTAAAAGACAAACTGTTACCTAAAAATAGGATTGCTGGGCAAATCAACTTACTCCTTTAGTTGCACCACACGCATATCTAAGATACCCTCGCCAATGCACTGCGACCAGATGGGGTGATAACTGCTCTTGGTCACTAGCGAGTGGGATAAATCCTGATACGTATAGCACTGCAAATGCCAGGTGGCATTTAAGCGAAAGAAGCTATCGGTGCGTTCGCAATAAACAACCGGAGCAGGAAGACACCGTTGTCCGGGAAAGCGACACTCATAGCTTATGCCGTCCTGCTCATAGAATGTCAATGTGCCATCCAAATGCACAACACAAAAGAACTCGCGCCCCTTCACCTGACCAAAATGGCCCTGGCACATGGAGAATGCAACACGCTGAAACTTATGCTCTGCGTGCACTTGCAGCTTGAGCTGGGCACCGTATTCGTCCAGTCCACTGAGCGCCTGAACGTTGTAGATTATAACGGCGTTGGGCAGCAGTACGGCCAATTGATTCGCGTTCTCGTTGCGCACATTGCTGCAGTTAATCAGATTGGTTTAGGAAGTTATCAACAACCTTAAGCTGCAACTGAATTACCCGCTAAACTTGCCCACTTGGAGAGCTATAATAGGAGCTGCTAGTTGCGTTTCCAGCAGAAGATCTGTGGCATCGAATACATTGCCATGCGGATAATAAATGCTAAGCTGGCCGGACTGTGAACCCACTATGATGTAGTCCTTCTCCTGCGCCTCAAGACCAAAACGAGCGCACAGCAAACTGGCCACATCGTAGTCTCCAGTTAAATCGCCACATTGTGCTGACCACCAGCTGCACACGTTAAACAAAGACATGATTGAAAACTGTGACTGCCATGGGATATGATTCGTATACCATCCATTGTTGTGCATTTAAGGTGGTTGCAATGGTTTCCATGGCGACCCTTATAAGGGTTGGTCTCACTGGAAGTGATTGCGTTTCACAAGTATTAATAAACCGAATAATTACTTATATAACAAACAGTTTTCACTTCGACAATAATCATAGATAAACATTTTTTATAATTATAATACTTGATCTTCTGTTTATTATCAACTATATCGTGTTATATAGAGATTTGGGTAAGAGTTAAATAGTTATTTAGATACGTGCGCTTATTTCTATGTCTATTAGGTAAAATAGCTTAAGGAATAGATTTACAATTTTGGGCTTAAAAGTGTTTGGCTAAATATATATATATATATATAGGTTAATTGAATATGTCTAAATGCTTATTTATATAAGTACAACTAATAACAGCCTTCAAGCTGTGTATGTGTGTGTGCTCAGTGTGTGTGTGTTGGAGTGCCACGCCCTACACACACAACATCATCATTAAAATTCCGCTCAGGGATGCTGCAGCTGGCGAGAAGAAGGTGCCGCCTATGGCTGTAAAACCAATCGAAACAAAAGGATTTTAAGTACAGTTTATGCAGTTTGATTGAGATAAGCTGACTGACTGATTGGTTGATTGAACGACTGAATTGATTGATTGATTGATTGATTTTTTTGATAGACGGACATATGATAAATGAGTGGCTTCAATAAATTTTGTTTTGTCACAGATTTGGATCGAAAATGTTGGCATCTAATACATAGCCTGGTGTAATTGTAGCGACAATGCATTTGGTTGTTGTTGTTGTGGTGCTTGTAATTGTGCATTCGGTGCATTCAGTGGATTTGGTGGTTGTTGTTGTGGTGGTGGTTGTGCTTTTGGTGTGAATGTTCGTATTGTTTGTGATGCAACGCCTATTTCGTGGACGAACGCCACTTTTCAGGCGATGGTTTGCTAAATGTTATTCTTTCTCGTTTCTGATCATGATCTTTTTCTTCACCAGCGTTCGTACCTGTTGCGTCGTCGGTTGCTGTTGTTGTTGCTGTTGCACGACTCCAACCTGCTGCTGCTGCTGTTGTTGTTGTTGCTGCTGCTGCAGACTGGCAACAGTTGGTAGCGATGCTGTTGTCTGTGTTATGGTCATTACTTCAGCCGGTCCCGCTGTGGGTCCAGTAATATTAGTGTGCTGTTGCTGCTGCTGCTGTTGTTGTTGTTGTTGCTGCTGCTGTTGTTGTTGTTGCTGAACCACAGCCAACAAATTGCCCCCAGCTGTGGTCTGCAGTCGGACAGGGCTAGCATTCTGCCGTTGCGTATGCTGCAACGCTGCAATCAAAGTCTGCTGTGTTGTTTGAACACCACCAGAGGTTGCCACCTTTAAGGCGCTAGCTAAGTTCTGCCCGGTGCGTAGATTGCCAGCAGCCAAAGCCTGCGCCGAAGCAGCTGAAACCACCTGAACAAAATAAAAATGTTAGATTCAACATTTAATTTCCTAAAGTTACCCTGCCACTTACTTGTATGGTCTGACGCTGTGTGGCCTGTGAGGCAACTGAAACGGGTATGACACGACCCACACTTGTTTTGCCCAGAACCAGACCGGCCGGCTGGCCGCTGCGCACCACCTGCTGCAATTGTTGCACAGTCACCGCTTTGGTGTTTTGTATGTGCAACAATTGTGCCTGCAAACTACCGCCACCAGCTGTTGCCTTATGCTGCTGTACTTGTAGTTGCTGCTGCTGTTGTTGTTGTTGTTGCTGTACTGCCGGCGATAGGGTAACACCGCCCGTCACCGTCTGTTGTTGCTGTCCTCCTGGTCCTGTTGTTGTGGTCACAATGTTCGTTGCTGTGGGCTGACCGGAGGCGTTTACCAGCTGTGTCATGCGACTGATTTTACGTGGCATTCCCAGCTGTTGTTGCATTTGCAGGTGTCGCACTTGATTTGGCATCGTAACCTTAATATGACTGCCAGGCTTGAGCTGCGGCAGCGTCATATTCACACTGCCTGCCTGCACTGTGGGCGGACCCGTTGCTGAGACTGTGACGCCACCAGCACTGACGCTACTGCCACTGGCTGCTGCCGCTGTGGATGCCTTCACCAAAGAAGCAATCTGCTGTTGGGTTACCTGTTGCGTCTGCTGTTGCACAACACCTGTCACCGGTAACTGTTGATGCTGTTGTTGTTGTTGCTGTGTGACGACGCTGCCGCTGCTGGTGGTAGTGGTAAACAGTGGCCCGGTAGCCTGTTGTGCCTTCTGTGCGGCTAATATATTGTGTCGCTTGACCAATAACATATCACCAGTTGCACCACTGCCATCGGTGGTGATTACCTGACGATGTATTCCCTGCTTGCCGGCTGCCATTTGCTTAATGAATTGCGTTCGAGCCGGTCCATGCATTTGCACCGAACTAATGACATTGCCCGCCTGCACAGTGGTAGCGCCTGGTATTCCAGAAACTGCAACTTTCTGGCTGGTCACATGCGTCTGGGTCTGCATGAGATTGCTTGCTTGAATGATTGTGCCGGTAGCTAAAGCACCGCCAGCCGTGTGCACCACAGTTGAACTCATATTGCCTGTGCCACCACCGACGCCACCCTGAGCCACTTGCGGTGCCTGCAACACTTTCAGATTGCGCTGTCTATACAGTTGAATGTGCGGCGCTTGCTGCTGTGTGCCTGGCAGCACTGTTTTGCCACTTTGCTGCAATGCACTAACTGGTATGCCTTTAGTGGTGACCAATTGAGTGGTTTGTGTTGCCGCTGAACCAGAAACGGAAGCCAAACGCAGTTGCGTTTGAAATTGTGCTGTTGTCACACTCTGGCCCAGAGCGGGCATGGATACAATCGACTGACCACCGGCTGTGGTGCGCTGTTGCAGCACCACATCATGCAACGTTGTATTACCCGCCGCACCAGTCGAAACAAGACGCTGTCCACGCAACATTGTCACTGTACCCGTTGACGTCTGTTGCTGCTGCTGTTGTCCACTGGACGAGGTAGTCAGCGATCCAACGGATACGACCTGTGGCAGTGTTTGAGTCTGCACAATGCTACCCAACTGCGGCGGCGTATTCGCTGGCAGCGTTTGCGATGATATCGAAACTATTTGGGCTGTTGTATTCGTGTTCACATTACTGTGCGTTGCAATTGGCAGCGATTGAACTGGTGTTGTCAACACCACACTGACACTAGACTGGCTGCCCGGTGGTGCTGCCTGCAACTGCACTGTGCCGCCGGCATTTGTCGAGCTTTGCTGTGCCAGCTGCTGTAGCTGACCCGCTGTCAGATTGGCGGTTGTGCCCACAATAGTCTTGACCAGCTGTTGTGTTGTGGTTTGGGTGCGCAACTGTTGTTGTTGTGGCTGATGCAGTAATATTGCTGTTTGTTGTGTGTTTGCCACATTGGCGTTTGTCAAATGTTGTATTTGCAGCTGTTGCAGTTGGCCCGTGTTGCCAGAGGGCACCGAAACAGTTGTTGCGTTTGTTGTTATTGGCACCAAATCAACTGTTTGCTGCTGAACAGTGGCAATTGTTGGCAGTTGCTGCACCTGTTGCTGTTGTTGATGAACAACCTGCTGTTGTTGCTGTATTTGTTGTTGCTGCTGTGGAACTGGCTGTTGTTGTTGCTGCTGCTGCTGCGGCAACGATTGCTGTTGCTGTTGCACTGGCGGCGGCGGCACCGGCTGCTGCTGTTGTTGCTGCTGCATTGGTGGCATTTGATTGCGCTGCTTCTCACGCATTTTGTTCGCCTTCATCACAGCGATATTCATTGGTGACACCGGCTGATCGTAATTGCTAATGCCAAACTCTTGCAACACCTCCATATGCTTCGGATTCATCAAACTTGGTGCATTATATTGACGTTTCGGTGGCGGCGCCTTCTTCAAATACGCAGTCTTGATAGTGTCAAAGCGTTGACGCATCACCTTATAGAAGGAGGCATTGTTATCGCTGGCATAGAGTTGTGTGGTTCGCAAGTAACGCAACGGACTCTTCATGTACTCCGTGCGCAATGTGGGCTTTAGTTTCTTTTGCTTCTTCGGGCTTTCAACCACTTTGCCCTCTTCGCGAGGCTGTATATGCGTCTCGTAACGCCATCGACATTGTCTGGCCGAACGATACGTTTTCGAGCAGAAGTTCACCAGCTCCGAGACCAAATCCCAATTGGGCGTCTGGCCAGGCGATAGAAGCATCAGGCTGCACGGCAGCCCCTGCATATTAATGAGCACATGCAGTATGGCCATGTCCTCAAACACACACCATTCGCTCATTGCCTCCGGCTCAGTCATTGGCTTAGCGGGCAACTGGGGTTTGAGGCCCGGTATCATGGAATTGGGCTTGAAGCTGCCGCGGAACCGTTGATTCTTAAGCTCACGTCGCAACCGCGCCAACTGCGCTGTTGGACGATCAAACAACGAACGTGGGGGCACATAGTTATCCTCGCGTCGCATTTTATTTGGCCGGCGGCTGCCATCAAAACCAGCATCAGTACGCGAACGCTTGAACGTTTCTCGTCGTATATAGACTGGCGGCAGTTCCGTTTCAGGTATGGGCTCCAAATCGTACATAAACGATAGCGAATGATCAATGTAGATATCATTGTTATCCTGCGGCGGCGTTGGTGGACACCACATCTATCATATTAAAGTATACCAATGAACAAAATTATGTTTGGAGTTTGATTTGGAGTTTCAAATGATTCGACTTACCGGCATTTGTTCCATAGTATTGCGTGATATCCAGACCTGAGAGTGTATGCATGTGCGTGCGTGTGTTTGTGTGGGCCGGAGCGCAAAGTTAAAGAAAAGAATAAACGTACCATTACATTATTTTCGTATCGTATGAAGCAACTCTGTTTTGGTGGTGTTGTTTATAGGCTTAATAACTAACTAACGAGATTTATCGTATCGATCGAATCATTATTTGATTATATATGAAATTGGCGTTGTAGCTTTTTCTTTATTCCCGGAACCATTTCGTACTGCGCTTAAGAACAATTGGCAAAGTCTGTGGAACTTTCTATAAACGGAAATCGCTGGTTGTGATGGCACTGGGTGGGGTGGGAATAAAGGTTTTTGTTTGTTGAAATCGTGAGAACAAACCAACAATGGATGTATACAAAAATCTGTACAATGTTAGCTATAAACTCTTGGATTTTTTTTTTTTTTTTCTTCTTGTTATCTTTAGCGTCACCAAAACAGAATTCAACATTCGTCAACACAGAAAATAATATGATTGAATCTTTACTGATTTCCGGTTATTCTTTTCCAACTTTGTGCAATTGTTTTCAATAAGGATTTGTCTTTAAATACACACGCACGAAATATGTCCGTTTAAATAAAAAACCACAACGTCTTTGTTTCTTTTATATATCTTTTTTTTTTAAAAGCATATCGAATCGATTTTTTAGTTTTATTTGTTAGTCAATTTATATGCTTATAGTCTTTAGATTGTTGTTGTTTTGTTAATGCTAAACTTGTTTTATGATTGGTTTTTTTCTTTTTTCTTTTCCTTTTTAGAATACAAAATGAAATGACCGAATTCAAAAATAAAAACATTTATCATAGAGTTAAAAGGTTACCTAAGGAGATACTTATAAACTAAGGCGCAGTAGTCGTAGAGAGTTTCATTGAAGACTTAGATAATGAACAGAATTTTAACAACAAAATTAATCATAATACAAGGGTTTTTTCTTATTTTCTTAGTTACTTTGTTTAAAAGATAACCGCACACAACTTAAATAATATAGTAAAGTCTAAAATCTAATTTCTCGTGATATTTTTGTTTATGTACGCATATTTATATACAATCTGGGATTGTTTTATCTTATATCTTATGCGTTTTGGGGACAAGAGCAATCACAGTGCCACAAAAAGAAAATTAAAATAATCTTTTAGCAAAACAAACATACGAAAAGCGTTCAGTTTGTTTTTTGTGACACACTGCCTTACCCCCTCAGCTAACTATTCTAAACACAATTTGTTACCCTAAACTCTTTTCATCATTCATCATTCCGTTTTCCTGACACAACTACAAAGACTTTGTTATTATAACGCCACCTAACTAGCTTAGAAGGAAACTTGTTACAGTCTATAAAATACTCATACATTAAAGTTTAACAGCAGCTTTCACAACACACACGCACAACAATTTTTTAGTTGTGTATGCGTGTATGTGCAACAGTTAGAAATAGCCCAAATTGGACGCCCACTAAAAATCACACAGCTCCACAGCTTTAGCATTTAGGTTTGAGTCGGAAACCTTGTGATATAGTTAATACTGTGACCTAATTTCTCAACTTCAATCTTATCACCTGGTGCTGTTTGCACCACCATTTGAATGTGCACCCGACATGGTCATAGCTCCTCCCCCTCCAGCTACTGTGGCGCTGTTGTTTGCTGCATTAGTAGTCCGGAGTCGGACACGCGGCGTTTTGGTTATCCAACGATTAAGCAATGTTAAAGTTTGGCCACTCTCCGGTTTTTTCATGAGCCGTTTGTTCGTGGCAGCAGCTTGTGGCTTTGTTTCGTGAGCTCTCTTTACACTTTTACCAGCACCGCCGCCGCTAGCTTTTTGAGTGCTTAGCACAGGACTCATATCCAGAGTCCACAAGTTTATCTTTACAGAGCCACGCGAGCGAGTGCGTGGTGTGTGTCCAATAGCATCGTCGCTGCCACCACCACGACTGCTGTTGCTGCTACGCTGTCGTTGTAACACTGGCGTCGATTCCTTGACTTCTGTTTTGACTTCAGGCTTGGAAACCGCTAGAGGATCATTTGGGTCATCAGTATCTGATTCTTCGGACACATTGTAGTATGTGGAACTTGTCATATTGGTATCTTGGACTTGATCGTGCGCATTCCAGCCATCCAAGCTGCCACCAGCTGTGGCATAGCTTGAACAGGATTGAATTTCAACATTAACTTCGTTCTCCGAATCAGCATTTTCAGCGTCAGCGTCATCGTCATCCTCTCCACCATTGTCATCAACGTCTTCATCTTCATCATTGTCATCAACGTCTGCCTCTTCATCATTGTCATCAACGTCATCCTCATCCAGCCTTTCTACAAGCATTTCTTCATCATCATCCGTTTGTGTCGCATCGCCCTGAACGGAAGCAGGCACAGAGCCTGAATTTGAGCCAGAGGGAACAGTTTCCTCCTCCTCCTCTTCATCCACACAAACGGATACACTTTCTGCATCTTCATTTTCCTCATTCTCATTATCATCGTCTCCATCTTCGTCTTCCCCGTCATCGTCATCATCATCGTCGCCGTCATCGTCGGTACTATCACCATTACCATCGTTGGCATCGTTGCAGTTGCTTTTGGCAAGCTTAATGGCCAACGGCGCTGCTATTGTGGCACGACGCTCTAAAAGCCTTCGTCTACTGGACGCAGCTGTCGTTAAGGAGACGCTCTCCCTGCGTCGTGACTGCACATTACTCTTAGCTGGAGAAGGAGTTGCTGCTGGTGCTTTTGATGGCGTCCTCATCATCTTACTCATTGCAATATTGGCCGACTGTCGCTTAGGTCGCTCTTCAGTTGTGGGCGCTGATGAGCTACTGGCGGCTGCTGCTGCTGCCATTGCTGTGCGCGTTGTCTTTCTAGTGGGCGCCATTTCTGTGGCTGCGCTTCTTTCGATGACTATGCCTAACGAATGTAGACGCGTCTGTCGAAGTCTACTGTTACTATTGTTGCTACTGTTGCAGCTGCTTTTTGCCGGTGCACTAAGATTGTGGTTATTTCTATTCGTACGCACCGGACTTGCTTTGTTTCTTTGCTTGTTGTTACTAACGCTTCTACTTTGCCCACCTGCTGCTTGTCGGGCTACCCCGTGATGCCTAAACCGTTTATCCCGTCTATTGAACTTTGTTAACCTAACGCCGCCTAGCCCAACACCCTGTGTTCGTTTGATTAGATTGGAATCTTGTTTGGTATTAACCTGATTGCTGGCATCCTTGCGACTATATGTGAGCAGCTTCTCGGCCTCCGTTTCCTGCTTGAGTAGCTGCTCCTCTTTCTGCATGGCAGCCAAGCGATTTGCTTCCCATTCACGTTTTTGTTGCTCTAGTTCTGCCTCGGCGGCGCGAAGCTGCTCAGCTGTCCAGGCAGCTCCGGTTTCCTCCACAAAGCGCATCGCATATCGTTCAATGGGCGAAAGCTAGATTTGTTATTTAAAATTTTCATATATTAATATATCATAGATTAAATAATTATCTTGTGTTTATGTTAGACGTTGAGTGATATAATCGAGCGTGGATTAAATCGCTTCGACTATGTCTGAACGTCTACTTCGGGTTGGAAGTTTTTCTGGGCCTCGCACGCTAGCTCAAAGGATCACTGGAAGCTCCCTCAATGCATATTTCAAGCAAGCGCTGCCCATATTAACAGATCAATAAACAGTTTACAACGTACCTGCTTGACAAGATTTTGCATTTCCAGATCGGCTTTGCTGAGCTCAATTGGCGGCCCACCGCTACCATTATCTGCATTACCATCATCCGCAATTGGTATATTCTCATCGAACTCGGCTAGATCGGCAGCTGCCTCGGCCTTAGCTGTTTTAGTTGCTTGGACATCCTGCTCGTCTTCGGCAGCGGCAAGAGCATGCTCAAAGGCGCGCAGTGATTGTTTCTCCGCTTCGATCGCTGGCTCGACTTCAGCTGCGATTATCTTATCCTTATCATCGATCTTATCTTGGTTACTCTCGTCTTGCTCCTGCGCTGTGTCCATGGTAAACAAATCCTTGATGGTGGAACTCTTGAAGAATGTGGTCGTAAAATTGCCACCCTCGATTGCCATATCACTGAGCATACGTTTCTGGTTCGCCTTTTTCAGGATGTTCACTTCAATGGTTTTCTCCGAGACTAAACGATATATATGCACATCGCGCGTTTGCCCAATGCGATGACAACGATCCTGCGCCTGCGCATCCATCGTTGGATTCCAGTCCGAATCGTAAAAGATCACAGTATCGGCACCGGTCAAATTGACGCCAACGCCACCCGACCGTGTGGATAGAATGAAACAAAAGATGCGCTTGTCACCATTGAACCGTTCCATGAGTATTTGTCGCTGCTCCACTCGCGTGGAGCCATCCAGTCGCAGGTAAATGTGACCGTGGTAATTAAGGAAAGCCTCCAGCACGTCCAGCATTTTTGTCATTTGAGTAAAAATCAACACACGATGACCGCCCACCTTTAGCTCCCGCAACAGACGATCCATTGTTTGCAGCTTGCCACAATCGTATTGAATGAGACGCGGATCGGGAAATTGTGTCGTCATTGCTGAGATAATAGGATGCAGCAGGGCGAACTTGGGCGATACCGTTTGCGCTATTGTGGTCTCAATATGACGCTCGCTCTGCCAATGCGTTGATGATAAATTTTGCACATAGCGACGAATTCGGGGCGCACAAACTGACGGCACATATATCACATAATTGGCAAAGATGGGCGCCAGGTCCAGGCAGCGTTGTTCATAGCTCTTGAGCAAGAGATTCAGGGACCAGTTATCGTTGTGCTGACGCATTGCAATCGAACAGTTCGCATAACCACGTGTTTGCCATGTCGAATACTTTAGAGTACGAGTTGACTGCATGCAACGCTCAATCGTTTGACGACAATCGGCTCCATAAATAGGCGTGGCTTCGGTGCGTCTGCGATTGATGACAGCCATCCTTTTAAGCGATGCCAAGCGTTGCTCCTTGCGCATTTGTATAAGCTGCTGCACTCGGTACGGATCCTCAACATCTTCGGGTGTTGGCGACGATTCCGCCGCCTCCTTGCCATTGAAGTTCCTTTGCGCCGTCAATTTCACATGTGTGGCCAGATCTTTGACAATGGGCTCTTTGCTCAACTGCTGTAGCGGCGCCACAGAGTTTCCACTCGTTGTTGTTGTGGCTCCAAATGCTGTGCTTGCTGCTGTTTTGCTAGTTAGTGTGAGTCGTGCTCCCGCTCCACTCGCATTTGTTGCAGGTGCCAAGTAGAAAAATGGTTTACCATCCTGCATCGTCTTGGCCACCTTAGCGGGTGTTGGTGCGCTGATTGAAGAACGTGAACTCATCAGCTTGGAACTGCTGCTCAGCACATTTGACGCACCACCACTGCCATTGTTGCCACTTGCCGTCGTTTTCATTAGATTATTTATGATAACGGGCTTCAAGGACATGTTGATGGGATTAATAGTGCCACTGACACGTTTCAGCACATGTCCACTGGGCAACAGACTGCGCATCGGCACAATTTTGCTACCGTCCAGCCGCATGGCCGGACTGGCACCCACACGCACCGCCTGCAACTTAATCCGCTGAGCCAGCTCTGCACTGCGCACTCGTATATGAAAACGGTATTTACCATTGGGACAGCGCGGTGGCGGTTGCGGTGCACTGTCAATTTCCTCAATTAATTTGCGAGGCGGTGACAAAATACGCGACTTGTGTGAGACGTAGGCGGTCAGCGTGTGCTCCAGATGCATCAGCATCATGTTGACAGTCTCCAAATTGATTTGCTGCATGGAAGACAGAAGCAAATCGAAAAATTAACTTATTTGCCAAAAAGTGGACATAAATCTTGAAATAAACTAATTTAAAATCAGGCAAATGCCTCGCAACAGCGAACATCCTATTTAATCGCATCTCCTTCAAAAATAGATTGAGTCGCAATATTCAGTGACAGTTTATCATCATTTTAACTTTACGAACATATAAAATTCTATCATTCTTTGTGTGATGAGCCACAAACTCACCGTGAACGGATCATACTCCAAGATGTCACTGACCAGACGCGGAGCTTGGAATACAATGCCCTCCATTTGGAACGGTGATATCGTTGGACGAACCTCAAACATATTCGGATGATTGCACACCTTGCGCAACTGCATCAGTACATTGATCACGCTTAGCAAATTGCCAGTTTGTAACGTTTCGCGGGTTCTACAGAAGAAAAGGAAAACTTAATATGCAACCCACTATTTGAATACATCTCTTAATAACTTACTTGGAACGGCTCATAAAATCTTCGTAAAGGTAACGCTGCCGATTGGATAAACGGCACATAACAACATGTTCGTATTTCTTTGGCATTTGCTTCTCCACCTCCTTTTTCAAGCGTCGCAGCAGAAATGGACGAATAACCTAAAAAGACAGTCAGATATTTATTAATATAAGTTTGCTAGGTTAAAACAATAATGATATATAATTAAATATCCCGTGTTAGGCCCGTATTCAATGCAATCAATTTGATTTTATTACATGATCACATGGATAAGTCGAAGCTTTAGATTATTCTAGCAAGTTTACAAATTGTCATCACATGAAGATTCAACGTGACACAGAGTGCGCTTGCAGAAAAATTGTATTCTAGGATCTTGAAATCGTGTTAAGCCCGTATTCAATGCAATCAATTTGATTTTATTACATGATCACATGGATAAGTCGAAGCTTCAGATTAATCTGGCAAGTTTACAAATTGTCATCACATGAAGATTCAACGTGACACAGAGTGCGCTTGCAGAAAAATTGTATTCTAGGATCTTGAAATCGTGTTAAGCCCGTATTCAATGCAATCAATTTGATTTTATTACATGATCACATGGATAAGTCGAAGCTTCAGATTAATCTGGCAAGTTTACAAATTGTCATCACATGAAGATTCAACGTGACACAGAGTGCGCTTGCAGAAAAATTGTATTCTAGGATCTTGAAATCGTGTTAAGCCCGTATTCAATGCAATCAATTTGATTTTATTACATGATCACATGGATAAGTCGAAGCTTCAGATTACTCTAGCAAGTTTACAAATTGTCATCACATGAAGATTCAACGTGACACAGAGTGCGCTTGCGAAAATTATTTTGAAAGTTTAAGACGCGAGGTATAATATAATAACCTTTTTCATCCCCGTGGAACTTGCTCAAGCACACAAACGATTTTCAGGAGCTTAAAAAGCTAAGCTGTTTAAGTGCAACAAGAGAGCCTCGAAACCTAATATTGAAATGTACTCAGCGTTATGGACTTGCATAAGAAATTTAGTAAGTCACTTGCAACTTAGATTTTATCTAGCACACATCTACGATTTTCAAGAGCGTTTAAAAAGCTATCAAGAAAACGCTTTTAGGTGCAACAAGACAACCTCGGAACCTAATATTGAAATGTACTCAGCGTTATGGACTTGCATTAGAAATTTAGTAAGTCACTTGCAACTTAGATTTTATTTAGCACACATCTACGATTTTCAAGAGCGTTTAAAAAGCTATCAAGAAAACGCTTTTAGGTGCAACAAGACAACCTCGGAACCTAATATTGAAATGTACTCAGCGTTATGAACTTGCATTAGAAATTTAGTAAGTCACTTGCAACTTAGATTTTATTTAGCACACATCTACGATTTTCAAGAGCGTTTAAAAAGCTATCAAGAAAACGCTTTTAGGTGCAACAAGACAACCTCGAAATAATATTGAAATGTACTCAGCGTTATGGACTTGCATTAGAAATTTAGTAAGTCACTTGCAACTTAGATTTTATTTAGCACACATCTACGATTTTCAAGAGCGTTTAAAAAGCTATCAAGAAAACGCTTTTAGGTGCAACAAGACAACCTCGAAATAATATTGAAATGTACTCAGCGTTATGGACCTGCATTAGAAATTTAGTAAGTCACTTGCAACTTAGATTTTATTTAGCACACATCTACGATTTTCAAGAGCGTTTAAAAAGCTATCAAGAAAACGCTTTTAGGTGCAACAAGACAACCTCGAAATAATATTGAAATGTACTCAGCGTTATGGACTTGCATTAGAAATTTAGCAAGTCACTTGCAACTTCGATTTTATCTAGCACACATCTACGATTTTCAAGAGCATTTAATGAGCTTACGAGAAAACGCTTTTAGGTGCCACTTTTTCATAGCTTTTCAGTTGTATTTACCTTGTGTAGGCGCGTTATTAACGTTTCATTGTACTCCAAGTTGCCTTCGATCATACCAGTCATAGGATTTGAGAACCATTCCTTAAACTCTCGATGCGAGGAGAACATATACGGCATGAGGAAGTGCATCAGCGACCAGAGCTCCATTAGATCGTTTTGTAGCGGCGTGCCAGTTAATAACAGACGACTGTTTAAGAGAAAAAAATAAGATCAGTTCTACGACTCAAAATAAAAAGTATAACAGTTAGCTAAATCGAAAATGCTGTCTCAAAACAAGGCCACAAGCATTCTAATGGTTGGGTTAGTATGCTCTTGTATAACATGCGGCATTATAGCGTATATTAATTTTAGCACCCAAGCGTAGTCTCCAAGCTAGTTTAGCAGTCGCTTGGTTTCTGATTCTGGTGCTTGCGCAATCGCGATAAATTCTATTAAGTGTTTAAAAATAAAATTTACTAACCGTTCAGTGGAGAAATTGAGTAGCAGTTGCCAACGCTGTGACTTAAAGTTTTTAATGTTCTGCGCTTCGTCAAGGATGAGGTATTTCCATTTTTTGCGCCGAAAACTTTGTTGATCCTGAACGACCAATTTATAGGAGGTAATGCAGACGTGAAACGCATTCGGTTTTGTCCAGCCGACGCGTTTAAGCTTGCGCTCTTTTTGTGTACCATAGTAGGTGAGTATTTTAAAGCCGGGGCACCATTTCTTAAACTCCATTTCCCAGTTAAGCATCACAGATGAGGGCACCACAATCAAATGTGGACCCCAATTGCACTTAGCGCAGGCCAAGTGCGCTAGTAACGCAATCGTTTGTATGGTTTTTCCTAGACCCATCTCATCGGCAAGGATGCCGTTGAGTTTACGCTCGTTCATCGTGACCAACCAGTCGAGACCAATATGCTGATATTCGCGCAACGTATGCTTTAGCAGGAATGGAACAGGCGTTACCACATTCGTTGAGGACAGCGTGTTGCCCTTAGGCTGTAGGCTTTCTGCCAATGCGGCGGCGTCGTTCAACATGTCGTCCTTGTTGTCTTTGCTGCCACCTGCAGCAGCGTCAGCCGCTCCACTGGAGCCTTCAGCATCAGTTAGTAGACTTTTAAGACCACCCTCCTGTTCTGCATCCTCCATGTCGGTATCAGTCTTGACAGTAGAGAGTTCCTCATCATCTTCATCGCTGACTTCCACATCGCTGTCATCTGTTGAATCCTCGATCGTGGTTGAATCATCATCTGAGTCCTGCTCCGAGGTCTCCACCGCAATTTTTCGCCTCTTTGCGCTGGGCTGTTCATCGATTTTACCCGATTGGTATTTCTCTAGCAGCTGCTCTACTGTCAAATCATTGTCTGCCTCCAGTTCATTGATCTCCTTTTGATGATCAACTTCCTGTTCTGCCTCCTCCTGTTTGCTGATAGTGTTCTCATCATCATCACTAGCTTCCTTGGCCTGAAATTCGCTATCATCACTATCTTCACCCTCAGCTCCAGTAACGGAATCAGCGCCTTTTGATGAGGTCTGCTCTTCAAGCATCAGCTTATCACGATTCTCCAAGTAACCAGGTGGCAAATCGTTAAGAAAATCATCAAAATCCATTTCTGATTCTTTTGCCAACGCTTTAACCTCCTCATTAACATCGGCTGCCTCTTCCTCGGCCTTAGCAATAGTCTCCTCATCGTCTTCAGAGCCAGATTCCGGCTTAAACTCATCTGCGGAAAAAATTGTTAAATCACAGATTAGTTCAAATCTTATATACTTTGACGGTGAAGTATTGAGTTGAGTTTAAACGCATCAGACAAATGCCTCGCAAATGCGACCATCCCTTAATAACATCGGAGTGTTCAAAAATAGACCACAACAACGTTTCAGTATGAAGTTCTCATCATATGCTTTAACTAGTGTTGGAATGATTTCAATACTTTCAATAAATCGTTCTGTTTAACTTACCATCTGATTCACGTTTGGGTGATGTTATTCGACTTGGTGTTAAGCTTGGCGTTTCGGCCACATTTTTGTTCATGCCCTCGGCCAATTGCTGTGAGAACTTCTCTGTCTGATCAACTATAAAACTGAGATGTTGATCGAGCGCTTGTTTGCGTTTCTCCTCGATTTTTGTTTGATGCTTATATTCGACCAGTTTCTCCACATTTGACCAAAAGCTCTTAACCTCCCGCGCAATAAAGGATGCCACGCGCTTCAGATGTAGCTCTTGCGCTTTCTCAGCACGCTGTGCTGCATTCGCCTTGTCCTGGAAATACTTTTGCACCATTTTGGCGCATTTCTTGGCCGCATTCTTTTTCCATTTGCGCTCCTGCGCAAAATCAGCTGCCAGCCAGACCATCTCCTCTAGCAGATAGTCCCAGTGCGCCTTTGGCCGGCTGGGCTCCTGTAGCTTGGGCAAGCGCCGTTCAGTCCATAATCCCTCTCGCTGTAGTTCGGATATACGCTGCATTACGTACACCTCCTGTTTGGCCTTAAACGAAAACTCTTGCGCACTGTTCGGTGTGCAAGTGTTTGCCAGTGGACTTAATAGGCTTCCACTGCTGCTGGCGCCAGGAGTGCAGGGCGTCAGTCCGCCAACGCTTGCAGTCGCCCCATTGGCGCTGCCAGTGTACAGCGGCGTTGACGTCGCTGAACCAGTTGCCGCTGCTGTTGAACTCGCAGCTGCTGCAGTCGTTCCACCCGTCGCATTCTGTTGTGAGTTTGGACGTCGCAATGGCGTTGAGCCACCGGTACTATTGCTGGGCACCAGCGGCGTGCCACCTTTGTGAAATAAAGGTGATAAAATAAGTTAGTCACGCAATATGCTTAAATATAGAAGAAAGCTCTAAACCAACTTGCATGCTGGAAAAGTGCATCATCAATCACACGCTACCATATTGAAACAACAATGGTTATAAGTAAGGAAAAAATAACACATTCAAATCAATCAATCAATTATTTAATTAAACCTTATTAGTTGCGAATTAGTATGTGTATTAAATATAGTATGTGTGTTATATAAATGTATATATTATGTACTTAAATATTCGTAACAAAAAAAGCTTTGAAAGGCAAAAAGAATAGAGGCAAAGATCTATGTGCACTGACTGGACATGCAAAACTCTTAGCTATAAACATAATTTATAATACCTAATCGTCTCAGAAAAATACTTTAAAATGCGTACAGCGCGATTTCAATGTAATAAGTAAGGACATGATCACGGGGAAAGGACACAGCTTATGTTAACTTATGGCGGATTTTAATTATAATCCTCTATGGAAATTAGGTTAAATTTTAAAGATCTTTTTATGATCTTGTAATAGAAATAATAATGATTGTGCGAGGTGTATGGGAATTAATGCATTGATTGGCATCAACTCACTTGCAAACCTCAGCAGCGTTTGCTCTAGCACACAGGTACGATATTCAGAAGCATTAATCCGCTTAGAAATCGCTTTTAGGTGCAATGAAAATAAATATGAAACAAGCCAATAATTCAAAAAAAAACAAGGATACTTCGGCATGCCGAACTTTAATGATATTGAAAAATCCTTAAATATTCCAACCATTTTAAGAAAATACTTTTCAAAAACGAAGTTCAAATCTAAGCTATGAATAATTTTGCTGATAAAAACGTTAAATTTGTTGTACAATCAATTTTAAATACAATTTAAGCATATTATCAATAGGAATATAAAAAAAAAGGAAAACACGAATAAAAAGTTAAAGCCAATTCTAGTAAACCATAAATAAATATTTGATATATAATACAATATTTGTGGCATATCGAATGTATAGAATAATAGTAAAAAGCAAATGCTCTACGCTTTTAATTTGCGGAAACAACAAAATGAAAATAATGAAAATACTTCAATGTTCAAAGACCACAAAAAGTATAGAAGACTAAAAAAAGAAAAGAAGGTTTATCTTTGGTTTTTTTTTTGTAATTTGTTGCGAACGATAAGCACCTGGCACCAAAGGTACAGAAGAATTTCCTACGGCAGGAGGCGCGGGTATTTGACCGAAGACCATACCGTGACGACCTCCTAGAGGTCTACCGGGTATGTGACCTATATGATAACGATACAATTTGATGGTGAGTTGAGAGAGAGAGAGAGATAGAATTGAGGTGTGCGTTAGGAGGTGGCGTTTACAAATGTGAGATGTTTTAGTTTTTATTTTTAATTAAATAAATATTAAACAAAATAGAATGTTGTAAATGTCAAATGATTTACAGCAATACAATTAATTATCAAAATATTGAAAGGATGTGTATGTGTGTAGCTGTTATTATTATTGTTTGTATGCATACAGGTTAATATGTTAAGTATTCTGTGTGCTTGTGTGGTGTGTGTGTGTCAAAAATAAATATGGTGTTACATATTAGTAGAGCATATTATAGGTTTCTTGCTAGTGTTTTCTTATTTTCATATTTGCTTGAGCGAGACGAAAACTTTGTTACAGTATTGTGCAGGGCGTGCGTTGTACTTTTACAGTTGCTGGAAAGTTGTTCTGGGCGCAGCTTGTTTAATTTTTTTTGGATTCTTGGGAATGTTGTAGCACTTAGTGATAGTATCTAGTATTATCTTCTTGTATGTATGCAAAGAATTATGATATTGTTTGAATTTTGGCATGTTTCTCGCTTATGTTCGAGTATTGTACAATAATTTTGAAAATGAAACAACACATAACGGTTATACAACATAACACAAAATTAAAACAATGACAAATACGAGATATTAAAGAGAATTTGAGACCTAATCCAGAACAAGTTTCGCTTACCTTGCTGCGTCAACTGTACAACGGCGGCGGGTAGCTTTGTGGAGACGGCAACTGGTGTCGCACCAACGGCCGGTATCTTTATCTCTGCTTCCGGTGGCAATGCATTACCGCTAGTCTCCACTAAGCTGCTAGTTGTAGACAAAGATCCAGTTAATGATCCTGTTGTTGTACCTGCTGTTGTAGTTATTGCCCCACTACTGCTTGGACTTGATGAAGCTGTTGTTGTTGCTGCTGCTACAGAAGCTGTGTTGCTGCCAAGTTTCGTTGGCAACAGAGATTGCGTATTCTGCACAAAAATACGTATTTAAGATTTTAATCTATTGGTTTGAATAATTTGGCAAATCTTACCGTTTTATCTGTACTGTTTTCTAACTGTATGCCTGTTGTTCCTTTAGTTGTTGTAGATGTTGTTGTTGTTGCTGCTGTTGTTGTTGCAGTACTAGTTTTATTGCTAACAATCGAATCCGATGATTGCTGCTGCGTTGTTTTGTGTGATTGGGCCACAGCGGCTGCTGCTGCGGATGTGCTCGGCTTTTCCTCAAGTGCCAGCTGCTCGATACGATTCGCATTACTGTAACTGATGAATTGTGGAGTTGGAGTCTTTTTACGCCACGCGGGGTAGTCCATCATACTGCCACCGTTTTGTAAATAAAAATATTCTGACACATTTTCAAGATGTCTGCAACATTAAAATAAACATTAGTTATTTTGAAAAAAAAAGTATATAGTATATAATCGACTATCAATAAACATTACCTTTCCTTAAGATTACGCAAAATTTGCAATTTCTGTTGGAGTATGCGCTTCCTGAGCGCATTCAAATCCTGCAGTGCCGTTGAATTGCCGTCGTCAACTTCGCTGCTAGCCACAACTGATGCTGGCAGTAGTGATCCAACAATGTTGCTGCTCACAGCACCAACAATATTGCTATTGCTGTTATCGTTAGTTTCGTCAACTCCCGTTTCCGCAATTTCTAATCGCTGTCGCTTGGCCTGTGGAGGCGTTAGGGAGCCTGAAACACAATCTTCTGCTGTTGACAGATTGGATAATGTGGAAGCTGCTTCTGGCGTTGCTGCTGCCGTTGCCTCTGTCGACAAGTTCGACAGCGGCACAGGCAGCTGCGCACTGAGCAGCTGCTGCTGTTGTTGTTGTTGTTGTGTTGGTTTGCTAGTTTTCTGTTGCTGTTGCGTGATTGCTGGAGTTGTGGATTCGTTGTTGTGTGCTGTGGAGCCTGTTGATATTGGCGTTGTAACTGATTTTTCCGTTGATAGTAACGTTACACGGTCTGACACAGCAGGAGGGGCCGGGCTTAGCCCTTCATGCCCCCCTCCTGCTGAATTACCTTCATTCATGTTGGAGACATCTGAAAAAAGGCGGGAAAAAAAATCATTACAGTTGCCACCAATTTTATTGCGTGTTTCGTTCGACGATGCACATTTTTCAGTCTTATATATTACGTGCACAATCAAACTTATATATGTGTGCACATAAATAATTTATCTTTATATTTTTTCTGCTGCGTAATCATTACGTTTTAGACATTATCAGTGACTTTAAAAGGTATCAATTCACTATTCATGCCGCTTTCAGCCCTGCCAAATGCTATCAAGTTGCAACTCTGCATTGCAAACGGCTCCGATATCTTTTTTTATTATACACACACGCGCGTTGAAATAAAATATTTTTTTTGCTCTCTGCCATTTAAAACAAATTTTTTTAAAACGCTACACGTTATTTTTTTTGGTTGGTTAGGTTTGTCAAGCTACGACACTTTTCAAACATGCTAATCGAATGACCGATGGTAGAGCGAGACGGCTCTATATATGCACGTCTGCTGCTTCTACGTCGGCGTCGGTTCTTTGTTGGGCGGACATTTTTTCCAACCATTTTTTTTTCGTACCTCAGATAGGGAAAACTTTTAATCACAAAATATCCACATCACTTCTATCCATCCGTGCGTAAAAATTGTGTTGACGTGTTGCAAAAATTGTGCTGTATTCGTTAATGCAAGGTTTTTAAAGTATTTCCGCTTATTTCTGCACTTAAAATTATTTTTTTTGCAGAAATGTGTGCGCGAACACACCGTTCAGCGTCGAGGTACATAGAAGAACTAGTGATGGGCCGAAAACATCGCGTAACTTTCGATATCGATTAAAAAACCAGCATCATAAAAAAAAAACCTTAAGCGCCGTACGCTGTTCACAAGAACGTGCTCGTGCTACATGACCCAACGAAATTTAACATCAACATTAAAGTAGATTGTAACTTCAAGAAAACTTGTAATCATAAACAAAAACGTACACTTTCGGAGTTTAATTCTTGGGGGTCTCATCTCTATATTTTAGACAATTATCGGTAGTTTACATATCGAGTCAGCTGTTATGTGCACTCTTATCGATCAACGATATCTCATAGCCATGTAGTGTTCTTTGGTTTGTTCGTTTGTTTTGAAGCTGCGCAAATTTAACTTGATTCAGGTATGCGCAAAACACCATAAAACTCATAAAAATAATGTAGTGTGTTTGCTTTAGTTAACAACGTAGTTAAAATGAAGTGGTTTTTTAATTGATTAATCGCATAAAATCCGTTGTGTTGTTTTTAATATTAAAAATTAAACTTGTATACAGAAATACTTTGGTTTAAAACAGAATTTTAATTATATTAATTAAAATTACTTTTTCAATCACAAGAAACATATTTATCAGCCGACCTTAACACCTCACTCTTATTTTCTAGTATATATTAAAGATCGTCTCAAGATAAGCAACAAAAAATAATGCGTTTTTAATCTGGTTTGGCAGGAACGCGGCTCAATCGTCACAACACTGGACGCAATGGCAATGAACTCAACTTGTAAAATTCTGGCTATTTTATTAATAACAGCATTATCTTCAATCCGGGTGCTGGGCGAGTTCTGTGATAATGGAACCGGCGAGTGCAAAGAGTTGACACCAACTGATTGTCCAACTTTATTTTATAACCAACATGCCATTGGGCCCAATAACATCAAGTATTGTGATGAATTCAACGACATTGTCTGCTGTCCTCTGCCGTTGAATGTCCAAAACAGAAATAAAGCCCCAGTGGATACAAGAAGACAATTTGAAAAGGGTAAACTAAATAATATATATAGTGTATTTTCGATCAATAAAGTTTACATTAATTTCACAGCTTGTCGTCAATACAATGAGGTCAGATCCTCTTGCCGCTCAACGCCGCTCATAGTTGGTGGCTCCGAGGCCAAGGGACGTGAGTTTCCATTCATGGCGTTGCTTGGCATACGACCGTTTCGTGGCTCCATTGTTGATTGGAACTGTGGCGGCACACTGATTCATCCCAAGTTTGTGCTGACTGCAGCCCATTGTCTGGAGACGAGCGAGAAGAAGGAGCAACGCTTGGACCCCAACTTTAATTCACCCAAATATGTTGTACGTTTAGGTGAATTAGATTACAATAGCACCACAGATGATGCCCGGCCACAGGACTTTCAATTGGCCAACTATGTACTGCATCCTGCATACGAAGAGGACGAAGAAGATGGCAGTCATCACAATGATATTGCTGTCTTAGAGCTGGACAAGAGAGCTACCCTTAATGAGTATGTGGCGCCAGCCTGCCTGCCACCCAGCAGCGGCAACGAGCATTTCGATCTAGTTGCAGCCGGCTGGGGTTTTACCAAGAACTCGGGCGGCAAATCATCCCATCTTTTGACAGTGGGTCTGAAGCGTTACACCGATGATGTGTGCACCCAGCGACTCGATAGCCGCATTGAACCGCGTACACAATTTTGTGCTGGCCCCGGATCAAGTTCGAGCAATGCAGATACCTGCAACGGCGATTCGGGTGGACCAATTTTTGTACAGCATCCCGATTATAATTGCCTAAAGCAGGTTATTGGTGTTACCTCCTATGGTGTGACCTGTGGCAATTTCAAATTTCCCAGTGTCTACACCAAAGTACATCTCTATACGGAATGGGTTGAAAATATTGTGTGGGGAGAGTGACTGAAGAATAAAGTTATAGACCTTCTGTGTATTAGTTATTTTATAAAAACAAAAACTTGATGAAACGAACTATTTTGTTAGATTTTTATTGGTAGTAACCACGTTTGCCCGCTTCCTCCACAATTGTTTGTACCGCAGCGAAGGCTTCCCGGGCGAACAGTTCCTCGCTCTCTGGAGGACCACGCAGTTCAAACGCAAATGTAATCGGAATCTTAAGCTGGTGGTGGGCCCAATCAATTGATAAGCCACTGGAAGGATAGATGGTATTATAAATGCTATCACTCTTATATACGCGTCCATTAAGTGCTTTTATGCGTGCTGCTGCTAATTGTCCAATCTCATTGAGATCATTGTAGTTCTTTTCTGCCGAGTGAGCATAGGGAAACATGATAAGCTGGGAATAGCTGTGTAGTGACAAAAAGGTGAGAATCCTTTCCGACTGCACATGTGCTTCCAGAAATTACATTATGCGCTGAGTTTCCACTTCTCTGGCCGCCGAAGGTCCAGAGAAATCAGGTTGGCACGGATCGCCGCTGGCCCCGGTGGGGTTCCAGCTGAATGGAAAGTTGCGGTTCATAGAGCTGGCGATTTTTGCGCCACATGAGATCTCCGGTGAAGGTATAGCGATAACCATCCGGATTCACAGTGGGAAAAATAAACCAGTTGTGGGAACGGGCTGTAGCCTGCACCGGAGGATCAGTTGAGTGCAGCAGTTGCTCAATGAAGTATGAAGTATAAAATAGATTTTTTAAACGATTGCTTAACAAATTGCTAATTCAACGACTTATTTATTTGTTTAAGTCAAAATGAAATCGAAATAATATTTAAAACTTAGCAAATCGGCAAGTTCTTTAAAAAAAATCTATATCTAATATAATATATCATATATTAAAAGCCAGTTGATAATTTTGATTGAATTGTTGTTAACTTTAATTGTAACAAACATGTAATAAAAATCAGTTAACAATTATAATATACTTCCATATTAATTTAGGGATTAGGATTACTTAACATAGTTTTAGGAGGGATGTGCTTATGCGTATGTGTAGGGTGTGTGTGTGTGTGTGGGTGGTTTTGCATTGTGCTGGGGTTTCACTTACGGCTAAAAAGCACAATAACAAAAAGAGCCAAGTGCTTGGAGAGAGGACCCTGTAGAAGACCAATGACAGTCATAGCTAATATTTCTCTTGCGCATATGGTTGTTGGGATTAAGATTAGATGTGGATTAATGTGTGAAAGTGAAGAGAGTCTAAAGACGATTATAGTATTCATTATAGGCGCGACGACTAATATTATCACTGCGTCTCCTTGCAGCAATCTCCTTCTTCCTAACCTCGCGTGCCTTGTACGAAAACAATGGACGAAAGACGATAGCACGACGTTTGCGATCACGATTGGTCTGGTCAATGGCCAGCGGCTGCAGTGCCTTTAGCTCTGGCTCCGAATGAAGATCGCGACGCGGTCGATTGCGAAACAAATTGGTTTTGGCCGAATCATGAGCATAAAGTGTGCTCAGGAAATCAAAATATGGCTGGGAGCGTAAGCTATCGGGCTGTGCCAATGGTGAGTTATAGCTAAACTGATTGGGTGTCTCAATATCGAGTAGAGTATGTGGCACATCCTGCAGTTGTTGTTGCTGTTGCTGCTGTTGGTATTGTAGATGTTGTGGCAACGCCGTCACCATGCAAACCAATCCCAGGGCCATGGCCAGGGTGTAAAACTACGGAAATAGGAAAAGAAAACGAAGCAAAATGAGTCAAGTGTAGAATGGAGAATGGAATCGAGTATGGCGAATGGAGAAGGTGTGAATAGCACTTGGAGGCCATTTGGAGAATCGAATCGTATCGAATCGAATCGAATCGATATTCTGCACAAGTGTTTAGAACCAGTCTCGAAATCGTCGAGACATCTCGGCAAAGCTTATGCTTTGAATTAGCATACAATAATTAATTGAAATGATATAATCGCAAATCAAATTATATATTTATTCACACCGTCAAATTTATTCATGATCACGTCCGAGCGAGTCCACAAACCTATCATTAGCATTATCATATGTTCCCACTGGATAGTAATTACTATATATAAACCTAACCCTTAGTTTTCGTACAAGACAAATTTAAATATGCTGCGCCCTTGGGGCTTAGCCGGATGCACGATTTCGATTTAGAAGCCACCTGATCTTATATGTCTCTATATTTTTAATTTATGTATCACACATCTCGCTTTGTGAGTTCATAAAATTAGTCTTATTCTTAGAGGACAAATTAAAGACTGTACGAACGAATAAATATATAGATACAAAATCAAAAACCGGATGAAACAAATTTCGAAACCAGCTTTCGGTATAGGTGAATGTGTTCAATGACAGCCTAAATGGAACTCATCCAAGTTTAATATTTTTTTTTTTTTTTGCAATCATTTGCTTAAAAGTCAAATGGATTAAGAAACCACAATTAACCGCAGACGGATAACAGACAAATAATCAAATATTTCGATTATGATTCATACTTTATAACCGCATTTGTTTCGTCAAGTTAATCCCCAAATATTAATCTATACATAAATTAATTCATTGATAAGCGTTTCGGACATAGATAAATGTGTTTTGGTTTTTTGTTTTTGCGGCTCATTATGTAAATTTACAGCCTGAACCACTTAAGTTAATTGATTTTCATGATATATGAGACCAGGCCAACAAAAATATAAAATAAAACATAAAAAAAAGCCTTAAATTTACCAAGAAATAAATAACGTATCTGTATCTGTATCTGTATCTGAATCTCTGTATCTGTAACCGGTTGAGCTTTAGTGGCTCAGGGCTAACCCATAAGATGTATAACATATGTTTTTTTATTTCGATGCTTATACCCCGTATGCATTCAATTTATTCAAAAGGGTATGGTTAGTATAAGGAATTTATATGAACTTAAGCTAAAAGAACAAATTTCTCAACCCCATAAAGTATACTATAAGTATACGCAAAGCATCCAAAAATCGGATGAGCTTTTTGGTAAAAAACAAAAAACTTCAACTTTAGACTTGAACTAAAAGTTCAGATTATTCTAATACTTTTGAGAATGTCTACTAATCTTGTTTTTGTTTTGTAAAGCTTTAAGCTGCTTTAAGTAAATCGAATTGCTAGGTCAGCTTTAATGTGCTTAGCTCAGACTTCCTTATGAATAGCATGCAACAATATATTTTAGTACTTGTTATAAAGTTTCTACACCAAAAATACTTGAAAAAAGCACTTAAGATTGTTTGAAATATATCTGAATGCATATTTAAATCTTTCGATATTTTTGGAAACACGTTTGTAAAAAAAAACTCAAATCCCAAGAATTATTATTTTGTAATGATCATTAGTTCCTGGATCTTCAATACTCACTTGAAGTTTAAATGGCAACATGTTTTATATATTTGATAATATAATTATTGATAATTTGTGGTGTTTATCCTATGATTTGTGAATTTGAATTGCGCACACACGTTGTTTATTTTATATATAGTATATCGAATAACTTTCTTGGCACAATGTTTTTCGGGTCTTATCACAAATTTGCTTGACAACGCGACGAAGTTTGCTCAATATATCAATAAAGTTTTGATTTGCAGTTATATTGTTGAGAATGTTGAATGCTAATATATCGATGTTGTCGCCGCTGAGCGTGCGCACTAACTGTTCAGAATATTTGTGACAAATTCACTTTTATATCGGCGAAAAGCTGTCGCGCCCTCGCGAGCCCCCGTCTCCGTAGCGATCACAGACGCAGCCATCATAATATTGCCGAACGGGTTTCGTTTTGCTGCGACTGTTGTTGTTGTTGGTGTTGTAGCACTGTTGGCTGGTGTTAAGTGTTGCCGTTGTCACGAATTAGCTGCAGCTGAACCATTGCTAGAGGGGAAAATTTAGACGAAAAGCAGGCAGCGGGAATATTTATATTAAAAAGGAAGCAAATACTGTCCTCGTGTATATTATATTTCTTATTATTTAAGGTTGCATTTAACCGTTTTTTCGTTTAGTCCTTCCTTTGTATACCTAAGCTTCCTTAGCTTTTTTCTCGCCAAAAGCTGTCAACACTGAGTGCAGGCACTTGAAGACGTTGGTGCTCACGGATAATTTACGGATAACCCTTGGATAATTGTCAAGATGACTTTGTCCATTTCACGCACTAATGCTTGAGTGGAGTGGGGGAGTGTGTTGGGTGCGTTCACATTTTGTCGTTATGTATGTTTTGATTTTACAACAACAACAATAACTATTATTGTTTTTGTGGCTATTTTCGATCGAAAAGTGTTTGCCTTTCGCATTACGTTTAATTAAATCTTTCCATGACGCCAAACCACTAATCAAAATCAAAGCAAAGCATAACAAAATATTTCGACTCTTTTTTTTTTTTTGACGTATTTGACGTATTACAAAGCGAAAAACGTTGGAACAGGATTAACATGTGGCGCTTAAAACAAAATCCAAATACGGAAGCCGGCAAAATTCACACAAAATTCTCGTGCTGTTAATCGGCTCTAAATCGGAACTAGATTTTAAATGCATAAAAACTAGCTCATTAGGCAAATGATCTTCACTCGGAAAACTGTCAACACACACACACACACTAAGCACACACACACACATAGACGTAACAAGGCTTGCTTGCGTCGCGCTCTTGAAAATGATCTCTCAAGCTTAACATTAACCACGCCGAAGGTTAACATTAAGCTTAAGACAATATTTGGGACACAGCTCAAAAGCTCAACGATGCGATGCATTGCGACAATCATTGGAGATTTGGATTTATATTTTGTTAATAGAATTCAATTCTAGACAAAGCAAAGTTGTCAACTCTCAATTCGACAGCAGTTTGAACGAATTGATTTATTTGATTGATTTTTCAGTTGAGTTGAGTTGAGTTAAGAGCATAATTGTCAACATCGATGTCCAAATGTCAGCGGTTTATTTTTAGTTTTTTTTGCCAATGAATTGTATTTGTTTAATAAATTTAATTTAATTGATTTTTAATTAACTTCTACAAAGAGCCGGTTTCAAATCAAATAAACGTCATAAACCAAATGCCAAAGAGTAAAAACTAGAAACCAAATATGCCCAACTTGATAATACCCTGTAAGTAAAAATTCTCTGGTTGTGGACAGGGTGTGGAAAACACATTAAAAAAGTAAAGTGATTAAAACTTTTCTTGCGAACCACAATTAGCACCCTATAAAGTTCAGAGAGATGAGCAATTGCATCTTTTTTTTATGACATTCTTTATTGAGTCAGCATCGTTTTTCCAGCTTCTAATTAGATAGAAATTAGGTTGGGCTGACAGCTTCCGTCAAAGTTATTCGAGGTGCTAAACAGTTAGTGTGTGCATGTATATGTGTGTGTGTGTGTGGCCCG
This sequence comes from Scaptomyza tumidula, assembly GCA_035044465.1. NCBI lineage: Eukaryota > Metazoa > Arthropoda > Insecta > Diptera > Drosophilidae > Scaptomyza > Scaptomyza tumidula. Next base: position 13,365,088 of record JAWNNW010000444.1, on the reverse strand, counting down.
ATGGACTAACTGGACCTGGACTGGAGGGCGGAGTGTGAGTGATTCATGTATGAATGATTAATGATTCATGCAGACGCAACAACTTACTAATTGAGTAATCTCTTAACAACTCTCGGTCGCATTTCTATTTGGCCAATCATCATTTGACCAATCAGAAATAGAGGCGAGCAATCCTTAAGAAATGCTTTTGCTCGTATTTACCGTATCACTTTTGACTTGACTTTGTTGTTGTTTTTTCACTCTGTCAAGCTATCAATTATCACTTGGGCACAACAAACGTCACAGTGTTTTAATAAAGGAAATTTATTACTGTTGTCTTGTTTATTTTGCCTTAATTAAAAACAAAACTGTTTTGATGTTTGCTAACAATAATACATACATATACAGAGCAGCCATTCATCATCACCTTGATGCTGTTGTCTTGATTTGAATTTTGCGCGCTACCTTAACAACGTGGTGGCAACGCTGCCTCTATGTTCGCTGGCCGCACTCTAGCTTGTACGTACAACATGTCCTATGCGCTTGAAGTTGGCTGCGCGGTTCGCTTCGAACTTGCGTGATGTTGCCAGCAACTGACTTCGAACTGACGCAAGGTTGGCTGCGCACAAGGGAAATTATGCATTACAACTTTTATTATTAGTTATTTTTTTTATAGAAATTCAAGTTATTGAGTTTAATTGTAAGGCCGATTTTAACGCCTTTATTTGAATACAATTCACTTTATGTGTTTTTTTTAATGCATTTAATAAATTTTTTATGTCGTTGAAAAAAATCAAATATTTAATGACCATTAACTGAAATATTTAAATGGCAAATTCACCACGGCCACCTGTTAATGTTAACGTTCGAAGAGAGCGTTAACAGTGGGCTGGCATTTCAAGATCTCTTTACGAAAGATGAATATCGTAAATGCTGCTTGAGTGGTGTTTCGAGTGCTGTTATTTATTTTGCGTGCTTGCTCAGTTTGTTACAAAAATTGTTAAGTGTCAAAATCTTTATTTTTATTTAAAAAATACAGCGTTTAATACAGTTGCAGGTGTGCCGGTATGTTTCACTAGTCGATTAATCGTGATCGTTGCCCATCTACTGGGTTTTTTTTCATTGTGCACTGCGGTTAAGTGGTAGCATTTTTCGTAGGAAGCAGAAAAAAAAAACAAAAAAATTATTGATCGTCTGTGCTTGCCTACATTTGCGTGTGTGTGTGTGTGAGTGTGTGTGCGTGAGTGTACATAACGAAATACATACGAAAGTAAACGTACATACATATGGATGGACAATTATCGGTATGCATACGTTCCGTGCGTGTTTTGTTGCTGTTATTCGGTCTTGACAAATACAAAACACACTTTAATATTTAACTAATATTAATAATTCGGCACCACACGTAATCACAAGTGTCAAGCATTTAAGGGTACATTAACTAATTCATACAACTTCACGAAAGCACACACATACACAACTACATACATATATTATTATATGCACACACAGCGTTTTTTTTTTCATTCTTCTGTTTTCTAAGAAGTTTTAACTGTTATCATTTGAAGTTCTCCTTTGACATTAACATCGCGGACGCTCCGACAAAGGGTATAAGAGCGTCGTTTTTGTATGCCGCGCGGCATCGTGATGTTAAAAGAACCGAAAATTTAGCTGCTTTAATTTGTTTTCTTTGCGTTTAGTTTGTTGTTGTTTTTTTTGCTCTTTTGTGTCGTTTGGCTGCTCTCTTGTTACTGTTGTTGTTCCGCGAACACAAAAAAAATGTTATGTGTTTGTTATTGTTGCTTTTGGCTGCGATTAGAATTAATTGACAAATGGCAAAAAAAAAAAAAAAATAATAAAATGTTGATTTGGTTGCTTTTGTTGTGCCTTGCTCGGGGCCATGCATTAAAAAAGCAAAAAGCAATAACGAAATCAAAAGCAAACCAGCAGAAGCAAAAGCAAACAGCAACAGCAACAACAACAGTTGAAATACGTACATAAGTAACTGGCAAATCGGAATACATGAATAAATTTATAAATAATGTAGCAACAAACATTAACGCCAAGAGAACGTCCGAGTTCGTTGACCGTCAAGTACAAATACTAAACTAACAACAACAACAATATGCGAGAGAGAGAGTAGTGTCAAACGAGATTAGCAGCGGGGTAATACAAATAGGCTGAAGCATATTCATAGATATAACATAATTAACACCTGTTACATGCGCGCTCGCATAGTTCTCTCTGTTATCAATATGTTAACCCTAACATGACCGGTGTGGCCTGTTTAACAGTCATTGAGGCTGGCAGCTGCTTTCCCAACCTTGTAACCTTTAAACATTGAACATTAACCCTTGGCTAACCATTCAGTCAAGCTTAATAATAACTGATAATATCTTCTTTTTTGCAGTTTCCTGTTAGTATACATGTTTTTTGCCCTTCTTCCGAGTTGAAAAGCTGTCAAAAAGTCTGGTTTCAAGTTGAAAAACTCAAAAAAAAACATAACAATGGCGTCTATCTCACAAAATAACAAGAGACAAAAAATGAGCGATACGCACAGTGTGCAGGAAATACCGATTAACTATGAGGAACTCAATATTATTGGTACAGGTATGTTCAAATCAAACTTAATATATTGAAAATATAAGAGTTCTAAGCATATTTTGTAGGGTATTCAACAGGCTTTGTTGCCGTGTACAAAAAAACTTAACGACCGAAACGAATGCAGCTCGAAAGAGGAGAAATAATGGGTTGTAAACTCCCCAACTTTCGGCCTTGTAATACCGGTTTACAAAACCGTTGCATACTTTCAGGTTTCGTATTCGAAAACACGTGCATTGCGGTTCGAAAAAACCAAAAGAAATTCATATTCAAATCGCATCGAAATAGTTGGCAAACAAACGAGCCAAGTTAAGCGGTTGGCAACAAACATATTAAGTATTTTTTCAACTTCTTCAAGTCGAAATTTAATGACGTCACTGAACGCAGATTGAGTTAAGAGTTAAAAAAAAAGGTTTCGCTAATCAAATTTGTATTATAACTTGTTTGTTTCTAAGCAAAGTTTGCTATTTATGGCATGGGCGTAGGCTATCAAAAGGGATCAACGCTTATAACAGGGTCAACAATGGGTTAATGCTGTTGCCAGTTGCCAGTTGCTGTTCGAAACAAGATCAGACATTGTATACGGCCATATCAAGTTACCTTTTTAAGTGTACGCAACTAAGTACATAAATGTCTACCCCCCCTCCCCCTCCCCCTCCGCTCCCCTGACAAGGTCTCATGTCTCAAGAAAATAAACAAGTTTAACTTTTTATAAAGAAAAAAAAATTATTTCGGCTTTTTTTGCTTGATAATTTTTGCTATTTTTTGAGTTTCGCATTCATTCAATTATTGCCGCTTTTTGCTTTGTCGCTTTTCTGTTTTGTTTGTTGTTATTGTTGCTTTTGGTTTTGTTGTTGTTGCTTTTGACAATTCAAAGAGCAGGCAGACAAAAACGAGTCGACCAAAAAAAACGAAATATCGAACGATTGCGAATATTGTTTTTGTTTTCTTTCTGTTCTGTTCTGTTGTTTGTTGTTGTCATTGTTGTTGTTGTTGCTTATTTCGTGTGTTTAGTGTTGGGCGTTTTGTTGCTACAAACCTGGCCTTGTACTTGACTTTTCAAGCTATTTATTTAATTTTTTATTTGTTTTATTTTTTTTGTGATGCCTCAAAAATTTGACTAAGCGAAATGTTTTTTGCGATCGAATTGCTGGAAACGGAGACATGCGGAAAATGCTTGAAGTGAAATGTCAAACAAAAATAGAACTCCCACGCTCCCTTCCAACCCTCCCCCCCCCTCTCTCTCTCTCTCTCTCTCACATACCATTCAATCTGTCTCAATGTCGCGTCTGGTGATAAATTTCCGGTGTGTCACAGAATTTTGTCTTTCTAATTTGAATCGATTATTGTCACAAATTCTCTCTCACATGAAGACGCACTCTCCCACTCTCTCTCTCCCACACTCTCTCTTTCGTCATTGCAGATATCTGGTTGAGTTGAATCAAAAATCAGCCGGTTTCGCTTATCAAAAACACAGCTGACGACGACGGCATGCGATTTTTGCCCTTGGGTACTTTTTTTGGGTTACTTACTTTTATACTAGCTCCAAACAAGGCACTAACTTATTTATGTGCGAAATTTCTATTTCGTACGCATGACGCAAAGTGTATATATATATATGTATGTACATAGAGTATATATAAAGAGAAGTTCACATGTTCTTATCTGTGTGCTTGTCTCTCGGAACAGGGGTATTTCTTTTGTTGATTAACATTTCATTTGAGTTTTGCAATTGCTTTTGACTTTACTTTCCTTTTCTACTTTTTTTCCCAAGGCTAAGAATCCACACTCTATCACTATCTCTCTCCCTCTATCGCTCTGTTTCTGTATGTATAAGACGCATTCATGCATTCGCCTAGAAACTTAAAATTTACCTTTACATTATGTATGTTTACATTTTACAGGCGCCTATGGTACCGTTTATCGGGCAAGGGACATTCTCTCGGGAAGTTTTGTGGCCATTAAAAAGCTGCGCATTGCACTCACCGACAATGGTGTTAGTGCGTCGACGCTGCGAGAGATTTCGCTACTGAAGCAGCTAAATGCATACGATCATGCGCACATTGTCAAGTAAGTAAACTGCAAACAAACACAAACACAAAAAAAAAAATTTCAACTGTATGTGTGTATGCATGTTATCTTCGTGGCGCCTCATTATTTGTTAACTAATTTAAAAAAAAATATAAAAAGTCATTACGTTACGAACAAACACTGATTACAGACAACAGATTTTATGCATGTGTGTGTGTGTATTCGCTTATGTTTATCTTTCATTTTTGCACGCTTTAATGCCTGGTGCGCTTCTCTCTTTGTGCTGCTTGTGACCTCGTCGACACAAGCGTAACTGTTACGGTCGCTGCAAACAGTTGCATTCCATCCACCCCCATACACACACACACACACACACACACTTGAACAGTGGCTTATGCATATAACAAAATGTTATACCAAACGTCAATGTGGCGTCAGTTGGCTGCCTTGCTGCTGCTGCTACTGCTGATAACGACATTAGCGGAGCCTAATCTATTTGCATTCGCATTGAAAGTTTGACATAAGTTTGACAAGAAACTTTTGCAATGCCAAAGTAAATGCAAAATTGCCCATAAATATAACAGCTTTGTTTACAAGTCAAATTAACTTATACCAACATGTTGTTACGCTTTTTTGAGAACATACATTTAGCAGCGCATCTGAAGCCATAAACAGCACACTAGCGTCAATAGCGGCGGCATTGTGTACTATGAAAAAAAAAACACTTAAGTGCTCTCAGAGTATTTATTTTTCGCTCAGCACTCAACGAGGCAGACCATTTTAATATGCTTCACTCTCAGCTACGATAACACGATCAAGAGTAAATTGAATAACGTAAATGTTTTGCAGCATTAAAGAGCACACTCAACAGAATGCTCACTCTGCCGCTGTTAACATGTTCGAAGCAATTTGTGAATTTTGGGTTTAGAAGTAAAAAAAATTAAATTGGGCTGCATAAAATTTTGTCAAACTAAACGCAAATATTATAACTAAATTTTTCTTATTAATTTTGAAACAAATTTTTTCCATTTAAAAAAAAAACGCATTTTTGCAAATTATTTCATTTTAGTAGCAAGTTTGTCTTTGCTGCTATTTGCTTAACAGTGCAGAAAAACTGTTAGCTTACAGAATGAAAGCCGGCGACTCTACATTTTATAGTATGGGGAAATTACGTTATTCACTCACACACACACACATAAGCTCTTGATCGGTTGTATTGGAGGGATTGCCATGCTGAGTTTTTTCTTAGTACGATAAATGCCCGGAGTATGGCTGCTGGCGCTTGAGTGGCCAGCAACATTGTATACCACTTATTATTCTCATTTCCCCATCACGCAGACTAATCGAAGTATGCCAGTTTCTGGAAGGTGGCAACAAATTGCTCATTTTGCTGGTATTCGAGTATTTGGAGCAGGATTTATCCGATCTCATTGAAAATCTACCTAAATCCGGCATGTCACCCACAACAATACAGGTAAAATCTCAACAAATCATTTTCTGTTGCTTATTTTAACATTTTTCATACAACTGTAGCGCCTTTCCCGTGAACTTTTGACTGGTGTCGACTTTTTGCATGCCAATCGGATTATTCATCGGGATTTGAAGCCACAGAATCTGCTCGTCTCGTCGCAGGGCCATTTAAAGATAGCCGACTTTGGTCTGGCCAAAACCTACGATTCGACAATGAGAGTCACCTCAGTTGTGGTCACCCTGTGGTATCGGGCGCCCGAAGTACTGCTCGCCCAGGGCTACAACAGTTCTGTGGATATTTGGAGTGCGGCTTGCATCATTTTTGAAATGTTCAACTGCAAACCTTTGTTCCCCGGCAACTCCGAAAAGAATCAACTAGATCGCATATTCGAGTGAGTTTAAAATGGAAACACACAGCACAAAGAATTTCTCATTCAATATCTCTATATAACTAGACTCACGGGTCGTCCAACGGATCAACAGTGGCCAAAGAGCATATCGGTATCGCGGGAACACTTTCCGCCACGCAGTCCAAAAAGACCGCGCGATTTCTGTCCGGATCTATGCGACTTTGCCGATGATTTGCTGAATGTAAGATCCACTTTATATATCACAAACTTAAGTTAATCCACTTTCTCTTCTCTTCTCTTAGCAAATGCTTTCGTATGACCTGCATCAACGTCCCTCGGCATTGGCGTGCTTGGAGCATGAATATTTTCAACAGGAGTTATAGTTATCTATATATATATATGTATAGACGCCACAATTGTCAGATGTTATTGTTTCGTGTGAGACCTGTAAAAGCAAAATGTTCCTTTACTTTACCATCTAATCTATATATATATGTGTGTTTGTAAGGTCTATTATTATAAGTATTTTTTTTTTTCTTTTTAATCCTTATTTTTGTAAGTTGTAAATGTTAAATGAAAAGTTAATTGTAAATCAACTGCCGTTAATACGAAACTCGAGGATTTCGATCCGGTTTAATATGTGATACACAAATGTTCAGGACTAGAAACATGCTCAGGCATTTACCATTTATACAATACATATATATATACAATATACAATATATATATACATATAAATATTCAAAATTGCGCTGTTAGTATGCAACAACTACTATGTATAGATATATATATATATTTACACATCTATATTTTTTAAATAATTATATACATATTTACAACACTTATTTGTAGTCTACCTTGTAATAGTTGTAAGTTACAAAAAAAATTATTTCAATAAATGGAAATTATACAATTCAAATGTGCCGCCAAGTTTGCTACAGTCTTATAAATATGTTAAGTGAAATAACATTGAGCGGATTTGGTGCTCCAATATAAGAGGGACTATGTTAAGGGTAGTGTTGGGCAGTAGCTGAAACAAAACTGCTACTTACGATATACCATTTAACAGTGATCGTATTTTACTACAGTATAAGAGCTTCCCTGTTAACACCAGTGCTGGAAAGTATAAGAACAAGTGCTGTATTACGCTAAAGATTGTATTTTCCAAACATTTTCATATCTTTGGCTTTAAATGGAATGTTAATAAATTCACAATAACAAATATATCACTTCTTAGGCAAGGCCAACAATAATGTAAAATATGAGCGGCAGCACAAGATTATCCACCTGATCGGTAAATGCCTCAACCAAAGCCGAGTTCAAAGCAGCAAAAATCGTTGCGAACCATTTGGCCTGAGACATGGCCAAAATGCCACTCAGCTGCAACAATCCAACAGCGAATAAAATGGAAATAACAAATGCTAGAGTCCCTTCCACCGAGCGACTAGAATCTGCAATAGAACAACATAAGTTATTCGTTTATGTGCAATTTGTATAAGATAATACTAACTGCCCCACTTGTTGCGTCCGAACTTTGAGCCCAGTACGCTGGCCGCTGTGTCGCCCACACCCACAGAGAGTATGCCTGATAGGAGGAGCAGGTGCAAAGGATTGTCTTTGCTGCACGGGCAGGGTGTTAGCCAAAGGGGCAGCGAACAGCCGATTAAGAGGCAAAATGGTGTCAATGCCAATTTACCAGCATCCTTCACATCCTTGAAGGAGTCAAAGGCTTGTGACAGCGTCACTGCGAATGGCGGCATCTGAAGTAGACGCAACAGCTCCAACACAACGAATATCGCAAATGATACACCAGTAGCAATATATAACAATTCACACTGATACACAATGCCCGGCACAAACACAAGCACGATGAGCAAATGGAAGATCTTGCGGACACGGGTGCTCGCCTGTTGAGTGCTCCTCAGCTGCCAGCTGACCGTGGCGCAGGTCAGTGCCACCAGCAGCACATAGAACATAATAATGAACAGCTGTGGAAAATTGGATATTGTCAAAGATCTGAACAACCCATGAAATGCCGAATTGCAACTCACCCTCTTCTGATCCTTGAACATGAACTGAAGTAGAGCAATCAAAGGCAAAGGACTCGTGACAGGAGCACAGGTAACAGCTGCAACTAACAGCACCATCAACAGGTAGAAGGGAATAGGTTTGCGTAGAAGTGGCACCAAAGCAAGCAAAGTGCATGCAATTAACAGCAAACTTAAAGCACTTTGCATAATTGTATTCAATTGACTAAAATCTGTTAATGTTGTTGTTGTTGCTGCTGTTGATGCCAGTTCAAGTGCAATGCGAGAAATCGCATTGAGGACAAACAAAACGAGTCCTTGCACCAGAATTGCAGCTTCGCCAAACGTAAAAGTGTTTGGCAATCCACGCATTACACGAACATAAACAAAGTGATAAACGTGGTGTACGCCAAAGCCGGCAATTAGCAAAGATATCCAGAATCTATCCGAAAGCAGATGCAAGCAAATTTGTGCAATAATGCACCACTTCACCGCTCTGATTGCTTGATTAATCCATGAGTCATTCTTAATGGCCGAGTTGAACAGATATTGCAGCGTTGTCAGGCACATTACGAAGGCAGACACAATTAGAAGACGATGCACTGCATCCGAATTGTTGCATGCCGGCGGGGAAATGTTTGTGTGCAGATAGCTTGTGGCGAGCGCTGTGGGCAACAGCAAACAAAGCCAGGCGCCATTTGATGCGTTGGGCCTAAAAATATTGAACATTCATTACATATCACGTTCAAGAATTATCAATTAGTTTGTTTACAATACCTGGGCAAAAGTCGCTCAACCATATTTGCATATAAGTGTTGTGTAACCACTTGAAGCCACTTGAGTAATTCTGTTAAGAGCCAAGCATAATCGATAGGCAAAAATATCGACTGTTAACAGTCAGCTGTGGCGGCGAGCCAATAGCAAAATCAACCATCGATATACACGTCTTGAGAGTGTAAACATTATAAATTATAAATAAATAAATGAGTCCCGTTCCGTCTGCAGCAGCGTTAAGTTCGAAGATACACCTGAAGTCGCAGTCGCGCGCCTACGTGCCATTATTTCGTGACTTTCGAGTGCTACTAACGCGGCAAAATCGCATCAAAAATAGCAACGTTATACAAATACCCAAATTTTGTGGCCCACTGTCTTGTGTTTTGTTAAATGTGCATTTAAAATTACCCTTAAAAACGGAAAGTGTTCTTTATTATTTCCCCAGTTGTGAATTGTGCCGAAAAAAACAAATTACGAATTAATTTACACATTGCTGTTTCAACAATTTTTTCGAGTTGTTGTTATTGTTGTTTGCCGTATTGCTGTTGTGTTGCTGATTTGAATGTCCGAAAATAAAGGCATTATGCTTGCTAAATCTATGCAAAAACACGCTGGACGTGCCAAGGAGAAGGTAAGTTAACTCTTAATATATATATATACCAAGTACAAAGTATTTGGGGCAATTACATGTACATGAAGATATTTTCTAGGGCGTTGCAATTGCTCTGTAATGTAATGTAGCACAAACACCCACACCACCCCAACCCACTTTACGCGCCCAACTGTCATACTGTCATGCTGGGGTCGTGTCCCTGTCCTATTTCCAATTGAGCTACATACACTCTCTCTCTCTCTCGCTCTTCGAAGCTCTGCAAATGTTATTGAGAGAAGCAACAGTTCAAGTAAATGTAAATACGTTGATGACATTTTGGATATTATAAATTTCCTTAACCATACTTAGGCATTTTGAAGTGATGGTATTTCTAGCTTATAAGCATTTTCCATTTAAGTGAGGGGGGCTCCATTATAGTAAAAGTTATTCACAAAGCTATCACTGTTGCTTAATCACCAAAAAATCAAAAAAACAACAAAAGATGCTTCAACCGCCACCTGTCGTCTCGCTAGGGCGTTGCAATGTGAAGCTCTTTACTCTGTCTGTCTGTATGTGTGTGTGTGTGTGTTTGTGTAGGTTTGAGCGATCAAGTTTCTGGCGATGATTTTCATCGCTTGTTGTTGTTGTGGTTTTTGTTGTTGTTATTGCTTCTCTTATTTCATGTTTGCCGCCTTCGCCTTCGCGCTGCACGTACAAGTGAAAGTTCGGCGCTTGAACACATTGGTCCAGGAGCGGCTGCACAACTTCAAATGTGAATGTCAATACGCGACAGACAAACACATTAATAGATTTACATATACGTATAGAAGTAGTATATACTATATACAAAAAGAAGTGTAAAAAGCAGCAGTTTGACCCACTCGGTTGTAAACAAGTTTTCGGCCAAAGCAGCAGCATTCCAAAGCAACCAGAAAATGCTGTAATCTAAGCTCTAAAGTGCTGCTTACTCTAACTGCTTCTCTGTCTCTTTCTACCTTTAACAGAGAGAGTATGTGTGTGTGTGTGTTGTGTGTCTTGGCATTTACAGTTGGATTTCTAAAGTTCGTTGGTATTTTCTATGTTTGGGATGCTCTTTTGGGATGAGCAAATGGTCATTAAAATTGAACAAATTCTTTAGGGCCTGCCTTTTGGTTAAATGTCGAATTGCAATGTTTGAATCTATTTTAAACTTGTTCGAATCATTACACTTAGTTGGCATTTCCTGGAAACCAATTAAAATAGATTGCACGTTTTGTTGTTTGTGTTTTCTAGAGTCAAAAAAAATACCAAGTTCCTTTTTATAATCGAGAATTTTTCAGAGTTTTTGGTGGCAAACGAAGAAGAATTGGATATTTCATAATTTGCCAAAGAATTTATTTTTAAAATTATAGACCAGTTTTAGTACTGAGCATCGGCACGTTTTGGCCTGCCCGGCGCTTTGTATTATATTTGCGCATTGTGTGCTCATTTCACCATATGTAATAATGATGGGAGAGAGTAAACGCGGGAGAGAGAGAGAGAGTGGAGAGTGGAGAGAGGAGAGTGTATGAGAAACGGAACAAACTTTGTGCAAAGAAAAACACAGCACAGAAAAGAAGACAGACAAATTTTTCTTTTTTAGAGAAAACTTGTCAAATCCCAAATACACACATTCATCGCATAACTACAAGATACACACACATCTATGTGTATGTATGTGTGGGTACATGCCTAGAGATACATTTTGAAATTTTTTGGGTGCGTGACTGGCCCAAGCAACGTGAAAATGTCGCCTGGCAGTCAATCTTTAAATAGACGCCTCTTTACTCTAACACATTTTTGTGTTTTCTTTTTTTCTTTTTGTGTTTTGCATTTTGATTTTATAACTCTATGCGCTCGCTTGCTCGCCTTCGATTTGTGTGAACATATCTTAAGTTTTCTTTTCTTTTCTTTTTTTTTCGTCTAAGTAAATTTATTTGATTTTATTTTTGCGAAATTTTCGCCCGCGCTGCTTTTTTTTTCTTTGCTATTTTTAAGCGCGTCCCGCAACAGCTGCCAAAAATTTAGCTGCCGTTGACTACTCAACACCCCTCCTTACCACCCCTATTTCGCTCTCTCTCTCTCTCTCTCCGTTGCACTCTTTGTCTTATTCCTTTGTTTGCTGAACTGCAACAACGATTGACATTTTATTGGCAGCTCACAAAAATTGTTGGTTTTGTTTTTAGAAACTCACAAACTTGCCTGTTGCATATTGAACTTCGTGTACGTAGCTTTTGGCTCTTCTTCTTCTTCTTCTTTTAAATGTCAATTGTCTTTTTTTATTGCGTAAAAATGTCAACTTATATGTAGCTAAAAGCATGCCAATCGTAGCGATTAGCAAGAGCATCAAATAACTTTTAATTGATTATATTATTCACAGATTAATTTACAGATTGGAACTGTTTGGGGGTTATTCAATATTTGGTTTAGTCACACAGTTTATTAATAAAAGCTTAATGAAAATATGTGTTTGATTTCCATTGTTGACGTCGTGAGAGTATTTTCTATGTTTTTCCCAGGCGACAACATCTTAGAAAACTATTGTTACAGTAATCCTAAACCACAAAGTAAGAAGGCTCTTGTCGAGAAATCCCGACTAGACGATACTCTGACTCGGCTGTATATATACTTTATGGGGTCGAAGATGCTTCCTTCTGCCTGTTACATACTTTTGCACTAAACCATTATACCCTTTTTAACCATTTTGAATGGGTTCAGGGTATAAAACCTATTGGTTCAGTAATCCTAAACCACAAACTGAAAACTGTTTAAGAATCGAGACTGAAGCGTCTTCATTTTCATTAGATAAATAAATATGTGCTTGTCTCTTTATTTGTTGTTGTATTGATTAGCAGGTGCAGATCAATTTTCAACGCCCCCCTTGTTGAAATAAAAATTGGGGGGCGTCAACTCAGCTGACGTTAGCATATTAAAGCGAGATTCAATCGTACACTGATTATGAACAACAACAACAAAAAAACAATAAATACGAGTTGGAGATACAATAAATACGGATACAATTCATGCTGACGCGCGCTGATAATGGTCTAGCTGTATCTGTGTGTGTGTTTGTGCTATAAGCCATTTGATTATAGGGGTATGCACAAGTATACATGTATATATATGTGTGTTTGTATAAAGCGGCAAGCTTATTAAAAAATTCAATTATTGAAATTGCCAACAATAATCAACGCAATGTTGACGACGCCTTTTGCAATGTGGGAAACGTTTTTTTATCATATTTTTTTTTTGTTTCCTTTTCTTTCGTTTACTTTTGTATTGAATATGTCTCGTCAGTTGTGTGTGTGTGTGTGTGTTTGATTGCATAACAATTGAATTACGTTTAGACTTTTTATCGGCACTTCACTTGGATTCATTTTGATGCAATTGTCCAGCTGCCTCCAACAATACGAACGTTTCCATAACTCAACAACTTTCAACAAGTCAGATTTTAATATAATAATGTCTAAAGTTCAAGTGTTGGCATATGAACTCTATAGTATATCTATCACCACACACACACACTTATATATATATCTAGTATATAGTATCTCATTAGTGTTAAGCTCTTGGCACTCATTATCAACATATTTTGTAGCAACCAGCAACACTTTTATATCAAATGTAAAAACAAAATATCTATCAACAAAAACCTAAATAAAAAAAAGCAAATCGTACAAACAGTTTTGAAGTGGTTCGCAAGGTCAATTACTGTGGCTCTCACAGGTCGTATACGTAATTTGCTATTGCTATCTCTCTCTGTCACGCACACAGCATAAGAACAAGCTCAAACTGCAATTATTTGATTGTGCGATTTAATCGATCTTTGTTTATGTTCTATTCATGACACAAAATTGCCATCAACTTTTGCTTTATTATACTTTTTATCTCTTTTTATGTGTTTACACATTTTTGTGTAGTTCATAAAATTTTCAAGCTCATTTATCTTAAAAACTTCTTAAATCCTTTTAGCTATCACTAAATTGTTTATTGTACTAAAATCCATAAATAAAATATATATGATTAATGTATACATTTCGTATACTTAATATTATACAGAATATTGATGTTGTTAATGTGTACATAAAATGTACAAAAATCTATAATATTATCTTTATGCCTAAGTCAAGGGGATTTTCTTCGATCGTTTAGTCATTTCACTTCGATTTATGTTTATGATGGCAATTTCACATATTTCCAGCAACGATATTGATTAAAGTAGAGCAATTGTTAGTTACGCTGTATTTGAAACTATTTTTTAGAACTATTTCAAAGTTCTCCCAGCAGTGTGAAATTCAATCTGTATTCACGTTGTACAATTTACATTGTTTAGCGCACATTTTCCGGCTTTGCTTTTGTTTTGGCGGAAATGTTGTGAAAAGTCGAGTGAAAACTCTGCTCACTGCCCTAGAACAAAAGCAACAGCACTAAAATAATAATGATAAAAAGTCGGGGGATCGCTGACACGCGATTCGCTTGGTTGTTGGTTGTCCCAGTTTATTTTGTGTGTTTTCCTCGTTCAGTGAATGTCATATGAGAATAATGCAGCAGCCAGATACAATATACAGATACAAACACAACACAAATGGGGTTGGTGTGAGGAGGGGCAGTTGCCCTGGGAAGCGCATTTGGGTGGCCTTTTGTTTCAAAGCACCCTGTAAACATGATTATGAATATGTATATATATATATATACGTGTGTATATTTGCTTGGGCTGGTTGTCTATTTGCGAAAGTGTTGTCAGCTACCAAATAAATAAATAAAAAACAAAAAAAATAACAATTCACAATTCACAAAAGCTAAAGTTAAATAAAAACCGGTTTATAAGCTACAACTGCGTTTCAGCTTATGCAATCAACAACGTTTATTAGTTTATAAAATGCAAATTTTATAAGCCATAACCCTCTCTCTTTCTCTCTCTCTCTCTCTTTGTCATTTCTTTTGCTTAATTGACTCGTTAAAAATCGCTAATCAAGTGACAAAAAACTTTCTTTGGCTTTCGCCTGCTGTCGCACCCTCATCATCTCCTACCTCTCCCTCTCTCCCTCCCTCTCTCTCTTTGTCAGCTGCAAATATTCTTGCACACAACATTACGTATACGCCACAGCTAGCAAAGCGTTTGCCTAATTTCGCTTAATTGCTACGTGCTCAATTTATTTTTCTCTCTTTCTGCTGTTTCTGCTTGTGTTTTTTTTTTACGCCCGAATGCATCGCCAAGTGGAATTCAGCATACAAAAAAAAAAAAAACGAGACACAAATCAGCGTGGCGAGCATTGCATAGACGATGATGGACGGCTTAACGAATCCGCACCTGGAGCGGGGGATGGAGGGAGGGAGGCTGGTGGTGCAACCTTCGTGTTCGCATTGTTGCATAACCACTTTGAACTGCAACACTCGCTCACAGCGCAATCAGGGACAATTGTTAAAGTGCAATCATAATGCACTAAATCCGAACGACAGCCGTGTGGAGAGTTCCAAACGTTCTGAAGGTTGTCGTCTAAGCTTTATGTAACTGCTGTGGTGGTGGTGGGGGCAACGGGGAACGGATGTCGGAGGCGTGGGCATCGTTAATTTCTCAACGAGATTTGTTTGACGTTTGCGTTTACGATTTTTTTTTTTTCTAACTAAATAATTATTATGTAGCCAAAGCTAAGGTTCTCTTTAGCTTGTTAAGTAACCAAAGTAAGGCTTACAGAATCATAATCTTGCAGAATAAGTCTTTACTGCTATGCAATTTCAATAAAGCCGACTGAACTTAATGAGCCATTACAGACTACAATTGTGCAAGATAATAATAATTCTATGTTATTTGTGTTGGTCTCTTTAAATAGCGCTTATTATCACTCAGTTAAGTTTATCTGTATTTAACTTGTTTCAATGTCAGCAACAAATTTATTAAGATTTGTTTTTTTCTGCCACTTTTATCTCTCTTTGCTGCAGTTGAAGATGAAATCAACACAAAAAATACTTGCTCAACAGATATATCGCAGCACTCGAAACGAATCGAATCGAATAATGTTAACGACAATTTCAAGTTTCAAGCCAAATGCATTTGGCTAATGCAATTCCAGATACGCAAACGCAACAACGCAACAAATGCAATTTGAACATTTCAATTTCAATTTCAATGTAAATAAAATTGAAATTGCCAATTGGTCTGGCCCCGATTGCCGTTGGCTGCCGCAGTTGACTGGGCCCAAAGCACATACATCTGTTGTTGTTTTTGTTGTTGCTGTGCATTCCTACACATACACACACTATATACATATATATATATGCATGAGACAAAGCTCTCAGGTGTTTGTCAAGCGATTTGGCCATTTGGTAGCATCGATCAAATGAGCAATCTTTCCTTAGCTAAGCCTCTCTAATTGCAGTTCACTGACTTTGTTTTTAATGTATATATGTAATACACAAATATCTATGTTAACTCATATAGAAATTTTAGAGTCGTGCAGCGATGCGTGCCAAACGTCAACTTGTCTCTCGTGCAACTTGGTGTGTAAGCTTTGACAGTGAAATTTCCTGACACGCCATCAAAAATCATACAGCTTAACTCTCTCACACACACAGACACACACAGACACACACACATACATCGTACTATAATTAAGCTTGTGTCTAACACCGCACGAAATCTCTTTTTAGCACAGATAGAAGTTTTTGCTCATCACCTCAACTCATAGAAAGTAAGCCAAAACAGATAACAATTATCAAGTTCGTTTTTCGTTTTATTTGGTTACGAAGCAAACCGTAACAAATATTTATTATTCGCTTATCTTTGAGATTTGGTATTGTGGCATTTTTCAGAGCAGTTAAAAAAAAACCAACGTTAGTTGGCTAACTGTAATAGCATTTTTGTGTGTGTTATCAGCAGCTAAAACGATGTCCAAATACTTCGTTGCCCGTTGCGTAATTTTTATTCTATTCCGATTGTTAGTCGAACTCTTTATTCTGGTTCGTATTGACTTTACTGGTTGATACTATAGCTAAATATATTTCGAATACGTTTATAACTTTTGCAGCACGATTTAACGATTTAATGGAAACCTTTTCGCATACAAATTGATAAAAAAATGTTGAGTATGGAATGGTTATTTGTTAAACATAGTTTGATAATTTTGCGGTTAACTTTTTCTACCACAATTTAAGTTTTGTGGCAAAGCTGTTTCACGAAAAGTTTCTCATATAATATATAGTAGTTAATTTTTAATTGAAATACGCTGCTAATGACAATTAAAAAACTAGACAATTCCTAATTATACTCATTAAAGTAACTTTTCGTGCTTTTGATTGAATCAAAAAAAATATATATATACTTATATATGACTTTAAGTGTTCTGTTTGTGCAAATAACAATGTAAAACCAAGCTGTGTAAATGCATTTATTTTTATGGCGCCAACACTCTCGAAAAACAATTCTGAAAACATTTTGTTTGCGTTTTTAGTAAACCCCCGGCACAAAAACTGTTTTAGATTAGTTTTAGTTTGGCAATTTCGTATTTCGTATTGGTTGTGCTCTTGACCCATTTGCCACAGTTCGTTCGGCACACAACAGCAACAGCGAATCTAACACAACTGTAAGCCATTAAGTTCATCTATAAAACTGAAACCATTTGTTTACTCATTACGTCTGATTTTAATGGAGCGTACTATTGTTTGATTGCTCAAGAGTGTGTGTTGTGTGTGTGTGTGTGTGTGTGTGTAGAAGCTGCGTCATGCGGCGTCACGTGCCGTTAAGTACATTGATTTGAAGTTTTGATATCTATGCAAATCACGTGCCGCTCTTCGATACGAGCCAAACAAAGCCTCTCAAAATCTTCGAAAAAACTGTTGATTAAGTGTCTAGCTGTTGTTGAGCAACAGTCAAGTCAACACTTGGCCAGATCTTTTGATTTGCACGGCATTGTTAAACGATACTCTCTTTGTGCGAAGAATGACCTGAAAAAATGTGGCCAAGTCGCACTAACTAACTAGAAGTGACACTCTATTAGTTTTGTGTTAAGTGTTAGCTCATGATTTGACCGCATTTGCCTGTTGCTGTTGTTAACATTCAAAGTACCCAACATATATATGATATTATTGTACTTGTTATGGGTACATACACACACACTATATACTCAATAACTTGTGATTGATTAGCATGGGTCTATCATATGCCTGGGCACGACCCACAAACACTTATATAATATTGTCTATATGTCTTGCTATTGTTTGCTCTGAGCACAGGTTTTAAGCTTATTTCTTTTCTCTATATATATAGTATTTCGGCGCAGCAGCGTCACATTTTTCACGTTTCTGCCAAAAGTGAAAGAAAATAAACAAAAATATAAAATTCACGAGCAAAGAAAAACTTTTTCCGTGTGTTTGTCTTTTTGGTTAGATTGACTAAAAGCTTATTAGCTATTTGGCACATAAATTGAAAATTTACAGAATTCTTTTTGTGGCTTTTTGGCAGATTTTAAATATATTTTCTTAACTGTTATTAAATAATTTTTAATTAAAGTTGTACCAACTTTTTTTTGCCGGGTGTACACATCTTTTTACAAATACACTAAGAGCTTCAAGCATACAACCAAACAACTTACGTACACACACTCACACACACATACATTCTGTGTGTATTAATGTTTTGGCCTAGTAAATTCTTTGCAGTTGGCAAATATATATATTTCGTATCTATACTAGACGCATACAAATAGTATCTTGTAGATATCTACTTATAATTGGAATACGATGGATTTGCATATTTTAAGCTGTCTTAATGCAGTTAAATTGATTTAACGCTGCGCTTTTTAACTATGCTAATTGCATTTGACGGTCTTTCGATGAAGCCAAACAAAATCACAACTATCCAAATGAACAGTTGGTTGTTGGCTGGCTAAAAAGTAAATATGCGATGCAATGCGAGAGGAGAGGCGAGGCGAGGCGAGGCGAGTCGAGACGTTAGTGAAAACTCAAACTAAATGTTTTTCGAATAAATAGAAAACGTGTATGGTTAATTGCAAAAGAGGTATGCGGAGCAGCAGGTTAGCTAAACAACAACAACAACAACAAAAGTAAACAGCGCAATGAATTGAAAACCAATTCACAAAATGAAAAGAAAAGCAAAACATTGAAGAAAAACTTCAGATAATTATTGAATGAAATGCCAAACAAAACGTTTAATAAATGTTTCTCATGTTGTGTTGTTTCGTGTATTGCCTTTCGAATACGTTTAAGTCAGCTTTAGACAGGTTTTCCATTATTTTATGTCACTAATATTATTAACTTTGTATCTATGTATGTGTGTAAACGACACCGCCTATTTCCGTTGGGGACAGTTTTGTTGTACAAAATATCAACAGGTTAACCGCAGACGGTTCTCTTTCAGCTGAATTCTTTTGTCTTACGTAACTTACACGTGCTTTAGCTTAAAGACAAAGCTCTAGACTTGCTATTCTCTGGAATGATATATGCATATATGCATAGACCATTTCAACTCGTTTTAAGTTGATCTACAAGTCGGACTTTAGGTATTTTTGTTTTTTTGTTCAAGTTATAACTAATGCTAATAGATAAATCAAATGCAGCCAAGACAGTTAAGTATATGAGAGAGAAAGAGAGAGAGGCGCTCTCTTCTAGCTATATAGATAGATAAATATTAGTTATTTTCTTTGGGCATTTTGAGTCGAACTTTCTATCAGCGAGTTTCACTTTCCACTTGCTTAAGCTTCAAAGCGATAACGTCGCATCGAATGCGAAAGAAAGCCCAAAACGCAGCAATCGACTAAAAGACAGAAAGAAAGAAAGACAGCCAAAGAGAGAGAGAGAGAGAGAGAGAGATAGAGATAGACGGGGAATATGCATTAAAAAGAAATTATGCAAATGAAGCCAAAGTTGAAATCGTTGTCGCATAAACAAATCGAATTCAAATACGAATTGCGTAATAAAATGCTTTAGTTAATCGGTGTCTATACATATATAATACGAAATATATACCATACATACTAATATATACCAATATATACTATATACTATATATACCTGTCTAAGTTATCCCTAGTATATGATGATCATTAAATGTTTATAGGTCTCTCTTTTCTGTCTTTTCTAGTTTTTCAACTTTCATAACTTATTTCTTTTTCGTATAGGGAATACCCCAACTTCTTAAGTTTTTACGATTGTTTCATTTGTGGAAGTAAAGTTTCTAACAAATTGTTATTAATGACTTATTCACTAACACAATATACGATCTGTATTCTCTGCTCATCTCGTCGATTGTTGTTTGTTTTTTTGTCTCTTTCTTTTATTTGTTTGCTGCTAACTCGATTTGAGCTAAGTGTAAGTCATATGACTGACTGACTGGCTCTCTAGTTGGGTTGTGTTTTGGGTGGGAGGGGGTGCGAGGTGGAGCAATTGCAAAAACCGGTTACTGCCCACAACAACAACAACAACTTTTTTGCTCACAAGAATCGGGCTATATAAGCAACGCTTACGTATATGGAGAGTTTGCTTTACCGCTAACCGCAAGGCAACAAAAATGTGATTTCTTTGGGTCTTTAACACTACTCGCACAAACTATATACTACGGATATATGTTAACTTGGCTTGCATGTCATTAAACTAGGCGGCACTTGTCAGCCGCATTTTCCGCTAGGCAAAGGCGAGGCCATTGGCAGCCGGCTAACAAGTGAAAAAAATACTACACACACACACATACACAAGGCGTGGCAGTCAGTACTACAAGTGGCGCAGTTTTGACACCGATCTACTCGTGGCACATTTTTTTCCATTCGCCTCCAACACAACATCTTCTTTTCTCTCTGTCTCTCTTTGCACTCACTTGTCTCGCTGTTTTGCCGGCGGCGGCAATTTCTACAAAAGCTTTTTTTTCCGCTGTCTGTTTGCCTGTTTATGTTTAATATTCCCTTTTTCTCTCTCTCTCTCTCTTAATAATTTCTAGTTTAGCTGGCGTTGCCATTTCAAATACCCTCGACACGAGCACACATACCAAATGGGGTGTGTTGGCTTGAACCTAGAGAAACGAAAAAAACTTTAAGTAATAAAAACAACCTAAGAAATTTAATGGTAACTTTTGGTCGTTGCCATTCTTTACGTTGGCTTCTTTCTCTTTTTGGTGTTGCTGTTGTTTGCTTGTCTTTTTGTAGTCTCTGTCTGTGCATTGCTTATAAACTGGGCCAACGATTACTTATAGTATATGTATATGTGTGTGTGTGTGTGTGTGTGTGCCCAACAATCCAATCACTGCACCACCCGCTTTTTTGCAATATGTCGGCTGCCCATCTTTTCATTGTTGTCTACTTTTTGCACATCGATTTATGTGCACTTTATTTGGAAAGTTGTGCAGCTACAAGATACAAGATACTTCATCTGCATGTGTTAACTTGTAGGCTGTTGCTTCGATGTTGTCATCGTTTCGCCCACACACACACACACACACACACACATTTCGACGCCCCTTTGACGAAGCTGTGTGTCTGGCTTTAAACCAAAAGCTTAGCCCACGTTTACACATGTTGCATGCGTGGAATTAGCCAAAAAGACCAAAAAATATCTTTTATATGACTAAACTATATATAGTACACATTGGGTACTCATACATATACATATATTATATATATATATAAAAGACAGACCGCGAGAGATAGCACAAAAAAAAATGTTTAAAATAAAATGACATACGTTAGCCAGACTAGATATATATATATACAGTATGGTGGATATATATATATGGCTGGGCCAGTTTGATGACGCAAACTCTAGCTGCGAGACAAACTAAATACCGAGAAGGACAGCGGAAGTGGACAACCGCCTGCTGCTGGTTGTGGTTTCTCTCTCTGTATGATAATCAAACACAAAGTTCAATCATGCAATCGTCATATCTATTCATATCTATTTGCATAGGAGTTGAGCAGCAGCTGAGAAGCCGTTAATTGAGAATGAAATTGATAAATAATTTTTGTTTCGTTGTTGTTTGTGTTGATTAATAAACGCTTTTTGGCCATGGCAACACATACAAACCGCCCACAAAGCAAAGATTTCGACACGTGGGCAAAAAACTCACTTAAATGTACATATCTGTCTGCCTGAGTATGTGTGTGTGTGTGTGTGTATGTAAGTGCAGTCTTTGATCTTACCAATTAAGGTTAACAATAACAACAGAAAGACTTGTCTTGCTTTTGCCGGTTTGTCAGTTTTACACACACACATAAAAATGGTCATCAAATGCGTCAAGAAGTTGGCTGGGAAACTACCCACAATATTTATAGTTGAGCTGGTCTTTGGTTTACTTAATAGCCATAAAAGGCTTTAATGCTATGTGTGTGTGTGTGTGTGTGTGTGAGCCATACTTGTTGCATGTTACCATAGTTATAATACTATATATGTGATATATACACTGTACAAAAAGTAGTTGCAATCGCATCAAGTGTGAAGTGCTTAAACTTTTTCTTCTACTTTTCTAACTGAAATTTGTTCTGGAACTAATAAACTAATAACATCATTAACTAGATTAACAACTCCATTCATTTTCAAGGGCATTTCAGCTTCGTCTTGTTTTGTTATTTTCACGTTAACTTCACGTTAAATATGCGCAGCACATAGTCGTTATATGTTTGTATGTCTTATTATTCATAACGGTTGAGTGTTAGCTTTTTAAGGTATCGTTTCCTCCAAAGGGAGGAAGTACAAAACAGTTCTACAGGTTTTAAAGTGCTTTTTTCAGCTTACGTCGTCGAATTATCTTAACAGTTTACCAAAGCTTATAATACTTGTTAAGAATGTTGATTGCTTATCTCGTTATCTTGTCGCTTAAATATTTGCCTTAATGGTGCTTTGTTGGTTTAAGAACTCTATGGAAAATAGAGAGAGTAAGATATTTTGCACGTTACGTATACGCAATGTGCTGTGCAGCATGCAAATCTTTTACACAACGCTCTCTTGCTCTCTCTCTCGCTCTCTTTTGCAGCTGTTGTACATGTGTGGGGTCAGATTTGAGGCGTGGGTGAGTTTTGGCTGGAAACTGTTACAAGGTTGTGTCAGCAATTGACAACAACTTATCAACACGTCCACCCTCCACTGCCAACATCAACCTCCCCTTCCCCTTCCCCTTCCCTGCCTACACTGAAAAGAACCATTGCTACATTCTTAATGCTTGTTAAGATTCTCGTTTCTCGTCGCAAAGTGTTTGGCAATTTTTCGTTGTCGTTCGTTTTAATGGTTCTTGAAGTAAAAAAAAAAATTGACCGGAGGCAACGATCCGAATTGCGTTCTTAACCCCAAATCGGACGTGAACGTGCTATGTGGCAACAGATTTAGCGTTAAGTTTTTACACTTTTTCGGTTTTGTTGTTGTCTTCTTTTTTTTCTATTCTATGCTATTTTTTGCGAGTTCAGACATGTAAAAAACAAAAAAAACATCTTTTTGCCAGGCACTCAGGCAAATGCTTGCCAAATGATTTATTTTTCTTCTTATTTATAAATGCGCCATTACCTCTGACTGTGTATGTGTGTGTGTGTGTTGTTGTGAGTGTGAAGTGTAAATGAAATATGTTGCCACTACAGTGGTAATTGGGCTAAGATTACGTACGTGGTCGGGCTTGAAAACCCACACTTTGATTTTTGTGCCACATTATCAATGACCTTGGCTTGGGACACCCACATTGATAGAGTATTCGTTATTACTTGCAGATTCTACAAAACTTGGGCAAAGTTGATCGCACCGCAGATGAGATCTTTGATGATCATTTGAATAACTTCAATCGCCAACAAACAAATGCCAACAAACTACAAAAAGAGTTTAATAACTATATAAGATGCATACGCGGTAAGTAAACATATATACACACACATAATGTGATACGGACTTATATATAGTTATGCATGAATAATTTTTCGTTACAGCCGCACAAACCGCCTCGAAATCATTAATGGATGCCGTCTGCGAAGTCTATGAGCCACAATGGAGCGGCTATGATGCATTGCAAGCACAAACTGCTGCCTCCGAGAGTTTGTGGCTGGACTTTGCACATAAATTGGGTGATCAGGTGCTTATACCGCTCAACACATATACCGGACAGTTTCCCGAAATGAAGAAGAAGGTGGAGAAACGCAATCGCAAGCTTATCGACTACGATGGCCAACGTCATTCGTTCCAGAACCTTCAAGCCAATGCCAACAAACGCAAGGATGATGTTAAGGTACTACCAGCTCAAGAGCTTAAACCACTTGGGAATTATAAGCTAATTGTGTTTTTCTTTTTGACTTTCATTGCAGCTAACCAAAGGTCGTGAACAATTGGAGGAGGCTCGTCGCACCTACGAAATTTTGAATACGGAACTGCATGACGAGCTGCCTGCCCTCTACGATTCGAGAATATTGTTTTTGGTTACCAATTTGCAGACATTGTTCGCAACGGAACAAGTATTCCACAATGAAACGGCCAAGGTACAAGCAACAATAACTATTACACAACTCATTTAACACTCTAAACGAATTGTCATTCCCATTTGTCAGATCTATGCGGAACTTGAGGCAATTGTTGATAAGCTGGCCACAGAATCGCAACGTGGCTCAAATACGTTGCGCAAACAAACAAGTAAGCTCTCAATATTTGTTTATAATACTATTGGATTATTGATTTGTGTATTCGCAGTAAATGCCATCAAGACTTCAAGTCCAGTGCAATCGCCAGTGAATAAACTGAATAATGCCAATGCCAACAACAGCAACTATCAAAATCAAATCACCACAAACGGTGGCTCCAACAGTCTGGCCAACAGTCGTAAGTAGTGGTTGCCACACAAGGTGTTATGGACACACTTTTTTCTTATCTTTATTAAACCCATTTTTTTTCGATTCGATTTCGTTTTGATTATTATTTAAATGTTGTTGTTTCTTTGATAATTTTATGAATTTTCGCATTTACAATTTTTATTTTGCTTTTTTTTCGCTTCTTTCCTTTTTTTCGATCAATTAAAACACAAAAAAAAAAAATATCAACTATAAATTGCTTAAAACTGTTAAAATAATATAATAATTACATTACACATCGCCAAAGTGTAAAATAAATTCCCATTTTATTAAATTATATGCTAAAAAATCTCCCTAGAACTCAATATTATACACAATATATAAATTATTTGTATATGTTTCATATCTATCAACATATTATCTTTTTAATGCACTTTTTATATATTTTTTTCTTTTTGCTAAATTTCAAGAAAATTATTCGTTTTTTTTTAGTTTTTGGCAATTTATAAATATTTTTTTTTAGTTGTCGGAATTATAGCATATAATATGTACCAAACAATCCATTTGTTTAAGGGTTAATACAAAAAAATAATTATTTGAACAAACTCTGTAAATAAACTTGTTAAAAAAGTAAAAAAAAACTTAATGCGGTCTGGTAAAATAGTTAAAAATAACGTTTTCTTATGATTAATTCAAGTACGAAAATTGATTAATTAATATTTTTGTGACTCAAAAGGCTTTAGCAGAATGTTGCCCCAAAAAACAAATGGAATGTTGCATGTTTGTAGCTTTTGTTTTTTGTTTTTGTTTTTACGAACCGACAGAAAGTTTCAACCAACCCAATTAATGTGCCCTTAACAAATGCATGTTGAGTTTAAACAAACAACTTTTTTTATTTACTTTTTCTCTTTTTTTATGAATTAAAAATGTATTGTTTTTTGTTGGAATGATGCTAACAAACCCAAACAAAATAAATTAACAACCAAAACCACACATATATAACAACAACAAATATCAAACATACGTATAAAACAATACCAAAAAACACATGAAAAAAAACAAACAAACAAATAGCATCATCCACAAGCTCGTCAATGCTTGAGCCACGATTTGATTCAGTTTCTTCAACGCCAGAACCGACGCCAGAGTCGGCACAGATTTCAGAGACGCCACACAGTCCGCAGCTGGAAAAGGCAGCGGCAGCGGTAGCAGCAGCAACAAATGGCACCACAACAACAACAACAGCAACAACAAACACTAAACTGGTGGAGAGTGAAGATTTGTGCAGCCCGAATGCGAATACAATGGTAACAACAACAACAACAGCAACCAAGATAGAAGAGACATCAACCAGTGAGGGCATAACAGATGCTATAGAAACAACAAAAACAACAACAACAACGACAACTGCTTCATTAAATGGCAACAACAATGATTTGGGAGCAACAGCAGCAGAAGCACCACCCACCAACACAACCACCACGGCAACCACTGCAATCACACCGAAAGAGCCGGGCAAACAGCCGAAAGAGCTGCCCGTTGGTGGTGGAAATGCGAATGCCAATGGCAATACGAATTCACTCGAGGAGCATAAACAAAAGAAATTAGGTAAAGAAACGTTAACAACAATAAACACAAATAGTAGTACAACAACAATTGAGCACTCAGTTACAGTTACAGATACAGAAACAGTTAGCCGTAGCAAAAAGCAATTTGTAGTTAATAAGCATTCCAATAAAAATCCCTTCGACGATGATGACGAATGCATCTACGAAGTGCCTTTGGGTGAGTACGATCGATACTCGCAAACAACAACAAAAAGAATGGGTCTATCTCTGCATTTCTCTCTCTTTCGCTCTCTATCTCTCTGTCTGTATTTTTAATATCACTCGTGTGTGTGTCGATATGTTAAACGATACCACCAAAATTCACAAAATATTTGTCATTTTTTTTGGGGTGCTTTGATATAGAGCCTGAAATGCCAGCTCAATTGTATATTTGTATTAATTCAAGCTTCAGTTTCTGTTCTATGATGTCTGTATCTGTATTCGTATTGTTAACCGGATCGCAAAAAAAAAGCATGTGTGTTTCTCAGGGTTATCTTGTATATTTTGTACTACCTATGGGTCGAGTCTATTGAGTCTTGTATTATTATCGGTGCCATTTACTCATTAACAGAATCATATCATTAAGCTGTGCAAGAAGTTAAGCTGTCTAATCATAGATGGCGCTAGCAACTTTGTTAAACAGCCCTGTTCACTTTGAAATGCACAACTTTCACATTAAATTTTGGTATTATGCTTGTACATAAATCATTTTCATTCACCAAACAGTTGGGCTATTCGAATAATAGTTAAAGCACACACACACACACATATATATTCATAAATTAAAATTAAATTGTAGCAATTATTGGTTTTGAATAATGGTTGCAGGTGGCTTAAGCAAAAAAAAAAACACATTTTAGGTAATTATTTTTTAAGTTGTCCATCATTCATTTCAATCACCAATCAATTAAAAAAAAAAAAAACACCGCTTGCACGTTTGTTGCTTTATTGTTGTTATTTCGATATAGCTGTTGCCGCCATTAAACTACCAAGAATACCTTTAAAAAAAAAACCAACTAACCAAATGCAAGCTGCAAAATATTAACAGCAAGTTTTGTGCTTGCTTCTTTGAGTTAATTGTGCACTAAAAAAAAAAACAGTTGAGTTATGCATTTTAAATCAATGATATACATCCTTAAGCTATATATCTGATCTAAAGTATATATATATTTTGTAACTTTATTCACAGATGCCAATACCGCTGATTTGCCAGCTGGTGTTCTATATCGCGTTAAGGCAACCTATGGCTATGTCAAGGAGGATGTGGATGAGCTGAGCTTCGAAATTGGCGATACCATACGTGTCATTGAGTACGATGATCCCGAGGATCAGGTAAAACTATTTTCACTGATCGCTGATCGCTTAATTGCTCTGCAGAACAAAACAAAACAAAACAAAATTCCACCTAAGTTTTGAACGCATGCGCTAGTTGCCCTTTCCAAGTGTTATATATATGATAAGAGTTGCACTACATGTTTGTATTCAATATACAGTTTTTTGTTAACAATTTGCAGGAGGAGGGATGGCTAATGGGTCAAAAGGAGGGCACAAACGAGAAGGGCCTCTTTCCGGCCAACTTTACGCGTCCCATTTGAACGGTCAATGCGTCAACGATGACGGCATAAACAACAACAACAACAACTAAAACAACAAACAACAAAAAGAAGAACCACAACAACAACAACAACACCAACTTCAGTCCCTATTTTTGTTATACTATTATATACAACAACTAAAAAACAGTTAGATAAAACATTTTACATACATTATACAAATTATTGTGAACGAACTAAAAACCTTTTGGCCAAATTTTTAACAGAGCGCTGCGACAATTTTCGTTTCTTTAAATATTTTTGTGGAATTTTTGTCAAATTTTTTGTGTGAAAATTAAATTAGTGATTCGTATGCAATAAACAACAGTTTTGTATTTGTTAAAGCAGTGCTTCCAAACATTATTATTATTAATTATTATTACGATTATTATTGTTGACAAATGATTGCACACAGACACACACACACACACGTAAAAGATATTTTGAAAATGTTTCATAAAATATTATTATTTTTCTAGTTGTAAGCTTAATCAAAAAAAACTTAAACAAATCTTTTTAAAAAAAAAAAACAAAAATCATAAACACATACACAATCATATATATATATGCATATATATATTATTTGTTAAATCTATTATTGTGCTCATAATTAATACGAACAAAATGTATCTAATTTGTAATTTGTTAAAAATCAAAAAGGCAATGACGAACAATTTAACGCATATCACTTCGATGGTAGAAATTGTGTTTCAAACATGTTTCAACCGAGAGAAAGATATAGTACATGTATACCTTTTGTATATGTATTTGCAAAACAAACAAAAACAAACAACATGTAGTACGAGTTTTTTATAGTCAATTGAGTGTGTTTTGGAGTGAAAAGAAAAAGGACACCAGAAATAACCTTTTTGGCATTTCTTTGGTATATAAACGACATCAAATTGTTTTTTTTTTATTCAATTCTAATTTAAACGATAATTTGTAGCTGTTATTTAGTTGAAGAAACCGAGCGAAAATCTCTCGAAATACATACAAATAGCTAGCGCACCAGCTTTATAACATTGAGAACCAAGAAAATAGTCACTAACAGATTCATTCTCTTATAACATTATTTTTTGTTTAACAATTCGAATAGAAAATTGAAAACGAACAAAAAAGCACAGAGAACCATATACCATTATATTGTTTTTTGAATTCTGTAATGTAAATCTATTATTTTAATATTATTTAATTAATTTAAACATTTATTTATCGCATGAACACATTGAACAAATGATAATAATTTACAGAAAATTAAATAAAACATAGATTAAACAAAAATCAGCAATTTTTATTGAAAATTCACCAACTGACTCTTTGAATGATAACAGAATCATTAGAGAGTTTCGTTATAAACAATGACTATGTAATACTACTAGATTATATTGTTTTTGCGTTATAACAGCATTTGCTTTTTATCGATTGACTATCTATCGAGGCCGAGAATATTTTGAGAAGTCTGGTCACCTTACCATACAGTCGATATATACATTGGCTCAATGTTTTCCTTCCAATATTTCGATTTTCCATCGTTTTCTTCAGCCCTATCTAGAATTTTTTGAGCGGCCCTGAAAAATCTGAATGTATGACGTCAAAAATTCTGCGCAGTCCAAATTGCGCACATCTTAGCGACACCTTGTAAATTTCTTGCAATCATGCTCCTATGTCGGTGACTCTTTCGTGTGTGTTGGTGTTGCGTTAATAAAAAAGTGTAAATACTTAAGAAAATTTAAGAGTTGACAAAGCAAAAAGTCACTACGGGTTGTGCGTCAATGTTAAACGAACAATGCAAAATCAAATATGTTGTGAGTTTCAAACGATTATCAATGCACCGACCAAATTCAGCAGCAGCCCGTCCAGATATACCAGCCCAACTTGCTCGGGAATAGTTTTTTATGATTTGGGCGTGTTTGTGTGCAAGCAGTCATATGCTGAAATCTTGACTGTATCGCTTAAGAATTGGAAATAATTGTTTAACAATTTGGTGTGAAAGCATCGACAATTTCTTGGCCAAAAATTTTTTCATGTTCGTTTTTGCCTCGCCCTCGCTCTGTGTGTATAGCAGTGCGCGTGTGTGTATAGAGGTGCGAGCGAAACAGCTATACAGCTACAGGGCACTATCTATCTATCATATCAGTGATATCTGTATGTATTATTTGCATTTTGCACTTATGCTTATGCTGATGTGACCACATATCAATTATTGAAAACTTGCATTATGGTCTTTTTTCTTATTCCCACCTGCACTCGTTAGCATATGCCAAATGCAATTGGTAACGATTTGCACAGCCAAAATTAGCGGTGACAACACTGTAGCGCACTGCTTGCTCAAAACCTGAGCAGCTTAATTTTGGCATTATTTAGTACATTTCGCAAACGGGCAGTAAATTCTATATATTTTTTTTTTGTTGGTCGAACAAAATGCAGTGGGAGGGAGCTACAACATTGAAAATAAAAAAAGTTAATATTATTGTGCCCGCATATGGCACATATTAAAAAAACCACAGAGCCCGCGTTAGTGTAAAAATAAATTAGGCATGTTATTTGTTTCACTTGAAAGTAAAAAACAGTAGTTGTAGACGCTGTATGTGTACTTAGTTCGAGGAGAAGTCTTCTGACTGTTGTGTGGGGTGCGTGGGTGAATTTTACTGCGGATGCTGTTGCTCCATACACAAATATATATATATGTATATATATAAAGTGTTTATCCAATCTAAAAGTTTTCTTTTCATTGCAGTTCCACTGCATACCGGAAAATAAATAAATACAAGAAGCATAAAGTATGCGGAAAATTAAATACAAAAGGAGCATTTAAGTGTTGCGTGTGAAAGCAAAACCGTAGAAGAGGAGCAAAGAAAGCTAACAAAAAACCGTTGTGCTTGTCGTCAAACAAAAGTTTTTTGTTTAATAATAGCTAATTACAAATCTTCGTTGCATTTATAAACATATTTATAAACAGCAAGAAAATCGCCGCTGACAGTGGAGTTAAACGACAAGATCGCAAACAAAAAACAAAACAAAAAAACAAAACATTACTTGACAAGTCAATGCACCAGTAATTAAATAAATAATAATAATTAATTACATATACTTGCATATGTAAACCAACTACACACGTTCCTTAAAAACAAATGTTTTCCAAACGCAACTAAATCAAACGATAAACACAACACAAAAAAAAACGAAAGCATCGTCAAGCAACGGAAACATCACCTCATATATAGCATAACCATATAGGAATTATACACAAAACATACATATAGTACATACTACTACTTACATGCATAATAACTTATATACATATATATTCAAAACGACACCGATTTAAAGTCAACTGCAGGGAAAACAATACGAAAACCAGAACAGAACAGCAAAAAAAATATTGTTTTTTGTTTTGTTTGTTTTAATTTTTGCATATTCATATTAAGTGCTAGAAAACATCCATACATATAACGCCCAGAGTTATCGCGTGATTAACGAGAAAATTAAGAATAGCAGAGCAGCAGCACGTTTGGATAATCTTCGTCATAAACTGCAACATCGTCAACTCAACTACATACAACTTTAGGTTTATTCATTTATGCGTAAGTACATAAATATATACTTGGGTTAATTAAAACTCCAAGAAATTTCTCACTCTTATAACTTCACCCTTTGTTGCATTGCATGCTACACTTTCAGTGCGCCTGATAAGAGAGGTATGAATAATACTGCGGATCCTAAACACCCTATATATATATACATATATATATGTCGCCCGTGACTAATAGCCGACAATTAACTGAATGCAATCAGCTATTTTGATGGCCTCCTGTTCAACCCCAAATGTTGGGTGTGTGTGTGTGTGTGTGTGTGGGTGGGTGGGTGGTTAGGGCATGTTTGTTTGAGTGGGGAACTTGCGACAAACCTGTTGAAAATGCTATTTGTTTGTTTGTTTGCTTGCTCTCTTCTCTCTTTTTTTTTTTTTGCCGTGTGTTTAGTGGGTGAGAATGGGTTGGCGATCAACTGTGTTGTGCTATATGTTTATACTATATAGTATAAAAAAAATGTTAAACCATTTTAACGACCTGCAGTAGCTGGTTTTTGTCTTTATCAAAAATGATACTCAAGTCAAGTAGCAGTTTAAGAGTTTATCGCAGTTTCTTTATCTGACTAGTGCTACTGTTGTCTGGCGCGCCAGATAATCATCTTAACCACTTTATATATTCTATGTTGACATTAATTTATAACTTTTATACATATATAGTTGTAGACGATATAATACATATGTCTTAAAGCCAAATCCCAACAACTTTTCTTAACTTATTTCGAGCTGTGAAAGAAGCAGAAATTATCAAGTGATAGAACATTTGTTTACTTTAAATTATTAGGTTTTTGGAACAATAGTTGTGTGTTCTACAATGGTATTTCTATACATTTAATGAACCGCAATGAAACCCCAAAACAACAAGCTTGATACAATGTCACAAGGTTTTATGACTACGAGCTTAGTAATCATAAACTTTTTTTAAGGATCACAAGTATAAAAAACTTTTGAATCAGCATTTTATCGATCACTCCTTTAGCTAGTTATATGAAATGGTGGAGACGACTCTAGTTTCATGCTGAATCCAAATGACTGCGGACAAGGCTATAATATATTTCTGGGACTGAGAATTCGCATGCTTTTGTTAAAGTTTTGTTTTGCGTTAGTTTGTTAAATTGCTAAGATACTGTTAATTGCACTTTCTGGTTTCGCTAGAGTGACAAAATTCTTTAAATAAAACCAACTTCAAGTACGTTTGTGGTCTCTTTTCCCAAGAAAAGTATTTTTAATCAAACTGTGGTTCGAAAGAGTTTATTATTATATGTATATAAACATTAAATCTTTTATTTAATACACATATTATTTATTTGTTTACAGGTGTTGATGAAAAAGCAAAATACAACGTAAATCTATCATCATATTTGTATGCTTTATGCTGTACGAGAGATGCGCCAAAGTCTGTTTAAGTGGATAGAAATCTGAGTACTGAAACCCATTAACGGAATAGAATAGATTAAACAACAAAATCATCCTTTTTTAATGAGTGTAAGCAATTGAGCCAAAGAGAGCGTCAGAGAGTGTCGTAGGGAACAGCGAGCAACGCCAAAGTACAAATGCTTACGAGCAAATAAGTAAAACGAAATTCTAATTCTAACTAAAACTGTATGAGAGAACGCCAAAATTGAGATAACTTTTATCAAGTGGGTGTTACTTATAGAAAAGCAGGATAATCCAGCAATTGAAAGATATACGCACGTCACGGAGCGTATCACAGGAACTGCAGTACGCGTAAGCGTCCTTAAATCCAGTTAGCATGGAGTGCTGTTTATCGGAAGAGGCCAAGGAACAAAAGCGGATCAATCAGGAAATCGAGAAACAGTTGCGACGTGACAAGCGAGATGCGCGACGTGAGCTCAAACTTCTCCTCTTGGGTAAGCATTATATATACATAAATATATATATATATATGTTAACACACACAGCCAGGTGTGGAAACAGGAAACAGCTTTGACCCACATATAACTGTTGGACGCCTTTTGTTTTCTGCATTCCCCGCCCCATCAAGGCCCAATGCTTTGTCCTATATGTGTCAGTTCAATGCAAAATCTTATAACGTATTCATTTTTCGTTGCATATTCATGTTAATTTCAGACTATAAACATAAATGTGTGATTTAATTTAAAACGCTTTTAAAGCATTTGTGATATATTGTGGTCACATTTGGTTTTACTAATTAGCAGAGATCTTCCTAACTGATTAAACAATGGCTTTTTATTTTTTATTCACAGGAACTGGAGAGTCTGGCAAATCGACGTTCATCAAACAAATGCGTATTATACACGGTTCTGGTTACTCGGATGATGACAAACGTGGCTACATTAAGCTGGTGTTTCAAAATATATTCATGGCCATGCAGTCCATGATCAAAGCCATGGATATGCTCAAAATATCATATGGTGTTGGCGAGCATAATGTATGAAACATCAATAACAATAATAATAATTAAATCAATTTTGAAAACTAAAACTTTCGTGTTGCAGGGTCTCGCTGATCTGGTAATGAGCATTGATTATGAAACAGTTACAACATTTGATGATCCATATTTAAATGCCATAAAAACGCTTTGGTCCGATGCTGGCATACAGGAATGCTACGATCGCCGAAGAGAATATCAGTTGACAGATTCCGCTAAATAGTAAGTTAATCGTTGGATATGAACCTATCATTAACATAGCTATGATTATGTTTGACAAAGGAGACGATTGACATTCTTTCAAAAAAAAAAAAAAATGTAAAAATAAGGATAATACTGATCTAATATTATTTCATTCTTATATATATATATATGTATAATGTATAGTTATCTGATGGATCTCGATCGTGTGGCTCAACCTGATTATTTACCCACTGAGCAAGACATTTTAAGAGTTCGTGTGCCGACAACGGGGATCATTGAGTATCCCTTTGATTTAGAAGAAATCAGATTTAGGTAGCTACAACGAATCCAATGTTTCTTGACTTGCATGTATCTGATATTATGTTTCTTGGTTATTGGTTAATTGTTTAATTGTTTCAATATTTAACCTGCACAATTTTAAAAGTTTGTTTACACATATAATATCATTAAATTTAAGTTAAATTTGATAATATCCTGTAACGGTTTCGGTAACATTTAGCACTGAATCAAAGCATTGTTTTAGGCTGACAGATTTGAACGGACTGTTTGTAATATGATAGACAGATAAGCATGTGCATCTATTAAATCATTTATACATTTTTCAATTAGCTACCTTAGTGATCTTAAGCGCATTGGGCATCCCAATTATATACCCAATGATCAGGATGTATTACGAAACCGTTGTCCAACAACTGGAATAATACAGTACAAATTTGAATTGACTGAACTTACATATAGGTATATCAATCTATCGCAACTATCTTAATACGCAATACGTAACCAGCTATATAAACTGAGTAAAGCAGCTAGAACTAAATCGTACGAGTAGCAATCCAAATTGTGTATATAACATCAAAAACAACATTATTTTAATATCTCTGTGCATATTTCATATATTATGTTATCTAATTTAATTGGTCTAGCTTTTTGCTTACTTATTTACTCACTTAATTTTGCTTTGTGTTTGAAGTTAGTTGTTGCGAAATCAAAAATTATTATTCATTGTATGTTTAACCAATATTTGTAATATGCAGAATGGTTGATGTCGGCGGTCAGCGTTCGGAGCGAAGAAAGTGGATTCATTGCTTTGAGAATGTT
The DNA here is from genome assembly GCA_035044465.1 of Scaptomyza tumidula. Taxonomy (NCBI): domain Eukaryota; kingdom Metazoa; phylum Arthropoda; class Insecta; order Diptera; family Drosophilidae; genus Scaptomyza; species Scaptomyza tumidula. Next base: position 13,329,993 of record JAWNNW010000444.1, on the reverse strand, counting down.
ACCTCAATAATATTTTTGGTAGCGCTATCTGAATACGATCAAATCTTATTTGAATCTGATAATGAGGTTAGTGTGAATACATTTGTTGCTATCAGTTTTTATAATAATATTTTTTTAATATATTATAGAACCGCATGGAGGAATCAAAAGCTTTATTTAGAACTATTATTACATACCCGTGGTTCCAGAATTCATCAGTTATTCTATTCCTTAATAAGAAGGATTTGTTAGAGGAGAAAATAATGTATTCGCATTTGGTGGACTATTTTCCTGAATACGATGGTGAGTTCGCAACTTGTTTCGATATAACGTCGCTTTTGCTAGTATTGCTAGTTGTGCTAGTTGTAAACTTATACCCTTTCTTTATTGCTAACAGGTCCTCAGCGAGATGCAATAGCAGCCCGTGAATTCATACTGCGCATGTTTGTAGACTTAAATCCAGATTCCGAAAAGATTATCTATTCTCATTTCACCTGTGCTACAGGTAAGTAACATAACCTGCATAATGCTTATGCCATATTTTGAATGCTTTTGCTAACATTTAATTCGTGTAAAAAATCACATTTGGCTTTTGCAATACAGCTGTTGTAGTTTGTCGCTATACAGAGATTTAATTCTTTCTTGGGGCATAAGAAACGTTATTTAACAATTGAGATCTTTTAGATACTGAAAACATCAACCTTGTGTTCGACGGTGTGAGGAGTTCTATTGTGCAGAGAAATTTACTGAGAATGCGTATTTATTAAAGCCACCCGATTTTCCACCCATAATGCAGTGCTAAATTTATTTCAATATCCTTATTCGTTTCAATTTGTATGATTTTTATTATTTAAAGAATATATATATATATATAGCTCAATTATTTGTTTTATTATTTTAAAACCCTAGCTTTGATACATTGTTGGTAATTAGGAAGAAAATTTAAATATAAGGCTCGGGAGCTGTTAAATTCAACATTAAAGTAAGAAAAAAACCTAAATGCATGACAATAACTTGGTAATGGTTTTACCCATTAAAATATACATTTGGTACAAGATTTGGATATGAATAAAACTAAAATGTATCTCTTTCTTTCGACTTTAGATACTGAGAACATAAGGTTTGTGTTTGCAGCTGTAAAGGACACGATTCTGCAATCCAATCTTAAGGAATACAATTTGGTCTAAACTGGATTTGGATCAGAAAACTATTTTTGTGATTTTTATTATACATATATATATATATATATATACAAAATGTGTATGTATATACAAAAATATATATGTATGCATATATATAAAAATATATAAACATTCATAATTCCTTTTTCGCATATTAATTAAAACAAACAAAACACAGAAAGAAAAATAAAACTAACAATGTTTGCCGAAAATTAAGCGTAAATTAGACCCAACAAACAAGTTTCTTAAATTGTAACATCAAAAACAAAACAAAAATTTAGCAATAATTATACTAAAACTGATGAGAAAAATTATTATAATGATGCCGATTGATGTTTACATTAAAATTTGTGTGAAATGAAAAAGAAAAAAAAAACATCTGATATCACGTACGAGTAAAATAATAATATTTAAAATTCATTACCATAGAACTTTTGTAACAAAATTGATAGAAAAAATTAAAAAAAAAAAAAAAACACATAAAAAAAAGAAAAATGATAACAAAATAAATACTTTAAATTTAATCAAAAGCTTGAAAGGAACAACAAATGGAAACAATTTTTGTCGTACTGAAGCATAAAATTTTACTGGAACCAACAACAAAATGTTACTTATAAACAAAGAGTAATTTTGCAAAAACAAACAATAAATGTTAGAAATTTCTCGTAATAATTTAAAAATCACAAAAACTAAATGAAACGCAAAATAATAATAATGTATTTTTTATTAAGCTGAAAGCGTTATAATATTGCAACTATTGTTTACTGACATATTTATATGCAACATACGAAGAGCCCATAATATGTGTATATATATAAATATATATATATATAAATAAACATACATACAAACACATGCATACCACATACATTAATGCATAATTAAATAGAGTACGATGTAATGTCTAAAAACAACACTGAACTAATGTACTGTATTGCGAGAGAAAAAGAAATCACTCCAATGTAAATTACAACAAATGCTACTAATATACAAAACAACAAGAAACAAAACGCACACACGATCACACAAAAAGAGGGAAACGATTAGGAACGTGATGATAAAGAACTATATAATTGTAATAATAAAAAATTAAAAACCAACAAACAAACAAAATAATAATAATCGCATTTGTATTGCGCAAATGTCGTCCAAATAACATCGTATATATACACATATATATATATATATATATACATATAAACATAATTAATTAACACGTGTATTTGTCAAATATTTTCATAGCTGCAGCATAATCATAATTAGCGACAGCAACAACAACAGTCATAATCATCAATATTTAAACTAATTAAAACCTATATGTTATACATACATACAACTACATAAGAAACTACTATCAGATGCAGCTTATCCCGATGCCATCAATCATGTTTTCTATAAAACTGAATATAATAATTGAAAAGAAACAAAAGAAAAATCATATTGTTAACAATTGTAACATTTCAATGGAGCAAATTTATTTAAAGGAATGTAGCTTGATTTTTTTGCAAATAATATTTTTAATATATATACATACTTATATTAATTATTATTTTGTTAGTCTGTTTTGCTTATGTTATAGACAATGTTTTGTTTTTGTTTTTAAATTTTAGTATAATTTAATCATACAGCTATAGAATGTTAGTAAAGTAACAAAACAAATCGCACATTTACAAAAAAACAAACAACAAATAAAAACATAAACACCAACAACAAAACAAAAACTATTTATGTAAAAAATCCAAATAAACTCACAATTTTACTCTTTGTATATGTGGTCAAAAAAAAAAAAATATTAAAAAAAAAACAACGCACACACATACATACATTTATGTATTTGTAAAATAAAAGATGAATCAAACTTTGTTATTTATAATTTAATATATATGTATATTTTAAACTTTGCATACCAAAACATTTTTGTTTATCACTAAGGGTTCTGGTGATAAACAAAGTGTAAAGCATGGTAATATATTTATGTTATTTTCTTTTTTATCAATTTCTACTAAAATTCTACTATCTGGCAATTGAATTCCTTTCCTGACACATATAGGTTTGTTAGGTACATAGCGATAAACATTCATTTACATCATTATACACCGTTAATAAACATAAATCATCAATCAACCGTATAAATCCGCCGTTTAAATTGTAATACGCAAATACGCATCTAGATTTTAAGTAAAATTCAACAGAGTGTTGTATAAAGCTTTAATCCACGTAAACCGAATATAACAAATTTTTACAATTAATTAATTGATTAATTGATTAGCTTTTAAAAAGCTTAATTAAGTCAATAAATGTGTATTTATATAAGGCAAAACAAAACATTAAACATATGCGTACCGAATTTTTCGTTGTTTACACGATGTGAAAATGCTCGGCTCGGCCGAATTGACAAACCCGAGCAGAAAACTTGTTCAGAAACGATTGCCATAAACCTGTTGACGAATGTAATAGCTACTTCGAAGCTAAGTACATATATATATATATATATATATATTTGCACTGAGAACGGATCCTTAAGTTGGTTAGGTGCTCAACAAGGGTTATTAAATGGATAACTTAGAACAGAACCAAAAAATAAAAGTAAATGATACCAATTTTCGTTCCTTTTTTTTTATAAAGACACATACAGACAGCCAATAAGTTCTACAGCAGCAGTTTCTGTAAAAGGCGCTGTACATTTTGTATATGTATAACATAAACACACACACACACACGTACATACATTCTATCAAACACATACTTATATAGTTTTCCGTCCAATAAATTGCATCGGTGAGCAGAGAAAAGTCTCCAGAATTTTGGTTGACATTGACCATATTCTTCATTTCGCAGGCAAAACCTTTTAGAAAAAAAGAATGAAAATGAATCCTTATTTGGGAAACATACACACATACCTTACACACCAACCAAACGAAAACTTTTTTATGCTTAAAGAGCTTTTTTGTGTTTTTACTTTGTTTCTTAATGGGGTGTATAAAATTCGGTTCAAAACAAAAATGAAAACAATTTGGCGGTTTCAACAAAGAAATCTTAAGTTTTTAACAAAGAAAAATTCGTAAAAAATTGAACCTAACGCATTGCATGTGTTAATGTTGTTGTAGTAGCTTAGTACATGTACTAACATACCGTAACGATAATGATTAAACAAACACATACATACAAGAAAAAAAACATTTGGTTTAGTTAGCGTTTTGTGCCTTCTAGTGCTCATTAAATCCATGAAGAAAACCCAGACAGACACATGAAAATACAAGTTACTTATATTTAAAAAAAAAAAAATTAAGAATATATATACTTAAGATGATATATTATGTTTAACATGTTTTTTTTTTTTTAAATATTTGTAATTTATTATTAATTTTTTATTGTAAAATCTTTTTGTTTTTCATTTAGAATTTGTGGGAAAAGATTTGTATGTGATTGATTGATTGTTGTTTGGGTAATTGTTTTTAGATGGATTAGTTGGCTCTTTTAAGTTCTCAAGTATTTGCAGTTTGTATGTAAATATTTAGCTTAAATTAAGCTCAAAATGAAGCTATCATAATAAAAATAATAATAATTGAGCAAGAAATTGATACATAAAATGAAAGATTAAATATATATTTAAGTATATGATTAATAAATACGTACTCATGTATGTTAAAGTATGTACAAGTATTTTGTATTTTTATATACAAAATTGAAGAACTGCAGGCGAAAGGAAACCTACATACATACAAACATAAAAACAACAATGCATTTCAACTGTTTGTGTATATGTTTGTGTTCATGTGTAAACTCACTCAAATCAATAGAAAGCTTCACAAAACAAATGAAAATCAATTTTCGATATTTGTGAGACAAAAATAAAAAAAAAAAATTTATAAGAAAAATAAAATAAATGTAATGAGTTTAGTTTAGCATTTACTAACGTAACTTTAACTAACTTTAACTAATATGTGAATTGGGCAACTCGTATAATTGGTTCTTTTTGATGGATAGTCTTATTAACGCAACGTAACATAACATATGTATATGTATATGGAATAGAGATCATATTTCATACAATGCTTGTAAAGCTACTAAACTAATTCATTGCATTATAAAAAGAATAATAATTATGAAAATTATAATAATAATACCAGTCACAACAAGAGTCTCTCTCCCTTTGGAGCCGATAGGCTTTACAAATTAAATAATAATAATAAAAGAATTGAAGAAAAATGATAATCGAAAAATGCAAATGATTATAATGGGAAGAACTTTTATAGTGTAACTGAACAAGGGTTCGTTAGCTATATATACGAGTTTGATCTGGAATGAGAAATATTTTTAACGTACATATTTCTACATACATATATGAATATAAGTCTCTATACATCTAACATATAAATCAAGAAGCTAAAATCATCCCCACATTAAAACTGCATGCTTAGCTTAAGTCTTAAGGCAAACGCACGTCCTTAATAAGAACGCATTCAGACACACACACACACACCTGCATTAGCACATAAATAGTGATAAAATGTATATGCAAGATTCTTTTTTCCATTGAGTGTAATATTTTCTCAACTTGTAGCATTTGAATTGATTGACTTTTTTATGGAAATTTACACAACAACTAAGTCTGAGTCTTGCACTCAATGAAAATTGCATATACATTAGTTACACACACATACATACAATATGTGTGTGCGGGTGTTTGTGTGTGTGTTGTGTGAACTCGGGCAATTTGTCATAGAAATCATATTTGCAAAAAAAAACAAACAAACAAAAATAACATAAGTGTACTAGACAAAGAATTGATTGTATTGAGGTGGGCAATGCTAACTAAGAAATTTTTTAGATAATTACAAATAAAAAAATAAAAAAAAAACAACAACTTAAAAACAAAAAGAAAAAGTATCTATGTACACCTAAATATATATATATATTAAAAAAAAAATAATATAAATAAAAATATATTAAAAACCAAAACGCTGACTTTTTTTTAAGCGAAAAGCCAAAATTACTGCAGCGATTTCTGGCAAATATACTTAAACTTGGCCTTATTGCTGAGGTTTGTCCGAGTGAGAGTGTGTTAGTGAACATACATGTGTGAGAGTGTGTGTGTTTGCACTCGTATACGGTAACAATTGGATTAACACAAAACCTTAATATAGTACAGAAATCAGCAGCACACGAGACCCAAAAACAGACCGATAAGTATGACACATTAGAGTGAACCCAAGGACAGTTCACAAAAACTAAAATGTCTACAACAAAAATAAAGATTTTCAAACCTATACACATAAATATATATTATCAAAACCTGTAACTTGAAGATATTGCTGTTCATAAAAAAAACGAAAGTCAAATCGATATTGAAATCTCTAGATTGAGCCCAGACTAAACACACATCTATATCGTATTTATCGATGTCTGCTTCTGTGCTATATTCTATTCTTTATTCTATTGTGTGTGTGTGTTTCGGTCTTCCGCTAGACCTAGCTGTGAAGCCATATCAGTTACCAAAATCAGCTTTCTTTCAATGAACTTGGGCATGGGCAGAGCGCGTTGTTTCCTGAATCTGTTTCCACCTGCTGCACGATTTCTGTACCACACCAATGTCGGTCCAATAAACCTATATACATAATAAGTTTACATATATACGTATATCTAAATAGGTGCGGATGTAAATAGTTACGGTGCATGCGCCTTGTCCCTTCTCCAGTGTCAAAGCCATGGCCAAACGACACCATGAGGCAATCCGAAAGTCAACCAAATATGAAATGCTCGATACAAATTGAGAACACAACGTAATGGTCTTTCGTCGGGCAAACATCGCAAATTAAATCAATCTGCTTTGAAAATACAAACCACACTCACTAAGTTGACTGTGTGATTGAATCACGAACTGTGATTGAATCACAAAATCAGGATAATATCCCAACACTCAAACACTTTTACACGTCACGGAGTTCAGTTTGGGATCTGTAGTACGCATAAGCGTTCTTAAATCTAGTTAGCATGGAGTGCCTATTATCGGAAGAGGCCAAGGAACAAAAGCGAATCAATCAGGAAATCGAGAAACAACTGCGACGCGATAAGAAAGATGCCAGGCGTGAGCTTAAGCTACTTCTTTTAGGTGGGTTACATTCGAATTAAAGTTAAAAAGTTTATATTTGCTTGTTATCAACATTTTATATGCACGCTTTTCAAACTAGCACACATTATATGTATTCAAACCATTTACTCTCTCCCCCCCCCCCCCCCCCCCCCCCGTGAAGCCTTGTGGATGCGCTCTAGAGGGGGTTGGTATATAAGTATACACGTATATACATGGAGTATTCTAGATATTTTAAAAATATTTTATATAGCTTTGTTACGATATATTTTTTTTTTAATAACACTTGCAAGTATTGAATTATTAATTAATTTAACCACTTATTTTTAAGGCACTGGTGAATCTGGCAAATCGACTTTTATTAAACAGATGCGTATTATTCACGGTGCTGGTTACTCAGATGATGATAAAAAGGGCTATATTAAGCTGGTATTCCAAAATATATTCATGGCCATGCAGTCCATGATCAAGGCCATGGATTTGCTCAAAATAGAATATGGTGCTCCAGAAGTTCGTGTAAGTAATAAACATTAATGAGTTAAAGGATAGATGTTTTCAATATTTTTAACTTGTCATAGGAATATGGGGAACTTATAATGAGCATTGACTATGAAGCGGTTACGCGACTTGAGGATCCCTTTTTGAATGGCCTTAAAGGTCTGTGGGCAGATGCTGGCATACAGGAATGCTACGATCGACGAAGAGAGTATCAATTGACAGATTCAGCTCACTAGTGAGTCAAAAATTGTATATTTTAAGATTAAGTCTTCAAAACCTTAATACTTTCCTTAATAGCTATCTAAGCGACTTGGCGCGCATTGAACTAGAAGACTATTTGCCTTCTGAGCAGGATATTTTGCGTGCTCGAGTGCCCACAACTGGAATACTTGAATATCCCTTTGATTTGGATGGCACTGTTTTCAGGTTTTGATCTTTTAAGTAATGAAACAGAAACTATAATATTTGTCATTTCAGAATGGTTGATGTCGGCGGTCAGCGTTCGGAGAGAAGAAAGTGGATTCATTGCTTTGAGAATGTTACCTCGATTATATTTTTGGTTGCGATATCGGAATACGATCAAATCTTGTTTGAATCTGATAATGAAGTAAGTTGGAAAATGAAATTCACTTGTTAAGTTACATCTCTAAACTTGTTGTTATGCTTTACAGAATCGTATGGAGGAATCAAAGGCTTTATTTAAAACTATTATTACGTATCCGTGGTTCCAAAATTCATCGATTATTCTTTTTATGAACAAGAAAGATTTGTTTGAGGACAAAATAATGATATCGCATATGGTTGATTATTTTCCGGAGTTTGATGGTAAGGCAATGCTATAGACTATAAGAACTAATATTTAATATTCTAGTCGTTAATATTTTTTTTAATCGCAGGTCCAAAACAGGATCATGCATCGGCTAAACAATTTGTTCTGAAAAAATACATGGCCTGCAATCCCGATCCAGAGCGTCAATGTTATTCCCATTTCACAACAGCCACAGGTTGAGTTGTAATCCATATAAATGCATAATATATCTAATACTCTGCTTTGGGAAACATTTAGTAAGAATAATATAATATCGCTAGTTCTGTATCAGTTAAGTTTTTGCCAAGTATTGCTAGCTTTGTTTTTGTTGTTTTTATTTTCGAATAATATTTGTCTCTGTGTTATTGCCGAACAGATACCGAAAACATCAAACTTGTGTTCTGCGCTGTCAAAGATACAATTATGCAAAATGCACTTAAGGAATTCAATTTGGGTTAAATGTTTGAAGTGTTAAGAACTAATAAATTTCAACTGCTTTACGGAAACACATAAACAACATGAATCCTGCTGAAATCGAGATCCTTCATATACATATGATTTACTACTTATTTTGTGAAATGTAGCTTAAACGAAGTTATAATAAAAATTGCAATTGTTAATTATGTGTAAAATTGTTTATTTCCAAACTTACGTTGTATATATCTAAGCCATAATTTAAATTTAACACTTTTCCACACATTCTCGTTTACACAGTTCGACTTGAACGTTCAAAACATTTCCGTTTCATATTGTAAAAAATATTAATTATCACAATGAAATTTAATTTGTGTTTTTATGTGGTTAACTCAATTCATAATGTGGCAATGCTTAGCAATGACCAAAAAAACGTAACATTGAAAAAAGTACAAAAGAAAAATAAAAACGATTTGAGTATCACATTCACATTGGGAGTTTGAAACAAATAAATAACATTTCATAATGATTTTAAACATAAAAATATTGAAGAGCTTAAATTAATGTCGAATCGCCAGTGTTTATTTTGGCACATCTATTTAAATGACCACAAAATCGCTTAAGTTGCGTTCTGGTTGCACCATGCTCGCCGGCAACAACTGCACCAGCTTATTAAAAAGAAAAGAGCGACGATTTTGAATCTCACAGCCATATTCGGTGCGCGCGCGTTTGGTGCACGACGAGCCAGTCGGACTAGGTGCGCTCTCTGAAATACCGGAAGTTGCAAGGCTCTCATTTGACTCCAACGATATATTTTCGGCTGTGCCCAGTCCAGTGTTATCCGTACTTTCCCCTACAAAGATCTTAGTACGTTGGTTTTTAAAGACAATTGAAATTAAAGTACCTTTGGAAACATCAGGATTATTGGCATCAAACCCTTCAGATTCAGTACATGTTTCAGGCGTTGTTATTGGACCCTGGGCAGGGTCTTGGCAAATTTCGTTAGACTTGAAGAGCAGGGAAGCTAACTTATGGAACTACAAAAGATTTAGCTGTTCAATTGGACAGTACGATGTTAAATTAATAAATAATACTTACGTTGTTTAATTGTTCAGCATCAGCGTGATCTATAACGTCAGACACGTGAGTTCTAAGATATTCCATCGCTTTCAATGGTTCGATGCGAGCCATTTCTTCATAACGCAGCTTACGTACCAAATAGCGACAGTGATTTAATATCTCCTCTCGTTTGGGTCTGGAATAAGCAGATGATTAAGTAATTATCTTTTTAATTTAATGTATGCAGTTATTTACTTTTCCAAATAGAGCAACCAAAAGTCATCCAAACGTAGTCGCTGGTATTGAAATATGCCTGGATTACCACCAAAGAGATAATGGGTTTTGGCCACTTCATCGTAGACCAATTGATGCGCATAGCGTGGACACGGCTCCAATGCATTATCTCCAGTGCTGGCACCCAAGAAATTTGATTTGTTAATGGAGTTCACATCCTGAGCACTGTGACGGCAGTAATAGATGCGTGACCACTTGTGTGTACGCAACGAGTAAACCCAAAATGAATTCGAGGCATCTGTGTGGTGTACATCACGTCTGTCCTTTACTTTGTTAAGGCTCTGAGGAATAGCACGTTTGAGTTCTAGGAAAAAACTCACACATTAAAAAGCTTGCTGACATACCGAAAATATGTAGATCTCATCGCGATCACAATCAATGGTGGCGCGGATTGTGTACCCTGATGATGGCTCAAATTTGGCCTCCGAACTTGCTGTTGTGCCAAGATGTGAATTCTCCTTGTTCAAAAGCGAAATGGCTTGCGAATCAACATCATAGGTAAGCAGCTCATCAAGATCGTCCTTGCCACGATGACCGCCGTAAATATACAGCTTTCGATGTTTCTAGTGTATTTAAAGAAAAAGGATAAAATTGAAAACGTATAGCCTATAATTTATATATATATATATTTACATTATGGAACACCATGCAGTGCGTTATGCGCGATTTAATTGACATCACATCCGCCTGAGAGGCACTGGCATGATGACAATCCACGAGTATTTGTGTCCACGTGTTTGTCGCAATATGATACGAGAATAGGCCAGAGTATTCTGGCTCAGTCGATGATGTTGGGCTGCGTGGCGTCAGTATTTTGCCACCAAACACATAAATCGTACGCTTGTCGGTATCGATGCACATTTGATGATCGTAAACGAGCTGTGGTCCACCTACTTGGCTGGTGTCATCGCATATCTGCATCCAGTTGCGTGCACGAGTGTCGTACAAGTAGAAATCGCTCTTAATATAATCGCTGGTGCGTATCGAGTTTTCCAAATACCGACCAAGCATGAATATATTCTCGCTGACAGGATCAAAGATTAATTTGTGACAGGAGCGCGGTGTGGGTCCATTGGACAACTCAGAACGCTCAAAGAGCAGTGTCCATTCGTCCAGCTCTATGCTAAAGACCCACAAATCGCTTAGATCTTGATAGCCATCCCAGCCACCATATAAATATATTAGTCGCTTTTCGGAATCAACAACTAGCTGATGGCCGCCACGATTACTGGGCTTTATCTCACTTTCTGTATATTTCATACGCCAGGAGTGCTTGTAATCCTGCTTGTTTAAATACTCATCCATAAGACCCTCATCGATGCAGTCGACAATAAAACGCTCAGAGCGCTCGAAGTCACCTTGAACCACCTGTTGGAATACGGTTTAGTACTTAATTAAAATTAAGCACAGTTAATAAAGTATAACTAACCAAATATTTGTGAAGCTCGCTAATGAGTGGATGCTCCAGACGCACATCTGTCTGAGACTGCAGCGCCCCAAACGCCATCATATATCCCTGCTGACGAAAGTGTTTCAGACAGAGCTTAATGATTTCCGTTTCGCGTAGCGAGTTGTAGCTTTTCATTCGGGCACATGTGTACATGGGATCATCCTGACCATGCAGCTCAATGTACCAGATGCTAAAATTGAACGATGGTCCCCACGACAATAATGGCACAATTTTCAGATAAAGTATGGGCATATTCTCGGCGCCATCTTCGGTCATGCAGCGCAGATTGAATACTTCAGGTATATTGTCGTTTTTAAGACCACTGAAAATAAACGAATTGATTTTAACATATATTTTCCAGAACCTGTGATAGTTACTTACGCGTCTAGCAGTAAAACCATATGCTCATCCTCCAATCCACCAAAAACGCGAAACTTTTTAATGTTGCAAACGTGCGATTTTTCAAATTTACCAAATTTAATCTTTTTCACAATGGCGGGTCGTCGTAACTTCAAGGTGAGAAACTGTGGTGGGCTATTTGTATAAGCGGACCAGCGAGAGGTTTGATCGTTTGGACAGTCGACGAGTACGTTTCTGAAATTCGCAAATGTATGAAATTAAACTGCATTGTATACCCAGCGACAGTTGCGCAGTTGACAACAACAATTACGAAATGCAACTAATGGGCGGGACGCATCTTTAATACATGCAAATAAAGTGTCACGAACACACATGTACTATGTCACATGTGTGTGGTCATTTACAGCTAGATGAACAAAGCCTGCAACTTACTCAGGCAAATAATTTGGCGAATAGCTGGAGTAGCGGTAAATCTCGAAGCTTAGACGCTCGGAGAGTGTGAAGGGTTTCTGTGTATTTGTTCCAGGCACGATGGGCACAGCACCATATGAAATTGCCAGTGAGTCATTGGAGCTATCCGTTGAACTCGAGGTGGTAGTGGTGGACGATGACATCCTTGTTTAGACGTGAACACTTGAAGTGCGGTATAAAATTATCGTTAGATTTTAGAGCTTTATTTTATTGCCGGCAATCCAAAACAACAGAATAACAATTATCGTGTAGTTCTTAAGTTATGTTATGGCAATCACAATACGCGCTTACAAAATGCTCAAATTGGCACTTAACGAATTTGCTCCACACCTAACGAAACAAAAAAAAATTTTATTTTTAACAACAATTTGAACAACAATTGCAACTTTATTTAAAAGACCCTTAATTTATTTGTTCATCTAGCTGTAAATGGCCACACACATGTGACATAGTACATGTGTGTTCGTGACACTTTATTTGCATGTATTAAAGATGCGTCCCGCCCATTTCCCAGTTTCATCTGCTTTACAATAAAATATTTAAGGAAATTATTTTGCAAATAGTTGACAAAAATTATCTATGCAATTTTAGGTAAAAAAAGTTTTTGTTTTATAGAAACACTTTATAGCAGCGGTCGGGGCAAATTCCCCAAATGGGGTAAAATTTTTTGGGGGGTAAAATTATATATTTTTAATTGGCTATTTTATAAAAACTTTTCTTTTTCTTTTACCTAAGCTGTGGTGTATAAATTACCTACTGCAAGGGAGATTAAAAAAAAGTAGAATGTTGAAAAGAATGGGAGAGAGAAAAAAAACACATAAAACGGCTTGAGAAACTGTAAAAGAAGTTCATGCTCCCTCTCTCTGTTTCGCTGTTCCAAAAAAAATGAGAGCGAGAGAGAGAGACAGATATGAAAAGAGAACTTCGAGAAAGCTCGAAAACAGACAGACACACACAAACTCATTGCACACTTAACTAATAAGATCAAATTCCTTCATGACTTACTTGAATTTTTGAGAATCGCGTAGGAGGGCGATTTTCATGTATTAAGTAAAATTATTATTTTTTGTGCATATTTTTTACTGTTTCAACCCATACACACACATAAACACACAATAAAACACACACACTTACACACATACTATATAAAGACTGTCAACTTACACAAGAATATTTTGGGGTAATGTAAAAAAACGTTTCCCGACCGCTGGTTTATACATTTCTTATATAGTTTAGTTAATCCAGTAATAGTAATTCGTAGTTGAATATAGGATATCTGCAAGTCAGGCTCTGTTGGTGGCATCATTAGCCTTGCAGTAAATTCGATATGTTGTATATCGATATTCGTATATATCGCACACCTCTAACAAAGGTGTTGCATGGCACGTTGCCATCGTTAACCATCGTATTGTACTTACTGGCATCTTTGCAAATTTAACTTTTATTATATATTAAAAGTTAAAAACCAGTGTGTTTATATAGCTGTGTTAACAAATTAAATATGTCCTTCGACGCTATACCTAAAGATTTGCGAGGCCTTCGCGCCTGTTTAGTTTGTTCCCTTGTAAAGGTAAGTATCAAACATTGCTTTCCAACACACGTACACAAAATATTTTTAGGATGCTTCTCCTTCTATACTTAGACATTTGATCAATTTGAGACTGATGGCTGTGAAAACTGTGAAGAGTTCCTGCGCATGAAAAATAACAAGGACAACGTGTATGATCACACAAGCAACAATTTCGATGGCATGATCGCACTGACAACACCTACAGATTCCTGGGTGGCAAAATGGCAGCGACTCTGTAAGAAAGTACATAAATATTTTTGTAATTAATAATTTATTTATTCCCTTACCTCACGCAGCAAGATTTACACGCGGCATCTATGCCATATCCGTATCGGGCACCCTGCCACATTCGACGCTGCGTGACATGAAAAACCGCGGCATCGTCTACAAGACAAGGGATAGAAGTCAACGCTAGCAGTATGCGCATTTTTTGATGTGTATAAAATATGTAGTTTATTTTAAGTAATAACAAAACCACGGGTACATACTACAGCTAGAATAAAATACAATTTTAAGCAGAGAGGCAACTTATTATTCGATCATTGGTAACACACGCAATCCAGCACCGCCGGCTGTCGTGACATGAACACCAAAACCGGCTGCCTCCAACTCTTCCTTGAGCTTCCAGTAGACTTCGTTGCCTTCATAGTTTTCGGGCAGCAAAACAATCGCATATCCACCAGCACCAGCTCCGGTCAGTTTGGAAAAGAAGCCACGCTTGAATGCAATCGTAAAGATCTGTTCCAGTTTTGGATGGGAGACACCGATAGCCTTCAGCAAATCGTTGTTAATTTGAAACAGACGCTCAAGTTTCTCGAATTTTTGGCTATCGTCCAGCCCATTGCCAAAGCTCTCATACAGCGGCACGGCCGAGTTGACCAGTTCCTCGCATGATTGCCAAATTGCCTCAATTAGCTGTGGAAACTCTTCACTTAAATGACGCACTTTGGCCACAATGTCCGCAGTACTGCGACTGATTCGGCTATCCACCAAAAGAATATTAAGCGGCTTTTGTATGCACAACGGTTGAAAGCCTTGGCCCTTAACGAAACGCAAAATGCCGCCAAAGGTGCAAACCGTGTTGTCCACACCGGAAGGTGTACCATGATTAACGCGCTCCGATTCATAAGCCCATTGCGATATTAAAGCCAAGTTTTCTTTCTCATCATATTTGTCTAGATCGAAATGACCTGCCAGGATGAGAAAGGCGGCAGCTAATGCAGCGCCATAGGAGGCAGAGCTGCCCAGGCCAGCGCCCACATTAAGTTCAGTCTCCACGTGCACTTGGAAGCCAGTTTGAAGCGTCAACGTTGGCTGTTTGGGTGCCGAGAGTACAGCGCCAGCCAGTAGATAGTAAATTGATATAAATGCGCGTTGTGTGTGCTGTTTGGGAGTGCTACCCACAGATCGTTCCAGCTGCTTTGATACCTCGGTGCGCACTTCCTCCATTAGCTTGGCCGTACTCTCTAGCTTGTCGCCGGGATATTTCGTGCGAAAATTGGCCAGAAATGCATTGAACTCACTGAGATCGATTTCCAGTGTGCAGTTTAGTGCGTCTAGTTGAAAACTTGCCACCTGACTTCCCGGTTGGGTACGTAGCTGTAATTTAGTGCCTAGACCGACAGCTGCGGCAAGTGCTGGCTTTTGGTAGACAACGGCGTGCTCGCCATGTAGTATCACCTTGCCCGGAGTGTGCACCTGGAATTTTAGCATAATTGTTGTTGTTTGTTGCTGTTAGGCACAGTTTTATCGCGATATTGGTAATTTAAATGTTAAATGTGGAGCACAGCTGCAGTTCATACAGTTCACTTGAGATTAGGTTCTCGCTTTATTTGTTTTATCTATGTTTAGCTTTTGTTGTTGCTTTATTTTTTTTATGTAATGTTACGCTAAATTTGCTTGCTTTATTGTTACTCCGTTCATCGGCAGTTTCCCTTTCACTTTCTTTGTTCAACTGTTTTCGGCTTCGACTGGTTGGCGTTTGTCTGACTTTAGCTGCTATGATTTGTGCTTATACACATATGCATACATTCATATTCGTATATATGTATATGCATGTACAGGTTTTGGGGTCCACGAAATACAGCAACTGGTTCGGTTACAGTTACTACTGCTGTTGCACTTTCTCCCACTCAGCGGGCGTGTATGACTTTTGCGAGAAAGCGTGTATTTCCTTTAGTTCTTCGGCAAGCGTTGTGTTTACTCTTAAAACAAAAATGATATTATTCTTTTAAAAATATGCTAATATTTTCAAAGGTGGGACGTAATTACAATCTGTGCTTTTGCAGGAGTGCTTTTCCCTCGAATGCTTTAGACACGATGACAGCGCTGAATTTACCACCACAACCGTCTGAGTCGTCAGATACGTGAACGTATATAGCTTCGAGCTTCTCTTTAAGCTTATCTTCCAGATACTTTGCAGTGTATTTACTCATATTTTTTTTGTTTATTTCTTTTTGTTTTTAGTTACCAAATATGCGACAAAGCTGCGGTCACTAGCGGCAAATTATCTAATACAGAAGGTTACGCAGAAGGCAAGTTGTACGTCAAGCTGTCAAGCTGACAGTCTGCACGCATGATCAGAACTTGTGCGCTGTGCTTGTTAAATATGTAAATTAGATAAAAAAAAAAACTATGTTTTCTAAGTTAAATAGTTTTTACTTATTTATTTGCGCGGTTAAGTCATTCTGAAATGTTCAAATGTGTATATTTTATTCTTTGTGACGTCACAAATTGGAGAGGATTATGCCGACGACCTTTGCTACGTATTCAATATATCGTTCTTAAAAACTATCGATTTGTGTTGTGTGTGTGGGGGCCTATCGAAACAACGCTCATCACTAATACAGCTTCTATTGTGCGTGTTTAAAGCGCCAAAAATTTTTTGTTTTATTTATCAATTTTTAATTAAAAATATACAATATATATTACCAATAACTTGGAATAAGTGAAAATATTTTAGCATTTTAGATTGCTTTAGTCATGTCATTCTTTGGAGGCAACAATTCGCTTGGTGCGACAAGCACGCCGGCTAAACGTAAGTACAAGCACGAAATTCCTCAGGTGGAAAATGCGAAATTAGTGCATGTGTTATTTAAGCCCTTTTCGCTAGATAGCTTTGCGGTCCATCTGTTGATAGTAGTGTTAGTAGCTTCTTCACATCCTGCACGCTACGCAAACGAATATCCTTCGGATCGATTCTGAAATGTTGCGAAAACATGTGAAATTTTGTCAAAAAATAATTGGGAAGTTGTGTTAGCTTATTAAGTGTCATTTGATGAAAATAGAACCTTAAATTGCAGTCCAACCTACTCTTTTTTATGTATAACGTAGCACACATATGCCAGAAGAGCCAACAGAGCTACCAAAACGACAATGAATAACATAGTTGCAATGACAGAAAGATCCGCTGGTTTCCAGCTCTTGAAATGTACTGAAGCTTGATAGACTGTTAAACACGGCTCTCGCACTGATAAGATATGCATTGCGGAAGCTGTGTGAAACAGCAACAGAGTTTACTCAACAATGACCCCTTTGTATTTCGCTTATCTTTTTTTTGTTGATAGCGGGCGGAATGTTTGGTTCAGCATTTGGTGCCCCAACTGGTGCCGCGGCGCCGGCATTTGGCAGCACAATGTCTGCAGCACCGTTTGGTAGTGCACCTAGTGCTTTTGGTGGAACAACAACAACTGCAGCACCTGGTACTCTGGGTGGTGGATTTGCTGGATTCGGTGCTGCGGTGCCAACAAGTCAGCCCAGTTTATTTGGAGCGCCTGCAATGAGCCAGGCACCGCCGGCGTTTAGCGGCTTTGGACAAATGCCAAACACAAGCAATGCACCGGCCAGCGGATTTGCTGGATTTGGAACCACAACGACTACAACTCCAGCGTTTGGTGGTTTTGGTGGCAGTCAGCAGCCAGCATTTGGCTTTGGCAGCAACTTTGGATCAAGTAAGTCGCAAAAGTTTTGCACATAGAAAATACTGAATGCGTATTATTAACATTCTTTCAGACTTTGGCAAGCCACCTACGTCAACGGTGACGCCTGGTTTTGGTGGCTTTGGCGGCACTAACTTCATGCTGGGCCAGCCGCAACAGCAACCTGTGCCGATATCATCGGATGAGGCATTTGCACAATCCATTCTGAATGTCTCAATTTTTGGTGATGAACGTGACAATATTGTGGCCAAATGGAACTATCTGCAAGCCATGTGGGGTACTGGCAAACTATTCTATTCCCAAAGCGCTGCGCCGGTGGACATAACACATGAGAATTATCTGTGTCGTTTCAAGGCAATTGGCTATAGCCGCATGCCCGGCAAGGATAACAAACTGGGACTGGTTGCACTAAATTTTAATCGCGAGCTGGCGACAGTTAAGTAAGTTTTAAGTGCCATATATGCTGATGATTTTTTTTTGATTTGTAACTTTGTTAATTTCGTAGGACACAACAGCAACAAATTATACAAACGCTGCACGGTCTAATGGGCAGTAAGCCTAACCATTTAGTACACATTGATGTGCTCAAAGAGCTAGAGAACAAAAAGTGCCAAATGGTTATCTATGTGGAGGAGAAACTACAAATGCCGCATGGCCCAGTTGATAGCAAGCGCATACTTGCCACGGAGCTTGCCAGTTATTTGGGTCAGGCGACAGTGAAGCCACAACTGACCAATTTGGGTATAATAGAGACTTTGGCACTTACGCAGCCCGACGAGGATCAATTGAAGGAGTATCTAGAAAATCCCCCGCGCAGTGTTGATCCACGAATGTGGCGTCAGGCTAATTTGGATAATCCAGATGCCAGACAATTTATACCGGTGCCAATGATTGGCTTTAGCGATCTTAAATGGCGCGTCAAATGCCAGGAGCAGGAGACTGATACGCATGCGCTGTACATGAAAAAGGTGGAAAACGAATTACAGGAACTGCGACGACGACATGCGGCAGCAAAAGCTAAAATAATGGAGCACAAACGAACATTAGCCGAAATGAGCCATCGCATACTAATGGTGAGTAAAATCATTCGTAACAGTTTTTCCAACCTTTTATTTAAATGATTTTACCCGTAGATCGCAGTGAAACAGGAATGCACTCGGAAGGTGGGCAGCACATTGACGCCCGAGGAAGAGGCGTTGCGTACTAAGCTACAGAATATGCAGGCAATGGTGTCGGCACCCACACAGTTCAAGGGACGACTGAGCGAACTGCTCTCCCAGATTCGGATGCAGCGTAACCAGTTTGTTACCAATGGTTTTCCTGAATACGCACTCGACAAGAATGCAGAGGATGAAATGGTGCACATATTGACGATGCAGCAGCGTGCTATGGAAGTGCTTAAAGAAACTGTTAACAAGGATCTGGAAGCTCTGGATATTATTATAAAAGGTTTGCCCGAATTACAGCAAACATGATACCTCCCACCCCATACAGCTTTTACAAAAATTATGTAGTTGTTTGTCTAATATAGAGTCAATGAACAAGATGTAATCGGTACAGTTTTCTTTTTGTTTTCTTAACTTGTTTTTGTTTTTTGTTGCAAGTTATTGCCAGCGGTGGTCCAGTATTTCCTGTAACTTTGAACTTGTACTTTTATGGCTGATGTTAGATAAAATATAACAAATGTGTGACTATCGTTACAACAATCGAAACGAGTTCACATCTCACGCTGCGGAAATTGTGTGAACGACGTTAAAATTTTAATCATTGTAGTGGGTATACTTGGTTTTAACTTGTGCCATAAATGTTTTTAACCTGTCTTAATGGTAAAGCCTTTACTACAAAATCTCATATCGTTTGCTTTAGCAAATTGTGAAAACTTTTCAAATTGTAAACGTAATTAGATTTGTAATGAGAAAAATGGATTTCAAATTAAGGCAACTGTAAAATCTCTATAGAGCTAATCATTTGCTTTTAGCATTAGTATATCCAAGTTTGTTATGGTATGAGAGTATTTCGACCCCGGTTTGATAGGAAGAGGCAATTGTGTTTGTCATAACGGTTATACGCAGCTGGTGTCAATGCACTTGAAGCAATGGCGCCCGACTTTTCTTTGGCCACTTGACTGAAATTGGACAATTTTTCGCAGCGATTATTTGACCATTTGACGCAATTTCGCTCGTTGTCTCTTTGGCTGCAACAAACTCATTACCAGTGACAAAACTCACATCCAGTTTGTTCAACTTCTGCAGGCGATTCGAGTTTGCCTTGTTACATTAACATTATTATGCAGCCAGGCGGCTCGTTCACATACATTACATATTTAGATGATACATGTGTATACGTATGTAGCGGTTATTTCTTTTTCGCTGAGAAAACGTGTTTACAAACTAATGCCCGGGAGTGTTGCTGCTGCTGCTGCCTCGTCTCATTGTGTTGTTTGTGGAGACTTCCGAGAGCTTCCGTTTTCATGACTGGGGGAAAATGGAAAAATGATTGCAGTGTATGGAGTATAAATGATTTCGTTGTGCCTAGGCCCGCCTTACTTATTGTCCAAACTTTGCAACGACAACTGACGGCTGCTGCTCTTTATATGGACTACTAAAAGTGCCTGCGAAAAACAAACAACAAAACTCGACATGTCGAACGGATCACTAATGGTGAGTTCGTCCGCAGTCAAAGGCACAAGGATTTATAAAGCTAAAATGATTCATTTACAGTTGCTACTGTGGGCTTTTTGCTCAAGTGTTGCTGCCACGCCCACAACACCAATACCTCCGCGTCGTGGTCCACAGTTACAGGATGATGTGCAATTGTTGCATCCGCACGTTATAACGATTGAACGACTAGAGCATTTGCTGAGGCGTGCTGGCGAAATATTTGGTCCAGTTGTTCAGGCTGAAGATGCGATACAGTCCGGGAGTGAATTGGAACCTCAGGTTGAGATGCAAACGCAACCACATCAGTATATGCTGCCGCCCACAGATCAGCCATACAACTTTTATCTACCGCTCTATGATTACGTCGATCCTAAGCTGGACGCCAAGAGCAGGCATTTGGAGAAAATTGCGCCACCGCCGCAAGCTTTTAAACAGGAGCACAACTACTACGCCGACAAGCCAAAGAAGACGCCGAAAAAGTTTAATAAGTCAGCCAAGCATGTTAATCTGAAGTGGCTCAATACATACGAGAAGGCAGTTGGCGGCACTGCGCCCAAGGCTCTATATTTGGAGCAGGATGAACGTAATCGTATCAATTTTAATGATTCATTCTTTGCGGTTGATATGCAAATTAACTCGCCCAACAATCAGCCGCACAGAGAGTCGCAAGCTGAGCCTGAGGATGATCTTATAGCTGCGCCTGCTCAGCTCACATACAACTACGAGCCAACTGTTGGAGCTGTGCATGTGTAGAACGGTGCCCCCATTCCGGCTCAATTGTTATTTAATTGTAGTCAGTTTTTAAAATAAATGCAAAATTATATTTATAAATGTGGGAATAAATTCTCAATAGACACAATAAACAACAAAGAACGATACGGCACAAGTTGACAATGTAATGTTAAAGTTTAGTTGCTTTGATAATGAGTATTCTATGCTACCCGAGCTGTTCCATCTGGTTGCTTTTTAAGCCTTACTTAGTTTAGAGACACCCTCGCGCACAACTTTTTCAATGTCATCGAGAAGACCCGAAGCACCGAAACGGAATAGATGTGGCTCCAACCAGCGCATGCCTAGTGTCTGCTTGATCAGCGTCATCCAGGCAATGGCATCCCGTACAGTTCTTACTCCACCAGCTGGCTTTAAGCCCACAATTTGACCTGTGCGTCGCATGAACTCTTGTATGGCAAAAATCATAACGAGTCCAACAGGCAGCGTGGCATTCACCGCCTCCTTACCGGTGGATGTCTTAATAAAATCAGCGCCAGCCAGCATGCATACCATGGATGCCTTGTATACCTAGGAAAGCCAAGGAAGAATGTGAAAACGTAATGTGTACGCTCGAAACAACTTACATTTTCCATGGAGCCCAGTTCTCCAATGGCCAGTATGGTCTTTAGATGTGCACGTGTGCCACAGGCTTTGCGCATCAGCACAACCTCATTGTAGACGGCTTCCCAGTCGCCAACCAGTGCAAGCTGTCGATTGATTACAATATCGATCTCTGTGGCACCTGCATCAATGGCATAGGTGATCTCTCCCAGACGTGTTTCTAAGCTATACTGGCCAGTGGGAAAACCCGTGGCCACTGCGGCTATAGAAATATCATCCAGTTTGCCATACTGTTTCAGCGTTTTGTAGGCATCGGCCACGCGAGCGGGATAAACACAAACTGCGGCGGTGTGAATGTCCGACAGAAGACGTGGATCAAAGAATTGATCAAGAAGCTGAGGTTCAAAGGGCAAGCAGGCGCGTACGCAAAGTCGGCGCACATTTGCCGCCGTATCATCACCAGCCAAGGTCGTCAAATCTGTCAACATTAATGCCTTCAAAGCCCAAGCGATTTCATTGGCATCCTCCACAATGGAACTTTGTGAAATACTTGTGGCGATTTCATTGAGTTGTGGCAGTGAAAAGTTGATCTTGAGAAAGGAGGCATCTGATAACGGATAGATGGATTAATTGTACTGTTTGCGATAAGTAAACATCTCCTACTTACCATACGGCAGAATTTTGTTCACACTAAAACCTGATAACGAATTTAAAAATTATAAGCGATATTTATGATATGTTAGCTCTTGTACTTACACTTTTCAGTTTTTCCTGTATCTTGCATTTTGTTACGCTTTTGTGTTATATATTTAATGTGTGTACAGAGTTAGGCAAAAAACCATGCACTTGGGAACACAGATACACGACGAATACAACCGCAATAACATGTGTGTTTATCAGCTATCAGCAGATAACAACAACAGCTGCTGACAGTGCTGCCACATCGTTTTCTTAAGATCAACTGGGCAAGAACAGAGTCGTTATAGCTATTTAAGCTCAATGGCGCCAAAAATATTTAAATATAAGTTGATGGCGATGTTGCTTTTTTTTTTTAGGAATAGTAGCTGTTCACTATCGTGATTTAAAATTAAATCGTAGCAACATTCAGATGACAAGTTACTAAAATAAAAATGATATTGCTTTTAAAGTCACATTAGTTAGTAGTTTTGATAATATTAGTTTTAACCGATCCAACAAAATTTCTGTGGAATGTTGCTAGGCACAACTATTCAAACAGTTGCCTTGTTCCAAAAAGCAATATGGCCTATCTCTGCAGCTCAAAGTCAACCAACTTCAATGGGAATTCCATGCCCTGACCAGAAGTAGGCTAATAATAGTAAATAATTGTAAATCTTTTTCCATTTAAACACCTGACTATTGATATTTTTTGCGAGGAAGCTCAGCTATAAACGTTACAATGCCAATTTTTTTTTATTACACACTACGATTTTTATAGCAAGCCTTAAATAAAAATTGTTTGTTTTGTTTTTTCATTGATTGCACTTTAAAGCAAATATGCTATCGCTATCAAAATAATAATTTAATTGCGATTGTGAACAGTCAGAAATTGACTTAAGCTCTAGATTTGCTTTACAAAATTTGATTAAGAGACAATATAGTATTAGGATAGAGGAAGAGGTACTTCAAACGTATTTTGATATACTATCGTCTCTTAAGACACAATGGGTACTGATAAGCTGTTACAGGTGTTGACCACTTACAGATTACAACCACTATAAGAAACATGTTTAACTGTGGTAAGTACTAGTTGGCATTATAAATAGATGGGCGGCACATGCAAGCTCATCCAGTATATGTATAGTGTTGGAGTTGGACGTGGGCAACATCGAAAAAATGGCAAATTTACCAACCACCTACAATGAAAAGGATAGGACGTGGAGCGGTGTCAAGCAGAACTCCATCTTTAGCTATGATGTATCTGTTGGTCAAGTCATATACAATGTCATGAGAAATTGGCCCAAAAATATATGTCAGGTAAGTAAGTAAAAATCACCAGATAGAAAAGATAACCAACTGTATTAACAATATTTTGCAATCGTCAGATAAACGATGTTGACGGCGTAGCAGTGACTAATATACAGGGTATTACCTGGGCCGTACGCATTGCGCAGTATCTAAAGAAGCGTGGTCTTAATCACAGGGATGTTATAGGCATAGCCGCTAAAAATACCACCTATGTAATGCCACTTGGTATTGCGTGTCTAATGAATGCGACACCCTTTCATGCTGTCAATCCAGGTCTTGATGAAGGTTTGTTTACTTATTTCCATTAACTTTTATTGCATATAGTAATCTTCTTGTGTATTCAATAGCCACCATTAAGTTTGTTTTTGAAATAACTAAACCAATGCTTATATTCTGTGATGGTGCTGATTATCAGAAGGTATATGCGGCAACACTGTCCTGGCATCCAGAAATATATACCCTAAGCGATCCCATTGAGGGTGTGCCCAAAATTGAAACGCTGCTGGATCCAACCACCACTGAAATGTTTTATAAGTAAGTAATTGAGGGACCTTCTTGAAAGTGGTTTACTATATTTATACCAACTATTTATAGACCGGAGAATCTAATTTCTGGCGGTGATCAAACGGTGGCAATCTTATGCTCATCTGGTACAACAGGATTACCAAAAGCCGTCTGCATTTCAAATAGCGTACTTATACAGGAAAGCATGTAAGAAGTCAAAAGTTGTTTTTCCTTATAATAATATCATCATATATCTATTGTTAAACTGTTTGTTATCTTTGCAGGCTGGTCAGTAGCGAAACAGTGATCTATGTGTCAAGCTGTTTGGATTGGATAACTGGCCTCTGGGCCTTTATATTCAGTACAGTTTTTGGCTGCACGCGTATTATAACTAATCGAGCCTTTGCACCCGAATATTTTGTGGAGTTGGTGAAGAAGTACAAGATCAATTATGCAGTGGTGCCGCCAAGGCATCTGTCCGCCTTGATGCTTTGCCCGGAGGCAACGACAGAGGCCCTTTCGCCCATCCGCATGCTGAACTATGGTGGTGGTTTGGTATCCATGGCGACTCTGCAGCGTGCCCAGGAGATATGCAAGACTGCCATGATGAATTCGGGTTATGGAATGACTGAGGTTGGTGCCATAACGGTTAACATTGGCATCAGCAATACGGCATCGGCTGGAAGACTTCTGCCGGGCATCAAAATTCGTATTGTCGATGAAGATGGCAAGAATCTGGGATACAATGAGGTGGGCGAGATCTATGTGCACACTGGAAAGGCATGGAATGGCTACTATGGCAACCCTGTGGAAACACGACGCATGCAGGACTTTGAGGGCTGGTTCCACACAGGCGATTTGGGTTACTTTGATCAACAGAACTTTCTGTACATTGTCGATCGCAAGAAGGAGATTCTAAAGTATCAGGGCCTTCACTATTGGCCCACCGAAATTGAAATGGTCATTGCGGAAATGCCGCAGGTCCAGGATGTTTGTGTTGTTGGCATCTACGATGAGCTTACAGGTGATGCAGCTGGCGCTCTGGTTGTGCAGCGTAAGGGAAACGAGCTTACCGCCAAGCAGGTCATTGATCATGTCGCTAAGCGTATGACTAGTCTGCAGAAGCAGCTTCATGCCGGAGTCCGCTTTGTCGACAAACTGCCAGCCAATGTTAACGGCAAAACTTTAAGAAAGGAAGCTCGGAAGCTTTTTGCCAGCCAAACGAAATAAGCCTGTAAACTAATGTTATGTTGAAAAAAAAGAGTTTTGGTTAATTAAATAAAAGAGATATGGAATATAAGTACTAAAATCAATACATATTAAGAAAGATTCTGTCATTCTGAAATATTTTGTTATACTCAAATGCTTTCGACATACGCCAATAAGGAAGTAATACTTTAGAGAAAACTACTTTAGAGAACCTATTGTTGCTTTGCACAGCAACAAGAGAACTTACTTCTCAAACAACTCATTCTAATTGTTTGTGATTTATTATCATTTTTATAAGTCAAGCACACTTAAGTTTAAACACCTGTAATGATAATACTATCACTTAACAACACTCGGATATCATATACATATGTTTGTATTAACAAAATAACCTACTAAACGATATTTTTTTGAGACGGAAATATTTTTGAAGGTCTTAGGGTAAATTTTGTTTGGGTGAATTTAACGACATAGGTTGAGAGAACATTTTGCCTATTCTCGTTATCAATTAATGATCGTTCAATTTAAACATAACTCAAACCTTTGTGTAGGGACTGATTTCATGTGAATGAAATCTAATTACGGATGTTGAAGTATTCTATTATAAGAAATAAAATATTTAACGAGATTCCACTAAACTATGATAAGGTTTAGACTATACTATATATGATAAGATTCACGTGTTGCTTAACACATAAGCAACGCCTGTGCCTCCTGAAGATTAAAATTGTGACGTTTACAATCGGAAGGTCCTACGACTGTTTTTGCGTAGGTAACCATGAGTTGAGTGTTTATTACCTGCTTATCTCAGTGATAAGAATATTAACTTAATCAGAATTTGACACTATATAATAAAGTGATTTTTTAAAAGCCCATTATTTAGGCTTGGGAACTTACAGAGAATACAACTTGTGATATCAAACTAAAATGTTGGACTTCTTCAATACCAAATACGATCCGATCAAACGCGTTTGGAGTGGAGCAAAACGCAAACCAATGTACGATTTTGATTGCTCAATTGGACGAATAATACACAATAATCTTCGAAATAATCCCAAAAACATTTGCCAGGTAAGCTCTTAACTGTAAATCTATGGAAACGTCTACTATTCAGTATTTTATTTGATATTTAGATCTGTATTGCGGATGGAAAAACTGCAACAAATCAGGATATTTTCAGCTGGTCTGTGCGTCTCGCACAGAACTTCAAACAACGTGGATTGCGTCACGATGACGTCATCTGCATTTCAGCCAAGAATAGCACCTATGTGACACCAGCAGCTGTGGCCTGTTTCTTCAATGCTACACCCTTCCATGCAGTTAATCCAACCTTAGATATCCAAACACTTACTCATGTGCTAACGATTACCAAGCCCAAGCTAATCTTCTGCGATGCCGTTGATTACGAAAAACTTAAGACAGCAAGCGCCGCATGGAGTCCAGAACTGATAACGGTTACTGGTAAAGTGGAGGGAGTGACGTATGTGGAGGATCTACTATCGCCAACAAAGACTGAACTGTTTTACCAGTAAGTGGAAATTGCATTCTATAACGCAATATAACTAACACTTGTGTATTTTGTATCGATTGTTGTTATAGAGCACAACCTTTGCTCTTGGGTGGTGATCAAACTATGGCCATATTGTGCTCATCTGGCACTACCGGACAACCCAAAGCTGTTTGCATTGCTAACCACATGCTGAATGCTGGAAGCCCGTATGTATTTAGTCCATAATTCTTCATAAATTTGAGTTTACCTTATTATTCAATATTTTTGCAGCTTTGTGACCAACGAATCGGTAATCTATTGTGGTTCTAGTTTGGATTGGTTCACAGGCATTGCCAACCTTATTTTATCAGTTGCGGATGGCTGTACACGGATCATACCGGATAAGTCGTATAGCGCTGAGTATTTGCTGGAGCTTATTGATAAATATAAGATCAATGTGGTTTCGTGTGCACCTCGTCATGCTACAGCTCTAGTCGCCTGTCCTGAAACCACATCAGAAAGACTTGCGACTGTCTTCGCATTTCTAGTGGGTGGTGGATGGATACCCCCAGGAACACTACAGAAGTTGCAAAGTTTTTTGAAAAACGGGATTGTCCTTTTTGGGTATGGTTCAACGGAATTCGGTGGAGTTTGTGCTAGTATCTATTCTGATAAGCTTGGAAACTCAGTTGGAAAGCTTTTACCCGGACTGAAGGTGCGCATTGTCGATGACAACGGCAAGAATCTTGGACCTGGTGAGGTGGGTGAGGTGTATGTTAATCATGGTTTCAAATGGGGAGGATACTACGGCAATCCTTTGGAAACGCAGCACATCCATGACTCATTAGGCTGGTTTCACAGTGGTGATATGGGTTACTTTGATAAGGATGAGAATTTGTACATAGTGGACCGCAAGAAGGAAATCTACAAATGCTTGGGCATGCAATATAGTCCAAATGATATAGAAGCTGTCATTTGTGAGCTACCCGATGTCCAGGAAGTCTGTGTTGCGGGTATTTATGATGAAAAATACGGCGATGCACCTGCTGCTATGATTGTTAAGCGCCCTGGTAGCACCATCACTGCAGATCAGATAAAACAGCATGTGGCCAAACGAGTCCAGGTCGAATTTAAACAGCTGCATGGAGGAGTCCAGTTTAAAAATGATTTGCCTTCAAACGCTAATGGAAAGGTACTGCGCCGAGCAGTTCGAGAGCAACTAACTCAATTAAATCTGGATCGTTAAAAGTTTTGAAGAGTGTTGAAAATTGTGTTCGAAAATTTGTGAAGATTACTTTCTTTGTTGAGCTTAAGTTTCTTTATGATTTTAATATAAGTAAATCGTTTAAAGTACAAACCTATCAAAGCAGACACTGATTGAAAGCCATAACAAAGCAGTGTGTTGTCAGACCTGAGATAGAAAATGATAAGCTTTGTTAATTAAAAATAATGCCCCTAAATAAATTGTTGCTATACCCAAAAGCTCGAATCTCCATTGGTGGTAACTTAAATTCCTTAATAATTAATTAAATAATTGAATATGTTGTCAAGCTCAAGTAACTGCTTAGAGTCGTATACTTCACAGACGAGTTGCCCCAAAACCTTAACGGTAAGTTGGTCCGTTGAGTAGTTAAAGAGAAACTGCCACTTATGTATGTAAATCGTTAAAAGAGTTAAGGGTAATGTTTTGGTTTAGCTTTAATTGTGTATATAAATATGTGTGATTCTCTTATTACGAGTAGCCCCTGAGTTTAACTTAAGCGATGTTTCATCGCATTAGTTTTAGCTTATAAACGAGCCAAGACGCTGCACCCAATTATTAGAAACAGGGCCAAAGTGCTCTGGCGACTGGCAACCGAAGTTAGCATTGGTGGTTGAGTTTGTTCCGTAGTTGTTTGAGATGCCTGAGAGGTCTGAGATGTTTCATTGTCACTCGTGCTGTGCTCATCTTCCGTTGGTTGCTGCTGTCGTCTGATGTTGCCCATTTTGATCTCAACCTTGGGCAGGGGGAAGCAATAGACACGCTCCACCTCCACTTGTAGAGGTGTTGCGCTCTCTGCCGCTGTCTCACTTACAGTTAGGGGCACACATATGGTTGGCTCCTCGGCAGAGTTACGTTCTTCGTATGGAATACCCACGCGGGTGATGTTAAGTGGTAACTGGGGTAACTGGGGCAACAATGTCTCCGGTACGCTCAGTTCGCTGTGCATTTGAGCAGAATTGAGGCTGTCGTCAAAGTACTTGTAATCCTCAATGTCTTCATCAATGCGATCGATGTGATGGATGTTGTCAATGCGATCGATGCTACTAGCATCTGTGTTAATGCGTTCCGTGCTACCGTTTGAGCTGTTCTCTAGAAAGTCAGTGGGCCAATTGAGAGCCACAGTAGTGGTCTCTGTTGAGGGTCCAGAACTCAGTGTTGGCGGCAATGTTGGTGTGCTGTTTATTGTGGGTACAGCTCTTGGCACTGGTTGTGTGCTTTCGTAATTATGCGTTGGATACGGATATGGTAACGGCATCCAGCTGTCCTCAGTTGTTTGTTGTGTGGGACGACGATGCATCGCTGTGGTTGTCTCAACGGATTCATTGATTTGATTTGCCATTGCTCGCAGCAGCGGATCCGTTGAATTCAAACGCACGACTTCAAATGGTGCCAGGGGCTGTTGTGGAATTTGGGGCTGTTGTGGAATTTGTGGCTGTGGGCGCCAACGGCCACGTATTTCCTGGGATCTCTCA
Organism: Scaptomyza tumidula; assembly: GCA_035044465.1. NCBI lineage: Eukaryota > Metazoa > Arthropoda > Insecta > Diptera > Drosophilidae > Scaptomyza > Scaptomyza tumidula. The sequence continues at coordinate 13,299,964 of JAWNNW010000444.1, read as the reverse complement.
AAGCTATCGCGACGTTCATAAGGATTCTTATAGCCAACGGATTCTGTTCGCTTCTCCGTATCGGGTGACAGCTGCTCTCCGGAAACCTCACGACTATCAACAGCTGTAAAGATATGAAATCACTCGAAAGTTCAGTTGACTGATTATATAGGTCAACTATGCCATTGCTGTTAAAGTTTTTTTAATTTTAAACTAAACATTAAATAAACAAAAATCTTAAGCTTGTGGGATAGTCTATCTGCCTCAGTTCTTACCATCCGCTGGCAGGCCCATTAACATGGCCTCCAAACGTCCATAGACGCGTTCCTTTGTCTGAGTATTCTCGTTCTCTGGCTTGTGGGGATGATCTGGCTTCCAATTGCCATAGACCACAGCCTCCTGTACAGTTGCCTCACTGGTTGCAGCCAGATTCTCCATGTTTCTGTCAAGCTGCTCGCGCAACAGCGGAATATGCGTGTGTACCGTGGAGCTAGGTGGCACAGGAATGCCCATAGGCACTGGCAGTGCAATGGGAGCAAGTGGATTAAAGCTGGGCCAACCCATGGGTCCCAGACCGGGCATGGACATTCCACCTGGTTGCTGCTGAAAAGGTGGTGGTGGTGGTGGCTGCTGCACTTGCATATCCGAAATGCGTATACGACCCCGAGGCCGAGGTGCTTGGAGCTGCAGTGCATCAGGCTCTGCCTGACCATGGATAAGCCTACAACTGAAGGTGACCAGCAGTAGCCACAATAACTGAAGAATCAACTGTTTGCTGGCCATAGTCAAATTGAACTAAGACCCGTTTTTGAGTTGGTTTTTGGCAAAACAGTTTGAACGGTTTCAATTCAGTTCGTTTCAGTTTCAGTTTCTATTTACTGAATGTGCCACTTTTAAAGTGGATATTATTGTTGCTGTTTTGTATCTTCAATTCACAGTTAGCTGCGTTCGTTTTGTTGTTACATTTCGTTGTGGTTGGCAGCGATCGAAACAACAACAGCAACTCATTGTTTGAGTCAGTTTAACATCAACTCTCTGTATTCCACCTGCCCATCGATATTCGCACTTGGCTGATGTTGATGATTTCAGATTTAACTTTTGAGTAAGAGCGATTCTACTTTTATACACACGTTTTGTGATCTTAACGCGACGGCTTCTGAACGGCAACTGATGTTGGCCAAATCAATTGGTGGTTTCTACCACCGACCACTGGCCACAAGAATATTCTTTTAATCATAATAGAGCTATAGAAATCGTTTTCTTTTGTTCACTTTTCGTTTAATTATGCGCAAGAGCGTTAAAAACTTAATGGCGAATAAACATTCTTTCGTTGTGCTTGGTGAAAATGCAGCGCTTATGATTTACTATTTTGCTCTAGGGAGCATACATACATACATACATACACGTACACCTACATATATTTATATGTATTTATTTATATGTATTGGGTTATGCTAACATTTATGCAAATTACTTGCCAAGTCGCCGTTTGTGCTACTAAAAACTTGGCTTGTTTATTTTTTGGCATCGTTTGTGCGAAGTTTGTTTCTTTCTCATTGATTTGTGTTTGTTTCTGTGTATTTATAAATATCTCCAAATGCTGATGACTGTCGCTTCTGGGCAACTTTTCACCAAAACTGATTGGGTCAATAACAGAAAACGGTAAAACAGTTGTAGGCCGAAAACTGAGTAGATGTTAACAACAAATTATAAATAAACAAAGAATTCTTCAAAAACTTACTAGATGTGCAAGTTAATGAGAAATAAGATACAAGATAATTTGTAAAAGTTAAAACACACTCTAGTTGTTTTTAACCTGTACAAATCATGTCTCATATTTCGTACTCATCGAAAGTCGACCATTGAAGCAGCTTCAGCCACCAAAAACCACTCGCAAATCGAAACCAAGTCAAAACGTCATGAGAAAAGCTGTCATAATTATGCAACAGCTGGTCTGACAAGGCTGTCAAAAGTCTATGTATTGAAAAACTGTTGAATATTCAAAAAATCTATATACCATGGAATTGGGATCAACAAACGGACACACGAGATAGCTCAAGCTGTGAACAAAAACCAACAAAAGAAGAAAATTAAAATAAATACGGCAAATAGAAACACAAAATAAAACACAACCCATTGCGCATTGTCACGTTTTGTGAACATTATCGAGGTATGTACGTATGTACATTGTATGTGCATATTGTGTTGATGGAAAAGCGTTAAATAATGTTTTGTTGGAGTCGATGAAAATATTGTGTTTCCGCTTTTTGTTTTTAATGATTATTTCATTTTATTATTATGATGCTCAACAAAACTTTCACGATCGTTAACATAAATATTTGTGCTGTATCTTTACAATTGTTTGTTTTTGTTTTTTTTTTTCTTTTAGTATTATACATTAATTACTGGGAGATTTTTTTATAGCAGAAATCGCAGTCTTTCTGTTGATTATTATGGTGAAAGGGAAACACTCAATTATAATTTGGAAACAAAATACTCCGAAATGCATCACTTTCGACAGAGCCGACTCTCTATTGATTCTCCAACAGGCCAATGTATTGGCCATTCTGATTGGCAATGCGTCGTTCCTCTAACTTCTTGGCAAAGCTGGGATCGCTCTTGGCCCGCTGCTCCAAACGCTCCTGTTGCAGCTTAATGCCTGCATAGATCTGATCAAGACCCTTCTGTATCTCCTCGGGTATGGCCGGTGGTGTTGGTATATGATCTCCAGTGGCACGGAAACCATTCTCATCCGCTGTGTACTGCACATTGACCACTTGGCCCTCTGGTGACTGGTAGGAGTACTGACCATGTTGTACCAACACACCATTGGGATTGGTATCAAAATCCTTAAGGAAACCCGTCTCCTCATGCACAATATTATTCCCGGTCTCGTATTCGGTCTTATAGCTGCCATCTTCGCTCTGCTCCTTGTTGTACTTCAGTATGGGTATCCAGGTGCTTGTCTCACGTGGATCCTCATGTCGATGATCTGTTTTGTCATCGCGCGGAATGTTATTCGCATTGGGATGTGAATGATGCTGATGCTGATTATGATGTTGTGCGTGGCACGTAACGGCAAACAGTGAAATAAGTATCTGACAATTAAAAGAAGTTGAAAAATATTTAAAAAAATATAACAAATTTTCACTTTATAAGAATGAAAACTTTAAAGTAACACATTAGGTATTTATTAAACTTAAGATCACGTTTAAAGACTCTTTTTATTACCACATTTAAATCTTAAATATTTGTTAATATATTTAAATAAAAAATTTTAAACATCTCAATATCAAGCATTCATAGTTTTTATGCGATTTTTGTAGTTATCTTTATTAGGTTTTATTTATTATTTCCTTCAGTTTACTGCAGACCACCAAAGACACAAACCGCAACCACTAAATGATCAACTTACAAATAGTTTCATTTTGTTATGCGTTGATTGAATGCAGATTCACTTGCAAGGATATTTATTGTAACTGTGAATGTAAGATTTAATCGTATTTAACACTTGTTGCAGTTGCGCTTCGTCCGTTATTTTGTTGGCAAGTGAAAGCTGCAACGGTTCGAACTGTGCTGCGGCGGCCCTATTTAAGAGCTTTATATAGCCGCGACTTTGTCGGGTGCCTCCTGCGCTCACAGCATCTGGAACCCACACTAGCGAGCGCCTTGGCTCAAAGAGACGCATTCATAGAGATAGACATAGAGACATAAAGATACAGATACAGTTACATCTAGAGATACAAATGCATACATGTACAATTACAATAGTTGCATTTGCCATAGTTGTTGCAAATGTTGTTGCTGCTCTTTCAGCCACAGATTATATATATATATATTTTTTTTTTTGTCTGCTTTAACAGTTCGGTAATTATTGTTTGTAAATGCATCGTTGAAGAGCACTTTTAATTTCATTTGAGATGGCAGTTGCCAATAATATTATTAATAGATACGTTGTAGTTTTTATAACTGAAATTAAAAATAAACATAACTTTAAAATCATATTTGCTTTATGGGTGTGTACATATTTTAATACCTAGACACTCGACTTGGTAACTGATCTCAATTTGCATGTAGCGTTTACGTCAGTCTCCACGTATTTGATTTTCATATAATAGTTATGCATATTAGGTATGGTAAAAAGGCAGAGCAAAAGTGTGCGGATTGTCTGTGTCTGTCGGGTCGTTCATCTTCGTAATGCCGTTATTTAGAAATAAGACAGAACGGGTTTTTTGTTTTGTTTAACGTTTGTTGTCTTCGCCAAAATGCAGCCGAACCATGCAAAAAAAAAAAAAAAAACGCTCTCTCAGCTAGTTCATGTTTGAGAGATTTACTCTTTCTCTCTATCGATGTCTCTCTCTCTCTCTCTCTCTCTCTAGCGTTCTCTCTATGTCTTGCTCATGTGAAGAAGATGTTGATTTTTGTGAGATTGCTTTCTTGAATTCTTGTAATTGCAGCAGCGATCATTTGAGGGATTGGTACAGGGGCATTTCAGGGCATTCCTGAATGCCAATCACAGCGGGAATATGAAAAGAAAAAACTTTTTGGTATAAAAAACTTTATTATAATAGTTGATTCTATGTGTGACAAATGGATGGAAATCTTTGTTATGAAACCTTTTAGCCAACCAAGTTTCGTTCCAAGTACTTACTTTGAAAGTTAAGCAAAAACATTTGACCCGTGCAAAACCGAATGGTAACTTCTAAAACATAATGTGTGGCATAGACTAGGAATGAACAAATTGTTGTAACACTCGTGTAACTTAGCATCGGGCTTGGCTCGTTTTTTTGTTGTTGTTTGTTTGTTTTCGCTTGCAGATGAGGCAAGACAATAATTGAGTTCAAAGCGGCAATGGGTAATGCATCTTGGTAAATGTTAATTAGTTGCCAGGAAATGGGTCAAATTGTGACGATAATATGCACGTTTGCAAGCGCTTACTTGCCAATCACAGTGCATTGACCAAGAAATGGAAAATATGATAAATTGTGCGAGAATCACTTGCAACATAATGCGAAAAGTTGAACAACCGCCTTGCCGGTTCAAGTGAAGAGAGGGAGAGAGAGAGAGAGAGAGCAACAAATAAAACTGGCCCCTTGCAACAAAACAACAGCATTTTGGGCCCGGCCACAACACACCCCTTGCAACAAGCCAACAAAATTGTAGTGCCGTCTTCGTCTGCCGCCCACCCAAAGCCAGATTTTTTCACGCTTAGCTTAGCTCTCTTGTGGACCAGTTTCAAGTTGTATTGGAGTGCCGCCGGATGAGTCACATTCAACAGTGTTAATTGTGCAACGATTTTGTTTTTGTTTCTCCCACTTGGCTAAGTTTCAACTGAATGAAATCGAAAGCTGGCAAGGTTAGCTCCAGATCGCAACAGCATCCTCAAACAGTTCGCACAGTGACCCACTTAGTAAAGTTAACCAACTAACTGGGCTCATTGGAAATGTCAAATGATTGGCTTGTTGCATTCTGAGGTTAACGTTTCGTTGTATGTAGTTGGTTGCATCTCAAGCTTAAAGTTGTGTTCTTAGCTCGTGCGGCATTTGACATTTAAAAGCTGATCCGAGTCCCAAGAGACTTTGAAGATTGCAGAAGGTAGAAGACGGTATAAGACTGGTTTATGGTAAAGAAAAAAAAAATAACATTCGACCGGTCAGAGAGGGGACTGGCCAAAGCGGAGCGAGGCAATAAATTTTGCGGCAAATTCAAGTGTCATGATGTTGTGAAATTTCTTGTCAGTGCCTGGCATCTTGAGCTTGAATCGTAAATAATGCTCTAGTAATGGATGTCTGTTGGATCAAACGTAATCATTATTGCCAATTGATAGACAGACCACGTATTGTTTTGCCTCTTTGGCAATTGATGATTCTAACAAGCATTACATTATATCTCTTTCATAAACAAGTTCCTTTTGATCCGATAGCGTTCTGATTTTATGTTCAGAATATATATGCAGATGCATTAGCACTTAAGATTGCCAAGTTTATTGACCGAATTTGCGACTTAACAGAGTAGGAATTCCACGATTCTTATATATTTGTTGCTGATATGATATCCATCGGATATTATTAACCCCTTCGACGAACGGAAGATATCACGGCCCCAATTGCCGAAACATTGAAATAAGACAAATTGGATACAAAAAAATTTAAGAGTACTTTAAAATCACCCGAGGGCACAAAGGGTGGTAAATTTTCGGCAATGTTCATCTTACGCATGTAGTATAAACCCTGCAAATAAATAATCAAAACTATAGATCATTTCGACAAAAGATAAGTTCATACCTTTTTTATGGGACATCTTCTGGGCAAGTTGCTTGTAGTTGACATACTCTTATAGATAACATTTAAGAACCCGTTATCGAGTGAACTCTTTTGAAATTGACACATATTGAATTTCATTTTAAGTGCCTTATGAAACTTGTTGGACGGTGGGCGCTTTACATGTAGCTCAAATAGAGCATCAAATTGCTCTAAATCGCGTTTAAATTTCGCTTCAGCAGTCAACAGAGCATTATCTGGACCTACTATGCTGCAATTATGGTAGTTCACAACATCCGTGTTTACTGTACAATTATAGGTCTTCCATGTCACACTTGGTGCGGACTGTTGTTTGGATGGATATTAAAGCAAATTCAATTGACAAATTCTTTTTGCATAAATACGAACCTGATTGGTAATGAACGCCATTAAAAGTAATATTGACAAAATAAATATTATTCGCATGTTGTTGCCGATTCAATTGATGTTTTTCTAATGACTTAATACTGCAATAGAAAATTTCGAAAGCTCGATATTATTTTTTAATTACTTGAACTGTAATGGCGTTAAGCCATTTGTAATTGGTTATAATTTGTGATTGCTATGATTTTATTGAAAACATTTAAAATCTAAATATTAAATATGAATTTGGGAGTGCAACTAAATATATTCTATCACACAAACAATAAAATTATGTATTGTTGTTTAATATTTATTGCTCATAGTACTTTTATAATATCCATCAGATATGTTACTATTGACCCCTTCACCTGCCGGAAGATATCGTGGATCCAATTCCCGAAACATTCAATACAGACAAATTGGATACAAAAAAATTGAAGTGTGCTTTAAAATCACCCGGGGGCAGAAAGGCTGGTAAATTTTTGCCAATGTTCATCTTACGAAAGTAGTATAAACCCTGCAAATAAATAATTAAAACGATAGATCATTTCGACAAAAGATAAGTTCATACCTTTTTTATGGGACATCTTCTGGGCAAGTTGCTTGTACTTAACATACTCTTATAGATAACATTTAAGAAACCGTTATCGAGTGAACTTTTTTGAAATTGACACATATTGACTTTCATTTTAAGTGCCTTATGAAACTTGTTGGACGGTGAGCGCTTTTTATGTAGCTCAAAGAGACCATCACATTGCTCTAAATCGCGGTTAAATTTTATTTCAACAGTTAATAGCGCATTATCTGGACCTAATGTGCTGCAATTATGGTAGTCCACAATATCCGTGTTTGCTGTACAAGTAAAGGTCTTCCATTTCACACTAAGTGCGGACTGTTGTTTGGATGGATCTTAAAGCAAATTCATTTGACATAATATTTTTATATAAATACGAACCTGATTGGTAATGAACGCCATTAAAAGTAATGTTGAAAAAATAAATATTATTCGCATGTTGTTAGCGATTCAATTGATGTTTTTCTAGTGACTTAATAGTGCAATAGAAAATTTCGAAAGCACGTTATTGATTTTTAATTACTTGAACTCTAATGGCGTTAAGCCATTTGTAATTGGTTATAATTTGTGATTGCTATGATTTTATTGAAAACATTTAAAATCTAAATATTAAATATGAATTTGGGAGTGCAACTAAATATATTCTATCACACAAACAATAAAATTATGTATTCTTGTTTAATATTTATTGCTCATAGTACTTTTATAATATCCATCAGATATGTTACTATTGACCCCTTCACCTGCCGGAAGATATCGTGGATCCAATTCCCGAAACATTCAAAACAGACAAATTGTATACGAAAAAATTGAAGTGTGCTTTAAAATCACCCGAGGGCAGAAAGGCTGGTAAATTTTCGGCAATGTTCATCTTACGAATGTAGTATAAACCCTGCAAATAAATAATCAAAACTATAGATCATTTCGACAAAAGATAAGTTCATACCTTTTTTATGGGACATCTTCTGGGCAAGTTGCTTTTAGCTAACATACTCTTATATATAACATTCAAAAACCCGTTATCCAGTGAACTTTTTTGAAATTGACACATATTGACTTTCATTTTAAGTGTCTTATGAAACTTGTTGGACGGTGGGCGCTTTATATGTAGCTCAAAGAGAGCATCACATTGCTCTAAATCGCGGTTAAATTTCGCTTCAGCAGTCAACAGAGCATTATCTGAACCTATTATGCTGCAATTATGGTAGTATACAATATCCGTGTTTGGTGTACAAGTAAAGGTCTTCCATGTCACACTTGGTGCGGACTGTTGTTTGGATGGATCTTAAAGCAAATTCATTTGACAAATTTTTTATGTATGAATACGAACCTGATTGGTAATGAACGCCATTAAAAGTAATATTGACAAAATAAATATTATTCGCATGTTGTTGCCCATTCAATTGATGTTTTTCTAGTGACTTAATACTGCAATAGAAAATTTCGAAAGCTCGTTATTGTTTTAAAATTACTTAAACTGTAATGGCGTTAAGCCATTTGTAATTGGTTATAATTTGGGATGGCTGTGATTTTATTGAAAACATTTAAAATCTAAATATTAAATATGAATTTGTGAGTGCAACTAAATATGTTCTTTCAGACAAACAATTAAGTTATGTATTGTTGTTTAATATTTATTTATAATTATAATATCCATCAGATATGCTACTATTGACCCCTTCGCTTACCGGAAGATATCACGTATCCAATTATCGAAGAATTGAAAACAGACAAATTCGTTGCAACATAATAAATGTTAATTTTAAAATCATTCGGGGGCAGAAAGGCTGGTACATTTTCAACAATGTTCATTTTACGAAAGTAGTATAAACCCTGCAAATAAAAAATCAAAACGATAGGTGATTTCGACAGTGAGTAAGTGCATACCTTCTTTATAGGACATCTTAGGGGCAAGTTGCTTGTTGTTGATAAAATCTTATAGAAAATATCCAAGATCCTGTTATAGCGGGAACTTCTTTGACACAAATTGACTTTCAATTTAAGTGTGTTCTGAAACTTGTTGCTCTAAATCACGGTTGAGTTTCAATTCTGCGGTCAAGAGCGTATTATCTGGACCTATAATGCTGCAATTATGGTAGTATACAATGTCCGTGTTTGGTGTACAAGTAAAGGTCTTCCATTTCACACTAAGTGCGGACTGTTGTTTGGATGGATCTTAAAGCAAATTCATTTGACATAATCTTTTTGCATAAATACGAACCTGATTGGTAATAAACGGCATTGAAAGTAATATTGAAAAAATAAATATTATACGCATGTTGTTACCGATTAGATTTATGATTTTCCAATGAGTTAATTTTGCAATGGAATATTTTGACAACCTAAACATTGGTTTTTAAATACTTGAACTATAATGGCGATAAGTCATTTGTAATTGGTTAACATTTGTGATGTTTATGATTTTATTGAAAACATTTTAAAGTCACATACTGAATTGAATTTGGGAGTGTAACTAAATATATTTTATCACACAAAAAAAAATATATGTATGCAGACGCATCAGATATGCTTCTATTGACCCCTTTGGCTGACGGAAGATATCAGGGATCCAATTACCGAAACATTGAAATAAGACAAATTACTTGAAAATAAATTGAAGTATACTTTAAAATCACCCGTGGGCAGAAAGGGTGGTAAATTTTCGGCAATGTTCATCTTACGAAAGTAGTAGAAACCCTGCAAACAAATAATCAAAATTATAAATGATTTCGACAAAAGATAAGTGCCTACCTTCTTTATAGGACATCCTATGCTCATGTTGGTTTTACTTGACATACTCTTATAGATAATATTCAAGAACTTGTTATCGAGGGAATTTTCAATTTGGCAAAGATTGACCTTCATTTTAAGTGTCTTCTGAAACCTTCTGGACGGTGGGCGCTTTATATGTAGCTCAAAGACAGCATCACATTGCTCTAAATCGCGGTTGAGTTTCGATTCCGAAGTCAAGAGAGAATTATCTGGACCTACTATGCTGCAATTATGGTAGTTCACAACATCCGTGTTTACTGTACAAATAAAGTTCTTCCATGTCAAATTTAATAAGGCCTGTTGTTGAGATGTTTATTAAAGCAAACCCATTGAAGAAAATATTTGTATATAAATACGAACCTGATTGGTAATAAAAGCCATGGACAGCAACATTGACAAAATAAATATTTTTCGCATGTTGTTACCGATTGTTGGATTTCTAATGACTAAATTTTAAAATGGAATATTTCGAAAAACTAGTAATTGTTTTAAAATTGCTTGAACTTAAATGGCGGTAAATCGCTAACATTTATGGTGGTTATGATGGTTATGGTTATGGTTATTTTATTGAAAATTATATGAATTGAATCTGAGTTTGGGAGTGAAACTAAATATATTTTATCACACAAACAATAAACTTATATATTTATTGCTGACATTAGCTTTACAATATCGATCAGATATGCTTCTATTGACCCCTTTGCCTGACGGAAGATATCACGTATCCAATTACCGAAACATTGAAAACAGACAAATTGGCTTCAAAAAAATTTAAATTTACTTTAAAATCACCCGTGGGCAGAAAGGCTGGTAAATTTTCGGCAATGTTCATCTTACGCATGTAGTAGAAACCCTGCAAACAAATAATCAAAACGATAGATCATTTCGACAAAAGATAAGTTCATACCTTTTTTATGGGACATCTTCTGGGCAAGTTGCTTGTAGTTGACATACTCTTATAGAAAACATTTAAGAAACCGTTATCGAGTGAACTTTTTTGAAATTGACACATATTGAATTTCATTTTAAGTGCCTTATGAAACTTGTTGGACGGTGGGCGTTTTACATGTAGCTCAAAGAGAGCATCACATTGCTCTAAATCGCGGTTAAATTTCGCTTCAGCAGTCAACAGAGCATTATCTGGACCTACTATGCTGCAATTATGGTAGTTCACAACATCCGTGTTTACTGTACAATTATAGGTCTTCCATGTCACACTTGGTGCGGACTGTTGTCAGGATGGATCGTAAAGCAAATTCAATTGACAAATTCTTTTTGCATAAATACGAACCTGATTGGTAATAAACGGCTTTGCAAGTAATATTGACAAAATAAATATTATTCGCATGTTGTTACCAATTGGATTTATGATTTTCCAATGAGTTGATTTTTCAATGGAATATTTTGACAACCTAGTAATTGTTTTTTAAATACTTCAACTATAATGGCAATAAGTCATTTGTAATTGGTTGACATTTGTAATGGTAATGATTTTATTGAAAACATTTTAAAGCCACATAATGAGTATGAATTTGGGATTCAAATATTCATACAATATATTTATGTTGATTTAAATACTTACCTTGGATTCTAGACGAGCTCTTGGCAGACGCAGTGTTAAAGCTTATATGATGTTCATGCTGATGCTAGTTGTTAGTCTGGTTAAATGTTGATGTTGCGCTTGAGTTTATTTAATTAATAAATATGTCAACGGATAGGAAACTTGTTGTTATGGAAATAACGAGATAAGCTTTTATAATCAGTTTATGTTTATTTTATTATTTGTTTTTCTATTTCTCCAGTTTACTACCTCCGAGCGTAAGTTTTAAATAGCGTTTAAAGTAAAAACTCTTAATAAAGCTTGAAAAAAACACAAATTCACCAACAAAAGGCCAAGCATAGAAGCTTTCAGTCATATCATACTTTTAGGCGAGAAACTTCAAATGTAAGTACCCTGTAAGTATGCCAGATATTAATATTCATCTTTCATTTACTGCATTTATTTTTAATTTTTATAAACATTTTCTTTTGTTTTTGTATAAACGGCCACGTATGGTGATATTCATGATTGTTGCAACTTTTGGTAAAAACCAATTAAAATGTATTAAAAAATCGTTTTCAGTTAGAACTGGTGGCAAGGATTCGACAATCGTTATATTGTCTGCATGATAAAAGCCCTGATGTAAAAATAAAAATATCTTATGAAGATTCGTTTGTTTGAAAAAGTGTTTCACATTACCGGATAAATTGGACACTGAACTGTTGTTGAATTTCCCATACTAGTTAGTATTCGAATAAGTGTCATCCTTTTGCGCTCTCTTAAAACTTTACACAGCTCAAATGTGACATCAAAGACTTTATAAAGTTTTTTTTAGCTTTGGTATTGATACTGCCAGATATCCAGTTAATGATGTGATTTTCTTTTTAAGCGTCAATGCAGCATAAGCGCTCCTATTCTTAGGTTGCATTATATTGCAGATCGCTTCGATTACGTATTTTGAGTTGGTTACACATTCCAATTGCTGAACTTCAATAAAGTTGCTCATTTGCTTCGAAAAAAAAAACAATACGAACTATTTTTTATTTTATGTATATTTCTCTTACCGGTAATATCTGCGCTGAGGCACACATATGCAAAGTGCTTGCCATAAGCAAAATGCACCAGCTGAATTTAAACATATTTAACTTCAGTTTCAACTAAACAAATCTCGATCAGTTGGTGGCATTGGACTTTTCCAAAAATGAAGTGATTTGGCCGTTTAATTGTCGGAACATTTCAACAATTAAATGGCTATTCATTAAACGTAAATGGGTTGATAACTTGTATACATGTTTTTTAAATGTTCGAGGTGTGTTTAATAACTTTTATTTACAGACATGTTGGAATACTCGAACCATCTATTAACCTATAGTTGCAATAACCTTAAACTAATTTTCATGATATCTGCAATGTTTGCGAGTTTTTGGACATAATCGAAACGAAAACGAAAACTGATGCAAACAAACAAATCTGCAGTTAAATCAATGTCAGTGAATGCGGCTGCGCAGCGATTAGATCATTTAGATTAAAGTTAGCTTTTGTGATATTGATTCGTTTTCGCTTTCGGTATTTGCGGTGTCGATTTCAACTGAACTGCCATGTGAGTAAATAATCTTGCGGTGATGATGAGCCGACAGCATCAACATTTAAGTGTACAAGCTCAGTGGCAACCGCAAGATGGCGTGAAGGGCAGTTTGGTAATTTTGTAAGCGCCACGAGGCTGAGAAATACTCATAATGTGAGTGTGAGTGCCGATGCAGTGACTCTGAGTACTCGTTTGAGTGGCAATGAGACACAAACTTAATTGTTCAATATTTATTCATTTATTTATTACTTTTTTTTTTGGATTTTCAGGTGTGAGTTCGTGTATGTATCTGAGTGTGTGTTTGTGTATGTGTTTGAATGTCAGTTGCCAAAATTGACATAAGAACTGAATTCATGCAACCAATTCGTATGGTTCGTATGGTTCGTATGGCATAGGGGCAGTGCTGTGCTATCTCCAGTACGTAATACTTTATACGAAATCTATATAAAATATCTACATACATGTACTTAATGCTAATTACTTAACTACACATACGTCCCGTTGACGCAATTATTGTGGCGCTACGGGCAAGTGATCACCCTCCGGCTGGAAGCCATTCTCATCGGCCACATAGCGCAGTGTTATGAGATTGCCCTCGGGATCGCTATAGCTATAGGATCCAGTTTGCACCAGAACCAATTCCTCATGCTCTTCGACAACCTGTCCATCACCATTTGTCACCCTTGGTATGATGACCTTCTTCAGATAGCCAATGTTTTCCACCCTGATGCCATTCGATGTCTCATAACTAAAGGAGAGGGAGAATTGGGTTTAGTTGACACACATCTCTCTCTCTCTCTCTCTTTTCACATATGTTTGTCCAATCTCACCTGCTATTGAAGCTGCCATCGGCATTATTCACATTATCCTGTTGAATAATGCTGGCTGGCGTTGTTGTTGTTGTTGGTGACACAGAGCCAGCAGGGCGTGCATCCTGCGGACGTGCCAAGACGTAGGCAAACAGCACAGCTGAGCACAAAACACACACGAACTTATACATGCTTATAAAGTTTTATCCTTGATACGATATAGAACGGTGTGACAGCGTTACAAATTCAATTCCCACAAGTTAATGCACAACTGTTGTCTACCCAGCCACAGCCTGGCCTTTATATACCATCTCGGTTGACGAGGGCGAGCACCTGATTCGCACTTGCACGCACCGCGACAGCTTCGCTAACTTCGGCGCTTGCCAAAGCTAACGATGGGCGCACTAGATAAGAAGCGAAGAGCGTCAAGTACTCACATTCGTATTCGTACTTTACCATCAAAGCAAAAAGATGAGCGAGCGCTTCTTCGTCTCATTCCTCAGTTACACCCTGTACGTGCGATCAATAGAGCTTAAAGGTGTTGAACGATACTATTTTCTTATTATTTAAAAATCTAAGATACGATTTTTCTTAAGAGCATCATGTTTTCAGTAAGAGGGTGAGTAAAAATACTAATTTACAATTTTTCAAAATATTTTTTATGCTAACCCATTGCTTCTTTTGTGCTCTCATTCAAAGCAGAACAACACCTTATCCATAGTCGAATTTCTGATTATAAAGTCTTACGGTTTTAAAATATTACCCTCATGTTTCAGAATCAGTTCACCTTAAAGCTTGATGTCAAACTTCCCACACCTTCAAAATATAAACAAGAAATACTTTCAAGATTTGTTCCTTTTTTACAGGGCAGCTTATGGTCGCGCACTATCACTTACAAACCATAGCTTGCTTCTGCTTTGTTTTGTTTTGGTGTGGCCATCGTTTATGGTTGTCGCTCATTTTTTTTTTGTGTTTTATTGTCTATCCGATGAGTAAACAGACCGCTGCCGCAACGCCAAAGAGAGATGAAACTGAAGCGACGATTTGAGCGGGTGATACCCGAAGCTGAAACTACACGGACAGCTGAGCTGTGACATATCATCGCCTGCTGTCGTCCGTTGCCATGAAGATGATGTTGATGACATTGCCGTTTGGAGTTGGCAGCTCGGCTACGTGATCCGTTTGCGTAGGACATAATTCTTATGTCAAGCACTGTAAGTTCCGTTGAATTGTCTGGAAGGAAGTTCGTTTCTTTGCTAGCCGTTATGGATTTGAGTTGAGAATTAAAGCAACCCAAACAGTATAAAATTCTCTCAATTGTAATCAATCCATTCATTCTGTTGCGCGGACAAATACCAAAACTAATATTAATTATAATTTCAAGCACGTTTCTATTGTGCGGCAAAACATTAGAACAATCATACGCAGCTAACGGTGATCGCGAACAAAGGGGCAATAAAAAATGTAGAGTACGAGGCATATTGTTAAATAAATGATAGCGTCGCGTATTACGTATACGTAGGGAATACTAGGTCAACGAACTTCAAACGCTGACTAGAACCAATGAGAACCAGGAGTATTTTAATCTTTGTTTCAGGAACTGCAACACTTTAATACAGCTGGTTGAAGCCTGTTGAACAGATCTCTGTTAATATAATAGAATCATACGAAATTCTCACTTTCGTTTTCTGCTTGACTACATAACTCTAACACGAAGTCTGTTTCGAGCATTTCTGTTTATGTAATTGCCACGACAAACATTTCACACAGACTCACAAACAAACTAATAGGGCTTGTCTTCTAACAACTATGCTTCTTCTATGTATTTGCCAATTAGAACCTTATTTTGAATAAGTTAACACATATATTCAATAACTTTGGCAGAACTGCAGAATTGCAGCCAGGCAAAAGTTGCTAAACTAGACAAATTTCACATACAGAATCAGGTTAATAAATTTGTAGAACGAAATCTCGTTAAAATTTTGGGTGAGGCACTCAAAATAAATAAGTTTAAAAAAATTCAACTCCGATACCCGTTAATGGCTAGAAAGTTACGCAACTGGCAAGTGTGAAGAATTTAATTATGCAAGCCGCGTTTAGAATTTTGCATATCATTGCGCACAATCGAGAAAGTTACCAAAAACCAAAACATTTTATGCTCTTTTCTATTGAACGAATGAGAGACTAAAAAGTTTCTTTAATGAGATATTTATACATACATATTTACCAAATGATTTTTTAGGAAGATACAAATATCACATCTTTTTTTACCTTTGCCTCAAATATTGCGCATTTAATAAAAAAAAAAAACATTCGATAACATATTTAAATATTTACACATTTAAAGTGTTTTTTTTATGTATTTGTTTGTTCAATTCGCTAGTTTTTGTTTATATATATATTGTTAATCTGCTAAAAAATTAACTTGACTTGTTCAGTTTTTTTTGGTTCACAGTTTTTTTGATTTTCCATTTAATAATCACATTTATGGTTTGAGCACATTCAATTCTGTTGAATCTAAAGTTTTTGCTCACTCGGCTTATATGGATGCTCCTCCAGATATTTCAAGGTTCTCAGCACAGACTCTGGCGTGGGAGGTGGAGTAGGTAAATGTTTACCAACTGGTCTATAACCATTCTCATCGGCTGTATAGGAAATGGCGTATTCATTGCCATCATCGCCGGCAAACGCGAAATAACCCTTGATCGCCTCACCGTATTGATCCTTTTCTATTTCCTTAAGTTCACCCTTTTGTGTTGCTGTTGAGCCATCGAGAAGCTCGTAGCTTTTGAATAGAAATCACAGTTAAACTTGATGGAACAACACTCGTTAGTTAAGTTGTAACACTTACTGGTAGTAAAATTTTCCATTGTGCTCCACATTGGATTCGTTTGATATGAAATCTACATTTTCAGTTGCAAGTGTCACAGTCACAAACAGAGCACACAATAATATTAGTTTCATTTTTTTTTAACCCAAAATTTATATCCACGCTGTGCAAATGTCTGCTGGCGACTGACATTTATAGTGCTTAGCAAACCGATTTTTATTATGGAATAGCGAATAACGTTATAAAACGAGACATGCTAAAAACCAATAAAATACCTGTATTAAAATATATTTAACATGAAATTAATGTTGCAGCTATAAATTATATTGAACATGTTTTCTGTTCTGTCTTTGGCCTTTTGCAGAATTGGTGTGATATTTGGTGCAGACAAACCTGATTAGCATGTTTCTCTGATTATTCAAAGGGTATAAGAACTTATTGTTTGTTTACTTATTGTTTATAACTAACAAACTTTTACCAAATATAATAAAAGGATCATTTTGAAGAGTTTCCTTTGAGTATTTGCCTTTAAAGTTAGGGTAAAGATATTTTGGATAGCATATACCCGATAATTTGTACAACCCATGTGCATATCAATTTATATGGTATCTGTCATCTGATTCTGGTTCTTTATAGAAGTAACTTGACCACATTTTTAGCCAACCAAATATTTGAAAGATTAACATAAAACAAATTTGTCACTATTGTCTAACTAAAAAAAAAAGCAAAGTGTGCATATGCTATTTTTAAGCATTTGGTCTAGACTCAGAGACCAATGCTTTACTTAACTGATTAATCATATTTAACTCTTTGAATAATTAAATTTATAAATAAAACTACATTATTTTGTTTTTGAAAAAGAATCTTTAGTTCTTTATTTGCAGCTAAGGCTAAAGATATATTTTTGAGTTCATCTCATAAGATTACATCATTTGACACGTACGGATATATAAAAAAAAACCAACAATTTGTATAAATTTATGCGTGTGTGTATGTATGTATATAAGTAAGTACATTCTTGTCATCCATAATGCTTATGCACGATATATATGTATATATATATATAGACTATTTACACATGAATTTCTGTGCACAATAATATTGATTAATATTATTATAATATTTTTTTTTTTTTACATTTTCTTCTTGATTTCATTAATAAATCGATGATATCACATGAGTCCGAAAATGGCAAAGTTCCGGCGACTAAAAGATCTTAATAAGCACAGTATAAGAAGGAAACCGAAAAAGGCGAAAAGAAATTGAAAATTGAGTAAAGATTGTGAAATCAGAGCGAAATAGTTAAGAGTTTAGTTGTGTGTATTTGTATATGTGCGTGTGCGTGTGTGTGTGTGAGTGCAGGTTGTGTTCTTCAGTCAGCTGCTCGATGTTGGTGTTCGCTTCAAGGTATTGTTTGATGATATATGTGTGGATTAGCAGCAAATTGCTTCATTGGGTTAAGAATATCAAAATCGTTTGCATAGTCACTTCTTCATTAGGATCTTCTTCTTTATTTTAGTTCTGCTTAACGGCGACGCTGTGATGGAGGCAGGGTAAGCAGATAGTCGAGCGCCTTCTGGATCGCTGGTGGAATTGGTGGTGGGGTTGGCAGATGGGCGCCCGTTGGCTGGAAACCGTTCTCATCATCAGCTGCATAGTTGAGAGTGATGACTTCTCCTTCAGGCGATGTATACGTCACAGATCCCTTAACAATGATCACATCGGTGGTGTCCGCTGAAGTGGCTTTCTTCACGGTGCCAGTTTCCTCAGCCTTAATACCATTGGCCGTTTCATAGCTGAAAGCAAAAGTGTTAATATAAGTGGTAATACATTTACTTGATAGCCAAGTCGATATATTAAAACTTTTTTTAAAAGTTCGGCAAGGGTATAAACTCTTCGCTTAACTTCAGTTTATATTTATTTTATTGTATGTGGCGCCAGTAAATTCTTTTATTTATTTATTAACATTTACGGATTTGCTATGCGATGGAAACTTGAACTTTATTCATTTGCATATGAAACTTGATTTTAAAAACTGTTTATGATGAGATAAGTTTAAAAAACAAACGAAAAAGATATAAATTTTATTCTAATTTGGGTGTTATTTATTTATTCTGCCTTATGTAGATCACACAAGTTATTTAAGTTGGTTATAGATTCGCCACGAGATTCTACTAGAAATTTTTTGGGAATTGTTTAAAGTGTCTGCTTTTTAGATTTCTTATTTATGCGTTTATAGATTGTATTGACTTTAATATAACGCCTAGAAGTATGCAATGATTGTAGTTAAAACGAATTCTTGGAAAAGCTGCCGTTACTCATTTTTAAGGTCTTTTGGCTTTTTTTTCTAGCTTTCTGTTTTTTTTGAGGATCTACAACAATGGCTCCCTCCCCCTTATTGATTTTATATGTTTTATTCTTTATTTTTGAAAGCAAAAAAAATGAATCAAGTCATTATTGTTAACTTATCAAATGCCTGAAAGTACACAGCATAAGATGGAAACAAAACTAGTTCCGGCTGTAAACTTAAGCTCATAAGTGGTTCCAGTTTTGTTTGGTCAATTTGAACTTACGCATAATTGTAGGCTCCATCCGGCTCGATATTGGATTCTTGGCTTATAATTGCAATGGGCTCTTGGGGTCTGGGTGCTGCGTCGACTAGACAGAGCAGCGCAGTAGCGGCCAGGCAGAGGACAAACTGCAAATGATTAAAAACCGGAAATTAATATAATTCACGTAAATTGGCATCGTTTATTAGAATAAGCGCAATTACATCAGACTCGGGAGGTTAAGTTGTTAAAATCGTGATAGATAAATTTTTTTGTGGTTTTTTTTTTTAATACACTGCAGCGAGGTAAGAAAGAGCATATAAGGTTTATTCAATAGAATATGGATATATATATCTTTTTAAGCTGATTTTCTTCTGAAATCAGTGTATTACGCAGTCGGCTGCAACATAAATATTGTTGTTTAAATTTGTGTGTTATTTTGTGTTGTTTTGAAACTTTACACATCGTTATGCACAATTGTTTGATTTATGACTCTTGTTTACATTGTTCTCAAATACAAATACAAACTATGTTTACAGACATACAATTGGATGGACAGTCGAACATGTGTCATATTGCCACAGATTTCTTAAGGTCGTTAAATAACTAGACGCCAATTAAATATTTTACACAAACGAGATATATAGCTTGTTGTCTGTGGATTTCTTGGCAATTATCTCCAAACTGCATGGAAAATTGTGAGGCGTTGAGTTTTAGAGATGAGCACAAAGCGTAAGATTTAGTATTGTTGGTTGAGAAGTTTCGATAGTTTAAGTTTAGTTCGTGTTGAAATTGAGGCGCAGTCTACGTTTAATTACAGTCTGGGTCTAGGGTCTTGAGCAATTGCCAATGGGCGAGTGGGTTACGTATCTAATGTTAAAGTTTCAGTTTAGTTTGCGCTTTTAGCCAGCTAGACGGACAGCTGCCAACTAAGCGTAACATTCATCGTCAGCATCAACTTTACTATTAGCTTCGCCTTTTGCGACTCTGTGCATCCAAATGTCTCCACAGCCTCACAGCTTGTCCATTCGCACAGTTGGTGTTGTTTGACCTTTGCATTGCATGCCGGCTGGCTGCATGTTATTTGGCTTGGTTTAGCATCGTGCTCGAGCCTTTTAAGTGGCTTGGCTGTCTGCCTCGTCTCCCCGGCATTCATTAATTGCTCTTGCCATTTCGGCCGGGCTTGGCAGCGACTTTTGGCCATTTGGCTAACCAAATGACTGTAACAGTTTTTTTTTTCTTTTTTGGCTAATAAACCAACACGGAAACAATACACTTAAAAGCTGAGTTATTGCGTACCTTTAAGTACTTTATTTGACCTTCTGTCTCGTAACTTAAGTTATCTTATTTGGTTATTTTTGTTTTATGCTTGTAACTTTGGCGTTGATTGATTTACGACTATGCTGTTGAAAATGCCAATTTATACGCATCAAAAGAAGCTTTTTATCATTTTGCATTATTAGTTGGCTTTTCGACCTATTGAAAGTCGTAAAAGAACTTGTTAAAGTAATAAATACTTGCCGCTGGAGTTTACTTTAAGTTAAAACACATTAAAAGCCTTGTTTTAAATATAAAATGTAAATTTTCAAACTAGGGAAATAAAAATATAGTTCGTTAATTAGTTTTTTCTTTCTGCAAGTTTTCTACCACTCAAGATGTAATTAATATATATTGTTAAATTTATTTTAAGTGCGTTTAACACTTTGTTAATTGTTTCCAATAAAAAGGACTTAATTTAATCCATCGCAAAAAGCTTTGAAACTTAATACAAAGCAGTTTATGGGTACGCACTTGATGGACTATCGCAATCTCTTAGATTTTGAACACATTTCTTTTTGCGCACACACAAACACACGCTTACACTTACGCTTCTCATTTTGTATTCAAAAATGATTTGGTTCTATAATGTGTAATCCAAAATAATAATATCCTTTCCAGCAAATCGTCACACCACACTTCACACTTGTTGTTAATTGAACAAAAGATTTTTAATGATGCCCAAGTGCCGGCAAGTGAGTCTATTTATACGAAAAGCCCAAAGACGACTCTACAAAACGGCGAAGCTAACGTCGAAGCTGCATATTCAGCGGGTAAAGCATCGCACATGAAAGATGCAAAAAAAAAATTACAAAAACAAAAAAAATATATAGAAAACTAAACTAAAGATTCGTTGTAGTCGTTGTTGTCGCTGGTAGCGTTAGCGTCGCAGTCGACGCTTGCGTTGTTTGAAAAGAGCAGCAGCAGCTGCAGCAGCAGCATCCAAAGGCTTTGCCAGCAGCTACACAGGTGAGCGCTTAAAGCACTTGAGGCACACTTTAATGGTTGCCAGTAAAAGCCCCTTTTGGCATACGCCTCTGGCTGTTAAGCTCAGCTGTTCTGGCCATTTGAGAATCGAATGCAAAATCATTTTTATGCAATTGTTTCACATTACAGACAACTTTTTTTTTGTTTTCCAGTCGGCATATCACTTACGAAACCTTATTAGCCCGCCCTTTGGCAAATAGATTTGCTAGCCATTTGTTTAACTAAGACATATAGACTATTACTTGAGCTTGGTGGTATTTGCCATGTGGCAGGTGCGTTGCACAGTAGCGGAAACTATAAAATAGGCCACTTATCGATGACATCGCCCCTTGCGGCGTTGCCACCTAAGCGTTTGCAACATTTTATTCGGTTGTTTTTTTTTTGCATTTTTTTTATTCGTCGGGCCGAGTTAAAAAATTGCATTTAAATACGTGGCCAATAATCGGAAAATGCAATCAAAGTCAGGCAGTGGCAACAGCGGTGGAGCACAGTGGGACGAACGCGAGGTTTTATTATCTAAATTTTTTAATGGACAATATTAGGAGTGCAAATATAGCGATAAAAGCAATATGTAATAAAAAATACATTTAAAATGTGGAAATTATAAATAATGTAATGTTTAATGTATTTTTTTATTTCTTTCTCTTGTTTACCCTCAATAAACATTTTATTTATGGTATAAGAATGCTAATAATTATTTTTCTTTACAATATTCATATGCATTCCATAATATTAAATATGCATGCTTACTTCAAATTAACTTTCAGTAAATTAATATATTTAGTATAGCAATGTTTTTAACAACTAACATTAGACAAAGATCATTCTTTACTTTTAAGACGTTTAACAATCAATTTGAAACCACAGTGCGCCCAAATTCGGGCTCAGGGCATGCCGTTGTGTTTGTGTGTCTGTTGTGCTGTAGTGCGCTGTGGGGTCAAAATGCCAAAAATTGCTAAACGCGAAGAGGCCAACGACGCCGACGCCGTTGCCGTCGCTGTTGCTGCCAAAGTGTAGGCGCGTCTAATGAATAGCTTGGGTCGGTTCGGTTTTTTGGCGCTGTGGCAGGCAGATGGGGACACAGACACAGACGGCGACAGAATTTCGTGACAAGATTGTCCCAAAGATTGTTGCCATATTGTATTCCAAGTAGTGTTTGTTGTTTGTTGGTGTTGTTCAGACTTTGGCAATCAACAAAACAATTGCCAGTTAGTTTTTTTTCTATTATTTTCTTGTTATTTTTTTTGGGTCTGGTCTATTGTTATTGCCTGTTCACTAGTGTTAGACAGTGTTTTATTTTATTATGAAGACATTCAACTGCATTAATATTAATATTTATTATACTATGTTTTTAATGGGTTTAATTAAAATTGCGCAAACAGCAGCAAAAGCAAAAACATCTACTTCGAATTCAAATAAATTGTTCTCATCTAACAAGTTTGTTGTCTAAGTCTTTTGATTTTCATAGTGTAGAAAAGTAAAAAATGTGTTTTTTTTTAATAACATTAAATATAATGTTTTTGACAAATGCAAACCTTGAAATATTACGCATGACTTCTTTAATTAGCTATTCAAGCCGCATCTACCTGGCAAAATGTCAGTTGTTCTGCCGGCCATAAACCATAGAAGAGATGCCTTCAGCTTCAGCTGCATCTTCATCTTCATCTTCATCCGCTGACTTTGACACGCGCTGTGCATCGTTTTATGGCAATGCGCTTTTGGCCTTGAAGGTCGTGCCATCTTTTTTATGGCTTTAGACGCAATTTGTTAAAGTTTTAGTGTGGCTAACCCCCTCCCACTTTTGTTTTATTAACTATTGATTTTCCATTGCGTAAGATTCACCCAAACTGGCGTGGCTCAGCTTTGTCTAAAGTCTAGACCTGAACAGCCGGCATAGTTTTTGGCACCCAACTAGTAGTTTGTATGTGTTAGCCACTTGGCAAATGGCTAATGCTAATGTCAATGCAGGCATAAATAAATAATTGCAAATAGCAGTTATCACAGCAGTAGCCGTCGAACCAGTTGCTGTTGCTGCTGGCTGCTCGCTGCGCTTAAATGTCAGTTGGTTTTGGTCATGTTTAGAATCTTAAGTTACCAACAAAATACATTTTACACTCAGCTCCGATCTCTGTTCAGCTGTAAAGCAGAGCAATCAATTGTAACACTTGAAACGGGCTAGATTTCATGGTCAAGGAACTGTTCGTAAACGTTTGATTAAAACTAGATCAGCTTCATGGAGAGATATTGAACTTGTAAGCGAAACAACTGTAAATCTTTTGAGCTGACTTGATATCTAGTTTAGTATTTCAATTATGCATATCATATGCACTTTGGAGTCTGACATTAAATGTGCCGCCTCGTATTGATGTTAATCCGTCTGAGCACATCTTAAGATGCCACGCTGAAGGCGAAGGTGAGCCTTCATTATGCAAATGAACTAACATAAATGTTATAAGTCAGTGAGTGTGGAGCCACCACACAGCATGACGATTGGTGCTTATGTGTGTGGGCGGGATACTTAATGGCAATTAGTGTTATATTATACAAACTTGGCTATTTGCTTTGGGTCTTTACATTTTCATTACGTTGACATAGACAAGAGCTTAGAATTTGCGTAGGTAGACAGCAAAAGGGCAACAATTTGGATATGGTGAATTTTTTAAGCTTTACCAAAATGTTAAGTTTTTATAATATATGTTATTTATTTTTTACTCGGTTACGGTAAATAAATATTTAATTAGTTTCACAAGCATATTTAATGTGTTGGCTTATTAACTCCTAACGTTTTAGCAATTAACAAACTCCCTACATTATTTAACAATTCAGTTTTTATACCAGCTACTTTTATGGGTAGGAAATACATTATAATTGTGGGAAATTTATTGGGTAACTCATTGATTTTCAGACTGTATTGTTCAAAAAGAGATTTTAAACAACCCGCCTTGAATAATAAGATTTAAAACTTTATTATTTATTCAATTAAAGTTTAAATTACTTATTGTAAGCTGAATTTTCGTTAGCTTCTGTGTTAAACTTTTAAGTTTAGACGAGCTGTTTTGTTTGTATTGTGGCATTATCTCAGCTATTGTTGCACACATTTTGACTTGGTTGCAATTCTGTCAAGTTGCACGCGAAATGTGAAGGCCAACAGCGCAATGGCCAATTCCGCACCTACCTCACCACTGGCTCCTCATTGGATTACTACTTAACTACTGAAAAATTATAAACATATTCATATGTAAATTTCATGACATACATAAATCATTTTGTAAGCTTGTTACTTAGCTTTTTTTCTTACATGTGTACTATTAATTATGTTTTTAAACTTGGGATATCTTATTAATATTATATTCTTTGTTTCTTCTTTAGTTTTATTTCAACACTTTTTTAAACGTCAGATTCGTTTATTTTAATTAACCAAAGTTTATCTAAACCAATCTCTGTGATCAATCGTATTAGGTTTTCCCAGTCAAACATCTTTTGCCAATATTATTGAGTAAGTACGCTAGGAGTTCGGATTACTGTAGTGAGTAAAATAAGATAAAAAAATGATTTAATCATCTTTTTTTACACAGAGTCACATGTTTGAATATGCTGAGAAACCAGTTGGCTAAATGTCACTAGTTTGGGTCACATCAAGAATCTTCAGCTACTTGTCTTTAACAAAAATTGTGTAAATGGGTTTCATTGTGTAAGTTTTCACTGCCAGAACTAAAAGTATAAATATGAGAATCGATTTGGCCATATTAATAATGATGTTTATCTTTTTACAGGTGAATTATAATATTTATTAAACTCATAACAAACATGCCAGATCTATTTAACTTTATGTATAACGCAAGGTTTAAGTTTTTAACTTATTTTCCCATTACTCTGCGTAAAAAAACAAGATAACGATACGTTATGGTCATCATCTGTTTGAAGAATAAATTTTTAAAAGTGATTTAAGGCAGAGTCTTCGTTATAAACTTACATTTTTGAACGAATCCCTTGATATAATAATGACACCATTGGCCGATAGCTCAGCGGGTCTTTGAGCTCGTTGCAGAAGCATAAGCAGATATTTTCGATAGGTGGGCGTACCGTTATACCAATTGTGTGTATAGGCAGCTATAGCAACGCTCTCACTCAAATCAATCAATGTTTGGCCATAGTCGCCAAGCACGTAGAACTGTCCGGAATAGCTAAAGAAACACATAAGAAATGCAATTCCCTCCCTATTGAAACCTTGTAATATGGTATAGAAAGCAATACAACAATTTGTTGTCGCTGTGTTAAATACATTGTAGGCCAACAACAAACCAAAAGCATCATTCAGATCATTGTGTAAGCTAGAATAAATATAAATTTTATTGTTAGAATGCTAAAGTTTTACTGTTAATACTCACCTAAACAGTGTCTGATGTTTTTTTATCAAACTAACTAAAAACTCACAATCCTCGTGTTGACGTTGTCTGCTAGGATTATAAGAGCCCAACATTCTGGCCACATGGGCAAAGTGCATGGACACTTGGCCAGTGAAACACATTATCCATATATCGGTGCCCAGACTGATGTGCATTAGAAAGTGTGAGAACATGAAATCCACACACTGACCAAAGGCATATTTCAACGGTGTCATCAATTGAAAAGGTTTCATGGGATACATACTAAGATACAAAAATGTCACTTTGCTGTCCGAAGTGAAGCGCTGATAGAAATACACGCAAATTGACTGAATAAGAGGACTGAAAACAACTGCAATCACTGAAATATAATATAAATACACTCCATAGCGTGCAGTTCGTGGCCAATAAAAGTCATTGACTCGATACTCTCGACGTTCTTTGTCCTCCTTGGGATAGATAGCACGCAATTTTTCATTTAGTTCCCTTAAACTTCGACGATTATATAAAAATATACAAAATTTCACATCCGAAATGAGCACAAAGAAAAATAAAATCGCATATCTCATAATGGCAGTTGGATTGCCAGCAAGCGTGTCCCATTCAATAATTCGTAGCATCATAAAGTAAATTGAATACGCATTGCTTAATAGACACATGATCCAATAAATACGTAGGATTATCTTTTGCCACTGCGGTTTTGGAGTATCCAGGAAATCATAGCCCAATGACTTGAATATCAGGTTCGGCCCGTAGGTGAAGTCATCGTAGCTGTGTTGACTATCCGGTTTATCGTCGGTTATCATTTTAGAAAGTTCCTTTTTTAACTAATTGTTCTTAAGTACGTAAGGGTGCCTTTTATACCCAAAATCAATGGCGTGTGTTTAATTGATGGAATTTAATTGCTTGACACCTATTAAATTCATAATATACATATTTAATAACACCTTATAAATAGTTTATTGTGTCAACTATTTAGTTATGAAAGAAAAGGGTTTTTCGTTTTTATACCAATTTCAGTAAACTATTCACAGGGTATCAGAAAAAATTAAATTCATGTGTTAAAGCAAATCGATGTTCTGTGACATCTAAATCGAAAGTTTGTTAACTGTATAATTGTGCCATGAATATTCAGAAACGAATCTGAAATCATAATAAAATTCAAACCAATTAATAAAAAAATGATAACTCAGCGACTTATTTATGTAAATTGGCTAATAAAGATTTCGTTTGTTTATTCTTCCCGTCAAAGCATTGCCTAATCTACTTAACACATTCGGCATGCTAGGAAAACACGTTTGAGTTAAGATCCGTTAAAATACTTTAAAGTATTCAAATTTCTTGATGCGAGCATTCGTATTGTTAGAATTTTTTATTATTTATTAGATTATGTTTAGTAGTAGAATCTTATAAGATAAAACTCTATGAAATTGGACAACAGATCATTAAGTTGAATGAATGATTTGTTGACTGAGTCCAATTTGTTAAACGGCTCAGACCCGAGTCCCATAAACTATGTATGCAAATTTATGACTATAAACTATGGAGCACTATCTTAAATGTTGATAATTTTATATTCTCATTTGACCCATTGGCTTCGATCAGATGAGTCTGCTTCTGGGTCGCGTGGCTCTCAGATCTCTCGGAGCTGTTGCAATAGCAATGTGGCACCTATTGTTGCAGCCGCAACAGCAGCGAAATGTGAAGGCCAACACAACGATGGCAACACGAGCATCATTCCTCTCTACCCCACCGCTTCGTACTCAGTCATTCATTCAGTTAGCAACTTCCATTCATTGAGTTCTCTTTTCATGGCAATTTGAAGGCATTCATTTGTAATTTATCAATGTAATTTGTTTTATCGGCTTTATGATATCAGCGACAGTAGTTAATATTGTATTGTGTACAAATTTGAATGTCTTTATTTCTATACGTGTTAGAAATTTGCTATGATAATTCTCTAATTTTTTTTTTGTGTGTGGGCATATTAAACACGCCGAAACAACGAAAATTTAAAATTTTATTACTGCTATTATTTTGCGGCTTCTCAAATTTCATAATATTATAATTTGTAATTTAATAAGTATGCGCCTTAATCAGTGAACTTTCAATTTGTATGCTAAGTTCATATTCATATTCATATTTATCTATATATATTAATTCGATTTCTTTATTCAGTTTGCTTTAAATTTCAATTCCTCGCGTGGCTTCGTTATCTGGTTTAACAGATTTCCTGTGCCGCCTCCAACTGTGCTAAATTGTTACTTATTAATTCAAAAACATGATAAATCCATTAAGAGAATGAAATATTTGGTGGCTTTAAGATACCCTATAGTCGAGTATAACTGCAATATATAAAGACGAAACCTAACAAGTCTTATCCCCTGCAAGATTTTTCTTGGAACATTTTTTGATAGTCGAGGCTATCCTACTTTGTCATCTTTAAAAGCGTATATTTTTGTATAAATAAATAAACCAATTTAAATAACAATCAGAATTCTAAACGGAAATTAGCAAAAACCAAAAAAAAAACTTATTTTAGCCACTGCTGAGATTGGCTTTCATTGTCAAACTTTAAGCGTTGACCGAATATATTGGTTTTATAGTCTGAATTTGATGCTATAGTTAATCGGAGGCACATGTCGTTATAAATGGTGCTGCAAACTGGGCTCTGTTACAGTTTCGTTTGACAGATCAACGTTGAAGTAGCAAACACCTCGCACATCCATTCGCAATGTCTTTCAAATTAGTAAGTTTCAGTTGTGGAATAAACCTATGAAGCATGCATTGCAGTGCTAAAGTGGGATAATCGAAAGGGAACTAACGTCGTGTGTGTGTATCTTTATGTTTGCAGACCTCCTGCCTGTTGGTGCTGTCCCTCGTGTTGATTGCCTGCAATGCGCAGCGTCAGTACAATCCGTATCTGAGGAGTTCCTACAACAGAAATACATACTACAGGAACCGCGACTTGTACAATCAGCAACGGTACTACGACAACTTCTATAAGAAGTACAATCCGTACATTGCCAATGCTGTTGCACGTGCCGTCGAGCAATCGAATGAGGCCAACCATGGCACCGGTGAATATGCCTACAGTTTTGAGACTGACAATGGTATCCATGCCGAGGAGCGTGGCGTGCCCGTAAGCATTGGCAACGGTGAGCAGGAAGAGCAAGTGGATGGTGCTTATTCCTACATATCACCTGAAGGTCTTCGCGTCGGTGTCAAATATGTGGCTGATGCTAACGGTTTCCAACCCATCATTACCTGTAAGTGAATCCTTACGCAGCATGGGAATTGTATGTAATTTGTAATTTGTCTTTCAGATGATGGTCCAAATGCTGCCTTTTATGCCAACCAACCGGCGCCAGCCAATGTGGTCTACACAAGGCACTAAAATTATGTAGGATATTAAATTAGTGCGAAACATCGTAGAACTTTTTTAATAAAGCAAAAAATTATAATATTTAATTTAAAAGTTCTTTTCATTTATTGATTTGAATACTAGTAATGAATTTTAACTTTTTAGTTTTTATTAAATCATGGAGGTACTAGATCCTATGGATATTCTTGATTTAGTATGAAATGAAATATGAAACGAAGCCTACATATTTCATGTATAGTTAAGATAAAGTATTTTGTAGAAATTTTTAGTATTTTCCCGATGTTAGATATGAATGAAAATTATTCATAGTATATCAAAAACCATCTAGAACTGTCTCTCCATTTTGTTTAGTCTTACATCATAAGTGCTTAACTAACTTGTTGCTAAATATCAACGTCGTTTATTTAACTTTTAATAACTATTGATTTTAATCAACTAGCAACAACAAACCTGCCTTTGTATTTCGAACCATACACAAACACAATAGACCTCTTTATTATTCACTCCAACACAATGGACAGAAAATGGCGACCAGGCCGCGGCTTTTTATTGGTCAGTTAGAAATTGATGCAAGTTTATTCAGTATTGTTTTTGTTGTTTTCTCGGTCAAAAAGCTCGCACAATAATGTAAAGCTTGATTGTTTGATTTTATAGTTAAGCTCAAAAGTGTGCTTCGAATGTTGAAAAAGTTTAGCAATAGAACTATTATTTATATATATAGTATGTATACACAATTGTGTGTGCGATAAGCTTAAACAATGGAAAACATTTGAGGCTTAAATCAATATCAATAACATAATGTAAAAAAAATCTGAAAGCAATTGATATTTAATTTATAACAACGCTAAGTGTAGGCTGTAAATTGTAATCCAAATTTGGCTGGCCATTAACCTGCCGTTTAAATATATAATTTACAATTATAATGAACTTGTTGTACTTGTTAACAAAAATCTTAACAAATATGGATAAGGTACATGATGATGCAAAAATTCATTAGCCTAAAACAAGTATTTATCATACTTTGACTTGTTACCTTTCTGAATTTGTTTTTTATATTTCTTTACATTGTTATTTGCATTCCTCGTTGATGTAAAAATTGGAATACTATTTGAAGTAAGGGTATCAAAATTTTGTTTGGGTTCAATAAACTCATTAGCTTGTATACGTTCCCGCATTGTTTTTAAATCATATTATTTTTTTGACTTAATTGATTAAATTTTTAATTGACCTTGGCCCTTGTTTTGTTCCAAATTGATTAATGAAGACTTTGAAACATTTGAACCCAGGCTAAAATCGCTAAAAATAAACTCTAGTATTTTGATAACAAATATTAATTTTTTTTTTTATTAATAATAAAATGTATAACAAATTTTAAATATATAGTGTATATATATATCGATAAATAAATACAATATTAACATATGTGGTCGAAAATTATTCCAAAATTCTTTTGAGCACAATTTAGCGATTATTTTTTTTTTCTTCAGTTTTTTTGTTTGTTATGGCTTGTTATATTTATGGGAATGGGGGGTTGTGTGTACTTTTTGGGTTAGGCGAGGGGGGGGGGGGCTGTAGGGACTTAAGATTGTGTTGCACATACAACACAAGCCTTATGGCGTTTTGGATGTGGAACACAGCAATGTGTGTGTGAATGCATTTGAAACGAACTTAAAGCTGATAAGCTTGACGTAAGCGTTCCTCTTCCAGTTCACGTGCCTCCTCCTCTTCGGCCAGTTCAACCTCGTGCTCCAGCATACGGATTTGATCGCTGAGCTCCTTGGGCATACGCTCCAAATGCATGGACTTGATTTGGGCCTTAATGTCCTTGGTCATGTGATTGATGCGAAAACCGCGATGATCGAACAAAGGCTTATCACCATTCAACTTGTGCTGCTCCTCAACATACTTGAGCGCACGGGCAATGGCCTCCGGAATGGGGTGAATGTGGTCGCCCTCGGGAACGAATCCGTTATGATTGGAGGAATAGTTGACGCGATAAAGTTTGCCATCGTCACCGGTATATTCGTAGTAGCCCTTGGCATGAGTGCCGCCGTCCTGATGCAGCTTTGCTTGCTCTTCGCCATAGATGCCATTCTCGGTCAGGAAACTAAGGGTTCAACAGTACAAAGTATAAGTTAATTGCATAAGTTTTGGTTTTAAGTCTTTGCACAACTTACGCATGATCGTATTTGTCCTGCTTGCGGATCTCTTCCTGGTGCAGAATCTTATGGCGTCCCTCGTCATCATAGTTGAAGAGTATGGGTCGGGCTGTCGTCGTTGTTGTTGTCGTTGTTGTTGTGGTGCGTGGAGTTGTTGTGGTTGGCTTCTTTGTTGTTGTCGACTGTGTTGTGTTTGTGGTTTTTTTGATTTAAGTAACAAGCTCATCAGATATATGCGTAAGTTTTGTTTTGTTTTTTTTTTGTGTATAATTGTGTGGATTGTGGGAGGATTGGGTGGTTTCATGCATATGCAGGCAGGGTTGGTTGTGGTGGTGTTCATGCAGCGCATTTGTTTGGGAAGTGGAACAGGAAACGGAAAACGCTTGGCAGAAATTAATAGTGGCTTCTTGGTTGTGTTATGCTGTTTGTGTTGTGTTATGAAAGCGTGGGTGGTGGAGGGGGTCTCTGATCATGAATACTGTTTTTGTTTTTGTTTTGTTCTTGCATAGCTTTAGGTCGCCTAGTAATAGGCATGTGTGTCGATTTGGGGTTCATGATCGGGAAAGCCGTATTCCAAGCGTATTTCGGGTACATTAAACTCGGCTTTACTTACTGTGTACAGATCGTGGCTGTAAAAAAAAAAACGACGACGGATTAGTTTTAAGTAAATGATAAGCTTAAATGAATGAATTGTTTCTTACTTGTATGGTCTGGCATCATGGACGTAGGGGCGATTGAGACCAGCGTATGGTCCATAGCCACCACCGTATGGATTGTGAATGTGATGATAAACTCCAAGTTCACGACTATCGCTCACATGCGTATATGGTTGGGGCATGTGATGATAAACGCCTAAGCGATGGTAAGGAAAACAAAAACAATTTTAGTAAACTTATATTCAAGCTTTAACGTAATTGTGTGAGTGTGTGTTTGTTTTTGTAAGCTTGTACTTCGTGAGGAAGGTCAACGAACTATGCTTGTAGCAAATAAGTTACAGAAATTTATACAATTTACATTCAAGAAAAGAGCTTACAAGTTAACAAATTAAAAAATTATACAAATAATTATAATTTATGGACTTGAATTTGTGACTTAAACCACTTGAGAAAAAATAAATCAAAATTACTTTATGTTGTTCAATATCTACAATTATTATATGATATGAATGTGTTTGTTATGTTTCAAATGTACACTTCAATGTTTACCTAAAGAATCCATGTAATAACCTTGGCCTATAAGAAATTAAATGTTAATATTATGTATAAAAAGAATAGAAGCAAAGATTAGTGTATGACAAAATAAAATTCAAAGTAGCCAAAGATTAGAAATTTTTATCAATATTTTTTTGTTTACCAAAAACCAAAATACAATTTTCAGATGATCTTGATCTTTAACTTTGCCATCAACACATATACGTAAAATTCAGCACTTGGGGTTATCAGTAAGTAATAAATACTTATTTTAATGTTTAGTTAGTTATATAGTTAGTGTGCGTAGCTCGTTTGGATCGTTGTTTGTTAGCATCAGCATGCAGTGTGGTAGTGTTGTGGCATGCAACTTGCATCAGGTGCTTATTAAGTCGAAATACCTTCGTTCGCTGAACTCGGATGATAACGCCCATCGTCTTGCGCATGGCCATCATTTGAGCCTTGCACTGGAACCGTATACTTGCCATTATTATCAACGGGATTGCTGCGGCTGACTGCAACAAGACCCTGTAAATAAATAATTATTGTTTGTGTGTTGTGAGCTATGGAATGTGGCATATATATTAATCAAACTCAAATCTCGAGACTCGTTTACAGAACAATTAACCGACCGGAAGTGTTAAAGTATAAAACAAGCAATAAATGCCATAAAGCACGCGCAGATACCGGCAAAACGGTATGAGATTTGTTTTTTGTTTCTCGTTTCTGACATGTTTTATGATATTTCAAATGCTATTAATAACACTGAGGTACGAAATTTTTTTTAAAAAAGACTGTGAATCTGAGTCAGCTGCAAATCAATACAACGCCTGCATAGCCATGAAATTGAGCTTAAACAGACAAATGGCACAAATGGGTTGAATAAGGTTATTGTCAGATTCACATTTATATGGTTTATTTGTGTACTTTAGTTATGCGTATGCTTTATGTGCGTATACTCGATATACTTTAACTTTAATCCATTTTGCTTTGTCACTAAACTTGAACATATTGCTTTTAGTCCTTTCACCATTCACTTTTACTCACCACAATCACATAAATGCTTAGCACTGATTTCGCGAACATTTTATTCGAATTTATTTTGTGTATAATCTCGGGATACTTGAGTGTTATCCTTGTGTGTGTGTTTGTTTGTATGCGTTAAGATCCTGATGCGGTTAACGCGACTGCTGCTGCAACAGGAATGTTTGTATTTCGCTGAGATACACCGGATTTATATAGAAATGTGCCAAGTACGCGATTTGCGAGCGCATTGCGTACAATCTGATTCTCAACAGCCGCGCCTAAATTCTCGCTGGGAGAGGTAGTTAGCCTCATTTGCTCCTCGATTTTGAGAGCACAGACGATGCCGATGTCTTGCTCACGCAGTTCATCTCAGTTCAGTTCAATAAGCAATAACGAACAAAAATCTTGAGCAGCGCTCCCTTTAACTTAGACACATTACGGGTTATTCTTCTTGTTGTTAATTTGGTTATTGTTCTCATTTTTCACAAATATTTTTTTGTTTTATTGGTGTTGGCTTACTTTTTTTTGTGGATTTTGCTTTGGAATTAACTGCGAGCTTTATTAAACGGCTGCACATTTGGTCAATAATTGTAATTACAAATTAATTCAATTAACTAATTTATACAATTTATTGCTTCCAATGCGAATGCACCTTTTGGCAATCATCCATTATTCATAAGGCGCTTATCACTCCAAAAATGTTGTTTCGCATTTAACGATCAAGGATTTCAGCCCATGCATTGACCCATCTTTTATTTTTGCTTACGTCTGCCAAATTTTCCCCCAAATACAATACGTCATTTAGTTTCTCTTGAATAATGTGTGAATCGCGCATTATCAAAAAAATTCATTTCATTACTGATTAACAAAGGTCAGGTTCAGTCTGCAAAAATAAAATACAAAGTGTATAGTATAAATATGTGAATTTCAGATTGTTTACTCTCTTTTTAATTTAGTCATCATTTTTGGAGCATGTTAATTTTTAAAATTTTTAATTGAATTACCTTTTTGACAGTTTGTATTTTATTCACGAAAAAATTCCCAAGTTGTTTTCAATAAAGAAGATCAACAATTTAATAGCCAAATTATTGTTGAATGATTCATAACAATATTTTCTCATGACACATTTAGAAGTAAGACAGCTTATTGCTGCCCATGGTTATTCAGTTGGTTTTTTTCTTTCATTGCTTTGTTATGTTCTTAACCTTTCTAAAACTGTATAGAAACATCGAGTTCTACACTCAAAAAAAAAGTACGTTGATAAAGTCTATGCGACTATGCCCCCTTCCTGGGCATGCAACTCATCAACATTAACAGCGAAACGTTTAAAGATATAAAAATCTTTATCACTTTA
Organism: Scaptomyza tumidula; assembly: GCA_035044465.1. Classification (NCBI taxonomy): domain Eukaryota; kingdom Metazoa; phylum Arthropoda; class Insecta; order Diptera; family Drosophilidae; genus Scaptomyza; species Scaptomyza tumidula. The sequence goes on along the minus strand of JAWNNW010000444.1, from coordinate 13,264,864 downwards.
CTGTATAAAAGTAGGAACTTGGTCTTGGGGTACAGATCGTATCCACGCATCAAACTACCTGAGGCACTCGGAAGCGCAATAAAAGTGCCGTAATGAAATCATAAATTAAACAAGTAAGAAGGCTCTAGTCGAGAAATCCCGACTAGACGATACCCTGATCCCTATACTTTACGCGTACAGTCAGTGCGTGCAAGTATATATGTGTGTGTGTGTGTAAGCACATACTGCATAGTGCATACAAAACTTCAATGTCCCATATCTCCGGTGTTTATTATCCGATTTCGATAAAAATTTCACAGATTTTCATTATTTTGTTTTATAATTCAAATTGCATCTCAAAGTTTTCCAAATTCAAGATTTTGTTGTTATCGATCCCATGTGTATATCGGAAACGGGAAGAGTTATCGAAAATCGGAAACAAACTTGTACTGCCTAGGGATTAGGCGAGCTTAAGTTCCAAATCTGGAGTCTCTAGCTCTTATAGTCTCTGAGATCGACGCGTTCATACATACGGACAGACAGACGGACAGATGGACAGACGGACATGGCTATATCGACTCGACTGTTGATGCTGATCAAGAATATATATACTTTATGGGGTCGGTCCTTCTGCCTGTTACATACTTTTGCACAACTTCATTATACCCTTTTTCCCCATTTTTAATGGGATCAGGGTATAAAAATAACAACGGAAACACAAAAGCAGCAGCAAAAGCAAAAACAAAAAACACATTGCGCACGCCCGCCGCAATATGAAAAGCATTAATTTAACTGAGGCTGGGGCTTGGTACCTCAACATATGGATATTGCACGTATGTATAACCGGAATCGGAATCGGAATCAAGAGTCGGCGACAAGCAGCGAAGAAAAATGTTGACAAAAGTGATTTTAATGGTGGCAAAAGTCGCGACGCGTCCCAACGCTTGTGGTATGTGTCCTTACCTAAACTGGACTTAACGGAATTTTGATGGGGGAAGCTAGGTTAAATCTGCAGCTGCTGCGTTGCTAAGCATATCTTTTATTATGCGGATTAATTGCAACAATAAACATAAACAGTGATTAAACAGCCACAAAACATCCTTAGTGTGTAAAGAGAGAAAGAGAGAAGAGAGAGAGAGAGAGAGAGAAGAGATGCTTCGGCGCCACAGTCACTGCACTGCAAAGGTCGTACACTGAACTCGGTTCCGATTCGAACCGATCCGTGCCGTTTCGTACCAAATCTCCAAAAATCTCCCGCGCATTGTGAATCATGACGCGTGTCTGTTGTTGTTGTTTATGTTATTGGTGTTGTCTTGAATCATTTTCGATATGAATGTGTAATTATGGCATTCATAAAAAGTCACAAATACCTGATAAATATTTAAACATGCTGGCTTTTAATCAATTACAAGTCCAATTTGATTGGTCACTGGAAATGCAATTTTATATGGCTTCCCGCTGATTCAGACTTGGCAATGACCTTGATTCACACTTTGTATCACAGGTTAAAATAAGCATTGCACACTTTCTTCTAAGCCCAAGACAGAGAAACAAACAACATACATATCATTTTAAAGCTTAAATCAATTTAATATTCTAATATGTAGTTTAAGTCACTTAATGAGTAGATTTGGCATACAACCGGAATTGTTTTTTCTTAAAAATACTTTAAGTTAATTAAAGAGACCTGCCTGCTAAGCTAATATTAATAATCCCCCACATACTTTAACTGAGTCAAATCTGACAAAGCTTAGAACATATTCATAAAGCTATATCGTAATAAGTATTCGTAAGTTGCTTAACAGGAACAGTAAAAATAATATTTTTATTGGAACTTTGAGGTCGTGGCGATAAGACGCTGAATTGCACAAGTTGCCTCGGCAATAGCATTTCTTCATTGTGGATGTGAACATCGGATCAGTTATCTCCTCAGTGCAGCCATCTTTATAGGGTTCCGTTATGACGACGACATGCTCAACTGACTTTCGTTTAAATACAACATCAACCATCACTTGATTTGCACAGCCTCTGAGTTCCGTTGACCATTTTGTTCCATCCATTAGCGTTATGGTGCTCACTGTCTTCTCGCACATTGTGGAGTTGGGACACAGCACCTTGTATTTGTCTTCGTTCCGTAGTTGTGAGCATATAACCGGAAGCGCTTCACTGCACTGGTAACACTCCAATATCTCAGATGCAACGCTGCTGCTGCTGCAGCTGCACACAATGAGAACGAGTCCAACAGTGAAACTCGAGAAGAGTGTGAGAACAGTTCGGCTTATCATTATGTTTATTGTTGTCCACTGATAGTATAATAAATGCACTTGCTTCGTTTAGGTACGAGCATTCAGCAAGAAGTCACAACACGAACTACATGGCTTGGTTGGGTTTGGAGTTTCAGCATATCACGCAATTATATGCTTATTTTGAGTGACTAAACGTTCGGTCAGTTTTTTTATTTATTTTTGTATTTTGTTTCTTTACTGCTAACTATAGTATATACATTCATTTATTTCTTATCTCGCACTTGTGAGACATAGCTTTAAAATAAATTTGGCGGGTTTTTTTGTTTGACGTAATTTATGCAAGAAAATAATGTTATTTAATCTTGAATATTTTTGGGTATGCATGCTGGGTATTTTGTTGGCAGCAGTGTATAACTTAGTCGGCAACGTTCGAAATTCTTTGCGGTTGGTGTTTTAACGAAAGTCTTAACACTCTGATGGCACCCTTTTCCGTTTTCGGCACATTGCCAAATACTTTTATGATGAATGCGTATTTTCACCTGCTTTGTAATGAAATATTTATTGGATGAGTATTGAGCATTTGATTAAAGGCTATAAATTGGCTTAGCGTGGGTTTTTATGTATATATTTTGAGTACCTGTAAAATTTATTGTAGCCGGCCGGTTTGGAGTTTCAGTTCAGTTTGTTTAATTATCACTCGCTCTATATTCGAAATAAATTTTGTAGACACTTATAAATATTGCAAGCAAAAGCGGGTTTTTGCGAATTGGTAGCCAAAATCACAAATAGATGGATGACTTTGAGTAGCATTGGGTGTATGCACATTTAATGGAATCACTTAAAGTCAAATGATTTGTGGCATTAGCTGTTAACATTTGTTTTTGCAAACAAATTAATTTACAAAATACATACAAAACACAATGTAAATTTAAGCTTAAAAGGCGTTATACGAATTGCCTATAGATACAATACAACAAATTACCAATAAAAACAATCTGACAATTAATTAAGTAGATATCATCAACATTATATATAGTACGCATACATATGTATCTGTGGGCGTAGAGTTGTTCAAAAAAAAAAAAAAAAAAATACCGCAAAGTTCAAAGCACTAAGCACTCGTAAATTTGTGTTTTTTTTTTGGTGGGATTTGTACCAGTAGGTGCTAAATAAATAAAATATTAACGTTTCATCTTGTCTTTCATGTTATCTCGACATTTTATGAGTTGAATGAAAGCAGAAATTACCATTGAAATAAATTCACGGCTCGTGTGAAAGAGAAAGCACTTTGCTGTTGTTGTAATTTATATTTAAAAGTATTTTATTTTGTAAGCTGAGCTCAGTTTAAAGGAATTTCAGTTGCATGTAAAGTGAAGTTCAAGGTTGAGATTCTGCTAAATGACCAAGGGATAAATCCGAAAAAATAATTGTCTAGGCCTATGGGCGCCACCACAAAAATGCAATTAAATTATTTACTTTTTGTTTATGTCGTCTGTCGGAATCAACGTTAAAAGTCTTAAATTTGGCAACAGATTCATTTATTGTATTGTATTATTTTATGCGGCCAATGAATACATTTACTTTTTTTTGTCACAGTCATTCGATGTTTATCTGTGCATAAATTTGTGTGCGGCAAGGAGAAAGAAGTTTAAAAATGGCAATGCAGGGTGCTGAAAATTGGAAATAAATTAATTGCATGCAAAACACCAAATTACGCATGATATTGTTTTGGATTGTCGCAGCCAATATATTAATATTTATATACCAGTTGTGTGTGTTTTGTATAATTTCGTGTTTCAAAATGATTCCAGTCTAAACATTTCCATAAGAAACAACGAAACAGCAAACTTGTATCTTGTTTGACCATTGTCTAAGAAATTTGTTCAGCACGTTTTACAATCGATAATAATAATAATAATAACTATGGAAACTGGCAAAAAAAAAACAAAAAAAACACTACAGCATATTGATTTTTATAGCCTGACAAAAGTGGCAGATTCAGTTTTATTGTTTTTAGGGCTGGTTAAGCTGCTTTGAGATTTGGATTAAAAGCTTTTCAAGGCTTTTGTTTAGTTTTGGTTTTATTGCTTCGATAATAAATGGGAACGTATAGAAATGGTTTAATTTTGTTTAAACTATTCTAATGTCTTCTTGTATCCATCTACGTAAAAGGTTGAAGATCATAGCTTCATAGACATACTTTACACTTAAACATTTGATGGGTTATGTTTTTATTGATTACTCTTTAATTGTCTTATATGTCTAACTGCCAGGCAAGGCAAAAGGTTAAAGCTACTTTTAGAAGATTTTTGTGGGCGTTTTAACGCTTTCGATTTCTTTCGATTCTTTATATCCAATGCGAATTTCGACTTGCTCTCATCATGTTTTTAAGCAGTCAAATGATTGATGAGTGGCTAGCGTCCGATGTGATTGATTGTTTTATCGATCGTTTTATTGTTTTTATTGTGAGCGTTAAATATGATTGAAACGACACTTGTCGTTACCTTTAATCCTATCAAATGTGTTAAAATGATTTACAAATGACCGCCCAGCGGAAATTTAATCGTTGATCTCTCAACTGATGGAAAGAACTTCCGACAGTTACAAAGTTAAGGCGATTAGATATGCATATGGGGTGTGGTATGTTATTAGAGATAAGGTGATTAAAGAAGAATATTTGGCTTATGAATGCCTAGCTTTTTCCAGATCTTTTCCACTAACTTTCTCGCTTAAATCTGTCTGATCGGATTATGACACATATCCACTAGTTTCCGTTTTTAAATATGTTCACTGACGTTCAAAGGTCAGATGCAATTGGGGTCTAGCGTTGGAAACGAGTTGTATGAGTTGTGTTTACATAGTAGCTGCTAAATAGATTGTTAGTATGCAAAGAATTTGTAATTAGCATGGCTCCAAGTGACTTGTGCAACAACAAGTCGCAGCTACTACCAAATAAACAAGGTAGTTAAACGATAATTAAACGGCGTCATCTTCTACATAAAACCTGACAAATTATTAGCTGCCCCGTACGCGTGTAATTGACACTGAAACTAACTAACCTGGCCAGTGATTGGATTAACGTGCTTTAAACGCATTTAACTAGTCGAGATGTACAGAACTTTGATAACTGCTTGCCTACTATTCAGCCAGGTTTGGGCAGAAGGATCTACAGATCAGCCACCATTACCCACAGTCAGGCCGGGTAATTATCAGCCTCAGCTTTATGGTACTGCCGGCTGGTATATACCAGATAACAGTGGCAAATATCGTCATAATCCAAGGCCCTACGATGGCGGTTATGGGGATCGTGGTCAACCATATGCGAACGATCTGCGCGGCATTTTTATGCAGGCCGAGGAACAGCTAAGAGCCAGTGTGCAGGAGGCCGGTGAGAACTTTGCACTGGGACCACGTGATCATCTGCGCTTTATGATTGACTTCAACTACAATGGAACTGGCTGGCAAATAATCAAATTCGAGTGGGTTCGTGATGGCGATGAACAGCGACAGTTTAGCTACGTGAATGAGAACAAGCTGTGGGATACAGATGCGCTATCCCGATCTCAGCCAGCTCATGCCTATGAATATGAGCAGCCTCAGGCCAACTATGAGCAGCAACAGTCTCAGACAGAGTACGAGGATACCAAAATCAGTTCGGAGAAGAGTGTAAGTGGATGAACAAAAACTTAGTTTAATTTTGTACTATTAAAGTTTTTATCTTTTTTATAGCCCGTCGAAGTGCAGTCAACTATCAGTGAGGTACTGGAGTATATACAACAGGAGATCTTACCAAAACTAAACTAAAAGATTATAAACTCTTGGATGAAACTTAAAAATTATTGTGTGGTTATTATTCGATGTTGTTTTCGTCGATGTTTTCTTTACAGATCTAAAGTTGTCAATCAATAGAGCAATAAAAAATTCTTTAACTCAAAAACTAATTACTTTGAGTTTTATTAGATTTGGTCATTAAACCCTTTTTTTTTTTTTTTTTTTTGATTTTTTCAATAACTCTTTTATTCCTTGATTAGCGAAATAACAAAAATAATTTTTTTACTTAATTTACAAGACACCCTTCGACTTCAGGTAAGCCAACATCCTTGAAATGTGCTCAGGTTCCTTGGGAATGTGTGCACCGACAGGGACAAAGCCATTTTCATCAGCCACATAATCCACACGGTAGAGAAGGCCGTCATCACCGGTGTATTCATAGAATCCTTTGCTGCGCAGAGAATCGCCCTCAGTTTGCTTCTCAATGCGACCACTTTCCTCGCCAAGAATACCGTTCTCAGTCTCATAGCTGTGGGTGAAAACGTTTTTAGTTAAACTCTTTGGATTGCGACGGACTCTTTGATTACTCACAGATAATTGTAGCCATCGGGCTGCACTTCACCATCCTGACGCAAAATAAGGAAACCACCTTTGCCAACACCTGTGCCGCGTCCTTGTGGCAACTTGGGTCGCTCATCAACAACAGCCACGGGGCGTGACTGAGAGATTGGGCGTGGCTTGTATGCCGAACCAGCTGTCGAAGCGCCAGCTCTTCCACCTCCAGCACCATAGGCTCCTTGTGCTCCACCACCGCTACCGCCACGACCAGCACCGCCGCCTCCGCCGCCACCACCAAACTTGTCCTTGGTACCCACATAACGTCCATTTTCGCCCGTGTAGTCGCCTCCAGGACGATTGTCATGCAGATACTTGCTGTCAACATGGACATAACGTCCGTCGTTGCCTCCACTATAGCGACCATCGCCGCTGCCACGATAACGTCCGTCATCGTTGGGCACATAGCGACCATCGTTGGCGCCCGCATCAGCTCTGGCCCTCACAAAAGTCCGCGTGCCCGTTGCAGGACGATAACGTCCATCGCTCTGGGCCAACGCAACAGCAGCGCAGACCAGCAACAAAATCTATAAAAACACACAATGGATTAGAGGATTAATTATTAGTTGCAGCAGCTGCTTAACTTACCGTTAAACGCATCAACATGGTTAATCAGCAATGAGGTAGCTTAGCTAAATTGCCAAGCTTTATATAACCCGTCATGAGAGTCGCACCAACGCCCACTGGTTTAGGAAGATTCACTCGCTCTATGTGTGCTATGGCCAACTGGCTAACTAGCTGGGTAGCTTAACTCCGAGCAAACCGGGCAACATTTGCAAAAAAAAAATATACTCTCAAAACTAGATCTATTAAAGTGGTGATTTATGGGAAGTTTACTACATATATTCTGGAAATCGACTGCGCCCAATCACCTAGCCATAAAACGGATGAGCCATTCTTCTTATGGAGATCAATTGAATTAATTAGTATATCATACTCGTCAGCCATACGGAAACGATGACATTTCTTCAAGCAGCATTCTAATTCGATCAGCATTCATTATAAATGCTAACATGTGGAGCATACAACAAAAATTGATGCATATACTTTTAAGAAAAACCGGTTGATTGCAGTGTTGACGTGCATGACCAAAGCGATTGTGGAATTCGAACCGAAACAAGAGTTTTATCGACATGAAGACAGACAGCAGAGTCCAGGATCTACCCTATGTATGTATGGAAACCGGGAGTTTTCCTTCTATAGAAATTTATTGATTCAAATAAACAAATGGAGCCAATTTAATTAAAACTTATATATATAAACACGCCCATTGATTTTAATATACCGCCTATGCCGTATGCAATGATTTGGGTTAAAACGAATGCTTTGAAAACGAGCTCATTTTTAGTTTCTTTTAGTTTTTTTTATGCTTTTTTAAAGCTTTTTCTTGGGATTTTTCTACCCCGCTTTTTTACAGATTTTATCTTTTTTTTTATCGCTAACTCGTCACCAATTTAATATACAAGAATAGAATAAGCCATCTGCCTAAAAGCATACAATATGTTTGAAAAAACTTAGTTATAAGATGCATATGCAAAGTCATGATGAAATAAATAACTGTAAGGTGGTCTCGACGACAAAAAACCTGTCCCTTTACGTATGCTTGCAATAAGTGCGAGTGAAAGTCACATAGTAGAGTGAGTGTGAATGAAATGCATTCTTATAGGTAGCAAGCATGCACTGACGATAAGAAACAAAACGAGCGAACGTTGGCTGCTGATAAGACCACCTTATACTTATTTCAGCATGGGCCAAGTTAAACATATATATGATTACAACAATGTAGTATCCATAAATTAGTTATAGCAGATAGTGAAATTTAAGCATAGATAATCATAAAAATCAAAGAGACATAAACCTTTGTGTGTGTATATATATTTCATTTGCATATTTATGTACATGTGCGAAATATGTTTTTTTTCTTCTATTTTTTTAATGGTTTAACAAATTTTAAGTTGCTTCAGCATCCCCTCTCTCTCTCTGTCTCTATGTTTTTATCACGCTCACGTTGTCTGTCTCTCCACGATGAAGGTAGTGTTTAGCCTCGGCGTTGAGCTGTGTAACTTTGTTGCGATTCAGCGGGTTGCGGTGGTGCTGTTGCTATATAATCCAAAGCTCTCTGTATTGCTGGTGGAATGGGCGGAGCTGTGGGCAAATGATCGCCCTGCGGCTGAAAACCATTCTCATCTGCCACATAGGTAATCCGTATGGGTGTGCCATCGGGCGCTGTATACGAGAAGGAGCCCTGTGCAACCTTTTAGCCCCAAAAGAGACAAAAAATAAACGTAAAGAGAAAAACTGTTGCAGCTAATTGCAAGACTTGAACAATTTGTCAGCGTCGACTTCGTGATTTATGTGATGCAAATGCAAATGTCAAATGGTTTTAGGTCACTTTGACTTACCGGTCCTGCATTATCGGTGCCAGCATCCTTGAGGTAGCCCTGCTCCTCCACGTTAATGCCATTCTCTGTCTCATAGTTGTACTTGTAGGAGCCATCAAAGTTTACCTCCTGCTCCTGTCGCAAGATCTTAATGGGCTCCGTGGCAGGTCCTTGCGGTCTCGCATGTGTTTTGCACAGCAGCAAAGCTGCCACAATTAGTATCTGCCACAAGATTAACAACAATCTTCAACATAAGCTAAAGTCCTCGGTTTTTACTTACAAAGTATTGCATTGGGTGTATGATTTAATCCTTGTGTTGGGCTCTGTCGGCGTCTCGATTTGTAACTGTGACCAGCAACGCCAAAGGTTTGCATATTTATAGCAAATGCTTGTTGCAGCAACGCTGCTTTTTGGGTACTCGTGCACTGAATGCAACTGCTTGAACTTTACAGTCTTGCAACGCTTGCAGCAGAGAACTGACTCTCGACTCAGCCTAGAGCTTGGCCACTGATGGGTGTTTAGCATTTGGTTGAAAGATGCACAGATCAGAAGCCAAACTCACAGCCAGGCCAAAACTGATTAAAATCTTCTTGTAACTTCTTCAATTGTTGGTGTGTTTATGGCAGTGTTGTTACTGTTGCTGTTGCTGCTATTAAATTGTTGTTAAATCGGCAATTTGTCGAACAAATTGTTTATTGTTTACAACCTGTAAGTTATGCAGCACCTCATCAAACGCTTCTGTCTGTTGTTAAAGTGCATTAATCTTTTAATTGGATTTTTCGTCTTATCAAATATAAGCAATATAAAGCAATAACAATTATAATAAAAAATATATTTCATTGCTTAGCTAATTAAAAACAAGTACCTATCACTTTAAAGTTTTGAAAGACATCTCCCTGTGTGATGCTTTACTGTACAGTGTACACCAAAACGTTGTACCGGAATGCTTTTGTGGTCAATTGTTAAATTGAGTATGTTTATCGAGAAATAAACTTGTTGTGTCGTGGCATTCAAAGAACACGTCTTGCATTTCAAATCAATTTGTCAGCCACATTTTCTAGACATTTAACTTTAAGCTTTAACATATACATACATATATATGTATATTCTGATGTGCCACAGCCATAAGAAATCACATTGCACAATCTTTCCCACTCAAGTGAAGGCGGCAACAACATCATCATTATACGAATAGCGAATAGCATTAGACGAGTATCATTATACTTATGCTATACATTGCTGCCATGCCACGCCACCTGACCATGATCATGTCTTGCTGGCTGCTTGTCTCTCTCTCTCTCCCCGTTCCCCCTTTTGCATCAACTGCTGACCTTTGTTGGAGATGGCATTCAGAATGACTGAACTGAACTCAACGAGGCGTGCTTATTGGAGAGGCGCTCAATTTTGACCAGAGGCGTTAATTAGCCCTCATTTGGGTTGGGAAACCGCACACACTGGTTTAAATCGACATGTGGAAATGTCATTCACTCTTCTAATCATTATCATTAGAAGTTATTAAAAAATTTGCATTTTTTTTTTATATATATAAATTAAGGTTTTTTATTTTAGAGAATTAATATGATTTTCACATTTTAACGATACAATATTTGCTGGATGTGGCAGGATGTATTGGGCTATTGGCTGTTTAATCGCTTATTATCCGGCCTTCTTGTTGAACAGAAGAGACAAGAATTGCTGCTTAAATGGCTTTTGAGTTGTCACCTCGTCAGAGTAGGAGTATGAGCCGGAGTAGTCGGGATATGAATAATAATACGAATAGCTGGACGGACTGGAATCACTGTAATCGCTGTAAAGATCCTCTTCGATTTCTTCGATCAGCTCAGATATGGTTTCCGTTTGAGCCATTACTGACGATGCAGCTAATGCGACGGTTACAATGAAAGCAACCAGGAATTTCATTTTGTTATTTGTTTACTTTTGCTACTTGGCTGTGCACCACAATGTTGCCCAAAACGAAGTGTGTCTTTCAATGCGCCAAAGCATCACTTTTTATATGCCTCCATAAAGAAAAATATTCAGCTATTACAACAGTTTGTATGGGTTTTTATTTACACAAATGTTTGCTGAAAGAACACTAGAAAAATGTTCTGTTTGGAGTTTTAATATTGATTTGGAGTACGTTATGAAATGCACTTTAAAAGTACAGGTTTTTATATTTGATCTCTGGCCTCAATTCAAGACAATTGTTTTTTCTTTGGGCCAGCAAACAGGAAGAGTAAATATAATTGCATTGTAAAGTGTGTATCATGTGGATGGGTTTGTTATAGTTTTTAAAAAATATATGTTCTTTATTATTTTAATATTCTAAGACAATTTAATTAATAAATATAGCGATCATATGACGCTGGCCATTCCATGGCATGCACAAAATCTGGCAGATCTGCTATAAACTGTGTACTGTACGGATCTCGTCTATGCACTTGACTTAGATAATGACCAGAGATGCCAATTTCAAAAACGGGCTCATTGAATTTACCATTCACTTTCTGTTAACAGCAAAATAAGAGATTAATTTAATTTTTTTTTGTGATTAAGCAATTCAATCACTTACCGCCAAATCCAAATAGAACTCAATTGGCGCACTGTCAGCGCCCCAGGCAAAGAATATATGATATGGTGGCCTGAATTTGAATGGATTATCTAGCATGCCACGCAAAAATGACCAATCAACCATTTTAACACCATCCAACGGTTTCAGGAATATGCTCATGCGTGCGGGTCCCGTTAGTTTGAAATTATAACGCACCAAATAGTCACCGTCTAGTATTGTCTTATTCATTAACTCCAGTGTCGTCGTACCGGGAACCTCGACAGGTTCCTTGCGTGGCAACCAACGTGCCGCCTTGCGTGCCTCGCACCATCGATGATTGAAGCAGGGCACACCGCACATCATTCGCTCTTCACACTGCGGTTCGAGATGCACCAAATCGCTAAAGTCCATTGTGTCTCGCAGTGGCTGCTCCAGACGACGATCCTGCAGATCAAAGTAATAGCCAGAATCCTCTAGGCTAATGGAACCATCATATTCGAAGAACTTGCGATGCACTTGCTGTAATAGGCGTGGGTCTTAAGACACAAATATAGTTTGGATTGAGCTAAGTAGCTTACCAAAAAGTTAACACGCATCACATTTGTTTTACGGCGATATGGGAAACCCACTTCCGATACAGATATCATGCAGAATATAAACATTATGACTGCTAAGCCGCCAATCATCCAATTGGGTCTCTTGAAGATGTTTATGAGTGGAGCCTGCAAAGGTGAAAAAAAAATAAATAACTTACTCTATATCAAGTCTGTTTTTGTATACAACTTACCAGGAAACCCAGAGCTAGTATTGTTCCCAATGCGCAGAGAAGTGCAATAAGAAAATCAGGATTCACCTCGGTGCCCTTACGAGCTGTCATTGGAATGCAAATGACAAGAAAAGCGTGGAACAAGTAGCTAAAGTAAAGAAAAGGTATTGCCTGGCAAGCACATAGAACCAGTGACCAAAAGTAACCTGTGAAATATCACAAAAAAATTATAGCAAGTGCATATTCGAAATTGACATTCGTAACTCACCTCGATCATGCAAAGTGGTGAGCAAATTGATGACCAGTGCACCCACATAGAAGAGTAGAGTGATCAACAAGAGATAGGCACTTCGCAGACCAGCTATAGTTACAATTATGCACAGTACGGATAGGAAAACACAATGCGCATGTCCAGCCATTTGCAGGTGATAGGTGTGAGGAATATTTTTCTGCAAGTTCAGAAATCTTTGACGATTACAAACTGCTTCAACTCACACTAGAGACAATAAAAACTTACGCTTGGTCGAAAAGTGTAGTAGAGTGTGAAAGGCAACATCAGACCAATGATCGATGGACAAATAAAGATTCCAATAACTAGCCAGCTGTTGGTGAAATACGTCAAAGTACGATCATCGGCATCATAAAACACCGCCATCAGCATTGGCAGACCCAGAGCCAGTAAAAATGAAACCAGCTCCAAGAGAAACATAATACCAAAAGCGCCAGCAACGGAACCTGTCTTTGCTTCTGTTGTTCTTGTCATGCGCCATAGGGAAATACACACCAGAATGATGCCGCCAACAGCAAAGCAAATGTTCAAGATAATGCCAGTGGACTCCAAGTAGAATACAAAGAACAGACCCATGAAATCGAAGAATACCGAGTGACCCTTGGAGTGTGCCTAAATATAATAAAGATAAGCCTTATCAAGACGTTCAAGACTCGAATAAAAAATCGAAAAGTACCTCAGTATCTCGCATCTCCTCGGCATTGCTAATACTGCGCGTTAGAGACAGCAAATTCTCTCCCGTATTCTGCAGCGAATCTCGGGATATAACATCAAAGCGATCGTATTTGGTATGATAGACGAAACCATTATACTGACCTGCCATATCCAGACCTGAGAGATGGAACATGAGTTTGAATGGTGAGAAAGTGATACGGAAGGAAAATAAACCAACCTGGTAATGGGCCAAAATCACGAAAGATCCTAAAGTCCGTATCAGAGGGTATGATGCCCGCTTGAAATACTTCCTCGGCCATTGTTGTTGCAAACGGATGTTTGGCGGAATCTCTGTAGTGCTGCAAGCGAATTCAAGTTGCAAGACTTAAAACCTTATAAATCTGATAAGCATATCTGATAACACATATCTGATTTCCGATAAGATCGTCAGCTAGCTCTACGTGAGTATTTTTCCACAGAGCAAAAAACTTACGCGCATTAGCCAGGGATGATTGGGACCGCCTTGGAAGAGTATCTCACGACCACCAGCACCAGCAGAGTCCAGATTGATCAGTGCCCTTGATAAATGTATGTTATTAATTGCATTCAGCTTTATTTAATTGTTCTTACTTGCAGTTGGGCGACCATTTGTGCTGTGAGATAAATGCATGGGATCCTTGAAGCGGCTGTTCCTCGGCACCATTGAATAGAAAGACAATCGGATGCTCAAACGTATCCTCTGACATGACAAATTGACGCATCACCTCCAGCATGGTAACGACCATAAAGGCGGCGTCTCCGGTACCGACACTACCGGGTTTAGTGTCATAGTGACTATTGATTAACAGAAAGGATGTGCTATTTGAACTCTTTGTGCTCAGCTTGACAACGACATTCTGAACAGCCTGATACATATTGATCATCTCCCAGTGAATATAAGCACCCGAAGCCCGCTGAACATCTACCTCCAGCTCATAGAGATCCTGCCGCATGACGGCACGGATATTCTCGATTTCATTTAACATAAACTCAACCATTATCTTCTCATTCATTTCATCGCCGACAATTTTGGGTCCCATTTGATCCAGTTCCAGCAATTTGACTTGAGCTCTCTCCGCCACAAACTGACCGGGTTTGCTAGTCTCCTCCGCAAGGTTGACCGGCGTGGGCAACGAGTTGAAGAGCGGAAAGACCACTGCAAAGAAAAGTGCTACCCAAAGTAGCAGGAAACTAGGTGCATAGTACCAGGCTAGTTTCTTGTGAAGTGAATCCTTCTCATTCACTAGAATTATTGTGTTGTCCATTGTCGGTGTGTCAGAATCCACTTCCGCGGACTCAAATTCCTAAAAATAAATGCCGAATCTGTTAATAGTATTTAAAATCAATAATATTATTGAATGCCTCCTACGTCCTTATCCTTGCCGTTATCCATATTAGCGCTGTATGTTCCTCCTAATGTTCCTGCAATGGCCAACTGCTTTCGACGACTAAGTAATTCCCTTAGGTGTGTCTCAATTTTAAAGCGAATTCCTACATGTACGTTGGGGGTACGTCCATATTATCAGCTGTGATTTCATATCTTTAACTTTAAGTGTGGTAATAATTTCGATATGTACGTACCATATAGATAATACGTTCAATATTGGATAAATGTAGATATTAATGATCCAATAACTGATAGTCAATTTATTGACCTTCACAGAACCTAGCTAGAATATACACCCTTACATATCTGTTGGGTAAATCAAAACTTTGGCACTTTGGAACAAGGTTCAAGATTCAGATCGAGGTTCCCATCATTAAGTGATTTATCCACTGGCTTTTTATCGAGTCTCGTTCTTAATAAGGTGGATTTATTGTCTGAACTACTTCGCATCCGTTAAGTTATTAGAAGATAAGTAGTGCCGATATTAACTGCTTTTCAGGTGGGTTTTTTACTTGAACTTTTATCTAATAGCAAATATGGAGCTCGTAAAATTATAAATGGGCGATAGCAACAGTTTAGCCAATAACCAACTAACAATCTGAGGCAGTTTGGAAGTTTAGGTAGAACAATCAATGTTTTGAGATTGTATCCATTAAATTTCCATTCCAGGATTTCAAGAAATTCCGTCGAACTAAAATTATGATAACAAGACTTTTAGTAATCGATTTACACCTACAGAAAACAAATAAAATTGAAGTTTAAATACTTTTTAATTTGTTTTATGTTATTTATTTTCTAATGATAGTACGATATAAAGTTATTAATAGGGAAAGCAAAATTATTTAGAATATGTAACGCTTATATAGCGTTGGCCACTCCATCACATGTACGAAATCGGGAAAGTCGGCTATAAACTTTAGACTAGTGGCGTCCCTTGCAAAGTCATAGCTGACATAATGCCACGCAACGCCCAATTCAAAGATAGGCACATTAAAATCACCAGCTGGTTTCTAAATATAAATACTGAAAAATAAGCAAACTCTTCAGGTCATAGATCTTGTTTTACTTACTGCAAAGTCTATGTGGAACTTCAAGGGTGATTTATCTTTGCCATACGAGAAAAATATTTGATAAGGCAATGTATATTTTTCTGGCTCGTCCAGTGGATTTCTTATAAAGGACCAATCTGTAACAGTTACACCTTCCAGTGGCTGTATAAATAAACCCATATGTGGTGGTCCACTCAATTTAAACTCATACCGAACTGTGTTGTTCTGTGGAAAGTAGGTTTTACCCAACAGCTCGAGAGAGGAACTGCCTGGTATAGCAACCTCTTCTTCACGCGGCATCCAATGAGCTGTGGAGCGTGCTTTGCACCAACGGTGATTAAAGCAAGGCACGCCGCACATCAATTCCTTATCGCAGTGCTCCTCAATGCCAGTTAGGCCCGTCAACTTAACTGAAGTGTCCTCAAGCGGATAATTTAGACGTCTGTCCTGGAAGTCAAAGTAATAGCCCGAATCGCTAAGGCTAACACTTCCATCATATTCATAAAAGATGCGTCGCACATGCTGTCAATTAAAAGGTATTCAAAACTTTCGTATTTTGTCTGAAGAACATTTATGCTTACCAAAAAGTTAACGCGCATAACACTGGTTTTGGGTCGATACGGAAAACCCACATCCGATATGGCAATCATGCTAAATATAAAGGTTATAACGCCCAGTCCAAGCATCAAAAACTTGGACCAATGGAACATATTGATAAGCGGTGACTTTTTGCGAGAAATAGGAGTTTAGTAAGGCGTTAATCAACTATGTTCCTTCATACTCACCACAAATCCCATGGCGAAAAATGTGCCAACTGCGCAAATTACAGCAACGAGAAGATCAGGATTAATAGCGCTGCCATTGCGACCCATCATGGGTATGAAAACGACAAGAAACATATAGAACAGCGAGCAGAAGTAAAAGAATGGCACCAGTTGAAGTATTTGCGTTGTCAGCACCCAGTAATAGCCTAGAATGCACAAAAAAGTATAAGAAATTTTATTGATATTATATGTTGATCATGAACTTACTGCGATCGTGCAGGGTGCTCAATAGATTAATGAGCAGAGCAGCAGAATAAAACAAGGTCGATATCATGCAGAGATATGGTGTACGCAAACTAATTGCAGTTAGTACAATGGCTATAAGAGAAAGCAATACACAATGTGCATGCAGACTCATGAGCAAATGATGGGTGTGACTGATCTTATCCTGCGGTAAAAGAATACATTAAAATTATTTGTCAATGAAATGTTTAGTAGGTACTCACGTTCTTCAGAAAACTGTAATAGAGTGTTGTGGGCAAACTGAGTCCAATAATTGCGGGACAAATGAACAAACCGAACATTAGCCAAGTATTTGTGAAGTAGCTCAACGACTGATTTCCGGCATCAAACAGAAGAGCCATTAATATGGGTAGACCAAGGCAAAGAAGGGCGCCAAGTACGTGTAGAGCCAGTAGGATGGCAAACCAAATGGAAATCTGGCACAGCGACACATCTGAAACACGAGCCATCCGCCACAGGGAGATGCATACCAACAACAGACTCACAACCGCAATGCAAGAGTTAAGAACAATTCCAGTTGTTTGCGTATAAACGACAAAAAACAATCCCATAAAATCAAAGAAGACAGTGTGTCCTTCACTGTGAGCCTGTAATTGAATGTTGGATAGGGTATGTATGAGTGTGGGAATAACCTTGACAATCTATACATTACCTCAGTGTCATACATTTCACTAGCATTGGCCATCGCCCGCACTAGGGGAAGAACATTTTCGCCCGTATTTTGCAGTGAATTTCGGGGCACAGCTGCATAGTTATCGAAAATGGTATGATAAACATAACCATTCTTGATCTGTGCTATATCCAAACCTTAAAACCATCCAATATATATAATTATACAATCAGGCTAACCATATCCTACACCTACCTGGCACCTGTCCATAATCACGAAAGATCCTAAAGTCGGTATCGGAGGGTAGTATACCAGACTGAAAAATTTCCTCGGCCATTGTTGTGGCAAATGGATGTTTGGCATGATTTCCGTAATACTGAAATCAATAAAGGTGTACAATATTAATGGGGAAGTGGCGACAATCATTTCAGTTTATAACGTGTTATAAATGTGAGCAAGTATTTTTATGGTTAGATAGCATGATAAACAACTCGATTGTAGTCGTCGCCACGCGTTATAAATAATATAAAGAAATCTGAAGATAACAAACCTATTTCAACATAATAAACTTACACGCATTAGCCAGGGATGATTCGGTCCACCTTGGAATAGCAAATCTCGACCACCGCTCCCAGCGACTTCCAGATTTATAAGAGCCCTGATAATAATTATATTATAAATGTAATTAAATCAATACAAATAACAAATAAAATCAAACTTACTTGCAATTCTTTGCCCATTTGTGTTGGGTGATGAAACCATGCGAAGCTTGCAAAGGATTCTCTTCAGCGCCATTGAACATAAAGACGATTGGATGTTCAAAGCTGCGTTCCGAAATGGCCATTTGTCGTAGCACTTCCAGCATAACAATGACCATGGTGCCATCGTCTCCGGTGCCGGGACTGCTGGGCTTTGAGTCAAAGTGACTGTTCAGTAGTAAATACGATTCGCTGGTCGAATGGCGTGAGCTCAGTTTGACAACCACATTCTGCACGCCCTGATACATATTAACCATATTCCAATGCATATAGGCACCCGATGGTTGCTGCACATCCACCTCCAGATGGTAAAGATCTGTTCTCATAGCTTCTCGCACATTTTCCACCTCACTTAGGAGAAATTCAACCGTTAGCTCCTCGTTGGCAATGCTGCCGACAACCTTGGGTCCGATCTGATCGAAACTCTGTAACAAAAGCTGTGCACGCTCTGCAACAAATTCACCCGGTTTAAGGTGTTCCTCGGCGATTGTAACACCTTCTGGCAGTTGATTGAAGAGTGGTATGACAACCGCAAAGAAGAGCGCAACCCAAAGGAGCAAAAATGCTGGAGCATAGTGCCAGGAAATTTTTGCTCGGATATTTTTTGATTGTCTCACAATATTTATCAGAGCCACATCCAATGTGGCAACACTCTGTAAAATACATATATTCATTTAAAACAATTCTTATTCGCACTTTTTGCTACATACGTTGTCGTCCTTTTCCTTAAGTAACATTTTATTTTTTTTTCTTTTTCAGCTCTTCAGGCGCACAGTTCGGTTGACAAACTTTTGCCAACTGAACGTACTATATCGAATGGTTAAGTTTTGGTGTGGCATGGATTTTATTGGCACTGATTTGTACTTTGAAGTCCATAAAGATAAAGTTATTTTATTGATGATAGATACATCAGCGAGTATAAAAACAACAACACCAAGTCAAGCCTTCTTTTCAAAAAGAGCGCCTTTGATTTCGTCGTGGTCAAGAGAAAAGTTTTATATCTAAATTATGTGTAGTTTATTAGATACCATTCGATAGGGAAGCACACCGCCTATTTATAGTTTTATCGTATTTTGTTCTCCATTTTAAAGCGTAAACCATTATTGGCTTGTTTACATGGAACACCAAACTTGAGAACGAGGTTACCATTTGAGTATTAATCAATTGGATAAAATTTAAAGTATGCATTTGCACGCAGTTTAAAATCAAAACAAAGCAATTGATTATTCATGGTATATTATGGTCGATTAAGTTATGACAGTGTAAAACCCAACACTTGAATAAGCAAGAAGAAGACTAACCTTACAATGATGGAACGTCATTTATAAGATGAACACTGGATATAAAACTAAACTCAAATTTAGTTCGACAAATTTAGTTTATGCAAAAAATGCATACTTATTTATTCCCAGCGCTTTTAGAAGTAATTAATTTTTTTTTGCTGATTAGGATACTTAAAGATGCTTTATTTTGCGCGCACAATGAAGCCGGTATTTCTTATTTGTCGCCGTTAATGAGCCATGTTAACTTAACACTTTTTTTTGAGCTTAACAGCGCCGACAACAGAGAGCGTTTTTCAACGGACTGGCAACCTTTGTTATGTACAAGCCGAAGTGAAGCATCAAAATGTCGCTGCCGCACAAAAATATAAATGTGTGTTGTAAAAACATTCTAACAAAGCAAAGACTATTTACACGAAGTAAATATTTAGTGCACATAATAAAAGTGACTGTGAATAGTTTTTTTTTTAAGTGAGACACCTGTGTATAGACAGTTTGAACAAATAAAAAAAGTGCAAGTGATAGTGCCGTTAATTGATTCTAACTGTAAAAACTCACACTGGTCCGAGATGTTAAAAATGCAGGCAATAGAGGGCGCTCATTTGGATTGTCATTGACTTGCATTGTAACTACGTGAGAATAACATATTTTTAAATTGGTCGATCAGTCTGCATAGGTGAATTGATAATTTACTTAACGTTGCTTTTTTTAGTTGCTTTATTTCGTTTAAAATATTTCTTATTGTTTTACAAAGTTAAAAAATGTATCGCCGGTATAAGGCGGGCCAAGTGGCGCAGATTGCAAAGGGAGGGAATGAAGCTTTAAATTTCTTGCTTGCTTCATCACCGTCGGCTCCAATATAATGTCCCGACACACCCAATTGAAACAGCGGAACATTAAAATTGCCATTCCATTTCTAGAAAATAAAAAAATACACATTATGTTTAAATTGGTAGTTATAGAATAGACCATCTCTTACCGAAAATTCCAAGCTAAACTGAAAAGGCGAGTTATCAATACCGTATGTAAAGTATATATGGTACGTTAACGGCTTAGGTGGTGGATTGTTGAGATAACTTTGCGAAAACGACCAGTTGCTTAATTTAACATCTTCATAGGGTTGAATGAATAAACTCATATGCGAGGGACCCGTCAACTCAAAAACAAAGCGTACAGTTGTAGAATTAACAATTGTCTTGTTGAGCGCACTTAGTGTCGTTAATCCTGGTGGTACAATGGGTTCAGAGCGAGGCAACCATTTACTTTGCAGACGATTTTGCACGTAGCGATAATCATACAAAGGCATGCCACACATCATATGGGTCTCACATTGTGTTTTAATGCTTACCAAGCCAGTTAGATTAACTCCAAGAAAAGGTTTTTCTTCAAGTCGATCTTGAAAATTAAACAGGTAGCCCGACTCATCCTTACTTAGGGTGCCATCGTACTCATAGAACATATTTCGGACTTGCTGAAATAAAAAACATTGCATTGAAAAAGCACTTAGATGTCAATAACTAATAAGGCATCTCACCAAATATGCAACTCGCTGTCCGTTGGTCTTTGGCCTATAAGGAAAACCCATTTGAGTGTAACTGGCTAAACATACTGAGAGTGCTGTGATTGCAAGCAGAGATAAAACCACAAAGCTGGGTCGTCGGAAGGTATTGATCAGCGGCATCTGTAAAGCATAAAAGTTATAAGGATCCCGACAAACCAATCTTACTATCCAGACTTACCAAGAAACCAAATGAGAGAATCGATCCCACTGCTGCCAGGACAGCAATGAACAAGTCACGATTAGAGGAACTTCCCGCACGACCACCCATTGGTGTGAGAGTTACAATGAAAATATAAATAACGTAGCTACTACTCAGGAAAGGAATTATCTGACTCGCCTTCACAAGGCCTGTCCAGGCATAGTCACGGTCATGCAAAGTTGTTAGTAAATTAAGAGCCAAGGACAATACATAGAAAATCAGTGGAATGACGATAACATATGCGGAACGCAAACCAAATACTGTAAGACCAATAGCCAGAAGAGCCAGGATGACGGCCTGGGCATGCAATGACAGTTGAATGTGATAGGATTCCGATATTTTATCCTGCAGCAGACAAAAATATTATGAAAGAAATGCTGTAGCTGGCTTTTGTAACCAAATATACTTACGTTACGCTGCAAACTGTAGTACATTGTAATGGGCAAACTAAGGCCAATAAGCGATGGGCATACATATAAACCGATGATCAGTAAGGGAGTGCTGTAGTAGGCCAGCGAAAGTCGCCAAATATCAAACACATAAGCCACTACGATAGGAAGTATTACTCCCAGTGCAAAGGAGATAACCTGGATGATAGCAACTAGGATAAACCAGCGCATCACATGGCAAGTGGACACCTGGGAAATAGCTGCCATACGCCACATGGAAACAAAAATCAAAATAAAAGCAGCTCCAGAAACGCTATAGTTCAAAAGTATTCCAGTAGTCTCTGAGTAATGGATAAAGTAAATTCCCAAAAAATCAAAGAATACAGCGCGTCCGCCTTTGTGTGCCTTTAAATTAAATAAGAAAAATAAGATATTGATGCATTTTATACGTAGAATCTGTTTGTTACTTGGGTATCGTGCAATTCGTCTGCATTTGCCAATCCTTGAATCAAACTAAGCATATTATCACCGGTATTTTGCAATGATTCACGGGGTATCACATCAATTGTGTCGTAGATGGTGTGGTATACAAATCCATTGATAAATTGTGTCATTTCCATTCCTGTAATAAGTTTTATAATATTCGAAGATATGAACTTTATGTTTCGGTAGAACAGTACAACGTACCTGGTATTTTGCCATAAGTGTTGAACTGTGTAAAGTCTGAATCTGATGGTATAATGCCTGTTTGAAAAATTTCCTCAGCCACAGTCGTAGCTAAAGGGTGCTTTATAAACTTTTTGTAGTACTGTAAATAAATATAATAGTGTCTATAGTAAATTTTGACGGATGTCTGTTTTCAGATAACTCACCTTCATTAGCCATGAGTGATTGGGGCCACTTTGATTGAGAACGTCTCGACCGCCACTGCCAGCAGCATCAATGTTGACAAAAGCTCTGTGATTGTAATTTAGAAATGAGATATTTTCTGAAAGAATAAACTTAATAGACTCACTTGCAGTTCGGAAACCATTTGTGTTGAGTCACGAATCCGTGAGAAGCTTGCAAATCACCTTCTTCACATCCGTTAAACAAAAAGACAATTGGGTGCTCAAAGCTCTGCTTGGAAGATGCAATTACGCGCAATACTTCTAGCATGGTGACAATCATAAAGCCAGCATCACCGGCAGAAGGCGTAAACGGTTTGGAATCGAAGTGACTGTTAACCAGAAGATAGGATTCACTTGTAGAGTTCTTTGGTGTTAATTTCACGGCAATGTTTTGAACGCCTTGGTATTGGTTCAGTACAGTTCTATATGGGAATCCGCCAGATGCCCGGGACAAGTCGATTTCCATATCGAAATAGTCAGCCTGTAGATTTAACTTTATCTGCGACAGCTCGTTCATAATGAAGTTTACTGCCTCAATCTCGTTTTCCCTACTGCCAGCCAATTTGTATCCAATATTTGACAGGGTGTATAGATTTTTGTATGCACGTTCTGCAATAAATACATTTTTTGATGCGTCCTCCATTGTCATAGCAGTAGGTAACCGATAAAAGAATGGTATTACAACAGCGAAAAAGAGAAGACCCCAGAACAGCAAGAAACCACTGGCGAAGTACCATGGTAACTTTGAATCTGCCTCTTTCTTGATCGCATGCTTAGCTGATCCACCGTCCTCATCCCAGATCTGTAAAATGTGCGAATATCGAGCTATGAATTTAAATCGAATTTCTTTTCTGATCCTTACCAGTTTCTCCTTGTCTCCCATATTGAAACGTTGGACGTGAAATCAACGGTTGCCAAGTAAGAACTAACTATCTAAACAGCGTGTAGACCATTTTATAGCTGCCAAAAATCGTTATCAAAAATTCAAGTTTATGGAATACCAATTTAAATACAACTTTTAAAGGTGATTCAACGGAACGTTAGTGACTGGGAAATGCTCTTCACTCAGACCTGTAATGTCATTGGATATTTTTAATAGAAAAATGTTTTTCAAAATTAGTTGTTAATGTTGCCATTGAATACTTCAACTTTTGATACATTTATTTACGTGTATGTTTAAAAGTATCAGAGTATGAGAGAGTTATTATGATTTGATTGCTGATACTGATTGACGTTCATAAAAAATAATATTATTTATCTGAACTAATGAATGCTATCAAGTAATCAAGAGCTATTTAGCCTTTAATAAACCGCGAAAACATTAGGTGATAAGTTTTTTTTTATCAGTTGTATTTTATTTCAAATGGAATTTAAAAAATATATCGTTGGTACAATGCAGGCCAATCGGCCAGAATGGAGTACAATGGAAACAAAGATGCAAACTCTTTACTTTGTTCATCACCGCCGTCTTCAATATAATGTCCCGACACTCCCAGTTGAAAACAAGGAAAACTAAAATCGCCATCCCATTTCTAAAGGGTTTGAAATTAAATATTATTAGGTATGGTACCAATATTAAATTTACATCGAAAATTACCGAAAGCTCCAAAAAGAAGTTCAATGGTGACTTGTCAATTCCGTATGTCAAGTAGATATGGTATGGAAGGGGCGGCTCTGGTGGCTTCTCAAGATAACTGTGCAAGAACGACCAGTTGGTTATTGTCACATCTTCAAAGGGTTGGATGAACAAACTCATGTGCGTAGGACCTGACAGATTAAACTCAAAGCGAACAGTCGAAGCATCTAGTATTGTTTTGTTGAGTTGCACCAAGGTTGTGGGTATAGGTGGAACAATAGGTTCAGAGCGAGGCAGCCATTTGCTTTGTAATCGATTTTTTGTGTAGCGGTAATCAAATAACGGCATGCCACACATCATGTGAGTCTCACATTTTGTTTTGATGCTGCTCAATCCCGTCAGGTTCGTGCCGAAAAAAGGTTGCTCCTCCCTTCGATCTTGAAAACTAAATAAGTAGCCTGACTCATCTTTACTGAGGGTACCATCGTATTCATAGAACATATTTCGGACGTGCTAAAACGATACATGTTACATTTGCATTGAATTTTTTGATATAATTTGTTAACTTACCAGATATGCAACACGCAATCCGTTGGTTTTCGATCTATAAGGAAATCCAATTTGTGTGCTACTGGCCAAGTACATTCCAACTGCACTAATTGTTATCAAAATAAATAATACAATGCTGGGTCGTCGGAAAGTATTGATAAGTGGCATCTGTTATTCAAAACATTAAAGACGTTTCAAGTTTAAATGTTACTTAGTGGACTTACCAAGAAACCAAACGAGAGGACAGACCCTATAGCTGCTAGTACGGCTATAAACAAGTCCCGGTTAGAAGCACTGCCTGAACGGCCGCCAATTGGAGTTAAAACCACGATAAATAGATAAAAGAGGTAGCTGCCATACAGAAAGGGAATTATTTGACCCGCCTTTACCAGACCTGTCCAGGCATAGCCACGATCGTGCAAAGTAGTCATTAAGTTAAAGAACAAGGATGCAATATAGAAAACGAGTGGAATGACAAAAATATATGAGGATCGGATGCCAGATGCTGTAAGGCCAACAACAATAATAGTCATAATAACTGCCTGAGCGTGTAGGGCAATTTGTATTTGGTAGGACATCGATATTTGATCCTGAAGAGGAGAATTTTATCATTAAAGGATTAATTGGGCAGATCAAAGACTTACGTTGCGCTGTAGACTATAAAAGATGGTAAGCGGCAAACTGAGGCCCATAAGAGATGGGCACACATATAGGCAGATAATCAGCCATGGCGAACTGTAGTATGTAAGAGAAAGTCCCAAACTGTCGAATACAAAAGCGACCACTGCAGGAAGTGTCAGTCCGAGTACAAATGAGAATAGCTGGAGGACACATATCAGCATAAACCAGCGCACTACGTAACCAAAGGAAACGTCTGATTTCGCCGCCATTCGCCACATTGAGAGGCATATTAAAATAAGGCCAGCTCCAGAAATGCCCAAGTTCAAAAGTATTCCTGTTGCCTGTGAGTAATGAACGAAGTATATTCCCAGAAAGTCAAAAAAGATGGCGTGCCCAGTCCGATGAGCCTGTGAATAACAAAGGATAAAAGTAATAAAGATACTACGATCAATAGTTGTAATAATATATGTTACCTGGGTATTGTGAAGTTCGGTTGCGTTTGCCAAACCACGCACTAAGCTAAGAATATTTTCACCCGTATTTTGCAAAGACTCGTGGGAAATAACATCAATTGTGTCGTATTTGGTGTGGTAAATAAAACCGTTTATACATTGTGCCAAATCCAAACCTTTAAGATAATAATTAATTAGTTTTTCCAATATTCTTTTAAGTTCAAGTCCTAGTTAAATGTACCAGGGATGTTGCCAAATAGGTTAAACTGTCTAAAGTCTGTGTCCGATGGTATAATGCCCGATTGGAAGATTTCTTCGGCCATGGTTGTTCCAAAGGGATGTTGGATGTATTTTTTGTAGTACTGTTTAACAAATAAATGATAAAGACGAATTTTAACTTAGAAGTCTATTAAAATACTTACATTTACAAGCCATGGATGGCCTGGACCACTCTGAAAAAGAATTTCTCGACCTCCACTGCCACCAGCATCAAGGTTAACGACAGCCCTGAGATTGTGGAGTTAACTTAAAAATTATGTTTTTTCGTTATTAAAAACTAAATCAGCTTACTTGCAGTGTGGAGCCCATTTATGTTGGGTTATGAATCCGTGAGAAGCTTGCAAACCACCTTCTTCAGCTCCATTAAACAGAAAGACGATCGGATGCTCGAACGTTTGCTTTGTAGTTGCAATAATTCTCAAAACTTCTAACATTGCGACTATCATAAAACCAGCATCTCCCGCAGATGGCGTAAAGGGCTTTGAATCGAAGTGGCTATTTACGAGTAGATAGGACTCGCTTGTGCTGTTTTTGGGAGTTATTTTCACAGCAATGTTTTGTACTCCTTGATACATATTTAGCATTGTACTATATACGAATGCACCAGATGCTTGCGATAAATCAATTTCTATATCGAAATACTCTTCCAGGAGGTCTTCCTTAATCTTCATTAACTCTTTTTGAATAAAGTTCACTGCCTCAATCTCATTTGCTTTACTTCCAGTCAATTTGGTACCAATTTTCGATAATGTATACAAGTTTTTGTAGGCACGTTCTGCAATAAATACATTTTTATGTGCGTCCTCCGTTGTCAGAGCCGTTGGTAACCGATAGAAAAATGGTATTACGATGGCGAAAAAGAGTAGTCCCCAGAAAAATAGATAACCACTGGCATAATACCAGGGTAACTTGGAGGCGTCTTCCTTGTTACCCACATTTGTGGAACTATCAATAGATTCGTCCGAGACCTGTTTAATATGTTTACATAGTTCATAGCAAGTAAACCACAAACAAGTGGAAATAAGATTAAAAAAAATGGTTTTAATTAACTTGAGGTTTAATAGAAAGATATTTATATATAAATATTTCAAACACCCCAAAATAGAATTGTTTGTTTATAAAACTAGCATACACACACTTATTCGAGTGAATGTGTATTGATTTTTGTATATTTATAACACTTTAACTGAATACGCTATTCGCATTATATTTAACTGCTTTCTTTTGAATTAAT
This sequence comes from Scaptomyza tumidula, assembly GCA_035044465.1. Lineage (NCBI taxonomy): Eukaryota > Metazoa > Arthropoda > Insecta > Diptera > Drosophilidae > Scaptomyza > Scaptomyza tumidula. Next base: position 13,237,672 of record JAWNNW010000444.1, on the reverse strand, counting down.
CAGCGTTTGATAAGTTTATTGGTAACAAGCAACTTATCAGTTGTCACGGCATGTGTTTAGGGACAATTAACGATTTTTATTGTTATCACTTATTTACTTAACCTTATTCTGGCATGAATTAAAACGTCTGCGAATTACACGAAACATCTCACCAAGGCGTATACAATTCAACTGATCTCTCAGTTTGCATAGTTTTAAAAATGCTGCTTCTGAAATCATCTTATCTGAAATTTTCGGCATAAAAGTTCTCTTTAATTTGAATGCTGTATGCCAAATATTTTTTTTAGACTTATGCCTCTTCTATTTGTGTTTATTCATCTAGCGTTTTTTTTTCTTTTTTGACTAGTTGCTGAGGTGCGCACTCTTAAACTGAGACATCAAAGCTCTGCACTTTCTAAGGTACTAGATAAGTAAGTAGTTAATAAATACTTTGTTGTCTATTTGCGTAGTATTAACATATAATTGCTTAGCTAGTTCCCCATGGAACTGGGTTAGCTAGTGAAATGTTTTGCCTGTGGAGGTTCACAATAACTATTGACATTGAGCTTAAATATGTTTTTTTTTTTGTGACTAGTGATTTCTGGAACAAGATTATACAAAACAATGCTTATATTTGCTTGCAAATGTATACTACTTTATTTATTTATCTTTTAAAAGTTTTTAAATTCGTCACACAAAATTAAAAAATGAAACGTTGGTAATAGCTAGGCCACTGGGCCAAAATTGCAAAGGTTGGGAATCTGGATGCAAACTTCACAGCTTCAGCATCACCTGGAGTTTGGATGTAACTTGCCGCCAGTCCCAGTTGTAAACACGGTACGTTGAAATCACCATCCGACTTCTACAAGTATTTGAAAAAAAATACATTAGGCTTATTTATTTTGATATGCATATATGTACCTCATTACTTACCGTAACTTCTAAAAATATGTTAACAGGGGATCTATCAATGCCATAGGTAAAGTAAATATGGTATGGTAGTGCTGGGTTGTCAAGACGACTTCGCAAGAATGACCAGTTGCTTATTGTCACATCTTCATAGGGTTGAATAAAGAAACTCATGTGAGAAGGACCTGTCACGTTCATTTCAAAGCGTACAGTCGTTGAGTTAACAACGGTTTTTCCTAGCAATTCCAATGTTGCAGGTTCTGGTAATTCCATTTGATCAGTACGTGGAAGCCATTTACTTTGCAGACGATTATTTACAAAGCGGTAGTCATACAAAGGCATGCCACACATCATATGAGTCTCACATCGTGATTTAATGCTAACCAAGCCAGTCAAATTAACTTTTGTTCCCAGAAGTGGTTTTTCTTCTCGCCTATCTTGAAAACTAAACAGATAGCCCGACTCATCCTTACTTAGGGTGCCATCGTACTCATAGAACTTATTTCGCACTTGCTGCAATAAGGACATTGTTTTTGATTAACTATTAGAAATCAGTGAAGTGTGTCGAAATCTTACCAGATATTGAACACGCATACCATTGGTCTTTGGTCTATAGGGGAATCCGATTTGTGTGCTACTGGCCAAGTACATTCCAACAGCAGTGATTGCGATGAGAGCAAACAGCACAAAGCTGGGTCGTCGGAAGGTATTGATCAGCGGCATCTGTAAAGCATTAAAGTTATAAGGGTCTCGAAAAACCAATCTCACTATCCAGACTTACCAAGAAACCAAATGAGAGAACCGATCCCACTGCGGCTAACACAGCAACGTACAGGTCCCGATTGGAGGCACTGCCTGCACGTCCACCCATTGGTGTAAAAACAACGATAAACATATAGAAGAGGTAACTGCTGTAGAGGAAAGGAATTATCTGACTCGCCTTCACAAGACCTGTCCAGGCATAGTCACGGTCATGCAAAGTAGTAAGTAAATTAACGGCCAACGACACTACATAGAAAATCAGTGGAATGACAAAAACATATGCGGAACGCAAACCAAATACTGTAAGACCAATAGCCAGAAGAGCCAGGATGACGGCCTGGGCATGCAATGACAACTGGATATGGTAAGAAGCTGAGATTTTCTCCTGCAAAGAAATTGGAAGGTTAATTAATGTGTCACAATGGAATTGTACAGTTTAAACATACATTACGTTGCAGACTATAGTAAATAGTCATGGGTAAACTGAGGCCAATAAGAGACGGGCATACATAAAGGCAGATCACCAGCAATGGAGTACTGTAGTAAGTAAGAGAAAGTCCCAAACTGTCGAACACATAAGCGACCACTGCGGGAAGTACCAATCCGAGTACAAAACAGATTAACTGGAGGATAAAAACCAGGATGAACCACAAAAGCACATGGCAGATGGAAACGTTGGAAACAGCTGACATGCGCCACATTGACACAAAGATCAAAACAAGAACAGCTCCGGAAACGCTATAGTTTAATGTTATTCCTGTTGCTTCCGTGTAGTGGAACAAGTATATTCCCAGGAAATCAAAGAATACGGCGTGTCCGGCCTTGTATGCCTGTAATTAGAAATTTTAATATTAATGTTTGCTTAAAAAAAAAGTTTCTGAAATTATTTTTATTACCGCTGTATCGTGTAATTCAGTTGCATTTGCTAAACCTCGCACTAAACCAAGAACATTATCACCCGTATTCTGCAAAGATTCCCGAGGGATCACATCAATCACATCATACTTGGTGTGATATACAAATCCATTAATACATTGCGCCATATCCAAACCTAATATATAATTATTATTTCGAATTTTTGTAATGTATAACTCTTTATGAAATTTACCTGGGATTTTGGCATATTGGTTAAACTGTCTAAAGTCTGTATCCGAAGGTACTAAGCCTGCTTGAAAGAGTTCCTCAGCCAGGCTTGTTGCAAAGGGATGTTGGACGGTTTTCTTGTAGTACTGTAAAAAAATATGTTAAGTCGTATCAACTGATTTTGTCTTCGATTGCAATTGAAACAACTTACATCTACTAGCCATGGATGACCTGGACCACTTTGAAATAGAACTTCCCGACCTCCACTGCCAGCAGCCTCGAGGTTTATGAGAGCTCTGAAATTTTAGTTAAGACATGTTACTTATATATTATTCTTCACATAAGGTCTTATGTAGCTTACTTGCACTTTGGAGCCCACTTGTGCTGGGTTATGAATCCGTGAGAAGCTTGCAAACCACCTTCTTCGGCTCCATTGAACAGAAAAACGATCGGATGTTCAATAGTTTGCTTTGTAGTTGAAATAACGCGCAAAACTTCTAACATTGTGACTATCATAAAGCCAGCATCACTTGCAGACGCAGTAAATGGCTTTGAATCGAAGTGACTATTTACGAGTAGATAGGTTTCGCTCGTGCTGTTCTTTGGCGATAATTTGACAACAATGTTTTGAACTCCTTGATACATGGTCAGCATTGATTGATATGGAAATGACCCAGATGCTCGCGATACATCAACTTCCATTTCGAAATAATCTTCCAGTAAATTTGATTTAATCTGCTTAAGCTCGCCAAGAATAAAGTTAACTGCCTCAACCTCATTTTCATTGCTGCCAGTTAACTTGTTACCAATATTAGAGAGATAATATAGATTTTTGTATGCACGTTCTGTGATGAACAAGTTTTTCTTTGCGTCCTCCATTGTCAGGGCCGTAGGTAACCGATAGAAGAATGGTGTAACAACAGCAAAAAAGAGGAGTCCCCAGAATAGCAGGAAACCACTGGCGAAGTACCAGGGTAACTTTGCAGAAGGTTCCTTTTTGACTGCATTTGGAGTGTGAGCTTCGACGGATTCGTCCGAAATCTGTGAAATGTGTTTGTTGTTAGAATTTAAGGAGCTATAACCTATTTTAGATAATATTTCACTTTATTTTTTGGTCCTTACAAGTTTTTCCTTGTCGCTCATACTGTTCCTGTTATCCTGTGAATCACCTTTATTCTGTAGTGCAGCCGAGGGTTATCAACTGAGAACTGTTAAACTAAAGCAAATGTAGACCCCTTAAATACTTTGCAAGAAACGAAATCATAAAGACAAGAATTGTCCAAAATGTCAATTTAAATAACATCAATAGCGATTGCTTTAAAAGCATATAAAACGAAATTATTTGTGTGTGTTTATGATAGGCCAATACGAATTAATATCGAATAATATAATATTATAACGTTGATTTAAAGATAAGATTCAAGAATAAGTTCAAACGTTATTTTATGACCACTTTGATATCATTTCGATAGGCTAAAAATCTGCGTTCTGGGTGTGTCACAGGTAAAAATACTTTTTTTTTTAAAGGCGTTTGTTATATAAGAAATCTCTATTCAATATGTTAACTACGGCTTCAAATTAAAACACTGCTTTTGAGGTATAAACCCTTAAACATGGAAGTTTTTTTGGTATCTTGATAAGCTTATTAAACGTTCGTGTAATAACCCTCAATAAGCTTAGAGAGAAACGGCTGTAAATGTCATATCTAATAATTAATTAAATCGGGGTATGACACGTGTTGGCATTAAAATTTATTATCGCTTGTTATAAAAGTTTATGATTGCATATCAATTTATCAGTTGTCTAGAGTCTATTTTTATACCCTAAACCCATTTTGTGCAAAAGTATGTAACAGGCAGAAGGAAGCATCTGCGACCCCATAAAGTATATATATTCTTGATCAGCATCAACAGCCATGTCCGTCCGTCTGACTGTCTGTCCGACTATATGTATGAACGCGTCGATCTCAAATACTGTAAGAGCTGGAGACTTCAGATTTGGAACATAAGCTCGCCTAATCCCTGGGCAGTACGAGTTTGTTTTCAATTTTCTATAACTCTTCCCGTTTCCGATACATATGGGATCGATAACAACGAAATATTGAATTATAAAGACGGCATTTGAAACATTAGACAAAATAAAGACAATCTGTAAAATTTTTATTAAACTCGGTTGAGAAACACATACCTGCAAGCACTGACTGTACGCGTTAAGTGTTCAGGGTATCGTATAGTCTGGATTTATCGACTAGAGCCTATTTACTTGTTTTATCAACGAATGTTGAATTAAATTGTAATCAATTGTGAACAGTGTTTCTCTTAACCATAAGTATAACGTTGATAATCATGAATATTCATGATAATTTTTTTTTACCAGCACATTTATTTGTGTACTGATCGAGATTGAAAAACAAGTTATGTAAGTAATAGTTTTTATTATATTAAGTCAAATTTGTAAGCGTTTGCGCATCTCTAACTGTTGTTATTGCCTTGCACATGCGAGTTTATTTAATTGCATAGACAACACTTCGTCTGACTGATTAGCATGGCTTATCTAACTCACTCTTGAAGACATCTGCAAATTGAAAGCAGGTCTAGACCGCATTTATAGTTATCAATAAATGAAAGCATAAAATGTGGTGTGTTTGGAATCTAAAAGTTAGTTGATAAAAAAGAACTCTTTGGTTTGATGTACAATTTTTTACTGATATTTTTGGTAATGGTTATTTATGCATGTATTTACATTAGGTGTGAAATCAATAAGTAGTATCTGACATTAGTAACACGAACTGATTTGTCAATGAGAAAAAAGTTTACCATATCTACTAAAGTAAACACTTTTATTTATTTTGAAATTTTTGAATTTAATAAATATATCGCTGGTATAATGCAGGCCATTGCCAAAGTATTGAATATGACGGGAATGAAGATGCAAATTTTACGCTTTGTGCATCACCTTCGTCTTGCATAAAGTATGAGGATACTCCCAGTTGAAACAATGGTACATTTATGTCGATATTTGGTTTCTAAAAAATAAATAGTAAAAAGATTTGTTTTCTGAAATGAATCTAAATTCAATCTTACCGTTAGTTCCAAAAAGAACTTTAATGGCGAGTTATCGATGCCGTAGGAAAAATATATTACGTATGGTACAGATGAAGGTTGTGGTTTAGAATTGCTCATGAAGGACCAGTCAGTTAATGCCACATCTTCATAAGGTTGAATGACCAAATGCATATGAGAGGGACCTTTTAACTGAAACTCAAAGCGCACAGTCGACGAATTAAGAGCAGATTTTCCCAACAGTTTTAAGGTCGTTATGTTTGGAGGCTGAATTGGTTCAGATCGTGGTAACCATTTGCTGTTAAGACGATTCACACCGTATAGTGGCATGCCGCACATCATGTGATCATCGCAATTCGATTCAATGCTAACCAAGCCAGTCAGATTGACATTTGTGCCCAAGAGTGGTTTTTCTCTTAACCTGTCTTGAAAGTTGAATAAATAGCCAGACTCGTCTTTACTGAGGGTACCATCGTAATCGTAAAAGATATTCCGCACATGCTAAAATTAAAGGCATTATAAGAATAACAAAATTAAATATTCTATAGACACTAACCAGATACATAACGCGTTGTCCGCTAGTCTTTGGTCGATAAGGAAAGCCTAAGTGTGTGCAACTGGCCAAGAATATTGAGAAGGCTGCGATGAGCAGTAAAAGCACCACAGATTTGCGACGGCGGAAAGACTTGATAAGCGGTACCTGTTAATTAGATCAGTTAGTATATTTTTTAAAAGTACAATATGCAATTTCATCAGTACCAAGAAACCAAACGAAAGAACCGTTCCTGCGGCTGCCAGTACTGCAATATACAAATCCCGATTGGATAAACTGCCCGCACGACCACCCATTGGAGTTAGAACATCAATAAATAGGTAAGATAGGTAGCTACTATACAAGAAAGGTATTATTTGGCTTGCCTTAACCAAACCTTTCCAGGCATAGCCACGATCGTGCAAAGTAGTCATTAAATTGAAGGCCAACGATACAGCGTAGAAAAGAAGTGGAATGATTATGATGTACGTGGAACGCACTTCGAAAAGTGTGAGGCCAATGGCTAGAAGAGCCAAAATTACGGCCTGTGCATGCAATGACATCTGCATATGGTAAGAAGATGAAATTTTTTGCTGCGGAAAAATATTTTTATATGTAAATGTGTGAAATAAAGTCTAACATATTGAACTTACCTTAGACTGACCAACAAAGCAAATATATGTCGGCAAACTAAGGCCAATAAGAGAAGGACTAACATATAAGCCGATCACCAGCCATGGAGTGCTGTAGTATGTCAACGAAAGTCCCAAAATATCAAACAAATAAGCGACCATTATAGGAAATGCTAGTCCGAGTGCAAAAGAGATTATTTGAACGATAAAAGCTATGATAAACCAACACACTACGTTGCTCAACGAAACTTGAGAAATTTCTGCCATACGCCTCATTGAAACATAGATTAAAAAGAAAACTGCTCCTGCAACAGAAAGGTTGAACCATGTTCCCGTAGCCATTGAGTAGTTAATAAAGTATATTCCGAGAAAGTCAAAGAAGACAGCGTGTCCAGTTTCGTGTGCCTGTGAAAAAATTAGTTTTATATATTTGAAAGTAGAGCGAAATATTAAGTTTTTACTTTTATATCGTGCAACTCAGTTGCATTTGCCAAACCTCGAACCAAACTAAGAACATTATCACCCGTATTCTGCAAAGATTCCCGAGGGATCACATCAATTGTGTCGTACTTGGTGTGGTATACAAAACCATTGGTACATTGGGCTAAGTCCAAACCTATAAGAGTAAAAATAATGGTTATTTATATTTTTTTTTGGTATTGTCTGACGCGTACCGGGAATATTGCCGTATGTTGTGAACTGTCGAAAGTCTGTATCAGACGGAATAATGCCTGCTTGAAAGATTTCTTCAGCCATAGTTGTAGCGAAGGGATGTTTGCTGTATTTTTTATAGTACTATTAAATGATATAAATTAAAAACAGGTATCAACTGTTGTTTGAAGAACTTACATTAACAAGCCATGGGTGGTTGGGACCACTTTGGAACAGAATTTCCTTACCTCCACTGCCAGCAGCATCGAGATTAATAACAGCTCTATGATGGTTGTGGTGAAATAAAAATAAAGTTACTAATTTTCAAATGCCTTTAAATAGTAGTATAACTTACTTGCACTTTGGAGCCCATTTGTGTTGAGTTATGAATCCATGAGAAGCTAGCAGCCCACCTTCCTCAGCTCCATTAAAGAGAAAGACGATCGGATGTTCAAAACTTTGTCTTGTTGTTGCTATAATACGTAAGACCTCCAACATAGTGACTATCATGAAACCAGCGTCTCCAGCAGACGCAGTAAATGGCTGAGAATCGAAGTGACTATTTACGAGTAGATAAGACTCGCTCGTGCTGTTCTTTGGCAATAATTTTACAGCAATATTTTGAACTCCTTGGTACATTCGCAACGATGTTGATCGACCAAAACATCCAGAAACTTGCGATAAGTCAATTTCGATGTCGAAGTAATCCTTCAATGAATCCTCCTTAATTTGATTCAACTCCTTTAGAAGAAACTGTACTGCCTCAATCTCATTTTCTTTACTGCCAGTCAGTTTGTTACCAATATTAAACAGAGTGTACAGATTTTTGTAAGCACGTTCTGTAATAAATACATTTGTGTTTGCATCGTCCATAGTTAAAGCCGTTGGTAGACGATTAGAAAATGGTATAACAACTGCGAAAAAGAGCACTCCCCAGAATAGCAGGAAACCAGTCGAAAAGCACCAAGACCTGCATCCTCCAGATTCATCACGTATCTATAAAAGTAAAGCATTAAGAAATAGAGAGTATAACGAGATAAAGAACAATTTAATGTCTTACTAGATTTACCTTGTCATCCATTTTTGGAAAAGCTTATCAGCTGATGTGAAACCAAAGTGTGGCACGAAACAACTGCAAATTTAAATCATATGTCCACCGCTTTAATAGGTTTCAACTACAACACTTCCATAATAAATTGTAGAGTGAATGCCAAAATAAACTCGATATAAGGGGTCAATAAAGTAACATATTTTTGACGACTTTTTATAATTTTGAGGCTGATTATTTTAACTATCGGCATGCATTTTTCTGTTAAGCGATAATTGAATATTTTCCGGAAGTATTAGAGCTTGTTTTCATAATAACTTTATTTAAAGTTTTTAAATAAGAGTCTTTGGTTACTTTATATTTAATTTTATTTTAGTAACAACCTACGTTTTTCGTTGTTTGTTTTAGTTTTGTCTTTGCACTTTGATATAAAATTTCGAAGTGATTTCTTGGGCTGAAAATACTGAAGAGAAGCGCATAACGCATATAAGCAGATGTATATATCATACATGTTTATTTACTTTATGCTTGCAGACCGCTGTAGGCATGTATTCATGTGTCAAATTTTCATAATTTCAACGAGTACCCCATTAAGAAGTTGCTTGATGCGAAAAAAAAACAGCTGACGACTGCAAATTTAAACGCACTGTGAGTATATATACACAAAACCCCCTCAATTATATACACATAAGACACTCTCTTTGAATAAGTGTGGATGTCTATGCATGAGGGGCGAATAAAAACCGTGACTGAGATCGCAAGACATACGTATAAAAAAAATGTAGCGTCACTTGCTTACTCGCTCACTCGTTCACGGTTTCTTAAATAAGAGCAGCACGGAAAATCTCTAAACAAAATCACAAAGTTGAACAGTACAATTTCGTCCGCGGAGATCCGGCGCTCACAGCGTTCGATTCGTGACTGAAATTTAATCCTAGCGTAAAGAGAGCCAGAGAGCAAGCACATATCGCTCTTCATGATCTTTGTTGCTACGTTCATTTTCTAAGTTTTGTGCATTTAACAGATGTTTTTCACACGACTGAATGTTCACTTTAAATGCAAGATCAGCTAAATATCGCTTACATCAGAGGAGCAAACCGTTTACTGTTATAAGTAAAAAATGTTTTTTAAATTAAGTTTAATGTGTGCTTCAGTTAAACAAATCTGTTGACTATAGTATGCGATGATTGTTTAGATTTTAAAATATAACAAGACACGCACCCAACACTTATTTTCGTCACCAGTGCAAACTTAATGCTTATCAAAGTGCCAGTTTAGATTTATGGCTTAATAGTCTTTTCGCATATACAGCTTGATTTTACTATTGGCAATAAAGATCGATATTAATCAATATCGAACGTATTTAAAACCATTATTATGCTGATACTACCTACGACTAAAATTTGTGTGTAATTGATTGATAAAAGTCTGTGCCTTGCTTAACTGAGACTCAGAGACTCTTGAATACCTAAAGAACTAAGTGGAACTCTTGATTTGAACCGGTCGTTCGGAAACGGTTTAAAAATGCTTAAACATGTAAAGTCTACGGTTTACGTACAATGGTTTTTAATGCGTGTTGGATATAGAGACTTAAAAAAAATCAGTAAAAATCAGAATTTGTGATGTGTTCTTAACTAATAAGTGAGGAAAGAATACGGAGTCCACTCCGCGATCGACAATAATAAACTTCGCATCCAAAGATGATATCCAAAGGTTTTTCATTCAACTTAACAGTCCTCAAAGATTTGTAAAGATGAAAAAGTTGATAAAGTTGGTAAGGACACAATAAGATAAGATTTTTTTAAGAAGTACAATTAAGTAAAGCTATATTACATAAATAATTGAAAATATTGTATTATTGAAGCTATAATTACAATACAATTGAGTTAGTAACTTTAATAAGATCATTGCCGGTACAATGCCGAAAATTGAACCAGAATTGAAAAAGCAGAAAATGTAAATGTGTCAAGCTCATGTGAGATGGACCTTTTAATTTGAATTCCATGTGCACTGTAATAGTTTTCAGAACGGTTTTGTATAGCATCTCCAAATAGGTAAATGAGCGTGGCTATTTAAAGGATAGTGAAGAGTTTCGCATTTCGAATCAATGCCAACTAGGTTAGTAAGGTTGCCATCTATACACATTGATAGTTTTTCCCGTAGTCTGTGAACAAGAAACCAAACTAATTTTTGCAGAGAACGCCAGTAGAACTTATTTTGAACTTGCTAGATAATAGATTATTAACTGAGAAAATGCCAGTTATAAGCTTAGCTATTTTACCAGGTACGAAACTTGTTGTCCATTCGCCTGTGGACGATAAGGGAAGCCTTATTGTGTGCTCCTGGCCAAGAACATTGAAAGTGCTGTGACATGCGAATATATTTGGTTTGATTAGAACACCACTACAAACATTTGTTGTACAACATATAACCAACTATTTTATTTTAGAGTTCCTTAACGAGCTATGAGGGGTTTATTGACAGTTGTTAACATTTGATTACAATACTAAAATATATATCGTTGATATGAGGCGGGCCATGTGGCACAAATCGAAATGGGTGGGAATGTTGCTTCAAAGTTTATATTTTCCTGATCACCCCTATTTCCAACAAAATGTCCCGACACTCCAAGTTGCATAAGGGGTACATCAAAGTTTCCATTCCATTTCTAAAGATTGAAAAGATAATTATTCGTAAAAAAATATATGTTCTTGATCAGAAATATAAAAAGATATCTTACCGTTAATTGAATATAAAACTTCAAGGGCGACGAATCGAAGCCATAGTTAAAAAATATATGGTAGGGTAGTGGATACGGCGGTGGCTTCTCAAGATAGCTTCGTGTGAATGACCAATCCCTTATTGTTACATCTTCATAGGGTTCAATGAACAAACTCATTTGAGGTGGACCCATTAAATGAAAATCGAATTGTACAGTGGTAGAGTTCAAAATGGTTTTCCTTAGCACTTCCAATGTTGTTAAGCCTGGTAGTGCAATTGGCTCAGAGCGTGGAAGCCATTTGCTCTCTAGACGATTCTGAACAAATCGATAATCATACAGCGGCATGCCACACATCATGTGCTTTTGGCAATCTGATTTAATATCAACCAAGCCAGTCAGATTAACATTTGCGCCCAATAGTGGTTTTTCTTTAAGTCTGTCTTGGAAACTAAACAGGTACCCAGACTCATCCTTGCTTAGAGACCCATCGTACTCGTAGAACATATTTCGCACTTGCTGAAATGTTAGGGTTATATTAGTTGTAAAAAGTCACATAACTAACAAGTAAGAAGGCTCTAGTCGAGATATCCCGACTAGACGATACCCTGATCCCTATACTTTCCGCGTACAGTCAGTGCTTGCAAGTATGTGTGTGTGTGTACGCGCATACAGCATAGTGCATACAAAACTTCAATGTCCCATATCTCCGGTGTTTATTATCCGATTTCGATAAAAATTTCACAGATTGTCATTATTTTGTTTTATAATTCAAATTGCATTTCAAAGTTTTCAAAATTCAAGATTTTGTTGTTATCGATCCCATGTGTATATCGGAAACGGGAAGAGTTATCGAAAATCGGAAAGAAACTTGTACTGCCTAGGGATTAGGCGAGCTTAAGTTCCAAATCTGGAGTCTCTAGCTCTTATAGTCTCTGAGATCGACGCGCTCATACATACACACAGACGGACAGACGGACAGACGGACATGGCTATATCGACTCGGCTTTCGATGCTGATCAATAATATATATACTTTATGGGGTCGGAGATGCTTCCTTCTACCTGTTACATACTTTTGCACAACTTCATTATACCCTTTTTTCCCATTTTTAATGGGATCAGGGTATAAAAACAGAATACTCACCAAATATGCAACTCGATATCCATTGGTCTTGGGTCTATAGGGAAATCCTAGTTGAGTGCTACTGGCCAAGTACATAAAGAGTCCTGTGGTTGCAAGCAGAGAAAACACCACAAGGCTGGGTCGCCGGAAAGTGATTATAAGCGGAACCTGTGTTGGTATAATGTTTAAATGTGTTGCGCGTAGATAATTCGGATAGTACTCTTACCAAGAAACCAAAGGAGAAAACAGTTCCTGCTGCTGCCACGAAAGCAATTAATATGTCATAATTGAAGGAACTGCCAGAGCGACCGTTCATCGGCACTAGAACCACAAATATTAGATAGAACAGGTAGCTGCTGTACAGGAAAGGAATTATCTGGCTCGCCTTAAGCAGAGCTGTCCAAGCATAGCCACGATCATGCAGAGTAGTCATTAAGTTAAGTGACAAAGATATAACGTAGAATGCTAGTGGAATGACTAGAATATATGTCGAACGCACTCCTGATGATGTTAGAACAATGGCAAGAACAGCCAAAATTGTTGCTTGAGCATGTAAGGCCAGCTGGATATGGTAGGCAGTTGAGATCTTACTCTGTGGATAAAGTTAATAGGTTAAGAGTCTATCTACAAATGTCACAACACTTGCAAGAGAACTTACGTTGCATTGCAAACTATAGTACATAGTTATGGGCAAACTGAGGCCAATAAGAGACGGGCATACATATAAGCCGATCGCCATCAAAGGAGTGCTAAAGTATGTCAGCGATAATCCCAAGTTGTCAAACACTTGTGCAACCATTGCGGGTAGTGCTAGTCCAAGAACAAAAGAGATGAGCTGGACAATGAGGACTAAGAAAAACCATCGCATCACGTGACATATGCAAACGTGGGAAACTGTGGCCATGCGCGACATTGAAAGAAAAATTAAAATTAAAGCTGCTCCAGCAAAGCCATAGTTCAAATATACTCCAGTAGCCTCTGAGTAATGCACGAAGTAAATTCCTAGGAAGTCATAGTAGACAGCATTTCCTGAATTGTGTGCCTACGTGATATATACATTATATACAACATTGTAAGTGCTGATAACGATTTCCAAAACTAGATAATACGTACCTCAGCATTGTGCAGTTCAGACGCATTAGAAAAAGCACGAACCAGACTAAGAACATTATCACCAGTATTTTGCAACGCTCCACGGGGAATCACATCAATTGTGTCGTATTTGGTGTGATAAATATAGCCGTTAAAGCACTGACCCAAATCAAGACCTATAAAAAAATAATAATGTTTATTAATTTATTTAGTGATGTAATGACTATTTTTTTACATACCTGGAACGTGATCCTTAAATATAGTATAGTCTGTATCCGATGGGAGTGCACCAGTCTGATAAATTTCCTCAGCCACTGTATGGCCAAAGGGATGTTTAGCATGGTTATTATAGTACTATAAAAAAAAAATATACTGATAAAGTTCACATTTGATAACCACCATTTGATTTTCTTACGTCCACAAGCCAAGAGTTTTTAGGTCCACTTTGAAAAAGAACTTCTCGTCCTCCACTGCCAGCAGCGTCAAGATTTATGACGGCTCTGCAAATATATAACTTTGATGAGTATTATGTCTAAAAATCGAAATAATATGTCGTACTTTATGTTTGGCGCCCATTTATGCGTATTAATGAATCCGTGGGAGGCTAGCATAGAACTTTCTTCAGCCCCATTAAACAGAAAGACAATTGGGTTATCAAAGGTTTGACGTGTCGTTGCCATAACACGCATGGTTTCCAACATGGTAACTACCATAAAGCAATCATCGCCGGCTGATGGAGTTTCCGGCTTTGAATCGAAGTGACTATTAACCAGGAGATAGGAATCACTCCTGCTGTTTTTTGAAGTTAGTTTCGCGGCAACGTTTTGAACTCCTTGGTACATAATGTTCGTATCCTCATACAAAAATTGACCTGAAGCTTGTGATAAGTCAATTTCAATATCAAAGTAATCTTTCAGTGAATCTTCTTTAATTTGATTCAATTCCTTGAGCAGGAACTGTACAGCTTCAATCTCATTTTCTTTACTGCCAAGCATTTTTGTTCCAATATTGGACAAAGAGTACAGATTTTTGTAAGCACGTTCTGTAATGAAAACATTATTCTTGTCGTCCTCCATTGTCATTGGCGTTGGTAAGCGATAGAACAGAGGTATAACAACAGCAAAAAAGAGTAGTCCCCAGAATAGGAGGAAACCCGTAGCAAAGTACCATGGTAACCTTGCATTTTTATCGTTTTTATCCACATTTTGAGAAGAATTGCCGCACGTTCTGCCAGACTCATCCAAAATCTAGATATTATGAAATTGGAAATCAAAGATTTATATTTATTTGGGTTATTAGGTCTCTTACTAGTCTCTCCTTGTCACTCATTCTGTGTGTTTTCAGTACGTTTCCTTTGGTGAGTCCAATGGCTGTTTAATTTGAACTAGTCGGTTAAACGAATGTGAGGCTTTTTTTATAGCAATCAAGTCCAATCGCAACATAGCTTTAGTAAGTAAGAATGCCAAAATTGGTCAATAAAAATATCGTATAAAAGCAACGTCTGATAAAAAGTGCGAGGGCAGTTAGAAAACGTTAAATCGTTGCTACTTGGGATCATGAAACTATTTTTACATCGTGAACACATCTTAAGGGTATAGTTGTGTTGACAGTTTGGCAATCTGATTCTTAACTAAACGAATATAGTTTGGATTGAAAACAGAGACCTCACTGGATCATAAGTCTGAGTATGAATTATGAATGAAATATGTGCGTATCTTTTGAATGAACCTCTTGTTTTTTAACTGACTATTTTATTGCATATAGGAAGCTTACTTATTACAGGCGGCATTTTTTTTATTAAAATTTCGATATAAATTGCCGATATTTAACAAGTCAGCATTATATGATTTCCGATATCGTTGTTTTCAAAAAGGTACCGTGTTTATAGATCTGTTTTATGGAGTCAACAGAGAGTGACCTTTTCGGAATGTGCCTAAATATACTTGCTTAGATCCAAGTTTTTTTGTTTACACATATTGTACATTATCAAAAGTTTACAATAGATTTATGATTTTATTTACTGGAAACACACTTCATAACGTCATAGCCCGAGTCAATTTGTGTTATATTTCTGACACGTTTATATTTGATTGACTTGTGTGCGTAATGGTTTCATTGGTCATTAGGGGAAATTCAGTGCCCGTTGCTAACAAGCAAAATGTTAAAAAAAAACCATGTACTATACAGAAGAATGCAACATTTCTTTGTCTATATAAAACTGTCACAACTCACTCTAAAACATACAACATTTTGAAAAGTTTTCTTAATCATAGTTTGCTCAAACTTTATTTTTTATAGCTTAAGCAAGAACTCCCAAGATCGTAAAATTGATATTTTTCAAGTGGTTTTTTTTATTTTGTTGTATATAAATATATTTGGACCATCTATACTGAAAGAGCATTATAAAATAACAATAAAAATACAGAAACTTTAAACTATGTTTGAGTGTATATATTTATCAGATTCTATCAATATAAATTAAAGTTACAATTAATTTGGATTTGATTCAAAAATCGTACAACATCTTAGAGACAGTTGAAAGTAAATGAATATCAATATCTATAATAGGTATATTATGTAGTTTTATCGAAGGCCGCCTTAGAAGTACCAGCTCTCATAGGTTCCTACCCAGGCCTGAACATAGGCGTAAGAAGGAAACCGGTCAATCTGAGCACCCAGGCCTTGAGATCTTGCGATATCGTTATGCACCCAATGACCACCGATGCCAATTTCCAGCGTCGATGTGTCAAACGATGAAGTCGTCTTCTGAAATAACATAGACTTTCAATACATAGAGTTCAAGTATGTTGTTCATTTACGAACGAACCGCAACATCGATTGTAAATTCGAGAGCGCTGCTATCCAGGCCATAGGAGAAGTAGATAAAGTGTGGCGGTGGCTCATTATCTCGTATTAGAGTCTTGTTGAAAGACCAGTCTAACAGCTTGGCATCGTTTTTCACATTCACAAAAATTGTCATGTGATCAGGACCGGTCAACGAGAAGTTAAATCGTCTATGTGTTTCATCTTCTAGCTCTGTGATTTCCTGGAGAGTCAAAGTAGGATAAGCCGTCGGTAGCTGTGGCTGCTCCTTAACTGGAATCCAAAGGCTATATTCTCGTGCTTTGTGCCAACGATGATTATATAATGGCATGCCACAGAACATTTCCTCATCGCAGTACTCACTAACCTTGTGTAATTCACCGAGTTTCTTAATTTCGTCTTAAAAAAAAAATCATGAAATTTTGAGTGCTTCTTGTCAAGTTTCCTATTTACTTACCTTCGGCTATGTTGTAGCGTCGATCCTGTGGATAAACATAAATGCCGCTCTCATCAGTTCGTGTGCTGCCATCAGCATTATGTAGTATACGATGTGCATGCTAAAATACAATTGAAAAAAATCATTAACATACTTTAAGGAGGACGAGTGATAAAAAAAAACCTCAACTCACTATTAGAGCATAGCGTTGTGTTGATATTTTGGGTTTGTAGGGAAAACCAGCAGGTGTCACTGCAATAATGATGAACAAAATGGTTCCAGCCAGGAAGCAAAGGACAATTGTTCTTGTCTTGCGGAAGAACATGATAAGTGGAACCTAAAAAACATGGAAGATAACTGTGTTATTCTTTTAATATTGCCTAGCTTAAAGTCTGTACTCACAATAAAGCCCGCAAACATAAGGGAAAACACCCACATCATGAGTGATATCATCATTTCCGGATTGGCTGACGATCCAGAACGACCCTGCATTGGAATCAGCGTCTTTAGGGCCGACGTGCAGATGTAGGTGAAATAAACGAAGGGAAGGACCTGACAGATAATGACAGCGATGGCAAACCAATAAGCTGCAAATACAAAGCAGTTAGAGCTTTCAACACACACTTCGGATGAGTAGTCAAACTAACCTTTGCGATGCCATTTGGTTATCATATTCACAATCAACGCCACAATATCGAACAGTACACTAAGCATTATGAAATAGGCCGATCGTATGCTAACGCATGTAAGGACAATCATCAGAATGACAAGGAAAACGCAATGTGAATGCATAAAGAGCTGTATACGGAATCCCAGACTGAGAGGATCCTTTTTGGTCTTCTCTAAATAAAATGCAGGCAGAACGCTCATGCCAAAAATGATTGGAAACAGATACAAGCCGATTATAAGCCACATTTGTGTGTACCAACTCATAGAACGATCCACACCGTCCATGAAAACCGCTACAAGTAAAGTCAGGCCCAAAGCCAGAGCCAAAGAGACAAGTTGTATGCCAAATATAATGCCAAATCGCATCAAGATGCCTGTCCAAGTGATGCCGGATCGAGCGGACATAAAGTACAAAGAGAGACCAACTGCCAGGAGGGCAACAACAGCAACAACCATGTTTATAATTATGCTTGTAGTTTGTGTGTAGAATATGATGAACCAGCCCAAAAAGTCATAGAACACATTATGACCCTCAGCATGAGCCTACAAGTAGAAAACAAATTATGTAACAACAACTGCAAATGATTAAAGTTTAAAGTATACTTACCGCAGTATCATCAAGTTCGGGCGCATTGGCAAGTGACCTGGCCAGTGCAAGCACATTGTCACCAGTGTGTTGGAAAGAGGCGCGTGGAAAGACATTTACTCGATCGAATTTCGTATGGTACACATATCCATTGAATATGTAGGCCATATCCAGGCCGGGAACACCGCCGAAGTCGCGAAAGATGCGAAAATCGGTGTCGGATGGTATTAGCCCTGCTTGGAACATCTCCTCGCCCAAAGTGTTGGCAAAAGGGTGCGGCACCGATCGATAGTACTTCATTAGCCACGGATGATTGGGTCCCGACTGGAACAGGATCTCGCGACCGCCGCTGCCCGCTGAGTCCAGATTAATCAGAGCTCTAAGAAAAGCAAATGCAAACATATAATTAAAGCTTAAAAAATATGGGATTGTTTTTAACCCACTTAGAGTTGTTGGCCCACTTGTGCTGCGTGATGAAAGCGTGCGAGGCCTGCAATGGATTCTCCTCGGCGCCATTGAACAAAAACACAATGGGATGTGCCAGGGGCTCATCTGTTTTGGCAATGACACGCATCACCTCGAGCATTGTCACCACCATAGCACCATCATCGGCAGCACCTGGACTACCAGGCACCGAATCAAAGTGGCTGTTGATCAACAGGTAATTCTCATTCGTGTTACCCTTCTCTTGCAGCCTGACGACGACATTCTGTATGCCCTGGTACATGTTGACCATGGTCCAGTGCATATAAGCGCCGCTTGCCTGCTGCACATCCAATTCAATCTCGAAGCGTTCGTGCGCCACGGCCTGCACCTTGGCCACTTCATCGCGAAAGAACTGAATAGTGGTCACCTCATTATTAACACTGCCCACGACACGTGGCCCAGTGCGCGTCAATTCGATGAGGGCATCCTCGGCACGCTGTGCTATGAAGTCTCGTGGATGGGAGGCCTCATCGCTGAGGCTCAATGGCTTGGGCATATGATTGATCTGGGTATTGACCAGACACACATAAATGACAAACCAGAAGCCAAAAAAAGGTGGCGCATAGTACCATTGTAGCTTCTTGGGCACCTCAAAGTCAACATCGATATGATATTTGGAATTAAACTGCAAGAAATTTATAATTTGACCGATTATTAAATTATGAAGTGCGTTATTGCTAGCACTTAACGATAATTATAGCTTATTTTATTGACTAGCGGCTACGAGTCAATATCTAATCGTTAATTTAGGGGTCGAGATGATTTCTAGCAACTCGCCCAATGTCAGGGCTAATTAGAGAAATAAGCAAGCTCATTACGAGTAAATCTAAATACATCATCTGACAGCTATGGGAATTACATAACACGCTTTTTACTCCGGCCACATTCCGTTTAAGAATGGTTGGCGTAACAGAACGACAGGGTAATTGGCCCCCTGGGTAGTTAATTGAACTTGGATTGTTTTTATCGTTTTGCTGATAAGAGTTTTCTTTTCTGCAGAAACTGAACATTTCGACAGTCAGTAAATTTCGACGGAAAGTAACAAAGCTTGACAGTGAAATCCAACCACGACGCGTGTTCTAGGCATGATTCATGTGGGCGTGTGGGCAAAGTGCCTGTATACTTGGCTGATTGCTTGAATTACGCCAATAAATTGATAAGGTATTGAATATCGCTAAAGATTGGCAACAAAATTCGCAAATCGTTGCGGCTTATTTGATGTATTGGCAGGTAATTTGCGTTATCAAATTAATATTGATTAGCCAATAACAGACGATTTTAAATTTTGGCCATAGCGATAAGAAAGTTAGGATCTTGTGCACGTTATACACGTGTCTAGTAATATACCAATTTAAATTCGATTGCTTAACGTCCCAAATTGAAATCTTAAAGTCGACGTTATGTGATACACTGTAAACAGATTAATTTAAGCTTAATATGAGAAATCCTTTTATTAAGGAGAACAAAGCAATTAAGGTATTAAATTTGCTCAATGTGGTTTTTTTGGAGCGAGGATAATATTGAAAATAAAAATGTTTCCCTTTTTTTTTGTAACTCACGAAGTTAAGTTTCTAAACTGTCTTTAAATAGGAACTTCCCTTCTCTTTTTCGGGATTAACTGAGCTTGCACCAATTTAAAATAGTCCTTTAAAAACAAAGAATGTTTAAGAAGTTAAAAAATCCTCTCTTACGGGAGAGGCAGTACTTAGGTGTTAGTGTCTATATGTCATTTCCACAATTTTTTAATGAGATCTCAAGCTTGTGTACTAAATAATCAAACATGAGTTTTGTTAATTATGGAATTTATATTTTTGTTCAACTAAGCGCATATTTTTTAAAGCTTTTCAGCCACGAACTATTAAAACTATAACTTAATATCAAAAGTCACATATTTCTTTGACAGAAAAACTTATAATATTCGTAGAACGGTATGGAAAGTTTTTTTTTCCAATATTATTTTTGAATACGTACAACCATTTTAATAATATTTGTGTAGATATTTGATATTCACTGATGTTTATTCTTTTAGTATTAAGTACTCTAATACTATAGAGCACCAGCACTTCCTTGACGTTTCGGTAGATCGTTAAGATCAACCACGTCTGTCAGCCGTCACTGTAACTGTCCAATTGCGGCTTCCAATTGTGCCGGCTTCTTAAAATGTTGCCACAAACTGAACAGTTACCGGAACACTTGAGTTTATAAACGTCAGAGTTATCGTTAGGAATTCAATATCTAACGCTGATACGATACGACACGCGTAATTATTGCTCCTTTCGCACCACTGGCAACGAACTCGGCTTGATTTTTGTCTTATTGGATGTTATTATCGCACTTGGTTGGTATGGCACGGTAGTGTTTAAGCACCTGTGTAGTAGTAGTCCATAATGTTTAACGATTACGACTTGTTTTTAGATGCCTTTATGTTTTGGTTGTTTTTTTTTTAAGCAGGTGTTTTATCTTTATGGTAAAGAAATATGATATTCTTCGTGGTGCGAAAATAATTTTTACGTCGGCATAAGACCTTAGAACTTTTTTTTGCAATATACCCGTTTATCAAAACAATAATAATCCACTAGCAACGTCATATAGTAAATAGTTGGTGAATGATAACTCTAGCTTTTCTCTAGAGCCTTGGTAAGCGTCATGACGATGCCTCTCCCACTAACTGACTAACTAAATGACTGACTAGGCAGCATCGATAGGCATACAAGACCCCAGACCGTACCCAGATACTCGTACATTGACAAACACAAAGACAGCCCCATGATAGGCAGCTGTGTTGTGCCTGGCTGAATATGTCACTTGTCTCTGGCCTCTTGTTTGTTGTCTCTGTTTGTGTCTGATTTTGTAATGCATGTTACTCTTGTGAGTTGACTAATTATAAATTTTTTTTTTTTGCGTTATATTGCCGTTGATTTCAGTTCAATTCGGTTTATGTGTCATTCCATTCTTTTGTTTTGCCATAGCTGTTGTAGTCGCGAATTCTCGCTTTGGGTTTTTGGGATTGGGCTGAACATCGACTAACTAACATTGATGCCACTTGATTAACAAATTGTTTTTCATTATTTCAATCATTGAGTGAGTGTGTATTTGAGTTGAATGAGTTACGCTTGAATGCATTTAGCTCTGGGAAATTGACTTGCATGTTGTTGCCCGATCCAAAAAAAAACTTATATATGTCAACTTTTTACTATTTTTACGCTTTACTGATCGACAATAACAAGTGGAAAACTCAACAATTAAGTTGTAATAACAAGCGAGATTAACAAACTATTTTTGATGTAGTTTGCTGTGAAGATCATGTTAAAACAATCTATAATTAGAAACGAAAGGAAACTATTATTGGGAAACTCAGCAGCAATCAGATTGTCACAAACATATTAAGAACTTAGAAAGGCCAACATGCATCTCTACTCAAGTTCCCGTTACCTTTCCATCCATTGAAGCTGTATCAACAATGTTGTTGCAAAATTATTTGCTTATCAGCCAACCTCTCATATTACAGCTGTCAAGGTCGCAAATTTTAGATTGCCGCAATCTGACTTGCTGCCGCCGCTGGCATATTCCCGTATACACACTGTATATGTTTAAAGCACGAATACTATAAATACACAATTATGTGTGCTTCCCGTAAACAAATAAAAACACCAAATGGATTCGAATGTGGTACCAAATAAACCGAATACAAATGTTTATTTGGGTAAAAACTTTTTCTAATGTTCTGTTTTTGTTCATAGTTGCACAACACAATTTGTTATTGTGTTTGTTTGTTGTTAGTTGTTGCTTTAAATTGTGGCCTGTTTGCAGATTTATGTGTGTGAATGGGGCAACCGCATTCGAAATCTGAGCTCTACACTGTTCAAATAAGTAAGAGCATAGAAATCAGAAAACATTTTAGCTTGTACCTTAATCCAAAGCTTTTAAAAACTAATCGCCAAGCACTTATCACATAATTATGGCTAATTATTGGTGAAGTCATGGTGTTATCGGCCTGCAAATTATTGTCGCACTATCTATGCACTTGCTATTTGAATTGATATGCGACCCTTTCCACTTATTGTTAAAAACTACTTCAATACCATACCTCTGTACTAGGCCCAGCACAGTGCTGATAGTGGTTTGGGAGGTTCAAAAATAGAAAATGCTTAACAATCACGTTAGAATTATAATAATTATAATAAATTATGGTGTATGTTTATGATATACACATTTTGTTTATGTTGCTAGAACTTGACTTATCTTATCGTCTGATCAAGAACAGATGTAGTTATATAGTATGCTGTATGGGCTTGAAAATGCTTCTCTTTAGATTTTAATCAGGACAAAACATTTTATCTCAGGCAGATTTCTCACTCTTCTTGCATAAAGAGTTCAGTAACTACGACAAATATTCAAGAATTATTCGATTCCTCAAGCATCTATAACTCTCATTTTTCTCATTTTAAGTTCTTTAAATATAACAAATATGCCTTAATTATTGTTGCCTTGACTTGTTGCGTACTTTGCAATTTTTCGTAGAACTTTGTTAAAGCCCATTTTGATATTGTAAACCGATTATGGAATTGCACTCGTCTGTTTGCTTACTCGTCTTATTCGATTATGTGGCTTATCACGAATTACCCGCAGCCTGGCAACACTTGACTCTCTAGCACTCCAAATCCATCAGTTCGGGACTTATAAATAAAATTACTTGTATTCGCTGGCTAACAGCTTAGTACGGAAAAGTGCGGCACGCGTTCATGTCCAGAATAACAGGGGCTCTGGCTAATCAGTGACTGTACAGAATTAGGATTATTATTCGGCTACGTGATGGGTGTCCAAGTCAAGAGCTACAACATCAAGTGAGTTCGATGAGCGACACAACGACAAGTTCTCATTTAACTCTTGTATGAGAGTGCTGATGATAATGTTCGCGCCACAATGATCTCTTGCTCTTTGCCACTGTTCTACTCTCCCTCTCGCTCTCTGATACTCTCCTGCACGTCTCCTGCTGCGTCATTCTGTGCCAGGGCAGACGTGCAGCGTTCGTTGAAGGCGACAGTTGTGGTTGTTCCTCGTTGTGTGTCGCGTTTGTTGTTTCAGTCAGCTGATGGCACATTTTGCCGCTGTTGTTGCTGTTGCTTGACCGACTTCAAGCATTTTGACATCGCCTTTTTATATAAGACACCATAAAAAACAAACATTCGCGTCTATTTTTTTTTTGACTTGTGCGCATTAAAAGTTCGGAACTGTGAGTGTTTATATATAATAGCAGAAAGTGTAACAGGTGTCGTTAAAGTCCAACCGCTGGACTTTGTGGCATTGAGTGTATTCAATAAAGTCAACTCATCGTATTCTTACCATTTTGTTTGGCTTCTTGTTGTGCCCTTTCAACAAAAGCCGAGAGCCAGTTGCTTGCTTTCTTTCAACAGCAACAAACGTAAACGCAACCGCAACTTCCTTTGCCTTTTCTTCTTGTTTGACTTCTCGCTGTATGTGTGTGTGTGTGTGTGTGTGGTGCAAGTAACAGCCGTGGCAAGTTATAGCTTCAAGAGGGAGGTTATTGACTTTTGGTGTTGCGGCACATGTCGCACATGTATCGCTTGTTGCATGTAGCTGTTGCTCTATCTGTATCGCTAAGATACTTTGAATTTGACTGCCTCTTCCGCTTTGGCCTCTCAAACACTCCAAAGACCCAAACAAACGTTGTTGTTTTTGCGGCTGTTGTTGTCACAGTTGATTGCCGTTGCCTCGGCGACTGTTTTAGATTTTCTTCCCATGTAGATAGTCTTTAAATAGATTATTCTTCACTCTCCCCCACACAAGCTCATTTGCGTGTCTTGATAGAAACGAGCTCACGTTTGTTTATTTGTTTTCTATCAATTTCAACTTAGCTGTGTGGGCGTGGCCTATCTATCCTCTCCCACTCATTCACACTCGCACTCGCAATCTGTGTTTGTTTGTGAACAGAATTGATAAAAATAATGAACTAGAACTGATTAAAGGCACTTGCATGTAAAATCGATTAACAGCACGTCCCTGCATCACTTGCTAAAAGCACACACTTCTCTCATACTTTACATACATACGTGTAACTAGAGTGCTCCACTTACACATACATCGCCACAAGCACCAGCACCAGCACCGCCCCTGTCTGTCTGCAGTTTGAATTTGTTTTTTTCGCGTCTCGGTCTGACGGCCGTTTTTAATCGCCGCACCGCAGTTGGCTCCTGAGGGTCACGAGCCGCATTGCTGTAAATGGGTCGCTGTCGCAGGGACCCCAATTGCATTTTACATACACTTTAATCATTAGCTACATAACAACACATTGCTGGTACTTTTTCGTTTTAATTTTGCTTGCCTCAACACTTTTCTGTTTATGGGCTGTGCGACTTGCAACTATTTGAGAATATTTTAAGTCAACACATTTCTTCGAACTATTTTTGCAGCAGCAACAGCTGAGAGGCTTTTCGTTTGTATAAGTTGCTTGATGAAAGCTTTTAGACAAAGCTTTGCTTAAAGCTTTTAAGTTTTAAGAATGGCTGAATAATCTCAGAAATTATAAAATACACACATCAACATTTTACAGGGTATCATATAAGTCGTAACGTGAACTATTGTGTTCTAAAAATTTTCGAATGCACACAAATTATTCATGCAAACGGCATATAGCAGATCATTAAACTTAAATATATTATGGGCTTAGTTTGCTATAAATAAATACAAAATATCGCATTGAAATTTACAAAATGTTTCCATTTAATTTACGTTCGTAGTGCTCATAGCTAATGTCTACAATTATTCAACATAAGAACATTTGCTCAGCATTGATGAAATTTAATTTGTTTTCTTTTTTTTGCATTGTTTGCATAGTGTGCTGTTTTTTTTGTCTATTTACAAGCTAAAATTTGAATATTTTGTTAATGTCTTTGGGACAACAGATGTTTTCCTGTGTACCAAAGCATTCGCATGTGACGAAACTGAAATAAACTATGACCGAATTCGTGAAAAGATGAGTTCACCAAAAAAATTTAAAGCAGAATGCACAAGAGAAATCATTTTCATTAGTGTAGCCTTATCAACTCATTGGCTGAAACTCAATAAAATTTGTTTATCTGATCATCAAAGGAAGTACTTCAAATCTATCACCTTAATCTGGCGCTTTTATTTTAAAATATTGTTATGGTTTGACAAAGTGTATTTATTTCATTCATTGACACTGATAACTTATAAAACTATCTGACAGTTGTTTCCGTTGATTTCACAAGCTTTCCTTAGTACATAAGAACTCTTGATCGATTAGCCGAACATGCGATATAGTATATCAAGAGTTTTTCGTTCTGTCAGTTTCGAGTTGAGCACACTTGAGATCCCCAGACGCTTGATTACCATTTACGCACATTTTCGATTGCGGAAACGCGAGTTCCTAATCATTTAAACGTTGACTGTGGCCACACTTTCGTTTGGGGTTGATGACCATCGCTTATTCACACTTCACAACGAAATTGTCAGTTAATTAACTGAAATGAAATTGCAGAGTCGGTTTAAGCATTATAATGCAATGCATATAGCATATACTTATAGTTCTTTATTTATTGTACATTTACAGCGACGAGATGAACTCCAAATATGAGAACATGAAAATCATCTACAATCGCAGCAAAATTGGCTGGTACTGGGCACCTCTTTTTGTAGGATTCTGGTTTCTGCTGTTCTACTTGGTGGTGATACCAAGTTTTCATCGTATGCCGCCGCTAAAGACGCTTCAGGATGAATTCCAGCAGCCGGGTCAGTTCATTGGAGAGCGTGCAGAGAGCACCCTCCTAAGACTATCAAAGATCGGACCCAAGGTCGTGGGAAGTGCAGCCAATGAGCAAGTTGCTGTCCAGTTTCTGCTTAGCGAGATAAGTGAGATAATAGATGGAGCTCGCACCGATCTTTTTGACATTGAGAAAGATGTGCAGATAGCTTCTGGCAATTATCTGCTCTGGTCCATGGTGAACGTTTATCAGAGCGTACAGAATGTGGTTGTAAGAGTGTCGCCAAAAAATGCAACAACGGAGGCATCTCTTCTAATCAACACTCACTTTGACTCGGTGCCAGGTAGCTCTGGCGCCGGTGACTCTGGCATGATGTGTGTTATCATGTTGGAGGTACTGCGCATCATAACCAAATATGAGACACCGCTCACAAACACTCTGATCTTTCTCTTCAATGGCGCAGAGGAGAATCCTCTGCAGGGCTCACACGCATTCATCACACAGCATCCCTGGGCAGAGAATGTTCGGTAAGTTTGACGACAAACGTTCTTTACAAATAAACAAACTTATTCGTTTGATTTTACAGTGCTGTGATTAATCTGGATTCAGCTGGCAGTGGAGGACGCGAGATACTCTTTCAATCTGGACCTGATCATCCCTGGCTAATGAAGGTAAATTTGATATTTCTTTTCATAAGCTTTAACTAATATAATTGTATGTTAAATAGTACTATGGAGAGCACATAACGCATCCGTTTGCTTCAACCATTGGTGAAGAGCTGTTCCAAAATGGTTTTATTCCCTCGGAGACAGATTATCGCATATTCCGTGACTTTGGCAATATACCAGGTAAATTGCAATATTATCGATTTCTAGGGAATCTCATTTTAATTTCTATTATTTTTTCAGGTCTTGATATGGCTCAAACGCTAAATGGATATGTATACCATACAAAATTTGATCGGTTCAATCTAATACCAAGACGCACATATCAGCTAACTGGTGATAATCTGCTGGGCTTGATCAAAGCACTGGGTACTGCTCCCGAACTGGAAGATCCAGCGGTAAGTGTTAAATCACCTATAATTTACTTTGAATACTTTTCTAACAAAAACTTTTTCTCTTTTAGAAATATGCCGAGGGCCACATGATATACTTTGATGTTCTGGGCTGGTTCTTTATCTACTATCCGGAAAATGTTGGTGTGATTATTAACATATGCGTTTGCGTGCTCGTACTGCTCACAATCGTCGCGTATATCTGGAGCATGGCCAGTAGTACGGGCATGTTTCGACGTCGCATCTTTGCAAAGTTTGGCATTTTGGCTGCAATACAACTTTGTGGTGTGTGCTTGAGTTTTGGCCTAGTCATTTGCATAGCACTATTCCTTGATGCTGTCGGCTTATCTATGTCGTGGTTCTCACAAACTTGGATGATCTTTGGCTTGTACTTTTGCCCCATGTTCTTTGGCTTAGGCATTCTGCCAGCCATCTACTTTAGTCGCACCAAAGAGGTAAGAATTGTTTTGTGTAATACTTGCAAATTTTTAATGACATTGTTTAATTCCATAGCATGGCTTACCTCTTGGATATGGCATTCAGCTGTTAATGCACTCGCATTGCTTGATACTGACTGTGATTACAATTGTAATGATATCGTTTAACGTACGTTCGGCTTTTATTCTGCTCATCTGCACTGGTTTCTACACGATTTCTGTACTTATAAATATGGTTACATGTGCACACAAAACAAGTAAGTTATTAACTTTTTTTAATTTCTATGGCAATCATTAACAACTTTTATTTTTTTACTTTTACAGATTTCATGTGGCTTATTCCTCACTGTGTTTTGCAAATATTGCCTTTTATGTTTTACACATATTGCTGCTATGCCTTCTACGTTGTTTTTGTGCCCATGCAAGGTCGCGAAGGTGATTCAAATCCTGAAATACTCATTGGAGGCTATACGGCTCTGTTTTGTTGTCTTCTTTCTCCATTCTTAATACCATTGCTTTGCCTTTTCCGCAAATCGAAGACCATAATCTCGCTCTTTGGTGTATGCACGCTAATCTTTATTATTTTGGCTGCAACACCCGCTGCATTCCCCTATTTGGAAAAGACAGCAGTTCAGCGTTTCTTTGCTGTGGTAAGTATTTGAATTGTATATTAGTTTCAGGATTTATCACTCATGCCTTATCGACTACTTCTTCCTATGCAGCATACAACACGTACCTTCCACAATGGCGATGCAGCAAGCACGGTCAATCGCACCGATGCTGGGTATTATGTAATGCCAGTAGATCGTCATCCAAAATCACTGGATGACATACTCTTTGATGAGACCAACTACACAAAGGCTGATCGCAGCGAGTGCGATACAGAAATTATGTGTGGTTTCCCCATTTACAGTTCGCGTTGGCTTAAGCCTTCGTAAGAAACAAAAGATCACATAAATATTACATACTAAGATTACTCATATTATTACAGGAAAAATAGCTATTGGGTGCCTGGTCCCGAGCCAAACAAAGACTATCTGCCCACGCTAAGAATAATAAACAAAGAAATCACTTCGCCGACGAATATTATATTCACGTTGGAGGTATCTGGACCGGATCATACTAGCATATTCATTGATCCAGTAAATGAAGCCAAGTTGGTGGACTGGAGCTTTACCAAGGAACCGTTGGATAAATCATTACCGCCGCCTCACTACGTATATTGGTCGTATGCACTAGATCCTACACCTTTACGTTTTTATTTAAAATTTGAGGTAGGTTCTTTGAAAATAAATTTCATTAGCGTTTAAATTACACAAAACTCTTCACACACAGCGTGGCAGTGCTAACTGGTCAGGTGCAACGTTCAAAATCGCTTTAATGGGTCATAGAATACACGATGATATGTTTATAGAGGAAGATTTTCGAGAGTTTTTGGCCAAGTTTCCACCTTGGTCGCATGTCAACTCATGGATTGGTTCCTACAACAGCTGGCAGCTCTAAGAACAACAGCAAAAATGTTTGATATTTATATACATTTGATATTCATAACTCACACTAATTATACTCACTACTCATAGTTCGTAAAACTGAACTGTTGTTAAGTTTTCGTATTCATCAATACCTTCATGATACTCGCATAAGCGAACATCCAACGAGCAAAACTTGTATTTAAATTAATAAATTAGATTTTATTTAAAGTTAACTTTCAGTTTGCGGTAAATTATTGACATCATGTCCAAACGCGAATATTTGATTTTATTGCATTAAAATATATTTTTTGAGTAATTTATTAAGCAACAGAATACAGTTTATTTATAACTTTAACTAAATGTTTTCAAAAGATCCAACTCTCATAAGAGGCAAACCAATCGGTCGTATACGTCCAATCCGGAAATGTGCCAAGAAACTCTCGGTACTCGGGTGTGTAATATTCGGAATGATAAAGGAAATGAACGCTCACGGCTAGCTTAAAGTACGGTCCATTCGTATTAGCCGCATCGTGCTCAAACTCCAGCCAGAAAGGGAAGGGTTCCTTAACCATAGAGGTAACATGATATACAAAATATGGAGGAGTACGACCATCGAATAAAATCGTCTCATCAGCTGACCAGTTCGTGATCTTCACATTTTCCATAGGGTCAACGAACATGACAATGCGATCACCAGCTTTCAAACTAAACTCGTAACGCTTTTTGTTCATATTTAAGGATTGTCTTGAGACCTCTGTGAGCTCGGTGGCAACAGGAATAACTGGCGCCTGACTATAAATCCAACGTGCACTATCCCTGTAAGTAAAGTTGATGTGTCAGATTTAAGATCAATAATTCAATATAAAAACTTACTTCCAATCTAGCCAACGACCGCTATAAAGCGGCAGTCCGCAATAAGGCTCTGAAGCACAATTTTCCTTGAGCCAGCTCTCGGGTTCTACATTTTTGAACGTTGTTTTGTCAAGCTCGGAATAACGGGTATCAACGGGTTGAACATAGAAGCCAGTATCTCTTGTTGTACTACCATTCGCATGGTGAAGTGTGCGTTGTGTGTGCTAATAAAAATGCATCTAAAATTAAAAATTTTCAAAATGAAAATGTTATAGATTTTACCAGAACATAATAACGCTGTGCAGCAACTTCCTTCTTAAAGGGGAAACCCACAGGCGTTGCGGCTAATATGATAAATATTATGATAAGTACACCGAACATTGAAATGAAAGTCTTTGACTTGCGGAACTTGAATAAAACTGGAATCTGAAAAAAATCGGTAAAATTATAACTCATTTTTAGAAAGTATTTGCGAACTCACAATAAAGCCGGCAAAATGCATTGTCATTAAAGCAATAAAGGCAGCCAACAACATATCCGGCTTACTATCAGGACCATCGCGTCCCTGCATGGGCACAAATACCAGGAGGTATACATAGTTCCAATACGTGTAGAAAATGAAAGGTAGCAACTGGCACAACAAATGCACAGTCATAAAGAAGCTCTCTGTAAGAAATAGAAGAAAACAAATTAATTTATGTTAAAAGATTAAGGACAAGCAACTTACTCTTGATGGTCACTTTAAGTATCATCTGTATAATTAATGAGATGGTGTAGAAAAGCAAACCGACCATTGGAAAGAAAGCTGAACGTATGCTCAGACTGGTTAATAGAAGGCATACAAAAACAATTAGGATGCAATGGGCATGCATGAAGCAGGCAATGGATTGATTTAACTTCATGTTCGTCTTGTGCTTGGTCCATTCTATGAAAAAGGCAGGCAGCATACCCAGTCCAAAGAACATGGGGCAAAAGTAAAGACCAAATGTCATCCAAACGCCGTGGTACCACGATTCTCCCAACCCAACAGCTAGCATGAACAGTGCCACCAGAATGGTGAGTCCCCAGGCAATGACCACTGCACCAAGCTGCACAAGAAAGATGATGCCAAAGCGCAGTGCCACTGTCTTGGGTGGCATAACCGAATCCTTGTCCTTGGTCATCAGATACACGGAAAGAGCAACACAGATGAGCGCAGATATTGATACAACAATATTGATGGCAATGCTGGCGGATTCGGTGTAAACTATAAGGAACCAGCCAAGGAAGTCAAAGAAGACAGCATGTCCTTCCTCGTAGGCAGCGGTATTATCGAGTTCCGGTGCATTGGCCAACGCCCAGGTTAGGGCCAGGACATTATCACCCGTGGTCTGATAGGTGCCACGTGCCATATTCTTAAAGTTATCATACGTGGTGTGGTAGACATAGCCATTTAGAGCATGCGCCATATCCAAGCCGGGCACATTGCCATAGTCGCGAAATATGCGAAAGTCCGTATCGGATGGTATAAGCCCTGCTTGGAACAGCTCCTCGGCAAGTGTTATGGAAAATGGATGTGGTGCATACTTCTTATAGTAATTCATAAGCCAAGGATGATTGGGACCCGTTTGGAAAAGCACCTCACGACCACCAGAGCCCGTCGAATCCAGATTTATAAGTGCTCTGTAAGATACAAGACCATTCAATCAAACATTCGAGTTACGAATTTTTAAATTTACGCACTTGCAATTGTCTTTCCATTCGTGCTGTGTAATGAAGCCATGGGAACCCAACATGTTTGCCTCCTCGGCGCCGTTAAAGAGAAAGACGACAGGATGATCTAGAGGACGTTCAGACATTGCGATAACACGCAGAGTTTCCAGCATAATTACTACCATGACACCATCATCGGCAGTGGCGGGAGTTTTCACCTCCGAATCGTAGTGAGAGTTAACCAGCAAATAGTTTTCACTGAGACTATCCTTGCGCGAAATTTTGACTACAACATTGGACACATTTTCGTAACTGGTAGCCGCTTCCCACAGATAGAAGGATCCTGATGAATATTGCACCTCATAAACGATGTCATAGAGATCTTTACGTGAATGATCCACAACTTTTTGCAATTCTCGTAGCAAAAAATTAACGGTATGCTCTTCGTTATTAACAGATCCAGTCATCTTGTTGCCAATCGATGAGTATTCGGCCAGCTGAATCATGGCACGCTCACCAATAAACTCACCCGGGTGATTGGCCTCATCGCGAACATATAACAATTTGGGATAGGAGAAGAAGCTTGGTATGGCGGACACATAGAAGAGGGTAAACCATATTACACAAAATACGGGTGCTCCATACCAAGGCCATTTCTTGCCGCCCCTTTTTGTATCCTTATCCGGAGAGTTTAAGTCAAAGCTGGCAATGGCCATCTGTAAGAGTATAAAAATGATACTCAAAATATATATACAAATTGATAAAAAAAAAAATAAAAAAAAAATGATTAGCAGAAATCCTCAAAAAATAAGGCCAAACTAATCTTATAACTATTTGTAATCGAATTTTTTATTGAATTTTATCAGTAAGATTAACATGGTCATAAAAATAAAATCTCCTTTATTTAGTTTACTGGTTCGCCAAGTGTGAAAGTGAATTCTGAGAGGTTTTTCATTTTAATGGATTTTTAGTTGAAATTTTTATTAATTTGTATATTGATTCTAACACTTTAGTCCAGTTTGAATTCAAGTTATATAATTGAAATTTAAATTCGTATATTATCCCTTTAAAAAGTTAACTTTACCTAGGTTACTTAGCTTTGCACCCGAAACACGACCACGGCGCGACAAATGAGTTGGAAAACTGTCGCAGCTAAGCAAATGTTAAGCAAACAATGAGGTTCTAGTATATCATTAACTTGGAGCTTATTACCGATAATGTGGCGAAGATAACGCTTCGGCAATATCATGCGGCAACTTGGCCGTTTAATGGCTGATGGCCGGAGTTAGATTAAGGTTTATGTCGGCATATGAATATCTTATTGCCGAATTGAACTTTAGGTACATAAACACTTATATCATCAGATTCCCTTACCGACACGAACAAAATAATAAAAGTAACTTAATGCAAACAAAGTCTGATAAAGAAATAATTGTATTGATGCGAATAGTTTCGAAAGCTATCAATTGAAATCAATTGACTATTGGAAGCACATTCAAACGCTTGTCCCCCTATCAGATAATCGAAATACTTTTCACAAGTGTTTTAGGACTTTTGTAATCTACTTATGACACATACACATACTTCATAGTGCTAAAAGTCAGAGTAAGTAACATAACTAAATAAAAAACATGGGATATGTTAATCGATTTGTTTCTAACTACGGAAAAATTTCTTACACAACCGAGGCGGCTACCAAAAATGCATTGATCCAATTCAGCATTTTTACAATCTACTTGTTTTGCGCATCGATTGCTGGCAATTCATTGACAACCCCTCATCAACATTATTTTTGCAGACGTTTGCATCAAACATTTCGGATTACTGCTAAGACCAATAATTCGAATATGTCATTTAATAATGTCCGGACAATACCGAATTTCTGGGACTATATGGAGTACGTACTGCTTCCTCTTTTGCATGGCCGTACCTTTGATCACACCGTTCGCTATCGGTCAGTTTTGTCCGACCTTGCACCTAACCTACTTGGACGTTTATTTCTTAATGAAAGTCTTCTGCTTGGAGCACCGAGGCTGCGTCAAATCCGCGTTAAAAAGAACTCCTGTTTTGTGCACTCAGACTTTCAACGATACACAAACACATGCTACGCTGAATATTCGAAAGAAACGGAGTATACAGAACCTTCATATAAGGGGTAAGAGTATTCGAAATACTAGTTTCGTAAAGTAATATCATTTATATATAACATATATATGAAATGGCTTTTTGCAACAGCAACAATTTATAAAAACATCATTTACTATTTTCGATTTAACTACAATTGCTTGAATATTTGCCATTATTTACAGCACTAATTATAGTACATCGGGAGAATTGCATGCCTTAGCTATTTTTGGAATGCTCCATAGGTATATGAGTGGAGGCTATGTGCAGATGTTAACATACAAAAAGGATACAAATTATGGCGTCATACGACAACTTAAAAATATGAAATGGATAGATGAGGCTTCGCGCTTGGTTGTACTTGAGCTAAATATGATAAATTTAAATTTAAATCTTGAATTATCTGTTAAGTATGTATATTTATTCGTATTCACACAATCTTTTTGATAATGTTTTTTAAATCCCAGACTCATTTTCGAGATAATGCCAACCGGTTTGATAATTCCAGTATATAAATCGCGATCTCATTATAAGGATGTACTGCCACTCTCAGCTTCTTGGTTTGTTAAAGGATGTGGCATTGTTGTATATTTAATTAATTTTTACTACACATATATTGAGATAAAGAAAATTTATCTTAATGGTTTCATCTATAACCTTCAAAGATTTTCAACATACTTCCATTGGTGTAGAATACTTGTAAGCTAACTCTTAACAAATTCCAACCCTAACACAGTTTTTCCATATATATGTTTTTTTTTTATATTTAGATTATCTATATATCGCTTGTATATACCATCTATATGAGATATATTTATTCACCATATGAGAACATCAACTCTCCAGGACCCCATTTCACTTCATTGGATTATGTAAGCTTAGCATCTCTTACACATAGTGCTTTAGTTGGTGTCTTGATATTCATCTCTTGGATGACAGTGCTAAAATATACGGACTTTAATCCGGTGCTACGGACAATGGTTATTGCCATGCAAATAGTAATTTTACAGTTTATATTCACTGACACATATATATATATATATATATTCATGAATATGTTTTAAAGGCTTCAAATGACTTGCGTGCCTTTGCAATAATGTTTCTAATTGCGTTTATTGCCTATGGAAATCTAGGCTTACTCCTTTTTGGTGGCGAAAATGAGAATTTCAAAGATTTTCAAACAGCTTTTTTAACAATGGTACGACTGTTGGTGTCTGACTTCAATTATAATGTTTTGCAAAAAGAATCTACCATACTGGGACCATTATTCTTTGTTACCTACATATTGTTAGTATTTTTCGTATTGTTGGTAAGCATCTAAAGCTACTAGATTCTAGTTTTCATCTATTGACTTGTTATATTTTGTGTTTGATATATTTTCAGAATATGTTTCTTGCCGCGATTGTTTTATCCTTTCGAACAGCCACATCGACAGTTGCTTTTAAGCCGTGTTTCTTGTCGTTTTATGTTCGAAAACAACTGTATCGGTTAACATGTGGACTTATTAAGGCTCCCCCATACCCAAAATGGGATCATGATTATTATGTTGTAAGCCACTCACTTGATGAGAAAAAGATTGGGGAATTGTAAGTCATCAAAGTATTTCTATTATCACAAGCATAAGCAATTTTAAATAACATTTTATTTTTGACAGAAATTTACGGCAAGAATATTCGGAAATCGAGGCAGATGTGGAAATGTATAAAAGATTTTGTGTATTAAAAAAAAAAAAAAATACTAATAAAATTCTTTCTTGCAGTTTAATGACACGTCTGGGACTTATGAGAGTTATGTTGTATCGTCTAACTAATAATGTTGGAGACTTAGTTACAAATGCAAACAATGAATACAAAAGAAGAGAAAAAAAAAAAAAATGACAAACGAACGTTTATTTTATAGCGAAATGATGTACTTTGTTGTATCGACAAGCGTTTTCAATAAACCTAATCTAATCAAATATTACACGGCAAACACATTTTTGTTTTTGTTTTTTTATAATATATCGGTTTATTTTATTACTATTAAAACTTTGAAACACGAAATCAACTCTGAACCTGCATTTACATTATGTCTTCTCTAACCGAACTTGGAACACGCACTAAACACAGAGTAATTAAAAATATTGCTTACAAACACATACTTTATCTAATAAATTTCATGCATATTATTTAGTACAGATACGTCTCATAGGACGCTGGCCACGGTGTTGCATCCACATACTTGGGGAAACTATCAAGGAACTTCTTAAAATCGGGTGTAAACATTTCCTTATGGTGAGTCCAATGACCATTCAGTCCCAGCTCCAATGTGGGTGACGTAAATTCTCCATTTGGTTTCTATAACAAAAAACGAGTTGTTAGTTAGGTATATAATCATTTTGTAGATCTTCAACCTACCTCAAGTTCCAGCCAGAACTTCAGTGGATTGCCATTTACACCATATGAAAAGTAAATATAATATGGAGGCTCAAACTTTAGACGCAATGGAGTCTGATGGAATGACCAGTCTTCGACAATTGCGCCATTAAGTGGCTTTATAAAGATGCCCATATGATCGGGACCTGTCAGCTCCATCTCGAAACGCATTCTACGAGGCGTCAGTAGTTTCTTTGATACGACTCTCACCGCTGGCAATGTACCCAAAACAGGCGCCGATGCGGGTATCCAAAGGCCACGTTCTCTGTGGATTAAATATAAGGTATGAGGTTGTTTTCGGTAGTATTTTTGGTATAAATCTTACCTTGTCTTGTGCCAGCGCATGTTGTATAGGGGAAAGCCACAGAATGTTTCTTTTGCGCATTCGTCGCGTACTGATTTAGCCATTGTCATGTTTATAACCTTATCTGAAATTGGGTAGTTAATTAGTTAATACGACCTCTATTCAAAACTATCTGATGGAAAACCTACTTTTCACAGTATAGGTGCGTCTATCCTGTGGCATGATAAAGTAACCAGTTTCCGATTTACGCACATTGTTATTAGCATCGTGGAAAGTGCGCTGAGAGTGCTGTTTAAAAGACAATCTTAGCAACGGTGACTTCTAAAATACACCTTTATTTTTTCTTACCAATACGGCAAAGCGTTGCACACTCGTCTCTGGTCGGTAAGGGAAGCCCATGGGTGTGGCAGCAATAATGATGCAGATCAGAGTGATGCCCAACAGGGTGCATATGATGGTCTTTGATTTGCGGAACATGTGTAGCAAAGGCACAATCATACCACCAATTAGCAGGCCAACCGCAATGCTGAAAACAGCCAAAACTAAATCCGGATTAACGGTATCGCCAAAGCGGCCAAACATTGGAATAAAGGTAACCAGGAAACTGTGCGAGAAGTAGGCAAAGAACAAAAACGGCGGCACATAGCTCACAACATGAGGAATAATCCAAAGCACATCTGTTTGGAAGAAAGAGTGGAGAGATTTGTTCAAAAGTTTCCATAGACAAGGGTCTTAGGGATTACTTACTGCGACTATGCAGATTTGTGGCCAAATTGAAGACCAGTCCAACAGTGTAGAACAAACAAGTAAGCATGAGCACAAATGCAGAGCGAATGCTGCAGATGGTCAGGACCAGAGTGAGGAGCGCCAAGAACAAGCAGTGGCAATGCAGCAAGAGCTGCACACGCTGTCCAATTGGAAACCGATCCTAAAGAATGCAAAGCATTGATAAACATATAAATTAAAGTTATCAAGTTACTTACAGTTGCCGTGTAATGGAAGTACATGGCAGGCACAATGGCCAGACCAAAGTAAAATGGACAGAAGTAAAGTCCAAGGAGCAGCCAGTTGTGTGTAAACCACGACATTGGCATATGCGTCAAATCCATGAACCAGCCAAAGAAAATGGTAAGACAGGCACCAGCCACAATGCCTAAGATAAGCAGAACGAATGTGTGAAGAGTGCGTTTGAGCACTTTCTCCAGCTTAATGCCAGTATTATTCGACATTAATTTTATGGCAATAGAGCAAACAATAATTGCCGCAATAGACACAACCACATTGAGAATAATGCCCTCCGTTTCGGTATAGAATACTAGGAACCAGCCCATCACATCATAGTAAACAGTGTGTCCCTCAGCATGTTTCTACAAAGAGATTAGAGGATTATTATCTTGCATTTTGTGCTTTGAATCGTTGCTGCTTACCGATGTGTCCTCCAGCTCTGGAGCATTCGTAATCTCACGAATGAGAGCCAAAAGGTTGTCACCAGTGTTTTGGAAGCTGCCACGTGGAATGATCTCTGCCCGATCGTAGCGTGTGTGATACACATAGCCATTTTTCTGATATGCCATATCCAGGCCGGGGACAGCGCCATGATCACGAAAGATGCGAAAGTCCGTATCGGAGGGTATAAAGTTATGCTGGAACATCTCCTCAGCCATTGTCGAGGCATAAGGATGCTTGATGGCGCGACGATAGCTCTTCATAAGCCAGGGATGGTTCGGGCCAGACTGGAAGAGAATCTCGCGACCACCATTGCCAGCCGAATCCAGGTTAATCAGTGCCCTGGCAAAAGAGAAGAAATCTGTTAGATCTA
Source organism: Scaptomyza tumidula (assembly GCA_035044465.1). Taxonomy (NCBI): domain Eukaryota; kingdom Metazoa; phylum Arthropoda; class Insecta; order Diptera; family Drosophilidae; genus Scaptomyza; species Scaptomyza tumidula. Next base: position 13,199,165 of record JAWNNW010000444.1, on the reverse strand, counting down.
TGTTAGGTAAGAAACATAGATTCCTTACTCACTTGCAGTTCTTGGCCCACTTGTGCTGGGTGATAAAAGCGTGCGAAGCTTGCAGAGGATTCTCCTCAGCGCCATTGAAGAGGAAGACAACTGGATGCTTAAGTTGATTCTTGGATTTGGTCAGCACACGCAGAGTTTCTATCATGACAGCCACCATAGAGCCATCGTCACCAGCACCTGGTCCCGCTGGCACCGTGTCATAATGGCTGTTGACCAGGACATAGGTGCTGCTGTTGGTGCCTTTTGGGCTGATCTTAATCACAATGTTCTGAATGCTCTGGTACATGTTGATGGCTTTCCAGTGAATGTAACTGCCGGAAGCGACCTGCACGTCTATTTCAATGTCGTGAAGAGCGCTTAACCCAGATCGCATCTTTAGCATGGTGGCACTTATCACCTGAACCGATCCCATCTCATTCTCTTTGCTGCCCACGACACGTGGTCCCAAAGCCACCAGTCGCTGCAGATCCATCTCTGCACGCTCGGCAATGAAACGTTCCGGATACTTGGCCTCATCCTTGATGCTAAGTGGGCGTGGCAGGTGATTGGAAGCGGGTATCGAAATGCAGCAATAGATTAGCAGCCAAAAGGCAATAAATGCCGGTGCCCAATACCATTTGATTTTCTCGCGGGCAATGAAGGCTCTCTCGCAGCCATTGGCTTGCTGTTTTTAGATAAAGAAAAAACAAACATGTGTCAACAATGGGTTAATGTTTCAAGTGGCTGTGCTCTTTTTACGTATTTTGGGTGATGTTTGTTCAAGATATGCCTAGGTGAATCAGTTTTTAATTAAAGCACATTCGACACATTGTGGTACGAGTAAAATGTGTTAATAGTTCAATTTAATCCATCAAACCTTTATCTAATCAGCGCAGTTCCAACATGTTGCCCACTGTGCAGCTGTTGCCACCGAAAAAGTCCATGAAAGGAATGTCTGTGTGTTTGCGTTTTGGTCATGAGAATGGGAATAGTAGTTTAAAATGTAGCTGCCACAGCTGAGAATATTGGCAAATGCTTTCCAAACAGTATTTTCGATAGCTCTTAATATTGCACCACCTGAATAAGCTAATCTTATCAAATCAATATCTACAAATAACATATGTATGTACTTTAAAATTCTTTCGGCACTTGTTCTATTGTGAAGGAGTCACTCGAGCACTGACCAATTATTGATTGCCCCTCTCACCTCTTCTTCATCCAGTTGCTTCTGACGGTCTCTCAGCAATGGATCTGTATTACTAGCGTCTGTTGTCGGCGTAATAACGCGACGCCGCACTTTTTTATCACTGTCGCTCATTGGATCTTCTTTTCGTTTATTGTACACACTTGTAACCGGTCTCAACGCCAAACGTCTCTCTCACTATTTATATGTTGCTATACATATACATTTATATTAAAAGCGCTCTTTTTTTGCTCTCTCAAACGATCACGTTGTGCGAACAAGAACGAACCGTTCGACTTGCACAAAGACTCTCAACTGACTGACGATCGTCTGCTCGAAACGTAGAGTGTTCCGACAAAGCGAATAGAGCTTCAGTACCAGTCGATATCGATATGTGGCGTATCTTATCTGCACAGGCTTTGGTTTCCTTCAAACTCAACATAGAGGTTCACGCTACTCATGTGAGGCATATTAGTTTTTAAGTTTAAAGATCAAAATTCTTCAAAAAAATATCCAAGCTATGTAATACATTAAAAACAGTTGTTCCAGCTGCAGCTGTGCTTATTTCAAGATCTGTATTGAATGATATGCATAACAGAAAAAAACTTTCAATCTACCGGACGGTGTGTAATTTATAAGCTTGCGTTTCGTTGCGTTATTTTAACTTTAGTTGCTTGCAAAGTTGACCCCTTTCAGGCATTAAACTAAAACATACAAGTGCGTACAACAAATTTTAAAGCAATATGTCAAAGTTGAACAAAGTTCTTGCAGCCGCATTTCTATGACCCACGTATATATATATATCTATGTATATGCTCTATGTGTCACGTCCTACACGAACATTGGGATAACAAGTTAAAGTTTTGATTGTTTATAATTTGTACCTTAGTAACTTTTTCCTCTGCTTCACTGCACATTTTAACTAGTCGTCCACTTGAACGTTGATATATTGCGTGTCTGCAGCAGCTGCTAGAGACTCACAGAGACTAATTCCATCTCCATACTCAAGCCGCTGCTAAAGCATCCATTTAAACATTGGCTTAGTCCAAAGATAAGAAGTCGGCATTTCTTTGCTTATTTCCATGGCAAATGTTTTTGTTATTGCAATCGATATTTGCGATTGGAATTCCATATTGTTTGTATTTACTTCACATATGTACATATGCCTAAATAAATATTAACTTTTGCTGAATATTAATAGAGTCATCGATTGGCTTTAAATATGCAGAAAAAAATAAAACAAAATAATAATCAATAAGTCACCTTATTACATAATAAGTTCATAATAATAATAATAATATTATTATATAATTCTATATTTAAAATGTTTTTTAATTTCTCAAATTTCGCATTTTGAATTTAATATACCGCCTATACCAGTGGTCGGGGAACCGGGGTAAATGACCCCAAATGGGGTAAAAACGCAATTTTTGGGGGTAAAAATGAAACTTTTCATAAAGTTAAAAGTATATATATTTCATCGCCATGGGGTAATATTAACTTACACATAAATATTTTGGTGTATTGATTAAAAGAGTTTGAACGAACTAAGACTTAAAAACGAATTTAAAACTCAAAATGCATAAAGTTCTACAACTATTGGCACCCTTCCTTATAGATTTTAATACTGCCGAGTTATTGCTAGTTGTTCGCCTGGTATTGGCGTCGGAAAAACTAACAAAAACTCGTGGAGATCGCCAACAAAATACCGCCGAGCTTTCGTCGATTTTTTGCTAGTTTTTGTCTCAAGTATACCAGGCGCACAGAATCAGCAGCAAGTGATGCATAAATTCGCATAATGTATATTTGCATACTTTTAGGCTGGTTTTTTAAATTCATATTGACCTTCATACTTTTGTAATCAAATATAAAAACCAGTGCTCTTGCTGCCTATTCTGTTCGCCTGATACTTGGCGTCGAAAATACTTAAAAAAAAACCTTTCGTCGAGTTTTTGCTAGTTTTTTCTAGTTTTTGTCTCAAGTATACCAGGCGCACAGAATCAGCAGCAAGTCGATTGAATTGATTTTAATATACGGCCTATGCCATATGCAATGATTTTTCTTCCTTTTTTATCATAATGTCGCACGAACTAAATATAAAAGAATAAGCGATTTGCCTAAAAGTATGTATACTTTTTTTTTTATTATTTTTAGAAGCTAATTTAGCCAATGCATCAACCTTATTATTTAAGAAAAACATTTTTATTTAAACATATTAACAAACGAGAAGCACCTAAGTTTATATGTATATCTAATTACAATCCATGTATTATATTATTATTAACAATTTATTGTAGATGTTTTTATTAGATTTTTTGATTTTGAGGTAAATAAATACGATCCTTAAATACGAGCAATACAAAAATATATTATTTTTCCTTTGTTGGGTGGGAATCGCAACCATCTTTAACTGCAAAACCGATGGATCCTTAATGATATTGACGAATTTTGTGTTGAATTTTTTTTAAATAGTCCTAAGCCACTTATGTCCTTACGGATTTTCAAAGGACATGTTGCGTAAGAGTTTCAAGGACCTACTCTATCGAACTGCATTCAAGGATTATGGGGTCATCTAAGAAAAAAAACACTTGTAAAAACACTCTACGGCCGAGCGAAAATAAGAAAAAACCATAAAAGTGCAGTTTTCTCGGAAACCACAAGGACGATTTGAATGTCCTTTGGCCAGTTGGTAGCCCTGGTCAAAACAAAATGTCTGACATAGGACACGTTTGAATCCTTTATGATTTGGCGGAGTTATAACCAATTTTCTGTTGTAAACATATATCCTTTTATTTCAGCTGTTTGAAGGACTATCGTCCTTCTTACTACTTTCCTCGTATCGGCGGGCCTAGGCCTACCTGTGGTCCAAAGGACATCAAGATAGTCCTTAAAATAGCCGAGATATAGACGATTTTGTAATTTTTTAAATTTTTTCTGACTTACCCCCTGTAAAATTTTTCGAAAATTTTTTTTCGCGAATCCTGGAGATTTTTATAAGCAAATCGATTGATCTTGTTGCTGTGAGTTCAAAAATGTATTTTCCTTTAAGATCTTTCAGGAAATGTTCAAGTTATGGCTTAAAATCTAATGTCATTTTTTGACGAAAATTTATATAAAAGTATAAGTCGGCCAAAACTTTACGGATTTTCAAAAACCATGGTGCGTTGGATCCGCATGGAAAAGCTCTACCGAACTGCATTTAAGGATAGCTGCGATATCTAGAGATCCAAATACTTGTTGTTCACGCGATTTGTAGACAATATGAAAGAATAAGTGATCTGCCTAAAAGTATGTACACTTTTTTTTATTATTTTTAGAGGGTAATTTAGCCAATGCATCAACCTTATTTGTTTCCACACAGCAGCGGTCGAGGAACCGCTTTAGGGTAATATTAACTTTAATAAAAATATTTTGGGGTAATGATCAAAAAAGTTCCCCGACCGCTGGCCTATACCGTATGCAATGAATTAAGTTAAATTCTTGGAAAAACTGCGGTTTCTCATTTTCAAGCACTTTTTAAGCTGTTTAGCCTTTTTAGTCATAAAAGTATGCAATTGTTCTAAGTTTAAATGAGTCTAACACTTAAAAATGTAGCACACTTTCGCGCGAGACTTAAATAGACATATCAAATACAGCAACAAAAAAAATATAGCAGCGGTCGGGGAACTTTTTTAATCGTTACCCAAATATATCCAGATTCCAGACCAGACCACTGATATATAGCGTTTTGCATAATTTTGCTTAACAATATAACGTATACGTACACATTTTAAAGATATTGCAGAAATTTGCTTACATTCCACGCAACTGTGTCACGCCCTTCGAACTTCCCGTGCAAATGCGAACTGATACTGTCAGTGTACACACTCTTGACAGAGGCCTATAACAAGGAAGAAAAAAAAAATATATATACATAGGTCGTACCGCTTCGAATTGAGCGGCAAGCAAGAAACGCGAATGTCCGTGTCATTCAACCTAAGTTAGAAGGAGATAGAATACACACAAACAAACAAACACTATAAGAGACACACACATACACTTACATAGTCGGGTAGTAGTATGTGGTTTTACTATATTTCTTACTCTCTATTTGGATTTTGGGGTATGTGTATATATGTTATGCACATTTTCATTCATTCATTGCTTGTGGCCCACAAATTCGTAAACAAAACGTTCATCGGAATATTGGTCAGAATTTAATCGATAAAATGAATTCCCCAAGGGAATGAATGTTTGAACAACAGTAAATACTAAATCGGCTAAGGCAATGCCCAATTCTAGTATTATCGATGATGGCTCATCCGGTTGAGACTAAATTGCTCAATCGAGAATTTTTAATAAAATATTTGTTATTTATGCAGGCCTTCAGTTTCGAGCCGAACTCCAAGCGCAGGCGCTGACTCTCTCTTGGTAACACTGAGCATGGTATGGGAAGGAAGCTTATGAGAGAGATAGAAAAAACGCCGGCAAAGCAGCGGCAGCAGTAGCCGCAGTCGCAGCAGCGTTGGCACCATTATATGTATATCCCCTTGAGACGCCTGGGAATAACCAAAACAAAGCCAAAAATATGTGTGTCAGCTGCTTTGATTGAGCTTCTCTGTCCTGCTGTGCTCTCCCACTCAAATTCGCGCTGTTTTTGCACAGCCCTGTTGTGTGTCGCATGCTTCGTAAACTCTCTAATGCACACACACAACCACTTTAACATATACATGTATTCTCACTGAGGCGCATTTTGGCTCGTCAGTTTCATTTGATATTCAGTTGAGTTTAGTCGTAGTTGAACGGTCGTAGCATTTGGTCGTCTCGTCTCTCTTGGGCAGCTCAGCAACGTACATAAAATGTGCTACTGAAACGCAAATTCCTCATAGTAGTAAAGTATAGTAAGGCCAGTTACGAGCGCGTGTGTGTCCGTGTTTCCTGTGCTAGTTTGTGTTTCTTGCCACAAAATGTTATGTTGCTGCATAGCCAAAAGTAATAAATAAAAATTATTATATAATCTTCTAAGCGACATATATAAATTAGTTCAAGTGTGTTTCGCAAAGCCGTTGCCAGAGCAGCCCCAAAAACAAAAAACCCAAAAACCCAAAAACCAAAAAGATCGAAAAATCAAATAACCCCATCCATTGAACACTCGAATCTATAGCATACTCTTATGCGTTATAAAAAACATGTGAGTTCCGGTTGTTGTCTTTGCTTAGTTCTATTTACCTCCACCCATCACGTTCTCGTTTTGTTTGTTGTTTCTTTTTCCTTTTCACTATTTTATATTGTTCGTATTACTAGTGCATGCTTTTCCGTCGGGGCATTGTTCTCATATTTTATTTTGTTTAACACTATGATGTGCACGGGAGTTTGGTATCAGAAGTGTAATATACGTGTATTTATCTTGTGTTGCAATAGATTATTCTAGGAAATGTCATATGAGCTACATTTATTGGTTTCTGCGGAATTCGATTACGAACATGAAATGAAATTCTTATTTGTTTTTGTCCAGAAACCCAATTAGATACTTATATATTTTTTTGATATTTGTATGTTTGTCTGTCTGAAAGGGTATTTAACCTTATATTCATTGCCCTGCACGCATTGATTGTTATAGGCCATTGGCATACTTAGTTACTGCGCATTCTTTGTTGGATGATATCATTTGATAGCATTCCATTACAATGGTGTGCTAGTGCACGCTCTTGTTTACCAATTGATGCCGGTTTCAAGCAGGTCGTTGGCCAAGCGCATTATCATAACAATTCTGATGGTATTAGATGTGCTTATAACCATATGTTATAAAAGAACATGTGTGTATGGCATACTACATCATATACTATGTGCGTCAATCCAAATGCCGCCGCATAGGCATTTTTTTTGTTGTTTTTTTTTGTTTGTGTTCACAACAAAGCACGCAAACACAAATAAAAACCCAATGTCCCACTTCCAAGCTTTGTGGGTTGTATTAGGAAACGTGCCGGACAATGATACAAAAGAATGACCATAAAAGATATAATATAAAAAAAAGGTGAAAGCCAAACACAAAACAAGGCAACACGACCACTTGAAAGAGTGTGTGCAAAAAAATAAAATAGGGCACTCTACCACAATATAATAACAAATTTTGTCTCATTCAAAGTTAGACGCAAAACAAACAGCAACAAAATTTTGCCGAATTTTGGTTTTTCTAATTTGTTTGGATCGTGCTACCACTTTCAAGGGGGTGTTTTAAGGTTTTCGTTTTCTTTTATTTTTAGCGCTGACAAGTCAAACAAGAAGCAGAACTCTCTGCAATTAATTGGCGTGTTGTTTGTTTGTCTATGTGTCAGTTTGTTTGTGTATGTTATTTGGAATTAATTAGCTGCAAGCACAACTTGATACAATTTAAATGTTAACGTAACAAAATGCTTCAAGTGTAGCACAGGTTGACAATTTCCATGGAATACCAATTAAGATATTACATTTGGTATGCAAATGTAAGGGTATCCAAAGCGACGGTTATTTTAAATAAAATCCAGTTCTCGGTCGATTGTCATTGTTATTTCAAATGCTGACAGCAATCATACGCACAGACAAGCGCATAATGTGCTTAAAAGGGGTGCGGGTGGGATATGATTGTGACTTTTTAATGAAGTCATGTAAAGCACTTTCTGATTTGCCAATGATTTATAAGCAGCAGTTTGATTCCACTTCAACTCATTCAATTGCCAGTTGATATTTCCATAACCCCAAGACACAAACCACCCAAACCCACCCACCCAATCGAACAAGGACGGCATTCAATCAGGTGCGTTAGCTATGCATCACTAGCTCGGATAATTGCAACGAGGTTGAGAGCGTAGTCTAGGCAACCGTATTAGCTTGATAGCACGTAAACACAGCCGTAGCAGAGAACTCTAAAATGTACCATGAAATCCAATTGCCATGAATTCCATTTTTAATTTAACCCAGAAGCAAAGTTTCTTTTCAAAAGAACGACTCTTTAAATTAAATGCCATTTTTTGGTCCAAAATACACAAATGCAAAAGTTTCACTGCATTTATATTTGCGCTTCTTCTTGCTCTCTGTCTTTTTTTTTGCTGTCCTTTTTGGCCATCCGTTGTCCAAAGTGTTCTCTCACTGTGCTGGAGCGTTTAATTAATTACCAGCCTGCCACTGCCTACCAGGTATAAAAGCAAACGGGGTAAAAATATATCTGCACAAGCGAGCAATGCCTTTAAATGTTTAATAGCCAGGATTTTTATTAAAATGTAATTAGCTTGGAAAGTTTCTTTCTTTTCTTTCCTTTTGTTCATTTAAATATGCAATTGAAAATGTTTTCGGTATCCATCGACTACATTACTGGTTGAGAGTACCAAGTTATAACAACGGATTGAATATTCAGAACATTAATTTAAAAACTTTTATGCGGGTGAAAGATTATATTTGTCGTTCTTTTCTTTTTACTTTTAATATGCAATTTTAATATTCAGAACATTCATTCAAAAACTTGCTTACTTTTGGTAAGTTACGGGTAGAATGTTCGTTTCTTTAACTTATTCCGACTTCAATTTCACTAAAATATTTTTAAATAAGTGCTTAGCTTTGTTTGAACGACTTGGTACTGGAGATAGTCATAAATGCTGTGGAACACTCTTATTAATAATAAAAATCTAATAACATTAAAGCACAAATATTGCATTGTTGGCCAACGAACCAGAGAGTCAAGAGCAGCAAAGCAGCAGGCGACACAAAGATAGAGAACAAGGGCAGTTGGCATGGGGAGTGGTTTGTGATGCTAGAAAATTGCATTCTTCGTTGCCACAGCGGGGCAATGACTTGTGACTCGCCTTTGTGACAATAAGTTTTTAATATTCAGCGGGGAGGGCGCAACGTTCTAAAACTGGCAATTAAAGTTTTTCGATTTCTTTTTGGAATATATTACACTGCAGTTTATGTTAATGGAATGACGATTAAATAGGGCAGCACCCGCAGGTCTTGTGTAGCATTCTGGAATTGTCCTTGTTGAATGAAACAACCAAAAAATAAAAAAACAAGACCCGGAGTGTAGATATGGCAGCCATAAACTGTGCATCAATGTTGCCTTAATGGCGCAGTTTAACTCACAAACTGACCTCCAATGGTCATGGAATTGAGTTGTTGGGCGGTTTAAACCTACAAATATATATACTATATCCTTTTATCCTTGTGTAAGCACAAAGAACGTCGCATAAGCCGCAAGGTAGCAAATGCTTTTTATCTATTAAAAGGTCATGAAAGGCCAACAACCACTTTTGATTGACAGCCTCATTCAATTTGTGCTTCGTTGTCATTCTTTGCACCTGCCTTTTGCCTTCTGCCTTCTCCTTCCTACTTGCCACAATGACTAATTGAAATTGTTAAGCTTTTACGGTTTTTTGGCCAATGTAAACTATAACTGGGTAACAACTAGTTAAAGAAATTAATAGAAAACTAAAAAGAAAAAATAATGCTTAAGCAAGTCATTCTCAATAAAAGATATTCATGCAACGTGTCATCCCAATTGGAATCCTGTTCACCTTTCATCAGCAAACAGAAAGTTATTCTTGTATCGTATTTCAGTTGTCATTTGCAGCTCTGAATGACTTTTACGAATTTCAGATATTTATATGACCCATTCATTGAACCGGAAATACAACGAACGACAACAACAGCAACGACAATCATGAATTCCAAATGCTGACTAAGAACAGTTCTGGCATTGTGTCTTGTGGGATAGCTTGAAATACATTAGAGGCAAAGGTATATCCACATAAAGTTATTGCTTTAGTTCAGTCAGTCAGTTTGGACACAGTTGGTTAGTTAGCTTGTTAGTTTATCAAGGCAACTGCGTAATAGTCTCTTAATTAAGTGCCTACTAAAAGGCCAGCTACAAAGCCCATGAGGTAACACATGGTTGCGTTTGTGTGCGTGTGTGTGTATCTGCTTTTATAAAAGTTAATTTTAGCTTGGATATTTGATGCCTGACATCAATTGAACTATATGACCAAAAATCTGTGCTCCTAATTTCCCATAAACCTCAAACTGCGTAAGCACTTACAATACAGCTAGCTGTGTGTATGTGTTTGTGTGTGTGTGTGTGTGTGTATGTGTTGGAAGGTTTGGTGTAGAGTGTTGTATCTGAAATTCTATTGAAATCCTTTTAACGCCATATCTAAAATTTATGTACTTGCCAAATTGAATTATTGTACAAACTCAATTTTGCACGAAAAGCGCCAGAGCGGTTTGCTTACTCTCTCCACGACTACAACACAACAGCATGGGTAAGGTAGAGGTTGCCTGCCACGCCCCCATCAATTTTATGGGCTTGTAACTTGACTGTTCATAGCATATGCTCTCTCTCTCTCTCTCTCTCACTCAGTCTGGGTGCGCCCAACCAAGTTCGGTTTATTCGATTATATTAAAAATGTGTGTCACAAAAGCGCTCAATTATTTCGCCAAAGTTGTTCGACGAAACTATACCCTACATGAAACAACAGCTTACGAGAGAGCGGGGTTTCTTATTCAACATTCCGCAGTGTAAGAAGTAAAGGGATCGAAAAACCCATACAGCGTGCATTTTTGTAGTTTTTTTTAAGTTTATAAGCGCAACTCTTTGAGTTAAGTGTGATTTTAACAAACATTTTTGGCTTTGTGATTATCGCAAAGCAAGCAGATGATAATTTAATTGTATAATACATTGAAGGACAAAACCAAAAATTGAAAAACGTAGTTTGAATCAGTCAAAATGTTAAATGGAGGATAATGTTAAAGTAAATTAATGGAACCTGATCTACAAGCTAATTTCGTATTAATGCTGTAATTAAATTTGCCGCGTAATTTGTGGTCGCTCGATCGATTTTTGACCAATAACCAAACCCACTTTAAATTAATAATATATTCTCTGTTTTTGTATGCTGTCGCAGCTATATGTTTTTGATATATGAGCTTAAGTGTGACTAGCAGGAGCACCCATATGACGCCCATGGTGTTTGTTGGATAAACGCAAAAGAATTTGGCAATCAGAACTTTAAACTCTGATGTATTGGAGGAAAGTTGTGTTTCTGTTTGCAACAAATGGTTGCTGTGATGAGGCAAACATCAATCACACCTGCATTGTCCTATAAATAATCATAATCATCATCAGAATAATAATAATCTGTGTCAAGGAGAATCTGTTATATGAATACAAAATGATTCAACGTTGCCATGATGATGGCGCAAACTGATTATGTTTATTGTTATTATAATTCATATCGGGTATTCGCCTGGCTTCCGCCATGCGTACATTGGTTCTGTGGGTGTTGGGGGCAACGTTGCGTATGAGTGATTATGTGTTGTATTTAGTATTAAATGTGAGCATTAATGATAAATCATTATTTGTTTTATACTTGAATGATTTCGCACTTTTTTGTAAACTGAATCGCTATACCTTAATTGAAAATATTCATAGAAAACGAAATTTGATTACAAAATTCACAGAAATTTAAAAAGCTTTGAAATTTATTTAACACATGAAAGTAAGCTTTAAAATATTTACGGTTTGGCTTTTTTAGTCAAATAAATAAAAATGTTGTTTATAATCTTCTCATAACTTTAACAAAAATGTTTTATTAAAGCTTGATTTAAAATGTGAACAGAATTCTATCGGAAAAATGTTTTCAAATGATTATGCCATAAATTGCGTGCAAATTTTCACGACTGGCCTCCTCGCGATGTGCTTCCTAATAGATATACAAAAATAACTTACGCATAATCAAAACACGAGTTGGACGCAGGCAGGCAGCCTCTGGCCAAGAACAACGACAAGGTTGTCTTTAGTTGGTGGGGGTGGGGGTGGTTTAAGAGGCGTTACAAATTTGCCATCATATCACTTGGGCTGGTCGCTGCCTCAAGTTAATTTGACGCGCAGTTTGTTGCAGCTACAGATAAAAAACAGAAAGAAAAACAAAAAAAAAAGCGTCTAAGTCAATTCATAGTCTTTATGTTGCCCAAGCATAATGTAATATTGTTGGCCTGGCCAACCACTTGAGTTTTACGGAAGTTGTTGGCAACGATTTGGCTTCTTGGCCCATAATAACCAAAAGTCACTCACTAAGAACTCACAACGAGGATAACAGAATAATAGAAGAGGGGAAATATACGTAAATCTGTAAACAGTGAATGGGGCACGCACTGCGTATACGTAATATGAGAAAATAATTGTGGTGGCGACAACAATGCGAGAAAATTGCTTTCGAAATGAATCAACACACACACACACACAAGCACACAAAAGTAATGATGAATTTGCAGAAAACAATTTTAGCTTTGCATTTCCTTTCTGGTCAAACAAATTTGTGTTAGCACGCCCTTCTTCTTCTTCTTCTTCTTCTTTTTCTTCTACTTCTTCCACTTCTTTTGGCAAACAAACTGAGGGTTCCAAACAGCAATAAATCATGATCAATACAGCTTAAATTAGTTTATTGAAAATATATTATTTTAAATTCCCAACATTTGTTAGTTATTGTGGCTAGAATCACAGACAGGCTTTGAACTATGTATGGCTCTGTGTGTGTGTGTGTGTGTGTGTGTGTGTGTGTGTGTGATGGTTCAGGTGTTCAGTTGGAAGAACCGGTAATAAGAGCATCCTTTTGGGGCACATAGACAAAACGTGCAACTGTTTATATATTGCTTACTTTGCCACTGGCAAACACAGAAAAGTGTCGTAAAAAGCGAAGCGTAAGGGCGTTCATGTATGTGTGCTTGTGTGTATTGTGTAACGGTGTGAGTGTGTGGCAGGTGTGTGTGACTGTGTTTTATGCATATATGAGACATTTGTCAAGCTTGTTTGCATTTGCCTGCGGCTGTAAAATAGGCAACAGCTGTCACTTTACATATATCATACCCTTAGCTACCAAATTATGGAGTGTATCCTTGGCGGAGGCTAATTCCCAGATGACTTCTAAGGCATAAATATATATTATACATTTTTTTGATTAGTTAGTTTTTGTATTTCTTTTTCTTGTTAGAGCATTTGTCTTTCGGCGTCTCACATTTTTGGCCCGGCTATACAAAAGGCAGTTTGTGTCATTGCACAAATCCTTGAGACCCAAAACAAAAATAGCAACGACAGCTGTCAAAAGGGGGCGGACGGACGTTGGCTAGGCGTGCTTTTAATTGCTGACTGGAAGTTATGTTTCGTTGTCCGTCCCACCACCTCCCGCTTGTATGTAACCTTAGAATGGTTCCATTTCGTACGAGCATAGAAAAAAAAAGTTTTCTCAACAAAAATTTTTGATGGCAACCGCAAATTTAATTGAAACTTTTTGATTTGTTTCCTAGTATAGTTTCAGAGTAATTGTTTACGTGTATATCGAATTGCGGTGAGCAAGTTAGCATGAAACTAGTTCTTAATTTCACTCAACTTTTTGGCATTTAAATCTTTTAATTGAAAGTTTATTATATTATTCATTACTAATGAAATGTTTTTCTCTATTTTGATTACAGTTGGAAGTGATGGAATGGAAATTGAATGACTTTATTTATAATATTTGAATTCTATAGAAAGCTTAAAGGCAGCCAGCGTCAAACTGATACACAAACTAAGCCACTAACAAGACGTGACAGCATGTTGCCCAGTTGCTAAATACAAAACGATTTTCACACTCTGCACACATGACACATACATACAGCTGTGTGTGTGTGTGAGTGCTGGTTGATTGATGCGAAATTCTGTGGTACCAAAACAATATTGTTTGTCTGTTTGTATGTGAGAAGTTTATAATGGATATTTTTTAAATTAATAAAGTTCTAGATTTTTGTTTCGACGCAAACTAAGATAGTTTATAGTTATTCCAACTAAACAAAGAAACAGTAGGGCTTTCAAAAAAGAGCGAGAGAGAGTGAAAGAGAGGAGAGCGAGACATTTGGCGTTTTTTTGCAATTGAGCGCCGCAGCTAAAAGTGCTCTGCGGATGCATTTTATTTCGAAAGGGGCCCGACAAAGACAATACGGAGGGTTTACGGAGTGCTTTGGCCCGTTTACGCAACAGAACGGGCCCCTCAATTCCACAGCCGCAACCCACACCGCCCGCCTCACCGTTGCCCACCAGCTCCAACTCCAATTCCAACAGATATACTCCAACTACTCCAACCAGTGTCCATCAGTTGCCGTCTACTAGTCCGCACACAAAGCCAGGCGAAGCTCGAGCAGTAAGAGGTGGAGGAGGAAGCGGAGGAGGAGGCGGAGGCAGAGGATTTTATCGTGAACCAAACGCTGACGGCAACCACATCAATGGACTCACGCATCATGTAAGTACTCTTACATAATCCTCACAAATTTGTAGGCCTTGTGGCATGTACATATACATATATATATGTATATATATATATACATCATATATCGCCACGCTTATAGCTTATTAGTCAAAAGCTCGGCTTCTCATGTTATTCAATCGCAACAACAAACATTCACTGGTAAAAACATATTGTGGCTAAGCTAAAAAGATGACAGTTGACCACTAAGAGCACTGATAATAAACACATTATAATTAAGCAGATTGTATATATACAATCATTATAGTATTTACAAGTAAATGGCTCTGAATTTATATATGAAGTATTTTAACGGTTAACATTTTCTGCGCTTAAATGTCGAAGATAATTTGATTTTAAACTTTAAACAGGTAGGGATTGCGTTCAAGAAGCATGATAAAAAGAAAATATAAAACAATGGCAATTTAATTACTGTACAGGATTTTGCCATTAGACCTAATTGAATCGTCGAGCCGAATAATTACGATAAGTGGTAGCTGAAGCCGAAGGGCGGCCCTTCACTGCTGTCACAGGTGAATATTAAACGCCAGACATAACATGTTAATGAATTTTAATGAGATATAATGAGAGTTGGTTGCCTAGTCAAGCCAAAACAAACCAAACCAAAGCAAACCAAAAACCCATGCATTGTAATAGAACAGACCACTTCAAAGGGAAGGCGTCGGCAGGTGAAGCGTTTTACGATTCTGCGACTTAATTATGGCGCCGGGTTACCTGTCATCCAACTTGGCGCAATGTTTTGCATGCATAACAAACAAACGTCCCCATGTTGGTGAATTGAAGTGTAGTCAAGTGAAAGTAGGACGTCTGAATGAGAAATATTGTTCTGAAATTCTTATTGGATGTGTGTCATATGCAGATGCAAAGTTGCCAACACCCAAGCATAGCTGGCAGCTTTGCTTTTGGTTTTTTATTCCATCCATCTGTTTAAGAAAGCGACAAGGAAATGAGAAATATACATAAATATCCTGTCAATTTTCCATGTCTTGAGTCACGTTCTTCCGGCTTGCGCACAAAAGTATGCAACATTCCGAGTGACTTCATTTGAGGCATAAAAAAGATGAACTAAATAAAACTACTTTCAGATAGCTTCAAGCACACACACACACACACACAGACACACATAGAAAATGTCAGATTTAAAGGATCTGCGGCTGTCCGCTTAAAAGCTTACTTTTAGCAACTTGCCTTGTGCCGGCAGCTGCTAAGTATTTACTGTGCACCCATTTCGTTAATTCCTCTTTCAAATGCTATTCTTGTGGATTATTTGGCCAAATTACTTATTATTTTCTTAAAGCCCCTCAAACACTCGGCCTGGCCTCTTGACTCTCTAATTAAAATCAATTAAGACCAAAACCCCTTGTTCTTGTTGAAGGTTTTTAAAAATAGCAAGTGTTTTCGGTCTTTCCAAAATAACTTAATGGCACTTCAAATGCTTCCAACTGTGATGCACACAAAGCAATAAAGCAGTAAATGATGTGCAAAGTGGTAAACACATTAACCAGCACCCTAAACAATTAATAATAAACCCTGTAAACAACTTGTAAATGGGATAATTTAATTGCATTCTATTGAAGCCTTTCGAAAAGTAAATACTAACAACTAACAACTTTCCTATAAAGGTCGCCGCCTTAAATGACAATTTCGCAAATTATTTTTTGGTTATGGTAGTCAAGGCAGCAATTTAATCACTCATACGCATAGTGTACGTAAGATTCTCAAGCATTCTGATTGAAATTCCGACTAAAAAAAACTTTGTTGAGAAATGATAATATTTTTGGCAAAAATGTTGTTTTGTGCTTCTTGTCACGTTTCCTCTGCCAAGGCCACCAATTGGAATTTGAATGTATACGAACGAAACTCCACTTGGAAGAGGTAAAAGGAACAGTGAATGTAATTACTTATGCACAGGGCAACTACCCAAGTGAAAATTCCTTAATTTGAATCTGAAAACTGATTAGGCAACTGAGGTTAATTGATTTAATTGATAAGCATTGAGCTTAATTAAGTTTTGCAAAGCGACAATCAATTTCTCTGCTGCATACAACAAAATAATAAAAAAAAATGTCAATCACTCACCTCATAAATCTATTCCCATCTCCCGCTTACTTACTCAAGCATATTTGATGGCGTCAATCACCTTTGACAGCGCGCTGTAAATTATAGAAGTAGCAATAAATGTATTTATTATGTTGTGTACAACTTACATCTTAAGTTACAATGTTCTTTGTGGAATCTGCTTGAGGCGCACTTTCAACTCGATTGCTTTTGTTGCTCACATCACCAATCCATAACCATTACGCGTGTGGGAAAAGAAGAAGGTAAGAGGGATGCCTTCAGAAACAGACTTCATCAAATATCATATAACATAAGGAATTTACCGCCAATAATAATGTACTGCCACGTCGACACAGGTCACAAACTTAAATTGGCCTCTCCTTCGACGGGTAAATACTTAAACAGCATTGACAGTTTACTTTGATCAAGCTCTTGTCCTTCTAACTGGTAATTGGCTGACGCTTTGATTTATTTGATTGACAGCTGCAACACAAATTGTCGACACAACCTACAAATCCGTTAGCTCGCATTTATTTAAAGTGTGGTTAGCCCCTTTTAGTTGCTTATTTATAAGGTGCAAACACAGTAAGCAACTTTTGATGGCTGCATGTACACAAATGGAAATTTCTGGGAAATTTCAAGTATCCTTGTTCTGCTTCCTTTATACAAAATATAAATAAACTCTTCCCAGGAATCGGAATTGAGCTCTCCGAAGTCAGTTTGTTGCTTTGACATGAAAATTGACATGCAAAAAGATTTATGGCCATAAATTATAATAAAATGGAATGAATGAATGCTACGCCCTCAGTCTGTGTTTGTGTGTGGCATAATAATCACAGACGGCCTGAGATAATTGACGGCCCATTAAATGGTTTTATATAAAATTGTTTTTCCCAAGCCCAAGTCGCGTACTTTGCCCGGCCTTTAAACGGAAATTGAATTTGTAAAGACTTTGGCGAGGCGAACACAAAGAGGATTTTTATAGGCTCCCAAAAGGCTTGCCATTTATTCACTTTTTCGCTGCCAGTTGACTAAACTTAGCCAAAGTTAGTTAGCAGCAAAGCAGGGGTCGAAACGATGCGATGCGTCATCTGGGATATACAAAACCAAAAACTCTCTCTCGATATATATATATATATACACATATATATTTACTTTCAAAGAACGTTTTGTTGGTTTTGTGTTGAGTTTGAGCTGCCGTTTCTAGTGCTGATGTAGCTTTTCGTTGTCAGTCAAGTGTTTTAATCAATTCTGATTTAATTTTATGCCCAATTAAGTGTGAAAAGCGTTTGATGTTGGGCACGAGCGTACCATCCATCCCCTTATCCCCCCCTCATCATCTTGTACACCTTAAGTTCAGTTCGCAACGTGCGATGAGAGGCAAGCAAGCGTGAGCATTGAATATGCCACATCTATAGCCCTTAACGAGATGTGGCAAACGATTTGGTTGGCTCTTCATATAAATATTTTATATGTATGTACAGCTATATATATAAAGAGTATTTATTTATGTGCAGTTTGGTCCGCCATCCTCTGTTATAAAAGCACTCAGTCACACGCACACACAAAAACATGTATTATAATAACACCCATTTAGACTATCCCAAAAATAAGTCACACATAAATAAATGTTTGGCATTTAGATGTTTTTTTAGATGTTGTAGTTGCTGCCGCTGTTTTCTCTACTAACTGCTATTAACTGCACCTTTCACCGCTGTTAACGCTTTAACAATAACTTCTGCTCAATGTATATCTATGTTTCAATCTATCTATCAATCTATCTGTCTGTCTATCTATCAATCTATCTATCTTCTTGTCTCCCCAATGGCTAAACTTTCTTCTTATGACAGAATCGAACATTGCTGGCTAAGCGTTATCCAATAATCTTTATCAACAGCAGCCAACCAACAGCAGCTCAGCCTCAACAACCCCAAGCATTTTGGAAGCAATAGTCTATATGACAGCCGATCCGATCTCTTTATGCTTTTGGATATGTCTACAGGTAACCACAAACTAGCTATATACTACTATATCCCAGTAGTACTTTAACTAGCCTTTAGTGTTTCTTGTAATTGCCAACACTTTTATATTGTTAGGAAACATCTTCTGGCTTATTGCTAAGTTTATGGTAGGTAATACTTTCGTGATGTTCCGCCGGAAGTCCTTGTTCTTAAGGGCGTGTTTATTGTATCCACATACATATATTAACTAAAGTATTTGTGTGTGTGTGTGTGTGTGTTTGCGCCATAAAGCAATTTGGTTGAAAATTTACGAGCCTCACCCCTTTATCTTGGACTAACCATATGCCTGCTGCCGTCAAGGTATTAAGAACTAGGGTCGAACTAACTGGGCACCTTTACGAGTTATGGCTTTCATCTACCACAAATTGCACTGTCCTTGACCAGCTTGACCAAGAACACATTTTTGCTAAAAATACATAATATTTTTTATTTTTTATTCGCTTTCCCTACATACATTAATTTCGTTATACATGCTTGTGATTTGGGTGTAGGAGATTGTCATAAGGCGTTTTTTGTGTTTTTTTCTTTCTTTTTTTTTAGGACTCTTTGAAGCCTACGGGTATTTTATTATTTTCGTTAAGTGTTTGCATGTTAACCGATTGGACGTCAGCCAATTTCTGTGTGATATATATATATATATAATATTATTCAAATTGTGTAAGTTTTATAATACTTTCTTTAGTGTTATCAATACGTCGTTTTGTGATCAGTGAGTAGATTTGTACACTTTGAATTTTCAAATTCAGAATGTACCGATTTCAATTTCACTTTCTGTGCTTGTGTGGATGAACATGTTTGTCTTGGATTGCAACAACTATAAACTAATCTTAACTATAACGGATAACTGATAATTATTATCACTCATATTAGGAACAGACCCATCTCTTGAGACTTAACACTGCCGTCTAAGGCTTCTTACTCTATGTTTACGGATTTCTTCTTCTCTTTTTTTTTTTTCTTTTTTTTAATTTATCCATGTTTTTGAAAAATTTTGATACGAATTTGGTTTTTTGATAAAATTTGGTTTTGCCAATATAAGCCTTAAGATCTTAAACGCTGACATTCGTCTCTTATATTTGTCAATCAGCGAATAGGCCAGCGTTTTTAAGTAAAAGGCAGGAGGCAGTGGGCCAAGTTTTTGGATAACATGCCCCCAAAAGTTATTTTACTAAATTCTCACTGATATCAAAAAGTTCGAGTATGAAAAGATAACTAAAAACGAATTCCTTTTAATTGCGTTGCGCCTACGTCGAGCATCGAAAAATATCCTAAATACGAATTACGCATACGTCATTTATAGTAATTAGGATGTCTTAGACGTTGCTCGAGCCTGTTGTTTTAGCGAGTCTTATTGTCAGTTTCTTGTTTTTTTCTGTGGCGTTTTTTTTTTAAAGTTACGATTCCTCCCCATACCTTGGCAGCGCAACAGTCGCTAAAACCTGTCTGTTTGTGTACATGTGTGTGTGTGTGTGTGTGTGTGTGTGTGTTCTGTGCGTGTTAGGATGTTGTTGTTTCTTTGTTTTGGAATTAACTTAGTAGACAATCAGCAGGTTATTCTCGTTAAATCCAGCAGAGTGTCCGGCATTGCGCACTATGAAACTGGATCCATCGAAATGCATGCGTTTCTCATTGCGACTATACGAAAGATTCAAATATATTCAAATGACTTGATGATAATGGCAATTGAGTTGAAAACTTACCGCAAAAAAAGATGAGACGACTTGCCCAACGAGCCAGTGCAATGAATGCCCAGTGTGGTTAGAGTTACCGAACCATTGCCAGGGCTAGTGCGAATGAGGCCCTTGTTGTGCTGACGAGTAACTTTAACAAGTCCATCGGCGGCCTGAATAATGCGAAAACCATTGATTTCATACAACTCGGTGCCGTCCTCGGAGCAACTATAGGATGATTTGGCAATCACCTCCTGTGCATCTGGCACAAAAGAGGGTCCGTGACGCGAATCGCTGTTTAAATTGCACTTATATAATAGAAGCAAGATAAACAAAAAGATAGAGCAGATTCTTACTCATAAAAGACGGCCAGGGTATAGTCCTTGGTCAGGTCAGTAAAATTGTCGGTTGTTGTGCGCGTTCCAGCTGAGTCCACCAGATAAATTAAAGCGCACGATTCGCTAGTGAAACTAACACCCTTGTACCACATTTTGGCATAGCGCCTGCAAAGGGATTATGTTAATTATATTTATGTCTGGCTATGAAATAACACTTACACAAAGTTATTTGACTTCATGCCATCATAGGCGACTATTTCCACCTTAGAGCCGCTCTGCAAAATACGACCATTAGGATGGATCAAAGCAGAGTTGGTGCCATTGCGCGATAAGGCGACTGCCACCATGCTGCGCTGATTCAACACACGCACTGCCTTGTCCAAGGTCATATCAATACTAAGCGGAAAGGCAAAATATTAGATCTTGATATAACTCAACACTAGCAATAAATCTACACACCGAATGCCTTCGCGCAGGCGCAGTTGAATGGTGCCATTCGACATGGCAATGGGCCCAGATCCGGGACAGCTCGGTGGCTGTTGCTGCGAATTGGCATCAAATTCAAAAGAGCGTGCACTGACGCGAGCCAAAGCATGTGGTGGTGGTGGCATCGGCGACGGGAACTGCTGTGTGTAATGCATCTGTGGTTGCGCATGCGGATGCTGCTGTTGTGGCTTTTGGGTTGGTGTTTTTTTTTTGTGGTTTTGTGTTAGCCTTAAGCATGAGCGTGTAAAAAGATTTTACTTACCGGGCAATAAGCACCGCTGTTGTCATAACCAAAACCGCTCGGATAGCGAGCAGTCAACGATTTGGTAGCATGCGGCATGGGCTCAAAATCGTTAGCAGTGGTCAGCTGTGGCTGCGAATGATGCATTCCCATGCTAACGGGCCTATAGGAGGCTGAAGCGCCACAGACATTGGTCTGGCTAGAGCGTTCCTTGGCCAAAACAGCAGTGTTTGTGCCCACACTGGCACTGGTGCTGTTCAGAGACATGCTGCTCATGCGCGCTGACAACGATGCAGTCGGCCCCGACTGGCGCATCGACGACTGCTGCAAATTTGTGTACACATTGTAAATTATTCAAAGAGCAATCGCGATTGGATATGTCATGGCCACAAAACATAATTATCTTAATTTTCATATTGTATTTATTAAAATGTATGTATCAAGTCGAAGTGTCAAAGACAAACCACACACGCACACATACTTAAAGTGACAGCTGAAAATTGCACAGTCATGCGAAAGAAAAAAAAGCGACATAGATTTTTTCTTCATGAAACTTACCGGCGATTGATTGCTGTTGGTATAGACGGATCGCTGGCGAACGCCATTTGGAACCTTGTTGGGCGAACGCAAGATATTGTTGATCTTGTCGTTACGCTGAGCGCGCGACAGCAAGTCCTCGGCGTTGAAAATACCAACGCAACTGCTCTTTGGGGTGAGAATGAGCTTGGGCTGCTCCTTGGTGTCCTCGCTGGTATCGAGCTGGCACTGCACCTCCTTGGTGTTTAACTTGGTAACTGGAACCATTTCTGGTTTTTGCTGTGTATTCTTGTGACTAAACATATCAGTTACGCTGCTTTTGGAACGAAGATGAACGCGAAAAAAAACCAACGATTGCTCGACACAACGACACGGAGAGAGGAATTTAATTTTTACTTTTTTTTTGTTTTCTACTTCCAAGAGCTCTGCTCACTGCGACAATTTGTGAAAGAATGAATTGCTGCCCTATCGGCTAGTCGTCGTGTTACATAGCTTGACGTCGCCTACTATTTGAAGCCTTGCCCAAATGAGTGTTGGAAAACGACAGTTGCATATGTCAATGGTTTCACTCAATTAAATATTAGTTGCCAATTGGTTGAGGGGCAAACGTACCATATCTTGTTTTTATCAATGAAATATTCGATAACCCATAGTAGCTGTCGGTTTCTAATAATTTCCAGGTGGCAACCAATCACTTGCATATATCGACAACACAATAGATATTCGCAGGTTTTAATGAGGTTATCGCACCTTTTAAAAAAGTGACAACAAGAACTTTTGAAGCTATCAATATTATACACCCTTTAATTTACGAGTATGTGTGTGTGTGTGTGTGTGTGTGCATACTGCATAAACAATTTCAATGTTGTCTATCTCCAGTGTTTCTCAACCGATTTTAATAAAAATTTCACAGATTATCTTTATTTTGTCTAATGTTTTCAATGCCGTTTTCCATATTCAATATTTTGTTGTTATCAATCTCATGTGTATATCGGAAACGGGAAGAGTTATTGGAAATCAGAATCAAACTTGTATTGCCTAAGTATTAGGCGAGCTTATGTTCCACATCTGGAGTCTCTAGCTCTTACTGTCTTTGAGATCGACGCGTTCATACATACGGACGGACAGACAGACATGGCTATATCGACTCGGTTGTATTATACCCTCATACCCTTTTACCCATTTTTAATGGGTTCAGGGTATAAAAATTATAGTTAATAGTAAAGAAACTTATCTTGAAGGCGACTTCGAGGTCTCGATCTTCACAAACAAATAAAGCACACTGTTCTTCTTTTTTTTATCAAAATAATATATTTTAAAACGTGAAAAACAAACAAAATTTTGACCATACATTTATCTGTGTGTTGTTTGTGTCCAGTTTACGAACAAATATTGTAATTACAACGTTTAAAAAAAAGTTTTGTGTGTTGCATGGAAATGGAATACAGCTCGCGCCAAATATCACATTCATATAAAACTTTTATCAGCATTGTTTGGTTTTTGGTTTTTGTTGCTGGTTTAGCTACTTTAACATAGTAACTTTCTCAGTTTTCACATAACTTTGTTGTGCTTTCGTTGAAAAACTTGTGCGGATTGCAGCAAACAAAAACTCATTCCAACTTTAAGGCACAACTATTATTATATCGTTCAAATGAATCTTCCACTTCCACTTCCAAAGCTTAACTGCTATCACTCTTCAATTAGTAAATTGCCCAGCAGATTAAGGTAGTAGCAAGTGGATTCAGTGGACACGTGCGCATCGATAAAGTCAAATAACAAAAGATATCCAATCAAATGTACTACGCATACACATCACGTATACGTCTTTTGTGATTAGGATGTCTAAAGCGTCTTCGCGCCTGTTGATTGTTGTTGCTGGTGCTGCTTCTCCATTTCTATGTATCATCCCTCTTAACGCCTAAAACAATAATTCCTTGTGAATGTGTGCGTGTGCGAATGCTTGGTATGCTTAGTATTCGCAAACAATCAACAGGTTTGAATCATCAAATCCAGCCGAGTATACGGCATTCCGCACTATGAAAATTGAACCATTGAAGAAAATACGTTTCTTATTTCGACTGCAAAAGAGAATCAATATTAGGCACTCAAAGACAAATTTATACTTAAGTAGAAAACGTACCATATATATAAATGTGAGTTCGATCCCAAAGAACCAGTGCAGTGAATGTTAGGTGTAGTTAATGTGACTGATCCATTAGCCGGACTAGTGCACACAAGAATGTCCTGGTTGTGCTGACAAGTCAATGTCAGTTGGCCATCGGCAGTCTGAATAATGCGAAAACCATTGATATAATATACCTCAGTGCCGAACGCGGAGCAACTGTATAATGAGTTGTCAATCACCTCCTGTGCTAAGTGCTTCAAAGCAGGTCCGAGCAAAGAGTCGCTGGAAAAAGAAATATTTAACACTTAAACAATTCAGCACTTAAATGTGTGTACTTACAGATAAAACATTTTCAGGGTAAAGTCATCACTTAGATCTGCGAAAGTATCGTTTGTGGTGCGTAGTCCAGCGGAGTCCACAAGATAAGTCAAAGCGCACGATTCGCTAGTAAAACTTACACCCTTGTACCACATTTTTGCATAGCGTCTGTAATGAAAATTTTTATGATTATTTTAAAGGTCAACCATAAGTTTTATTACCTACACATAATTCTTATTTTTATCCATCATGCCGTCATAGGTAACAACTTCTACCTTCGTCTGCACTTGCAACACTCGACCATTTGGATGAATCAGAGCAGAGTTTATGCCGTTGCGCGATAAGGTGACTGCCACCATGCTGCGCTCATTGAACACACGCACTGTCTTATCCAGTGTCATATCGATACTAAAGAGGAAACATTAACTATAGATACAAAAAATTTACAATTGCTCATTTACGCACTGGATTCCTTTACGCAATCGCAGCTGAATCGTGCCATTAGACATAGCAGTAGCTCCAAATCTAGGTTGTCGTACACATTTCTTCAACTGACTGGCAAGAGTTGGATGTTGTATTGGCAACAGAAATGGCTGTAATATTGAGTAGCTTAAATTTGTGTTAGCATTCAGAGCTCTACTCACTGCTGGTAAAAAGGCAACGTTGTTCTTATATCTCATGGCGCTACGACAGCGACCAGTCAATAATTTTTCGCCACTTAAACTTTCATTGTTTCCCACACTGGCACTTCTGATGCGCAGAGGCTGCTGCAAACAGGTTAAATACATTTTCAAAGAGTACGAACAAGTAAAACATTTAAAGCTTACTGGCAATAAATTGGTGTTGTTGTCCAAGGAACGCACGTCACTGAAAGTGGATTTGGGCAAACGCAAGATTTTGTTAATTTTCTCGTCCAGCAGGGCACGCGTCAAAAAGACCTTTGCATTAAAGACAACAGCACGATTGTTGTTTAATGGATAAATGCGTTTCGGTTGCTGTTTGGTCTCATCCCTTGCATCGAGCTGGCACTGCACCGCCTTGTTGTTAATAGCAGCCATGTCTCTCCGTGTATTTCTGTGACGCAAACACGAAAAACCAACAGCTGCTCGACACAACTATGTTAAAAGAAAAATTGAATATACTTTAACCGTTCTGCTTACTGTTTAAATTTGTTAAAGGATGCCTTGTCACAACTACCCCGACTGTTGTTGACTGTCGCCTACTTTGCTTTCAACGTTAAAGTGCTGGAAAACGCAATTGCATCAAAAGAGCTTGTCAAAAGCTTGAGTAATTTCATTGCATACTCTTGGGCGGCAGTCATAATTATGGATACTGAATAAAACGAGAAAATTTTGTATGGAATGAAAAGAAAATCAGAAAAAGAGTCAAATGCGTTAAGCGAATCAGACCGAAGCTGCAAACTTAATTAACTCAACGGCAGAGGCTAAAGTATACAAAATAAATGAAACTATAGTAACTACTTCTTTGTCGGCAAAGTAGCTTAGCGAAAAACCAATTGCAAAATGAAACTTTCATTATACTAATGTATTATATTATGATCCCATGTTTGTCGAGAGTTGCACAGTTCGACAAAGAAACATATATCTAACATTTGTAAATATGTATTTCGGGTTGATTAGACTCGGTCGTCAAATATGTCCTTGCCCATGGCATAGTCTCATCATTAGTTTGGTTCCTAAGATTGTCAAATTTCTTCAATTGGCATTATTCATGGTTGGATGGCAAGAACAGGGCCTCCCGTTGGCTCAAATGCGACAAAAACTTCCGTGACAAGTGAATATATACAGATGTCAATTAGCCAGAGAGCGAAAAACTTTATAACGATAAATCCTTCAAGTTGTTTTGCCTAACTAGGAGGTTAGTACACCCATGAACTTCTACTAGTATAGAATTGAAATTGTGTGACAACAAATTGTCGCAATTGTTTTTTTGGCCAACTGCAATTGTTTATCTAACTGCGGAGCTGACACATTTCTATTGCCGTTGATAAATGGCTCTTTTGCTTGGCTAATGAGCGCATTGACTTTTTGCAATGTTTGGCCATTGGCCCACGCCAAAAAAAACTGACCAATCGAAGCTCATTTATTTTGGCCGAAAACAATTTACAGATTTCATTTTCATTTGCGTTTGTCAACAACTATAGAAATAATATATTTATGCAAACATTTATTTTTAGTTGTGTCCTGCCGTTGTTCATTAAAATGCTGTTGCACATTTAAATATTTAACATGTTGCCACCACGCCCACGCGTTGCATTGACTCAGTTTTGAGTATCCAAAAATATTGTTTACAGCATGCTTTGCATACATATTTGAATATGTTTTTTTTTTTTTTATCTTAAAAGAGAAAAGATGTGGCGTTGTGAAATACGGAAATTCATTTGTAAAAAAGCAATGTTTTTCATTATAGCCGAAATAAATTGGATAACCTTCTTTTTGTAGTGACACACACACACACATATGCATATTTAATGTACACAACTTTTTTTGTTAGCCTTTTTGAAATGAATTGAGAATTGGTTTGTCATTTTTAATTTTCATTAAGGAGAGCGATATGGATGTTGGATTGAATGTTGAAATAGGATGCCAGGTCACATTGTGTGCTTATCGTGCATTGTTGTTATGACCACAACTATGCGCAGATTTTAATTAACTAGACTGCAACAGCCACAAGTTGCCACGACCAGTGTTTGGGAAAATGGTGCACTACACTGAATTGCAGTGCCACGTGCAAAAGCTATGCATTTGTGAGAGTGCCATAAATTGCCATTGTTTTTATGTTGCTGTTGTTGTGTTTCCCATGGTTTATGAACCCACAGAGAACAGTGCAAAAAAAAAATTATGTACTGCACTTGTGAACATGCATATAACATACACACGATTCAACTATCAACCAAAAGTAGTTGCTAAAAGCTTTAAAGGGATGTTCATTTAATTCCGAAAAGTTATGCTTAAAGGTTAAGTTTTTTTTTTCTATTTTTAGTTCTGTTTTTCCATCTATATATATATATAAGTCAAATGAAAAGATTTTTAAGATAAAATTATGCAGTTCAATGGAATAAATAGCGCTTGTGGAAAGTGTGAAAAACTGTAAAACTATTTTTGTGTGGCGACAACAAATTTATAGCCATGTCAATGAACTGTGCACTGTGCAACGGAGCGACTGAAAGACTGAAGATACTAAGCATATGCATATATATATACACGTATATATATATATATATATATGTATATGGCATACCATGAAATTGGCATTCATAGGACATGGAAAAGACATGCGTCGGTCCAATGCTGACGTCAATGAGAGCGAGATGGAGCAACAGTGGCGCCGCACAGTTGGCTAGGGAACTTATGGCATAATTGAAATGGAAATGGCTTGGGCTACTTTAAAACTTTTTTTTTTTTTTTTTTTAAATACAAAACATTTTAATTTTATTTTTTTTTTATGCAATTTCCATTTAAAAGCAATTTACACAGAGCGACACTTGCTTTTGTTGTGGGCATATGTAAAATTAATTGATTGTCAACATCACCAGTATATAAGTATGAGTACAGACTGTATATATATATGTATAGGAATAATTGTGTGGCGTTATATATACAAATACACAAGTAGGGTATAAAGCTATTCATTGGGGATCTTTGTTGGCAATTAATGCCTTAAACTCAAACTCATATCCGCAAGTTAATATATCAAACGAGAGTTAAGTATCCGTTTCACAATTCATCATTATCAAAAACATATATATAAATATATATCTATTTTCAAATATTTCTGTCCGCATTTGAGTTGGCAACTAATGACATGTGACATCCAAAGCAACCACATCTTAATTTGCATTGACATTTGCGGTATTCCAGAAATTTTCAGTCGTCTTCCATTGTCACTCTTTCAACTTGTGCTTTATTTTGCTTTTTGGGGAACATCATAAATCGCGTAAAGCTCATGAAACTTGAGTGACTTTTGTTTACACAGCAGATCCCCACGGGCGTGCCGTACAAATCCCCCAAAACATTGAGGCTTGTCGGTTTGTCAAATGAATCATTGGGATTTCCTGGAAGTGCTCAACGTAGATGTAGACCAACGCATGGTGTCTACTTCAGCGTCTACTAGAAACGTTGGGACTGACGTTGTGGTTGTGGTTTGGGTTGGGGTTGATTCGTGACCAGTTCACTTAAATAACGCAAGATTCTATACCCAAGTGAGATTTCTACACATTAATGGGAATATTATCTTATATTTTAATACACTACAAGAAGAAGTGTAGAAAATATTCAACAAAGCTAGACTAATCACCTGTTTAATGCCATCACCAAAAAACAATCTCTAAATTGACTTCTAGCTAGAGTATCTTATATCCGGCATGCCAATGCCTTAGCTGTTCTTTCCCATTAGGTTTGACGTCATCAACGTTCAGCGTCTTTGCCAAATTTTCGACAGTGGCTCGCCCATTTCATCAGTTTGGTTGTGTGCCCCTTTCCACGTTTATGTGCGGCGACTCTGCGACTGCCAAAGGTGTGCACAAATCTTAAGAAGGGGTAGGAGGAGGTGCGTTGCGGATCTTTCGTAAGATTTAATGTGTGCTGGCGCACTGCCCGTTTGTCAAACGCGAAAATTTCACGCTTAATTTAAGCGGCAAACATTTAAAGTGACGTTTTCATTTTTACTTTGATTTTTTTTTTTTTTTGTGTGTTCCATAAATACACATATAGGCCAAATATATTCATCAATATTTAATACACTTACAGAAAGCAATGTGAAATAGTACATTGTGTAAGCGATGGAATCTTTAGCAAAATGGAAGACTTTTGGCAAAGTGTTTGACAGAACAATTTGTGAACTGTCTAATTATCTTACAAAGGTCGAACGCGATGAATGTGTTTAAAAATAGACAAAGCAATTCATTTAAACACATCCTTCAGACTTCAAATAATTAAATTCCATAGAATAGTAGTTTCAAGGGTATTATATCGTACTTAGTATTCATAACCTTAACTAAAATTTATCTATAGAGCTTCAATTTCATTTTTCTTGAAATTTCATCAAAGTTACAGACGTGCCGTGCCTCCTGGAACCAACGTTCACACCCACCCAAAAAGAAAACGCTCCAGTTCTTTCTCGTGTTCGTAGGGTGTAAGGGGGACGAGCGTGCATGGGGGAACTGTCTGTTGTGTTTTCACTTGTGCAAAAGGCATAAATCAC
The DNA here is from genome assembly GCA_035044465.1 of Scaptomyza tumidula. Classification (NCBI taxonomy): domain Eukaryota; kingdom Metazoa; phylum Arthropoda; class Insecta; order Diptera; family Drosophilidae; genus Scaptomyza; species Scaptomyza tumidula. The sequence goes on along the minus strand of JAWNNW010000444.1, from coordinate 13,169,658 downwards.
GCGACTTTTAGCCACAATGTTCCGCCTTCTTTCACTGGGCCTTTATCATCTTTTGTTGTTGTCGCTGACATGCTCAATTTTAAATGTGTGTGTGTTTTTGTTGTTGTTGTTGTTGTTGTATTATTGTTATGGTTTCTTTTTAACTTGTTGTTATATTTTATTTGCTTTAAAATTTATAACACATGCATTCGCGATTGTGCAATTTGCGAATTGTCTTTCCTCTTTATTTGACTTTTTCCTCTTTTTATTTTCGGGCGATGTTTCTTGCTTTTTTTTCTTTTTTATTTCACTTTTGGCAAATGAGCAACAATAAATTGCAGCTTATTTTTAGCTCGATTTAAATGGGAAAAGAAGGGAAGATATGAACAGACAAGGTGTGTTCAATAATAATGACTACGACTTCATAGAGTAGCCAAAGGATCTGGTTATGTGCCATTGAATAGCCCAACAAAGTAGCTTACAAAATGGTTGCATAGTTTCCGGTAGAATGAACGCATTGTGCCGCAAGCAACCACAAGGGAAAGAAAGGGGGAGAGTATGGGAAGAGCAGACATCGTCAGTCGTCTGAGACGTTGAGGAATGTCCATTGAACGATGAACAGACAGGAGTTCAATGCACTGTGCAATCAGCCAATTTTATTGCGGGAGGCAGCCATTGTAATGCCAATTGGGCATTAAACGTAGCCAACTATTATTGTCTGTGTCTGTGTTTGTGACTGTACTGCTTCTTGGGAAAAACTCGACCCCTCGACCCACAGGGACCACAAATTGCGGTCGTCAATAGATAAGTTTAGTGCTTGCAGTGACAACTAAATGATATATAATGGAAATAATGTCGACGCAGTCATTGAATGCTTCATCCACTTCACCCTCCCTTATCTACGTTGCTTTGTTATATCGTGGCATGCAAAACTGTAAGTCGCAACCATTAATATCTGTCCGTAATGAAAGACAAACGAAGTAAATTTATAACGTGGCACACACACACACACACACACAGAAACACACCTTTCAAGTTAAGACAGCAAAAGCGTTCACCCATCGTAAAGAGGGCACGAAAAAATCTTAACAAAATAAGTGAAATAAGTGAATAAGTGAAGCTAAAATAAAATACACTCAGGGTCGGAAAGGTGCAAAGGGAATTCAATACTTAACTGTTCAGTTGAGATGAAAGCCAACAAAATTTTATCGTTTCTTAATGGACATAATCAAGTGGTACTTGAAGAACACTTAACAGATGTCTTGGGGTTTGATAGCAAACCCAGTTATATTACTGATTCTGATGATTACATTAAGTTTAAAATTCTTTTTCGTAACTTATACACTTACTCATTGGTGTAGTTGGCAGCATTTAATAACCATTAATTGCCAGTTGATGCCGCCAACTGGTTAGTGGTATTCAAGGCTTTTGCAGCTGTCAGGTGCAACCGATTCATCTTTACATCAGAAAGTAATAAAGCAGAATATTTCTCTCGATTGGGATCAAGTAAATATTTGTTAAGCGTAAATTGCTTCCTCAATGATGTTAAATCGTATTTTCACAAGCACTTATGATTCTTTGCCAGATAATCTGTCGCTTAATTAATGTCGTCTCTTTCGGTGTGCACACTTATGAGCTGTAATTATATTATAGGTGTGTTGAAATGAGGACACAAAATAATTAAAAAGAAAATCAAATTAAATAAAAATAATATTTACAGTTCAACTATGAATAATTTACCTGAAAACCGAACACATAATTATAGTTCAATCAATATTCATGACATATATGCAATACAAAAATGATTGATTATTACATTGGTAATTTGTGTAAGCAGCTTCCCAAGAGATTGCATTAAGAGGAAATATTATTTGCATTCTTATAATATACATATTTGGTTTTCAACAGTTGTTCGAGAAAACTAGTTAGCTTTTTGCAGCTGATTATTCTTCAAGTTAATGAATTTTCGAATATATTTAATTTGTTTGATTCAAAATTGTCGTTGGGCGCTTGTTGCTTCTTCTTGGACATTTTCAGTGCCAAATTGCAGTTGCTGTCTGACCCAAAACAAGAAAGGGGCGTGCCGCGAGATTTGCTGTTGTTGTCACCGTTTGGCGCGAATGGCATGAGGGAAAGAGGGGCGGAGAGGAGAAACGGAGAAGTGATGGGGTGACAGCGACTTGTTTGCTATGCACAAACAATTTTCGTGTTTTCCGGAGCGCCAAAAGCATGTCAAGGGAGCAAGCATACAAAGCAAAAAGCCGAGAGTCAAATGCAACAGCAACGACGTCAAATGTCGGCGACAACGGCAACTGACAAGCTTGTTACAATATTTTTGTTGTTAATATAAACTTTAATGCGTTAAGTCTACTAACATTCACGCTTTGCTTGCAAGCTTTGGTTTCTTTTTTTTTTATCAAAATGTACATTTAAAGCACTATAAATATAAAGATTTAGCAAGTTTCTTTCAAATAAACTATCGAATCTGAGTAAAGTTTCCATGACCCGTAAAATTACTTACAATAACAGAGAACTGTAGGAATTTGAACACGTTAACATTTTAGTGCAATTATTTTCATAATAACAGTAAGCATCTGAGTTAGCTTATAAGATTTTGCATAAAAATTCAATTTATTATTTACATGAAGGAAGTTATGAAAACGCAAACTCAACAACAGAAGTAGAATTGAATTCAACTAAATAACCCTAAAGAGATTTTAATCACAGAGATGAGGAGCTGAATATTGCAAGATTTTTGAATCAATTATCGAATGACAGTGCGGTTTGTATGCCCTAAATAAAGTGGCACAGTGTGATAGAGCTTTTTTTTATTAAAATTTAAAAAACAGTTATATGCCGCTCTGCAGTTCTTGCGAACTGTTTAAAATTAAGTAAAATAATCTGTTTGGACGCTGTTGTTCTCGTTATTGTTATCATGATTGTGTCTCCGTATAACCGAACGATTAAAGGAAGTGTGTCCACAGGAAGAAAAAAAAAAAGAGAAGTTATGGAAATTCAAGAACTGGTATATGTCAATTACATCTAGTTTTTGTAAGCTTTTTTTTGAAATAAACTATCCTATTTGAGCTCAGTTTCCATAACACGAATAATGTTGGACTGTGTAATAGAACAGTAGGCAATTGCCAAAGCTTTTAAAAATGTTAGTAATACTTAAAGGTTAAGTAGGCAACTATTATTATAAGGCAGTAAGCGATGGAAAAGTCTATCAAATTTTAAGTAAATTTTTTTCTTTTAAAACTAATATGTGCAATCTTATAAGACTTTGCTGTTGTATCCCAAAAAACTGTTCAAGAAGGAATAAAATAATTTGTGTGATCCTATTAGTTGTCGGTATTGCATTATTCATTGGGCTCAGCGCTCTGGCCTATTCTAAAAGCACTGAATCCTCGGGTCCCAGTGTGTACGGAAAAAAAACAACGACGTCAACAACAGAACTGCCATATGAAGCTCATATTGACCCACCAAAAAAATCAATTACTCTGGCGGAAGTTACTTAGGTCTCTTGTTAAACGATAGTTTTTGTAAGCTTCTTTTAAATAAACTATCCAATGTAAGTTCGGAAGTTCGGAAGTTCAAAGTTCCCAAAAAATTACTTACAGTGTCAGAAAACTGTAGGAACTTGAACACGTAAAAATTTTAGTGCAATTATTTTTATAATAACAGTAAGCATCTGAGTAAGCTTATAAGATTTTGCATAAAAATTCAATTTATTATTTACATGAATGATTGTTATAAAATACAAACTCAACAACAGAAGTAGAATTGAATTCAACTAAATAACCTTAAAGAGATTTTAATCACAGAGATGAGGAGCTGAGTATCGCAAGATTTTTGAATCAATTATCGAATGACAGTGCGGTTTGTATGCCCTAAATAAAGTAGCACAGTGTGATAGAGCTTTTTTTTATTAAAATTTTAAGATTTAAAGAAACCACTAAAATTTTACTTTTTAAAAACAGTTATATGCCGCTCTGCAGTTCTTGCGAACTGTTTAAAATTAAGTAAAATAATCTGTTTGGGCGCTGTTGTTCTCGTTATTGTTCTCATGATTGTGTCTCCATATAACCGAACGATTAAAGGCAGTGTGTCCACAGGAAGAAAAAAAAAAAGAGAAGTTATGGAAATTCTAGAACTAGTATATGTCAATTACATCTAGTTTTTGTAAGCCTTTTTTGAAATAAACTATCGTATTTGAGTTCAGTTTCCATAATTTCCATAAGAATAATGTTGCACTGTGTAATAGAACAGTAGGCAATTGCCAAAGCTTATAAAAATGTTAGTAATACTTTAAGGTTAAATAGGCAACTATTATTATAAGGCAGTGAGCGATGGAAAAGTCTATCAAATTTAAAATAAATTTTTTTCTTTAAAAACTAATATGGGCAATCTTCTATGTCTTTGCTGTTATATCCAAAATAACTGTTCAAGAAGGAATCAAATAATCTTTTGGGTCGTAATAGCTGTCGTTATTGGTCTCGTAGTTGGGCTCAGCGTTCTTGCCCATTCTCTCAAATGGTTTGAAACTGATCCCGCGCCTACCGGAAAAAAAACAACGACGTCAACAACAGAACTTCCAGATGACCCACCAATAAAATAAATTACTATGGCGGAAGTTACTTAGGTCTCTTGTTAAACGATAGTTTTTGTAAGCTTCTTTTAAATAAACTATCCAATGTGATTTCGGTTTCCATGACACGAATAATGTTACAAAATATTGCAAAAGCGTTTAAAAATGATAGTGATACTTCAAGGTATGAACAAAGTATCTAAACTTTTATTGAATTATAAAAAATAAAGCAATTGAAAAGTTTTCCAAATTTATAGTAAATTTTATTTCCTTTGAAATTAGTTGCAATATGTGTAATCTTTGCTGTTTTCTTCGAAATTGTTCAAGAAGAACGCAAATAATCTGTTGCACCATTTTTGCTCTCTTTATTGTTATCATCATTGTGGTCGCCGTTCTTGGGACTACAACTGATTGGTTAGATGGTTTGGACACATACCCAAAGCACAGAAGGACGACGACGACAAAAACCGAATTATCAGAAGTTGCTTATAATTGAACAACAATAAAATCAATTATCAACAAACTAACAAAACTCGTTTTTAACAACTAAGTCGATTCAGAGGTTCCTGAGAACGATTTGGATCTACCTTTTATAAGAGAACTTCTCGCAGAGAGCATTGCATTCGACTCCCTGCTTTTAGCAGCCCAAGCGCTGCATAACCCAATCGATTTTTAGTCGATTTGACGCCTCTATGTGAAGTTGATTGCATAGTGGTATAACTCATCGATTTATGGATATAAGCCTATCTTCTATATATATATTTAGTGCATTTTTCAATTTCTTTTCCTAAACCATTAATAAAAATCTAAGCCTATTTCCTATTAAAGATTAAGCTTTTGCTAACAAGCTTAAATAGAGAGAAAGACAAAAATAAGAAGCAATAATTCCTAAACTTAGATGATAATTAGTCTATAATTCTTTGCCAGCTGAAGTCTGGTAAAGTTTGCCTGCAAAGGCCAAACAACTTTAACAACAGAGTCTCAACTTTATGTCTTAATCAACTATGTACTTGAGGTAAACAAAGACGAGAAAGCAGGGCAATTAAAGGCATACACAAGTTTTACACTTGGTTTTTATTTGCTTTTTTTCATGACATTTTTCGCACTTGTCATCTTTTAGGCTAGTCGAAAAGTTAACATAAAAATGTCGTCAAATTATTAGACAACAGAAAAATGTTGGCCATTTGCTTTTAACGCGTATTTAATTTTATTATAATGAGCTGGCAATTGAAGGCCCCCCTCCGCCTAGACAAAAAAAAAACACGTATTGCGGTCAACATGTGGGCGTTAGTTAACGGAAGTTTAGTTTTTTTGGGAAGGTTGAACCCCAATGACCTCAATAGCTGTCAAATGCTTTGCAACAGCTTGCTCCTTACTCGTCTCCCCCGCATAACATTAGATCATCCCAATTATTCAGGCAGGCTACTAAAAGCGTTTTAATTGGCTGCTGGTGGCATTTTATTTTCGCTTCTGTGCCGACATTAGGATTATAATCTGCCTTGTCCTTTTAGACATTTTTCATCGCGTCCATTTAATGCTAATTACAGTTACAGAGCAGCAGCAGCAGCCGCAGGCAGGCAGCACCAACAATAACAACAACAACAGCCAAACGATGTCTGGTCTAGTTCCTAGGCAACCATTTTTGCCTGGTATAATGGCATTGTGATTGCCACCAACTCCACCTCCAGGTCCACCGTTGCTACCACTCGAGTTGTTGACGCGTCCGTTGTGTCCGTTGCACAGATTCTGTTGGCAGGTGCGAAAGTAGGTGCGAGACGAGTCATCCGTTTTAACTCCGTTCAGTGACTGGAAAAGATATTTGTACCATTTATTTTTGCTACAGGCGCAATCTGTCTGTCTGGCAGTTGATCTCACACACTCTCTTTCTCTCTATCTTTGACTCAATTCTCTATACTCACAATCGGCTTATCCTGGCAGTCACGCAAAAAGGAAATGACTTTGTTCCCATTGTGCTGGAAAAAGATATAGGAACATGGTGGAAAAAAAAAGTTATCTCAACAAATTTGTAGGTTGTTCCTTTAGTAAAAAGTTTGCTTCGATGCTTATTTGCATTTATTTCAAACTTTTGATTGATGCCTTAAAAGAAACTTTGAATAAGGTTCAGATTCAGCTACCTCTCTCACATTGTTCAAAGTTTCTGAATGCTTGTTTTAATTACACAACTCTTTGGAATCTCGAATCAATATTAATGAAGCTATCTTTTAGTAAATGTATACAATTACAGAGCTATTAATTGTTAACATGATGAGTTCTGTTCATGTCCCAGACAACTGGCTTAGTTGTCAGTAGTCCAGGCCGAGTGCAAAATAAAGTTTTAATTGCATTATGGCAGAGCATCAATGGCACATTTAGTCTGAAAGACAGCAGATGCGGATGGATGCTCATGCGGCTGCTTCTGTTTCTGCTTTTTGTACAGCTCGGCGTACAAGTAACTTTTAGTTCATTTTGCGTCGAGGCTCAGGGCTTCTTTGATCCGGCAAATTCAATAACAAAGAGTTCAAGGCTTGCCCGACTAATGAAGCGCTGGCAAATGTTTATCCAACTCGTATATATATTTATATATAAAATGAAGACGCTGCGAGTTTGTTGGATGGGGGATGGACAGACGGGTTGTACAAGTGTGACGAAAGCAGATACCAGACAAAGTTGAAGCCTTGTAAGTAGGTGCAGAAGGTGTTTGGGGGTGTTAAGGGTTAGCATATGCGTCTGCTATTATAATGTATATGTACGTGTGTGTGTGTGTGTGTGTTAGTGTCGCTCAGCTTCAAGCGGCTTTTGTGGCTTTTATACGCCTTTCTGGCTTTCCATTAAATTATGGTAATGGACTTTTTATGCACTCCCAACATTTTTCGGAGAAGGTTTTTTGTTTAATTTGCTGTGGCTGCGGCTTTCGAAATTAAAGCACAAAAGCTCCAACGTCAACAACAAACCCTCCCCAATATTGTGTTCATCTATTTTGCATTTTAGCGTCAACTGAATCGATATATATGTACATAGGCCTATGTCAGTCACTCAGAGTTCTACCAACAACTGTTGAAATGTACGTGATTTTCTTTTGTACCAGCTATCACAGCCAAAGCACTTCATCAGCGTCAGTTGTTTGAATGTCGAGTGCTTGACTTAACCATTTGTATGCCAATTCGTGCAGGAGCTTTTTTTTAAAGCCGCCTGTGTCTCTTCTATCTTCACATTTCTATGGAAATTGCTGCATAAATTTGCTATTCAAAGTTCAAAAAAAAAAAAAGAGATGTTGAAAGTTTGAACAACTGCGAAAGTCTCTATATAGCAAGCTTAATGCATTTCTGTTGTAATATGATTAAGATTGAGCTTAGTAAATTAAAGTTTTTAATCTCTAATATTAAAGTTTTATCAAGTAGTTTAGTTCTTATAACTATTGCTTATGAACTTTTTGCACTCTTCTCACTTTAATCAACTTTTTTGACATCTTCTCTGCTCTGTAACTTAGTTAATATACTTTCCTCTTATCCTTTGACTTGAAGGTCATGTAGAACTGAGAGAGACATAGAGCAAAAAAGTTCATATAAATATTATTTAAAATGAAGCGCTCAAAAAGATGTGACTTTTTGCTGCTAACACATTACTTATACGCCACATGTGTCCATTGCCTATCGTATATTCAATTACTTTCTTTATGAGAGTGTGTATTTCAAGAGCTTAGTTTTATAGCTCAACTGTAGACGTGAGTCTAGCTAATTTGTTGGGCGAAAGTTTTCTTAAGCTACAAAGTTGCTACAGAAAACTTAGTGGCATAAACGACTGCTGCTCTGCACTTGCCACTTTGTTGCAAGGCAATCAGACAGCTGCGGCTCGTTGAGGAGTTGTGCTGAATCGAGCATTCGAAAGGATAATGGTATGACTCTTTGCTTTACTTTGTAGCATTGTATGCACTACTCACAATCGCCTCTTGCCGCTGAGTGAGGCAATACTTTTTGGTGCAGTTGAGGGTGCGCACAGCGCTCGCATTTGTCAGGCAGGTGGCATCACTCTGGCCGAACAAGTAGCTGCAAACGTAGCAATCGAGAGCTGCAAGTCCAAGAAAAAAAAAAGGAAAAAAAAAACCATAAATAAAACTATAAAGAAACTACATACACATAAAAATATACATGCCAAAAATACACGTACGCATCTCAAAAAATATTGAACGAGGTCATGACGCTGCCTTTCGGTTTCGGTCGCTGTTGATACATTTCATTATGTGCATGATAAAACCGAAACGATGATAATCGTGACCAAGATGATGATGATGTGCTTTTCTTAGATTTTATATTTATAGCTAAAGCAACATAACAACAAACACAAATGAACATCTATAAAAACATCGAAATCACATGTTTTTGTTGTTTCTATTCAAATTAATTGCATTAAAGTGAGAATTTTGGCAACAGACTTTGTGTCTATGTGCCAAGTGGCACGACAGCGTCCTCGACATGTATCTATCTATATGCGTATTTTTCTTATTTGTGTAATAACAATGACGTCAATAGACAACATCAGCAATAACAACAACAACGTTGTAACAATAATAGCAACAGGCACAGCCAAATCTTGGCTAGCAAATGTTGTAAATCAAATAAGAAAAAAAACTGATTTCATGACACGAGACTTGGTGCTTCAGTACAGTAAAATGAGCAAGGGTACAAAAATAGTTTACATGACTGAAGATTGATGAAAGTTTTATACCCTTTAACATAGGTGCAAGCATTTTTGAATTTGCAATCGAATCTAAACCAATAACACATGTTCCACACGAAGCTAGGAACAGATCTTGTAAGAAAAAAGATTGAACTTTTGATCATTGTAAAGCATTTAACGAAAAATTTCTCCATTCGGTCTTAGACCCCAAGTGACCCTGTTCATTTTACAAGAACCGATCATCTAACAGCTGGCACAACTGTGGCAATTACCACCCTCCATCAACGCCTGCTTCTGACTGCAACCCTCGATCTTCTATCATTGCAATCAAAATAATGGGTTGTGCTCTTTTAATAGGTATTTACAAAATCACAATTTCGTCAGAAATAGAAATGAGCGCTCAAAATTCGAGATTATTTTAAATGCACATATTATAAACCGCGATTCTGCATAAAATGGTCAATCTATTGGCACTGGCACGCTTCAGTTCGCCGTATTCGCAATTCAGTCATTATACACTCGTCATTCATTCGTGTGAAACACATGGAAATCACCGCCAAGCACAGTGGTCTATCAGCCATCAAACTGCCAATCTAATTTGAAAATTAATCAACTAATGTTTAATTTTTGGTACACAAAGTGTCGAACTTACTTAATAAACTTTAAGGTTTCACTACCAATTATCTTCCTTATAATTGTTACATTAGATCTCGTACCACTGTTCCTACGTAAGCTAAGAATATAGTGTTATGACTATGAGTTCTTTGAGAAATGATTTTTATTATCTTTTGTGTAGCAATCAATTAATTGAATGCGGTCCCTGGAGAGTGGCGTTGACAGCTGAGCAAGAGATCGGTTATTAACATATAGTATATATGCGATTTTAGACCGAACTGCATATATACTTAAATGCTAACGATTTGTGTTTATTCTATATGCACATTGAGTATAGTATATATTTGAGAAACGTACGCAGAGCAAAGTTCTTGGAATCGCGTGGAGGTCTCATGTTTTGTTATTAGCCCAAGAGCTTGCCAAGAATATAGAAAGAAAAAAAAAACGTTTCGTATGCTACCTGATTTTTTTTTGTCTGTCAAAATTGTTAGCACTGAATAGACAAGTTTCGAAATAAAACCAACTAATTTTGTTAAGTGGAAATTGAATATTCTTAAATATGGAAAAGAATATGATAAACTTATGACACAACATGTTGGTACCAACCATTTGTTTGAGCAGCAGTCCTAAGTAAAGTGACATAAAATGCCAAAAGCAATGATGTTTTTAGCATCTCAAGTTGGTTTTGGTGTCTTCAACACTTGTTGATTTCGGTTGAAAGCTGGTAATGGTATCGGCTTTGTCTTCAAAATACGACTGAAACTGACATGTGAGTGGCAAAGGGTTGGTTGCTGTCCTAGTGCTGTTTGCCTTTTATACTAATGGAGTATATCGATTGTAAATTGTCTCTTCTTGTCATATCTTATCAGTTTGAACTTGTCAAAGAATTGACAACACTTTATATCACAGACTCATAGAATGTACTCTTCTCCGCTTTATCTTCGATATATTTTTACATTGATTATGCTACTTGTTTTAATGACAATTGGGATCTTTATATATTTTCTAACTTACAGCCTGAGCGTTATGTACCCGGCTCACCCATCTTTCGCGAGAGTAGTCCAGCGCCAAATGCTACGCCGACAACAACAACGCCTATAACATCTGCACCTTCAGCAGCAGGAGCAGGAGCAGCAACAGGAACTGGAGCAACAACAACAAACACAACGGGCACCTCCCAAACCACCCGAAGTCGTGGTCAAGGTAATATTGACATTAATATTAACCTAGCCAGACATTTCATTTATCAAAGTTATTAAAGTAATAGTGTATACTCCGAATGTTTATGTTCAATTCCCCGAACACTCTGCTTCCTTCTCGCATGGCACATGTTTTTGGCATTTTCCATTTTCACAACACAAAAGTTGACACACTTTCAGTGACATTTGTGTAAATAAACTGGAAACATGCTACAACAACAACAACAACGAAAACTGTTGGTTGTCGTAATGCATTTTCGCAACGGGGGGGTGGCGAGGCGCGCGAAATATGAAAAGATTCGACATGTTGCGAATGTTTTTGGGTCAAAGTCTTTTGAACTCCTCTTATCCGGTTAGGCGCTGTGTTCGAGGTATTTGTGTTCTAGTTACGTCTGTTGTTATTATATTTTTTTTCTACCCAATTTTGCCAAACTAACGGGGCAAAAATTTCATTGAGCAGCAACGGGTAAACAACAATAGCAACGGCAACAACAATCGAGTGCCTAATATGCGTTAAACGAATCTGCCACTCAATTATTTGTGGAATTTGATTATACGATATTATTATTATCTAGCTATCTCTCTCTCTTTTATGTGTTTGTTTTGCTTTCGTTGGAATCACGGTTCTGTTTACGTGCCAAATTGCACAGGTAAAATTTTATTCAGCGGGGTGGCATTTCCGTGCGCCTAACGGTAAAGTACCCAAGATATAGACACGAAGAGTGAGACAGACAGACAGACAGACAGACAGAGAGAGAATGAAAGATATTCTAAAAGCGTCCTCAAACTCCCCGAATTCCCAGTAGCTTATGACTCATGTGCGGATGTATGTGTGTATGTGTGTGGGTGATCAAAGTCCCTGTCACGCTAGCGATTATTGATTTTTTGTAGGTTGATTTTCAACGCTTGATTTGCTCAATTTGATTGTCGTTTTATGTTAACTCATCGACTGGCTAAGTGTCCCGAGAATAAGCACATACCACTTATAGAGTTCATTGTAAACTTAATAACTTTAAGTAGTAAACAAACTTTAGATTCTGTTTTAAACACTAGCTTTAAGTTGAGCTTATGCAACAGAAACTTTATTCAAATGTTAAAGTTTATTGTAGCTAAGCTTTGATGTGGTTTTATAAATAACCCTTAGTTACACTTTAAGCTATTTTTAACAATTTATAAGCTCACATTTTTCTTCACATTCTTTTTTCACGATGTAGCCATGACAATATCCCTTTCACATGCAGCACAGGGCAATAGCACCACTAGCCAACACCACCACAGCAACAGCAGCAATAACAACAACAACAGCAAATCCAAACAGCTGCCCACCTGCTATATAAGCACACGTTCCGCAGCGATGATGGCCCTAGCACTTGGTCAACACTCCAGCGAGAAGACAACCACAACAAAAACAACACAACAACAGCAACAACAACCTAATGCTAGCTGCGTCAAACAATCCCAGCAATCCACGTCCAGTTCCAATGCCTCGCCCCGCACCAATCATAGATCTGTGTCGACAATGCGACCTGCTAACCGTTCCACGCCCAACACAACAACTCCAACTGCAACTCCTGCACCTTCGTCCACGACGATTACTTCCAATACACAAAAACAAACAACAACAACAACAACTACAACTTCCACGTCCAATACTACTTCGTCCAGATCCTCTACGTCGAAACCATCGACGCCAACAGCGGTGCGTGCTGCGGCTCAATTAAACGGCATGGGCATCCTTTCGGGTTGCAGCAATTCCAGCGGCTCGGATAACGATGGCTTCAGCACTTCCGGTTCCTCAACGGCAACAGCTCTGCGTCGTCTGTACTTCAAGAGTGGTCGCAGCATTAAGAACAAGATTAATGCATCCACGTCATCTAGCTCACCACTTAATAGCTTACCCATGAACGCCGTCTCCAGCGCGTATCACAACTCTGTGAGCGGTGCAACACCCATGCATCCTATAGGCGTGCCAAAGGTAAGGAAAAAAAACTTTAATTAAGCTAAAAGCTGAACTGAACTCAACTCGGTTTCTATGCGCCTTTTCTTATGCATTTTCCTTTAACGTGTATAGCTAGTTGTTATGGGCACCTCGTCTGCCTCGATACCGGATACAAACATCAACACATCCACAGATTCGGCATGCACACTCATCACGAATGTGACGCACACGGATACATCGGAGACGTGCGACTCCCTCGATTTGGGTAGGTTTTGGGCAGTCGTAGTTGAAATCACTGACTGTGCGCATTGATTGATTGATTGATTGCCATTTTTAATTAAACAACTAATCAAACTGGCTTACACTTGGCTTAATTCTATATCTCTCTGTGTCGCCCTCTTTCCCGTTCAGGCGACAATTCTGGTCCCAGTGAACCGCTTTTCAGTTCGCTGGAGGAGCCATTGCTCACGGCCATACAAATCGATTCGGAACACGAGGCGGGCGGCACTGAATTGGAACTAACGAGCTGCTCACGCTATTCAAAGCGACCAGACATGAATCTACAGGACAGCGTCGAGGTAAGTCGACAAAACAATGGTATGGTTTTTCTGTTGTTGTTTAGTTTATTTATTTTTTTTGTTTTTCATTATCTCATTTGCATAGCAGAGCCAGGAATCGTGTCTATCCATATTGGCAGGAGAACCAACATCCACAACACCATTGCTGCTCTCCTCATCGTCGTCACGTCAGCCCAGCACGGCGCCACCACCGACGCGTGGACGTGAACACTTCACTTTCGATCCACCGCAATCACCCAAATCGGCTCGCAGCAGCGAAAAGGTGCGCAGTCACTTCACCTTCAAGGAGGATGCACAGCAGGTGGAGCAGCGGCACCAGGGACAGCCACAGGGACGCCGTGCAAGTAGCTCACCTCTCTATGCGGGTGACGAGGAGGCAACGCAGGAGGAACGCATTGCGGTTGTTAATCGCAACAGCAAAAAATTGCGCGCCAGGGAACGTGGCAACGATGCGTTGAATGCCAATGGCAGCAACTCAAATACACGTAATCGCATCTCACCCAACATTTCACCCTCATCGAGCAGTCGAACTAGTCCTAAGCGTGAACGTAAACGCACCACACCCTCTGCCTCAACGGGTGCCATAGCCAAGATCAACTCGGCGCCGCCTACAATGAAGGATGGCAATTTCTTTGGCAGTTGCCAGAATCAGAAACAGCGTCAATCCCAACAACAGCTGTCACCCTCTACAATAGGCCAGCAACAGCGCAAATACTCCTCCAGCTCGTCCAGTGGAAGTAGCGAACGTTGTTTGCGTGACAAAATCGAAACTGGCACAATGTTTCCATTTGATCGGGCGGCTCTTGATTATGAGCGTATACAGCGGGAATGCTTTGCACCCAGTTCGGCAACGGCCAGCACCAGCAGCGACTCGGATGAGGCAGAGAATCGTTCGGTTTATGAACGTAAGCTGAGCGCCGACATCTTTCAGCAATATTCACGGCTCACACAGAAGGAGCAACAGCAAATGCAGCAGCAGCAGCAGCAGCAGCTGAATCATGATCGGGATCATCCACCATCCCGCAAGAATTCGAAACGCATAAGACCCGATTCCGTGATACATACGACGATACGCGAGAATCAGCAATATGTGCCACAGTCGGATGCATTCTATCCGCAGGCCAAGTCCTCATCATCGCCCAGCGATCACTCATACGCCGAGTTGAACAAATTTGAGGATATTGCCAATAAATTTGAGCAGATACCACCCAAACATGGCTCGAACTCGACGCTCAATCTGCACATGCTGCATATGCATAGTCCGGGCAGTGAATCGTTGCATTCCGCATCTCTGAGTCCAACGGACAGTACGCGCAAACGCTCGTTTAAAAGCAAATCCAAGTCAAAGACCCAAACGCAGGCACTAGAGGATTCATTGTCAGCGGGTTGTGTGGGTTCCATTAATGTGACAGCAAATCCCTTAGAAGCAGCCGCCGTCTGTAAGCAGCCGCGTGCCACAATCGTTGTCCAGCAAGTAAGTGTAGATCCACATATATGTTTTATCTCTCTGTTTGTGCCTTTGGGATCTCTCTCTCTCCCTCTCCCTCTTACTCTCTCTTTGTGCGTAACATTTCCGCTTCAAGCTGCGCGCGCAGCACTCTCCCAACTTGTATCTAAATACATATATCTCACTTTCTCTGCTTTGTTGTTGCTGCGTTGTGGCAGCTCATAAAAAGACTCGCGCCGTTCACAGTTCGAATCATTCAAATGTTTACGATCCGCCCGAGAGCAACGTACATAATACTACTAGCTGAAACACTTGGCGTATAGCATCATCAACAATCAATAAAAACATATACGATACGTATAAATATCACTGCGTAAAAAATACAAAAGTTCTTAACTGAAAATTCGTAAAAATCATTAAATTTATCGTGTTATATTTGTGTTGTGTGCCGCGAACAACTCTTCAAAGGCAAACAGACATGTAAACTATATAAACTGTGTCTATCCAACTTTTCATATCAAGAAAGACTTATCCAGAGATACAAAAACTCTTCAACTGTGTGTAACTTAAACCGTTCAAAAGTTAAAAAACAAAAAATCAAATTACAAAATGGCGCCCTTTTATAAGCGTATTTGTCGCAGCCTATCCAAACGCTACAAGGAGGTAGGTGTAACCAAATTGTTCTCCACTTCTAGTTTATTGAAATTGGATGATTGAACTGATGCAGTACATCAATGGGCCATCAGATAAGATTAGGCACAGAACGTAGTTTATTGTTTGGCAATAAGTATTTGCCAAGTTTATGACGTCTATAACAATATCAAACCGGCTTGTTATATGATGTCAGTTTGATAAAATTGCAATCCTTATTAGTCAGATAGATAAACAATAGATTGTATGATTAATCAAATATCCGCAGATTTTTTGTTTGAGAAATAATTTATTATGCATTTGATTGCAATTCAAGTTATGACCTTTTTTTCTATTTTTATGTTTAAATTGTCATTTTTACATATTCTTTATTTTTTGTTGGCCTTTAATATAATTGCTATATATATGTATGCATAAGCACTTCCTTTAATTAATGTGAGGTCTTTTCAAAATAATAATATTTCTAATTAGCTTAATTTCATGCATATAAAGCCCATTGCTTGAGCAAAAATAAACTTTTAATATACGAATTTTAAATTATTAGAATTTAACCAATTTTAGTTATGATGTTCTTGATCATTTCTCAACAACAAACAAGTTATATTTTCAGTTTAATCATTGATTCCATTTTACAACATAAATTTAAAGAAATTATGCCTACCTATTATAGGTTGTTATAAAAACCTCTTAAGTCAGAACAGATGGGATTGTAAATATTATAAATATCATATTTAATTGAATTGTTTCAACTGACAATTACAATATACATTCATACATCTCATGCCGTTGCGATGACAGCTGTCAAAATAAACTACCAGAGCAAAAACAACAAATGATAAAATAAAATTATGCCAAGGCACAGGTTTCCTCCTACCCAAACACATATGAATACATATTTATTTACATTTAAAATAAAGAAACATATAAGGCATATGTAATCCAGACAGAGACTAAAAGCAAAACGATGTCCAAGTCGTCCGAATTACACTCGCAACTTGTTTTGTGATTTATGAACATTTTACGGTTTCGTTGTAAGACGCAATGAGTGGATCGTTTTTTAATAACCGCAGGCTAAAAACCATGTACTATGTTATAAGAGTTTTTTTCTTTGTAGAATATATAGAAAAACAAATATATATATATAAGCATACAAGAGTTGAGGAAAATTTACTTATTATAATAACAAACAAAACAAAACAAAATATATATGACATGAACAGCAGCTGGATATAGTATGTATCCCCTAATAAATACTCGATATTTATCTATACCTTAGTAATTTGTCATATCCGACTACATAAAAAAAAAGAGGACAAGACAACAAGATACAATTTCCTTAATATGCAGATTATTCATAAGAAAATCTTCCAAAACAACCCATTAATTTCATATACATACATATCCGGGATGATTTTTTCATAGAATCTTCATGAAGATCCAAAAAAAAAATGGAAAAACAAAGGGTGTGTGGGTGTTAAGAGTGATTAAATTGTGTTAGGTGTAGTTGTTTTTCACAAGTTTTCCATAATGACTAAAATTGATCTAGTTCCGATTGGCTTCGTTAATCTGTTTACTTCGACTGCACGAGATATTTTGCTCTATTGCACAAATCCTTGTAAATTTCTGGCCAAAACAAAAGCCACAAGCCAAACGAGCACACCTGCAAATGATATGAATGCAGCCTTGATGGTCACTATCTGATGCCCCTCCCTATGCACACACACACACACACACACACATATTCAGTTGAGGCTTTGTAAACAATAAATGCTTTGCGGCAAGTTTCCTGTTAGTTGGTTTTCCACCTTCCTGACCGTGCACACGTTGGATATATCAAAAACAGCCATGCAAATAACATTTTTGCTTAGCTGCAGTTGTTGTCTATTGATTTTACATTGAAGCACAATATGATGGGGGGACGATACGATGCGGTGCGGTGCGGGGCAACATAGTGTTAACGTGCAAATGCATTTGTTTTCAGGCCTTGGAGTCACAAACAGGCAACGTTGAGGGCTAATGCCAAAGTCGCCAACACGAAAGCATTTAGAGAACTCAACAGCTGCCTAGCAACACCCCCTCCTCCATCCACCCCAACACTCTCCTCGCGCACCCAACTAGAATGTCCTTCAGCTTAAAAGGTGAGTCGTCTAATGGCTGCCCAGACCGAAACGTATAATATATCCAAAGCGAGTGGACGAGAGACAACTTTGCTGCTATTCTCATATTTAATTGAATATTTTATGAGATTTGTTCTATGTTGCTGTTATTCTAGTTGTAAACATAATACTGTCTACTCATAAAGAGATTACCTGAAGCTGCTGCTCAATTATTTACGTGTACCAAAATTTCCACTTGAATTCTTTGCTATATGATATATATACAATGATATCAAAGCAAATGCCAGCGAAGGTCAGTCAAACAATTTTCGGGTCAGACTACCTAAGGCAACGGGTTCAAATTTTAGATAATTGATAGCCACATTTATTTGGCCAAATGGTAACATATTAGGTTGGGTTGCCACTCTTTAAAGCGGTTATTGACACGGCAGACTATAATTATTTTTTTAGATTTTCGTTCTTTTTTTTTTGGCACATTTATCAAGGCCGCACACGAATTACCGCTAATTATAGACGCAGACATTTGCCAACAGCAAAAGTTCACAGGCCGACAATCTCAGTTTACTTGGCTCTTTAGACGTCTTGTGTACTTAATGTCGTTGGCGTATACTTAATTTTGGCCAAGTTTTGTTGTAGCGCCAGTTGGCAGCACGCTGTTGAGTTCAGTAGTTTAATGATATGCGAATAATTAATCATTAATTATATGTTTCCCTGTTTTGAATACCATTTGAATAAAGCTAAGTAGGGTATATTGATGTTAAGAATCAAGACTTTCAAAAATCTTTCGTAAAACAAGTACAAATAGTTTTAATACAAGAGAGTATTGCTTAATACAAGTTAATTTTTACTTAAATTAACATTGATATTTACGACATCCACTTCAAATAAGAAATACTTTATTTTGTCGGTCTGTATACGAGGTATCTTTAAGTTCGTTGCTCTACTAAAACATTTTTACTGAATTTTGATCGGTTTGTTTGCATTCGGTGGCACCTTTGTTGGTTGGCGTGTTCCCATTTGAGGGCAGTGTGTTAGCCGAGTTTTATTCGAAGTGTCTTGTAAGTGTCATTAATTAACTGATACATGGGCTGTTACCCTGGCCAAGTGGCCCGCTCTGACTGCAGCTGGAATGCATGGCTGCATTGTGTTCTTCCTGCTGCGACTTGGCGGCTTCGAATCCATTGACCCCATTCACAGCTGCTGGGCTGCAAGTTTTTGCAGTTTCATAAATAAACCACGGCCATAAATAAATACACACGCATACATAAGCGCTCACCAGATACAAGATATATAGATACATATGCATCTAGTAGATACATACACCATGTACTCCATTGTTCAACATCTGAAAATAGCCGCAACACACGGAAATGCTCAAACCAAACACCGAATAGTTTAGCTGCTGCAACTGGAGATATGCAAGAGTCGGGAGTGCGGGGAAAGGGGGGTTTGGGGTGGCAGAGCTCAATTGGGCTGTGGCCAAAAAGCAAACAAACTCACACACACACACTTACTTACTATAGTAAAGCAATGTTTTTTCGCACAGACTTTGCACCCTTTTGGACAGGCATCTGGCGCGTGGCCAGCCAAATTACAACGAAACACGATCAGAAATTTCCCAACAGCAGCGTTTGTTAATAACCAAAATGTAATCAACTGGACTCCCACTAAACTTATAGAGATAGATAGAGAGAGAGAGAGAGAGAGAAAGAGAGAGAGAGAGAGGGAGCGATGGCAGATTGTGTTATAATGTAATAAGAGCGCTAAAGCCAATATCAATTTGGTCTATCCCCATGGCAATTAAGTTAATTACCAAAAATGGCAAAAACAGTAAATAGCCTAAATGAAAACCTTGTTGATCTATTGATATGTTTATACCATATGTATATGGGACTTAAATTGATTTGCAATTATAGCTTGATAACAATATTAGTCAGGGTATTCCCAAAACAACTGGATATCCTGTTCCGCCCAACAACAACAAACATTGTTGCAAAAACTTTTCGCTTAATATTAATATGCTTTCATAAAACCGACCAATGAATACAAAAAAAATAACTAACAAAACAATTGTTGCGTTTTTTTTTTTGCCACACAATACGAAAATTATTAAAAATTGAAGCAAAAGTTTAAAACTGATTTCACCAATGAATTTTACAGGCAACTTATTGAATAAATTCAGTAAAAAAAAAAAAAAAAACAAAGCAAGTGAGTTTTGGACTACGCCAGAAAGTGCGAGATTATTTTAATACACATTCAAAGCAAAGCTAAATGTATTTTTAAACGTTTCGACAATGTTATTGCGGGGCGGCGGCAGGCACATTGAGGTGTGAACTGAGTGTCGGCAGGCACAGCCAACACGAGCATTAAATTTATGCACATATTTGGCATACTTCATCGGCCATTCTAAGCCCCCTCTAGCTTTTGATTATGGCCTTTGCATTGAATTGAATAAATAGTGTTTGCATAGCTGGCAAAAGTTGCATTAACTAACGCATTTTAGCTACAAATGCAGCCAAGTTTCAAAGTATACAATGAGATTTCTTTACGGCTTGCACGTCATCCAACTAAATGCATCAAAGTAAACATTTCTTCAGGTTTCTTTATTGTTTTGTCTTGTTTTGTTTTTCCTTTTTTTGTGGTTACCATTTTGATTTAATTTGTCTATTTAAAAAGTGCTATATATATTCCTAACACCCGGCAATCGTTTCGGCTAATGGCCAATACAATATTGATGAGAACCACACTCTATGCCAAGCAACAACAAACAGTAGCAATACAATTGCCGTTGGAGTATGTTCGACTATTGAAATACTCAGCATTAAGTTTTTAAGATGCAAAAAAATTATGGAAGTTATCATACTTTTTCATGATTTTCCACAATATTGAACATACACCTTACCAAACACACACACACATGTACAGTTGAACATGCCCAAAAATTAATTATACGCCGCGTTGTCATCACACAAAATTTATATCCTTCATCAAGGTTTTTGGTGGACAATCGAGGGTCGATTGCTTTTCCCCACACAAATTGCTCCCTCGTGAGCGTTTGTCCAAAAAAAAAAAAGTTACACATGCGTCCACTGGAGGCAGTTGCCAAGTTTCTCCACACTTGCAACACGACTTAGCATAGGTGTAACAAGGTGTAACATACACACGCATGCTTGTGTATTATTAATTAGGCAAGCCATATAAGAGGATTTCTTTTCTGTTTTTGTCATGAATGCCAATAAGGTATATGAGAATTTAATTCCAACATTTACTCAACAAAGTACTCAAAGTATTTAACGTGTGTGTGTTTATTGTATAAGAGTTTGTGCTACATGCCACATTACACAGGTATGCAGCAGGACCCAAAACCGGGCAGTAATTTATGACAAAACTTTGTTTGAATTTTTGCGTTTAATTTGTTGAACAATTTTTCAATTTGTTGCAATTTATGCGCTTCGCTTTGTTTATTCGCAAACAATTTACGAGTGCTTTGAACATGGGAATCTAAATTTTCTAAAGCCAGACAAATTTATATTAACGGAAGTAAAAACTTGGGCTGTAAATTAGCGCTAGCTGCTTTTTTGGGCAACTTGTTAACCGTTGAAGCGCCGCTGTCATTAAGTGCGATATTCATTGGTATATATAAATTCAATATTTGAATGAGCTGTCGAAACTTGTTAAAATATATATAAATATAAATTTGTTAAGCGTTGTGAGCCTTAGGAATTTGGTAACACAGTTATTGGCCGACTGCTGTTTGTTGACCCTGTTTTGCCAGTTACCTCGACACCAATTGGCTTGGCTTAGTTTTTTGGTTGCCTGCAGGCAGCACGCAACTGCTGCCACACTTCAAGGTATACAGATAAGGCAAGGCAACAAAGTTGCAAAGTTGTATGCAAAACTGTACTTTATTGTAGTTGTGCTAAATTTATAGCCTTAAGCCACTCAAACGAAAGCAAACCAAGGTCCTGAATACAAAACAAAAATACCAATGCAAGAAATGCGAAAAAGAAACAAGAGATTAAAATGATATCCATTCGAATGTAACAATCCGCTTAAATCAAATATTATGCTCGTCTCTACTCCGACAGCCATCCCTTAACATGGACAACACGGTGGAAACGCTGCTCATCAAAAACGAAGGGGACTTCATCAGTGTGGAACAGGGCAAGGAGCTAAATGCACGCAAGCGTCACTCACAGCAGCTGGCACATCCGCCGCATACCGCAGCAGCCCAACATCAACATCATCATCATCAGGTGCAGGGACACGCTTACTCCCAACAGCAACAGCAACAACACAAACGCGATGAAAATATGCGCCAGCTGTTAGACGTAACAAATACACTAACAATTGAGGAGCTACGCGACTTTGAAATGCGGTAAGTCTTATTTATCTCTGTGTGAATGCAAAATGCCATTTATTCTTGAATAGTCATAAAAAAAAAGCAAATATGCTGCAGCTTTAATTTGATTCTGTTGATAACCATGATACGACTATAAAAACGCAAACGCACAAAAGACCATAAAAAAAGCAATCATAAAAAAGTAAATAAATAAATAATATAAGACCTCTAAATGCATTTGATGGGCTGCAACTGATTCGAAGTTCATTTATATTATTGTAAAAATCATATATATAAAGTATACGACTGGTTGCTTATTTGTTGTGCCAAACCACAAAAGCCATTTCAATCAAGAGCTTTTTCCAATGCTTTAAATTGGATTTTGAAATTGAGTTATTTAAATAGTTGGGTTACGTTTTGCAGCTATGGCTCACCACATCACAGCCGCTCGCAATCGGTTAAGATGCCCGGCAGTCGTGCCTCTGGACGGCCAAATCAACTATGTTTGCCACAGCAAAGATCACGGTAAGTGCCACACAGCATCAGCATGAGCATCAAAGGGCAAACACTTGACGTTGTGTTAACCTCTTTTTAGTGTTGCCTCTATGCCAAACACTGGCGTTGAGGAGGAATACTATAGACTCCGGCACTTTTCCATCACTGGCAAAGGCGTTGTGAATCGTGGAGATTCTTTGAAGAGTCGACGCAGTCGCTCCAACAACAGCGTTGCCAGCTCCAATTCAAGTACTGAACACTTGACTGCCCAGCAGCAACATCAACAGCAGCAACAACAACAGCAACAACAACAACAACAGGTACAGCAACAACAACAACAGTTGTCCGCACATAGCTCAACGTCAGCACGCACTTCGCTGGCGTCGAGTCGTGAGAGCAGCACCTCCAATCCAGGCAACGGACCATACAGGTAAGTGCCACACAAACTGTTGCTAAGTTCTCCAGCAACAACTAAAGTATAATCCCTCTTTGCAGAGTTCTGATGCTCGGCGGTCAGTCGGTGGGCAAAAGTTCGCTTGTCTCGCAGTTCATGACCTCGGAGTATTTGCATGCATATGACACAAGCATTGGTGAGTACCATAAATCCCTCCCTTTTCCGTTGCCAATCAAAAACAATGCCAACCCGCTGAATGCTGCTTAAACTTTTGTCTTAATGTTTAGGTTTAGGCTTTAGTGCTTTGTCATAATGTGTAAGTGTGTAAGTGTGTGTGTGTTTGTGTCTGTGCTCCTTGTCTTAGTGTCAGTCTGGTCCTCAACCCTTGACCCTTAAATGTTTGTATGTATGTGTATGTGTCTAGTTATGTTTGGTTTCTGCGTTTTTTGTTTGCCTTGGCATTTGCCTTCATAAATGTGTCTTTATTTTTTTTGGTCTCTGAATTTGCTTTTGTTTATCTGTTGATTTTTTTGTGTCGTTTTGTGTTTTGCCCTTGACTACAACAAATTTACGACCATTTTACAAATATATTTATATTTATCATTATTTCGTTGTTGTTGTTGTTTTTTTGTTTCTGTTTCTGTTTCTGTTTGTTGACTTTTTTTACGACCCGCCTTGTACATATGGCTTTGAGATTTGAACAAATTGGTATTAAAGATCATAATAAAAAAAAGTTTTCTTGGAAAATTTTTACAAATCGTAATGGAAATTTCACACAAAATCAAAAACTATAAAAATTGCTGCAAATGTACAGTGCGGATACAAAATGCTTTTTGTTTGTTTTTTTTGCAATGCGGGATTTTGGAGTAAAAAATTGAATTGGAATGATATCCAATTTCCCAATAAATGTACTATAAAATTAAAAATGCAAGCACCTTAAATGTCATAATCAATATTCAACAAGAAACAAACCAAAAAATAAATATATCAATGATAATTTTTTGTTCTTTTTCATACCAAAAAAAAAAACCTTATCTTCTCTATCATTCAACATAAAACAACAATCACAAATAAATCAAAAATATATATATAAACCGAACCAAACTAACAAAATGACAAACATTAATTTATATTAATCCACGATTCAGATCTAGGCAACTGTGGTATACGCATACATATTGAAAAAGCCGCTGACGGTAATAGCAAACAAATAACAACAATCAATCAAAAAAAACTATCCAAACTAATTATTTATAATAATATTTATTCCAATTCCGTATTTAATCTAATGCTTAACAAAACAAATTTGTTTCAAACAAAACAAATTCCTAACCTTTAACTAATCCAAATTATAATTTTTTCTTTATTTTAACGTTTGAGCTGCATTTGCATTGCGTTTCCAATTGAATTCCAATTACTTACTCAACTACTTAGCTCTTGATTTTATCTAATCCTTACACAACCACAAACAAACACACACACACACACGCCCGTTCCGCTGCTCCACTCTAATAAGGCCCCATCGGCTTAGTCTTAAGTAGCTTTACCTATCACAAAATCACACGCAATGCCCCGCCCCCCACCCCGCCCTACCCGAAGACACAAACACAACAAACTAACCCACAAAAGACAATATTATTATTATTATTACCTGCTCTATCAATTGAGGGTCCAATCAATGCAGCTTTGTTTGACCAAGAGCTATCACAACGCCCAACGCCCTCCGCTCCCTTAACGTTTAATGTCCCACACCCCCCTCAGCCCTGTGAATGGGTCAAGTATAGAACACAAAAGTCAAATACAAATATGTGTATAAGTGTTAAAGTTGATGCCCTGACAACAACAACAACAAGGGCACGTGTGTTTAGGGCTTAAAACAAAAACAAAAAAAACTGCGACTAAAAATATATATATCTTACGCCCTTTAAGGTTTAATGAAAAAATAAATTATTCAAGGGAAAAATGTGCCACATAAATTACCGAATGAGTATAAAATCTCATTAAAAATCCATATGTGTGTGTGTTATCATTATTGAAAATGTCAATTACAGATGTAATTAATGTGCAGACATAATTTAAATGAAAGCTGAGTAGAATTAATCTATCATGGTCTTTTACATATTTGTACATTAAGCTCTGAAAGCAATAAATCCAAAATAAATATGCAATAAACCAGGTTAGAGCATACAAAATAAAAATAAAATAAACACAATACATGTACACACACACAAACACACATGCACAGTCAAGCACACAGTCGTTCACATTTCATAGCATACCTTTGGGCGCATTTAGAGAATTTTCATCATAAAAGCGAACTTTTAATTAAAAAACATTTGAAATCTTTGTACAAAAGTCGAATATTCAATTAAAAAACATTTGAAATCTTTGTACAAAAGCCGAACTATACCTTTAATATCGTAATTCAGAATTAACCCCAAAAAAGAAAAAACACCACCAAGCAACAAACCAAACCGTCAATTGTAAATATAATATATATTTGTAAATATATAGTACGATCTGAATGATATTCACGTTATTTGCACAATTTCTTTGTAGTTAAAACTTGCTTTAAGTTCATTTTATGCTAAACTTATTTAAATTTATTCTTTACAAATAAACTTTAAAACTTTATTTAATCAAAATCCTTTTTTTTTCCTCAAAAAAAAATAGATGATGAATCTGGCGAAAAAGCCGTATCAGTATTACTCAGCGGCGAGGAATCCGAATTGATATTCATAGATCATGGATACACTGACATGACGGTAAGCACCCTTGACCTCTCTCCCCCCTTATAGCCTCGAGCTCAAAATGTCATTTGAAGTAAGGTCAATCCTAAGAGAGCTAACCACTCAACCATTTCACTTAGAGATACTTTATCTGTGACATTATAAACTGCCATTAACACACACAGATACAACTTTTAACATCTCTTGAACCGCACTCAATGTCAGTTTTTTGTATCCTTTTGCTTTCACAGCCAGATGAATGCTTGACCAACTATGATCCACATGGATATTGCGTCATCTACTCCGCGGCAGACCGTAGCAGCTTTACCGTTGCCGAGCAGGTGCTTCAGGTCCTGTGGACCAATCAAAACATCGCACAAAAAGCCGTTATACTAGTGTCAAACAAAGCGGACCTTGCCAGAAGTCGACTCGTTACATCCGAAGGTAAATAAACTGATGACTCAATGCAACTGACTCAACGATGTCTCTCTCTCTCTCTCTTTGTTTTTTATTAACACTTCAAAATGCGCTCGATTGGGTTTTTATTTTACACATTTAAATTGTGAAAATAGCTACTGAATGTGAGGGGGGGTGTGTGTGTGTGTGCCACAAAAGCGGGGCACAGACAGCTGCAGTCGCTTTAATTTTGGTACCTCAATGAAACTTGTTCAAGTGGAAGTTGATTGGCTCACACCTACACAAAAACACACCCACACACACAGAGAAAAAGTTATATAAAAATATAACCGTTTAGTAGCGAGGCATCGTTAAATCCAAAGCATAGTGAAGGTCACTTCACTTGCTTTGAGCTGCACGCTTATTGACTTTTACCTATTTTCAAGTAGACAACCCACTTACGCTACCCTATACACAATTTTTCAAGAAATTTTTTAAGTTTTGTTAAGCTAAAAAGTTACTTGGGTTTCTTAAATTATTTATTATGATACTTTTCATTGACAATCCAAACTTTAATATCTCTCTTTGATGTTGAGGTAAACCATTTAAGTTGAAGAACTCTTTAGATAAGTTTACTTAAGGCAGCTCGTGTTTTATATTTTTAAACGGTCAGCAAAGTTTCTTCCTCTCAAAATCTTTGAAAGCACCGACGGCTTTCATCTTAGAAATCCAATATTTGGCACAAATTACATTTGTTTTCGAAAAATGTCAGCGTCAACAAAAGAAGGAAGCGGCAAATAAAAAGATAGATTAAAAAGAAAACAAAAAGCAAATTTAGGTCATACAGTACTGCGGACAACAAGTACTAAATGGGCGTTAGAGGCGTGGCTGGGCGCACTTTAATGCCCATGTAGCCGAGGAAAATTGTTTAAGCGCAAAATTGATTACATTTCATTCTTGCGGCTTACGCTCAAATAAGCCCATTGCTATTGTTGTCCTAATAAAAGCACAGGATACTTAGGGGATGTATCCTGTGCTTTTACAAGGACAGCTCAGTTTTTTTTCCCAACAAATTTCATCAAATATTTATAGCATTGTAACAAATACACAAAAAACAAAATATAAAGGTACCTGAACAAAACGGGAAGCTGATTTAATAAAAAAAAAAGCAATTAATGTGACTAAACTGTGGAAAAGTATGAAAGGAAATGAGTTTTTCGTGTACACAAAGAAGGTTAAATGGATTGCGTAAAGCTAATATATTATTACCATACTCGTAACCCGTTGCGAACTTAAACAGTTTGACCTGCACTTGCCATTTGCATTTGCCATTTGGCTGCCAATTAGTTTTCATTGCTTATGTTTTTTGTTTGCTTTTAATTAAGTGCAAAACTGAGTTATGTTGTTGTTGTGGTGGTGGTGGGGGAGGGGGGTAAATGTTTCGCAGTAAAATCCTTAAGGCAGCTCTAAGTACTCAGCAGAGTGTTTTGTGTCAGCTGGATGTTTAATAAAAGTTTACCGATAGAGGGAGAAAAACATTGCTATCAAAATCTAATAAAAATGACGCCAACTTTTTTTTTTTGGCACATCGTTCATAAAAATGGTCTATGTGTGTTTTTGTATCATAAAAGCGTAGCCTATGCTTGTGAGTAACATACACATATACAAACACTCTGGCTACTTATAGTCGGCTAAAGATTTTTACGACAGCCGGCACACAGAACGTGACGAAATCTGTACAGGAGCAAGAGAGACAGAGAGCGAGAGAGAGAGTGGGACGTTTGTGGGTTTAATGGGCAAACGTGCAATTCAAGAGTTTAACTAAGCGTCGCAATTTGATTTGATTAACTTGATGCATAACTGAGATTCTTTACTAAGGTTATTTGGAACTTCGTTTATGATATTTATGCATATTTTTTTATTTCGTTGTTGTTTTGCAGAGGGCAAAGCTATGGCAACCGCTTATGATTGCAAATTTATTGAGACATCGGTGGGCATCAATCACAATGTGGATGAACTATTGGTGGGTCTGTTATCACAGATACGGCTAAAGCTCGAGAATCCCGAGAAATCCAGGTTTGTGAAGAATTTCATTGCGAGTAACTTGCAGTCAATTATTGACCAAATGTTTTTCTTCATTTAGGGATCTGTTTCGCAAGCGTTCCATTCGCAAGTCAAAGCGTCGTGCCTGCTCTCCATTGAGCGCTGGCTGTTTAAATGCCAATACGCCGTTGGGTCCACTCGGAGATGCAGCTGGAACGCCGCCAGGCAGTGCACAAAGCAGGTGCGATTCAACAAGACTTTAAACCCTATAACACAAAACTAACTTATTTATTTCTTTTTCTCTTCCGCAGTCCACGCAAATATCGAGGATCGCGCACTTCTACAAGCCTCAAGGTTAAGGGGCTGTTGGGTCGGGTTTGGACGCGCGACTCCAAGTCCAAGAGCTGCGAAAATTTGCATGTGCTCTAAAGCAAAAAAAAACCTTTATTTTAAAGAAACACACACACACACAATCAACCCACACACATACACACAACGACTGAGCATGGGCAGCAAAAACCGGTTAAAGGGTGGGTAATATAGAAAGCAGGGGAGAATAATATTTTAGTTAAATTTATATCCAATTTTGCCTTTTTGGTTTCCCAAAATTTTTGGTGCATAGCAAATCCAGAGGATTATTTACATATATACAATAATAAAATAAAACAAACCAAAAAAAAAAAAGCTCCCTAAAATTATTTAATTTAAGTTTTCAAACGTACAAGCTACAAATAGACTCATAACTCATAGTTATACATTATCTCTGTACATACATATGTATATATATAATTTATATTTCGATAATATATACTTTAATTACTATAATTTTAAATTTATGTATATATTTTTAAAACTTTATTCAACAAAAATAAAGAATTCAAAATATGTTTTCTTTTGTTTTTTCATCATTTCAATAGCTTCTATATTTCGATTTTTATATCATTTTAATCTTTAAAATCCATTCTTAAAAAAAATATATTTATTTCACAGGGCTTGAAAATAAATAACATATTAAAATTTTTCAAACGTTAAGTTTTGAAACCCAAATCAAAAGCAATAATTTATTGTAATTTTTTAAAACGATTTAATTATATAACACAAAAAATGATATATACATATTTATACATATATGAATCATTTGTACTGATTTTTAGAATGGTTTGGCAAATTGTTAGCCGAATAAGAATTTATTATTAATTATATATTATAAATGTATACTTATAATAATGCTAATTCAATTGCATTTTAAATTCGTATTTATATTTGTGTGTTGTTCAATTCCAAATAACTCAACATTTATTAGAAAGTGAAAAAGCAGAAAGAAAAAAAATTTTATAAAAGTAAATTTGTATCATTCAAATTCAATTTGCATTGTGTAGTTTTTAAGTAATTCGCATTAAAAAAAAAAAAGAAAAGGACGATTTTATTTTTGTTGATGCAGAAACCATGTGCACAGCATATAGGCATATAGACACATTATAGGTTTCTTACATAAGTCGGGACCATTCGAAATTTAACTAGAGCTACACCACACAATATGTTTTTGTTTTCGAACGTTTAACATTAGTTTTTACATACAGAAATATCAGTATACAAAAAAAAAAACAAGTATTAAGGATCCATGTTGACAACCGGGACCGTCTGTATCAGATTTAGAAAAGGTTCTGCACAGCATTTTTTTAAAAAAAATATAATAATTAATTTAAAATATCAATGTCACAATTAACTAAACCGTAGGAACATGCATAGACATTTTTATATGTTAAAAACATTTTTGCGCTATATAATAATTATAGATGTTTACCAACATTTATTGTATATCAAAACAATTGCAGCACAATGGAATTTAAAAATAATATATAATACATACATACTTAAGCTATACTTGGCAAAAACGCCTAATTCTCTTTAAAAGTTGCAAACAAAAAATATTTATAAATGTAAAACTTATATAACTTGTCTATGAATTTATTAGTAAAAACATTTAGATGTATTTTTTTTAATCCAGCATAAAGATTAATCTTATGAATTCGAGCCGTGGAAGGTCAATGGGAAATCTGAAAGACCAGATCATAATTGGTCTACAAAATTGAATGTATGTATAAAGCTATGTAGAAACGCAAAGGTCAGTCATAAAGGTAGTAAGCCCATAAAAGATTATAAGCTAAAGATTCAAAAATATTCCATTTACTTTTTGAAAAAAAAAACTCTATGTGTAATTTATGTATAATAAATGTGTAAACTTTGAACTTAAATCTTTGTTTTTGGTTTTATTTAAAAAAAATATATATATATATATATATATAAATATATATATATCATATTTTCGTAGAGAATGCTGCTCATTTACAAAGTTATCTTTTGTTATTTAAGTGTTTTCAACTTAAACGGTCACACTTTTATTTAACGATTACTGTCATTCCGGCATGTGCTGTCTAGTGTGAATGGCAAAATGAACAGCTGTTTTAATGTATGAGAATATCAATTTGTGAGAATGTGATTTGGCCAGCAGTGACGAATTCACGGTCAACAAAATTGGCGGTCATTGTTTCGCCAACGCGGAAGGACGGCCTAGTGGTTTATGTAATATGTTAAGTTAACGCGAGATATTATTTTAGCCTACCAAAAAACGTGTGATATATTTAGGCCATAAGATGTTGTTCTTTAAAATGGGTTCAGTGGTTAACGGCACGCTGTCATTTCAAACAACAACAAAATTGCTGCTCCACATACAATTACCCGTAGTTGGAGTTGCCTTTCAATGCCGCCATCTGAGCCCAATGAAGGAATACATGAAGCGTGTCGATGCTAGCCAATTGATGACCGACAATAAACAGCAGCAGACAATGAAGGCACTGGACGCACTTTATAAAAGAATCCAACGCTACCGGCCAGCAACACAATCGTCATCGAACGATGGTTTCTTTAGCTTCTTTGGCAAGAGATCAAGTGGAGATGCTGATGATGATTTGAATGCTGGTAGTCACAGTCCCAAAGGACTCTATATCTATGGTAGTGTTGGTGTGGGCAAGACAACACTTATGGATCTATTTTACGACTGCTGCACGGGGGTGTGTGTGCCAAAAAAAAAGACTATGAAATAAAAGACACATTATAATTGCCGTTTTGTTTAAACAGATTAGTAGCAAGCGAAGGGTGCACTTCACAGCCTTTATGACGAACGTGCACTCAATGATCCATGATGTCAAGCAGCGTCAGGGACCTGCTGATCGTGCCTTCAACTCGGAGAAGCCGGAACCTTTCGATCCCACCAAACCCGTGGCTGATATAATAGCAAGAGAGTCATGGCTCATCTGCTTTGATGAATTTCAAGTGACAGACATAGCGGACGCAATGATACTTAAACGACTCTTCACACATCTCTTCAGGCAGGGCATTATCGTGGTCGCCACCAGCAACCGTCATCCCGACGATCTGTACAAGAACGGTTTGCAGCGCGTCAACTTTGTACCGTTCATTGCATTGTTGCAAAAACGCTGCGAGCTAGTTAGATTGGATTCGATTGATTATCGTCGCATTGCCCAATCTGGCGATACGAACTATTTTGTTAAAGGTGAAACAGATGCGGCTGGATCAATGAATCGCATGTTCAAGATTTTGTGCTCCCAGGAGAATGACATCATTCGTCCACGCACAATCACGCATTTTGGTCGCGATTTAACATTTGCACGCACCTGCGGACAGGTTCTGGACAGCAATTTTAACGAGCTCTGCGATCGGGTGAGTAGTTTTTGAGATTTTTCTCTATCACGAAGTGAGTATTAATTCTAACTGTTGTTTTTAGCCTTTAGCTGGTAGCGATTATGTTCAAATTGCTCAATTCTTTCACACGGTGCTAATACACGACGTTCCTCAACTGAATCTTAACGTAAGATCCCAAATGCGACGTTTCATAACGCTGATAGACACGCTATATGATAATCGTGTGCGTGTCGTTATCTCAGCGGATGAAAAGCTGGACAATCTTTTCAATGTGTTCGAGAAAAGTTCTGTAACCGATTCAGATCGTGCCTTAATGGATGACTTAAAACTTAACGAAACTTCAGTGAGTAAAAAAGTTTGGTAGCTACCATTAAAGTATATTGAATGGAATCTATCTTTCTAGTCGAGCGTTTTTACTGGCGAAGAGGAACTGTTTGCCTTCGAGCGGACAATATCACGACTGTATGAAATGCAGAAACGTGAATATTGGGAGCAATGGGCAAAGCATCGATAAAACGCTTAAAGTAAACCATATCAGTTTCAAATTCAATGTTAAATTATATAGTGAAACGCATAGTACAATTAAATTTTAAACAACTGCTGGCCGTCACACATCTTTGACTACTTGTTCTTCTTATTAAAATAATGATTCTGAATTATGAATGAATTGAATTCATTAAGTTGTTATCTGTTAACGCAAGAATTGCGTAATCATAATCAGTATTAATACTATCAATTGTCGGTTTTGGAGGTGTGCCATAAGCAACACACTCAGCAATATTGTGCGAGTATTGATTAATGGTTAGCAAGAATTAAATAGAAAATTTAACTATACAACTTACATGTTTTATTTATAACTTAAAAACGTTGGCTTTGTATTTGAAAGCGGCTTACAAAAAACTGCCATTGTTTATACTTGTGTCACAATAAAAATTACTTGTAAAACTTTCTGTCAAAAGCAAGCATTAAATAATATATCTTTGTCACACTTACCTTTGACATATAGTTTAGTTTTCCCCCGATCCATTACAATATGGCAGAACGCAAAACTTTAGTTGTAAACAAAACGCTGCCCTTTGGTAAGTGTCTCTTAATCAGCCTCAACACCATTATCCGTTCGTTTCCTTCAGATACCTCACTGCTTGTTGCAAACTTTTCACTGCGTCAGGTTGAGGAGATTGCATTGGGCATCTCACAGCGTTGTACAGTGACTGGAGTCAATGAGATTGCTTGGGCATTGAGAGCACTGATGCTAACAGATTTGACCACACTCTCGGGCGATGATACCCAGGCAAATGTGCGTCGTCTCTGCGTCCGCGCCTGTTATCCCTTTGAGCCACAGTTCTTTGACAAGTACTTTGAGCGCACTTTGCTTCTCGATATTCATTGTGCCGCTGTTTGTGTGTATCCGGCACGTGTTAAGGATGCCTTTGCATCGATTCAACAGTTTAAGCAACAAGATAGTGTGGCAATTGCAGCAGTTGCCACTGGATTTCCCACTGGCCAATATGGTTTGCAGACCCGCTTGCAGGAAATAAGTCATGCCATTTTGGCTGGTGCCACAGAAGTTGATGTTGTGATCAATCGTCAGTTGGCGCTATTGGGGGATTGGGAGGCGCTCTACAATGAGGTGGTGCTTATGCGCAGCGCTTGCGGTAATCATGCACTTCTGAAGACCATTTTAGCTGTGGGCGAACTGGGCACCATGGAGAATGTGAGAAACCTGGCAAAATCTCAATATTTGGTTGCTTTTCTTATCTCCTCTTGCTGCAGGTATATAAAGCATCTATGGTATGCATGATGGCTGGTGCTGATTTTCTAAAGACTTCCACCGGCAAGGAAGTGGTTAATGCTACGTTGCCCGTCGGTTTGGTTATGATATTTGCCATACAGGAGTTCAAGCGACGCACAGCTCAGCTGGTAGGTTTGAAGCCGGCGGGCGGTTTGAGAACTGTACAAGAGGCCATTGCCTGGATGACACTGGTTAATGAGACACTGGGAAGTCGTTGGTTGACGCCACAACGCTTTCGTTTTGGCACTTCGGGGCTGCTTGATGATATTGAGAAAGTAGTGCGCGATGGCATTGCCAAGTTGGAACGTGAAGCGATTGAAAAGGCTAATCAACCGAAGCCGGAACTTTTGGAAGCGGATAGTGATGATGGAATGTGCAAAGAGTTGCGCAAAAAGCAGTTTGAAACCTCTAAAACTAAAACTAAATAAAATCACTTAAACCGCGTTATAACTGTTTTCGTTCACTGAATGTGACCAAGGCATATGTACTTTGTGTACGTTGGTATTTTTTCGTTTTAGTATTTAAACACATCATCGAGCCACGGTATTTTTATTTGAACACTATCTGAACACACTGAGTACAAAACTATTGAAAAAAATTACATTAATTTAAGAGAATTTCGCATCCTTGCTCCGCCCACTTAACACTGCTGTAATGGTAAGTGAGCCACAAACCGTACCATAAACTCCAGAAGCCGGGAACTGCGATTTCACTCAAAGTGCAAGTGCCATACTAAAGCACAAATAAACCAAAGAAAGAAAAAGAAAACGCTGACTGTGCCCTCGACCGCCCCACTTTTGCTTGCTAGCGGCAAATAGAGTGCAACTTGCGAATGCAGGCTGCAAGTGTAAACGAGGAGTCCACACAATCACATATTACCACAAACAACCACAAACCTAAATTACAAGCACAGCACCATCCAGATCATCCAACATGTATCCCTGGAGCTCTTCCTCGTACGGCGGCCAAGTGCCCACTGGTGTCCAAACTGCGGTAAATACGCCACGCACTGCCAACGTTAATCAACACTCCACACCCATACCACCACCACTTACACCCACCCACTATCCGCATACTCCATTATCCATTATTTTCGCTTATTACAGTGATCGTTCGCTAATAAGAACTTAAGTTTGGATATAACTTGCTTTTGCTCAGAAGTAATATGCAATTAAATAGAATCTTATTAACGAGCGATTTCTGTACTTACTATCTTTTCGTTTACAACATTAAATACACGCCCCCAAACAGGGAGGAGGCGCAGTCGGTTAATGGCAAATAATACTGTTTCAGCTCGTTTTTGTGTTATCATCGAATGTTTGTTCGTTTCCAGTGCTTGGCATAATCCAAGAAAAACATCCGAATAAACCTTCGATTCTTATCTCATCCCATTTGTTTTATGTGTTATTTCTCTGTGTCTGTGACTCACAATTCATTTCCATGTATTCACGCACTGAGAAAGGTTCAGCAATTTTACCCGAAACGGTTTGCTATGTCTCATTTCAGACGATGCCGAATGGTTTGGATGACCAGGAAAAACTCCTTGCCGAGGCGGCGGGTGCAGCGCGCAAACAGGCATTCCAAATGAATCACTTTCTAGACAAGGAGCGAATGCTGGATGCACTCAAGTGTGCCAGCACAATGCTAAGCGAGCTGCGCACTTCATTGCTCTCCCCCAAAAGTTACTATGAGCTGTGTAAGTAAATGATTTTATCTGTCAATATGCATACACATTAACTCCTATCTGCTTTTGTAGACATGTCGGTTACGAATGAGCTGTGCCACCTGGAACTGTATCTCAGCGAGAAGAGCAAAAAGGAGACAGATCTATATGAATTGGTTCAGTATTCGCACACGATTGTGCCACGTCTCTATCTGCTTATCACAGTGGGCATTGTGTACATAAAAAATGACTCGACACTTAAGCGCAGCATACTCAAGGATCTGGTGGAGATGTGCCGCGGTGTACAGCATCCGCTGCGTGGCCTTTTCCTGCGCAACTATCTGCTGCAGTGCACCCGCAACATTCTGCCCGATGTTCTCGTGGCGGAAAATGAACATGAGGGCAATGTATACGATGCCATTGACTTTGTGCTCGTTAACTTTGCAGAGATGAATAAACTATGGGTACGCATGCAACATCAGGGACATTCCAGTGAGAAGACGCGCAGAGAAAAGGAACGAGAAGAGCTGAAAATATTAGTGGGCACCAATTTGGTGCGTTTGTCGCAACTGGAGTCCGCCACACTGGAGACATACAAGCGTCTAATATTGCCGGGCATACTAGAGCAGGTGGTCAGCTGTCGGGATGCCATTGCGCAAGAATATCTGATGGAGTGCATCATACAGGTATTCCCCGATGAGTTTCATCTGCAGACTCTCGATCCGTTCCTAAAGTCCTGCGCCCAGCTAGAGATAGGCGTGAATGTTAAGAATATTATAATATCGCTTATCGAACGCCTGGCGGCCTATAATCAACGCAGTGGAAAGGTTAGCACTACAATTCTGCCAAGTCTTTTACGGATATTGAATAAAACAAAGTTGTTTTTTTTTAGACAAGCGGCAATGCTATCGACGCTATTATACCCGCCGAAGTGGAACTGTTTGAAGTGTTCAGCGTACAGGTGGCAAACATTGTGCAGACACGCACGGATATGCCTTTGGAGGATACAATATCGTTGCAGGTGGCCCTACTCAGCCTGGCGCAAAAGGTGTATCCCGATCGCGTCGATTATGTGGACAAAGTGCTTGGCACAACAGCACAAATACTCGATCGCATGAACATGAACAAGTGAGTCTTTTATATCATATTCAATACCAACTTGCTGTTTATCATTTTTGTATTATTTGCAGCATTTCACATCTGTTGACGGTGAATCAGGAACTATCACGATTGCTGCGCATCTGCATTGATTTCTACAACAATGCACTGACCATTATACAGTTGCTGAACTTTTGTCCGCTGCTCGAAAAATTCGACTACACTTCACGCAGATCATTGGCATTGTACTTGGTTATGAATATATTAGAGAATGAGTCGCTGGTGCCCACAGCCGATCAAGCCGATAGCCTATTGACAATTATAACACCGCTCATCAAAGACGATGAATCAAGCACGACAGCGGCCAATAACAGTGCGGACGCTGAGGAGTTTGCCGAAGAGCAGGGCGTCGTAGCGCGGTAAGTTTAGTAGTTGCAATTAATTGGTAAATGCCTAAAATACCCTCTCAACTTTACAGTTTTATACACCTTTTAAAATCGGATGAGCCAGATATGCAATACAAAATGCTGCAAACAGCGCGCAAACATTTAGGCAATGGGAGCGGTCAGCGGCTAAAACATGTCCTCCCTCCGCTTGTATTCGCTGCCTATCAGTTGGCATTTAAGTATAAAGCAATTGCTGAACAGGATGAGAACTGGGACAAAAAGTGTCAGAAGATTGTGCAATACTGTCACAGCACAATTAGTGCCTTGGCCAAAGCAGATTTGCCCGACTTGGCATTGCGTTTGTATCTACAGGGTGCTCTGGTCATTGGTGAGATACGCTATACAAATCACGAGACTGTGGCATATGAGTTCATGACGCAAGCATTTTCGCTGTATGAGGATGAGATATCAGATTCGAAGGCGCAGTTGGCCGCCATAACGCTTATCATGTCCACATTTGAGCAGATGTCCTGTTTCGGCGAGGAGAACGCCGAACCGCTTCGCACCAACTGTGCGCTGGCTGCATCCAAGCTGCTCAAGAAGCCGGATCAATGTCGCGGTGTCGTGGCTTGTGCGGCGCTCTTCTGGAGCGGCAAGTAAGTAAAGCCACGAATATATAATGACCTTTGAATTAAACTCAAATGATTATTGCAGGCAAAATGGCGAGGAGATGCGCGATGAGAAACGCACTTTGGATTGCCTGAAAAAGGGCGCACGCATTGCCTCACAGTGTCTGGATACGGGCGTGCAGGTGCAACTGTACGTAGAGTTACTAAATCATTATCTTTTCTACTTTGAGCGTGGCAATTCGCTCATCACAGTGGCTATGCTGAATCAGGTAAAGCTTGCACTTGAAAAACAAAACAATTTGCACCTTTAATTAACATGATGTCATTTCTTGCGCTTAAGCTCATTGCCAAGGTAAATGAGGAGCTGCCCAATTTGGAGCCCAGCGAGGAGACCAAACAGATTGAGAGCCATTATAAAAATACGTTAGCGCATTTGCGTAGTCGTATGGAGTCCAATGACACCGCCCAGGAAGTCTCCTTTGCTGGCCTCACACTCAATTAGTAAAGAGCTGCCCCCATTTACGACACTGCAACAAACGCCCCCATAATCAATCCTATTTTTATAATGCTACTTATCAGTTGGCAAACAAAATGAACCCACTCTTTCAAAGGCTGGTTAAAGAATGCAAAGAACCCTCGAAAATTGATCAAAAGAGCATCTGTGTAAACTGTGTTTTCTAAAAGAAACTAAATTCCATGATTATTAATTGTTGTTTGTTTTGGGTATAGTCTCAAGTCTACCCCAAAAAAAAAAGTGCTTATGACTTTGATTTTCGATTATACATACATATATATAATTCTAAGTGCAAAGTGTCAACATTCTTAATGAGTTCTTTCTTTATTATCGTGTATGTAGTTAATAATTACAAATAATTATTCCCCCCTCAAAAATGAATTGTATTTTATTGTATTCTATTATTTAACCCCCCCGCTGCAAAAACAGAAATAAAATTGTGAAATATTAAATAAAACAGACCTAAAGTGAATAATTATAATATGAATATAAATTAAACAATAACCAATTATTTGCAATTTGAAAAATAAAGTTAGGATCTAATTGTTTTTAGCAAACTGTGGAATATTATTAATTATGGATTATCTGGGGGATAAGGAAACATGACATGAACATGAAATACATTTCGTTTATTCAAAGTATATATAAACATTATAAATCCGAATCGGTTTATAAATTATTTAACTTAGCTTTCACATAGAATACATGAGTGGATAAGTAAGTATAAATACGTTAAACCGTAACGTAGCTTGAAATAATAACCTGATAATCGAAACAAGCGAGTTTCGAACTCTTTTCGGGATGGATTCGAATGGCAGTATTATGGGTGTGTGTGTGAAGGGCAGGATATTGAAATTAAATGTGGCAGTTTCGTGTTACAAAAAATTATAGGATAGCTAAACAAATTGAAAAAGTTAATTCCTTGGATGGAGCTGGGTCAACTTTGCGTCTCAGCGCGACTTAAAGCTAATCATTTTTTTTTTTTTTAGTAAACTAAGTTCTAGCATATAAATTTACAAATTAAAAGCGCCTAAATTCACTTTCAGTGGTAGCAGCAAATGGAAAATTTTGAAACATGAGATAAATTGTTCGTCACTGCATATAGCTCGAGATTACGAGAATTTTCTACTCGGCACGCACCGAACCGGACTTAAATGGATTTTGCGTTGTAGTAGTTATACACATATGGCCAGGAGGCTAGCACATATTCCTCAATGCCGCATTCATTGAAACCGCGCCGAATTCGGAAATAACCACGCTCGCCCCACCAAGGACCCCACGAATTGGCCGCAATCTGTAATGTAAATGTTAATGTGTAATCTGATTGCAGTTGGAAAGCAAGCAAAGATGCCATGATCAACTTACCCAATACTTGACGCCATCGTTCTCCTCACCCCAACCGACAAGCTTCACCGAATGGAAGCCAGTGGGTGCACCACGATTGGCAGCCGTTTGACTATAAACGCCACCCGAATACGAAAAGAAGTCTCTGTGTACCGTCATGGTTGCCTGTACAGGTCCCGAATGATAGATTTCCGCCATGATATCGGACTCATGACTCAAACTGTACGCGGGTCCCACAGTGTACAGATTGTCCCGATTGACACCATATGCCGGCTGGCAACCATTGGCCTTGAGGGAGCGGCTATTGTGGCGCGAAATCTGGCATTTATCTCTTTGTTGTTTGTACGGATAGCATTTCTCATCGACAACACCCTTCTTGTGCATATAACGCCAGGCGGCATCCAGATGACCGCCATCGCAGCCCTGCTGGCGACGTGTGCAGGATAGAATGTTCTGTGCCGAGAGCTGAACCACCTCCTTGCCCTGACTCTGGATGGCAAAACGATCTGATGCCACAGAGGTGGTGGACAGTACCCAGGAGGCGCCGCACCAGCCCTGATCGGGCACCTCTGAAATGAAGCTAGACCACTTCTCAACAGCATTGAATCTCCTTGGCAGA
Source organism: Scaptomyza tumidula (assembly GCA_035044465.1). Lineage (NCBI taxonomy): Eukaryota > Metazoa > Arthropoda > Insecta > Diptera > Drosophilidae > Scaptomyza > Scaptomyza tumidula. The sequence continues at coordinate 13,129,704 of JAWNNW010000444.1, read as the reverse complement.
TCATTATGGGCTGGATTGGTCAGACGTGTCATTGTCTTGACACGATAGGTTGGCTCCTTGGTGCCCAGGCGCAAACGCAAACCCTCACTGTACTTGCGTGTCCACCACTCGTCATATTTGCGTGCCGACCAGCCCAACTCTTGAATCGAGTTGATGCTATGGACGAGCGCATCGTCGGTGAGGCAAAGATCTGTGTCACATTGTACACGACCGCCGTCGAGGCAGCGGCACTCGTTACAGTTGTCCCACGTCGTGTTGAACTTGTGGAAATAGACGCCATTATGCAGGCAGCTGAGCACCGGATCTGGCTCATTGAAACAGAATGAACGATAGTCCGGACAACAGTCGCCGGCATCATCGCGATCACAGAACTCATCACAGTAGCACAGTGTCGCTGTAAGCATTTCAAGTATAACAGTTTTAAAACTTTTCTAATGGAGAATGTTATTATTTCTTTTTCGTACTCACTTGAAATAGGCAGTGAGCAGCCATCTCGTCGATCCTTGCAGCATGTGTTCTGTCTTCCACAATACGGACCCGGGAAGTCCAGTTTCAGTGTGTGATCGAATGCATTGGTCAGGCCAATAAGGACCAAAAGCAATGAGAGCGCCGCCATTTGGACGCTTTTAACAGCCATTATTGCAACTAAGCGCGTTCAACTGTTAAGATTGAAGGGAAAATTTGAATATATTAGTGGAAAAACACAAATATCCAAATATATACAAATATTTTGACTATCAACTGGTTTGCCTGCAATCTGTGAGCTCATCGTCCGTGAATTATGAAGCTGCGATTAGATAAGGAGTTTGCAAATTGTCAACAAATTAACATACCTTAAGCTTATCAGCGTATTTATTTATATCTATTTTGTTTTGGTTTTTATTTTTTTGCTAGATTGCTTCTGAATATTTGCGCATTACGCATACGCCCCATGCAGCGATAAACATAAACATCAAAGTCTAATTAATTTCAATTCAATTATGCATGGCAATATACATTCTAAAAACGCTAAGAATTAGTTCTAAACGAGTTTCGCTGGCTTCCTAATTTTCAGTATTTTTGGCTAGCTTAGAACTGGAGCTAAGGCGAGAAAGAGACGAGAGACGTAGAAAACTGTCGAAAATAATTATGTAGGTGATCACATATTTTGTTTTGTTTGTAATAATCAAAATGAGTTACTTTTGGAATTTCACGCTCATCAAAATTCACATCGTGCAATGTCAAAAACTCAATTAAAAACATTTGCTGTAAAACAAAAGCAGAAGATACCCTGGCAAAAAATTAAACTAGACTTTAATTATATTTATTTCATAAAGAATATCAAATTTAATAGAAAAGAAAATCATAATTTTCTGTTGTTTGATTTAAACTTTTCTAAGCTGAAAAGGCCGTCATGGCAAATTAATATTCCCTACAGGTGATCTAAGCCACGAAAACCACAATTGGCAACAACACAAACACCGCTCGAAACGCCAGGCAATCCGGCATAACAGTAAACGTTTGTTTTTTCAAAACTTCTGATGACGTCAGCTTTAAAAAATCATTTTAAACACGAAAGTTTTGTTTTGGCTTTGATTCAGCAGCGAATCCAAATTTACGCCAAGACAGCAAAAAAATAGAAAAAGGCACAAAGCGCCCCTTTTTTTGCTTTTCTGGGTTCCGGACATGGCGACAGCTCAAAAAGTTATGGCAGAGCATTAAACTTGTTTGACTTTCGGGCGATTATCAAAATAGATAACTAAAAAAAACATAATAATAATCAAGAAGTTTTGTGTTTTTATTGAAATGCAAATGGCAAAAGAGTTGATTTATCCAGTTTTGTGAATTTTGGATACTTTTATAAACTGATGATTAGTTTTCTTTTGAGTGATATCAAAATGTATTTTAGAATCGTATCTTAATCATGTTGGTGTGGATTCAAACATTTAATATCTACAAATTCTAAACATTTCTCGTATGCTCTTGCAGCTGAACCCGTTTTTAATTATGTGTAAATTTATTTGAAAGTTTTATTCGCATAATAAAAAGCAAATTTCAATTAGGCAAAATTCTTTGAATGCCTTTATTGCTAAAGGTGCAACAAAAAATTTAAACAAAACATCTAAAGGAATATTAAATGATTGTGAGATTGATGTTGATTATTAAAAAATACAATCACATTTCCAACAATATATAAACAACTTATATTTAAAAAATATAAAGACAAGATTTCATGAAATAAGTTGGAAATAAGTTTAAAACTTCTAATTTTGCACATTTAACGACATGAAATAAGTTGTTTTTAGTTCAATTTATATAACTTGAATAAAGAAAGTTCCAGAAAACTATTGGTTTTTATATTTAAATCAGTTTTGTATTATTTTAATAACACAACAATTACAATTCACTTCTTGAAGACAACCGATACTAACTTCTTTTACTTGCACAATAATTGATGGTCTTCTCAAAATGTAACTTTTTAGCCAATAAGTTATTTTGCAAAATCACAACCGATACAATATTTAAATTTTATTCACGCTTCAATTTATCACACGTTGTTCACGCGATCGCGGCCAGCCAATGACTGAATTCAATAAAAGTTATTGGGCACCATCAAACCGTCGCTGCTGCTGTTGGGACGTCTTTAACAATTGCTTCTGTTACTGTTAAGCGCTTGTAATAAACAATGCGTGTGTAGGTGGCGAGAGAGAGAGAGAGTGAGAATATGTAAGAGATCTCGCTGACCGCAAAAGCTCTGTTAAGTTTACATTACCAGCGACTGCGACCAGGCTTTGTGTGGGTGGATTGCAAGCGAGAGAGAAGAGAGTACCCTCTGTTAATTTAGCAGCAATTGGGGGGTTCTGTAATCGTTCTCACTGCACTCTCATAGTGTTAATTGCTTTATATGGCCATTTTTAGAGAAGATGCACAAAGACACTTTTCAAGTGTGTGATTTTGAGAGTGTGTGCGTGTAGCATCACGTATGACCCGACCAGATTCAAACCTGTGATACGTAATACGGACACGGAATTTTGGTAAATTCCTTAAATTGTTTGCCAAGACCTTTGGCTGGGGCCATAGGTGTGAGCTTTCTTGTGTGCGGTTAATTAACGAATATTTTTGTTTGCTCGTTTGTTTTTATAATCAAAAGAAATAAACGTACCTTGTTTGCACCCAATTTAGGTTCAAGGCCATAACAAACCAATCAAACAATAAAAATATTAGAGTAATACAAATTAAATAAATAAATAAAAGGAAAAAATTGATTCATTCGACAAACAAGCAAACAACCATAACAGAAAGTTTATTTCTGTACTAAATACCTTAATGTTTTCAATTGGAACGATTCAATGATTGTCTGTTTGTATGTACACTTATATAGAACAACAACTGGAACATATTGATATGATCTGGGTCTGCCATTTCGTTTGGCACCATTATTGAGCTTCTGTTTTTCGCATTCTATTAATGCAGAAATTTGCATATTTGAAATTTTTGAATATACTTTATAGCACAAGCACTGCCAAATCTATTTAAAGACGACATAGTCTTATAAGGAATAAAAACACAAATATTTGTTTTTATTTGAAGAAGTGAAGCAATCTGTCTCTTGAACTTCCCGCTTAAGAGAATTATTACTATATATATATGAACATTACTTAAAAACAAATGAAAGAATGTATCTTTGTGTAAACAACATTGTCTTTCGATGATGCCAATGCGGCTGTTTAATAATAATAAACAAATCGCGTCCAAAGAAACCCAAGAAAAATAAGCCAAGGCATTGAGAAAGCTAATTAATAAACAAGTTGCAAGCTCAGACATCATTTTCATAATCGACGAGTAGTAGGAGGAGGAGAAGGAGGAGGAAAGCATATCAAAAGCTATGGAAATAAAGCTATCATACGACGACGTCGACATTGCTAATTCCCTGTGTCGCCATTTGCCATGACATTAAACTTAAGTTTTATGAGCGATTTCTGTCTCGAGTAATGCCACATTATGTATAAAAAATTGCTTTTGGGCAAACTCAAACAAACAACAGAATAAAAGAAACCGGATCACAAAAAACAACCGCAACATTATGTTGACCCATAACAACGAGTGGACACAGCATAAACTGGATGAGAGATTTAGTTGCTTAAATATGTTCAAATTTGACAAAGTATTTCATCTTCTACGTCACATTTCCGGACTTTTGAACTCGTAACGAAAGTCGCTTTGATGAATAACCACAATTGCATTCACAACTATTTTAAAATCAACTATGAGTAATCAAGACAAATACATCAATATTTTGTAGTCATTTTTAGCGATATTAATAAATAAATAGATGACTGTTTTTCTATTACTGTTGCTGGAGAGAAACTTTTTATATGCTTTCATACAACCTAGCATTTTATATTGTTTTAAGTTCGTACAGTGAATACAAAAAAGAGACAACAAGTGGAAAGAGTACAGCATGTACAACAAGTAGCTTTGAACTTGAACTTAAATTCAAGTACAATAATACTGAATTGTCTATGGTGAATGCTGATGACAACAAAGTAATTGAAACGTCATTTGAGTGGTTTTATGAATGGGTTACGAATACCCAAACAGCTGGCACGCTTATTAAGAGCTTAGAACTCAAAGATACTACGTCGAAAGTATCGAAAGATAGATAGTTTTGTCATATGGTTTGCGCAAGCTGTCCAAAATTGGCAAACTGATTGGGCCAACAACATGATTAGGCATTCAATTAGTGGATACTTTATACACTATTAAGTACTTATTACCAATTCCGGGCACAATGAAGCGATATTGTTATTCTATCAATAGCCAAGTCAAGATTGGGCTTTATATATCAGCAGCCAGCTATTTGCTTCCAACATGTCGGCATTCCAATGTATTTAAGTCATGTGATAAAATATTTATAACATAACAAAAACAAAATACAAACGCCTCAAATTTCCTGCCCCAGACGACGAAAAATAGAAAAAGTGCGTGGAATTTGAGCATGTTGCGTAAAAAAATGCCTATCAACAGGTTGTTAAAAAGTATTTCAGGGACATTATTAAACGTAATTGTTAAGACCCATGTAACAACATATCAAACACTTAACGCAATCGATCGCATTGATAAGTTTATATATACGTTTGTTGTATTCGTTACGCTCTTAAAGCAATCAACTTCATGACGTTTACACTCATTGATTATGTTCTTAACTTATTTCTGTTAAGGTTCAGTTGGGGTTTTGGAATGTCAGAGCTGTTATCTTTTAGCACAATCATTCGGTTTCGGATTAGGCAATTCAAGCGATTGCATCAGCATTAACAATAATTTGTTTGTTCGAAAACGCATTGGGTATGTAAATTCCAGACCAAAGACTTGAATTGGTTGTCTTATAAAAAGTTTTTGATGTACCCCATAAAGCACCTAATCAAGTAATACGCAAACTAATGCAGATACCAAAACATGATCAAGTGTAGTTTTAAAAAGAAAATAAATAAAAACAGATAAAATGTATTGTTTTTAGAAATTTAGACGAATTGAAAATATTGAAAACTTAAAAGTTCGTCAATGTCACAAAGCAGCTGAGAATACTTCTTACACATACAAATACCAGATCTTTATAGTTGACGATTTCGGAATATCCTGACATAAGTTTAACGGCTATAAACTTGTTGATAATTTGACAATGATATTATTAGCCAAAACGAAATATTTTCCTCTATGACATTCAACTGCGCAATGAGCTTTCAATAAAACTGATTAAATTCGGCTGAATACAATACGCAAAATATATTTTAACACCTATATTTTCGACTCAATTAATGTTGTTGTTTTGTTGATAATCAATTTCATGGGCATGCCAATGTTTATTTGTGTTGTTCGTTATTTTGTGTATTGTCTTTCTCTCTCGATAAGAAATTACAATCATCAAATTTTTTTTCTTATTGATCAAGGTCACCATTTTTTGAATAAACAAATTTAGTAGAGACTTAACCTTGCATAATGCACGTACAAAAATGCCAAGAATGCAGTTCCAGGAAACTTTTAGCAATACACTTTTCTGGCAGCATTTCACAAAGAGAGAAATAGTTTTCATGCGCCACTTTTCAATTGATTCTGAACTTAGATTTCAAAAGTTATTGAGCATGAATTTCTATATGACTATTTCAAGGCTGTCGCACTTTGCACGCGATATTCGCATTAGCATTTTAAAGAACCCCTACTTCAATGGGTGTTCAGGGTTGCATTCGGCGCCACACGTCAAGTCGTCAGTGGAAGTGTGACCACAAAAATTCAATTGAATTAAGTTTTAGAGTCAATTTTGACAGCGACAATTTAACAATAATCAACAAAAATGCAAATTTAAAACGTATCATGAACTATCTGGATACCACGGAAGAAACTGTTTCGAAAGTGTTTCAGCTGAAGATTGCAAATCAAATCAAGAAGAGTTAAAGTTCCGTCAATTTAATTTTGATATTTTGAAAAAAAAAAAAAAACTTAAATTATATTTTTCCGTCTTTCTTTCTTATTTTAAAACTGTCTTTGCTTAGCTCTTTCTTTTACAGGGTATCAATTAGGCGGCAGCATCAAACGCCTGTCAGCTGCTTAGCTCGATGTCGAGTAATAATGTATATATATTTTTTTTTGGCATATTTATTGGGTTTTAATATTTGTTGAAATTGGGCGATTCGTTTCGTTTTCAATTATAATTTCAATTTATTTGTCCCTACTGTTTTCAAGTGCAACTTGACGCTTCTTGGCGCCTATCCCCCCAACACCACACTTCCCCTACTGGATATTTGTTTATATATCGCTGCCTTGCGATTCTTATTCAATGCACAATTCCTGAGGAAGCTTTTTAGCTGTACTGCTTGCTGTCTGGGCATTGAACCTATATTTATAACTTTAAAATAATAAAGCTCTCTTTTCATAATGATATTGTTGATATATATATATATGTTGGAATGTGACAGCAGCTTTCCACAAAAGGATTGTCTCTGATTATATAAAGCCTGAGATTTAATTATTTAATATCCATTGTGGCCACAAGGGCGCCATATAGTTTGTTTTTCTTATCTTTAGATGACTGACAATTCAAAGAACAGTTGTAAGACCCCTGTGTTTAATAAGCAAGCAACCTTACACTTGAGAACTGTCAAAATTTAAAACTTTGTGAAACGCACACCGTTGTAATAGACGAGATTGTCGCAGCCTTGTTAAGAAACAAATATATAAAAGAAGTACTTTCAAAAAAAAAATATAACAAATGTATTGTCAAAAAAAATATATATATATAAAAATGTATTGTAAAAAAAAAAATTTTTTAAATAATTTTAGAAAAAAATATTAGGGAAAAAAAACTTGTTCAGTTACACTTAAGAACTGTCAAAATTTAAAACTTTGTGAAACGCACACCGTTGTAATAGACGAGATTCGCAGCCTTGTTAAGAAACAAATATATAAAAGAAGTACTTTCAAAAAAAAATATAAAAAATGTATTTTCAAAAAAAAAATATATATATAAAAATGTATTGTAAAAAAAAAATATTTAAAATAATTTTAGAAAAAAATATTAGGGAAAAAAAACTTGGCTTGTTCAGTTACACTTAAGAACTGTCAAAATTTAAAACTTTGTGAAACGCACCCCGTTGTAATAGACGAGATTGTCGCAGCCTTGTTAAGAAACAAATATATAAAAGAAGTACTTTCAAAAAAAATTTTAAAAAATTTATTGTCAAAAAAAATATATATATATAAAAATGTATTGTAAAAAAAAAAATTTTTTAAATAATTTTAGAAAAAAATATTAGGGAAAAAAAATATTAGGGTAAAAAAACTTGGCTTGTTCAGTTACACTTAAGAACTGTCAAAATTTAAAACTTTGTGAAACGCACCCCGTTGTAATAGACGAGATTGTCGCAGCCTTGTTAAGAAACAAATATATAAAAGAAGTACTTTCAAAAAAAAAATATAACAAATGTATTGTCAAAAAAAATATATATATATAAAAATGTATTGTAAAAAAAAAAATTTTTTAAATAATTTTAGAAAAAAATATTAGGGAAAAAAAATATTAGGGAAAAAAAACTTGGCTTGTTCAGTTACACTTTAGAACTGTCAAAATTTAAAACTTTGTGAAACGCACCCCGTTGCAAACGACGAGATTGTCGCAGCCTTGTTAAGAAACAAATATATAAAAGAAGTACTTAAAAAGAAATATATATATATAAAAAAATGTATTGTAAAAAAAAATATTTAAAAAAATTTTGGAAAAAAATATTGGAGAAAAAAAACTTGGTTTGCTCAGTACCTCACGGTATTTACAGAAGCCATTAACTTCAGTTTAGCAAGCCTCATACCACTCTGACAAAGCTAGAACCAGTGGTGAACTTAAATTTCAAGTCAAAAATATTGGCTATGGTACATTGAAATTATGTATTTGCCGTTTTAGGCACTCTTTATTCCAGTTAATTAACTAATGTAACATTATAATCGGCGCCTGTTGCGAAGGTGATTAAGCAATGCAATCATCGGATTTATGATTTGAGCAACAAGGCTTGGACCACTATGTAGAATACCCAACTGGAACGTTTCTAGACTGCGCTTTTTGTGCTGCTCAGCAGAGTTGAACATCGAACAACTTAAATGATTGCCTTTTATGTGTTCTTTGCAAGTTTTATAATCAAGGTTTAGATGAAAATCAAGTCGGTTCATTTAGAACCGTCACAACACTCCAGCGCGATCCCATCTTGATTATCGACTTGAATGAACAGTTCAATTGCTCTTATTTTCCCCAAAATTTATAGATAACGATATCGAAACTATTTTTAACGAATTGTATCATTATTATAAAACGAGCACGGTTTGGTTTTGTTGAAAAAAAAAACAGCAGAACACAAATAAACGGATAAGCGCTCTAAAATTAAACCATCATCAAATGCTCCTCACATTTATTTGACGTCATTGTTGAGGTAAGGAAAATAAATAAAAACAAAAGCAACCACAATTGAAAGTTCTCAAGAAGAGGCATGTTCGGTTCTTTTTTTTTCGTTTTATTGGAAAACTAACGCCATAACTTTTCACAACAAATTACTAAGCAGTTTTGTTACTTGTTTGCTGCTCTTAAAATATTAATAGCTTTTTTTTGTTCGAAAAGCTTACTTAACATCCAAAAATTGTTGTTTGATGGCATGCCAACTATCTTTTCCAGGAACTAGGAAAAAGCTTTAGCAAAAATTTTAATGTACCAAAGAAGGTTCATCGATGATTTTCCTTGAAATAAAATTATTTATTGCAAGTATAAAAAAAAAGTTAAGCAATATATATTAAAGTTAAAGTTTTTTAGAAAACATTATTAAAAAATAATTAAACTAGGAAAAAACTTCAGCAAAACTGAAGAAACGTTCGGCCAATTAATAACTTTAAGAAATGATTTTCCTTGAAATAAAATTATATGTTGCACAATATATCAAAGTTGAATTTGTTTAGAAAATATTATAAAAATAAAAAAATTCCCCTATTCTTTAAGACAACGCAAGTTGTTAAAGGGTATTTCGATGTTCATCAGCTATCGATGATGCTGATTGATTCACTTTTCATATCTTGTTTTTGAATGAAAATACCATGTCAGCAGTTTTGCACATCAGCTGGAAACGCTTTAGTAATTTTCAGATATTTTCTGTTAAGATGCGTGTTTATGAAACTTTTAGCACACAAGAAAAATAAATCCATTTGGAAGATCATGGTCTCTCTTCTGTGGGCAACACAACAACGTCATAAAAACACAGTTTTGTGTAAACAATTTTATTTACGCATTTTTTCCATTATAGTTATACTTATCATGCCTCGAGATATTTTTAAAAATGTTTGGTATTCTCAGTGTTCCTTGTTGATAATTCGCATAATTTGCTTATTGGAAACAATTTTCAAGTTGCGAAGTCATTCGTAATATTCTATTTTTAGCGATACCACACCAAAAAAAAACAAGCGAATTAACATCAATGCAGCTTTATCTCGACCGACTGACTATCAAGTACTTATTCCGTATATAATATGTGTTGTTTTTGACGTTGATGTTTTGAATGCACTCAACTCTTAAACGCCTACAGGTTAACAAACACAAACAATGATTTTTGGATTGTGTACATTACTACTTATTAGTTAGTAGTAATTATCAGGCACTCGTGACAGCTGGTACTCGCGCGTTTCCAAATAAGGGCCGCTGTCAATCAAAATTGAACAGGTTCATCCCAGCGTGTACGCCATGAAAAGAGTATCCAACATTAAATATTCAACAATAAAAAAAAAATTTTAGTAGAAAAAAAATTGGCGAGATCAGATGTTTGTCAAGGCTGGTCTATTAGTCGTAACAAGTGTTGGGCGAACACAGCTCTCAAGCATTAGCGAGAGTAACCCAATCCTCAGCTCTCGCAACTGACCCGGAGGCTTTGACCAGTACCTAGGCGGCAGAGTCAGAACCAGTTGGGAATTATAAGGCGTCAAATGTTCAAAAGTTGTTATCAGCAGTGTGAGTGCTGGGCTCAACAGGTAACAGCTGTTGTTTACATGTTGTTTTCATTTTGCGCTGCTATTTTAATGTTATGCTTGCTCTCTGTGTCTCTCTTTCTCTCTCTCTCTCTGTCGATCCAATTTACTCACAAGCGTGTTATTTTTGTCGCCCTTTTAAGTGACAAGTTGATAGTAAAAAAGACTTTTATTTTATTTTGATTGTCTAAAGTTATAAAGGCAAATTGAACTTAAAATAACTTAATAGAAAAATAATTTTAAATGAATTTATGTAATATTTTTAGAAGAACAAAGCAAATAAAATACATTTAGTTCATTCACCGCAATAAATTGCAGCTATATAATCACAGATTGTTAATTATACTGCCTTAAGGCGGCATGACAAATATTTTAATTATATTTTGCAAGTGATATAAACACACAACCCTCTGTACATGAGTTATAAATGTAAATGTCTGTCCCATTTTGTACCGCCCACAGTGTTAACGCGAAAACCGCCTTTAAATCGGCCACTGGGACAGATCAGATCAGTGACGGGCCCCGCGCTCCCGGCTGACAACCCAGTATTTAATTTATTATTACTTTTGTATGTACCCTACATACATACATACTACATACATGGGCCCAAGTATAATATTTGGAATGTTTTCCATTCGTATTCTGTCTGCTAAACAAATAGCAATCGTCTTGTTTGTAGATATATATATATAGCAGTTGCTCTGATTTTGTTTTTCAGATATGCATGACAAAGTGTTTAATTTGCGCATTCTACCTGTAACGGGTTTTTTAATTGTCAACCTTTTCTTTTTATTTTTTTGGGAATTTCTACACAATAATCTATTCAATTTGTGCCTAAAAGAATGAATACTTTTGTAGTTCTTGATCAGGAACGTATGCATACATTTGGGACACATTGTCTACCCACAAAATTCCTCAGACAATGCACTGCAATAATCTTAACAGGTTTATTTCATAAAAACCATTTAATTACCAATAAATGCCACAAATATTTCTAACAAGTACTAAATTTGATTGCATTACGATGTGGTTTCTATTTTTAAGAAACATCTGCAAGCATTTTATAATTTAAGACAAATTTTTGTCACTTTAATTATCGTTTCTGTTAGTTTCTGCCCGTAGAAAGTAATGCTTACTAGAAACGTGTAAAGACCTTGACTTTGGCTAACAAAAACAAATTGTATTTATATTGTTAAATACAGAATTAGAATGCACTTTGCTTTCGTTGTAAGAGAAACCAAACAATTGTTGTGAGAGACGTGTTTGTTATACCCTGTAGTTAGCAACACCATTTCGAGGTAAAAGTCTTACCTACAGAGTATCTCTTAGTCGTGCAAACTGTCGTTTCTATCTCACTGTAACTACAGAGTATCTCTTAGTCGCGCACTATCCCACTGTTACTACAGAGTATCTCTGTGTCGCGCAAGCTGTCGTTTCTATACTACTCTTACTTGTTTTGTTTGTTAATTTATTTGAGCATTACGGCCAAAAGTCATTGTCAATGCCAAATGCGAATCATTTCGTCTACACACATACATATGAACATATGTGTGCATGTATTTTGTTCGGTTACATATACTATATCTACCTATGTGGCCCCATCTAATGTCAGTGACACTCGCAGCCAAACATTTGCGATCTGCATGACAAGCAATTCCCCAAAACCCAACTATACTCATTTTTCGTACACATATAAATACGCCATAAAAAGTGTGGTTTTTTATGGGTTCAAAAACACACACAAAAACATAAAAATTTTAATCGAAAAAGAAATAAATTTGGTATACTTGACCACAGCGATAATTAGATCATCATTATTGTTATATTTATTTAAATCGCCATTGAGCATTATAATTTGTACAAAGATTAATTACCCCGTTGAATATTTCATATATACGTGTATGTATTTGAAATTTGACGTTTTTTGTCATCGCGTGCGCGTTTTTGAAACATGTGTCATCGTATCAATTAATAACACACAATGCGGTATGCATTTATATATATATGTATGTATTCAAACTGAGGGGTTGTCAAAAGCGTTGTTTATAGAATCGAATGGATCATCATCAAATAAATAGAGCTGACTAATTCCGTAGATTAGATTCGGTTCGATTGGAACTAAGTTGTTATAGCAACAATATACTCAAATTAATCATAATATAGTTATTATTATAATGTGATTAGTTTATGTATACAGGTGTACATATTTGAGCTGACGTCTTGTCACATTATGTTATAGTTCCAGTTGCTTAACACTAAAAACCCATTACACTGGCATGCATTAAGTATGTATTTTAAACAAGTTTGTTTTCACATATTTTCATTAGCTTTTTGCCTGACTTTGTTTGTTGCCCACCCACAATACATATTTTGTATCTATTTGTGACTTGTTCAATTATCATCTGTTGCTTAATGAAAGAGACACACTTCAAGGCTTGTTTCATGCTACGAAATCTAGCGCCACTCAAACGTTTAAGAAACAAAAAAACTAAACATAACACAAGGGAGGTGTTAAGTGATCATCTTTAGTTTTTCGCTCTAGTTATAATAGTTTGTGACGTCACACAAAACGCAGATAATTGATCAGTTAAGAGCTAATGTGTATAAATCCGTGTTTATACAATTGATTAGAGCACTCAAGGGGGACAAATAGCTGAGTGTCTAGTCAGCGAGTGTTTATTTGCACTTTCAATGGGCCATGAGACATACACACACAAACACACAAACACAACAATGACGTCATTTGTCAATGCGACACGAGTGATAGTAGTTAAATGGTTTTTGTGAGCATCGCATGCACTTCAATTGCAAATAAATTGAAAACGATTGCAATGCATTTTAATAGTTGTAGTAAATGCATTTTAATCTAAAAATACGTCACTTAACTAATGTGTTGGGGGGCGTATAGCACAGTGTGGCCAGAGGCGAAACATAATTCAATTAATCATAAACTAAGAGTAATACTATCTAGCACGTTTTATGCATTAGCATATAGATTCAAATTAATTGACAAGCTCAAATTTTTTTTAAAGCGTTGAAATTGATATTTAAGTATAAATTATGCAATCACATGATTAAAAATATTTTGTAGCTATTTGTTTCTAAGTGTGATTTATTTAATTGACAATCTAATATGAGATACAAATGCAAATCGTTTCAAATAACCATCATAATAATCATAAAAAATAATAATCAACCATAAAATAAAAACTTGAAACGTGTCAATTTCAGCGACATTTCAAAATAAATTCTTGACAATAACCTTAGATCAACATTGCGTATGAGCAATACTATTAATTCTGTATATATATATATATATATATATATATATTATGAGCTGAAATATTTAACTGGCACGCCAATTTACATTTTAATCGCTACATAGAATATTGAATACTGAATATTGAATATCACAGCAGCACACCATTTAAATGGCGCTTTTGTCTGAATGATGTCGTCACGCTTTGTATTTATGCTCATGTTTACCAACAACCAACCACCAAGCCCCCCAATTGAGCCAACAATCACAGCCTGATAGTATTACATGACTAATGGCACTATATAATAGGTACAATGGATACAGTTGTTAAAGACTTAACAATCCTTAAATTCCTAAAGCTATGCAATTTGTAAGGTGTTGGATTCAACAGTTGGTACGGCATCGGTTTGAGTTATGCAACATACCGTTATGAGAACTTATTCCGAATTCAAAATGATCGCAAAACAAAAGAAAACCCTCGATTTTACTTAGATCGAACCTTTGCGAAAGCAGGGTTAACCAACCTTTAACAATTTTGCGAATATTTCTTACTTATTAAGGAAAGGAGGTCAAGAACCTTAAAAGAAATTAAATTTTAGATCGCACCGAACCATGTCGAAACAAACCAATTCTTGAAGCTCTAGCCATGTTGTAAAAATTTACAATCCCCGAGATTATTTATAAAGGGATTATAAACCATAAGTGAATGTAACTTTAGCTCGAAACGTATAGAAACAAAAATTTCGTTAAGCTTTAGCCATGTTGCCAAAGTTTATATCCCGGAGATAACTTACCATAGCATTTTATATGACATCCAAGCCAAATCAGAATAACATTAGAACATCACAAGATCATAAATCTTTAGTTTTGTTATTAAAACAACACAGAATCGAACCGAAATGCCAAAGCTTCAGGTAGGTCAAACCTTTACGAATCCATTACAGATAGCTCTCTTGAAACTTCAAACAAACCATTTCGCGAAAGTTCAACATTCCCAACCCCGAGATTACTCATTCGCTATGACATCAGCGGATCGTAGGCAAAGAGGGTCCAAAGACCAGAAGCTGGTAGCTGCTATTTGGCCAGTACTTTGCTAAAGCGACTCACCTTCGTTTCAAAGGGTTCAACGCCGTTTTACCGGAACTGGACTGTCAGCGTCACACAAACAAACACAAACAAACACTACGGAGCTGTGTTAGCTTGTTTCTGCGTTGTTTTGTTTTGTTTTTAGCGTTTAGTTCAAATAAAATACGAAAAACAAACAGAAATTTATGGGATTAATGGGCAATTGGTTAAACACGGGGCATTCATATACATATAAATGTAAATATGCATATGTTTAAATATTGTTACAATTTGCTTAGGCGAAAATTGGTTTTCCTGTTGGGGTGACGCAGAAATCTGGTTAACCTTAACAACGAGTCTTTCATATTTACATTTTGTATTTTGTATTTTGTATTTATTTACAATCAAAGCAAATCACTAAAAATGTTTAGCTCTGGTTGTGTAGCCAGTTTATTGTCATGTCAATTTTTGAATATATATCTTTTATTTTTTCAACGATTTCTCTCGATTATTTGCGCAGTGTAAATTCAAAGCTCCATAGCCGCATGCATTCAATCACAATACATAAATAAAGGTGTTGATGAAATAAATAAAGAATTCCCCATAAGATCAATACGGAAATCGAAATATTTCTAAAATTCCTATTCCACAAATATATCTAGCTAAAATCGGTACGCTTCACGTGCTATTTTTATATATGTTTAAATTGCTACAATTATAATCATAATTTCTTAATATGTTTATTGAGATAAGACGTGCAAAATCATCTGTAGACAGTTTAAGTTATTTGGTCTTATTGCGCATATAAACGAAGATAACCCAACTGTAAAAATAATTCAAATATTTTTTAACACGTCGAGTGCCGTACATAACTTATGCGATAAGATTAAAAGCTAAGAATAAAACGAATGACTCGGCTGCCTAGGACTTCAAATTTTTTTAGTCTCATATGTCAAAAGTTGGTTGGAACTACACAGAAAATTCCAGTTTGTACTTTTTTTTTGTTGCATTTGGATGACATGCAAGGAATGCCATAAAATAACTGTGAACAAGCACACACGAAAATGCTCAGGTTCATGGTCAATGAAGCCAAATAAACAGAATCGCACATGCATTAATTGCATTTGTATCTTTCAGATACATTTTGCATATTGCAAACTTGGCTGACAGGTGCTAACGAGCACATAAACAACACCAAACAAACAAAAATACGAATCACAAAGCGCTAAATCTGAAGAGGCAACAACAACTGATGATGAATTTGCACACGCGTCTTTATTTCGTAGATACAAACAGACATATCAACATAGCAACAGTTTATGAATCGTGTTAGTATTAGCCTAGTTTTTTTTTTGTTGTTGTTTTTCAGTGGCAAACGCGTGACTTGTCTCAGTTCAGTTTCAGGCCGCTCTTTATCATCCTTAATGTATCTCTTTTTACACCCACGAAAAAATTTGCCGGGAGCTGCATTTAATGTGCAGACCAGATCTTTCATCCCGACTGCAGCCAACTCTTGCTTGCCAGGAACATGATAGCCAAAACCGAAAAAATAAGTAGCACAAAACAGACTTGCAACAGAGTTGAATACTTTCTCGAAACACACAGTCTGTTGTTGTGTGTGTTGGGTGCTCTATGAAAAATGCGAGTCGATTTTTGAGATAAATAACAAAATGCTTACAGAAAGTCAACTTTCGAAAGTGCTGTTATCTCTGATAACAAATTGCATTTTAAAAGTGTTCGGCCCTGGTTTTTATTGTCGTTGTTAAACAAATCATAAACCTTAACTTATACAGTGTGTTTATTTTTTTGCGGTTACCTGTTGCCTCATAAATTATCCAACACCAACCCTATCAACGTACAGTCAACAGTCTCTGTTGATGTGTTTCGGTTAACCGCAATTCAATCAAATTCGTCAAGATTGATATCTAATGCCGATTTCCTGTCCTGCATCGTATAACCAATTGTTTTCACTTCTAATTCAGTGCTCTAGTTTGAATTGACTTTATAAAAATAAATGAAAAGCTAAATAGATAATTTTTCCCATTTAACGCCTGTGCACTTGGAGAAAATAAATATTTGTTTTCAAGCCTAAAGAGCGAACTTGAAGTAAATCCTACTTATAAAACTCTGAGATTTGTAAGTGACAGACAAATATCAGGCGGAGAAGAAGTGTTATTGTCATACATAGCGAAGACTGAAGTGAAGAAAGACATTGTTAGGAATACATTGTGCTGCTTTCATGAACTTTTAAGGACAAAACATATATAATTACATTAAAGCTGTTCGATATAGTTCTCAGTGCTAACCAATTTAATTAACTGTCACTTGCCATTGACACTTACCTGTTGCAATAAACAATTGAATTGACAATAACCGTTGCACTAAAAGTATTCACAAATAATTGAACTGCAAACGTGACAAAACTTGAGCGATTTTTGCGCCGGCGCTCGAACACACACACACACACGCACACACACACAGAGAACACAGTAAAAAGTTGCTAACCTGCAGTCAATAAATATTAGCGTTAAAAGCTTAAGCCGCACGCGCGTTTGCTGTCGCAACAGATTTTCAACTGAGACCTGGTTAACTGAGCCCGCTTGAAACTTTGAGTTGTTTTTAACGAATGCAGCAGCAGCTTTTTTTTGCTGAGCAAACAAAATGTTAACAAGCAGAGAACGAGCGTCACATGCAGCAAAATTCAATAATAAAAAAAAAATAGCTTAACAAATGCAAATTAAAAGCCTGCTGCAAATGAAGATTGAAGCTGTGAATTGGGGGGCTACAACAAGATGACGCAATGTTATTGAGGCAAGGACCCAACCTTGAAATCCTTAATTGTCATGCATAAACATAAATATGTATATATATAATAAATTTGATGTTTATTGTCTCGACAAACTGTCTCGCAAAAAAACAATTACGCGTCAAAGTCAACGAGTGAAGGAAACAAAAGCGGTAACAGCTGCTGGTGTGGGTGCCACATGCCCCATTGCAACACAACACACATAAATTAATATATGTATGTAGCTGACTGACGCATTGGCAAAAAATACTTGAACCTGACATTCATTACATAAGGCACTCGCTTGCATTAAGTGTCAGCCTCTTAAAGTCTCTCAAAGCGATGCCAAATCGATGCCGATGGTCGCCAAAAGCAATTGATTTCAATAAGAATGCAACAGCGTATTATGCTTAGCTAAAAGATACTTTTTAAAATGGTTAATATGTGGAAGATAACATCATTTTTATATCCTGTTTAATTTTTTGTATAACTTTTTCCTATTTTAAACTAGTTTAGAAAGTTTAAACTTAAAAACTTTCTTAGATAATTTTAAAAGAATCGCTTGGAATCTTAGTTTTTAAGTGAAGAAGTTATAAGAAAATTAAAAAAGATATTCTTCTAAGATTTCTGTGGATTTTTATGCGAGATTTCTGATAAATCAGGCAATACTTCAAGGATCTTTATACACGATTTCTTTTGGCATTCTAACAAAGTTTTCAAAAAAATCCACATTTAATTGTTACACGGATTTATAACCTAAAACGTACTAAGGAAATCTTTACACTAACCCAAAAATAAAAATTAATTTCTTCACTTATGCTCTTAGCCCATAAAGGGTATCTCACTCGCACAACCTCTACTATCAACGTAACATATATAAGTTTATATACTGAGGGTTTGATGCGTTTTAAATTGAAGTCAATTTTTGGTTTGCGAAAAAAGTAATTTGCATTTGCGAACCGGAATTTATAATAATAAAAACCTATTTATGTATATATTGTTAAGAGGCAATAAATAAAACGAATATATATATCTATAAATTTATGTGTGTGTGTGTGTGTTAACTTCGTTGCATTAAGATTCAACAAATAAATAAACTGAGTTCTTTTTCTGATAAACCGTTTTTTTTATTGAAATATATGGAAACTAATCGGATCCATATACAATATATTTAATTGTCACATAATTTGGGTCCATTACCAATGCAGGCTGCATAAGCCATCAGATGAGGAATTGTGTGCTGTTGCATCATACCAGTAAACAGATGGCTTTGTGGTCCAGTGGCAAAGATGCCGACATCATCACCAGAATGCACACCAACTGTTCCCTGGATATAGCTGGGGAAAACGAAACCTGCACGAAAAAGATGCAAAATATGAGTAAAGTATGTATGTAACTATAAACTAAACAAAATACTTACCGGGTTGATCAATTTTACCCTCGAGCGGCACACGTTTGCCATGCTCGTCCAGATAGGGATTAGGGCCAACGGCATAGTTTAACGTTGCATATTTAACGCCATAGACATCAGCGTCATGTTGATTGAGACCCAAAATGTTGGTACCGCGACCCGGATAACCAGAAATGGACAGCGGATGCCCATGATCCGAGGTGACAACAATCAGTGTCTCGTCGGGATTTGTCATGCCAAGTGCCGTCTCAATAGCCTTCTCAAATTCGAGCACCTCATCGAGACCCTTTTGTGGGGTATTGTAGTGATTGCCATAATCGATGAGTCCACCCTCAATGAACAGGAAATAACCATTATCATTCTGGCTGGCCACCTCAATGGCCTTAAAGGTCATCTCCTCCAAAGTGGGCTTCTTCGCGGCATCGGCTTCCTTATGGAATTGCATCACGCCCGAGTTGAAGAGACCAATCAATCTCGGCACCTTCTTGGCATCCACACTCAACAGCTGGTTACGATTGTAGGCTAAAGCACCATTTGGATGCAAGGATTGCCACTTTTGGAGCAGATTAACGCCATCCGAACGCTCGCCGGCTTTGCCAAACTTATCCACAATCGAATTGGGCAAAAACTTGCCCATGCCACCGCCAAGCATCACATCAAAATTCTTGCCCGGCTCCTTTGTAACCAACTGTGTGGCAATATCCATGCACGTCGCCGGATCAAGCTCACCCTCACCATAATTCTTAACATCCGTATCGCACTCAAAGAAACGATTTGTGGTATGTGCATACGCACCCGATGGACTGGCATGCGTTAAAGTGGTTGTCGTCACAATTCCCGTTGCCTTGTTTGCTGCCTGTGCCCAGGCGGCAATGGAGCTGACATGATTGGCTGGATCCATGCTGCCGCTGCAATTGGGAAACATCACATTGGCCGTAACGCCCAGGGCAACAATATTGGTCTTAACGCCACACAAATAGGCCGTCGCTGTACAAGCTGAATCGGGCACTTGGGCATTGGAGCAATAGGTCTGTCGGAATAAACAAAGATCCCATTTAATTCCCAAAATGTTGAAGATCAAACTTGTAATCAAAAATATTTTGTATGCTACTCACCCTGCTCAGACCAGTATATGGGAATTTCTCGAAGCTTAGTGAATCCTCCTCGCCGGTGTGGCCCTTGAGTTGACCTTTAAGAATTCTTGCAGCTGCAACTGTTGTCAAGGACATGCCATCACCAAGGAACATAATCAGATTCTTGGCCTTCCTCGTGTCGTGTTGGGGAAGGGCCAATCGCTTGGCTATCTCCGCGTGGGCCAAATCATACCAGAACTGTGCATTCCTCTCCTCCGGTGGCGTATACTTATTCTTGGCCATTAGATTGGGATCGATAAGGTTAACATCTCTTGCCTTACCCGGAAAGGCACCACCAAGTAGCTGCTCCAGCGTATGGATCTCATTCACTGCACGAGGTCAAAATAAGGTCGTCAGTTAAAAGACTCAACTCTAAAGCAGTTAACACTTACTCTCAACGGCCGCCGACCAGGTGGTGGCAACCAGTGCGCTCAACAGCACCAGAATAATGTAGACTTTCGACATTTTCAATGAATTGTATCCCATTGAATTAGTTCAGCGACTGACATTGCGTCTAGGTGTTTCCCGCGTACTTATACTTGGGTATGGAACGTGCTGCCTGGCATCTCTAATCTTAATTGCTAAATTACTTTCATTAAGCAAATTCTTATTGTCATTTGTTTGTCATTTAAATCTTAGTTTGCTCTATGAGCGTGCACGTGTTCTTTTTATCACTCATAATGTCTTTAAGACATCCTTATGCTTAGCTAAAGACGCAGCATCATTAGCTATAAATATGTTTAACACTCCGATAAGATTCTATACAGCATTTCTTATAATGTTAAAATATGTATATATATAAATATATATACATATATACGAGGATAATCTAATCGTGATAATAAGACTTCAGCAAATATTTCATAAAAGTGCATTGTTTTTACTATGTCACTATTGCGCTTTATTTTTGTTGAACTAATGAGACACGAGACTCTAGTATAAAGTTTATAACCATGAACTTATCTTTACACAAATATTTTTATTTTTTTAAAGACTTACCCCAACCGCCAGGAAACTTGGCAAAACTATCTAAAGTTGGGTTAAAAATGCAATACTCGGGGGTGACCAAAAAGTATATATTTTTCTTCGCCAATATCAACTTACAGAAAAATATTTTGGGGTAATGATTAAAAAAGTCCCACGACCACTGATTAAAACTTATTCTAAACTCAAAATGCATTAAAATATTGACTTTAATATACCGCCTATGCGTATGCAATGATTTTAGTTAAAACGAAATCTTGGAAAAACTGCCGTTCATCACTCATTTTCAGGCACTTTTAGCTTTTTTTTCAGCTGTTTTAAACGTTTTGGATTTTTAATGTTCTTCTTAACTTACATTATTTCCTTTCCCAGAAAAAGAATAGCATACTTTTAAGAGTCGATACAATCTATAAATAAACATTTAAAACAAAGCCATATTGTAACAGTTTAAAGAATTAAGTGATATTGAATTCAGGCATTGTTCTTTTCTGCACTCTGTTTCTGATACTGATATATAAGGTTTTAATTATTATTTCTTTAAGTTCCATCGGAATTTAAATAAGCTGGCGTCAATAAAATGAGGTTTCTGATCATTTTGCTGTGCATAACGGTATGTGTTATACAGGCAAAAAGTTTGAGTTTCTGTCGCGGACGGCCTGGTAAATAAGAAAATATTTAATGCAGTTTTAAATATATATAGTAATCTCAAGTGTCTCTAGTTTTTCAAAACTGTAAGGGCGGCAAAAATGTTGGCCATGGAAAATATGCCCGATGCGCACTACAAGCCATGAATCCAATGTGGTATTTTCATCCGCTCACTAAGTCCTGTTATATGTTGAACTTCCGAGGGTGTGGTGGCAACTTAAATCGTTACTGTTCTAAAGCTGTTTGCCTTCAAAAATGCAAGCACTAGAGGTCACTAAAATTACAAATTTTAAATACTTGCCGCAATTGGTCGATTATATATTTTACTGCATCGTATAACAGCCCTGTATGTAAAAATACTAAAAAAAAAAAGAAATACCTTTTGACTTCATTATGTTAAGTCAGCTGATTGTAGTTTTTTTCATACCGCTAGTCCGCGGTGACTTAACAATAAACAAATTATCTGAGCACAAAAAGAATATCTCTTATTATTAATAAATGTACCATAACAGTCAACATCATTTAATAAACAGAAAGCAACTGATTTTGTTTGGCTAGCAATTACAGCTTATCGGAATGTTAAGTTTACAGACGTACGAATATTTGTGAATACCATATTAAGAAGAAGAAGAGAGTACTTTTCATTTACGAAACACATAAGGCAGGAAAAGTAATTCGTAAATATGTCGTTCGTTTTGAACAACGCAATTCGTCGCCAAATTGGCGCAACTGCAGCCAGGAACATGTCCGGCACCGCCGCCGTGGCTGGTGAACACTCAGGTAACTAAGTCCACAACTGTAAATATCCTTATTGTTAGGTTAAGGTTATGTAATTGGGTGTTTTTTTTTTTTGCACAAAACTTTCAAGTACATTAGCACTAACCAGAGAACCTTTGCAGGTGGCTACAAGGTCTGGAAGCGTCTGTCCTTCTTCGTCGCTGTGCCAGCTGTTGGTCTGTGCATGTTGAATGCATACCTCAAGCACCAGGAGGAGCACGATCATCCTCGCCAGGAATTCGTTAAGTACGACTATCTGCGCCGTCGCGAGAAGCGTTTCCCATGGGGCGAAGGCAACAAGAGCCTGTTCCACAACCCCCATGTTAACCCCCTGCCCGATGGTTATGAGCACTAAGCCGCTAATCCCCCACTTATTGTAACGGTGTAGCAGTTGTTGGTAAACACATTCGATGTATTGAACATAATGTAAGCTGAAATTAAGGCGAAAATACACACAAACAAAGAAAAAACAAAACAGACTTGGACTAAATAAAGTGTGACTCACATCTAACTAATCAATGGGTAAGATGCAACAGCGCAGGTAGACTCAAATACTTTTTATATGTTTCTTGCATACTTTTATTGGCAAAATACAATTTGTTTTTGTGAACAATGGTTAACTTTAAGTGTCGACAAAGCTGGTTAAAAACTTCAGAGGTATGACTGCTGAGCAAATCATTGTGGTTGTAATGTCAATTTTATTTGGAACTCTTTCCATTTCGGTGTTGCTTTGTGATCTTTTCCTCGACAACGATCTTCTTAAGGCCTCTTTTACCAGTATCGGTAGGCGTTACAGTTTTCTCTTTGCCCTCTTGACGACGCGTCTGCCGCTTGCGCTCTGGCGAATCGGATTTTGCTGCAGGCGATTTCTGCGAAGTTCGTGGTCTTTTTAAGGTATCAGGCGAAATGGACTCCTGCTTGATTGTTGTCGTGGATCTGGAATCTCGTTTGGGTTTATCGACTTTTGTTTCCGTTTTACGTGTTTTTGTTTGGGGTGGCGACGGCGTTGGCGACACCTCAGCAAACAATTCTTCCAATAATTCATCCTCCTCCATCTCTTCTTTGATCGCTCCTTCCTCACTTTCGCCTTCGTTTTGATACGGCACCATGTCCACGACATGATCATCCTCAATGTGGTTCTGCAACTGGCTCGAGCTCAGGAAAATAAAGTCACAAAACTCGCAGGCATGTCGTTCACTCTCCTTATGTGCCTGAATGTGTGCTTCCACGCTGGCAGAGTCAGCGATGCTTGCGTTGCACAGCGGGCAGATCAATGAAGTGCTCGCGTGCACAGATGAATGATCCACCAGACTCTCATACGTCTGGTACGCATCCTTGCATATGCTGCAGGTGAACGAAGATGCCGGCGCTTGCTTGTGCATGCGCACATGCCGCGACAGATGATGCGACAGCAGATATGACTTGGGGCAGTACTTGCACGGATACACACGCTTCCCAGCATGAGCAACTAGATGGCGAGCCAACTTGCCAGCGGTTACAAAGCTACGATTACAGTACTGGCACGGAAATGGTAGGTTTGTACTATGGATAACCTGTTAGTGGTATAAGCAAACAATTCAATAGGGTTGATTATATGTACTAAAAACCTCAATGACTTACCTCGTGCCGTTCCAGACCCTGCTTGAAGGCAAATGATTTTTGGCATACGCCGCATTTGAAGGGACGCTTTTTGGTATGCCGCTCCGAATGCTTTTCCATCTCCTCGCGCGAAATGAACGGCTTCTCACAGAACAAGCAAATAAATTTGGGCACATCCGTATGAGTGCGCTCGTGGCGATGCAACAGGGCACGACGGGTGAAGGTCTTTTCGCAGATGCTACATTTGTACGGACGTTCGCCGGTGTGGATAATGGTGTGCTTCTGCAGATCGTACTTGGAGAAGAATGCCTTTTCACACTCTTGACACTGAAAGCTGCGAGTACGAGTATGGTTCACCCTGTGTATGTCGAGCAGCTGCTTCAGTGGAAACGAACGATCGCAATCTGGACACGAAAAAACATTTGTCGGAACAGGAGCAGTATTTTTAATGGGATCGGCAGAACAGTCCGTTGCATCGGGTTGTAGTATTTCAGTAACGAGTGTCACATTACCATCCTTGCAGTGCTTGAGCTGAGGCTTGGACAAACGCGGCTCCAAGGATGTGGTCGAACCCTTATTAAGTAGTCGTACGGACGATTTATTAAGAACCTTTGGTTTTCCTGGCGAAATCTTTACAGCTGAAGGTGGCTTTTCAATATCTTTTTCGTCTAGATCGTCCGTCATGTCAGCTAGCAAATTGTGCACATCATCCATTGAGAGTTCCTCATTGTTCTCCACCTTCAACTGATACGATGTCTTTGATTGTTTCAATTTTTTAGGCGATGCTCGTGGCGGAATTGGCGGCTCTGGGCTGCTCGCTGGCGCCGTGTTAAGTAGTTTCTTTGTTAGAAAATTAGTTTCCAACACCTCTACACTTTCAATGTGTACATTACTGGCCAGAGAGTTAAGCAGTTTCTTTGTTTGATTGCCCAGAATCGGTGCACGGGGCTTTGCCAGTGGATCTGGCCATTTACCAGTTAGCGGATACTGTCGCAGTAGCGTCTCCGCATTTTTGCACATCTGTTTGAAGCGATAGCAGTGCTCAAAGAGTAGGCGGCAATCCAAGCAGATAAAGCTGGGCATTCCATCATTGCGTTCCACCTGTAAATTTAAAATATAGACAAAACGTAACAACGTTTATGTGTGAATAGTAAATATTTAAATGGCAGCACTGCGCATGCGCTCTCTTATCTAAGTGGAAAGTGTGGCAACGCTGTGTGCATTCATTTGGCGGCAAGCTATGCACAACTACAAATGCAATAGCGCAGTTTGTTTTCGTGCGCGTCGATGCACGCTTTACTCCGCTTTTGTTAATTAATTGATTAAACACGGTTAACCATAAAAGGACATTCTAACTGCATTTGGGCAAATTCAATTTGTTGCTCATGCTTACGTGGCTAACACTAACAAAAGAACAGCTGTTGTTAGTGCATAAATTAGTTTAGTAAAAATCAAAAATCAAGAAAAACACAATAGAAGTAGCTGGTGCCTGTGAAAAGGGCGCAACAATTGCAGGCAGCGGGCAGTGAAGCGAACAAAAGGCAGGCAACAAGGAGAAACGCAAACAACAAGAGAGCGAGCCACAGAGTGAGAGAACAAGCAAAATGACGGATGAGTGTAAAATAAGAAGCTTTAGCGCTCTCTCCAATGGTAGTCACAAGAAAAACAACAACAACAATGCAGATACCATTGATGCAAAGGGAGAAGCGAGCACTAGTTCTACAGGAGGTGGTGGTGGTGGCGCAGCAGCCGCCGCCGCCGCCGCCGTCGTCGCAACGTAAGTGCATTTGCAAGCGTTCTTTTCATCTCTCTCCATTTTATCAATCTTGTTTTTGTGCGTTCGTCTGTTAACGCATATAAAGTTTTTGTTTATCTGCATTCGCCTGACGATATTAGTCGGTTGATTATATATTTATACACTATTGATAAGAATGCAACTTTTAGATAATCGATCAATTTCGTTAGCAATCGTATTTAGTTAATGCTCAAGGTCGTGTATATAAATAAAAACTATTTCCTTTGGTCAAATTAATCATCAGCAATCGAAAAATAACCATTGTTTATCTAATCTTTTGATATCATCATTAATAGCACTGTTAACAAGTATGTAGCACGAATGCCCGTCGAACGTAATGCCAGAGATTACAATATGAATCACAAGCACCGTGGACTGGCCCTGATCTTCAATCATGAATCCTTCGATATACCCTCGCTGACAGTGCGCAACGGCACCAATGTGGACAGTGCAGAGCTGAGCAAGGCATTTAAGAATTTGGGTTTCGATGTTTCAGTTTATAATGATTGCAAATTCCGCGACATACTCAAGCATACGGAGAATGCCTCGTCGCAGGATCACAGCGACAATGATTGTATAGCAATTGCGATCCTATCGCATGGCGAACATGGCTACCTCTATGCCAAGGATGTGCAGTACAAGCTGGACAACATTTGGCACTATTTCACAGCACACATTTGCCCATCGTTGGCTGGCAAACCAAAACTATTCTTCATACAAGCCTGTCAGGGTGATCGATTTGACGGTGGCGTTATGCTGGAAAGGGATGTGACTGAAACGGATGGCTCATCCTCGATGAGCTATAAAATACCCATACATGCCGACTTTCTATTCTCATATTCAACAATTCCAGGTGAATAACAATCACATTTGTATCTACTCTTTTTTTTGCTTATAATACAAAAATTCTTTATGGCAGGTCATTATTCCTGGCGGAACACTGAAAAGGGCTCGTGGTATATACAATCGCTGATTCAAGAACTGAATTTGAATGGCAAAAATGACAACATTCTTACATTGCTCACATTTGTCAGTCAACGCGTAGCTCTCGATTTCGAGTCAAACGTGCCGTCGCGACCATTTATGGATCGTCAGAAGCAAATACCGTGTGTGACGTCAATGTTAACACGTATATTGCGCTTTACGGACAAACCTCCGAGCAGTAATGCTGGCTAGAACCGGAAAAATTCGGAGAGCTATTTACTACCCCGTCACCTAACTTGCCTCCACTTGGATTCCATTTGACTTTAAGTTCTATTACCAATTAGTGCGTAAACTGACAACGCAATTTTTGTTTGGCTATAACGCCCAAGATCTTCCATTGCAATTTGGCTAACATATACAACATATATATTATATATATATTTACATACATTAATATATTAGTACACTAAGAAATCAACAAACATATGCATAGATAAGATAATCAATGAACAACAATATATATTTGATATAAACGCATATAAATAAACAATTGTGAAGTGCAAAGAGAACACAAATCGAATTTAAACAGCGAGCGTCATATGCATGCGATCTGGCAGCACTGCAACGCTATGTTTGTGTATGTAAATGTTCTTTGTACAGTTGTCGCCATATTGCTGAATAATGTACTTATTTTCACGCTTGCAAATTATTTATAGAGTTATTACTCAATGTTGTATTAAATGCAGGCCCTTTTTCAAATTATAAGCCCAATACCATGTGTATGGATAAAAAAAGCCCGCCAAAACAGTTAGCGAAGACGCCAACGCAACTATTCAGAAACCAACCCGCAGCAATGGCAAATTTCTTAGCCAAGTTCATTCACGTTCATCTTAATGCAAATAGCTGTTGTTTTGGCTTAGTTTAACTTAGAACCAATCAGCGACTTACCTCAATGGATGTTATGGCCATGATCTGCAGCGGCAGTGACGCGGTGGATTTTATGCGTGAGTTTTCAATGTAAATTGACGCAAGTTTGCTGTGTTGCACCAAACAAAAGCGACAGATTTCCTTTTTGCGTAATTGAGCCTCGCGCTCTCCACTGATGTCAGCCATTATGTAAGTCTTATTGTTTTTGTGGTAAATAGCACAATATTATCGCGTTACAAACAATTCGCAGTTGGTATTTCGTTTTTAATTTGCAAAAAGATAGACGACAATCACAACGCCTTGCATCAATACACGAACCGCGTTTGGTGCTGCCACACAATGTTTAATAAGGTCTAGTTGGCGTTGCCAGAGTGCTAACTATCCATCTCATAAATACACTAAAAAATGCATACAAATTTGAATAGATATTTAACATAGAGAAAGGAATTGTGTTTTATTTTTAAATGGTTATGCAGACTGATCTGTGTTCGCAATATATAGGTCTCGACAATTTTACTACCTTATTATTTCCTTTACAGGTAATTACCCAACACCTACACACAAACAAGCAATTGTATGTGTGTAAACAAAAGGGAAAAGTCATCAGCAAACGGGTAAAATGCTTCGGCGCAGGTAGCAAATATGGTAGTTCAGGTAGACGCATTGCATTCATGCATTGAAAATGGTTAGCTTCAATTGTTCTTCGTCGCATGCAGAATCAATTCCAATGTCTAAGCTATCAATTTTTCTTTTCTTCCTCCAATTAGTTCTTACTACAATTGAATAAAAACCAAAGTTGTTTAAACTACATGTTTTTCTTTTTGCATCAATCTACTAAATCAACATCTCTTAGCCGCGCTTGCGTTTTCTCGCCAATATCAAAGATGACATGTTGTTGCAGCAGTTCATGTGATTCATATTTCAGCGACTCCTCATACGCATATTGAATGCTCGTATCGAACAGCATCAGTTTGCATTTGGCCAGTGCGATGATGCAGTTGCGCAGTCGTGCAATAATCTCACGCTCGTTGCGTGGCACAACCTCAGTCAGATTCTGTGCAAAGCCGCCTTCGCCGCCATCTTGCTCAACGCCCTTTGTGGGCGATATCCAGATATAGCCGTTGTTGCCCAGTATAACGGATGCACCACACACCAAATTGTGAAAGTGCATCTTGCGTCGCTTGACTAGCGCTGGGAAAACCTTAACCAGTATGCCCTGCGATAGTTTGCCATATTTTAAACTACGGGTGTATAACGATAATGTGCCCTCCTCAAAGACATTCTGAAAAAGGCGAGATTTGATTAATGAACAGGTGGTTTTCGGAAATACATACCTGCACTTCAGCAGAGATTAGATCTCCTTCATCCAGATAGCGTCTCATCATTTGTTCATCCTCGGCGGAACGTCGCCTCAGCTCACCGCCAGCAAGATTCACTGAGGATAGCAGCAACACAGAGTCCAGACGTGAATTTGTGTCCACTCGCCAGCGTTTTTGTCCCACATCCAGAACACGTGCGACAACCACATCTCCAATTTCGCCTACATATCGACTCTTTAGCGGACGTACCGATATAAGTTTGTTCACCTTTTGAATCACTCCGGCCACTGAGGCTTTTATGTCCTCATTTTCCACATAGGTGCCGTGGCCGCGCATAAAGCCTGCTTCTGGCATTAACACCTCACCGGGTGTATAAATGCGTGGCAGCTGCTCTTGGTTTTCGGCCAGTGCATTGAAGTCCACGCGATCTAGCGCTAAATCTATCATTACATTTGTTGTCATCTTTTCAGAGCGGTTTATTTTCCTATTCAACTCCAATGTGTTCGCTCTTCTTCTTCTATTAACAATGCGTGCTCTTTTTCGTCTGTTAACTTTACAGTAAATGTTACTTAAAAGATAAGCTGTTGTTTTAGGAAATGCATTTGATAATACATTTTTTTAAATTAGAAAAAAATAATATTGTTGCTATATTGATATGCAATTGATGCAAAATTTTAAAGGGACGTAATTCGTTTTAATTAAAAATGTTCTTTTCAGTCATGTTTGAATGCAACAGAGTCCGCGCTGGTGCCAAAGTGACCTTAAAACAGAAACAGCTGATTATCAGCCAATCATATACTTGATTGAATATCGATGTATAAGCATCGATAGATTTTGCGCAGCTGTTTACCGATTAGTTCGTCATCAAGCAGCTGCTTGTGTATAAAAAAATATATGCAATGGATCAACCAGACGATCATTTTCGTTATATACACAGTTCCACGCTGCACGAACGTGTACAAATTAAAGTGTAAGTAGGTAGTAAACAATTGAGAAGCACACTGAGGTTTTGCTTACCTTTTACAGAGGTACACTTGAAGGCAAGAAGCGACAACCAGATTATGAGAAACTGCTTGACGATCCGATATTGCGTTTTTCGGGCCTCTATTCCGAGGAATATCCTTCATTTCAAGTGCGTCTAGAGGTCTACAACGATGGACGGCCCTACTGCCTGCCTGTTCACAACTCATACAAAGCCTTTGGGAAACGCTGGAGCTGGAACGAGTGGGTGACATTGCCATTGCTTTTCTCCGATTTACCACGTAGCGCAATGTTGGTGCTGACCATCTTGGACTGTTCCGGTGCTGGCCAAACAACAGTCATTGGAGGCACAGCTATCTCCATGTTTGGCAAAGATGGCATGTTCCGCCAGGGCATGTACGATTTACGTGTCTGGCTGGGCGTTGAGGGTGATGGCACTTATCCAAGCAAAACGCCAGGCAAAGGCAAAGAATCATCCAAATCACAGATGCAACGCCTGGGCAAGTTGGCCAAAAAGCATCGCAACGGGCAGGTGCAAAAGGTAGACTGGTTGGATCGTTTGACATTCCGTGAAATCGAGGTGATTAATGAGCGCGAGAAACGTATGTCGGATTATATGTTTCTAATGATTGAGTTTCCCACTATCATTGTGGATGATATGTATAACGTGAGTACAATGACTTTAAACATATTGTCAAGGTGCTAATGCATTATCATTTGTAACAGTATTCAGTTGTTTACTTTGAGGCAGAAGTGGATAACAAGTATAAGCTGCCAACAAAACCAAAGCTGGTGCTGGTTCCCGACTCTGAAATTAAAATGGTGAGTCTGATCTTATTGCAAAACTGGCTAATATATTCATTCATCTTATATTCTACATACAGGAAAACCTTGTTGAGCGCAAACATCATCGCTTGGCACGTTCAGAACGCTCCGGCATTTCAGATCGCGATGCCAAACCAACAGCCATGTATGTTTTTTCCGTATGAAATCTATTTGCTTTACTAAAACGTGTGTTTCTTTCAAAATAGTATACGGGATCAATTGAACAAAATTGTGTGCTATCCGCCGACATATGTGTTAACCAGCGAGGAGGAGGATTTGGTTTGGAAGTTTCGTTTCTATTTGTCGTCGCATAAGAAAGCGTTGACCAAGTTTCTGAAGTGCATCAACTGGAAATTGAATGATGAAGTCACACAAGCATTGTGGATGCTCGCCAATTGGGCGCCCATGGATGTAGAGGATGCCCTAGAGCTACTCAGACCAACATTTACACATCCGGAGGTGCGAAAGTATGCGATTAGTCGACTTGCCCAAGCACCGGACGAAGATCTTCTGCTATATCTGCTGCAACTGGTGCAGGCGCTCAAGTATGAGGATCCCCGGAATATAATACTACTGCATAAGGTCATTGTGCCGGAACCATCGTTTTTTGACGAGAATGACTCGTTGCTGGACCAGAGCAGCATATCCGATCAGAGTGTAAGGAGCAGCGTTCTTCATTCCTCCGTTATACCCGCCAATCAGCGAGCTGCCCTAGCTGTCGATAAGGTTGATAGATCCACATTGGCCAGCAGTGCTAGTGTGCCGCCAGTAAGATCTAGCACGCCGGCACCCAGAATAGAACGCTCTGAAGTTGCTGATGTGAGCGCCGCCGCCTCACAGGCCTCCCAATCCAATTCGATAAACCCACTGCTTGGCCAAGGTTCTGCCGCTAATCTGTGCACATTCCTCATAGAGCGCGCTTGTAAGAATGCAACGTTAGCCAACTATTTGTACTGGTACTTGTCCATTGAGGTGGAGGATGTTGAATCGGTGCGTAAACAGGATCAACGAGCACACGATATGTACGAAATGGTCCTCAACATATTCCTCAAAGTGCTCGACAATGGTATGTAGATGGATTATAAACTTTAAAGTTCTTTTAGTAAGTTTATACTCTTCGCTTGCAGGCAACTTTCATTTGCGCGGCATTTCGCATAATCTGAGAAAGCAGAAGTGCTTCATTGATGAGCTGGTCAAGCTGGTGAAACTAGTGGCCAAGGAGCCAGGCAATCGTAATAAGAAAATGGAAAAGTTTCAAAAGCTGCTCGCCGAACAGGCCATGTTTAAAGTGAACTTTACCAACTTTGAGCCCATACCATTCCCGCTAGATCCGGAGATCTATATAACCAAAATAATACCACCGCGCACATCGCTCTTCAAGAGCGCTCTCATGCCGGCCAAGTAAGCAAAAGAATGCTATTATCTTTTTTTTTATCAATTCAAAATATTTCGTCTCTTTTTTTTTAACAGACTCACATTTGTCACATCGATTGCCAAGCATGAATACGTTGCTATATTTAAGCATGGCGATGATCTGCGTCAGGATCAGCTTATACTGCAAATGATAACGCTTATGGATAAGCTATTGCGTCGAGAGAATCTTGATCTCAAACTAACACCCTACAAAGTGTTGGCGACTAGCTCGAAGCATGGTTTCCTGCAGTACATCGACTCTTGCACTGTCGCCGAAGTTCTCGCACGCGAAACTAACATACTCAACTTCTTTAAGCGTCACAATCCGTGTGAGAGTGCTCCATATGGCATTGCGCCCGAGGTCATGGACACGTACATCAAGAGCTGTGCCGGCTACTGTGTCATCACCTACTTGTTGGGTAAGTTCGAGTTTAAATTATTAAAAAATTTTCTACTTTAATTTCGATTTATTGGCAGGTGTTGGTGATCGTCATTTGGATAATTTGCTGCTGACGACCAATGGTAAACTGTTCCACATTGATTTTGGCTATATACTTGGACGCGATCCGAAGCCGATGCCGCCACCCATGAAACTGAGCAAAGAAATGGTCGAAGCAATGGGAGGTCTTAGCTCGGATCATTATCACGAATTCCGCAAACAATGCTATACGGCGTTTTTGCATTTACGTCGTCATGCCAACGTCATGCTCAATCTCTTCTCGCTAATGGTGGATGCAACAGTGCCCGATATAGCACTCGAGCCAGACAAAGCTGTCAAGAAAGTGGAGGAGAATCTGCAGTTGGGTCTCTCCGATGAAGAGGCAGTTAGGCATTTGCAAAGCCTTCTCGATATATCTATAACAGCGGTGATGCCTGCTCTCGTCGAGCAAATACATCGTATAACGCAATATTGGCGGAAGTAGATTTATATAGCTTGTCGAAATGTTTTTACCTTTTACTTATTTTATTTGTTGTTTAGACTTAAGCATATGTTTTTTAATGTCAAATCACAGTAGGTAAATCTATCTACTCATAACCCAAGTGTATTATATTAAATATAAACATATTCTATGTGTATCTGTGTATAAATATTCATTCAAAATGCATAAACGCTCCAAGAAACCAGTGTGGCTGCTATTCAAGGTGTTGGATATCCTGATAAGCTCGAGTTGTTGTTATGTGCACATGAATTGTTTGAAAACGGAGCAAATACCGCACATCTTTATACTATGCTCCGCATATGGAAGCGCGATCATAATTGAAAGTCTTCTTCTAGTGTCAACTTTTATCTACGAAATTCCCTTAAGCGTTGAGGCAATGACAAGTGGAATTTTGGGTACACTGCATTTACTTACGGTTTTTGCGCACATGTACTTGTCGCAGCATGATACCTTTTTGCCGTTCCTTAAGACTCTTGAGGAGGAAACGTATAGCTACATGAACTGTTGCCACAATAATGCCGAAGTGGCTCTATATGCTGTTGCCATTTACTATTTACATTGCACATTTGCCCTGGACTTGCTGTTGACGCGTAAACTGCAACGGGCCGATAATATATATCGTCCACTTAAACTGTATTTTATAAGCAAAGGTGTGGAAGAATTTTTTAACCGCTTTCGTTGGTTTCAATTGCTCTCCACTAGCAATCGTAACCAATTTTCAAAAAAGGAGTCTAGTTTTTTTCAAAGTTTCAGTTCCTAAAATGTACGCTATCGATAACAATTAAAAATGCACATCAGCTGTTTGGCATAACAGCTCTGTCTTAATGCGCGCCTAAATTTACAGCTGTTTTGAAACATTTTTGGTAATGCAGTTGTTATTGTAAATCTTTCTCTTTGATGTGTGCAATATATTTAGTGTTTAGTTAATTTACAGTGTTTGTTGATTTGGAAACTTCAATTATAAAAAGACTAAATGGCAAGCGGTGTGGTAAGTGTGGACGACATGTTTTGTTCGAGTGCATATTCCTAGAAATTTCTGTCTGCAAAGTTTTCTGATTTTCATAGTTCAATTTCTATGCGTGGTGGTTTCTGTACGCCAACTTTGAGTCAAATGTGCGTGTGTATAAATGTGGTTGTCCTGGCTGTGCTTAGTTAGTGGCAGGTAGTCGTATCAAAAGTTTTTGATAAAAGTTAGCCGGGGCTACTAAAGTTTCAGGCACAGCTGCAGACACCGCAAATTTCGTATCCCGCCTCCATAGCACACACAAATATTTATATATGTGTATGTATGTACATATGTACGTTTGTTACTGCTGTTAAACTCTCAACTCCTGCCAACAAATAAACTTACTCTTATTACAATAACCAGTCGGACTCTTTCTCTGTAGCCCCAATCTCTTAGCAACGAAGGAAGAGCGGCAAGTACAATTGCATTGCATTGCAAAGTATGAGTCAGCCGCAGTTCTCAACATTGACTTTTGTTATTGTTGCGCTTGGTATGCAATCACATCACCGCACGCTTGCGATCCCCGCTCTATAAATGTGGCCAGCCAGCCGGCTGTGCCTGCAGGCAACCTCTCTCACTCTTGCACTCCTTCTTGAAGCAGCACGTGTTCATTTTTGTGCAAAAAAAAAAAAAAATGTTACACTCAAGTATGTATGCATATGCTTGTGTGAATGTGCTTTTTATTTTTTTTTGCGTTTACGTTTGCGTGCATTTTTGTGTGTGTGTGTGTGTGTGTGATATTAATGTGTATGTTTGTTTGACAACAATTTATTGTGACGTGCCGTTTGCAGTGGTCGTGTGTGGGTGGCAAAGCAACTCTCGCTGCATATTGTTCACTGATAAGAATTCTTGTTGTCAAATATTGAGATCAGAGTTGTTAAAAAGTGCAAGTTGTGTGACGTCAGGAATGTTATAAAGTTATCGATCGATTAGCTACGATATTAAATGTATGCTGCAATCAGTTTTAACTAAGAAATGTCACCCATATGTATGTAATTCGATGCTTAGCTTATGACTTCCTATTTACTTGCATGCATCATCGTTAAGTTTTGCAAATGACTCGTTTGTGACGTTGTAAACGAAACTCCCGAACCGAAGGTTCCCATCGACGACAACCCAAAACAAAAAAAGAAACAACAACAATTCAATGCGACCGCTCAGTGTACGTGCTCTTTAACTCTTGGAAGAGGGGTTGTGGAGAGGGAGTGAGACGGGCTAATCAGTTTACGCTGACGTTGTTTTAAGCTTCTTGCATGCCCATTCTCAGAGTCACACACACACACACACACACATACAGAGTGTTACTCGTGTTCAAATGCAGTGCAACTCATGTACCTACATCCAAGTAATTCTGCTTACATACATACTATTTGTGCAGTTTTTGTGTTTTGTTTGTTTGTCATTTCATGAACTGATACTAACACGGGTGCTACTATTTCAGTTGCTTACTAAATAGATAGTGCCAGAGCGGGCTGACTAAGCGATTGAGCCAGCAGGCGACTGTCGCGCCATATTAACCATACTGTGTCAGTGCAGTACCGCTCACACACACATACACACAGATATATATGTATACATGTTTTTGCATATGCCCCAGTGCAAGTAGCCAAACCGCTAGACGCTCCAATTGCTACTAATACCCTGTACATTGATGATGTGTGAGGTAGCATGAAGCGAATGTAAAATGTGTGAAAATGATTTTTTTTCGAAGTTTTAATTTATGTAAGAACTTTTAAAAACAAATTTAGTTCAGTTTAAATGTAATATTTTAATTTTAAGAAATCATAGGATTAGGAAGTAAAACATATATCCCAAATATTCGATATACATATGCAATTTAAAGGTTGACAACTAAAAGCTTTATAGCAGCGGTCGGGGTTCCGGGGTAAGTTACCCCAAATGGGGTAAAAGTGAAATTTCTGGTGGTAATATTAATGATTGAAAAGTATATATTTAAAATTTTATATTTCATTCAAAAATGATATATTTTACACTTTGTATTCTATCGATCTGTTTTTGCTTCACTATGAGGTTAAGTCAACATCCACAACAATATTTTTGGGTAATTCATTAAAAAAGTATATATTTTAAGTTTTCTATTCTATCGACCTTTTTTTTTTAATAATGGTAATGTAAGATAATGATTCAAAAAGATTCGCCTAGCGCTGCTTTATAGCTTCACGACTTTTAATGCAGGGTATTTTGCTGTTGAGCTTTCAGTTAATTGACAGTCGTTCTTATTTGTTAGTACAGTATTTGCGTGTGTGTGTTTGTTTGTTTGCATGTGTGTGGCGCTGGCGTCCACAACGTGATAAAAACTTTAAACATTGAATTGTGATACTTCGTCACTTGGTTGTAAATTGAAATAAGACCCATATGCCGCCTTCAGCTGCAACGTCCCGCCGCCTTCTTTTCTTCTGCGTCTTCGTCTTCGCATTTGGCCGTTGCAACAGTAAAGCGTGAAAACAGAGAACTAAATAAAGCACAAAACAAACGAAAATAAAAACACACACACAAAATTCTATTGCAATTGTCAGCAACTTTTCTTCAAATGCAAAAGCACAAAACAAAATAAAAAAACAAAACTGAAGTTAACAACGAAAAGAAAAAGGAGGAGACAAAGAAGAAGAAGTTAATAACAAAAAGCCGCTGCTCGACTCTATTTTTTGTTTATGCACTTTGCTTAGCCAAGTTTTCGGTACTATTCTTTTTGTTTTTTTGTTTTTAAATATAAGTAAGTGAATATTTATTATTTATGTACAGACATGCATACATATGTATGCGAAATAATGCTCGTTGCCACGATGTTTTCCTCTAGCACTCTCTCGCTCTCTCTCTTTCTTTCTATTTAGCACTCTCGGTGTATCAGAATCTCCGTTACTCGGTCTCAGTGTCTGTCTGTCTGCCTGTCTGTATGTGTGTCTGTCTTTCTGTCTGTGTGTGTATGTTTTTACTATATGGGAGTCGGAGTCGGGAGTCTTTTGGCGTCAGTCAGTGCAGTTTCGGCCGCCTCTGGTTAGGTTGTCCTAGCGCGCAAAAATACATTTTCTTTTAGTCTTTAACTACTTAATACTTAGTACTAGAACAAAGTCTAGTCGTCGTCGTAGTAATTCGCACGTGTTTGTTGATTTGTGTTGTTGTTGTTGTGTTTATTTGTGTTGTGTATATTTGTTATCTGTGTGTGT
Source organism: Scaptomyza tumidula (assembly GCA_035044465.1). Classification (NCBI taxonomy): domain Eukaryota; kingdom Metazoa; phylum Arthropoda; class Insecta; order Diptera; family Drosophilidae; genus Scaptomyza; species Scaptomyza tumidula. The sequence goes on along the minus strand of JAWNNW010000444.1, from coordinate 13,092,209 downwards.
GTGTGTGTGACTCTTGGAACTAGTTCTGATTTGATTTGACTCATAAATGCATTTAAACGTGCTAAGCGGCATTAATTCTAGCGCATATTTGTTTACATGGTAAGTTTTTATTATATTCCGATAAAGGTTCTTTTGATTTAAGTGGAATTTCCTAGCTAAATGGCAAACTATTTCAAACTGAAGCCAATTTCTTATTGATAAGAAGTTAAATTTCTTTCTTTAAGTTCGTGTTTGATTTGTTTAACTTTATGGGTTTCAGTTATAAACTTAATTTAAAAGATATTAACATTCTTAAGATCTTAAACAATAACTTGTGTATTCTTTTTTGTTTTCTCAAAAATTTGTTTGTTTATCTATACTCTTAAAAGTATGCTATGTCTGGATTTAAGTTAGAATTTTTCAGTTTTGAGATATTTAACATTGTAACTCAACGATCTTAGATAATGCTTGTACTAGAAAAACTTTTTATGATACTTCTTGATCATTCAATATCTTTTAAAAACAATCTAGCACAAGTCCTATCTTAAAACTTAATGAACAACTTGCTTAACTTTGTTTAAAACTTACTTTTTCCTCCACAATTGCAATTGGCAACTGGCCTATGTGCTAATCCAGACTATAAGCTATCTCTGTGCCAAATTTCATCTTAATCCGTTCAACGGTTCTCACGTGATTCACACTTGAAATCTTTATAAGATTACTAACTTTAACCCAGAAACAACTTAATTGCAACTTAACTTAACTTTGCAACTTTACCAACAAATCGTACTTAAATCTTCCTTAAAATCGACAATTAACACTTATTTTTATCTTAGACCAAACTTTTTTGTCTTAAGTTAAGTCAGTTAGTCTTTCTTTATCTTTAATCTTAGTTCTTCAAACCATCTTCATGAACTGATATTACAACGACAATGAAACCGTTAAGTTAACGTCATGTTTTATACTTATAACTAATTAAAAATTGACTGTTAACACTTATTATATCGTAGAAGAAACTTGTTTGTCTTAATTTAAGTCAGTAGGTTCTTCTTTACATCTTCTTGTACTGATATAACAACGAAACGGTTAAGTTAGCTTCTTGTTTTGTTCTTATAACTACCTAACAATTATTTATTAACACTTATTGTATCGTAGAAGAAACTTGTTTGTCTTAAGTTAAGTCAGAAGGTTCGTATTTAATTTTAGTTCTTGCAACCATCTTCATGAACAGATATAACAAAGAAACGGTTAAGTTAGCGTCATGTTTTATGGATATTGAGTCAGACGTTGCTCTTCCATAATGTAATCGTTGTAGTCGTATTTGGACACATTATCTGATAAACCAAACCAAACCAAACCGAACCGAACCGAACCGAGCACACGGTTACAGTTCATTGTATGAAGGGGTTTGTTGACCCTTGCGGCTTGTCTTGATAAAGATTTGTTTTTGCAAAAGACGCGTTTCGAAGCGGCGAACAACTTACGCGAAGATCATGTCAATATAACAACATTTTATGGCCCCAAAGCAGCTACTATTTAAATAAGTGTGAAAAGGGGGCGTAAAGGGTGGGTAGAGACTGAGGAGGGGGGGGGGGGGGTCTTAAGAGGTTATCGTCTCATAAGTAAAACGCACACGTAACCAAAATAAAAATGGTAGCACATAATTTAAACTATGCCGAATAATACCAATAAAAAACCCGTAGATGTAGCTGAAAGCCGTAATCGTATCTTGTTCTTTTTAGCTGTTTTTTTTTTTGTCTTGTCTTCTTGTTGTTTCTATTGTATTGTTTCCAAGGTTAACGTAACCATCAGGTTAATTAACCCGCCATTGTTAATCCTCTAGCCAGCATATCAGCTAATAACCAACTATCCCAACTGGTTCGCTATTGTCACAATCGTTTTTTGCCCATAATGAATTCAATTATTGTCACTTCACTGCGTTAAGTATGCGCAAGTTGTGGCCGGCTCAGGTATTTCTCTACCCAACACACACACACACACACATAATAGTTCTACACACATAAATTACCCAGCTAAACTTTTTCGGTTAAGAAATATCACATGCAAATGCGTGGACTAAACAGATTGGAAACGAATGGGGAACTTTGTATGGGTTTTCTATATAAATTTATATATATATATATACTATATTGAATAGAGTAAGAATAGAGTAGAATAGAGTAAGAACTTTGTATGGATTTGCTATATATATATATATATATATATATATATATATATATATATATACTATATTGAATAGAGTAAGTCTATCTATATGTTCTCAGTTTGTATATTTTCATAATGTGATGAATATCTTATCAAAGATTGGAAACGAATGGGAACTTTGTATGGCTTTGCTGAACTTTAAGCTGTAAAAAGTATCACAAAATATATTATTAAGTGTAAAATTCTTAAATCAAATACTATATTGAAGAAGACTATCTATATATGTTCTCAGTTGTATATTTTCATGCATACCCAAAAGTAATGTGATGAATATCTTAACAGATTGTAAACGAATGGGAACTTTGTATGGCTTTACTGAACTTTAAGCTGTAAGAAGTATCACAGAATATATTATTAAGTGTAACATTCTTAGAGTGAGTTTATCTATATGTTCTCAGTTGTTTGTTCATGCATACCCAAAAGTAGTGTAATGAATTTAAGATGTAATCCTTTTTGCTGTATTTCAAGCTTACAAGTAACCAAATTTGGCATGCTTATCACAGATTTAATATAATTTTCTATTGCGGCATTGGCATGAATAATAATAACGTTAAAGTATTGCGTCACGAGAAAAGGAAAATAAGGTTCTTAAAAAATTGAAAGTTTACAAGTTGTTATCTTTCCAAGAAATATATAGTATTTAAACCCCTTGAGTCTCGATTTATTTGATTTTGTTTTTAACACATTTAGTGTATTAAATTTAACTGCGATATCATGACGAATATATTTATTTTTATAAAAATAACATAAATCAAATTGTATTCAGAAAAAACTTTTCTAACCTATGACGAGTCTCAGAAAATAAAGGTTATGATTTGTTTTTTTTTTATTTTCTTACAAATAATAATTTTGAAAAGTTAGTTTATATGCATGTTGCATGTTAATAAAAAGTAATCTAGAGTTTTTTCTAGCATTTGTGATTTCTTAAAAATTACATTCACACCTTCTATTTTAGTTCCTAGTAAGGACTCTTAGCTCATTGAAGGCGTGGTTAAAAGTTCAACTGGGTTAAATGTTTTTGTTGTTAAGTGGACTTTTTGGGTATCTCGAAGAGACTTTTTGTGCGGCTTTACGTGCCACACACGTCTATGTTCAAAAATGTTATGTGCGTCACATGAAATTCAAAATTATTCGTTGCTCTCCCATAAACTTGTTTTTGGTTTCGCAGCTTAGCGCTTTTCGCCTAATATACAAACCATATATAGTGTATATATATATATATATACAAACCTATATATATTGTACATATATACTTATGTATTTGGCTTTTGCTACGTGATTATATGGCCATTAAATACAATTAAAAAAAAAAAAATAAGAAAACTAAATAAATAAATAAGAACCTTTATCGCCGAACACAAAGCACAGAAACCCCATTCACAATAATCCAAAAAATATTTATCGTTACGCCAAGTTTTGCGTTAAGTTCCCCAACAACAACAAACACAACAACAACAATTGAAATTTTGCTCAATTCTCAATTCAAATTTATTAATTTCATTTAAGATAAGTAAAACGGCGACTTTTGTGTGCTTTGTTATACCCTGATCCCATTAAAAATGGGAAAAAAGGGTATAATGAAGTTGTGCAAAAGTATGTAACAGGTAGAAGGAAGCATCTCCGACCCTATAAAGTATATATATTCATGATCAGCATCAACAGTCGAGTCGATATAGCCATGTCCGTCTGTCCGTCCGTCTGTCCGTCCGTCCGTCTGTATGTATGAGCCAACCGATCTCAGAGACTATAAGAGCTAGAGACTCCAGATTTGGAACTTAAGCTCGCCTAATCCCTAGGCAGTACAAGTTTCTTTCCGATTTTCGATAACTCTTCCCGTTTCCGATATACACATGGGATCGATAACAAAAAAATCTTGAATTTTGAAAACTTTGAGATGCAATTTTAATTATAAAACAAAATAATGACAATCTGTGAAATTTTTATCGAAATCGGATAATAAACACCGGAGATATGGGACATTGAAGTTGTGTATGCAGTATGGAGTATGCGCGTACACACACACACACATACTTGCAAGCACTGACTGTACGCGGTAAAGTATAGGGATCAGGGTATCGTCTAGTCCGGATATCTCGACTAGAGCCTTCTTACTTGTTTTTGATTGTTTTTGTTTTTGTTGTATGGAGACGGCTTTTTAGCTCCGCCTTTTAGTCAGCGTTCGTTTGCTTTTTGTTCTTGTTGGTTGTTTGTTGTTTTTTTTGTGTTCTTATTTATTTAGAATACAACAACAACAACAACATAAACAACGACAGCAATAGCAACAACAATTAAAATCGCTTTTTCTCATTCGCTCTCTCTTTTGCAGCGCTTCTCTTCTTTTGTTATTTTCTGTTCTTGTTCTCCATAGCTGTGTTTGTTTGTATTTGTGTATGTATGTATGTATGTATGCTCTTTATAAACATGTTTTCGCATTAATAATACATTTTTATTCGCTAATTTAAGCACTGTTTACTTAACAACAAATGCAAAAAAAAAAACCAGTTAGCACATACGTTATACAAACACACACACACATACGCACACACACATACATACAAACATTCATATTTATAAGTAAACACTTTTTGGCTCCGCCCCTCAAGTTTTTGATAATTTGTTTAGTTTACGTATTTGTCGCTATTACGATTTCTTTTTCCATGCAACCCTTTATACAACCCCCTTCCAACCTCGCAACAACTCAATCAGCAAAGGGTTGAGTGTCCCCCCCTCTCTTCCCTCTTTTGACTTCACCTTCAAGTTGTCCTTTGGGGCTATTGTTTCTTGTCAGCGCTTTGAATAAATGTTGCCTCATCACACACACACACACACACACACATACAAAGTTTAAATAAATCTAGCTAATGATTTTGTATACTTTTCAATTTGCATAAAGTTGTAATTGATGCAAGATTTCTTGTAATTACTTTTAAGAGAATCTTGCTTCTTTGGAATAAATTGATATTCATTTGTTTAGCAGCTATAAATTAAAGTCTACATTTATTTGAGATCATGATTATTATCTCTTTATCTTTAAAGTCACAAACTTGCTATTTTCCGACTGACAAAACATATAGCAAGATTTTTTAAGAAAGTCTAGTCACAGTTTTAAAACTTTCCCTTCTACTTTTGCAATAAATAAGTTATGTATTATATTAAACTTTATTAACTTAAACTTCGACAACAAAGTTTCATTTCCGATTTGAATAGAATGCTTTTTATTAGGAATTTCACTCTTTACTTAATAGAACCCCTATAATTCTGTTATCGTTTAAAGTATCTTACTTATTGCTGGAATATTTCGTTGTTCACTTATTTAACACATTACTTTATTGATATTTATGTTCCTTTGCCTTATACAACAAGTAAAAAGGTTCTAGTCGAGAAATCCCGACTAGACGATACCCTATACTTTACGCGTACAAGTATGTATGCAGTATACTGCTTCAATGTTCCATATCTCCGGTGTTTCTCAACTGATCTAAATAAAAATTTCACAGATTGTCAATATTTTCCTTAATGTTTCAAACGCCGTCTCAAAGTTTTGCAAATTCAAGATTTTGTTGTTATCGATAACATGTTTATATCGGAAACGGGTAGAGTTATCGAAAATCGAAAACAAACTTGTACAGCCTTGTACTGCCACAAAACCATTATACCCCTTTTTACCCATTTTTAATGGGTTAAGGGTATTAAAAATGTGTTAAGCAAGTTTTCGATATAAAAAAAAATCTTTCTAAATATAAATGTATATCAAACTCATTGATTGCTTTGGTTTTTTTTTTAAGCCGAATTTGAGCTTTGGGCAGCCCAATTAAATGAGGGTTGTTGTGTTTTTGTATACCCTTACTTCGGGTATTAAGTTATGTGATTGACTTTGTAACGCATTGAAAATAAATATATAGAAATAATCCGATAAAAGTGAAAGAAAGTGTATATCAACTTCAATGTGTCAAGCTTGCTTTATGTTTTGTAGTTGTTGCTGAAATCGAACTCGCTGCTCCAGATGTGGCAAAGTGTACGTGCGTGTGCGTGGCAGGGCGAGCGGGTGTGTCCGGGTGGTGGCAAGGCGAAAAGTATTAATACGCGCGATACATAAAAATATGGAGCACATTGAAGAGTCATTGAAATGTGACAATTTGTTGCCGCTTCAAGTGCGCTTCACAAAAATTTATATACGTATATGCGTATATATGTTTTTTGAGCAATCGGAAGAGGGTACATATATATATATGTATATATAACACCAATCAATCCGATCCGCAGCGATCTTTTTCTGGTGGCAGCTGCGCTTTCGTCAACATAAACAAATGCCATTAGCAAATGTATCTGAAAAGATGCAAACTGCTGGTAGGGAAGGGGTAGAGGGGAGAAGACAGAGAGGGGGGGGGGGGGGTGTTTAAAGGCAAAACGACACTTGAGAGCGCATGTAATCAAATCATAAAATTTATACATATAGATAGATATGTACGTATGTTTGTTGTTCTTTTATGCTATTCTATTAATTTCCATTACGAGTGGCGTCCCACACAGTTATCTAAACACACACACACGCATACACATACAATGCGACGCCTCAATTTGGTTCAAGTATCTATTGTGGTTGGTTGCAACAACTGTACTTTAGTGCTGCCTCCCATTTCTCAAAGGCTCTGAATTTGTTTGAGCAGACACAAAAACTTAACTACACACACACACACAAACACACACATAGACACACAAATACAGACAGATTGAGATAAATAAAATCAGTTCAACTCCTTTTCCATAGTCCATGATTTCCATCAAAACAAACTAGAAGAAAAATATTGTCTTAGTGATGGGCAAGTGATGAAGGTTTTCAGGTTTATGATATGATATGATATATCATATATATCACTATCATATCACTGGTCACTGTACATATAGAGAAGGGTTTTTGTGGAATTTTGGCATACAAATCGGAACTATCTAGTTAAAATTAAATTATTATTAATCTTTCACGATAAACATACTAAATGAATATGTTTGAAACTCAAGAACAAAATAGCTTGTACATCAGAATAACATATAGATTATCATTTTATTTGAAGATTTTGCGTAATTGTCGTTGCTTTGCATTGCTAAACTGTGCTCAGTGGAAATTTTATATATTTCAAAAATGAAGCCTAAGCAAAAGTAAGATAAGAAGGAAAACATCGGATCACATAATTTTTAATAATTAAGCATGTGTTTAATTATTATAAATAAAGTGTTTAAAGTTCGTTTTAGAAAAGTAAAACGTTTTTCTCTTTGTCATATAAAAACTTCTTAAAGAGTTTTTCAGATTCAACACAGATAAAGAAAAGTAATCGTTGCCTTAAAAAAAGTATCCGTTTCACGCGACCATCTCTAGGCACAAATATTTTGCATCCCTTTTGCGCCTTAACTTTCTTTGGAAATATTGTGAGTGTATTAGTAAAATGCCAACAACTGTCGTCATTGTTCCTATTGTTGTTGTTGTTGTTGCTGTTGTTGTAATAATCCCAATTCAAAAAGTAGACGCATATTTTAAGAAATTATTTCTTGATTACGACGTTTGAAAGTAATTTGTCTTTGCTCTCTCGCTTCGCTTCTCCGATTCCCAACGTCGCACTCTAAACTTACTTGATATGTAAATGTACACAGATGGATGTGCGTGTGTGTGTGTATGTGTGTGTTTGTATATAAAATGGTATATATATATACGTATTTTTAAGTGTGTGCATAGAGCCGCAAAGTTGCCTGACTTGTTGAGCAGTAACTTTTTTTTTTTTTTTTTCATTATTCTTGCGCCCATTTTGATTTTAATTGTTGTTGCTTTTGTGGTGTCTTTGGTGCTTTTCCATTGGCTTTTATTAAATTCAAGTTGATACGAATTAAGTTAAATTTTTGAGTGAGCGGCGCAATGAATGCTTTCAAATAAACTTCGCTCTCTCTCTCTCTCTTTCTCGCATACCTAAAAGCTCTTATTGAGTTGTTGTTTTGTTTCGTTACGTTACGTTGAATGAATGCATAGTTGTAGGGGGCAAGGACACGCAGTCAAAACAACGTCACGGCACTGACACATGCCACATGTGCCGCATCAGACTACCGACACCTGTTGAAGTGCACACACGCAACGGCATTCACACACACACACACACACGACCAGACATACGCACACACATCAACACACGCGCCAACGCTTGGAAAAGGACAACAGCCGCAGTCGTCGTCGTCGTCGTCGCAGCGGAAGCAGCAGCAGCAGCGACAGCAACTGCGACTGCGAGCAGCGAAACAGCATAGCAAAGAGCGAAAGCCAAAAAAAAAAAAACACATGCTGTGAGCGAAACTGCCGCCGTCAAGGTGAGAAAGTACCCGAGAGACAGAGAGAGAGAGAGCGAGAGAGGAGAATGCAAACAAAGGACACAGAGCCGACAGTCTGTTTATTATTGTTGTTGTTTTGTTTCTGCTGTTTGCTCTCTTGCTGTTCATTTTATGTTTTGGCATTCGGTTTGGCTCTGTGTAAACACACACACACACACACACACACACCGATATATATAAACACTACAATTTTGGCAACATGTGCACATGGCTCGAGAAAAAGGCTCGTCAGCCGGAAAGCAAAGGGGACAGGACAAAATAACGCTGCTGTCATAGGTCAGGAAAAGCAACAACAACACCAACAACAACAACAATAGTGGTAAAAAAAAAAGAAGGAAGCTAAATGCCACTAAATATGCAACATAATGAAGAGCGGGTTGCGTGGTTAACCGGTAAACGGCAAAGGGAACGGGGAACGGCGAACGGAGAACGAGGACAGGACACAAGGATAAAGATGAGAATGAGGCCAACAACGAGAACGAGGACAGACTCGCTGAGGCCAATATTTAGGTGTTGTACATGTTGTTTGTGGCATGTCACAACAACATTGTCCTACTCTGCTGCTGCTGCTGCCGCTGTTGATGATGGTGATGGTGATAAGAAAGAACAGCAACAACAACAAAAACATAAGCCTCAACAGTTGGCCACAAAGTCTGCGGCGACATTGAATGACACATGTTGAACGAGCGGCAAGTGGCAACATGCCACATTTCGTTTACAAATAGACTCAACTTGACGCAATAAATAGCACAAAGAAAGCTTTCAAATTTTGCATAACTCGCACTTAAATGTATTTTGGTATTTAACTTAAAGCTAAGATAAGTTAAGCTTTAAGCATAGTTCAAAGCTTTAAAAATCCTTACGGTGCTTAGTTAAAAACATATTTTATTGAACTCATTAACAAATATATAGCTTAAATACTGTTTAAAACACTTTTGATGGGTATTGAAAAGTTTTTTAAACTGTTTTAAAGTTAAGCAAAAAAATTATGAATTTTTTAAAGCTTCAAAACTTAAGGAATCTCCTTTAGACAAGTCTTAACTTCGCTCTTAAGCTTTGTTTCAATAGAATTTTTTAGTTTTTTAGATTTGTTTCTGCTATTATATCCGGAAATAATGAAAATTATGAACTGACTTGGTTAAAAATACAGAAAACTGTATCATAAAAATATGTAAAAAGCATTAAAATCGAAATTCCTGAATCACTAAAAGTTTTCTGTGAGCAATCAGCAACTACCAACTATATAAATATTAATCTTTAATACACTTTTCATATAACTTGTAAAACTATCTTTCAAGCAAATGTAACATTAGGCTCAACTTCCGTCGAGAACACTTTTTTGCCTCATTAAGAGTTACATACGAATAAGAAGAAAAAAAAAAAATGTGCCCAAATGTACAACAATGGCATATCAAATAACATTGCAATCAAAATCTCTGAAATCAAAGCCGCTTTAAAAAAATGAAGAAAAAACCGATGAAAAAGAAGAAGAGAGAGAACGAAAGTACGACGCAAATCAAGGAAAAACGGCAAATCAAATGTTCACAGCAAAAACACAACAACAAAGAACTTGGAACTAAAACAAATCCTTGACTACCTGAAATTACAGCTGCTACGTAAAACAAATTTTTTGCGTCTTGTGCAAACACACAAACACACACACACACACATGTATATGGCTAAAATTTAAACAATGGCAGAGATAGAGAACCGAACGAACACGTTATCCTTTTTTTTTATATTTGTAATGGTTTCCTCATATTTGACAAAAGGTCGACTAATGCCACATATATATGATGAAAAATCGCATAGATGAATTATTTGCCGGCTGTTTGGAATCGTATCGTGGAATTATGTCTCCGAGCGCTTAGGCTAAACGCGCTGCGTAAACAAATGAATACAATTTTTCGAAATAACTTAATGCCTTTTGTATCTGTGCATAGTTGTTGCTGTATTTGTGAGTTTAGAAGCTGGTTTTTGGATTTTTCTCTTTAGTGTGCAGCTGCGCCCTTTTTCGCATTTCCCAAAACAGTGAAAAACACTAAAGATGCAAAATTCTTTATGAATTCGTCTTTTATCCTCCCTTTTTCTCTCCCTCTCTCTCTCTCTCTCTCTCTGTTTCTGCGGATTAGTTCAGTTTCAGATTCCTGTCACGTTAGACATATCGAATTTCACTGGAGTAAATCAAAAAAAATCAAAAAAACCAAAAAAAACAGGTGGCTTCAGCTTCAGATTGTGTTCGGTCGGTGGTTCATAGCGTTTTCCAGACACAGACAGAGTTGCCACCCTCAAATGTCAGGATTTGTTGAAAAGTTTATCAACTAATAATGCAACCTCCCCACTGGAAAGTGCTTAAGTCTCAAGTGAAGCGCACTGCGAGGGAGGCTAAAAGAGTTTATGTCTTGAAAGCAACTTGCAGGAAATCACTTAAAAACTTCTTCTATATAACAATTATATTGACTATATAGTACTGTCCGAAAAAGCGAACCAATACCTCTACAAATCTAGTTACAAAGTAATTAAAGAATTCAATAAGAAATAAAAATATTTAAAAATATTAAAGTCTTACTTAAAGGAACGTTTAAGAAACTTGTGAGTTGAGGGGAAAGTCTTAAAATGTGATAAAAGTTTTAAAGAACCAAAACAACTAAAAATGTCGTAACAAAGACCAAAACCAGCAATTAATATATTTGAAGAATATGCTAAGGCCATACATAAAGATAAGTTTTAGAAACTTATGAGTTGATCAAAATTGTAAAGCTACTTCAGCTTTTAAAAAGATTTGACTTGGCATGAAATTACATCATTGATTATGCAAAACTTGTAGAAATGTATATGAAACCTCAGATAGGATAAGATTTGTAATAAATACTCGTATCTTTAATGATATTTGGATTGTAAAGGATTGGAAACAAAGAGTAGTTAAGAATTAGTGAAATTAATCAAAAGACTTTGAAGAAGTAATATAAAGAAATATCAATATAAGAAATTAGTTTTTATACAAAAAAAATAGTCAAACTTTATAAGAACAAGTAAGAAGGCTCTAGTCGAGATATCCCGACTAGATGATACCCTGATCCCTATACTTCACGCGTACAGTCAGTACAGTCAGTGCTTGCAAGTGTGTGTGTGTGTGTGTGTACACGCATACTGCATACTGCATACACAACTTCAATGTCCCATATCTCCGGTGTTTCTTAACCGATTTCAATAAAATTTTCACAGATTGTCATTATTTTGTTTTATAATTCAAATTGCATCTCAAAGTTTTCCAAATTCAAGATTTTGTTGTTATCGATCCCATGTGTATATCGGAAACGGGAAGAGTTATCGAAAATCGGAAACAAACTTGTACTGCCTAGGGATTAGGCGAGCTTAAGTTCCAAATCTGAAGTCTCTAGCTCTTATAGTCTCTGAGATCGACGCGTTCATACATACGGACAGACAGACGGACAGACGGACAGACGGACGGACGGACAGACGGACAGACGGACATGGCTATATCGACTCGACTGTTGATGCTGATCAATAATATATATACTTTATGGGGTCGGAGATGCTTCCTTCTGCCTGTTACATACTTTTGCACAAATTCATTATACCCTTTTTCCCATTTTTAATGGGATCAGGGTATAAAAAATTCTGGACACTAAAAAAGATAAGCAAACTATTTCCAACTATTAACAAAGAAACCCTCGCATATTTAAACAAATTAAATCGTCTCTAAAACTAAAACTCAAATTCGCTTTGAAAAGCTAGCTATAGCTGCACAGAGTTTTGCATTGTTTAAAGTGTTAGTTGAACCGAAGGGTGTGGGGAGGGGGGATGGTGGCAGAAACGATGACTGTTGACGCTAAGCAGGGTGGTTGAGTTATATGTATATATATATATATATATGTATGTATAGTTATGAAAAGGCGTCATAGAGTATATGTCAAGTCAAATATGTGCGCCCGTATCTAGATTAACGGCAACTGTACACATTATTTGAAATTCAAATGCCAAAATAAAAAAAAAATAAAAAGTGTTGAAAGCATTTTGCCGTTGTATTTGAATTTTTCCATTGTTGTTGTGTCGCTCTGGCTGATTGAGCGATTTCAAAATCACCCGAGTTTTGCTCTAAAGTTAGGCAAATGTATTTACATTTTAGAAAAACGCACAATGATACTTTTTAGTTGCACGGCACGCGGTCAGATGGTAGGATGGGGGAGGATGAAACGCGGGGGAGGAGGAGGAGGGTGTTGAAGTCGAGTTGAGTTGAGTCGAGGCCATCCTGTAGATGTTTACCCTGAGATATGGAATAAATACTACGTAACGTCAACTGCGACGCGCATCACAGTATGAATATAAAAGGGGGAACTTTTTGCTTTTTCGAAACGAAAGCAATAATCATCATACACACAGATACAAAGATACAAAGCTATAGATATAAAGATACTTTTGCAGCTGTATGAATGTGCGTTTAACAATGCGACAGCAGCCAGCTAAAGCAAAAGCAAAAGCAAAAATAATATTAATGAGCAAGTTTTTGATTACGCAGCCATTAGCCGAAAAAGTCGGGAGTTTGAATTTGAATTGAAAAATATATTTCGTTCAAAGATTCATCAGGAGTCGGCTGGGCGAATAAGAAGGCAAGAAGGGCACTCTCTTCCTCTCTCTCTCTCCCTGTCTCTCTCTGTGTTTCTTTTGTGGCTCGTTTATATTGTTTCATTGATGCGATTCGGTTTTTATTGTCTTCAACTTTTATTTTTTTTTTGGCCTTTGTATGATTTTTCTTGCTCATTTTTGCGGCAATATGGCATCAGGCCGTTTCCACTTTGCCTCCAGTCGATATGTCTATATGTCTGGTACTTGTATATAGGTTAACTGATTGCTAGAATCTGCTCTTTGCCACACACACCACCCTTCACTCGCCATTTCGCTATTCGGGGGTTGTTCTGTCGTTCTTCGACCATTAATGTATAACGGTACATTAAAGTGCCTGACGAAGGATGTGCGAATTATTTTGGTAGCTTGGGTGCAAAGTGGGCGGTTTTCTTCCATGCTACGACTATATAGCCAAATTATCATATTGGCAGATTGAGTTGTTGCACACGAACTCACGACGGGTGTAAAAGTGAACGTCATTAGCAACGCTCTGCATACAACTGGGGGGGAAAGCACAAACTTATTTTAGTAGGTAGAGTTTTATAATGCAGATATCAAACCATGATCTTAATGATATTGTTTTCAAGAACCTGTTCGATTATAATAAAGTTGCGTACGAGAAAATGTTGTAGGCAAATTTTAACTTCTGATGCAAAATTCGTGCTTTTGTTTCAAATTTTAGAAAGTTGCATTGTAATAAGGCTCAGAATTATAATTTCGAATTGAAAAGCAATAAAAATATCTTCTGCATATGAAAATCGGTAGAGTTTCGACGAAATTATGTTATGCGAAAGTTTGAAACTTTTTTCTGGTACAAGTTTCAACCATCTTTTTAACTGAAAACTTTTGTCTTATACAAACGATTTTAACATTTTTTGTTGAAAAAAACTGAAATATTCTTGACTTTGAATTAGCTAGAGAATCTTTTTAAATCAAAAATCCATATGATATCTGATTCACATATTACTCAAGTCCCAGAGTTACTTAAAACTTTGATATTATCTAAAAGGCGATCCTTAAAGTAACACAAATATCAGATCGTAATATTCTTTTAACATGACGCATTTTGTTAAGAGTAAGAGATTTGATTTTTCTCACACACCTCGTTTCTATTTAATAATGTCTTGTCATTAGGGTGTTCTTTTTTGTACAGTACCCTACTAAGTGGCAATAGTGTGTTCGTCTTTCTGTCCAATTCGTATACTATGATAATTAATTTTCCCGCTTCGATATCAGTTTATCTGTAAAAATGCCAAACACAATACAATAAGTCAAAAGCTGCACCCCTAAAAAATTGAAAAAAAGAGCAATAAGCGAACAATAAAAGATTTTTAAATGGAATTTTCGTATTTAATCCTCACTACATATATTATACCTTTCACACACACACACACGCACACACACACACACACAAAGATATAAGATTTTGTATATGCTCTTAACTAAGGCAACCTTAGAGTTACTTTGCTGTTGCTGCTGCTTTGGCTGCTGTTGTTGTAATTCATCACCTACAAATCAATCATTTTGACGAACCTAGTCGTTGGGCACTAAAAACATGAAAGAAAAGCAGAAACAAAACAACAAAAAATATCACAAAAAGATAGAAAGAAAGACAGAGAGAAGTATGTGTGCGCGTATGCGTATATAAAATGTAAAAAGGCAAATGCATACACAATAGATCAACGCTATCAAAGAATATATAGGGACTGAGACAGGGACAGGGATCGGGCTCTGACATGAACTGGCATACTCTTAGCCGCAAAGCTGACCTTTTAACACACACACAAACACACACACACAGAGAGAGAGCAAGACTCAAATGTGAGATGGAAGCCTGTCTGAACTAATTGTCCGGCCAAGTCAGTTTCGTCTCGTTTCGTTTGGTTTCGTTTGGTTTGGTTGTCTTCAGCCTTTGCGCATGCGCATTAAACATGTTTTCATTTCGTATAGATAGATAGATCTACCTATAGATTTATAGTACTTGTTGAGTGTGTTTGTGTGTTTGTGTGAAGGTACAGATGTGTGGGTGTATGTGTTAGTGTATGCATTGCATTGGCACTTAATTTGTTGTTCTTGTCTGTGGCAGTTGGTGTGAGATTACGCATTTTTCATATGAATGAACATAAATAGGCACTAAGCTGTTGGGATACCCTGTAAAGGTAGTGTGAAGTCTAAATATTATAAGCATGAGCCTTATATCTGTATAATAGTGCCGATAGTAGAGCTTTATTTTGGTAAAATAATATTTAAATTTTATTTAGTAGATTTTTGTTTATTCGTAATGAATATATAAAGAAATCTTTTTAAAAAACTGTTTAAAAATTGACTTTACCTAGTATAAACAAGATCTTAAGACGAACTTTATCAACAAAAAATTGTAAACCTTTAACATAAACCTCTTTTACACGTTAGGGTTTCTATAAATTTTTATGTATATAGCTACAGATATTATAACCTAATCGGTTAATAATAAAAGGTTTTATACCACAGAATTTGTGATATACCCGAGCTAAGGGTTCCAATTTTCCCTTAACAGATTCTTATTGCTCACTTTTAACCCTCTAAGATAACTACTGTGAAAGTTTTAACGTTGTAGTTTTCACAGTTAGGTTTGTGTGATGAAAGCCTATCAGTAAGGTAGTTCTTTATAGGGTATAGTCAAAGTCAACCCACGCTTAGCTTTGTTTTGCTTGTACGTTTCATACTTTAACGTTCATTTTTGACGAACTCGTCAAATGATCCTTTAGAATTCGTTTGGCTCTTCCGTAGTATTCTCATCTTGTCTTGTCGTGGCTTAGTTTACAATATTCTTTTGATTAGGCAACGTTTGTTGTTGTTGTTCTTGTATTGTCGTTGAAGGTGGCCCGAAGACGAACTCAGAACTCAAAACTCAGAACTCCGAACTCGGCACTTTTTCGGTACGTGATTGGTATTATTCATTGCTTGTCCCTGTTTGTCCTGTGTGTGTGTGTGTTTCCTATCTGTGCTTATCAGAATTTGTTTAGGCACTGCTTCATCTGTTTTCGTGGCAATGTTTAATTTAAATTTTAAGTATGTCTCACAGGTAGTTTGTAGATAGATATTGTGCACAAGAGAGTTGCTTATCTTAAAACAGGTAGAATCTTACTTTAAATGGAAAATATCATTTGTTAAAGGAAGTGGCAACAGGAACTCGTTGAACGTGTCCAGTCAGTTGACAAACCAAACTAAAAACTGAGAAATCGAGTTATACAAAAATTACAAAATTTTATAATTGAATTTATGGCAATTTTGTACGGCTGCAAAGAATTGAATTGTTGTACGCTGTGCGAATGCACAAAAATATTTGCAGGACTTCCAGTCTGAGTCTGAGTCCGGGTTTTTGCCCCCAAATGGAAAGGCAAAAGCAGCCAACAACAATAATTTTAAGGGGCCAACACCCAAAAAACTTTTGGATCCCCTTACAATGCAGTCGATAAGTATAAGCATAAGTACAATTCATTCGACTCGGCAAACATACTTACAGACTAGTTAAAGGCAAGGCGTAGGGGTAGAGCGAGAAGTCTCCTTTCCCCGCCTTTGTACGCCGTGTAACTGCAACCCACAATTCAACCCAACCACCAAGATATGCTCAGCAGCAGCAGCAGCAGAAAAAAAATGAAATCCAGCTATTGTCGGTCCCTGGTCGGGCGGCACAGCTGTTCAAGAGAAAATAGTCATTGTAATAAGAAAATTTTGATTTCATTTTTAGTATTTGTATAAAATTTAATAACGCCGTACAAGATGGCTGACTGACTGACTGGCTGCTTGCTTGTGTTCTTATTGTTGTTGTTGCTCGCTCGCTCGCCAAAGTTGAGCAACGGCAGCGACGCTAACGTAGACGTAGCCGTTGCCGTCGACGTCGCCGTTGCCTAGCCAAATACAAGAGCAAGAGCAAAGGGGTGGTGCAAGCGGGCAACTAAAACGCTTAAAACACACAATCTCGTTTGGGTTCGGTCGGGATTTCGGGGTTACGCTTAAACTCTAAGTACATTTTAACTTAACTGCCTTTTTTTTTTTATTATTTTGGTGTTCGTGTGTGTGTGTGTGTTAGTTGTGACGACGACGACGTCGACGTTAGCAGCATGGCGAATTGTAAGGCAAGAAGGCAAGCCAAAAAGGATGATGAGGATGATGATTGAGGGGCCGACGACGAGTATGAGCTTGAGAATGAGCTGGCATTTTGGTATGGGTTGTAATGGGGTTGTGGGCAACGGGAAAAAAACAAGGGGAAGGGTGTCTGCAGCAAAACGCTGCTGCTACTGCTACTGCTTGCTGGTGGTAGTTTGAGATTTCTAACTGTTTGTGTGTGTGTGTGTGCGCAGCACAATTATAAATTTTTGGAATTGTTGTAATTTAGTTTTGTTTGTTTGCCTGTTTGTTATGTTAGAATGTAGTACTTACTCCTCGCTCTCTCACTCTCTCACTTAATCTCTCTCTTTAGTATATGTGTGTATACATTTGTGTGTGTGTGCGACTGCTGGGCAAAACTTTGCCAGGGCTGCGGCTGCTGATTATTACGATAAAGCATAATGATTACATTTTTAGTAGCTTGCGTTAGCCGAGTATGAGTGAGATCGAGTTAATGTGTGTGTGTGTGTGTGAGCGAGTTGGCATGCCTTGTAATTGTTGTTGTTGTTGTTATTGGGCTCAAAGCAGCAGTTGAACTTTTTTTGTGTTCTTGTTGAATTGGTTGGGTTTGTTATGGGACGGAGCAGGGTTGCTGCTGCTGCTGCTGCTGATGCTACATACACTTTGGATGGGTGGGTTGAGGTATGGCGGGGTGCTCAGGGAGTTAACGGCATTGGCTTGCACTTGATTAATTGCGATTTATGCGCTGCGCTGCGGCATACATATATGCGTAATACAATGTAAGAATTTTGTGTAATTACGGCTGTAGCAGTAGCAAATACACATAATGCTTCAGTTGCTACACTATATGAGGGTTATTCTTATTCGAACGTTAGCAGCAGCAGCAGCAGTAGCTCAATTGAAATATGAATAAAAAAGGACACTTTTATAGCAACGGCGATTACGTCGTCGTGTGAGGATTTTTAGGATAATGCACACTACGCAACTTATTCCAGGGGTGACGAAACTAAAAAGCCCGCACTTTATAACCATGCACACACGTGTTTGTGCGTGTGTGTGTGTGTGCAGTTTGGGCAGCTGGGATTTTGAACGCACATTCCCACAAGTACATAAAATAGTGTACAACAAGATCAACATGAAATTCTTTACGTTTCAAGTTAAACATCATTGCCTTGCACATACAATGCAACAAAAAAAATTGCTTGCATATTTTTGCTCTTGTAAATGCTGTGGGAGGCAAATCGTATGTTGTGGCCCGTTGTTGTTGTTGTTGCTACACACATAAATACGTACGTACGCGCGCTCACACGTATATTTGTATATATATATATTTTTTGCCTTTTTGTTTTGCTTGGCTCATTTGGCAAACGACATAAGCGCACACACCCACACAAACTCAACGCCTTGCGAGAGCGCAATATGTGTGTGCGTGCCAAAAAAAAACAAAGATAAAATGAGGCGAGAGAACGAGCGAGAGAGAGCGTTTGAGCTACAAAATAGTTGGCAATGGTCCAAGCGACGGCCAATGCTGCTTAAAAATAAGGTACGCTAACATTTCATGCTAAACAATTGCCGCTATTGTCATTACTTTTGGCCCACATTCAAATGGCCAAGAGAGCAGCAAAAGAGCGCTCCATATATTCGCCAATGTTCTCTTTGCGCACAACATGCATTCCCTTCACATAGATGAGCGTGCAAGAAATAGAATAACTTGAGACACGCTCTCAGCTCTAGTTCCATGCTCCGGTTCCTTTGCCGCTGCCGCTGCTGCCGTTTGTTGTTGTTTTCTGTTTTCTTTTCCAGAGAACGAGAACTTCGTGCTATAGCACGTCGCATTGTCGGCTTTTGTTCGTGCTCTTTGCCTTCGGTTCGTCGTTGTTGTTGTCGTTGTCGTCGTCGTCGTTCGACGTCTTCGGCTGCTGCTGCTATTCGAGTGTATGAATATGTTTGTGTGCGTTTGTAATTGATTTTATTAGTTTTTGGTTTTTGTTGTGTGTTTGCTGCTGTCGACGCTAGCGTTGACGCGACGTCGTCGTTAACGTTGACGTTGCCGTCGCTATACGCTGGCAGCGTTGATGAATTTTAAAAAATTTTGAATTGCCCGCCCTTTAGTCATTGACTAAACGTGCAGCAGTGCGAACACGAACGCGTGCAGCGGCATTCCCGGCTCCGGCTTTTATTGTTGCATACACCCGTAATAACTAATTGCTATCCAAACCAGAGTCCAAGCAACATATAAACAAATATATCGCCAATTGTAAATTAACTCAAAACATTATATGTTTATTATTCGGCACGCGCGCAACGGACACTAGTGATAAGTACAACAACAACACTGCAAAAAAAACGAAACAAAATATATTTGCAGCTGCAACACTTTGAAAATATGTGCTAAATAGTGAAGAAATCTTAAATCAAACATAAATAAATCTAATAAACATTTAAACGTTCTGTTTTGCTGGGATTACTTACCTAAAACCAACGTGGATATAATACTACAAGAAAGCTGACAAAATGGTAAATAACTCATTATTTAAATATGTACACAAGTACATGTATCTTACACACATATCTACAAACATACAAACAACAACAATAATAACTAGTCGTATCTGACTAGAATTGTGATTCAGCGTCGCTAATTTCTATTTTATTGACAAAAAAAAAAATGAAAAAAAAATGTAGAAAATGTTTTCGAGCACACGATGGGCGCTCCTTAGACTTAGTCATTAAAACCAAAGTGTTAACTGAACACAAGTATAAACTACTCTATAATATTAGGAGTATATCTGTATGTATATATGTATGTGTGTGTGCTATAAACAATTTTATGGCGCAGTCGCACGCATTCAACGCTATGGCGTACATATAAATCGTTTTAATCTCTCTGCATATTAATTTTTATTATTGGCATCTTATAATTTCCGGCGATTTTGATTAAGCGCACACAAACCCATATAAGGAGCTGTGATTTAAGTTTTTGCTATACAAAATCAAATCATATATATGTACATATATGTATGTATATATATGTTGTGCGCAGAATTTGTTGTTGTTGTTTTTGTTTTTGTTTTTCAGTCATTAATATAAAGTGCAAGTGACGTCTAAAGAACTTCCGCTCGATGTGTGCAAAACTATGCAATTATATACACTGAGACAAATCAATTGGTTATACTTAAGATCACTCAATATATGCTAGAAACAAACTTTAAGGATTTTCGATCTAATTTTGATCATATTAGTGAACATTTCTTCATATATCATCATTTTTTTATTTAAATGGGGGATAAAAAATGTTTTTCCTAGACAAAAACTAAATTTTTATATAGTTTGAATTAAATCTAGTTAGTTTTGAGACTTCTTACTGTAAAAGTTAATTCTTGGCAATTTTCCATTTTCATTTTGTATTATCTTTTATATATTAGGAAAAGTATAGTTCAAAACAAATGAAATAAGATCAGAGAACATTTCAAGAATTTCATAATATTTTAGATAAATCGGATAAGAGTATTAAGATTTTTCACTTAAATATTAGTTCTTAGATATTTTGAATGATTTTATTATAATTTGTTCAGAAAATATGATTTATGGTTTAGGATTTGACACTTCAAATCTTGGAACAAAGCATTTTATTTTTGAAAGTTAAAGTTAGCTTTGATATATGATCTAAATCTACCCAACTTTTTGCACACATACCTTATATATATCGTATCTAAGTTTTGCATAAAGTTTTTGCAGCTGCAATTTATAATTTTGCATAATTTGGCTTAGAAATGCAATTTGAAAACGTTTTCCATAATTCATTTTCAATATATATATATATATACATTTATTTTCTTCATATAAATCTCTTTGCACCATTTGCATATTGTGGCAAAACTTTTAATAATTATGTATGTGTGCGTGTGTGTGTGTGTTGGACAAATATTCGCTAAAAATTTTGGCCCAATAGATAGAAATATATTTGGCACATTAAGAACACACAGAACGAAGAGCTAGCCAAAATACAACTCATAAGAAATGATTATGATTATGATGTTGTTATAATTAGAGAACAACAACAACAACAACTACAAAAAAATGCGAGAAACAAAAACGAAACCGAAAAACGATTCATAATTATTCAAAAATTGACTTTAAACAGCCGCCGCAACCAAAAACCAAAAAACCAAAAACCCAAAAACCAGCCGTCGCCAGTTGTAGAAAAAATACACATCTCTCAATAATACGTACTTATAATTTTCTCTTTGGCTATACAAATTTTTTGTTAGTTATATGGTTTAGGCAAACAACATAATGCTTGCTTCTCTACCTATCTATTTTTAGTATCCCAACAACAACAAGAACTAACATCACCGAATTACACTTAAAAGTGCTTAATCACAGCACACAACTTTTTTTTTTTTTTTTTTACACACACAAATCATAATTTTCGTTCGTCTTTTTGACCCAACCAAGTACCCCAAAGTACCTCATCCAATATATATATGAATATATATATATATATGTACATATGTTGAATTATACCAAAATACTTGCCCAATTCATAATTCTCCTCATTTACAGCTTGCGCCACGCTCCTTCTTTCAAGTTTTTTTTTTTTTTTTTGTGTTTCTTTTCGTTATTCGATTTGTTAGGCTACCCCGCTCCTCCACCGTAACCCTCTTCCTCAGCACATATATATTCGATCAAATTTGTTTTCATTAAAAGGAAACGAAATGTGCCTGAGATGTGTGCATGTGTGTGTGTATGTGTGTTTTGCTTCTTCTTCTTCTTTCGACGGATTCGACAAAAATGCGCCACAATTAAAGGCCCCGCAATGTATGTTTTAACTCAACGAGCACTCAAACTTAGGCAAGCGGGCAGGGGGTGGGGGTGGGTTAAATTCGAAATAGACGCATTTATATTTATTAATTGCCATATTTAACATATGTTTGTTGTGTTTAGCTAGAAATTATTGTACAGTTTGCACTTAGTAATACACTTTTCATTCAACTAATTACGAATTATTATTGGCGTTAGAACTTTTTCAAGTTGATTTCAAGTGCAAAAAAGTACATCAAAACACATTGCTTAAACTAGTTGCAAATGATAAGCATAAGTAGATTTCATGTATAAGAAGCAAATTCGCAGCTTAGTTAAATTCCTTACCTAAACTAGTTGCGAATTATAAGCGAAAAACCTTTTTTGAGCATATTTCATGTTGGAGCAGGTAATAAACAGCTAAGTTGAACTTTTTTCCTTAACTAGTTGCGAATTATAAGTATAAGAACTATTGCAAGTAGAGTTAATGTCAAGGAAGCAGCTAAGTTAAACTCCTTGCTTTAACCAGTTGCGAATTATAAGCAAAAATCATTTGTACTAGATTTCAAGTATCAAATTGCGTTTTTGTTTGTTCTGATTTCAATTTCGAAATAGTTCACGTAGTGTCGCAAATATTGCTATGCATGATTGTATATATGTCTTTTGACACCATCTCTGATTCATAGCGAGGGTAAATACTATATAGAAAGGGATCCAAATACAAATGCCTTTCAACAACGAGCACTTTAGACCTCACATCGATATTCTAATGAGAGCATGTGTGTGTGTGTGTGTGCGTTTGTCAATAAATAAACTAATTGTTTATTTGATTAGGAGGCTTTTTAAATATTTATAAGCATGGCACAATAAATAAGCCAACTTATTTTTCAACGCCCAAATACAAACGCCACAAGCTTTCAATTCTCAATTCCGAAAGGCATTTCACATTTTTATGGCACTTGGAAATTAAGTAGTCAATACTCACACACACACACTCACACACACACACATAGAGAATGAAAGAGAGCGAGAGATCCATCCATCCATCCATCCATATGGCTCTATATATATTGAACATTAAAAATAAATTCAAATAATTGCCATATGAATATACATATATATATATATGTATATAGTATGTGTACAGATGATTGGCTTCTGATCTGAATGGCTCGTAAATCTACATTTATCTCGCATTGTTTTTATCTGTCTCTTGTGCGAGATTTGTCAGCTTTTTGTGGCCTTGTGTGCATATCACTTGGATTCTTTGCATCACATATGGTAGATATAAGCTAAAATGGTAATAAGAAAATTGATCATGAATATGCAGTTAATATTATAAATATTCAGTTTCATTGCGATTCATATCTTTAAGATCTTGAAAAGTTCACTTAACGATTGGTTGTTGTCCTTTTACAGAAGGTATTCATATCTCGAAATAGTATTATGTAAAATTTGTTTATAATTCCCAAACTGTTTAAGCTCTTAGCACTATTCAAATTTATTGTGATTCATATCTTTAAGATCTTGAGAAGTTCTCTTAACGATTTCTTAGTCCTTTAACAGAAGTTATTCATACCTCGAAAGAGTAATATGTGGAATTTGTTTATAATTCCCAAACTGTTTTAGCTCTTAACACTTAATGGTTTGAATATGTTTTTAGTTGAAATGTTTCGAAACATATTAAACTTAATAGTTTTATGAATTTTAATAAATAAATATACACATTTGAGTGTTCTTATGGCATAATTATGAATAATTCTGTTGATGATCTTACCAAAAAAAAAACATTTCTCATTTTTAGTATGGCAATTTTGTTGTTGTTGCTTAAGCCACATAATTTGTGTGAGGCATCATCCAAGTGCCTCCCCCGCACACACTCTTCTTTTGCTTTTTTCCTCTCTCTCTGCGTGTGTGTGTGTGTGTCATAAAATGTCGAATGCAAATTCGTTCCATCACTCAAATTGTAGTTTTTCCGACAAACCGCGAAAGAAAAACGAATTAAATGTGTAAATGTAAAGAAAATTGTGAGCCTGGTCCGAATAGACAATGCGTGTCAGTCAGTCAGTTTGTCCGTCAGTCAGTCAGTCAGTCAATCAGATAGTCATTCAAGTGCGACTTTGCATTTGTGTGAGTCATTGCATTTATTTCCATCTGTTTGCTGCATCCTTTCTCTCTCTCTCTATTTGTGTGTCTCTCTCGATTTTTCACTTTGACACACAGACAACAAAGAACCAAAACTGCCAAAGTTGAGTTTGTCCATCACATTTAAGCCCTCTGCCCAAACTACACAACAACATTATAATAATAATGATAATAATAGCTAACAATCAATCATTGCACGTGTTGTACTTAACTTTAAATTCATTTCATTTTTCGTTCCTTTTTTGTTTGATTAGACCGCTTCATAAAGTTCGAACAAATCGCTCAGTTTAAGCCCCCCTGTAATTAAATATTAATTAAAAACATAAATAAATTCCTTTTCTTTTCTTTTTTTTTTTGGATATTTCCACAAAAAGTCTTCATTCATTCGTCACCCAAAAAAAATAAATAAAAAACTTGCCTCAATTAAAGGCGATTTAAATTTATAGATACGTTGCACAAGAAGACAATAGCCAGATAGCGAATGGCCTGCTGCTGGTTGTGCAAGGGTACGGGGGGGGGTAGTTAGCCAATGCACACACACACACACACACAGCCTACAGTATATATTAAATGGCTTAATTAATTTTAATTATTTTCAATGAGCGACTATGAAATGAAATGAAAAAAAAAAGTTTCTTTCAAGGCGCAACTAAAAAAAAATACAGAAACTTGCGACGCAAAACACCCTGTCATCCACCCCCACCCCCCACTCCGTACGCCCCGTTACCCCTTGCTAACTTGTATTGTATTTGTATTTGATAAAAGCAGCAATTAAGCAATGAATTAATGACTAAACATATGGGACACCCAACTATCTCGCTCTCGCTTCTGTCTCTGTCTCTGTCTAATGGGTTGTTGTTTTCTACGGGCACCCGCTTGCCCCTTTTTGTGGCAATTGGCCAATTGATCGTCTCTGCCTTAACCCGCTCCTGTTTGCCAGTTTAGTATTTAATCGAAACTAAACTGTTTTTAGGGGCTTAGAAACATTTACTTTTCATGTGGCCCGACAGTTGGTTGCAGATGCGGGTTGCACTATAACAATAACAATTTTGCCTCCCTCTTGACTCATTTATTTATTTATTTATTTGTGTGCAACATGCAAAGCAATTGACAACAAACAAATTACCAATTACAAAAGATATTCTTTCGAATATTAAATCATTAATTTATAGCATTTGCTCAAAGATTTTTTTCTGGTAGCTACGCCCCAAACTTGTCGCCATTTGGGCCACGAACAAGACGCCCAAAGAGCAAGCAACAAAATGAGCAAATGGGGCAAGAAAGAGAGAGAGAGAGGGAGAGAGAGAGAGAATTGAAACGCATGCCACAAAAATTTGACAAATCAGAATGTGCAGTCAACAAGAACTATTAATCAAACATGCGAAAAAATTGAGCACAAAAAGCAAAAACAAAAAAAATCGCACACAAATTAGATACCGAAAGTTTATATATGGAATGATATCAAGCGTAATGAAACCGAAAATAAAATACGACTACCTAATATTGCAGTTAAATCAGCACAAAACCAATGATAATTTATCATTTAACTAAATTAAGTTGTGTATTAATAAAAAGTAATTTATGTTATGTTAATGTTCAAGTTTGTAATTTGTTATTTTCTAGTTGATTTATTTATTATCTAGTCGGGCTGTTTTTATAGTTAAACGATAAGTAAATTGTTTCATTGTTCAGTTTCATTACTTGTTACGTAATTTATCACAAAACATGTTAATAGATAAATTTATTGAGGTTAACAGTTTCAGTTCTTTAGAAAATCAAAATTCATTTCTCTGGGAACTTTCGCATCTTTAAACCCTTTTCCCTATCATAATTTCTATGCCATAAATTAAGGTCAACTGTAAAATATCATTCTACAAACGTTAACGATATTAATATTAAATGTGAATTTGCAATGTTCGTTTCTAGAGTTGTCATTTCTCAAACCCCAAACAAACCCTCGAGACACATAGTAAGACGATCTTCAAAATGTCTAACCCTGACTGGCCAATTAATAAGAAACTTGAAGGAGAGAATAATAAAAGTATAAGAAATATGTGTCTATATGTATATGCGAAATACTGTTGAATCCAGTTAGTCAGCTGGCCGCACAAGGTTATAAAAAAAAGGGGTTGTCAGCTTAGTTGTTGTTGTTGCAATTGTGTTTCATTCCTTTGGTTCCAAAAAAATGTCTGCGTGCACTTAATAAAATAGGATTAACGTTTTATAGTTTGCATTTGCTGATTGTGTGCGTGTTTGTGTGTGTGTGTGCGTATAAAATTTCAACAACTGCGCAAATGCTGTCTCTTTTTTGTTTCCGTTGTTTTGGTTTTGTTCCTTTGATGGGTTTCTTTTGATCAAATGTAGGAACAACTACAACCAGTTATTGAAATGATGACAGCTGCTGCAAGAATCGAAAAAAAGGCAAAGGCGTTGCCTTCAAAAATTAAGTCCTTACAAAGCTAGTCGAAATTTGTCAAATGTAAGCAATGTTAATTATTTGATTTTTGTTGTATCTAAAAGGATTTATAGTATTTCGGGAATCAAGGGTTGCGGCTCTTAAACTGGAACTAAATCGGAATTAGTTATAGAAAAAAGGGGTTGTGAATTTTAGATTGTGCAACTAAATAGAAATGAGTTATGAAATAAGGGATGTGGATTTAAAACATGAAACTTTAGATTATGGAACTAAATAGAAATGAGTTATGAAATAAGGGATGTGGATTTTAATATGGAACTAAATATGAACTAGGTTCAAAACTGGTTTGAAACTGGTTTTGAATTTGAAACTTAAGTAATTTCTTCATTTGTAGAAAAAACAGGGACAGGGTATTTTTAAGATTTATGTAAGGATACAAATGAAGCTACTTAAAAAAATATATATAAAATAACTTTCTCACATTTTTGAATGGAAAAAAGTAACGCTGATGTCATAATATAAAGCAAATTAAATCAAGTATTGTGTTTTGTGTACGTGCTTGATACTATGATATATGTATCTCTACCATGGATGTGAGATATACTGTTTTTTTTTAATACTTTTTCAAAGGCATAACTTATGCATCAACGCGTACAATTTCGAGCATAAATCGCTCGCTGTCACCCAAACAACAACAATAACAACAACGACGACGAACGACGACTTTGCCTTTTTGTCATCATCATCATCACAATCATCCAACCAACATTGAGAGTATCTCTCTCTTTCTCTCTCTCCCAACTAATAGTAGCAACAACTTTTGATATCGTCTACACCGCGTGTCTCAGTCTCTTTTGTTTTTGCTTAGCCGTCGTTAAAATATTTTTGGGTGTGTTCTGTATTTTTAATAGCGCTACGAGCAGCGTGCTCATTGCCACTTCCTTTCGTATCTTCCACACACTAACACACACACACACCCATCGTTTAATTTCTTTCGAATTTGTCAAAAAGAAGACGAAGAAGAAGAAGAAAAAAGTAACATGATTTCAGTTTTTACTTACTTTGAAGAACTGTCTGTCTGTCTGTCGGTCTGTCTGTGCATTAGACGCGTTTCTCAGCTTAATCCCTCGTGCGCGGACTCACTTTGAATTATTAAAAAAAAAATAAAAACCTAATCTTGATATAGACGAATACCACTCACTCTGTCTGCCTTTATGTGCATGTATGTATGTGTGTGTGTGTGTTTGTTAAAAATGTTTAATATGCTTTGACGTTGCGATCGCACGAACTCTTCTCAGGTATTTTCGAGAGAGAGCGAAAGAGAGAGATCTGTTATTTCAATACAAAACTCCCCCACACACACAAATATAAAAACTGCGAATCGCATTCATTTTTATCCTCTGTTTTACGTTTTACCTTTTTGCTTTAAGTTTTTAGTCTCAATTTTAGGATTAAAAATGTCGTCAGCATTTTTTAAGCTGAATTCAATTTATTTTTGCACATTTGGCATTGATTTAATATAAAGAAACAAAACACACCCAAATATATATATACATATATATCTCAATATATCTACTAATTTAAGATTTGACAGTTGATTTGGGTTTTCTATAGAACTTTAACTATAGCTTTTATCAGCTGCAAAATTGCATTCAATTTTTGCCAAAGGCATTGAATTCCGTCACCCCAACTTTTACTAATATCAACAAAAACAAAAATATTAATAACAAAAATTTATTAAAACTTAAAGCACATGACTTTCATAGCAACAAAATGGCACACAACAACAACAACAACAAGATCAACTAGCTATATAAAATTGGCATGATTCATGCGTCACATTTGCGCATAATATAACTCGAAGAGGGTTAAAGAAAAAATCGAACAAAAGCTTAAAAAAAATGGCAAACGAAAAATGTTTTATTCCAATTAAATGCACAATATGAATATTCGACTATTGAGATACCCGAACTGCAGTTACAAAATTAATCTATTCATATTTGATACCATAAGAAGTTTTCAAAACTAGAAGGAAAAACATTTTTTTAACACAAATCAGATCTTTAAACAGTTTCAAAACTTTTACTCAAAGTATTTCTTAAGAAGTTTTCAGAACTAGAAGGAAAACCATTTTTTAACACAAATCAGATCTTTAAAGAATTTCAAACCTATACTTAGACTATTTTTACGAAGTTTCTTGTATGAAACACTTAAGATCCTATAAAATATAAGCCTCTACCATTGTTGAGAAGTGCAAATCTTTTTGTTCAGTTTGTCACTCGAATCATTTAAAGCTCGTGTAGCTCAAGAACATTTACTTCACGTTTTGTGTACATGTTTTAAACATGAACTAATTCGTTGCCATCGAACGATCAATTTGGTAAGAGAATAATATAAATATATTAATTGAAATTCCAATCACTACAGATATATCAACCTTTTATGTCTTTTGATTGCAAACACGTGCCAATATATGTTTCCTGCTGTAATAATAGTAATCAACTTCCAAAACTGCTTATGATTTTTTTTTTTCAAGAAATCTCATTTAAATTAACATATTTCGTGATATAATTAAGTCAAGAGTTGAAGATTTTTAAGAGGAAAATAATGAATCCTTAAACAAATTACTTAATGTATCTACAATTATATCCTTTAATACCCAGTCATACCCAGTTTGACACCTACTAATTGCGTGGTATTCAAACTAAAGGAGCATACGAAAAAGCAAAAACAAATCACAAAGCGCAGCTCAAAACGGAACAGGCAACAAAAGCCAGCGGCGCATGCAAAGAAAACTTCCAACTCCAAGGCGCAAGGCAAAATGCCGACGTTAACGTCGACGTCGACGCAGTTTGTTTGTTGTTGTTTTTGTCGTTTTTGGCATCAGCTGCTGTTTGGCAGTTGCCCAGTTGTCAGCTCAGTTTTATATATATATTTTAACATGTCTTTTTTACTTATTTTTTTGTTTTTTTTGGTATCTGTATAGATTTGTTGCGCCTTGTGGCATTGTGTTGCCAGGCGGGTTCGATCTGCGGCTGTTGCTGTGGCTTATAGTTGTATCTGTATCTGTATCTGTGTGTTGTCTAGATTCTAGATACACTCACTGTGGGCACCTCTCCAGGTGTGCAAAAACCCAAATGCTGCAAGCTGTGTGTCCCCAAAAACTCGCGCAATTTGTTGCATGTTATTTGCGTTTTGCACACAAATTTTTCTTGATAGGAATTTCAATTTTGCAGACCAACGGAGCGCGCTAACTGGACATAGAGAAAAAAAAAACAAGAACCTTAAGAATCAAGGCATAAAGAATGCGTTGATTGTCTAATGACAACTTAATTGAGGCTATCTATCAACGTGGTACTTAATTTTAGTTTTCAGTTTAAAGAAAAAACAGAGAACACCTTAAAAGACCCTAAGCCCAAGGCAATTTCGTTGGCCCCGTGTTATCATATAGACGATGCAATTAGCAATTAAATATCGGTTGACCTAATGCCAAGGAAAGTCTTTTCGACTTATTTGTCAATTACAATTACGACTTGGGTGCCACCTATCCCCCACATATATAGATAAATATACAATTATGTAGTTAGGTACTTTATTTGTTGATAGCTAAAAAAACAACCAAAAATCACTCGCATGACTTTAATTACAATTTAATATTTATTTAGTTCGATAAGCGAGGGGCCCCACATTTATTGTATAACCATACGCATGTATATATTTCAGATATGACTACACCTAGTCACACACACACACACACACACATATACACACGTATACACACACCCTACTTTGTTGATTATATTCGAAGCGTTAAGTAAATTTATTTAACAAGTCCAAGATACCAAGAAGTTAATTTATGATTATTACCTTATTCAAGCTAATTAAAAATTAAGCCTTATTTGTATTTAAAACAGCATAATGAGTAAACTCTCTTACGTTTTACGGCATTACAAGCCATAAAAATGACTCAACATTTGGGAATTATAAAGGAAATTTGTTTCAAAAACAGAATTTTCTTTCCATACTATACTTAAATGTTGAGCAAACAACAAAAAGAGTACATTTTCCATAGCTTTAAACTTGATCAATATTTAAAATCCAAGCATGTTTACTTATTACTTACTTTACCTTAACCATTTGGGAATCATAAACGAAATATTAATGAAGGCGCAGTATGATTAGCTTGGGTTTACTTATAACTTAATCAAAGCTAAGCTGGATGTTTTTTTAAATATCTCATAAACATACTTAGCACTTTACCTTAACCATTTGGGAATCATAAACGAAATTTTAAGGCGCAGTGACATAACCTGAGTATACAAGTTTTAACTTAATCAAAGCTTAACTGGTTAGTTTAGACATTCTCATAAACATACTTAGCACTTACTTGACTTAAAACATTTGGGAATCATAAACGAAATTAATTTAAAGGCGCAGTGACATAACTTTAAATTAACATTAACCAAAAGCCACCGAAGCAGAACGCAGTTACCTAGCGAAAACTTCAAAAAGAGTATAACAGAAGATAAATAAACCTATGATAAACATTTAAACAAAGGCAAGCGTCACATTGCCCAAAACAGGGGGGGGGGGGGGGGGCGAACGCCTTTTGCTTTCTTAGCTATGCCTCTTCTCTCTGTGTGTTTGTGTGTGTGTGTGTCATTTTATCAGCTTGAGGCAATTGCCTAGAATTAGTTAACACATTTGTTTTGCTGTTCGCGTTGTTCGTGTTGTTCGCGTTGTTGTTGCTCATAATTAAACAATTTGTATATTATGCCATTTGGGGGCGCGCATTTAATTTAATTTCTCTTTGGGTTTTAGCCGCCGCCTGATAAGCCATAAAAAGAAAAAACACGCCTAAATCAACAAATTAAATTGCGATTGCAAAAAAAAAACGAGTCAAATAAACCAAAAGAATCAACGGAAAACATGTGTGCATATGCTTATGGACACAAGAAATAAGATATAGATATTGTATCTGTGAGATACATTTGTTAGCAGATTAACAAACTGCATGCAAATGTGCAACAAGTCGCAGCTGCTGCTGCTGCTCTTGCCACAATGTGTTGCCGCATGCGAAATAAGCATTAGAATCCAAACGCAACAAAGCCATATTTCAAGTTTTTTCTGTCTTTTTCGGGATTTATTTTAAATAGGGTAAGGAAGCAAAAGAAAAGCCAAAATGCATACGTGCAAAGTCATAAAGGAGAAGAAGTAGAACTACAACAACAACAACAGCGACAACAATACAAATAAGAGCAACAACAACCAATTGATGATTCGTCCCCGGTTGTCTGCAAAAACGTGTCTGCCACAACAAAAAAAAAAAACGAAACACACAGACAAATATCAATGCCTTTGTGTATGTGTGTGTGTGCGTGCTGCGTGTGTGTGTGTGTGTGGGTCAGACAAATGTGCGTGGCTTTGTTTTCATTAATCTGAGTCTCGAACAAAATGCAACCAGCTTGCATTTCAATTAATGCATTGCATACATCAAAACAAATCAAGATAAAAGATGCAACAACCAGAAAGCAGCACATAAGTAAAGTTTCCCAAAGCAATGTTTAAGATAAAATTGTAAAACTTTAAATGTTTTAGTTTGTCTTAGATAGCTAGATAGAATAGTCTATTTGGAATATGGACATTTCCAAAAAATGTAAGGATTGAAACTGTTTACATAGAGAATTAAATTACAAGGAGAGTATTACTTACTTAAAAACTTTAGTATTTTATGCTTATTTAAAGTAATTCGTACTTGAATCAGGATGGATTGGATTAGTATGGATAGATTTTTAAAGTTAATTGAACTTTTCTCTCTAAAGATCGTTTTAAGCGTAAAAATATCTTACATTAAAACAAATTAATATTCCTCACAAGGAATACATTTTAAGGTAACTTATCTGTGTAGGTTTAAGGAACAAGAAATATTTTTAACAAGGTTCAAAACTTACAGAATGTTCCTTACAATTTTTTAAGGCTGAGCTTAAAGAATTGCCTATTCAATTTTATTCAAACTAAAGTTAAGAATAAGTGTTTCCTCTCTGTTTCAATAATGAAGAATATTCCTTAACATATTACTCTTTGTTCTACGACGACATTCTTCATCTTCCATACATAAATGAAGTAGTTTACGCTCACAATAAGATAATTTAATGATTTAGTGCTTCGTTCAATGCGGCGGACCATCTGCTAAAGATACAACATTTGCTTAGGAAACTACAAAGTACAACTCAAAGCATGTGACTTGGTGTTGGTGACTCTACGGCCACTTACTAATTGAAGCTGTTCGATCTTTGTACAGACAGACATATATACTGTTTGGTGTGTCTGTTTAACTGTGTGTATATGTGTGTGTGTGTGTATGTGTGCACATTAAGATCAGATACAAAGATACATTATCTGAGCCTGAGCTGAGCTACAACATCTTCGGTTTTGTAGGCGGCGTTTGGCGCAATTAAAACGCTTAAAGCTAAGCAGCAGAAAGTCAGACAAAGTCGAAACGGCAGTCAGTCAGTCAGTCAGTTCAGTTATTCACAGTCTCCAACTTGACTTCTATATATATATATATATATGCTACTTAAAAGATACATGCCACACACACATACTCACATACTTACAGAGTCGATTTGATGTTGATCAGGCTGGCGTTTGGGTGTAGATTTTTTTTTTGCTGGTAATGTATAGATATAAATAAGCGATACGTGTAATTCGGGTCACTAACCGTTAACAATAAATTTCATTTGTTTAAAAAGAAACACACACACACACACACAGACACATACAAAGTGCGGCAGCGTTCGACTTGGGCAATGAAATTGACATCTGATCATTTGTAATTATTATTGCGCATTGCCTGAGACTTTGACATGGCTGGCAGCCACTGGGCGTGGTTACTTGACTATACACATATATATATATATATGTATATATCTATCTATATAGCATTGGCTGGCCAATTCAAATGTGTATTCGAGTTTTCGAATGGCTTGGTTGGTTGGCTTTTTGATATGAATACAATTTGATATTTGTATTTGTTTTTTAATGACTGCGTTCTTAAAAAAACTTGCCGCACAAAGTCAGTTGCGCTCTCCAAGTAATGGATAATTTACATGACTTTGCTACCCCCCCCCCCCCCCCCCCCCTCTCCTAACTACTAAAAATAGTTCAGTGAACTCGTTCAATCAATCTTAGATTCGGCGCATGGAACAATTAATGCCAAATAATAAAAAAAAAACCAAAAACCAAAAGAAATAACTTCAAAAATAACTTAACGCTGTAACCACATGGCCAAAGAGAGGGGGAGGGCGATATTTGGTTTCTTGGTGTGGTGGTGGCGGGGGGAGGGGTTTATTGAATATGAGGCTTTCTTTCTTTTTGATTTGTAAGTAGATTCGGGCATCGTCGTCGTCGTCGTCGTCGTTGTTGTCTACTTGAAACGTTTCAGTTTTCGTTACTTAAGTCCAAGTTAAATGGAACCACAAATTATTTGAACGCCATCAAGTGCTACAAACACACACACACACACACACATATACACAAAGCCATGAAGCAGAGTTGAGTCTAAAGTATAAAGTCATAGCATAATCATGACTTGATGCGATTATAAAATGCTACAACAACAACAACAGCACTCCCCAAAAAAGTATTTCTTGAGCAATGGCAGTCTAGAAAAGAAATTAGATACACACACAAACACACACATACTTATACAATAAGTTTCAATATTCAAATGAAAAAATGACTAACGAAAAATTTCTGTTGTTGTTGTTGTTGTTGATTCTCAGTGCTTAGAATTGTCGAGTAAGATTTTTTATAACAACAAAAACAACAATTTACCAAGTGAAATGCTTAAAGAAATGTTAACCCACATCAAAAAATATCTCAACTTAACACAGACACACACATACACGCACACACACATACACATACACGCATATACATTCTCAAGTTATAAACAATTAAAGAAACTTTTGTATAGAAAATTCAAAAGTGGCAGCTACGAAAAATGTTCAAATGCCAGTCAGCAATTGGTGGCAACTGCTTTCAACTGCTGTGGTAATGTTGAAGGAGTGTGTGAGGGGGGAGGGGAGGGGTGAAATGAGTTATGTATGTGTTGTGTGGGTGTTACACTGACAATGAGCCCAAAATGCTTAAGCCAACTTTCCAAACAAACGAAAACTAACTCAAAAACTAGTCAAAACTAAAGTACATAAATTTCTATAGCAACAAATTAAATGTATTTTATGTTCGCCATTGTTGAGGGAAAGTTCTAAACAAACAAAAGTCGAATTATCGCTTATAATTCCCAAGCAGTTTTAACTTTGATGACCAACTATTAGCTTCTTTTTGCTTTTAGTCTACTAGGTTTCAGTTCATTGATTAAATAGTTCATTTTAATTGGAAGGGTTTCGTTCATTTCAAGACAAATCAATTGAAAATGTTCATTTTAACTAGAAAACCGCCCATTTGCCTCCTACAACTAATGTATATGCTCATAATAACAATCGGTGGCACCATATAAGGTGCGGGGGAGAGACCATTTGTGTATGGTTATTCAGTGTAATGAACTTGTCAGACCCAGAGCCATGTTTTAGGGTGTGTGTTTGAGTAGTATCCAAAGAAAGTCACAGAAAGACAATGAACATTGCGAGCGATATGAGTAAACGAATACAAATACAAATGTACGAAGAGTCTCAACCGCATAATGACTATTCAAATGTAGAGCTCTGTGTGCTCCATTTGAGATGGCGATAGTGGAAATACTTGCGTATATAGAGGTAATCCATTTGGTTTTCTGCCGATATCTCTGCAGCTGTCACAAAGACACATTTAACATACCATACCATACCATACTATACCATACCATACTACATTACAGTTAGTTTGAAAAGTATGCGCACAGTTGGGCCAACACTCAACTTCTTAAAGCAACAATCAGACAAAAACAGTCAGACAGTCAACCAGCTGCGCCCGAAAGCGTATCCCCACCGCCAACCGCCGTCCAACCGCCCAACCCCAATGCCGCTTTGTGGGCTGACTAATGAAACACAACCCAATAATTTAGTTAGTTTTACCTACGCATGCGCAATTCAACTCACAATTCGATGCCTCAACAATTGTCAAACCGACTTTAAACTCTATTATTGTGTAGGCGACAATAAAAATACACTTTCGCTTTAGCTTTGATTGGTTAATTTAATTGTTCCTTGTGACTTAATCTCTTTTAAATGTCTGCTCAATAGATCCTTTGTCAAAGCTTTTAAATATATGCTCTATACTTAAAATAAACCTTAAAGTTGTGTCTGAACCTCTTCCTAACTTCTTTAGATATATATTCTGAAGATCTTTACTTAGGTTTAAAGATATATTTACTTAATCTTTGCATAAACTAGTTTAAGTGTTGCGAATGGTGGAAATCTTTGTTTGTCTCTTTGTTCGACCTAAATATATAATATACTTAAAGCATTTTTATAATCATTTCACTAAGCTATAGTTTTGGATATTCATTAATAGTTATAATATGCAATTCCCTACAAATAACTCACAAGTTGCAAAGTTGGCGGCTAGAAGCTTTGATTAAGATATCTACATGTGATATATGATAAACACTATAGCTATGTAACATCCTATAAAGAAATCTCTTAACTATCTTTCTTTGTTACACATTAACTGGCAATTTAAAAATACTTCAAAGTTTTAGAGTATTCCAAAAAGTAGTAAAAAATGTCACTGAACTCGCGCGCGACGCTTTTTCCAGCATGCTTTTTTTTTATATATTTTTTTGTTGGTTTTTTATGTTTTTTTGTTTTTTGGGTGTAGGCCAGGCTTTGAGCTGGGAAGTAAACAAAGGCACGTTTGGAGAGCTTAGTTCGTTGTAGCGTAGTTGCTGTATTTTTCTGGTTACAATTGTAAGTAGCACACCACGACGACGACGACGGCGACGACGACGGCGACGAAGGCAGCTGAAGTAAGTGCGCAGGCGCGCGCGCGTGTGCGTCATGAAATTAGTTTATTTGTTTGCATAAGTTGATAGTGTTAGTGTTAGTGTGTGTGTGTGTGTGTGTGTTGTAGCAATTTCTAATAAATTTGTTGTTGTTGGCAGCAGCAGCAGCAGCAGCGCCAGTGTCATGCACACCTGGAGCATAATTCGCCATACAGCGCCATGAGTCAATTTCCGTCAGCTGCGACCAAATTATAACAAAAATTGTTCACTCTAACAACCAAAAAATGC
This sequence comes from Scaptomyza tumidula, assembly GCA_035044465.1. NCBI lineage: Eukaryota > Metazoa > Arthropoda > Insecta > Diptera > Drosophilidae > Scaptomyza > Scaptomyza tumidula. Next base: position 13,055,289 of record JAWNNW010000444.1, on the reverse strand, counting down.
ATATGCTTAAACTAAAAGTAAATACGTGTATATATGTCTGAGTGTGCGAGTACTCAACCGAAGAGAGTGAGAGAGAGAAACGAAAGGGTAGGGTTGTGGCTCCACTTAAGCCATAAAAATGGTCTTGGAATTGTTAAAATAGGGAATACTACTTACTTACTGCGACTGTTAGAACAATAAACACTATAGAAAAACCAAAAAAAAAATCAATGCTCATTGCCCACTTGAACACATCCAGAGCGAAAGAAAGATTGAGGGAATTGGGCTCTTCAGGCTCTTCTTTTCTTAGTTCTCATGATTCTTTTTTTCTGTTCCCCTCCACTTCAACGTTCGATGACATTTCAGTTTTTGTTTTTTGATTTTGATTTTTTAGTATTTCTACTCGCTGCGCGTAATTATAATAATACATAAATTTATGCCTCAAAAAAGAACATTAAGAAAACGTTAAGTGAAGTGCACGCAGCTAAGAGATACCCCGTTAATAGTGCCTTACCTTTTTTTGCTGTCTATGCTAACCCTTTCAAGGCATTTACATACAGAGGGTATAATAAATATGAAATCTGTACAATCATTTCGAGTGCTACAAAACTTCTTTTTCTTTAACGATTCCAGTTACGTACTTATAATAAGACATACCTAAATAAATATGAAAATAGTAGGATGATGCCCTCCAGCCTCTCTTAGCTGTACTTATATGGGATACCATAAAAAACACAAACTGTAAGCAAGTGTGAACTGTAACATGACTTTAACATATTTGACACTAACTAGTAGTTCACTGTACTAAGTCATAAGTAGGAGGTATATGTAATATAACTTTGTTAATTTGTCGTAATTACACTTGAGACACATAAACAAAGACAGAGAGGGAGACAGTGAGAGAGAGATAGCTTACTGACAGTTACTGACTGATATACTTCGAGTTGTTGTTTTGTGGGCCGTTTGACAATGCCGTGCTTTATTTTAAGGCACAAGGTTAAGATATATTATATTGTCGTTTGTTGGTTCGACTACTGCGTGTAGGTTCCCAAACACATAACATACAATGTAAAGCACTGGCAAATAATTATTTTCGGTTTTAATATTAACAACAAAACAAGCAAAGAAACTATCGAAAAATAAACCAGTTTTTTAGTTGTTTAATTTCAATGCTTAATGTTCGCAATTGATTGGAGCGATTATATATTTTATTGTTATAAACGTTATTGTTAGCGCATTTCAGTTTCTTATTATTATTATTATTGATGTGATCTCGACAACAATGAGCAACAAGCAACAAAAAATACATATAAGGATTTTCTTATGTATATAATATATATGTAGTCTAGTTGTTCGAAAGATCTACATGTTCGATTAACTTATAGTATAACGATCTTAAGCTATAGTTTCAATCACGCCTTTTTAAAACTACGTTTTAGACAACAATTGAATAATTAACAAGTTTTAAATGAATATGTTAGCAAAAATAAGTAATAATCATCTAATCATAAGCACAATTTGACAACGTTCAATGACTAAGTTCCTGCCTCAATACGTGCACCCATTAAATACTCACACACTCACACACACACACACATAAGCATTTAAACTCATATACACTCGTTTATGAGTACTCACAAATGCAAATTGTAAATCAGATACGGAATAAAAAATAATAATAATATTGAACACATGGCGCAGAGCGTTAAGTGAACTGAAGTTTGTGCGGGTGTTTGTTGGGATGAGGAGAGTGGGGAGGGGGGACGTATGGTGGAGGGGCTGGCCGGTGGCATTATTGTTGTGTAGTGAGGGGAGCTGAAGAAAACATCGAAATGAAATAAAATTAAATAAAGCACAATAAAACGTACTTAAAGATTGACGATTTGTGCCAACGCCAGAGGGCACAGTGGGTCGACATTTAGTAAAAAATCTAGAAAAAACTGTAAAAATTTAAGATATGAATATTAATAATATAGTATAGTATAGTAAGCTATATACTTCTCTAAAGTATTTTTTTAACTAATTTTCGTGGCTCAATAGAAAAAAATGTTAAGTCGGAAAAAAAGTCAAACAATATTTATATACAACAATAATAATTATTATTAAAAAAATTTAAGAGTAAAGTAAAATCATCAATATATAAACGCATAAAATACTAGTTATTAAAAAGAACTGTAAACATTTTAGTTCTTAGAAAAAATATTTTTATTATTTTTAATCGAAAAACATATTATGACATGTAGATTTAAAATTTTTCACCAGGAGTTTTCTAAAATATATATTATATTATTTTTTTATTTATTTTTCAAACCATTAAACAGAGATCTTTTAGCTCGAAAAGTATTTTAACTTAGTTTTCTACAAGCTTCAACCAATGTGAATAGCTTAAAGGTTTTTGGATACAATGACATACATACAAATATATATAATTAAGTACGTATGTGTATAGGAATTATGGGCATATAGGCTATATAAACGATTATGAAGAATTCTTGCTTGTATGTGTATGTTCGCGTGTGTGTGTGTTAGTGTTTGTTTATTGCAAATGTGTTCGATCTTAATATAATTGGCTGTCAGTGCGACGTTTGATCGCCCATGAAAAAAATACACACACACACACAAAGGCAGCTCACAAAATGTCGGCAGCTGTTTGTTAGCCAAGCAGCTAGGGAGAGAGAGAGAGAGAGAGAGCGAGCGTGTGCGTATGTATTGTTAATTCGTTTCATTTCGTTACTCCTTTATATAAATAAATGCATTCCCAGTCGTTTTTATTCATAATTTCTTGGCCCATTTCAAAAAATGTGCTGCAAAACATTTCAATATCCTCCTTCCCCTATTGCTATTGAGTGTCTAGCAACTGTTTTGTCTGTTTGGCTAATTGAAAATCAATTAATGTGGCATCGCATATTGCCGCCAGCATATCAGAATATCAGACAATGTCAGTCGCTTGTCAGAAATCATCAGCCACATTAAAACAATAAAAACAAAAGTTAAAACCAGCTCAAATCCTTTTATTCTCATTTTGGTTTTTGTACAGCCACACAATTGGAATTTCGAAGTCGAAAAAGTCAGGTTCAATGAATCTTCAAGTGCATCTTAAAGCATTTCACAAGTCTGGCACAAGTTTTGCATGCCCAAGTAGCTTCGTTATTTTGGTTTTTGAACCTTTAAAAATGTTGAAGTTTGAGGGGAATGGTAATTTGATTGACTTTTAACTGGGAGATAAATACATAAAGCACAGTTTATAATCGTATTTAATTTTCAACTCTTTCTCTTTTCGTTTTTAAGGTGAACAAACAGTATACAGCCAACGATCTGGAGGCTTTTATGAAAATAGCCGCCAACTGGCAAAGCACCAATCACAATTTGCTGGAAGGTGTCGATCTAAAGACAGGTAAGCAACAATAACTCCAAAACTAAATGACAAGTAACTTAAAATGGTTCTTGAATGGTTCGCAGAAATGACGCAATACATGAACAGTCCATCGATGAACATGTATAAGAAACGTGAACGCACACAAAACTGGAATCATCAGGAGAAGAAATATTTGTTGGACTTGTGTCGCAAGGATATGCGCATTATTGAGAATAAACGACTCGATGCTGGACTCACTGCGGTTAAGAACAAAGCCTGGAAGATCATACATCAAAAGTTCTCCAATCAATTTGGCACAGATCGCACCTGCAATCGTCTCAAAGAGCAATGGCGTCGCATGAAGGGTGAGTGGTACTCAAACTTGTATCTAAAACTCAAGCTAATCTTTTTCTTTTGAAACTTATAGCCTGCACTCGCAATGAGATACTTGACTATAACAATCGTTTGGCTAGATTTGGCGCTGAGGTTGCCGATCGCAAGAAGCCATCGCCGTTTACCTTTGAGGTCTGGGATTTTATGCAGGAGGCGAAGAAGGCATGCAAATCGGAGGCACTCGATGGCATCGATTACTCCAAAATACCATTAGCACTCGAAGAGGACTTTGAATATCGCGATGACTACAAATTCAATGCCGATGAACACGATATGGATGAGTAAGTTGAAATAGCTAGAATGTAAATGAGATGAATAAGTTTAACTCTTTATTTCGCCCTTGCAGTAGTCGCACACCGCCACAGGAGCTATGCGATGTGGACATCAAGGAGGAGGAGACGAACGAGACCTTCAATGAACAATACAACAATCACAGCAATGATATTCATGTCAATGGCGAACGACTCAGCGTATCGCCCAATCACAGTCGCAATGGTCTGCACGAGCCGGAAAGTCCTGTCGCCGCCTCGCTGGACACGAGTGCCGCCTTTATGCCACCCACTGGCGGTGAGATGTCCGGCTTTCAGCCCAGCTTCAACATGAACAACATATCCGCAACGCTGGAGGCGCTCAATGCGTTGCGCAGTGGACAATTTCCAAGTGCAGCGGCTGCAGCAGCAGCAGCTGCCATTCAACAGCATCAGGCACAGACTGTGGCACTGCAACACCAACATCAACACAGCAGCAGCAGCAGCAGCAACAACATCAACAACAACATCAACAACAATAATAACAATGATGATGATGATGAGCTAATGAAGCCATTGGCCAAACGTCAACGCACAAGCAGCAGCAGCCTGGCCGGCGAGGAGCAACAAGTAACGCTGCCATTGGCATTGCCATTGCCATTGGCCAACACCACAGTGCCACAAACCGCAGATAGTCAAGCGTTGGAGCGCAGCAGCAGCAGTGGCCTAGGTAGCAGCAGCAGCAGCAGCGCCATTGCCGCTGCCGCCGCCGCTGTCAGCAATTCGAACAGCAGCAGCAACGCCAATGCCAGCTCCTTTGAGCTGCGCCTGTTCATGGAGATGCAAAGCAAGGAGCACATGATGCGCATGAAGATACTGGAGGTACAATTGCAAGCAGCCAAGCATAGTCGCGATCTGGTTGAGATCAACAAGACATTGGCGCTACAAAAGCTACAGGAGTTGGCCAGCAAGCGATTGCCCAGTTAGAGTAGTTGTGTGCATCATTATCATCGTTTTGACATTGTTGTTTTAGTTGTAGAATGTAACTTTGTAGCATGTAGGCACTTAGCACGTAGGGCGTAGCTAAAGTTAAACATTTAGGCTAAGTTAACCATTTTTTGTATCCGGAGACCAGACACAAACAAACGCACAACAAACCAACCAACCAACCAAACAACATTGAGCTGCAATTCACAACATTCCTGGTATTGTTTTTTTTTCTCTTTTGACCAGTATTTAAAAGCTAGAAGCAAACACACAAACAAACAAACACACACACTTACAAACAGACGGCAGCTCATTTCGCTAGCAGCGGCGCACAAAAGTATGCCATATTATTTTATATATATATTGTTAAAAATATAAAAAAAGGACACTCGCCCCCAATACAACAGCAGCCCTTTGCAGCATACAGCCTACCTCACACACTTACAAACACACAAACACACACACACATACACACACTGAAATACACTTAGAAATGTGGGGGCGAGGTAGTGGGGTGGGGTGGGGAGCGTGTTTGTGGCTCTGCACTTGACCAAGTCAAGTGATTTGTGAATACGCCCGAACGCATTCGAAGTTTTTAGTTCTACTTAGTTTTTAGTTCTAGTTTGTAGTACTTGTCACAGCTCTCCAAGTTGCTCAAATCTACATACACACAGACACAAACACACATACACTCACACACTTTACTTACCACAAATGTATTTTAAAATGTACTTATATAATATACATATACATGCATATACATATACATATATATATATATTATTTTGACTTGAGTTCGACTAACGAAATGCACAAAAATACCTTTTTTATTATATTATTTTAGATCTAAGTTACTCACTCCATAAAAAAAAGCAAAAAAAAAAAAAAATTATGTATGATCAAAAATTTGAATGCAGTTTTCTAAATATATATATATTTATTTTGTATAGTTCGTATGTCAACATGTTTTACGTTTTTAAATGCCATATTAATGTCCTCACACACACAAACAAACAAACACACATTTATTGTTTCAATTGTTGTTTAAGCGAACTATAATATTATAATTTGAAACCGCACTTTCTTATTGTTTAATTGACCTCTGTTATGTAAAGCTTCTTGAAAAAAAAAGCAATTGTAAATGAAAATAAATACAAAAACTATTTTAAATATATATATATATATATAAATATATATATTATAAATGACTAGAAAATTTAATTGTTATTGAAATTCGTCAAAACTTTCTAAATTTAATGGCATAGTTTAGCAGTTGTTTATTGCTCCGTAATCGGGAATCCACATATTGTTCCTGTAGCTGTAAATATTCACCTATACGAATGAGCACTTCACGCTTCTAATGGAGGTTATTTTATTGGTTTTATCTATCAGCAAACTTAACTGAAACGAACTTACGTGAACCAAGTTTCCAACATGTTTATTCCAGATGTTAAGGTTCTGAAAAATCAACATAATTATTAACTAAATCAAATAGTTTCTTATTAAAACATACCTTCTGGTTAGGATTTGGTATTGTCTGCTCGTCTGATAGCAAGCGCAGCTGTAGAGGAAGCTCTTTTTTCCGGCTCAGGAATCTTGCTCCCACACATCTGTGCCTGCAACAGTTCCACATTATACAATATTTATATGAACAACTTAAAATAATATTCGATTCGAAATACCTGTAAGGTATTTAAGCGAATTACAGTTCCTTGGCTGCCTACTGCGTTTTGTTGTTAATCTTCAGAAGTTTTCGTTTGCTCTGAAATTGAATTTTTTTCTGCATTTGGATTTGAATTTGACTCCACCTGATTAGTTTTTGTATGCTGCGTTTCTGCCAGTGTATCACTCTTTTCGCGTAAATTTTTTAGTTGCTCGTTTTGCTGTCTTAATGAAAAAATGATTATAGGATTTTTTTTTAATACGATACCATTTCGAATACAAACAATTTGTAAAAAGTGCACATTCTCCTCGGCCTTGGCTCTTTCGTAGAGCTTATCAGTATAGTGTCGAGCCGCTAAAATGGGCTTTAAGAGGGTTATCGACTTTAAAACCTTTTGGCAGGCAGGCAGCATTATGTTCAAAGAATAAATAGTAAATAACAAATGAATTTTGAAATGCCCTCAATTTTATGGAGACGCTTACTCAGTTTAAAAGTTTGAATCAACTTTTTGTGGGAACTCCTTAAGAATTGCTTCATCTTGACAAACATTATCCTTTCGGCTCTCATTTCGTTGCCTTGCGATGATATTCCATATCAAATGTTGAAACTGTTCAAATTGCTTGAAATAATGTTAAGGAATTTAGTACATTTTTAAAATGCGTATATGAAATATTGTTGGAACTGTTCAAATTGCTTTAAATAAAGATAAGAAATTTAGTACATTTTTAAAGTGCGTATAGGAAATATTCATTTTATGTACGAACTATTTGCCGAAAGTAAGCGTTTTCCCTTGCCTTGCGTCTTTCACTGATATCATCGGAATAATGTCGAACTATTGATAAAAATTTAAAGGTAAGACAGCGTATCCAACGTCTCGAAATCTCTGCAGTCTTAACTAATCTGCGGATGAGTCTTTTCATTATCAGTTTGTTAAAAATATAGAATTTAGAAAATTTTTTAAAACCGCCTATTCAGACTGGAACAAAACTAAAAGAAAACCAGCCCTAGTTGTTCATGAATCTTTGCTCAAAATTTTAATATCTTTAAAAAAAAAAACCATAAATTTATTGTTGTTATAAACACCTGACTTAGGAATAGGAATAGAATATATAGGGTGGTCTTCAGTTATCATCGTTATTGCTTTTCGATTTTGTTTCGATCTTACTGTCTTTGTTGTTCTTCTTTTTGATATTCTCGATCTGTTTATCCAGTTCCTCAATCCTTTGTTTTATCAGATCCCTCTCTCTCAGAATTTTCTCGCGCAGTTCCTTCAATTGTTCGCGTTGCTTTACGAAAAATAACCAATTAGAAATCGCAAATGTATAATTTAACCAATAGCCCAAACCATTTTCAGGAAGTGCACATTCTCATTTGCTTTGCCCGCCTCACGCAGCTTGTCGGAGTATCTAAATATCGTTTAAATAGCAGGTGATACGAATTATTTGCATACAAAGGCACTCACTTCATTATTTTTTGACAGTTAAACTGTTGCGGCTGCAATAACCTGAGGTTTCTAACAATTTGCATAATATGTGTCATTTTAAAACCTTAAATTTTGAAGCGAAATATATATAAAAGTAACTAAAAAGAATATTGACTTAATAAATAAATAACCGAACAGACTTTTTTTTCATTTTGAAAGTTAAAGAAAAGCTAATTTGTTGTGAAAAAACTGTTGTTGAACATTGTGTGTCTATAATATACGGAATTGAGTCATCCTCATTAACATTCACGTCTTATCAGCTCTCGAACAGATTCTTTGTCACTCTAAAGATTTAAACTAAACACTGTTTTTAAAAATTTATAAAAGTTTATTTAAGTAAATATATATATATATATATATTTTTGATCTTAGTTTATGTTGACTTTGGTACTAGGCGTACATGGTTATGGGTTGATTTGGTCGACGGATTGGTGCATCATAAATGAAGGGACGATTCCTTGGTTGGAATCGACCACTGGATGAGCCACCTCTGTAACTATTGCCACCACTGTCACGGGAAGGAGTTGCCATGATGCCAGCAAACAGCGCCAACAGCAAACAGCAGACTGCAATCAATTTCATATTGTTTTCAGTTAAACTTTAACTTGACTAATGGCGCCGTTCAGTGGGATGCGTAGATTATATATGGTTTCACTTTACTACTGCGGTGAAGCACCGATCGGGGAATTTTTTTGATTTGCATACAAAGAGATAAGCGAACAAAAATCACCAAGTAATTTTCCTCTCTCTCTCTCTCTCGTGCAGGGGGTCTCTATCTATATCTTTTGTTGGCTTTGTTTTTGTTCAGGTTGCTCTGTATTCAATGTCTCCATTGGCTTCTGCAGTTGAACAATGTCGAGCTCCATTTGCTTGATGCTCCGCGTCAGATCTGTCAACATGCAATGAACACTGCGCTGCTTTTGAATCAACACCTTGTCGCGTGCCAATAATTCAGCGCGTTCCTAGAAATAAAGCTACATTAAGAAGTAATTTATTTTGGATAACTAAAATATATTACCAAATGCAGTTCCTCCATTTTTAGATCCGCATTGTTGCCCATAAGATTTGTCAAATTAAAATTGCTTTTGACCAAAACTTGCCTAGTGCACAAGTCAAATGTTATTTATATGCGCTATCGCTTTTATATGTATTAAACTTACCAGTATGAGAAGTCTATCGTTTGCTTTAGAATTTTGCGTATTAAATTAGACATTTTTGGTTAATTTTGTGTATTTGTTAATGGTGTGTCAATATATATATTTTGAAGAAAATGATTTTATTAAATGTCTAAGGTCTGAAATTTGCTCCAAAGAATACTTGTTCTACGAAATATCATTATTTATATTCTTTGTTCTAGACCAGGCATGCACTCATTGCTGTTTTTGGTATTTAAGATAACAATAAGGATTGCATTTTTACCTTATTTGGTGTAAAAAACAAGTAAGAAGGCTCTAGTCGAGATATCCCGACTAGACGATACCCTGATCCCTATACTTCACGCATACAGTCAGTGCTTGCAAGTATGTGTGTGTGTGTTTGTACGCGCATACTGCATACTGCATACACAACTTCAATGTCCCATACCGGTGTTTATTAACCGATTTCAATAAAATTTTCACAGATTGTCATTATTTTGTATTATAATTCAAATGGCATCTCAAAGTTTTCCAAATTCAAGATTTTGTTGGGGGAAGAGTTATCGAAAATCGGAAAGAAACTTGTACTGCCTAGGGATTAGGCGAGCTTAAGTTCGAAATCTGGAGTCTCTAGCTCTTATAGTCTCTGAGATCTACGCGTTCATACATACGGACAGACGGACAGACGGACATGGCTTTATCGACTCGATTGTTGATGCTGATCAAGAATATATATACTTTATAGGGTCGGAGATGCTTCCTTCTGCCTGTTACATACTTTTGCACAAATTCATTATACCCTTTTTCCCCATTTTTAATGGGATCAGGGTATAAAAACCTCGGTTCCCCGACCGCTGTTGTAAGGAAACAAATAAGGTTGATGCATTAGCTAAATTAACCTGTAAAAATAATGTATTTGTGTACACATACTTTTAGGCAGGTCTTTCATATTGCTGAAAAAAAAGCTTAAAAGCTTTTAAAAGCTTAAACTCGACAATCTTTATACTCTTTGACCACTCTTTTTGTAGACATAGTATTTAAGCAAATCCGTTTATTGTTTTTATCATGTGTGCTTTGTTTGCATATCACCTTGATAATTGTGCTATGGCGTTTTAGTAAGCATTTGAAATGCGATTCGAAAGGGTCACGCCAAAGAGTTATCCGGTCAATCTGATTGACAAAGACTGGACGGAGCGAGAGCTTTACTTTACCGTTCCTGCCAAATCATTTCCAGCCTTGGTACATGACATGGAAGTTCTTCAAGACGATGTTTGGATTGTAACAAGTCCCAAATGTGGCACTACTTGGATGCAGGAACTTGTATGGTTGCTGCTGAACGATTGCGACTTTGAAGCGGCACTTTCCAAGCACTTGGAACTACGAACACCCTTTTTGGAGTAAGAAGAATATTAAAGATTGATTTGATTTGTGTATTGAACGATCGTTCTTAGATGTGATTTTTTGGTTCATCGCGATGAAGGAAGAGCTCTAAAGCCGGTAGAGGAGCTACCATCACCACGCCTGATAAAATCGCATCTTCCACTAGCTTTATTACCCCACCAGCTGTGGCAGGGTAAAAATAAGGTGATTTATGTTTCTCGCAATCCCAAAGATGCTTGGGTATCTGCATACTATCATCACGTTACACTTGGTATCATCTATGAATATGAAACATTGGAGCAATTCTTTAGTGAGTGTGTCGATGAAAAGGGCAGAGACCTCATTGACCATGCAGCTGAGTTTTATCAGCTACGGAATGAACCTTGGATTTATTATACCAGTTTTGAGCGCATGAAACGTAATCTTCGTGGTGTCATCGAGGATGTGAGTAAATTTCTAGACAAGACGGTCACGGAGCAGCAAATGGAACGCCTACTCAAGCATTTGTCCTTTGAAGAAATGAGAAGTATGTGTAGAATTAATGTGCTGTAATTTTATAACTACACTTTATCCTTTTGTAGAAAATCCAACCACAAATCATCTCTGGGACGCCGCTCAATTCAAACACCTAAAATGTGGGAGCACAAATTTCAAGTGAGTTTTAAAAACAAATTGTGTAAGAAAATGTGTATATATTTTATATATTCTAGTTTTATTCGAAAAGGCAAGGTAAATGGCTATAAGGATGAAATACCACCCGAGCTGATAGCGAAAGCTGATAATCGTATAGCTGAAGAACTTGAGAAAAACCAAGTCAGCCTTGAAGAACTCTTGCTAGTTGATGAATTATAAAGAATTACGTTTCGTAGATATTCCAAACTCGTAAAAACAAAATAAGTATAATAAACAATGTGAAAACATTGCTTATAATAAACTTGTTTGTAACACATTTGTGCAGCGGTCGGGTAAACTGGGTAAATTACCCAAAATGTGGGTAAAAATGCCATTTTTGGTGTAAAAATGAAACTTAAAATTAAATTACCCAAAATGGGTTAAAATGCAATCCTTATACTTCTTATTGCTGTAGCACCTTTAAATACCAAAAAAAAAACAAACAAAAAAACAGCTGAAAATAAGCCAAAAGTGCTTAAAAATGAGTAACGGAAGCTTTTCTAAGAGTGCGATTCAACTAAAAACATTGCATACGGCATGGTAGGTATATTAAAGTGCGCATTCTGGTTCTTATTCTGCTTAGAGTTAGCAAAAAGCCAAGTTCCAAACCAAATTCAGTTAGTCAGTATGCATATAGAGTTTTAAATGTGTCTTAATCAGCGGTCGGGAAATTTTTTTATTAATACCCTAAAATATTTTTGTGTAAGTTGATATTTATTACCCTATGGCGTTTATATATATATATATATATATATATATAAATATATACCAAAAAAAATGTTACAGAAAAGTACTTCCTTGTTTTTTATACACTCAATAAAACGTTAATCTCATTAATCGGATACTGATTAAGATCATGCTCACTTTGACTTTCCCCATCAGAAGTAATATGAATGTAAATTGACAGTTGAGTGAATCGAATGCCTAAAATTACGTTTTAACGATATTTAAATTGCATACAAGTGCTGGGACTTAAAATTAAAGCTGTAGACACATCCAAAAACAAGTTTTGAGGTAATTAGAAGCAATAATCAATAAACACAACACATATTTAAAAATTCGTTTCAACTTATTGATTTCGTCTATATATAGGTGGTAAACAGGCTTTTAAATCAATATTTATCAATGACTTACTCTAATATATATATATGCAAAAATGAGTAAAATTCAAGTTTATGCCAAAATCCAAATATTTTTAACAGTTTTTTATTAAAGCATTTGAAAAACAGTTCGTATGTGTGTTTGTATTTGTGTGTGTATAGAATCACTTAAAGAACAATACAACAAATATTTTATAGAATTAGAAAAAAAAATGCATTTAAGTGAATGTCACGTTACAGCTACTGTTAATGTGAAGGTTTTTCATATATAACATATAGTAAATCGAATCGTTGAGTTCATCGAAGTTGCTTTATTTGTTCATGTTATCAAGGAACTCCTTGTGACGCTGAATGGCTTCCTCGTGCTCCTTGATCTGCTGATGATGGAACTCGGCCTGATGGATCTGATCGTTCTTCAAACGCTCCAACTGATCTTTTTGCTACAAGAAATAAACAACAAATACATTAACAAAGAAGCTGATAAAGATTTGGTTGAATAACTTTTGAGTGAAATAATAACAAAGCAGCAATTGTGAAATGGGCAAAACAAAAACCTAATTATAACCTGGCGATAATTGACAATCGTTAAAATTTGCAGGTATTATTATTCACCGACAGCACCCATATACGACGTTTGTTATAAAGCCGATTAACTATGGCGTCAAAGCCCATAGAGTTTGAGTGCCAGCGCAAATATTAAGTTAAATTATTTTAGCAAACGTAAAAACACCCAAAAAAAAAAAAGGAAAAAAACCCATCCACGTAGTAGAGAGCTCTTGTCATGCAAATTAGCCACCGTTTTGCATTAAGTGGTGAGTTGTAAGAGAACATAAAATAAGAGAAAACGCAACAACATAAGGCTGGCTGATGTTAATGGCGCATCTGCCCGACATCCGAAGCTGTACCTGACACTGAACCTGATTCTGTATTTAGCATGATTATTATTGGTTATTGACTTGCGTTGCTTCCGAGCCAGTTTTAGTTGTACATTGACAGCCGTTGTGATAAAAACGCAAAGAAAAGCAAAGAAAGAATTCTGAAAGGTTGTGAAATGGGAATTTGAACACAAGGGCTTAAACACTGTTGATACAACTAGCAACTGGCTAAACAGCGAAGTATTTAATTCAAGTGCAAATACAGCTAATTAAAAGTCAATTTACGAATGAATGCGAGCTAAACGTAAAGTTATCAGTGGCAAAAGAAAAAAACAAAAAATAATAGCAATAAACATAATAAAACAAAAATTCTATATAAAACTGCTTGATTAGCACTAGACAATTAATTCAAATCGAGCAACCATTCAAGATGAAACTTCGACGAGAAACGACGCTCAAGTTGCGGCTGCCTCTGCTGCTGCTGATTTTTGTGATCGCGAGCAAGGTTACAGCCTACGGAAGTGTCCCACCTAATCCTAGCTATGGAGGTACACCTAATGCACCTAGAGCACGTCCAACGAACTCTGTAGAAACGGTTAAGGAATGGCAGCAATTGGAATATGGTTTTGCCTCCGAACGGGATCGACAGAAAGCGGAATCCGATGGTAATCTAATGGCAGGATATGGCACACCCATTGATGTTCAATCCCATTATTCACCTAATGGACAATTGAGGATATTTACGACAGTGCCACGTTTTGTTACTGGCATACCCTATACCCTGGCCCTCGTGTCGGAGCAGCGGGGCAACAATGGACCACAATTGCAGCCATATCCAAACTTTGGCTGGCATAATAACAATGGCGATAATTGTGATCAGATAACATCCGCTTTTCGTGTAGCTGTGAGTAGGAATATTGTTTCCTAGTTTAGGTATCAATTACGAATTGTTTCTTCATTTGCAGATCTCGGAGTGCAATCAGATGTGGGTGATTGATTCGGGCAAAGTGGGTGATGTGCAACATTGTCCACCACAGTTGTTGCAGTTCGATTTGAATACAGATCGTTTGTTGCATCGCTTCCGTTTTCCCAATAATACTTATGTACCAGTTGCGTCGCTTTTCATTGCACCCAATCTGTTGGTGCAAGATCCACCGCCAAGGGGCAACTGTGCACGCACCATTATCTATGTGCCAGATGTCACTTATCATGGTCTTGTCGTTTATGATCATAGCGCAAATGCCGCTTGGCGCGTTGAGAATCGTTTCATGTATCCAGATCCCGATTATGGACAGCACACAATTGCGGGCGAAAGTTTCATCTTGATGGATGGCATCTTTACTGTGAACAATGACAAACATAATCTCTATTTCCATCCACTGGCCAGTGTCAGTGAGTATTCGGTGCCGTTGAGTGTGCTCAACAGGCGGGAGAATTGGGCGGAAGCAGTTGATGCCATGCCGGAACAGTTTAAATTGCTGGGCAGGCGTAAAAGTGAATGTGCTACTTCGGCGATTGATAGTCGCAACAATCTCTACTGTGTCACATTCAATCCGATTAAGTTGTTTGCCTGGAACACGAATACTCCATACACAACACGTAACTTTGGTAATCTGCCAGCCAATTCCAATGAGTTGCAGTTTGTTAGTGGCATGAAGGTGGTGCGCAATGCTCGGGGTCAAGAGGAACTCTGGATGATCTCCAATCGTTTTCAGGTTAGCTAATTCACTATAATTTGCATAACTTTTCCTGAAATTCTTCTTCCTTCTTCCGTTTGCAGAAAATTTCCAGCGGCACTTTGAATTCCAACGAGGTTAATTTCCGCATTTTGCGTCGTCCCCTCGTCGATGTTCACAGTGGGGTTTTTTTTGCCAGTGACGATGATCTATCGAATCGTTTGGTCTTTAGTTAAACCTTAACATTACAAAACTTAATATAAGCCGCTTAATTGGTTACACAAATAAACATTATATTTACATAACAAACTAACACACAAACAACCTATTATAATTGTCGAGCTGTATTATGTGTTATGTGTGAGGAGAAATCATATATTTTTGTTTATTTTAATTATGTTTTTGTCACCAGAGTTCAAAGTCGCCTTATCGCTTATTATGTGTTAAAGATGACATCGTTGATACGTGGAACGAATGGTATTTGATTTAAAGCAACTGGCTAAGAGCCCAAAAACTTAACAAGTTGTTAGCAATGTGAATACTGAATACTCTACAGAAAGTGATAAATTTATGTGGCAGAGAAAGCTTACGAAAGATCTCGAAGAATCAATAACCTTGTTATGATATGTTATTTCTAGAGATCACCTAAAAAAAAAACAAATAAACTATTTATAAGATCATTCACGTATCGACCCAATTCTTAGAGCGAAAAGAGAAACGTTTGTTGTGATGGAAGCCCTCGAATTTTTTTTGACTTTTTAGCAAACTAAGAGATTGAATGCTAAAATACACAACTCAGAATCAAGAGAATTTTTTATATTGCCCAGAAAGAGAGAGAGAGACTTTGTACGACTCTCTGTTAGGGTATTAATGATTCAATGCAGCAAAACACAGTGGGAGATCAATGGACTTTAATTAAAAGGCGCATGCGGCACAGTGTGGAAGTGACTGGAAGTGCCTCGCTGGAAGTCATGCATAATTATACCCCCGAATTGCTGAGCTTGGTTACTTGTCTGTTCGTTATTTTTTTTTTTTGATTTTTTTTTGTTAATGACACAAACAAGATCGTTACAATGAGAATTTCAATGCAAGCTTTTAATGTGCAATTAAACCAGTTTACCACAAAACTGACCCAATTGATCGGGTCTGGCCTGGTCTGGTTAGCTGTAGCTACAGCTACAGCTGCTGCTGCGTCTGTCGTGTGGAGTGACTGCTACGCCTGATAGGCAGATTAGAAAGACTTAAACCGTTTGCTGGCAACCCGTGGTCAGTTACCATTTTGGCCTTACGTGGAGCAGATCGCTGCGAAAGTGAATTGAAATTACAGCACCAGCATGGATTGCATAAGGATATTGATAGCCTTGCTTAGCTGCTGGCTAACTCTAGCAGCAGGACAATTTGCCACAGGACCTGGTGGTTCATACAATGCGAAGGCATTGGAGAAGGTTTTCGAGGCGCGTAACCTGGAACTATATTTTCCAACGCCTCAGGAACGGGAACGTGTGCTGCGCGAAGGCCTTTACAATCCTGATAATGTCATTCCCATCGATGTGGATGTCTACTATACACGTAAGTCTTACCAATTCAAAAAGCTCGTTAGAAGCTAAAAGCTCGTGTTTTAAACGTGATTAATACAGTAACTGAGAAGTTCTCGCTCTCAGAAAGCGAAGTGATCACTGTACTGACATAATTCTTATTTGTGACGTGCAAGATTAATCTTAACAATAAATCAACTTTCACTCTCTCGTTGCAGATGGTGACAAAACGCCATCAATCTTTGTGACCATACCGCGTTTCAGTAAGGGCGTGCCCTATTCCCTAGCATATGTGACGAATGAGTTGCGAGAGAATGGTACAGAGTTGCGACCCTATCCCAGCTACGATTGGCATGTATCCCATGGTGCGGACTGTAACGGATTGACATCTGTCTATCGCACACAGATCGATGATTGTGGTCGGATGTGGATATTGGATAGTGGAGAGATTGATTTTGTGCAGCATTGTGCACCACAGTTGTATGCCATTGACTTGGGCAGTGGTGGTATTGTTCATCATTATCGCATGCCCAAAGATCTGTACAAGACGGGCGTTAGTCGCTTTGTGACGCCAACCATTGAGCTAGATGCAAAGAACTGCGATGTGGGACATATCTATATGGCGGACTCGATTGGTGATGGCATTGTGGTTTATGATGTGGCTGCCAAGCAATCGTGGCGTATCGAGAACAAGTTCACCTATCCACATCCAGATTTCGGCACTTTTAAGATAGCCGGCGAAAGTTTCCAGCTCTGGGATGGAACAGTGGGACTCACATTGACACCACATTCGTTGGCTGGACATATGGAGCGTATGCTATACTTCCATTCGTTGTCTAGCGATTGGCAAATGGCAATTCCACTGAGTGTGGTAAACAATGGAAGCATTTGGAAGCGTAACGATGTCACTGCCGGTTTGGATCAATTCCGGCTGCTGGGCAAGCGAGGCAGCCAATGTGTGGCAGCTGCAATGAGCGAGACGGGTATGCTCCTTTGTGGTTTGGTGCAGCCAGCAAGCATTCTCGTCTGGAACATACGCACACCGTACAAACATGAGAATTTAGCACTTGTTATTGAGGACGAGCATAGACTGCAATTTACGAGTGGTCTGAAGATTGTCCGTAACCATGAGGGCAAAGAGGAGATGTGGGCGCTCTCAAATCGTTTGCAGAAAGCCTTTGGAGCGGGTCTCAATTTTAAGGAAGTCAATTATCGCATTCAAAAGTGCGGAGTTTATGAGCTGCTGCACGGTTTGCCTTGTTTCTAAAGCACACTCGAACCAGTGTTGCCACACTTTTCTTCTCGATTATTTTAGATTATTTAGCACATATTAGATTGCGGTAAAAATTTAAACTGTATCTTCGGCACTTCGAAAGCGACACTATTTAAATAAATTTGTACATATTTATAACTCGATAAGTTAGCTTACCTTCTTGTAGAAGTATTCCTCCTCGCGAGCAGCTTCCATTTTGCCAAAGGCACCGCCAGCCTCACGAATGGAGCCACCGCCACCACCGCCCTTGCCAGCGCCGCTACCTAAGTCGCCCAACTGGCTACTCATTTTGACCAATCTGAAAGGGAGAGGAAAGGAGCAGTACAACAGAAAGCATTAGCACTTGTTATGTAACAATGAAGTTGAAGGCAAAAGACACTCACACATACATATTTACATGCACACACAAATACACAAATATTTAATGCCGGGTCAAGCGAATAGAAATTTTCGGGGCTCGAATTGTGTGTTTATCTTATCAGCAATAACTTATTTACGAATGTTACGTATGAATATATAAGTGTGCCAAGTAATACATTTTATAATATGTTTCTAGTTAAATTTTAAGATATAGCTGCTAATTAGCATTAAATTATAGTTGCAAAACTTACTGGCTGCCAACGGGGTACAAACGGGCTGTGCTACGGCGTACAACAAACATTTTGCTCAACAAGAAATCCAAAAATATAAGTGATGAAAAATCTGGAAATGAAATGAAATCGAGTATTTTATTGTATCAATTTCTGCAAGAAATCGTCAATGCAAAAGTTGCAATTCACGTACAAGCAAACAAAGATATGAAAGACGCATATCTAAAAGACACATATATTAAGCCGTATATGTATTTTATATCTTAATGCTGTGTATGTATGCGCTGCGCATTTGTTTGTCTTCACGCATAGATAAACATTTAAAATATATATGTATGCAGATACATACACGTAGAACAATTTTTATTATGGCGCAAAAAACATACCTGTATCTTCTGCGGCTGAAACTTGTATGTCGCAAGTGTGCCCGAAGTTTCGAGCCGGTTGTTCTTAGAGTTGCCGATTGCTCATCATGAAATTAATCGATTTTCATACCGATATTATTTATTGAGCAAAGTGGCAGCACCGTTACAGTATTTTTATCACAGCGAGCTGCAGCGGTCACACTTATTAGTTTGCAACAAAAAATTTGCCGACGGACGCTTGTTTATTATTTTAATATAAATTCGCTTGCTATAAGTTTACTAATTGTGATTATAATACCTAAACGGGTCTCACCTGCAAGCCAAAATGGCCGATGCTGACGATGGAGCCGAGTTGCTGTTCTTCGACACTTTTTCACATGAAGAAGTTACTGTAAGTCGAAATTTGCATTTTTCAAGAAATCAACATGTGTGTTCGAATGAAAAAACACTTAAATTCCTTTAAAAATGTTAAAAGGACATCAACTTGGACTTGGTACAGTTTCCAAAGCCTGTGTTTATAACACAAGTGCGCATTATTCCATTGGGCGCTCGCGTCCAAGCGGATTTCCCAGGCGGCGTTCGTCTAGGCGCCACGAATCCTTCAAAGTTCGATCTGGAGTTCTTTGTGAATGATTTGGGTATGCCAGGTGCTTCAGCTTTCGAGAATTTGGGTCTGCTGCGCTACAATCAAAATGACTGCATACACCTTGACTGCTCACAGGAGAAGATACCAACGGATGGCCTCGTCCTGCGTGGCTGGTATAGCGCCATTACCCTCGCTGTTTACGGCATCTTAACCAACTCGGTAACGGAGCCCATTGCTAGTCCAACGTTGCCCTGCGAGCCAGCGGGTCCGGAGATGTGCAATCTCAGTGGCGACAATGTTCACAATGTCCTACTGCCTGATGAAGTACTCAAGGATGATTGGTCTGAGCCTTTGCCAAGTGAGGTGCTGCTGGCAACAGCCGCACACAAGGGCAGCGTTAGCGTCAGCGATTATGAACATGACGACATTGAGTATGGCATGTCGCGTGATCATTACCATCAGCATGCCGATGAGGAGCAGCGCGATTTAAGACGTTTAAGACGTTCCACACACTCAACGGATCATTCGCCGCCACCACTACGCACTCACACGCACTCGGAGAGTAACGATAGGGAATATCTGCGCTGGTAAGTACTTTTAAAAAGCTGCCTTATGACTAATTAAATATTCTACAATCTCTTCTCCCAGCCCACGCGACAAGGCCCAGCGAGAATGGTCACGTTCACCGGAGTATTCGAGTCATCGATCGCGTCGCAAGAGATCTGAACGCTCACGCTCGGATGCCGATGAACACAAGTGGCCTCGCACACCGCCCGTTTCTATTGATTCGCCTACACGACCACGCTCACCGGACACCATGGACTATGACGATGATGATACACGTTCGCACTATAAGCTTCAAAGTACGCATGGCTATCGACACTCCTCAGAATCGTTGCCACGAGAGCGCGAAGAAGAGGAGCGTGAACGGGAGCGCGAACGTGAGCGGGAACGCTCGGATACGCCACAAGAACAATTTGAGCCGATACTAAGTGATGACGAGATTATAGGCGATTTGGAGGACGAGGAAGCTGCTCGAATTGCAGCAGCTGCGGCCGAATATGAACATCAACTAGAGGCAGCTGCAAACGCCGCACCGCCCGCAATAGACGCGTTTGAGCCTTGGCAACGTCCATTGCAGTTTTACGAAGGCGATTTGCTGCAACATTTTGGCAAGGAGCTCGACACGTTGCGGCTACTCTTCAAGAAACTATCACTGCAGATCCGCTGGGATAATGTGAGCGCTTTCAATGAGGAACATGGCGGCGTCACTGTCGACGAACGTGAGCAGTTTGTCTACCTGGGCGAGCAGCTAAACAATCAACTAGGCTATCTAATGCACCATTACAAGCGTCGCAATTTTGTGCTGCAGCAATTCTTCAAGAATGACGAATCACATCTGCGTCAAGCAGCAAATATTTTGCAAATAGCGCTTAGCTTTCAGGCGGCATATATGCAACCACAGCCGGCATTTAAGATACGCCACATCAAGATGGGTGCTCGAATGGCCGAATTGCTGTTGAACAACGAGGAGCTCTTCCAGCATTTGGTGCAGCATCATAACTTTGATCCATTTGAAGCAGTCTTCAGCCTTTACGAGGAACCTTATATGGCGCTGTCGATTAAGTTGCAATTGCTCAAGGCTGTCTACTCCATGATTGATACAAAGCTGGGCGTTCACCACTTTCTAGCTGACAAAACCAATGGTTATCAGCGAATACTCGAGTCACTCAGTACGGTGAAATTGACGCGCACCAAGTACGCCCTGCAGGCCATTGTCAAGAAACTGCATCTCTACGAGGCACTGGAGTGTGTGCGAATCAGTTGCACGCAGCTCTGTATCCCCCAAGCAGACCTTCAAGTTAATGAAACCTGTCAAAAAATCGAATTTGCCTTCGAAATGCTCATGGATGCTTTGCTGGTCAATCAACTCAGTTTTCAGCAGCCGCGTCGCTTTTTGCCTGTCTCGAAGAAGTTTGAAATGGTTACTGATCCCAATGCTCAGCGCAGCTTTGGCAATGCCCTGCAATCGTACTTTAAGCAACACGCTCTGGCTGAATCGCTGTTGCTGCTTCTGAGCAACGCCAAAGAGCTGCCATTGTCAACATTACTTAAGACTTTGGATCTAATGCATGCACTGCTCAAATCACATGTAGGCATTGATTATTTTGTGGATGATGCTTTTGAAGCGACGCAGGCTATTGTCGCCATATTACTCGGACTAGATGAAGTGCCAACGGCACCCAAGCCATTTATAAACAAGGAGCAGCCACAGGAAGGTTAGTAGCCGGTTTGACTGTTAAGCGTGAACATAACATAATCTTTTTAAATCTTTTTTCAGTTACTAAAGAGGAGACTGACACCTCCATGGAAACATCCGATAGCTTGGATAAGGGAGCAGATGTAAACGCTGAAGCAAAACCCGCAACTGTAGCAACTGAAGCTGCTCCAACTGTTGCCATTGATGCAGGTGTGCGACCGGAGCCCCAACCTGGAATGGCTACAATGCCTTTGCAGAGAGTATTAGCCATTCTACGGCCCGTCTTACCCCGCTTGGCACGGCTAGCCATTGAGATGGCTTACAAGGTGCAGACGCGTTATCATCTCGATGCGATTGTCTTTACCGCCGCCGCGCCAGAGTATGATGCAATAAAAGTTGCAAAACACATCCATGCAATATACTCGCAGACTTGCGATCCAAATGGACGTCAGCACACCGTTGAGATGCTTGGCATGAATAACAATTTAAAAATATTCATGGATCTTATCAAAAAGGAGCAGCGATTGCAATCGCAGCGACAGCTTGGTTCCCCAGGTCTCAAATACAAGAGTCCAGTGCTTAGCTATGCCGTGGATATGGTTGATTCATGTGTTCGCTACTGCGAACAGCTTGACTATCTTATCGAACATGGTGGTGTCATCCTTGAGCTGGCCAAGAATCATGAAACCTTTGAGCCCTCAGTCTCAGCAGTGCTGCAGGAGATGTATGTGTACATGAAGCCACTGGAGGCCATTAATATCTTCATTTACGACGATATATTGCCTCTGGTCGAAGTCATTGGACGTTCGCTGGACTATCTGACAACCTTTCCGGGTGATTTAATAATGGCATTGCGCATTTTACGCTATCTGGTAACGAGAAACACAACTCCGCCACCGGGTGTGAAGTCATCCTGCAAACGTACGGGCACCGAGGAGCTTAAACATCGCTTTGTCGCCCTCCAACTGTACGCGGCGGATGGCGTGCAGCTTATGATTCAGATACTGGAACGCTTGTGCACTTTCTTCGAGCAGCCGGGAATACATGCGGCCCAACTGATGACCATTCAGGGTGTACACTGCTGTCAGATCATGTTGCCCACACTTCAAATACTCCGAGAGCTGCTCACCTATGCCATAAAATGCCGCGATGGCACCTACAAAGATCTGACTGCTATTGATCATCTGGTCAAGGTTTATATACTGCTATATTATTTTCCAACACGCTGTCAAGCGGGTGCTGAGGTGGAGCAATGCAAACTAGAGGTGGTTCATGCACTGTTGGCGTATACACAGCCACATGAGCAGGATGAAGAATCGTTGCACAAGTCGCTGTGGACGCTAATGATCCGTGAGGTGCTCAAGAACGTCGATGGTCCGTCCAACTTTATACCGGGTCTCAAATTGATGGCGGAACTGTTGCCACTGCCGCTGCCCATGCCGCAGCCACACTCCGATCAGCTAAAGCTGCAACACAAGCAACGTTTAATAACTGAACGCAAACTATGGTCCGCACATCTGCATCCACAAAGCGGACAGATTGCCAAGCTGGTTGAAGACTTGGCGCCATCGAGTTTTCCGCAGCTCTCCGAACTGCTGCAGCGTGTTTGCATGCAGCTATCGGATCTGGCACCCAACATGACTTTGCTCATAGCCAAGACGGTTGTGGAGCTGCTTTGCACTGAATATCAGAGTGCCAACTGTATGCCCACAACCAATTTGGAGCGACTGCTTCGTTTCGCGACGCGTCTTTGCGCTTTTGCGCCACTCAAGAGCTCCATGCTGTCCATATTGTCGGGAAAGTTTTGGGAGTTATTCCAATCATTGTTGGCACTGAACGAGTTCAACGAGGTCGTCTCCAACTGCCAGGAATCGGTCCATCGTATTTTGGATAGTTTCCTAGATTCGGGCAAATCATTAATATCATATAAATCATTGGCACCACCTCCACTTAATTTGGCCGCGGCATTGCCACCTAAGGAGCTAATACCACGCGTCATCGATGCTGTTTTTAGTAATCTGGCCAGCATGGAGGTGACGCACGGCATTTCCATATTGGCCGTTCGCAATCTGGTCATTCTCACCGAGCAAGAGTAAGTGTTGTTAGTTTGTAATTTCGTTTCTATTATTTTAATTGTTGTTTGTTTTTTAGCTACACATTTTATCACCTGGTGCAGCTGCTTAAGCAAAAGATTAGCGAATTCCAAGCATGGATGGAGCGTGTTATACTCCACAATGAGACGGTCGAGTTTCATGTTAACATTGAATCGTTAGTTTTACTATTGCGCTCGCTGACACGAATCGAGCCACCTCCAGCAAAGTCCGCCATGCCAATCCGCACACTAAAGCTGGGCGCCATGGAACTTGCACAGCTGCTGGAGTTTCAGGATGTGGAGTTAGAGAGGGCACCAGTGTTGCTACGTGTTCTCAAAGTGCTTGAAAAATACAAAGCAGTGGCTAATGAGGCTGCGATGTCTGACTTAAAACAACTCATTGCTTTCCATGCCTCAAGACTGGATCAGGAAACACCCGCAATAGCAGCTGTTCCAACAGAGGATGGAACCGATGGAACTGCAGCTGGTAGCACCAATAATATCAACACTGGAGCTCTCAACGTTGAACCTTATCTGCCGCAAGCTGAGGGCATTGTCACCCAGTACGAAGCACGTTCGATCTTTACCCGCAACTGTCCAAGGGCTGATAATCCGCAGCTGACGGCACGCTACTGGCTGGAACCGTTGCCCATTGAGATGATTGAGGATATGAATGTGACGATGTACGAGCGCATTGCCTGCGATTTAACGGATTTGGCCAATGCGTGTCTGAATCCCGATATGAATCTCTCTGGCGATTCCAAGCGTGTCCTTCACTTGTCCGGCTCGCCGCAATCCAATCGCGAGATGACACCAACGGCGCCCTGTTTCCGCACCCGACGCGTTGAGGTTGAGCCCGCAACGGGTCGACCCGAGAAGAAAATGTTTGTGAGCGCTGTGCGCGGCCGAGGATTTGCCCGACCACCACCCTCGCGCGGCGACTTGTTCCGCTCCCGGCCGCCAAATACATCACGACCGCCATCCCTGCATGTTGATGACTTCCTAGCTCTGGAGACGTGCGGTGCACAGCCTACCGGTCCAACGGGTTACAATAAAATACCCTCAATGCTGCGTGGTTCACGTGTGGGTCGGAATCGTGGTTCACGCATCTCGGCGGCAGCTGCTTACAGGTTAGTGTCAGTGCCAGTTATCATCTAGTTCTCTTCTTATACCAATTTCTCGCACTCTAGACAAAAGAAACTGATGAGAATTGGCTCACCTTCCGGCTGGTCTGAGGCTCCTGGCACACCGTATCGCCCCAGCAATTCGGATTCGCACTTTAACAACAGCGATTCACATTATACATCGCCACATTATAGTGGCAGACCACGTGGGCGTGGCATGCGCTCTCGACCGCCCTACTTGCGTTAGTTGATTCAACAATACAATTTTCATATATATATATATATAAAAGTGTTTTGAGTGTATATTCGATTTATACAACGTGATTAAAACTTTAAGAATTTTCTGTAACCACACTATTCAAACGAACATCGTGATCATCCAAGGGTAATTCCTCGGTGCTAACGATCTGTTCATTCAAAGCCAGCGCCATAATGTTGATCTTCTTATGAGCATACTGTTCCGCATGTTGCGTCAAATATTTATCATAGTACCCCATGCCGTGACCCATGCGACCGCCGCTGCGTGTGAATGCAACGCCAGGCACAATAAACAGATCGATGCCGTGTCCTTAACGAAGGGTATGAAAGACATTACTATATATATTGCACATGATTTGCAGTTTTCATTTACCATTTGTCATTGCATCTTCGCGGCTCTGTTTGAAATCGGGCTGCTTAATGTTCCATTTCGTAAGTGGCAAACTGTCATAGTCGGTCATGTCCAGCAAACGAACCATTTTCATCTTGCTGCCCTGATAACTGGGCACATAGACTGCCTTTTCCAGGCGAAACATCTCCCGGATAAGCTCCGTTGTATCCAGCTCATTCTTCGTGCTTAAATAAATGCTAACACGTTGCGCCTGACGAAATGCCTCACTCAACAGCACCTGCAACAACAATCAATACAATGTTGATCTGCCATATAGATTGATTTGAGGTATTGAATACTTTTATCTGACCTTTGAGGTCACCGCTTGCGATTGCCTAGCTATAGCATCTGGCGTCAGACAGCTTAAGATCGCAGTAATGCGCTTTCTTAACACTACTTTCAGGCTGTTTTGGACGGTAGCTGCCATATTGCTGTAATGCACAACAATCGCAATTGACACTTGCTCGAACCGGTGAGTACTGTTTTCTGTTTTCGGCTTGCTGTCGTCTAAAGCCTCTGGTATTGTCGATCATTATTTGGTTATCAGTGTAATGTGCGTGTTATCAGTTCTTACCGACCGCTTGCTCTCTTCTCAAATTCGTAAACAATCGTCAGTTCGGCATTTTGTGTCTGTGTGTGATCTTAGGTACACATGGAAAATAACATTAAGCATCTGCAAATATGATCTATAAGCATATAAGTATAAGGTGTGTATAGTTCTTATTTATGGACAATATATTTGATATGCTATGTTTTGAGTAATATCTGCGTTTAATAACTTTGGCTTACCTAAATTTTGCTTTTTGTTGTCTCCTTTCGTCTGAACTTTAGCACTAAAAATGACAGCAATAGTATAAACTTTTACTTACTGCAGTTGTCAAGAAGTAAGAGTTTGATTAAAGAGAATGTCAAGTATTTTTATTCATTAGAAATTTTCGGTAAAACTTAACAAACTATATATATATATATATATATATTTCCACACACACTTAAGCACACTGACTGGACGACATTTTATGGCAGCCTTAGGGCTCTGAAACTGGGTCCAGTTTCATTGTTTTATGCGACAGCACTTTGAAAATGATACAGAGAGAAAGAGAGAGCAGAATGGTTGTCACATTTGCTTCTCCATTTGGTTATTATGCCCGATTTTCATTTAGATCAGCGGTCGGGGAACTTTTTTGATCATTACCCCAAAATATTTTTTATTAAAGTTGATATTACCCCATAGCGGTTCCTCGACCTCTGTTGTGTGGAAACAAATAAGGTTGAGGCTAAATTACCCTCTAAAAATAATTAAAAAGAAGTACACATACTTTTAGGCAGCTCGTTTATTCTTTCATATTTAAAAGGGGAAAAAATCATTGCATACGACATAGGCCGTAAACGGCAAAAAGGACATTAGATTTTAAGCCATAACTTGATCGTTTCCTTAAAGATCTTTGAGGAAAATACATTTTTGAACTCACAGCAACAAGGTCTATCGATTTGCTTATAAGGATCTCTAGGATTCACGAAAAAAAATTTTCGAAAAATTTTACAGGGGGTAGGTCAGAAAAAATTTTAAAAATTACAAAATCGTCTATAACTCGGCTATTTTAAGGACTATCCGGATGTCCTTTGGACCACAGGTAGGCCTAGGCCCGCCGATACGAGCAAAGTATTTCAAAGAACGATAGTCCTTCAAACAGCTGAAATAAAAGGATATATGTTTAAAACATAAAATTGGTTATAACTCCGCCAAATCATAAAGGATTCAAACGTGTCCTATGTCAGACATTTTGTTTTGACCAGGGCTACCAACTGGCCAAAGGACATTCAAATCGTCCTTGTGGTTTCCGAGAAAACTGCACTTTTATGGTTTTTTCTTATTTTCGCTCGGCCGTAGAGTGAAATTTTTTACAAGTGTTTTTATTCTTAGATGACCCCATAATCCTTGAATGCAGTTCGATAGAGTAGGTCCTTGAAACTCTTACGCAACATGTCCTTTGAAAATCTGTAAGGACATAAGCGGTTTAGGACTATTTCAAAAAAAATTCAACACATGTTAGGCCAAAAATCGTCAAGATGGTTGCGATTTCCACCCAACAAAGAAAAAATAAGATATTTTTGTATTGCTCGTATTTAAGGATCGTATTATATATATATATATATATATATATATATATATATATATATCAAATATATATATCAAATCCTTATCAAATCTAACAAAATAAAAAACTTGCTTATTCTCTTTTGTAATGTCACAAATTAGGTTGGTGCGTTGGCTAAATTTCAAAAAAAAAAGGTTGCATTTTTTTAGGGGTAATTAAGCAACTAAATTTTTGAATCAGCTGCAGAAATATCAAACAATATAATAATAAATATAATATATCTATATAACCATATATATTTATGTATATAACAAAAGCGATTTGATAAGATGATAAGTATACAAATTACGAATCTGGAGTATTTATGAAAGGTAATTCTTTATAAATCAGCAACTAGCAAGAGTTCTTCAAGCCTGACTTTGTTTTTCTCAAGCTTTTCAGCTATACGAATATCAGCTTTCGCTATCAGCTCGGGTGGTATTTCATCCTTATAGCCATTTACTTTGCCTTTTCGAACAAAACTAGAATATATAAAATATATACACATTTTCTTTCACAATTTGTTTTTAAAACTCACTTGTAAGTCTTTTTCCCACAGTTTTTGTATTTGAATTGAGCGGCCTCCCAGAGATGATTTGTGGTTGGATTTTCTACAAATGGATAAAGTGTAGCTATAAAATTACAGCACATTAATTCTACACATACTTCTCATTTCTTCAAAGGACAAATGCTTGAGTAGGCGTTCCATTTGCTGCTCCGTGACAGTCTTGTCTAGAAATTTACACACATCCTCGATGACACCACGAAGATTACGTTTCATGCGCTCAAAACTGGTA
The DNA here is from genome assembly GCA_035044465.1 of Scaptomyza tumidula. Classification (NCBI taxonomy): domain Eukaryota; kingdom Metazoa; phylum Arthropoda; class Insecta; order Diptera; family Drosophilidae; genus Scaptomyza; species Scaptomyza tumidula. Next base: position 13,026,936 of record JAWNNW010000444.1, on the reverse strand, counting down.
TAATAAATCCAAGGTTCATTCCGTAGCTGATAAAACTCAGCTGCATGGTCAATGAGGTCTCTGGCATTTTCATCGATACACTCACTAAAATATTGCTCCAATGTTTTGCCATAGTGGGCACCAATTGTAACGTGATGATAGTATGCAGATACCCAAGCATCTTTGGGATTGCGAGAAACATAAATCACTTTATTTTTACCCTGCCACAGCTGGTGGGGTAATAAAGCTAGTGGAAGATGCGATTTTATCAGGCGTGGTGATGGTAGCTCCTCTACCGGCTTTAAAGCTCTTCCTTCATCGCGATGAACAAAAAAATCAAATCTAAGAACGTTCGTTCAATACACAAATCAAATCAATCATTAATATTCTTACTCCAAATAGGGTGTTCGTAGTTCCAAGTGCTTGGAAAGTGCCGCTTCAAAGTCGCAATCGTTCATCAGCAACCATACAAGTTCCTGCATCCAAGTAGTGCCACATTTGGGATTGGTTACAATCCAAACATCGTCTTGAAGAGCTTTCATGTCATGTACTATTTCTGGAAATGATTTGACAGGAACGCTAAAGTAAAGCTCTCGCTCCGTCCAGTCTTTGTCAATCAGATTGACCGGATAACTCTTTGGCGTGACCCGCTCGTATTGCATTTCAAATGTCTTCTAAAAGGGCATAACGCAACTCTCAAGCTGATAAGCCAGCCAAGCACGCATGATAAAAACAATAATTGTTTTTTTTTCAAAGCACGTTATCAACTGCGCAATACTCTGTTGTCTCTAGAACACCAGTTTATATCAGTTGGGGAGGTGAGATTTGAGATTTGTTTAAATACCATGTCTGCAAACAGTGTGAACAAAGAGAAATTCATTTTTAATATCGTGGTTCACAAATTGATAGCAGTCTTTCTACGTAGATCAAGTATAAAGATTGTCGAGGTCTGCTAAAGCAAAAAATCAACAAAGAGTAGGAACACCCTGTTCTAAAACCTATGGCAAGCATGTTACACATAATATAGAGTTTTGTTTATAATTTGTTATCTGTAACATTATATGAATTTGTTTACGGACATCCATTACAAATAAAAAAGTGTTTCAGATAAGTCTTTGTTAGCATATGTTTTGAATGTACATTATTGTTTTTATGAGCTAAGTGTAACATAACGAAAATGAGTATTGTTATCAGTTTGATTGTGGTTTTTCCTCCTTTTCATAGCATATAAAAATTATGTTATAACAATATTAAAGACTTGTAACACTAGTTACGGATAATCTATATCTTGAACACAACAAAATAATCAAACTAATTGATAAGCAACTATGGAAAATATGATTCGAGTTGCCATACAACCTTTTGATTGATAAGGAAACTATAAATTGTTCACTATAATCGGTTTTCACTGTCATCTCAAGCGAAAGCCGAGTGTTAATGATTGTAATATGACAGTTTCATAATTGTTTTCATGTAAGTTTTTATCTATACTATAATTCTATAATTCTCATTCTCGTAATGTAAAAATCCATTTATTTATAAAAATAAGACATTTAACCGTTGTATAATCATACTTAAATATCACTTAAGCTTAAGCTTACAAACTATTAAAATGATTAATCGACGCCTACAACAACGTGTTCACAATCGTTTGTTGTTCATCATATTTGCTGTAAGTTGCAAAATCATCCATATGCAATTTGTAATCCCTCAGATTGATATCCGACCAAAGATCAAATTCACGTATAACATCCGCAGTCATTTCATCCTTGTGGCTGCCCACAACGCCGCGTCGCACAAACCTATGTTGATTATCACTTTTTAGCCATAACTCACTGAACATAGGATCTCAAATAAATCTCGATTGCTTACCTAAATTCTTCCACTTCGCGTCCAGCTGCTGCTTTCATACTCTCAAACTCCTTGGCATGATTACAAGCGGGATTGTCGCGCATGCTTTCAAAGGACAAGTGCGTTTTCATCTGTGACACCTGTTGCACACTGACTGGACACTTGAGGAACTCCGCCACCTCATTGATGACCTCGCCCAGCTGCGTTTTCATACGCTCATAGCTGGTGAAGTAGATGTGAGGCTCGTGACGCAACTGCCAGAAGTCGAGGACATGAGGCCAGCAGGGCGTAAAGTTAACATAGCCATCGATGAAGGAGTGCATAAAGTCCGCTTTGGTGCCCTGATAGCCCACCATTCCGCGCCAATGATGAAAATATGAGATGGCTGCATCCTTGGGATTGCGATAAACATAAATGATCTTCGGCTTCTTGGTCCATATCTGGCGCGGCAGCAGCCAGGCGGGCAAATGTGATTTAATCAAACGTGGAGAGCTCAAAGCATTGGCTGCTTCTATGGTGTCATGTGGCACATTGGGAACGACGCCATTGAATCTAGTTGTGGGAGAGGGAACAAATTGAAAGTAAAGGACTAGGACTATGGTTTGTGTCCTCGCTTAAACAGTTATAAGCAACTTACTCCAAAAATGGTGATCGTATGGTCAAATCAACATTTTTGGCCGTCTCAAAGTCATATTGATTTAGCACCAGCCAAGTCAGCTCCTGCATCCAGGTGGTGCCACATTTGGGCAACGTTACAATCCACACATCATCCTCACGCACCTCAAACTCAAAGACGCGATCCAACACGGGTTGAAATGTGTCAGCCAAGCGACAGAATCTCTGCTCCCATTTGCCAACAACTGGTACATCTGGCTTACTGGTTGCATAAATCGAAGAATAGCCACCGCTGATGGCTAACTTGTCGATTTGCTCAAAGGGCACACTTCGCGCAAAGAAACTCGACTCGGGCATTGCTATGAACTGGATATACAATGAACAAAGAGCTCGATAGTTTTTTTTTTTCTTTTATGAAATTTCAAAATTGATTGCGCTCAACCGAACGGCTCTGCAGTTCAAGCCGCAGTAAACGAAACCATAAAGTCAACGAGAAATCGGAGGCAGAATTTCTCGAAAACGCTTAGTGTCAGAGATGTGAACGTGAACTATTGGGATCGTGATCGGACTTGTGACAAATGATTTATTTTTTAAGTTTTTACGACAATCAATGAAGGTGTTAAATAAAAAAGAATAACTTAATAATCAAATAAGTTCATTCCAAATTATCACGATAAAGACTAATTTAAATCTAATTTAATTGAAATATTATTTATTCCCTATAATATTTTGTGTAAATATCAAAATTGTTTAGCTATCGTTAATTTTTAATTAACATGTACATATGATATCTAAAAGAAAACCTTCAAAACCCAACATGTAACTTTATTTATGAAAAAATATCTAAAGAAACACATCTCTCATAAAGCCTAATGTATCATACATAGTTTGTATTTAATTGTATATGTATGTATTATATAATGAAACTTGCAAACATACTCGTTTTCTGTTGTTTTGTTGTTGTTTTCATCATCGTTTTCGATTTTCGAAATGCAACCAAAATAAATGTTCGTGTATGCTGTAAGACTTTCTTTACGGGCGGACAACTTTTGTTAACAGGGTCTCTGGAGTCGCTCACACAATGTGGAGCCCTGTCGTCAGCTGAAAAAGAAAGTTTTTGGTGCTGACGAATTTTTGTTTACCCTGTGTTTTTTTTTATTTATTTCGGAAGCGAAATTATTCAAGTATGAATGTCTTTTTTTTGGGCAGTCATTGAGGCCATAAAGAATGGAAGTCAAACAGTTTTTAAACAGGTTGTTTGAATGCGAAACTGAAAAGCAAAGATTGACGCACATGTCAAACAATTAAATGAATGGCAGAAGAGAATAAAAGAGAATACAATTAATGCATTCTCTGTGTGCTTAAAGAGAAATAACAAATAAGTCGAGAGGAATAAATAATCTTAAAATTTATTCTTATAACTCACCTTGACCCATTAACCTGAATGCGGAGATAACTTTCTTATTTTGATTCATAATAAATGCATAATAATTTTTTGTATATTTTTCTTTAATTATTTGCGTATTTTATTCGCGGTTTTTTGTGTTTTGTGTTTTTTGTTTTGTTTTTACAATAAATTTGACTAAATCTTAACATTTATAATCCTTAACCTGCAAGGAGCAAAACAGACATGGTAACAAATATACGTTAGTATATAGTTGTAGTTGTATATAAAGTTTTATGTTTTCAAACAATATCTAAGAACGTTTTTTTGTTGCGTTTTTTGTTTTTTTTAGTAATAATTTTAGAAGTTTTCATGCATTTGTTTAAAGAGCTTGTATTTAAAAATAATTGTTTCTTTTTCGCTTTAGATTTTCATTCTCCTTCCAATTTTTTTGTTTGTTTTGTAAATACTTATCTAAGATGTATATATTATATAAGCATGTTCTTAAAACACGTATTTAAAACACACATTCACATTAACAACAATAAATATGTATGTATATCTGTATTTATGTAATCGTTTATATGTTTTTGTTTAATATATATATTTTTTGTCCAATTACAAAGTAATGCGTGTGTGTATATATATATATACATACGTGTATATATATATGTATATATCTTTATATTGTATGACTTTTGTGTAAACTTGGCCTGAAAGGTGGGATATGCACTCACGAGCTTACGATTCGAGAATTCTAGAATCCTGGAGTACTCATTATTATTATTTGCATGTTGTCACAAACTGAAGATCGTTAAGATCGTGTTGGTATTGTTTATCTTTGTTGGGATACTTTGTTTGTGTGTGTATAAACTGTATCAAAAATGTAAGCAAAGGATTAAATGTGTCAATAACAGATACAAATAACAGTGTGACCGTGTAACATGACTTTGGCACACACGCATTCAAACATACATATATATATATATATATATATATATATCTTTTGAATATGCTCTCATTCTTCGTAAAAGTTGTATAATTTGTATATATATACATACATATAGTTTATAGTATTTCATATATATACTTATTATTTTGCTTTTCCATTGTTTTTTTTTTTAGGTATGTAAACATATATTTATATATATCTGTAATATGTATATTTCTTATGTGTTTTTTTTGTAACAAGAACGTATTATCAATTCGTATTTATTAATTTGTTATATATATATATATACACACATATATGTATATAATTTGTAATTTGTTCAGTCAATTAGATAAAAAAGATTTCAAAAAGGATTCACTTAATTATAAAATTTTTTTTGTTTTTGCATCTTTTGCATTTGTTTGACTCGTCATCGACATCGAAAGTAATCATAGTTAGTTTGATTATTCAGATACAGTACGATAGATAGTAGAAGGTAGTTTTGTAGTAGTATTAGTAGTAGAAAGGGTCCCCCGATAGAAATTTCGCATGTTACATGTGTTGGATTCGAATTGTTGTTGTGGTATCAACAAACTTGTAGTTGTACATTTATTTAGACATATATCTATGTATGTTTATATATATATATATATTGTATATATATATATTATATGTATGTATTTAATTTTAGCAATTAGTTCGTTTGCTCGCTGCTCAAACTTCAGATCCAATCCATTTGATAACAAGACTCTCTCTCACACACACACATGCACACACACACACACGCACACACTCGATTTGTCATCTAGCTTTGTTTTTGCAATTTATCTATGTTTATTGTACATAAGTTAAACAATTTGTCTTGACTAACACTGATTGATTAATGTTTGTATGTAAAATTCATTAGAGATGTGTTTCACCTTTATACATATATATTTTGTCAGCTTTTCCAACCCCCTCCCCGTTCTGTAAAATAAAGTGTAAAGTGTAAAGTTCAAAGTTCAATTTGTCGTTAAGTAGTTTTTAAAAAAGATTGTCTTCAAGTGCGGTCGGTCGAGGGGTTCGCTGACTTTGGGATACGTATGTATGTCCTATGCACTATGTATGTGTGCAATGGCAGCGACGCCATTTTGTTTTTGTATACCATCTTAAGGTACGTTATAGAGCGCGCGCCATATTGTTGTTCATTGTGACAATATATATGACTATGTTTTGCTTAGCTTGTTTTATTGTATGTTTGTATTTATTCATTTATATATATATTTATTTTATGACACGCAGACATGCACACACTTTCACACACACACACATTCACACTTACGCACACTGACACACACACACACAGATTAACATTTACATATAATTATTTGCATTCTTTTTGTTTTTGTTTTGTGATGTTACACTTAAATATTAAATTTTGAGTCCAGCCCAATAATTTTTGTTTTCATTTCATTTCTTTGCTTTGTTTTGTTTTGTTTTCATTTGCTCTTCAAACATTTGCGACATAGGATATATATTGTGCTTCTTTGTGCAGTTTGTTTGAAGCGTTATGAAGTCGACAACAACAACAACAACAACGAGAGACCTATGCCGAGAGACTGGGATGTAAGCCACGTCTCTGCGACCGAGTGTGCCTGCACTAGAGCATATCCTCCAATTCGTTCTCCCCAATCGTGGATGTGGCTGGCGCCTGGAGCGGCAATGGCTTCAGTAGTCCCGAAAACATTCTCCGGAAGGCCGTATGCTATTTGGAATTGGACGGCTTATTGTTGCCAACGGGCGGCTGCTTGGCCATAATATCGGCTAGCGTATGTACGCCCTGCTCATCATATTTTTTCCATTGTGCGTAGTTGATCTTCATGCATGTGATTATTTGTGGCATATCAATGAAACCTTGCAAAAAAAAAAACAAAACCAAAGAATAGATTTAAATATAATTATATATCTTCATGTTGAGTGAGTTATTTGAGTTTGCTTACTGTCCCACGCCTCCATCATGTCCTGTATTATATATTCGAAAAAACCAATCTGGCTCTTTGGTATGCTGCAGGTGGCACGATCAAACATTGGCATCACAATGGGCAAATGCCTCTGCTTCTCCTCGTCCGTCTGCATAAAGTACTCCTCGGCAATGCGTCGCGCCCACTCAATACAGTATTGCATTGGACGCGCTGGATTGCTCACATCTGCCACCTTGATCAGCATGCGACGCATGAGAATCGAATGTTCCTCCTCCGATTGAACGAGCTGCAAATGGTATAAAGTTATTATGAGCGTAAGTATTTGAAAGTCATTACTTATGTTATGAAAAGTAATCACTGACGAACTGAAGAGTCATTACTTCAGTAGTGAAAAGTAATCTAACAAGTCTTTTAAGCTTACCTCACGCGGCTCAACCTCACTGCCAAAGACGCTCACAAACTTGGCTAAATGCTCAAAGTGACGCGTCATTTCGGTTGCCAATATCATATCGATAATTGTGCTACGCGCCGATTTGTACGTCTCCTTGTCCAGGTTCTTAAAAATGTTGACCTTATCGTCAGCTACAAGGAACGCGTATTTCAAGCATGAGTATACGAAAATATAAATTTGAAACATTTTGAAGCCAAACAATTACCCAAGGTCAGCTTAAAAGTGATTGCCGCATGATGAGACTCCAGAACCGTTAGATCATTGTAGAGCACAGCCAAGGGACTGTTTGAATTGCATAGGAATGCGGATGAGCGACCAGGATGATCGACATCGTGAGCCGCTGCCGCAATCAAAGCCGTTGCCTGATCCATGCGATCCATAACCATATCCTTGCTAGCCAATTGTGTGATAAAAGCACCTGTCGCCTGTAAAGAGCAATGAGTAAGAGTTAGTTAAGAGCTACAAGGTTTTTGATGATAGGGTGCCTCACTGTACCTGCATTACATCCGCTGCATGTGTGCTATTGTGATATGTGTTGCTTTTGTGATAATGTGCCTCGATTACGGCCAGCCACGCCTTGCACACATTCTCATCAATGTTGAGTGTGGCGAAGACGTCGAAGCGACGAAAGATTTCCATGCCCAAATACAGCAGCGGATGGTAATCGGTGATCTCTTCCAATTTGAAAATATCAAAGTCCCAGCTCAGAGATTCTTCAAGTAGTTCCATAATAATGGGATTGGCCTGCAAACAAATCAACATAAGAATCAATGTAAAGATATTGTATATCGTATAGTAATTACCTTCATCTTGGCGGGTACAATCGTAGCGGTTCGTGTAGAGTTTCCAGTGCGGATAATGGAGTCATTTGAGCTGCGTCGCGACGAGTAGACACTAGGACCCTGCAATACGAAAATAGAGATTGAACTGGTTACGTAAGTACAACTTGTTGGGTTAGTTATCATGTACTTTTACCGTCAATAGGGCGCCAATGAGATCGGTTGCTGTGGGATCATCGGTGCGTATCTCCTTCATTTGTGGACTGTAGAGTCCCTCACGTTTCAAAAAGTCCAAGACTTTGTCTATGAGACGCGCCTCATCGGCTGAACAATTCTCCTGTACTTGTGATAGTAAATTGATTATCTAAAGTGCGAGTGCGCAGTTTTGTGTGTTCGTATTTTTTTTTTGTTGGTTGATTGTTTTGTTTTTGAATTGATTTGATTTGAGTTGATTTGAGTTGAGTTGAGTTGATTTGAGTTGATTTGTTGCAAGCGTTGCGCGCAGAGAGCAAAACGAACGAGCGAGCGAGCGAGCGAGTGAGAACGGAACCATTTACATATTTACATAAAATGTTTATTACAAAAATTGTTTTTTTTGTTGTTTATAATTATTATTATTTGCATGAGTTGCATGGTTCGTTGTTCATGTACACACAGAAAAAAAAAACATAAAAGTAAAAGAGAACATAACAAATAAGAGATATAAAAAAGAGAATAAATGTAGTAAAAAACAAGAGTTTTAGTTGTGCAATGTTTTGCGATTTTGTATGTTATTAATAATCAAAAATTTGTTGTTGTTTGTTATGGATAGTTAGTTGGGGGATTAGCGTTCAAAATTTAGCTTGCAAAATAGTTTATTTAGTAGCCAAAAATGCGAGCAGTTAGAAACGTATTAGTATTAGTTATTCTATTGCCTTGCCAAAGGGCCAGACATTCCACCTCAGTTGGCTCAATTAGAGTTGTGCGCTTTTAATCAATCGTATATAGTCTATTAATCTTGGATTTTCTTGAGTCCTACGAATCTTACTTACTTCGTTTATATAGATAATTTGCTAAATTTCAGTATACTTCGATTTATAAAACGATTAATGAGATTCTGACATATACCTTTTTTAAAAATATCATAAAATACCTTTTATACCTTTTAAAGTCTCAAACTCAAAAAACTTTTACTAAAATGTTAAATAATGAAGAAAACTCTTCCAAAATATATTAAGTATATTTATGTATACATTTTTCAATACTATTCATACCTATTGAATCTTTAACCAAGTCGGACTTTAATCAAATACTTTCCACAACTGCTTATTCAAAAAAATGATTTATAGAAAAGCGCAATTATCAAACCCATATATTTTTTTTCATTCCACCATTCTAAAAGCTCAAATTATTAATTTACTATAATATTTATGTACAGATATTCAAATACTAGTCAGTCTTTAATCAAAAACATTCCACAACTGCTAAATCAACACTGATTTTTAGTAGTGAGATTATTGAAATCAATTTTTTTCCGTTCCTTTCAATTACTAACGCAAAATACAAACTAATTATTTATTACGTAGTAGAATTGTTGCATAATAAAAAATGTTCCCATCAAATCAAGTGAATGATTTCTTTTACGTCAATTGGCTAAACTTTTAAATGGATTCTCCTCCAATCGTAAATAAGTGAACTCAAATTCTTTTGAGTCTTTGAAATGCTCTTGCTTAATTAGCACCCAATTAGCTAATTAATGACCTGTACAGCAATTTTGACGAGACCAACACGATTGATTTGAATCTAGTTTCGAAACACACACACACACACACAACTCTAACGCATTCAATTTGCTATCTGCCAGTGTGTCAGTGTGTGTGTGTGTGTGTGTTTGTGTGTGTTTGCTTTGTGTGTGTTGGTTTTATTTAGTAGTAGTGGTGGTGGTGCGATGGTTTTTTTTCTTCTACGAATGCAGGACATTAAAATGACACACACACACACACGCACACACAAATACCCATACACCCACAACCACACCCACACAAACCACACACCACGGACACGGACGAATATGTTTTTAGTACATACGGCCAAAAAAATAGTATGGGCACAGAAAGCATTCGCATATAGAGTATGTTGTCTGATGGCGTGGGGAGGAGCATGGAGGGGAAATCAACAGTATTTTTTTTCGGTTTTTTGTTTTTTGTTTTTGGTTGTACAAAATGGGAGTCATACTTTGGTAATGGGCGCCTCCAGTGGCAACGATGTCAGCTTGGCCAAACTCGTGCGACGCAATCCATCGGAGGCAATTGAACGGACATCGAAGCTGCAGCGACGCACCGAATGGAGTGAGCCGCGTGGCGCCTCCTTGGGCTGTGGCAACGTTGCAATAAAGTCCATGCCACCGCCAGGTATATCAAAATTGAAAATCAGATGTGTGGGTGCACTGAAACAAAGTAGTTGACATTTATGTGTGCAATTAGTTAGAAACATCAAAGATAGATATATATAGAAAGAGACTTACCTGCCAATGCATGCCACGGGCACAACACGTACGTGCATGGGTATGCCCTCCTGGTTCTTGCGTCGTACCGTTAGGATGCCATCAAACTCCTTGATGGTGCGGCCCTGACCGGTTATGGAGGAGAGGTCCGAGACGAAGATGTCTTCCAATTGCTTGCTAATTATTTCATCCTATTTTGTTGCGATGTACATTAAAATGGAAATCACATTAATGGCCTGCCAATTGCAACGTTCACAACGGGTCGCTAGGGGTGTTGCACGTTTGTGTTGCCACCCTAGAGGGACGCCAATAGCACTTACCAGCCGCATGTTGAGCAGCCTCTCGGTGGCCCGATTCGCGTACTGTATACGCAATAAGTCGTCCGTGATGAGCACCACCTCCTTCAGTCGATGCAATGCCGTGTACAGTGCCTGTGTTGAAGAAGAAGAAATGGAGTGGAGTGGAGTGGTAATGTGGTTTTACGTTTACAATTTGATTAAAAGCGCACCCAGTGAACACATAATTGAGTTAATGTGTCCCGGAGGGTGCAAACCATTTGCCTGCCACCCCGAGAGGCATTAACTCGATTGCATATTGCGTCTTTTTTACCTGTTGAGTGGACATAACATTATGCGGCCGAATGATCGAGTGCAGAATCTGTTTCAGTTCAACGCTACACATTGCCAAGTTGGTTGTCTCGGCTATGCACTAAAGGGGTGGGGTGGGAGAGAGCGGTGGAAGCAGATGCCATTCGTAAGTAAAAAGTTTAATTGACAATCAAAGAAGGAAAAACTTACTCTATTAACGCCAGCGTCCAATAGAGCAATAAGCGCATCATCCTTCTCAAAGAAACTAAGAAAAAGTAAAGAAAACCGAACCGAACCGAACGAACGAAAAGACATTAAAACAAGCTATTTTGAGGTTGGAAACAAAAAAAAGTTTACCTCTTCTTGCAGACCGTAATTATTGTCGTCAAATGATGTCCATGTGTGTGACGTATTGTTCTGAAAGAAGAACAAGTTCAAAGAATGGCGAAAGTTAAGTGAAAAGTTTCGATGTGTTATGGCCTTGGGGGTAAGTTTTATCACGTATACGTAGCTGAGTACACACTTACCTTGCAATATGCTCGGCATCGAGACCTTTTGTGGAACGCGCATCAATTATAATTAGATGATAGCATTGCGCTGTGGCATATGACTTGTGCAGCGTTTCCAATGCCTCCTCCTTCGATTTGACCAATGTAACGTCCAGTTGATGGCGCTGGCAGGCCAACGTGATTACTTCACAGATGCTATCCGATTTGTGAAAAACTAAAAGCGCCTGCAGTCAAATTGACATTGAGACAGAGAGAGAGAGAGAGAGAACGAGCAGAGCGGGGAGACATTAGTCAAATTGGACAGCATCTGTAGGGGCGGAGAATTGAGCTCCATCTGGGGCAAGCTGAGCCAGTCTGATACGCTGTGTATGTGTATGTGTGTGTGTGTGGCACGTGCCTTAAGCTTACCTTAAGTTGAGGATTCGGTGGTAGCACGGTTGGATATTTCAAGTCCATGAGATTTCGCTGCAATACAGAAAGAAACAAACAGAAAGTCAAAACCGATGAGCAAGCCGTGAGCAAGGTGAAAGGTGAAAGCAGGTGTTTGGTGCAAGGGCAATGTGTAAAATTTAATAAAAATCTACAGCGCTGGATTTGCCATCAAAATAAGAGGGCTTAACTCAGCTTCGCTTCAGTCTCAGTCTCTCTCTGTACGTGTGTGTGTACTTTGTTTGTTTGTCACACACACATGCGTGAATGTATGTGTGTGTGCGTTGCTAAAATGATGATAAATTAAAATAAAATTGCTTGCGCACAACCAAACGGAAATGTTGTGTTTGGGGGACGTGTATTTTGTGACTTGGTCTGCAGATTTATTATGCTCATATGAATAATTTCGATATGTGAAAATCGGGGATTTAATGCACACACACACTGTGACGCACACATGGCGTATACGCATTACGTGCCGTGTGTCAATTCAAGTAATGAAAACTCAACGCATCAACATCAAACAAAAAAACCAATTTTCAAACTATTTATAAACCATCTTTATTTATTGGCAGATCATAATCAATAACCAATAAGGCATAACTTCAAATTATTTGATGCTTTAGCTATAAGATATATATTTTATACTTATCTTTAACTTAATGGATTTGCGTAGCTGTGCATAAGACACGATTTAATATACTTAAAACTCTTGAATAGGAATTAATTTTGTGTGACTTTTATGCCTGACTGACTTATGGATTATGGAGTTTAAAGCTTGTTGTTTTAATGTGGTTAAGAATGTTTTTGAGTTATAGCTTAACTCTTTATATAAAATCGATTTTAGAATGTGTTTAAAATTCTCTTTTGAAATTATTTTGATTAAGTTTTTCTAAGCTCTTGAATTGAAGTTGCGAAGAGCAAAAGCAATCACTTAACATGTTTATAAATGGCAACAAATGAATGAATATGTTAATTCATTCAAGCAAACAAACTTTTATCAATTAATTATTTACTTTTCTGTTCATGTGTGTGTGTGAGTGTGTGTGTGCATTGAGAAATTGTTGATTAATGTTGAACTAATTGAGATTGTAAGTGTTGACAATTAATTTTGTTTCGTTCGACTTTAAAATGTTGAAAAAAGTTTGTATCAATTAGATGTTCTATAAGGAAATATTCGAAGAAAAAAAACTGGGAATAACGAAATTGATTTCATTGTTATAATTAGCTAGCTATATTGACGAATATGTTATAAATATATGCGTATGAATCAAAAGTCAGAAATTCGCAGCTTTAAAATGAAATCTTTTAACGATTTCCGCAATTGCAACAATCAATCAATTTCGCTTTCGTAAATCAAATTTGAATCATTTTTTGAAGTTATCTGTTTTGCTTGCATTATCAGTTAATAAATATAAAAGCGCCAACTGTTTTTGTTGTTGTCTTTTGTGTGATTTTGTTTATGGCCATTGTCAAGTTGTCTCCAAATAGCCAAATAATCAAACTGCCTGTCAGCAGAGCAATACCTGAAATGTTTTGAACTCTTCTTCCTCACTTTGTGGCGACTGCCGTTTGCCATTGCCAACCCACAGCCGCAACTTGGGTCCCTTGTGCAGCCGTCTCTCGTATAAACTATGACACTGACGATCGAATTGAAACTTTTTAGGCCTTAACACAACACTCTCATAATTATCCTCATCCTGCGGTTGTTGTTGCGAAGAAGTTAACTTAATTCGATCTTCCAGCGTTAGATTGTTCAGTCGCAATGCTTGCGTATCCAAATTGCGTATAGCCTCGACTATTTCCGGCTGCATAATGCGTCCAATTCCGCCACTTGTTACACCTGCTCCAGCAGCAACACCCGCCCCGCTGAAGGCCATGCTCAGTGACCTTGTTGTGTTGCGCAGCAATGGCGTCATTATATCCCTGCCCTCGGCTGCCTCATTCGCCTCATACTCCAGCTCCAACTGTTCAGGCGTTTTGTTCGAGTTCGAGTTCGAGTTGCCCATCAGCAACGAGATGGACATGGGCACAGGTAATGGCACAGGTAATGGCAATGAATGTTCATCGCCAGCTTGTAGCTTCTTCATTTCCGTGGTTGCCATTTTGCGGATGCTGCCATTTGTCGCTGTTTGAATGTTGCTGCCACTAATGATGATGCTGCTGCTGTTCTCATTGCTGCTGCTGCTGTTGTTGCTTTGCTCTAAATCCAAACGATTTGAATTAGCTAAGCTTATCAGTCGCCGGTTCTTATCGACGTCATCGGCGCACAAATTTGTTGTCGTTGTTGTTGTCGTTGTCGTCGCTTTGGCTGGTGCTTTTGCTGGCTGCAGCTTTTCGTTGGCTTTATCATTTCGTTGATCAGCATTCTTTTTTGTTGGTGCAATAACATAGCGCTCTGCCTCACATTCCGCATCGGCAGCAGCAGCTCTCGCCGACGACGACGACGATTTTGTACGAAATATTTTTGGCAAACAATTGCGCATTCTGCTAATTATACAATAACACTCACTCGCTCGCCGCGTTGCCTCCTCCTTAGCTACTACTACTTCACAATATCACAAAGCGAAAAGAAGAACAAAAAAACACTTAACGTGACAAAAAAACACTACACTACACTTTAATCTGTTCCAAATGTCCTTCGACGACAGCAGCGTTTGCATAAGAAGCAACACCACGAAACATATTAATATTGTTCCACAATGCTTTAAAATCCAGTTGAACGAGTCTTGATGGTAAATATATATGGGACACTAATGTCGTGAGTTACATATATATACTAAGTATTTAGAAATCGAATATTATTTCACTGATGGGTTGTTTGTGTTTTGAATATATTTTTTATAATTTTTTTTTAGCGGTTCGAAACGCGACTGCGACTGCGACTCTGGCTGACTGAATGACTGAGTCAATTGGCTCGACAGTGGGGCGACAGCAGCAGCTACTAGGTGTATATATATATATATATGTTATACACATACATATATGCGACGAGTCGAGGCAGTATAGCTGGGTTAATCTATTTCTTTACTTTTTGATTTCCCACCTTCAATGTTAATTGATTTGATTTCTCTGGCTCGCCGCGCATTGTTTATGTACGACTCAATGGCAAATAACCGCACACACACACACACACACACATACAAGCTACGCTCTTTTTTTTATCATGCATACTCGGACACACACACACTCGCACACTCGCACAACACTCTTACGTCCATCAATATTCTCAGTCATTGTAAGTGAGCGGCTATTTAAGGCTGTCGGCAGCACAGCTGAGCAGCAAAAAGTAAGGCAAAAAAGTGGAAATAGAAAAGAATAATATACAACTTTGGCGAGAGCTGGCCTGGCCATCATATACACATATACGCTTAAGTGTTGATAAGATACTATCTTATCAAAGACGTAACACACATGTGCGTTGTCAACGACCACGAACAAAAAACCGAACCGTTGGCCCATGGCCAGCCAGCCAAAAAAAAGAAACCGAATGCGTTCAACATAATACAAACTTAATCAGCATCACACAACAACAACAACAACAAAAACATTGGTTTTGGGTTTTGTGTGCCTTACCTGATACACGTCCATTGAGTCATCCTCGGGTGTGAGGGCCAGCGCCAGTGAGGATTTGCGGTGACCAGGACGACCGCCACCGGATGAGCTGGTGCCCGATGTGCCAGTGCCTGCAAAAACATAACAAAAACAACAATAACAATAAGTAACACAAAATGATTGCAATACGATTAAGTTGGGAAATGTATTTTTCTTTTCTTTTCGTTTTTTTGCTGCTGCGCTAAAAAGCATGCTACATTTTTATGTGTGCGATGGCAAATGTGTTGCCTACTTTTAGGTTTGCTGCTCAAGCACACACGCACATACACTAAAGACTAATAGCACACACACGCACTTTCATCTCATCTAGTCACACGTTTTATTTAATTATAAACGTTGGCATTTCAAAAACACTTTATACACACACTAGCATAAACAGCAACGCATACCAAGTGTACAATCCGCTTACCCACAAGCAGCTCGGACTCGGAGGCCGGACGCGTTAATGAAGCTCTGCTTGTTATAGTTGTTGTTATAGCTGCTTGGGTGCCAGTTGTTGTTGTTGTTGTTGCTGTTGTTGATGGTATTTGTGCGTCCATGGCATGCGTTTGAATTTGTCTGGGCGCCTTGCCCATCATTAAAGTGGTTGTACCCGTCGTACACGCACCCGCACCCTTACCCTTACCCACATCAACACAATTGCAATGGCTTTGAACGCTTTCTTCGTTCATGTGAACCACCGACGACGACGGCGACGGCGACGACGACGGCGTTGTCCCGGTCAGGTTTGCTGACTGGCTACTAGATATAATCATTGTTCATTTGGCCGTTTTTTTTCGGTTTTTACGAGTATATTTTCTTAGTTGTTTTTTTTTTTTTTTTTTTTGCTGACTTTGCAAATTAACTACAAATATTCAACATAATTATCGCTTTTGATTATTATTATTTTCGTGGCACTATGTTAATTTTTGTTCTTTTTTATTTATTTTTGTTTTATTTTTTGTGTCATTTTTTTGGGAACTTTGTGTGTTTGTTTTTGATTGTGTTTGTGTGTTGTGTTTGGGCATGTTTATCTTCTAGCTGTGCTTTGCTGGTGCGTTTTGATTTCCGACAATTAGTGCGTAATGATAACCTGCTCCACATCCATAACAATATACTATATAGTATATTGAGACGTTATGTTTTGTTTGGCAGTACACACACACACACACACACACACACACACATGCCTTGGCATTTGTGAGCAACAACAAAAAATATTTAGCCATGAAACATAAACATGCGAAGTACTTGACTCAAATTTTACTCTACTTTTTTCATATCTTATTTTATGCACAAAAATATATATATAATATATATATATTAATATGTATGTTTGTATGCGCACTTATGTATATGGAGAGAGAAAAAAAATATTTGCGTATATTCAAATAAATATATATATGCGGCATACACTGACTGGCCTGTGTGTATCTTATCGTTGTTAGCCTGTCCGCCTCTGTCTCCCTCTCTATCTCTTCCTGCCTCTCTCTTACTCGCTGGCTAGCGGTACGCGTTGTAATCTAAACGAAAATCGATAAATTGTTTAGATAAAAGCCGCAGCAGCAGCAGCAGCCGCAGCCGCCCGCTGACGTCGCCAGCAATAAGCAACAGGGTTTTTTTTTTTTTGGTTTCGGTTTTTGGCTTTGGTTTTTTGTTTTTGTTTTGTGGTTTAGGCTTTGGATGATGACGATGCTTTCAGCTACTCTGTGGCTATGTTTAATTTGTAGTTTGCATCTCAAACATTTACTTTTAACTATTTTGAGCACGCACACACACACACACACACACACACACAGACAGAACGACAAGTACTTAGGTGGCGCCACAGAAATAGAAAAATAAAAAAATACTTACAACACTTGCTCACATTAAGGCTCATGTTACACACACACACACACAGAGACTGGCAACAGTTAGTGGCAGCTCATTAGTGTGTGTATAAAGTGTATATGTGTGTATGTATGTATACAAGTTGCCTGTTGAATTAAAGGTGCGCTTGATTTTGATCGATTAGCACTTGGCTTATTTACGAGTGTTGCAGCAACAGCAAAACATCGCTGAAAACGACGACGTTGGGGACAAGGACGAAAACGTTGTGTAAATGCTGCAGGCAATATTAAAATTTTACTGCTTGGCAAACAGGAGCACACACACACACACAGAGAAGCACGCAATTATGGCGACGGCTAACGTTAACGGAAACGGAAACAGCAAAATGTAGCGAAAACTTTAATGAAACTCAAAATTCTACTGACACAAAGTTAAATTATTCAAAAAAAGAAAAACACAAACAATTTATGTAAAAGCGTAGCAACAACAAATATTAACTGGCAACTGGCAACTGACAACTGGCAACTGACAACTGTAGTGTAGTACTTGTCTAGACCCGGCCAACAAACAACGTCCGCACTAATCCGTTATGAAAAACTGTTTGCCAGATGATAATTCTCGCACGGATTCTGAAACCGCTAGCGACCGAACTGCACCCTACACACCAAACACTCGGTCTACTTGGCCCACAAAACAAAACAAATGTTGCAAATGCTTTTCTCTTCCCCCGACGTTATTGTTGTTGTTGTGGCTAATCGCAGCTTAAGTCCAACTCTGCATATATATATATTTCATTATAACTAACTTTCTCGTTGTTTGTTTTCACAATTAAAAGGTTTTTTAATGCAGCTTTATAAATTTGTAAGTGAAGAATTTACGGCAAACAGTTGCAATAAAGTTAAGCAAAAAACATGAATTAATAGTTGCAATAAAGTTTATAATGAATTAAGTATTTATTTAACAATAATTAATAAGATTAAAACTAACTTTTATGAGTTTAAAAGTTTCGTTTGTGATAATATTATCATTAACTAAGAGAGTTTAAAGTTAGCTTTAATATTTAGAAACTTGCTGCTGTTACGATTTATTCGAGTGAACTCGAAACTCAAATATGGATTCGCAACTAATTGGAAAGACATAATGCGTTTATTTGATGAGCTTTTACTGGGAATGGGAAGTAAACTCTTGTGAGAGTTAAATCAACGAATCCAATTACTGTTTGCTAACATTGCGAACAGGGATTTCCATGCAATTTTGTGTACAAGGGATTAATTTGGAATTTCAATTATGCCTCTTGCCACTTGCCACAGAATCATCATTTCTACGAATTTATGCCACAATCCTTGTTACGTACACACACTTAGGATTATATATACACACAGATGTACATGCATATGTATTTGTGCATGTTGAAACGAAGATGTGAATGCACCATTATAATTATTAGTTATAATTCATGTAAGCTGCCATTTAAAGTTATCTTTGTTCAAGTGCTTTGAAGGCAACAAAAAAAGACTTGAGGCAGGCATTAAAGTGCATTAAAAAGAGCTTTAAGTCAATTGCATTTGAAATGTGCCTGAGGATAATTGTGTTTTAAATCGAACGAAATTGCTGATAAATGTTCAAAGAAATGTAATTATTAAAGCAAATTATTTGTTTTGTGTACTATTTGCTTAAGAAATCAACTAAAATTTACAAGTCGAATCAAAAATTTTCCACCTGCAAATGAATTGAGACGTGATTTTTGGATAGATTGTAATATTCGTTGTGCGAAAAATATTTTAAATAAATACGGAACACGAAAAAATGTCAGTTAACGGACAAAAACATATAAATATATGTCATAAATTCGAGTTAAATCAATAATAAGAAAATATATTCAAATAAAGGTTGATTCAAAGATTTATGATTTCTTTCGTTTTGAATATTCTTTCACACCGATCTCATAGGTAATAGTAAAAGTGTGTTGAATCTGGTGTAGAGCATTTATCAGATGACAGTAGCCGGTTAATGGTTAAAAGAATCTTTTGCGCCTTGGTCGTGTTCATGACAACCAATTAATTTTTGATAAGATAATATCAGGCAAGTTTGCTCATAGTATTCAGATGTTTAGGCCCCCGTACACACATAGAGAGATACGGATACTGAAACACAGGCGTATAATGCGTTTTCACAACACACACACACACACACATACTGATATACATGTACGTACGTACGTAGAAATAAATAATCAAGTTGAAAACAAAACGCGTGCACAATCTACATCTACTTTGTACTACTATTCCTACTACTACAACACCAAAAAAAAAGGGGAGAGGACGATTTTGTTGGCCTGCTTTTGGGCACGTTGTTCATATTTTCGGTTTGTCCGAAATGCGAAATGCGAAACCACCTTCATCCCTCCCACCCCCCAGCACCATTTGTACCCTTCGCTAGCAGAAGCTTAACTTATCTAGCGGCGATCATCACCGTGTTGATAGGTGATAGTAGGCAAGCATGCATGGACATGTCACCAAGTCCAGTGTCACCATATTGACACTAGTTTAGTACCATCGGCCAGTTGTGTGTGACAAACCGTTATGTATACTCATTCACTCGCTTCTGTTCTCTCTCTCTCTCTCTCGCAGTTGCTCTCTGTTTCTTTTTTTTTTAGACAGGCCTGTCTGCGCTTTTAATCTAATCTCTGGGACTCTGGCAGTATTTGTGAAAAGCTTCACGTGGCTTTCGGAAGCAGTGACACTGGCTTTCCAACAACAACTATCACTACTTATAACCAACAACAACAATAACAAAATTGAATTTTAATGCGACAAACTTGTATGGCATAAGAACAGATTTATGCCAACTACTTAAAGGGCGTCATCAATTCAATTCAATTCAATTGATTTCGTAGAGTAATTAATGTACAAAAGAAACAACAACATCAGCAACAACAGCAAAAGCAAAAAAAAAACAACATTCATCAATTGCTTAAAGAAAGAAAACACTTGGCGCACTCGGACACCTGCCGCTTTGGCAGCTGCTGGCAGGCGGGGATTAGGCGCACATAATGAATGTATCGATGATAGAGCGAAGAGTCGCGCTGCGCTGCGTTCCGTTGCGTCGCGTCGCGTCGGTTACTCTCGTATTTAGCATGCATTTGCGTTTGTTTTCATTACGCTTGTTTCGTTTTTGCTGCTGCTGCTGCTGCTTTGTGTATTTTGCTTTGATTGATGTTTTGGCGCCATTGCGTGGGTGCTCTTGTTATTGTTGTGTTGTTAGTGTTAAGAGACGAACGCGTTCGATCGTTTTGCTCTGTCGCATCTGGCAACGCTGTGCGTTAATTAGTATTGCTTTTTCATATTTTGGTTTTTGTGTGTTTGTGAATGTGAAATCTCTCAAAGAGATCGCGCGTCGCGCGCGTAAAAACAAACCAGATTGTCATGTGAATCTGTCTTCTTTTTTTCTTTCTTTCCATTTTTTTTTTGTGTTATCTGCGATTTATAAATTCATAAAAATAAAGAATTTCGTTTGTTTGCCTTTTCATATAAGTATTTGTTGTCGTTTTGTGTTTGTTCTAATTAGTTTTTGTGCTATTTGCAGTTTGGGTCGTTAGCCGTTCAGTGTTCAGTTTTCAGTGTTCAGTGTGTTTGACAACATGTTAATGAGCTAGTTTTTGCTTACACATTTGGCAAAGTGCAAATAATAGCAAATGCAGCCAAATTCAAGAATGAATGAAACCAAAAAGCAAATAAGCACAGCTAGATTCGACTAGATACACGACTACAGATACACCCAGCTGACTTTTAGCAACAGTTACTAACACACACACACACACACATACATGCATACATACATATATAGCTGGAGATTTGATAGGCAAGTTGTATTCTATACGCTTTATTAGCTACACACACACAGAGTTACACTTGTTGTTGTTGTTATTGTTGTTGTTATTGTTATTGGCACACTTGGTTGTTAAGTTTATTTTGAATTTTAACACTTTTCGTTGCTGCTGTGTATAAAATGTTGTTGTAATTTTTTTTTTGGTTTTGCTATGCGGCGTTGTTTAGCTGTTTTTTTCCACAGAACAGTTGCAGCAATCTTTCAAATACGTTTTTGTTGTTGTTGTTGTGTCGATGTTGCAGTTGGAGTTGTTGTTATTGTTGTTGGTGTCATAAGCTTTTATTGCGTTCGATTTTGGTTCTCAACTGGTTGGCCCTGGCTAATATACGCGTTGCAGTCACTTGCACGGCTAAATTTTTATTTATCTATTTTTTGTTGTTTTTTTTTTTTGCTTGCCAAATTTGTGCCGTCACATTAGGCCACTAAAAAACACACACATACACACACACACATGGAGAAAAACAACAACTGCAGGCTGCTGCTACGGCTGCTGTTGTTGTTGTTGTTGCTGGCGACCAGTTGGCGATGGCGATGGCAATGGCAACACGCCCGCGATTTGAGCTTGCTGCATTTGGTAGTTTGGTCTCACTTGCGCATACCGTATGAATCTGAATTTGAATGTTGATTTTTGAACGCCTTTACCCTTCGGTGTGTTTTGTTTTTGGTTTTTGGTTTTTACATTTGCATAACGAGCTACTTGGCTTGCGGTGAAGCCAGCCGCCAAGCAGTTCAAAAATATTTGTATATATATATATTTGTATAAGTATGTGTATATGTGGCGTGTATTATCGTATATTTTATTATTATTTGTGCAATAAGATACAACGCGAATCGAACAACATCAACAACAATACCCCCCAAGACTTTTTTTTTGTTTTTGGGGCGCTTGTACACGTCCCGTTACGAAAGCGTTTAACGACCGACACGGCGAACCAATTCAAAGCAACTGACTCCATAAATGGTGAGCAGCTGTTGCGACGGCGAGCTTTAAGTACAATACGTTGGTGCGGAGTGTGTGTGTGCGTGTGTGTGTGTGTGGGAAGGTGCATAGAGAGCGAACCGATAAGCATCGCTCTCTCAGCTCAACGATCTCCGATCGGATGGTGTTTTCGGTTTGTTCGTCGTCGTTTTGAGCGCGATCAAGTTTCCAAAAACAAAGCAATGCGGCGCATTCATAAACTCTCAATCTCACTCACAACCTCTCTCTCACTCTCGCTCTTTAGCGAGCAGCTGTGACTACTACTACTACTACTGTAACGGTGCTACCGTCTGCTCTCGTCCCGCGCCATTGATATGTGAAGCTCATCAGAACCAAGCTGTTGGCCGAACCGTTAATTGGAGTCGACAACAGAACATCTGCACTGAGGGTAACTGAGAGACCAGAGACCTACGCTAGCGCCAGCTGACTTGCCGCAGATCGTATTACTTACTTCCCCATCCGCACTCTGTTTCCCTTAACATTTTTTCATTTTTTTTTAATGATAAACACATACAAAAGCCATCGAAACTTGATTGGCACACGCCGCAGCTTTAATGCCCTTTCACAAAAATAGAACTGTCCACTTATGACTAAATGCTATTTAATATGTTTCATTTTATAATCGCTTATCAATGTGACTCAACTCGCGATATGAAGTTTCTATTTTAAGTTTTTATTATTTCTGAAGAGGGTTGTCAAGGTTATTCTTGACCTACAAATTTCTTAAAGCAACTTTTCACCAAACACTCAAAAAAAATGTTTCTTAAAGATAATATTTACTATATATATATATAGTATATATATATATATATAATATATATATATATATATAATATATTCAATTTCATAACTTTAAAGCACCATAAAATCCTCGCTTAAGGGCAAAGATTTAGAATCAATTCCATATTTCACATTCATACACTTAAAAGCTATATATACACGTATATATTT
Organism: Scaptomyza tumidula; assembly: GCA_035044465.1. Taxonomy (NCBI): domain Eukaryota; kingdom Metazoa; phylum Arthropoda; class Insecta; order Diptera; family Drosophilidae; genus Scaptomyza; species Scaptomyza tumidula. The sequence goes on along the minus strand of JAWNNW010000444.1, from coordinate 13,003,733 downwards.
TTTTATGGAATACTTACTGCCCGTTCCGGTTGCACGTCGCACAACGCTGTGTGTAAAGTTACCCAAAGCTGCCACCGTTACAATCGAGTCCTTTTTCCCTGTGCTAAGCTGCAGGCGGGGATAACGCCAAAGACACAAAGACAAAGTCACGAAGATACGAGAGATATAGAATGACACAATTGAGTTTGGTCAACGATATGATTGGTTAAAGGTTGGGTAAGGGGTAAGGGGAGCTACCCGGTTTCGAACTACACTCACCTTTTCGTAGTCGGACTCGTTTTTGGTTTGCATTGGATTAAGGAGACCCTGGTTGCACATGATGTTATCGCCGCAGGTGGCACTGCCCGTGCTGCCCTCGCCATTCTGATTCTGATTCTGATTCAATGCAACAGCACCGCAGCTGCAACGACGCATTCGACTGCGTCGCAACTTGATGCAGAAGAGCAAACTGCCATCCTTTTCATTGCCATCCAGTGGCAATGGGGCGCCGCCAGCTCCAACCGGCGCATCTGGGGATGGAGACGAGTTGGGCAATGTGCTTGGTGAGCAGCCCATTGCGTACTCCTACTCTTCTACCACTTGTTGTTGCTATGCTAATTTGAAGTCGGTGTCGGTTTGTTTTTGGTCGTTTTTTGCTTTGGCTCTTGAGTTTCAATGGCTTTGCGAACGTTGAGATGCTTCTTCTACTGTTTAAGCTTTGGCTTTTGGTATTCTTGATGAAACTGCTCCTACTATTTGGCTCTTGTTGTTGTTGTGTGCTTGTTCTTGTTGGTAACATAATTGAAACATTTTTTTCGGGTTGTGCTCGTCAAGCGGCGGATCTATTGATTGACTGATTGGCCAGCTTCTAAACCCCCGCCACATCTACATCTAAAACGAAAGAGAAATAATTTATTAATAAATATAGAGCACATTATACAAATATATATATGTAACTATATGTCAAGTAAGTTGGTTTTTGGCTTTATGTGCAAATACAAGTTGCTTTTGACCTCCATTTAGTACTGGTTAAGTCGATTATTGCTGAGCTCGGCGTCTGCATTGAAAGCGGCTGAAATAACCTAATCTTGCAATCAGCTGCAACAACAGTTGGAGTTTAGACCCTAAAAAACCAAAACCAGTTAACGGCAACAAGCAACATTGGCTAGGTTAACAACTCGCGTAATTAGCAATTAAGATTAGCTACATGATCATCAATCATAAATCATCACAAAATCGATTTAAATCAATTTATAAATTAATGTTTGTTGTTGTTGTTTGTTTGTTATGAGCTCAATAAGCACACTTCAAGTAATGTTTAGTTGATTCTGGTTCTGGTTCCGGTTAAACTAGTTTGCTTTTTATAGGTTAAAACTAAGATTCATGATGTTTTTCAGAAGTATTTATTACACTTAAAACTAACATTAATAGAGTGAGTGTTTCTTTTCTTTGAATTTGGAATTTTTATGATTTTTTAACTCGAATTGGTTTACTGGTTAATTATGCGGTTTTTCTTTGGAAAGTATGTTAAACAAAGTTGTAGAAAATAGTTTTAAGCAATTTAAGGTTAAATGAAGGATTCAACTTGAGTGAAGATGTATAACAAACCCAAAAATCGATTCAACTTTAAGAAAGTAATGACAAGAAAAAGGTTTGAACCGTTTTCAAAAAGGTTTCGTTCAAGTCAAACAAAGAATTCAAACAAGCTTTATAGAGCATGATTGTTAAAACTCACAATACAGGAAATGAAAAAGTAGAAAAGGGATGTTAAAAATTGGAACCTTTCCAATGGCGATTTGTTTTTGTTCAATGAATACGGAATCCTTTTCCAACCATTGAAGTTAAACCAAATCGAAATAAGTCGCAAAGTGTTGATACAAAAAGTCAGCATAATCGATATAATCTATTGATTTAGCAATCTTATCAATGTATTCCAGTAGTAAAATCCATTAACGCACAATTCATTGACTATTTACATACATAAAAGTGTTAAGATAATAATCAAAAAAAAAAAAACTATATAAACGCTTAAATATTTGCATAAAATGTGAATTAAATTTATACAAATTCCAAGTAATTTATTTGGATTTTTTGTTAAACAGAAAATTACTCATTGTTAAATAAATTATATATGACAAACACATAATAAACATATCTAATCGATAATATCATATATATATATGTATATCTTCCATTGTTACTAGATTAATGAGGATGTTTTAGATTATTTTGCACGCATGTCAAATAAACTAAAATATTACAATTCTTTATTTCGAACAGCAGTCGAAAAGTATTGAGCGATCGTTTTTCCATTGTCTCCAATTAATTATTTATTTATTTCCTATTTTGATCGAGACACGCAACTGTTTATTATTATTATTTTTTTATTATTTTTTTTATCGACTTTCGAGACATTTTAACAAGGAAAAATCACATGGAAAAGTTTGCTTTAAATGTTTATTTATCAATTGAAATCAAAGCAGCAGCTTTGTCATATGATAACTCTTCCAGACAATAAAAATTCTTCGAAGATTCCGGATTTACGAGAAAATTTCTTGTGTCTCAACGATTTTCACAAAGAAAACTTAGTTTCTATTCAACAATTCAAGACGAAATCAAAGCAGCAGCTGTTCTTAAATGTTTGTCATATGATAATTCTTTCAGACTTGCAATTCCTCGAAGATTCCGGATTCACGAGAAAAATTCTAATATCTCAACGATTTTTACAAAGTAGTAGTCAATCAATGAGAAATAACTGTTTTAATATCGATTGATATTGATAAGTATGTGTATTGTAAGTAGCTAAAAGTTTCATTGAGGCAGACACATAGCACATAAAAACGCAGTTTGCTTTAGCGGGTGAGGTGGCAATTAAAAAAAAATGTATATTGTTCAACTTGTTTGCTGTCGACAATAATAAATTCATGAAAAGCCCAATATTGGCAATGGAAAATTATTGAAGTCAAGGCATTAACATTATTGGCTTAACCAGACACACGCATTCCCCACATTACGTGATCAACCTGCACAAATACACATCAATCAATAAGTAATGCAACCATGAAGGCTACTGCAAGAAATCGGTCAAAACTTAAGTTTCAGCAGACGAGAGACCCACAAGTTTCGAAAGGTCTTTGAATTTTGATAACAAACATAACAAAACATCTGAAAACTACTTGAGGGATTGGAAGAAATCGAAGTAGGTTTAGGTTGAACCCATTGTAATAGGCAGAAGGAAGCATCTCCGACCCTATAAAGTATGTATATTCTTGATCAGCATCAACAGCCAAGTCGATATAGTTATGTCCTTCTATCCTTTCTGTGAAATATTTATTGAAATTAATGAAATGAAAATTTCATTGCAATGAACATATCTTTACAACTCGGCATAACGCTGGATACGATACACGAAGGCTCAAAGTATAGGGTTTAGGGTAACGTCTAGACGGGATTTCGCTACTTGGGCCTTCTTATTTGTTTGTCTTTATGACTTTGGTGACGTTGTCTTGGCGCGTTTGTTCTTTATCATCATCGACGGCGACACAAATAGAAATACGAATCGAAATCGAAATCGAAATAGTATGCCCAAGTAAGTCTCATCAAAAGTGCGAAAAACCAATTTTAAATATTTAGATAAAACTTGGAACGAAAGCGTATGAAGCAAATCAACTGATATGGGACATACAAACAAACACACACACACATTCGAAAGAAAAACACTTTAGATTAGCAAAAACTAAGCAAAAGTGCCGTCGACCTATTTCAAAAACATTCCGTACAGTGGCTGTGCTTCGTGTTTGTATGAGTGTGCCCCGGAGTGTGACGTGTGTGTGTGTGCGTGTGTGTATGAAGAAGTGAATTTCAATGTAGCTTTTATGCGAGCTTCATATCCTGCACTTGATTGGAAGCACAACGCAATGCACGACGTTGATTGACTCGCAAAAAGGATGTTTTTGCATTTCAAGCCACTTGTTGAAGTCGCTTTCAATAGGAATCAACCACACGGTCTATCCGTCCGTCTATCCGTCTATCCGTCTGCCTGTCTGTTTTATGTTTGTCAGCCTTGGTATTGTTGGCCAAAAACAAAGGCGTCACAACAAGACACAAACGAGACAGGCAGCAACAGCAAACAGTCTTCTCAACAATCTCGAGACAATGGTTAGTCAATTCTCGAATGTTGCCATGAGAGATCGAGCGAATATAAGCAAACATATATATATATATCCGTGTAGTATATACACACTCGACTTTTGTGTATATATCTTGTCGCTGTCTGTTTGTTGATTTAAACAAAAAAATTTATATATTTTTAGCACGGCCATAACTATTAAAAGAAAATTAATGATTTTACGCTACTTTTTTTTTCGTTGCTTTTTTGAATAGGAAAAAAACATTTGATTTGGCAGCAAGGAAGGACACAAGCTGCCGCGCAGCCAACTTGCAACTAATCACATCAGCAACGCCAAAATTCTATTAAAGCCAAAGGATGTCCGTAGGCTGAAGGATAAATTGGCAAGTGCGTCAAAAAAGGGTTGCAAGCATAAAACTTTGGATCTGTGGATAGTCACGATTGGTGTGGTGGGATGGAATGCCACGTTGCCACGTTATTAGTATGCCACCTGCATAGGCAGGTATGTGTACGTATGTGGCACAATATAAATTAAAATCCAAACACACACGCACACTAATACATATATGGTTAGCTCGAAGCTGCCAGGCAACACCATGTACAGCATACTGGGGGGCCATAACCATATCCATATTGGAGGCAAGTTGGCAACTTGGCTAGCAACTTGGCAGCAACAGTGTCGGCGGCAGCGGCGGCGTCGGCAAACGGCTGACAAAGAAACCCAAAATGTACGAAATTTTTTTTTTTTTTGTATCTAATAGATTTCGATTTTTTTGAGTTTTGTTGATGTTTTGCAGCTGGCTGAGCAGCGTTGCACTTTCTGTTATATATTGTTTACTTGCGCTAACTGTGTATCGAAAACACACACACACACACACACACACATATAGTATGTGTGTGGGTTTAAATAATATGTGTGTGCACATTGTAGCTAAAATTTTGTTAATCGTGCAATTTATATGCTCACAGTTTCATTTTATTAATTATGAATTGAGTTTTATATTTTGGCTTGAAAGCATAAAAGTTGTTTTTAGTACTCATAAATTATATATATATATATAATCAATCAATACAAAAGTAATTAATTTAAGATAATTAAGCTGAAGATTAATAATAAAAGAGATAAACATGAACAAATATTTAGTTTACTCTTTTTTTTTAAACTTAAAAGTTTGTTAAAACAAACAAACTAAATAAATTTTATCATTTTGATTTTATTTTAAGCTTATAATACTTATCATTCATAATAATTTTGATTATTTCTCTTAAACTTTCCCTTGTCAAAATATTTTTAACACTTCGTTTACTTAACATTTCATTTATTCAAAGTTCTTGCTTCAAAACACTTAGTTTACTTATCTTTTGAAACCAAAAAGTATGTAAAAGTATCTTAAGCTTATAATATTTGTCATTCTTAATAATTTTGAATATTTCTCTGAAACTTGCCCATGTCAAAATATTTTTAACACTTCGTTTACTTAACATTTTCATTTATTCAAAGTTCTTGCTTCAAAACACTTAGTTTACTTATCTTTTGAAACGAAAAAGTATGAAAAAGTATTTTAAGCTTGTAATATTTTTGGTTCTTAATAATTTTGAATATTTTTCTTGAACTTTCCCATGTCAAAATATTTTTAACACTTCGTTTACTTTACATTTCATTTATTCAAAGTTCTTGCTACAAAATGCTCAAAAAATTTTCGTTAAATTTGATTAAAAACACTTTTTCAAAGTTTCTCTTGCACATAACTCAATCAAATCGTACAGAAAAAAAGTTTGATCAACTATTTTTCGGCAGCAAAATAAATTTTGTTGAATTTTGTTGCTTTTAGGCATTAAAACTTATTAGGCAATAAATTCATTTTCCGATCATTAAAGAACTGAATAAATGAGGGCATAAATAAGTCAAAGTTTTTGTTATATATTTAATAAATCTTTTGCGGATTTTCACAAACAAAAAAGCAAATTTTAACTCTACAACACTGAAAAAACTGAATAACATAGTAAGAGTTTACTTTGTCAAAACTTATTTAATGCTGCTTGCATTCGAGGTATTTTCTATTATTAAAGCTTAAAAACTTATCAAACAGTTTAACAAACGAACTTGTTTGAAAACTACAAAAAAATCAAGTAACAAGGCTCTAGTCGAGAAATCTTGACTAGACGATACCCTGCACCCTATATATATGTGTGCAATTGTGTGTGTGACTTGACTTAATTTTAATGTTCCATATCTCCGGTCTTTCTCAACCGATTTCAACACAAATTTTACAGATTTTCATTATTTCGTCTAATGTTTCGAGCGCCGTCTTAAAGTTTTCCGAATTCATGATTTGGTTGTTATCGATGACATGTATAATGTATATCGAAAACCGGAAGAGTTATCGAAAATCGAAAACAAACTTCTTCTGCCTAGTGACTAGGGGAGCTTATGTTCCAAATCTGTAGGTTCTAGCTCTTATAGACAGACGAATGAACGGACGGACAGACGGACATGGCTATATCGACTCTATATATATCGGAAATGCTTCCTTCTGTCATTTATATACTTTTACTAGTACCAATCTACCCTTTTTAGCCATTTTCAATGGGTGCAGCTGATTGAAATAGTAAAGTTTATTGCCTAGAAACATAATTAATGCTGCTTGCATTCGAGGTATTTTTCAATTTGTAAAACTGAGAAACTTTTCAAACAGTTTCAAATAGAAAATTATTATTAATAGCTTACAACCCTTCAACTAGAACAAAATTGTTTGGCTACGTGACCCACAATTACACACACACACGCACACATCAACCCAATACACACACATGCATTCGTACATATTTACAGAATGTGCACGCAACATGAAATAATTTATCAAATCTCTTTGAATGGTTGCGTAGCTGTTAGCTTTATACAGACAGCGTTTTGCTTTGCTTTCAACGTGAAAAAGAAATAAATAATTCGCAATTTTGAAACTATTTTTGAGCTAATTGTAAGTTTGATATTTTTGATGTTTATGTTGAAAACTGACTTTTCGGTTAATCTTGCATAATAATAATTTTTTTTTTTAACTTTTTTAATATCTTTCTCTGTTTGATTTATATTCAAGATGGCATATGACAGCTATAAAAATCTGAATTTGTGCCATAAAAAAAAGTTAATAATTTTATTTATTATGGCATTAAATTAAGTTTGTTAGTTTTTTTTCTTGGGATTATCAAAATGCATAACTAATTAATGCATACTTATATTAAGTCGCTTTGATTAACCATAACAAAAAATGGCAAGCAGACAGTTAGTTAAAAATTTGTTTTGTTGCGTGGGTCGTGTGTGTGTGTTAGTGTGTGTGTGTGTGTGTTTGTGTTGTGGTTAAAGTGTTCTCGACCTTCGCATTGTGAATATCATTCTTGTTGTTGTTCTTGTTGTTGTGCGTCACAGAAAATGTCAGCTGGTAGTATATAAAAATTTTGACATTGCCCTTGAGTCCCCCCGCCCTCCCGCCCCTTCCGCCTTCCGCCTCTCGCCACATGAGATGATAAATGGCAGACCCCACTTCCCCCTCCCCACTCTCCCCGCTAACCCCTTTGACTAATCGCTTAAAAGCGAAAAATTGCCCTATTTGATAATGGATGTAAGTCGTTTGTGTATATATATATATAATATACATACATACATACGTATATATCTATGAATGAAGCAAAATAGTTTTTTTTTTTTTGGGTTTTTTGCGCTTGATATTAGCATTTCAAATGCCGATCTTAACTGGCAGATAAAGGCAAAAAAAAAACAGAAAAAGAAAACGAAAAGAAAACCGAGAACAGCTTGAAAATCATATCATGAATGCCCTGCATATACTATATAGTACATATATATATACGTATGCATATAATAGTAATAATGCATATGTTATATATATTCGCTTACGTCTATATCTAACCTGACGACTGGCTCAATGGGCGGCCTGCTTAGCATGCATACACTGTAAAAAAAACCAAAACGAAAAGGGGCACAACTTGCATAACTGTTGTTACAAAATAAATCAAATTAGTATGCAATGGCACGAATCAAATATTCCATTTCAATTGTTTAATAAAACAGCTAAAATTGTGAATTAATTAAAAAAAAACAAAAAAACAAAACTCAACTCAAAGGTAACTGATTACACAGACAATGTGGTATATATTGGCAGCATAGATAGTGAGAATCGAAACGAAAACGAACAACAAAAAATTGGAAGAAAACAAAAATACAACAACAATGGAAATAGTAGTAGTAAGTACTCTAAGCAAATCAGAGACACATTAGATAATCACCAAAATGGGTCACAACAAAAAGTGCGAGTAAAAGAAGCAAACTTCTCTATACATGTACATATGTATGTATATGTGTGTTTGTGTGAAACGCAATGAAATGAAATGAAGCAAAACGAAACGAAACGAAACGCAAATTGCAAGTTTTATTGCGGCTTGTTTATAAGTACGAGGCAATATTTTTTGCATTGTTTATGACAAGTATGGCTATGGCTATATAGGTCTATAAGGTATGTATGTATCATGATGATGTTGTTGGTATAGGTGTGCAAATATGTGTGTTTATAGCTAACATTGAGACAACAGTTTAAGCGCCTTTTAATGGGCTGCCGCTGCTGCTGTTATTGCTGTCTCTAAGCAGAGAGAGCTGCTGCTGCTGCTGCTGCTGCCGCTGCTGGCAGAGAGACTCAAACAGAGACGGCAGACTGAGCCGTTGCGGTAGCTAATAGATAAATACATATGTACACACACATATACATATGCATGTGTGTGTGTGTGTGTGTTCGCGACACCAGTCGCATGAAAATTGTCCACTATTGCTGCCGAATATGCTTTATAATTTTAATTTTTAATGTTTATTTCGGATACGTTTTTGAATAGTTTTTATTGTTTGGTTTGCTCTTTTGCTTGTTTTTCTTCGAACTGTTTTTTTTTGGGGGGGGGGGGGGATGGGGAGGTGGGGGGGCATATGTATATATGCTGTTATGAATATTATGCGACAATGAGACAGCGACAATATTCAAGGCAAAAGTTGTGTGTCTATATAGTATAAGAAATCATAGTATATATATAAAGTATGTACATGCATGTACAATATACATTATTATCTGTTGACGTACCAGAAAAATAACAAAATAAATAAAATACGGCGAACAAAAATATAGTCGTTAAAGTTGTTGTTCCTTTAGCTGCTCTTTGCTGTTTTTGGTTTGTTGTGGCATTTGGAATTTTTTTTTTTTTTATATATTTTAATATTTATATCAGACTTTAGATATAAATTAAACAAATACACATATAAACACACACACACGCGCACATACATACATTCACATGTATCCGATAGATACAGATTTTTAAATGTATGGATAGATAGATGATACTCGAATAATACTTCTTTGCGGAATATCGTCACAACAATAATAATAACAATAACAACAACAACAACCACAATATATTCTTTTCTTCACAAATTAGAATTTATTTTAATACACGGAGGTCACGTTCATAACCACGGCAAGGCAGCGGCGTCGGCAGAACGGTTGCTGTTATTATTCTTTCTGTCGTTGTTGTTGTTGTTGACGCACAAGATATTGAGTTTGTGCGTGTGTGTGTGAAATGAAATGCATTTAGAGAAATAACAGCATCAGTCGAACTAACCACAACAACAACAACAACAAGATAGAAATAAGAGCAGCAACTGCGGCGGGCAGCAGCCTGTGCTAAAATGCAATCATAAATTGCGCCTTGTGACGTCACAAATGCGCGCAGCGATAATACACAAATATGCACACACAAACACACACTCACACACCGATTGTTGTGTATCTCAGCGAGATACAATTGGCTCACATTATGGTTGCCTAATTTACAAACGAACATACGCACTCACTAACACAAACACACATACACACACATAGTGCACACACGGGTTTTGTAAATTGTATTATTATTTGTATTATTACAAAACTGCGTTAGTTTTCTTTCATTCTGTATGCATATATGTATGTATGTATGTAGGTTTGTTTGTTATAGGGGAAGAGAGAGATATATATTCTTGCGCTGCGACAGCGGCTACCGGCGAGTTGTGACTGCGAGACTTGCGAGATCACGATCCACATCCAATACGGGGACCGACAAACGTCGACAACGGCGACGGCAACGACAACAACGATTGCCTGTCAAAGCAAACGTCAAACTGATTTCGCTGTTAGCTGCAAAGCGCGTTGCGGCGCGTTTCGATACGATACGATACGAATAATACAAAACAATACGAGAAATACCAAAAGAAAAAGAAAGACTGAAACAATCTACGGGATACGAAAAAAATGGGGAGGCGAACGCACAGCGCGAGAAGTACGAGTGCGAGTGTGAGTACGAGAACGAGTGTGAGTATATCAGTAAATATCTGTATATGAACTTGGCAACGCCAATTGCCCAGTGCCAAATGCAACAACAAATACACAGCACTGAGAGACAAAGAGATAGAGAGCAAGAGCCGCACACAGCTAAATCAAAGCAGACAGCACCAAGAGTGCCGGTGAGAGCGTAGCCAAAAAAAAGAGAGTGTGAGAGCCACTGATACAGATGGAGCACAAGGTGAGCTGCCGCTGGCGCTGAGCGCGTGAGCAAATCATACAAACAAACGAAAACACAAACACACACACACAATGTGTGATATACACAATCAACGATCGTGCGTGCGTGAGAGACACGAGCGCCTTTAACAGAGAAATGGAGAGAGAGTTAGCAATTGAGAGAGTGGCACGTGACTTGCATTCGTACTGCTAAGAAACGATCGAAACACACGCACACACATAAACAAGAAACGAAGTTTTGCATTGCTTTGCCGGTGGAATTGAAATTGAGATGGGTGTGAAGAAGTGTGTTCGTTTTTATGCTTAAGCTTCAGCTTAAGCTTCAGCTTTAATTTTATTTCTGCTTCAGCCGTTTAGCGGCAGGGTTTGCCTGTTTTATTTTTGTGCTTCGCTTAACGAGCTTTTGTTCTTTTGCACACAAACACAAACACACACGCACACCCACTGTTGTAACTGTAATTGCGATTGCGTTTGCTTTCGCTTTATCAGCGTGCCAGTCAGCTTTAAGTAAGTATCAATTAGTTTGCTAGGCAGCTAGTTAGTTAGTCTGTTTCGGGGCTGCATGCAAACAAAAAATCTCTATTCATATACCCACTTTCAGCCACATGCATGAAACTCATACATACATACTACGTACATATATCTACTGATTGTATTTTTGTGGTTTTTATGGCACGCTATTCACTAAAATATGTATTATTATTATTACCTGCTGCTGTTGCTGCTGCTGTTGATGTTGTTGTTGTTGTAGCTGTTGAATTGCTGTTTTATATATATAAATATATATAGATTGCAATGTTGTTACTAATTATATGATGCACTCACATACATACACTATGAAACAGTTGGTATTTAGCTATTAAATCACAATCAATGCGTATTCAATTTATTATTTTTGGTTCAATTAGAAGCGAAATGTTTCTGCTGCTGCTGCTGCCGATTGAGCTTTGCTGATTTCAGTCTCGATGTTAGTCAAATATATATATTCACAATAGGCAAGTCAATATATATGTTGTTTTTTTTCTACTACTATGCTCTGTTTTTTTTTTTTTGCTGCGTTTCTGTATCTATGTATATATCTACAACAAAAAATGAAGAAAAAAAGCAGGCGGACGCGTCGCTTTTTATTTTTGCTGTGTGTGGTTTTTTGTTGTTGCGCGCACTTTGTGGCTTCGTGTCTATCTATCAATTCTGCCAAAACTGAACTAAAACTCTCAAGTGTGCAAAAATCCTACATAAGTGAAGTATATCGACGACGGCGATGTCAGCCAGCCGAATCGGGCGCGCTTTTATGTTGAGCAGCGCGATGAAGCTGTGTCTAACGAACACGAATGCGGTAAACGACGACGACGACGACGACAACAACAACGACAATCACAAGCACAGATAAAGTTACACACACACACACACACACGCACATATCGTTCCGTTTCGTTTGGCTTGTTGCATGCCTGCGAGCTTCCCCACACGAATGTTGAGACACAAAAAAAAAAAACAAAAAAGCTTAACGAAGCTTCCAGCTAAGGGTGGTTTAGTGGTTGGTTGTTCGGCTCGCGTTGCCAGGTAACGCAGAATGAAACTGCAAGCTGAAAGTGAGTTTGTTTCACACACACACACACACACACACACTCACAGGCAGTTGTGTATATGTATTGTATGTATTTGCGACAGCTGCCTTTCATGCAGCGTCCATAAGTGTGCTATAGTTTCCGAAGCAGCGCAAGCGCAAGCATAAAATGTTGCCAACACAATGTTGCTGATTAAAAGCCAAACAGCAACAAGTTGCTCTTATCAGTTTTAGACCGGCCATTCGACATTTCACAGGTGTATTTCGTTATGCTAGCTTGTGATAAACCTTTTTAAGAATATTATAAAATATTGCATAATTGTTTTACAGCTTTTGCTACAATTATGGCTATGATAAACATTTTAAACATTTTTATAAATATTTAAATATTAATTTTACTCAAAAAAATTAAATATTATTTAATTCATTATCCAAATATTTTTATTATTTATATTTTATTATTTTTTCTGTTAGTTTAAGTAATAATTAGGATTTTCTCATTAGAAATTATTTTCTTACTATAATAACATTTCCTTTAAATAAACTTCACACAATTCAACATGTTGCTGTTCAAAGCTGTTCAAATGTTGCCAAGCGAATGTTGCTCAACATCTTAAAAGTTGCAGTTGGGGAAATAGCCTGCAGCTTTTGTTTTATGCTGTTGCCATTGACAACTGTTGCGTGTGGCTTCCGAGAAACCCGAACGATTTCTGCCAGGCTGCGACGAATAGGAGACAATACACACACACACTAACGCCCACACACACACACACATGTTCACTGACGCACAAAGTTTTGCCTGCAGACGAAGGCTGGCAACATAATTAGGTGCTATACTCTCAATCGTTCGACCACACACACTTTGTTGTGTGTGTGTGTGTGTTGGCAACACTGTACACATATGTTCTTTCCACTGATTATAGGTAATGCACACACGCACACACACGCACACAAGCACACCTATACAACTGCACATGAGTTTATAATATTAAATTCGAATGGGTAAATAATCGCTTATTCGAAGCAAAATACGACAAAAGAAAGAGCAACTGCTATTGTACTTTTTCTTTAAAAACCTGTAGGTGTATGCGTGTGCGTGTGCGTGTGTGTGCGTGTGTATCTGTAAATGTATCTGTATCTGTGTATTATATAAAATTTATAAATACTTCCAAAGCGTTGCCTACCAAAAGGTGACTTTGTATAGGTGTGTGTATATGTGTGTGTGAGTGGGAGCTTATATTTATATGTGTGTGTGTGTGTGTATCATCTGGGGGCGTTTGCGAGTTTGGCTCGTGAACTTGGCGACTTTATTGCTATATTATTGGCCTTTAATTTGACCATCAATATTTTGCAAAGGCATCACGTTGAATTTTCCTGCCGTTTTCCTGCCGTTTTCCTGCCTTCCGTTTGGCTAATTTGTTGTGCGTGTGTTTTATGTTTTCCTTTGAATTTCAATTGTTATTGTTTTGCTCGTGTTCATTGTTTGTTCTTCTCATAGTGTTGTTGTTGTTGTTGTTCTTCTTCTTCTTGTATCGCGTTTTCCTGTTGATGTCAATATTTTTGTATTTATTTCCAGTCGAATTTGTATTAAAGTTGACTTCGATTTGTGCTCTAAATATTTGCTTTAAGTGTAATGGAATTTTATTGAAATTAAGGGATTTTCTTCTTTTATAATGAGCTTTTCGTTTAGGGTTGTTCTTTTTGGGGTAGCTTTAATAATATTGAAAAATTATGCTTTGTAGCAGAAAACTTTAAGCTTTACTCATATATTTTATATTATTTAATGAGATTTTAGTTGGAAAAAAAAAGATGTAAACGATTTTTTCGAGGTATAAAAATGTTTACCCAGTTTTGCTAGTACAAAATCGTTTTCCTTAAATAAATAATATTAATTTGAAACCTTTGCTGAACTTCTTGTTAAATCTAGCTTATCATTTTCTCTAGGTTTGCCTTGCAACAGTTGCAACTGCAGTTGTGAAATCTAATGCCACACTCAGGTGCATAAGCAGCTTTTAACAAAGAGGGGCAAAAGCTTATTGTTTGCCAGATGTTATATAAGCGGAAAAGATAGGAAAACATATTTAATAAAGTTATAACAACAGAACTTGATGCAATTGTCAACATTCCACTTTAGAACTTGAACTTATTCCGGAAATATTTAACTTAAGATACTAAAATTATGATAACTTTTCTTTAGATAGAAAAGGCTTATACTTTAAATTAAGTCTCTTACAAAACATTGATTTCAAAATGGATAGAAAAAGCTTTTAGTTTAAGTTAAGCCCCTTACAAAACATTGAAAACAAAATAGATGGAAAAAGCTTTCATTTTAACATTGATTAAAACTATTTCAAATTTCGAATGTCTTGAAAACTTGTTCATTCGTTCATATATTTGAATGTTTTCTTTAGATAATATTTAGTTAACTAGTGTTACACACCTTCCTCTAACCACCCTTGCTCCCTGCATAAATCAGTCTGCTGGTGCTGTCTTCAAGATGAGTTATGAAAGGAAAGGAAAACAGGGGAAATGCAAAATGTTTTGTTTCCTTTCGCAACTGCGAGCTAAACTTGAGCTTGAGCTGTTTATGGCCAAGGTCCTGAACGCACTTACCACTTACCAACAACATTTACCATTTTGCCACTTAGCGGGAGTCCCTTTTTGTTGCTCTTCTTCCCTCTCGCTCTAAAAGAGAAAAGGTGCTCATTATGATGTTTTTTTTGGTGGTGGAGAGAAACCCTTAGAAGTTTTGCCTTAATGTAGTTAACACTTGATTTTCACCTGTGTTAGGTGGTGAAAGAAGGCATTACCGTCACCCCACCCCTCTGACGTCAGTCGAGACAATTTCACGCATCCATTGTCTTCAACAACAACATTTGTTTTTCATCACTTTTGTTTGGTGTGCATTTTGTGGTCGACATCGGGTTTTCGGGCCACCTTTTTCCCCTGCCTTATGACTTTTCCGCAGCAGACGTTATACAAAGGCAAATATTGTTGTTGGCATAACCAACAACAACAACAACAAGAATAACAACAAGAGCGTTATGCATTATGCGGGTAATCATATTGTGCAACGTGTAAGAATACAAAGAATGTTTTCATTATTATTTTCATTTTCCTCTCTGTTTGCCTTTCTTTATATGCGCTTAGGCTTATAAAGGAAGGGTTCAAAATGGGAGGGAGGGGTTTGAAAGGCAGTAGAAAGTATATTCGATATTGTAGGGTATTCTTGATCTGCATTATCAAGATAGTCCCCAAAACCATGTTGGTCTGGGAGTATTTTCGTAAAAATAATCTCAGTTACTTTAAGTTGGCTTTAAACTATCGATAACCGATTTGATTTTGATATATAAATATTACTGATTTTTTCTTGAGAAAGTTTGGTCTAACATTGATAAACTGAAAAAGTTTCATCAAGATTGGTTAAAAAACATGAAAGTTATCAAAGATTGAAATTTACCAAACTTCTTATACTTTCAATATTTATAACCCTACAGCTCTTATACTTTTATACTCTTAACTTTTGTATATAGTAAACGAAACTTTCTTAACGTGTTTTCGACTGGTTTAATTTAAGTCCAGGGTATCTAATTGTTCATCAAAGATTGAATTCAACAAAACTTCTACTTATACTTTCAATACTAATAGCACTACAACTCTTATACAGTAATCTTATAAATGCTTTAAAAACTTTCTTAACCTGTTTTCAACTTGTTTAAGTTAAGTCCAGGGTATCTCTTACCGAGTTTTGTTATGATTATCAAAGATTGAATTGAACTAAACTTCTACTTACACTTCTACTACAACTCTTATACAGAACTCTTATATATGCTTTACTTACTTGAAGTCCAGGGTATCTCCTTGTCGCGTTTCGTTAAGTACAACACTTTTGCCTTGGCTTATGCCCCTTAAAGCCAACAAGGGACTGCAACAAAGAAGAAGAAAACACAACACAACAAAAAAAAACCCCAAACTCTCAGATTTTTGAACGCAAGTCACATCCTGTGGAGCTTTCTCTGCCGCTAATTGGGAGCCAATTAGATATTTTATGATGATAGTATACTTAACATTAATAATGAAAATAATCGTCGAAGCACTTGTCAAATTGAGCTAAAATTAAATCGATTTATTATTCAATAAATTGAACGCTTATGCTTACAATAGTTGTTGTTGTTGTTGTTGCTACACATTATATATATATATATATATATATTTAACTTAGCTTTGGATGAGGAGTGGGAGGGGTTGGGGGTGGATAAAGTGCTTAAAGAGAAAGCCGCAATATTATATATAATAATTATTTGTTTATGTATATATATATATATTCGTAATCGCTTTATGCTTTTAGGCTCATAATTATATTTATGTCTATATATGTATGTGTGTGTGTTTATGGTTTAAAATGCAAGTGTATGTGTGAATATTTACTTAGAATTACATAAAGTATATATATATATATATATATATGTATATATATTAGGGATATTTATTACTATATAGCATTTTATAGATATGTACACAAAAGCTTTGAACAGCCTTAAAAAAAAAACACAAATTAAAAATATAATTTTCATTTTAGAGAATTAAACAAAACAATAAAATTTCATAAGCCAAGGGTTGGTAATGAAAGTGGGGGGGGGGGGGTCAGGAGGCGTGACCTTAGGTACCCTAACAACTAATCAAAATGTTATTCATATGGTATATATAGCATATATATTTATTTAATTGTTGCAGCTGCCTTAAAAACTAGTTTAAATTAAATACAATGCTCGCAAGCTTGTCTTTTATGCAAAAGGTGTGTGTGTATGTGTGTGTGGAAAATATTTTGAACATACTAAACGATCTATATAATGTATATATATATATAGGTTATTATATATATATATATAATTATGTATTTTGTAAGTTTATATATATATGTATATATGGGCATGATTTGTTTTGTTTGTTTTGTATGTTTATGTGGGTGCAACAATCAAAAACGCTGTGCTGCACATTTTTTGTCTTAGCCAGGCTAACGAGTTTCTAAACACACACACGCTCATTAATATGATAATCGCTAAGGTTTAACACTCGCTAGAGTGAATGTACTCGTTAAAGCTGAGCACTCGCTTATGTTAGATACTCGCTGAAGTGTTACACGCGTTAAGGTTGAACACTCGCTAGAGTTAATCACTTGCTGGAGTCAAACACTCGCCAATGCTAGATACTCGCTAGAGTTACTAACTCGTTAAAGCTAAGCACTCGCTACTTCTAGATACTCGCTGCAGTAACATACTCGTTAAGGTTAAACATTTGCTGGAGTTAATCACTCGCTGGAGTTTAACACTCGCCAATGCTAGATACTCGCTAGAGTTAATCACTCGCTAGTATTAAAAACCCTCACTACAGTTAAACACTCGCTAGAGTTAAACACTCGCTGGTGCTTAATACTCGACATATTTTATCACTCGTTGCTATCATTTTTTTTATTCGCTGTGTGTGTTTAGTATTGTTTTGTTGTGTTTCATGTTTTGTTTTTTTATTTTTCTGAAAAATATGACTTTGGTATTCATTTTCTTTTGTTGTGTTTATACTTTTCAACTCTATCTCTCTCTCTTTCAGTATCTCTGTCTTGCTCTACGAACTGACCACAGCATCTTTGAGCAGATTTGCACCCACCACACTTAAACCAACCCCTAGCCCAACTCCTAAACCAATACCCCCACCAACACCACCACCAACACTCGCTGTTCCATTAACAATGTCATCGGTTTGCTGATGATGTTGTTGTTCTTGTGTTATTGTTGTTGTTGTTGTTGATTCCTCATCAATAGCCTCATTTTGGCTTAGTTGCTGGCTGTTTTCATGCTTCATCGCATCTTCGTTGCATCCAACTGTTGACTCCTCAGCTGCAGTCGGCAACTCTGACTTCTCCTGCTGCAACGCTTTCTCCGGTCTGACTGCTGTTGCTGCTGTTGTTGTTGTTGCTGTTGTTGTTGCAGCAGTTGTTGCCACCAACACACCCGTGTACTTAATGCCATTCAGTTCGAGATTGACAACCAATTGCTGTTCACCATTTGCATTGATGCCTGAATAGAATTTAGGATTAGAGATTGAGCAAAAACGAAAAAAAAAATAATCGTTTCGATTTGATTGCTTACCATTGCGTGCCACTTGAAATTGCATGCCCGAAAGCAAACTGAGCGTATCGAGTGGATTTAGTTTGACATCTCCACTTCCGATTCCGATTCCAGTGCTGCTGTTGGCATTGTCCTTGGGATTTAAGGATTGCGTTTTGTTGCTATTGTTATTGTTGTTGTTGTTGCTGCTGTTGACGCTACTCTTCTTCTTTGTGGAAACTGGCGAACTATGACGATGGGATGTCGTTGTCGTTGTTGTTGTTGTCGATGTGCTGGGTGAGTTCTCAATGGCCGAATCATCCGATTTATCCAAATGATTCTGATGTTGACTATGATGATCGTGATCGTGATCATCATGATGAAGATGATGATGATGATGGTGATGATGTCCATTTAGTTGTTGTGGCTCACCATCATCGTTAAGGGACGATGAATTGCCGGTGGTATTGTGCTCTCCATTGCCATAATCATCATCGGGTTCCCCTTCAGATGCTGCATCCTGCTGTTGTTGCTGCTGCTGCTGATGGTGATGATTGTTGGCGGCCTGATGATGAAAACCGGCGGCAGCTGCCACAGCAGCCATATTGTGTGGATTCAAGTAGAAGTTAGCGGGAAAACCGGGTGGCATTAGACCGCTGCCCACACGTTTGGCTGGCGGCGGCTGATGTGCTGGTTCCTCAAGATCTGTGGGCTCTGGCGTTGGATCGCGTTCACGTTCGCGTTTGATGTGATTCAAATTCAGTGTTGGCGGCGAATCGGAGAGGTTCAAAGCTTCGCTAAAAGTGCACAATCAAACAAAAGCTTGCTTATTAGATGTGTGTGTCTGGGCTAAGAGAAAAAACTTTTGTTTTGTGGTGCATGTCTATGCTAAGACAAGAACAAGCTTCGGAACTTGTTTGGTGTCTAGACTAAGAGAAAACTAGTAACTGGTGCGTGTCTATGCACATTTGTGTAACAGTTTTGGATCATATTCAGGTGCTTGGTTCTTGCCTATGCTAAGTTGCTTAACCGTTTCAACTTACCGTTGCTGTGGTGAGGTGTGCGCCGAACCGGTTGGACTGCTATTGTGGTACATATGCCACAGCGCCACCTGCGCACTAAGCGCATCACGAGTGCTCAGCTCAGGACTTTGTGAACGTTGCCGTTGCTGCTGTTGTTGTTGTTGCTGTTGATGATGATGCAGCGATTGTTGTTGCTGCTGCTGCTGTTGTTGTTGCTGGTGCGGATGTGTAGCGCCCAATCCCGGCGCATTCTGCTGTTGCTGCTGCTGCTGCTGCTCCTTCTTAGCCTGTATGAGCTGCAGATATTCCATCATACGATTCTCAATCTCTTGCGTCACCAAATTGGGCATTTGACCGAACGCCGGTCCACCCATCAATCGTCGATGTGCTGCTGCTGCTGCGGCCGCTGCCTGCGCCTGCTGATTGTTGGCAGCGGCAGCATGTGTGACAAGCGCTAGTGGCGACATCTGTTGCATTCCGCCAGGCAACGGTGGGCGCGATATTGGCGTCTGCAAAAGCAATTAAAACTTACAGCTGAGTAAAATGGGTATTTTTTAAAGGGTAATTTAAAAAATTTCCCTTTTGGTACTAAGGTACTTTTAGGGCGGGTAAGCAAAAGAAGGGTATCTTTAAGTCCATTCACTACTACTCACCATTGGCATCTGATTGTGCATGGCTTCGTATTGGCCGTAGCTGGAACGACGTCCTTCACGACGATTGCCATCAATGGCCGCTTGCAGTTCAGCTGGTGTGCTCAGGTTCTTCTTCTCGCACTCGTAAGGGTACAGATACTTCATGTATCTGCGGAAAGAATGCATAAAATTATTAAATAAGCGCAGCAAACATGCATCGAGTGCAAGTAAAACACATCATCATCATCGTTGTCCTGTCGTCGTCGTCGTTGTCGTTGCCGTTGTCGTCTTGCAACTTTATGTTGAATTAACGTGTAAATACGAAACGTGACGAGCTCAATGAACAAACAAAACAAATCACAACACACACACACACACACACACACAGAGAGAGAGAGGAGCGAAGGAGAAGAAGTAACTAGAAACAGGCAACAGGGCATTAAGCAAAACTAAAGTCAGTATCGCTGATCGATAGACTCTTTTGATCGGTTTTCATCTTCTTTGATTCTGCCCGGTTTGTTTGCTCGCTCTCTTACTCTGTCTCTCTCTCACTCTCTCTCTCTCTCTCTCTCTCTTTGTGTTTGATTAGCACATAGTTCTTGGACAGGTGTTGAATGGGTTTCATATGCATACAACATCATCGGTTTGAATGCATGGTTAATAACCATTAGGAAATGAACTTAAAGGGGTTTCATCATTATAAACGATTTTGTATTGAAAAGTAAGTGCTTTGGATGCTTTTTAATGTTTACAGGGTATCTTTTGAGTACTTACTGTGTACGCAATGTGAATGCTGCACTTGTTATGCTCGATGGCAGATGCAGTCCCTTGATAATCTCCTGCCACAGCTTCTTGTTGATGACATCGACCAAGCCGCCGCGAGCTATCACCAGATTATATAGCTCATATAGATCTAGCACCGATTTGGCCATAATAGGCAAACGATTGATAGGCGTGCCTGAAATGAATATAGAACCGAAAATGAAATTAAAATTAGCAAAACGCGTTGTTTTTCTTTCGAGTCATTAAAATAGTCGAAGCAAGCAATCTTTCTTCCACTTGTGGCATGTTGTATGTAAATGTTTTTCAATGCGCTTGTTAAATGCACCCAGCAAACAAAACACGATTAAAAGTTGCCATAAAACACATTTATTGTACACCTCCCCTCTCACTCTCTCACCCGCACCTGACTTTGGCCATCGACGGCAATTAACACTAGTTGAATAGTACAACAACTGCACAGAAGTGCGATCTGCCAGTGTGCAACGATAAAACGAAACGAAAAGAAAAGAAAAAAAAGCACACACATTGAAATAAATCCAAATTGTTGCCGCCTTTTGTAGCACATGTTTGTACATATGTCGATAGATGTTTATGGCGGCTAATCATCATCATCTTTGGCATCCAAAGTTCTATTTCTCATTCGAAATCGTATTTATTCGATATTGCCACGCCCACGTCCAGGCACGAGCACAAGCCAGCCGCCCTCCATCTAATTTGTTTGGATGCGCGGCGTCCAAACCAAATTAGGAAAAACTCGCAGGTTAACAAATTTACGGATCCTAACGAATTTTCAATGCTCTGCGCTGAGAAATGAGTTTAAGCGGAGATTTTTGAAGTACATTGAACAATAACCTTTGAATAACTTTACCTTATGGTAAGTTATACGAATAAACATTACACTAGATATAGTAAAAAGTTAGGCAAAAAATTATTAACCCATTTATAATGGGTTTTGGGTTATAAAAATGTCTTAAAAATGATAAAAACTTATTTTTTTTTATTTTTTGAGGATGAAGAAAAGATCTTTCATTACTCCAAACCTTTTTTGAAGTCCATTGAATTTTTTTTGAAGTGATATTATGAAACTAGGAAGACTATTTTATTGTAATAGGTAATTTGTAGGGTTTTTTCTGAATTCTTTTGCTTTGAAAAATAACCAATAATATGGTTCCTTCATTATTTTTATAATTGTTACCATTATACTATTATGTTACTATATTTTACAATATTTAACACAGTTAACAGTACTTCACGTATTTTTTATATATTTTTCTAACATTTTACAAGGTATACCAATCAAATTCTCTTGACATGTCGTTCTTACTTATAGAGTATCAGTTGTTTACAATCAACGATATCTTAACAAGAATTTCATAAAGTCTCTCAAATAACCTAACCTAACCTTTCCATAGATAAAGAATGATTTCTACCAACCCTCCTAAAGTTTTCAATGGACTCTTCAAAGTGTAGCGCATTGGCGCATATAAAAAAAAAAGAAATCAAATCGACTTGCATAATTGTTGTTGCTTGGGGTAACTTGATTTTGAACATGAACGAAAAGAACATCAATTTGTTCAATATCATTTTAGTGTAGTTTGTAGCTTGTGCCTCTAAAGGCTCTCGAGTTTTATGAGCCTAAAGGAATCAATCAAACTCGTTGATGGACGTGTTGATTGAATGAAAATACGTTTTTGTTTTTTGTGCATATAAACAAAAAGAAGAAAAAAAAAAAAAAACGATAATGATTGCTTCGTTTGCATATCACAAAAACAAAAAACAAAAAAAAAACTATGAAAGGAATAAAAACGAGTAAATCGAACGATTTATTTTGTGGCATGATGTGTTAAGGATCATGGGCAAAGGGGTAATGTAGAAGTTGAAGGAGGGAGAGAAGGTCGATTGATATGAGATGATGCGATCATTTGGATTGCACTGCACGAGCCATAAAAATGCGTCCCAACCAAACATAATCAATGGCAATTTAATGATTAACTTTTGCTCCACTCTCCAGCGATCATTAAACTCCTCAAGATGAGGAGTAGACGAAAAAAGAAGGAAGCAAACACACCAAACACAAACACCAGACACATACACACACATACATATTCGTATCGTATCTGGTAAGAGTGTGTGCCTCTGGGGATGAAGTTGTTGGATTTGAAGTCGAACCAAACTCCTGGCTCGCACACCAAACGATATTGTTGCTTTGGCACGCACATGCATAGCATATGTACGTACATACCTTACGTACATTCAAACATACATACATATGTATATCGTACATATATATAAATGAAAATAACTTTTATTTTTATTATTTGTTAATTGCATTTTGCAAATCACGAGCATCGAATATTACCTAGAGTCGATTCGGTTTCTCTCGTAACTTTTAGCCTTAGGATTGTATTAAAAATTGAGTACTCTGCTTTATTTTTATTGCATTATGCTTTATGCAGTTCCAGGGTAGTAGAATGTTGTTAAAAAAAAATGCAAAATTGAATATCTTAACGTCCCTTTTTTTATAAATATGATAATATTTTTTATTTATATGATAGAAGTAGATTTGGTATTTTTTCGAATTTTCTGTTCAATTTATATGAATTTTATGGAGTTGAAAAGTGTATGAGAATTTTGTCATGAAATGTGCAAGATATTTCAAGAGATTAAAACTGATTTTCTGATCTTTGAAAACAAGTCGGCTTTAGAAATGTACATAATATTCGGCATGCCGATGATAACCTTTCTTACTTGGAATATGAACATATTACAGAGACGAATTTTTCGTAAATTTTTTCACTCAGCAGTCTTTGAGATATTAAAGTTCTTAATTTTTCTATGTTAACATTTAACTGAACTAGATTATGCAATTCTAAATCTTCTACTTAACTATTATCTGGTGCTATATTATTATATTTTATGAAGAATATTTTCTAACTCAGTAACCCAAATAACTTCAAAGATTAAAATTAAAAGATTCATCATATGAATTTTAAATGATTTTGCGTTTAATCATTTCGAAATTTAATACACCTGTCAGGTTCAGTTTTTCGACCATAGTATATTGACTTTATATTATATGGTTTTCAAAGCTTTTTTGTCGATATTTCGACTACGGATCACTGCTAGCTAGTATTTATTTATTTTTATGCATTGTTTTCTTTAGATGTCATGGCATTTAAATGGAATCTAACGAAATTTGATAGAGCCTGAAATGATCATCATGATGATCATAATGCGCACCTAGAGTCGCCTGACAGTTGAATTTTAGTTGTTGTTGTTGCCTGCCCCCCTTTTGTGGCGGATCTGATCTGATGGCAAGGGTCTGTCAGAGCAGAACGAGCAGACTTGTATAAGAATCTACAGAAATATGTACAGAAATAGCGCGACTGGTTGATAAGTGATTGACGTCTTTTAATTAAGAATTGCGCCGCTCTTCGTTGCACAAACACACACAGGGAGTCTCGAGCATATATAGTTTATATATTTTGTATTTTTCAGCATAATTTCCGTTAGACAATTGTACAATATCAGGAGCAGATATACATATAAATATAGTTATAGATACAGAGATACAAGTGCTACTATATAGCGTATATATATAGTCAGCGCATTATATTTTTTTGGTTAGCAGACACTTTAGACACGAGAGAGAGAGAGCGAGACAGCGACAATCGGTGGCAGTCTCACATATGTCAAAACTTGAACGCATGTGACAGATTAAAATCCATTAAGTTGTCAAGCTTGTTGGTAGAAAGATACACATACACACACACATATAAATATGTTTATAGAAATATATATATATATATATATATATATACGAGTGTGTGTGTGTGTGTTGGTGTTAAGATAGTTTGTGTACTCAAAATATATCTGTTTTATGTAAGATACAAAACGTTGCAAGTCGAGCTTTGGCCATAGCAAACAACAACAACTTGCCACACACAAACATACGTGTTGCTTGTAATTGAAGTTGTTGCATGTTGCATGTTGCATATATGCAAATATAAACAAATTTAATGCACTCTCTGTGCAACTTGGCAAATAGTATTTTAGTTGCACCATTTCGCGTGTGTTGCAACACGAGGACATTGGGCGACAGGAAGTGTGTGCAATGCAAAAGCTCAACCGTGGCATGCCACATTAACAATTGTTAATGCTTATAATTAATGACAAAAAAAAAAGTGCAACTGAAAATGTTTTCTGGCTATTTTTATAAATTGTTAAGTCTTGACTCAAGTACCAATATACCCCACACTACCCCTACCGCACCCTTTTTCCCCTTGCCCCTTGTGTCTCTTGCTTGCTTCCTTTCCTTCAAGTGTTACCTCGAAGTGTTCTGTGTTGTGGCTTTCGTTTTGACGATAATTTCAAGTGACAAAAAAAGCGACAAAAGTGCGGCATCATTTTAATGCCAATGATGATGATGACGATGATGATGATTACTTTGTCATTTGTTTAAGATATTTCTGCATATTTTAATGCACACACACACACGCATATATACGTATACGCACAAGCGTTAAATCAAACGGCAAAGTGCCGAGAAATTTATTCAATTAACATAATTTAAAGTCCGTCCGCCAAAGGCAAACACTTAAAAAAACTTTGCTTTGGCTGCTGACTCAGCGCAGCTTGTTGCATATATGCAAATGCAGTTGCCACAAGACTTTTTCCAAAGTGTTGCTCAAGTGCATGACCCCCCACCCCCCACCTTAGAAGTAGTTGCATTTAAACTTACCTCGCTTTTGCATAAATGAAAACAAATCATCAAGAAATTCCTTGCGCTTGGGATCATCATTGATTTCGTAGAGCTGTAAAAGTACAAACGAAAAAAACATTAACACAATTATAATTATTATTAAAAGGGAAAGAAGAGAGAAAACAATGTTTAACTTATAACAAGGGGCACTCTCGTGTTGCTACTTGACTTGTGGGCCAATGGATTTGCGCAAAATGGTTGCCACATGCCACACGACTCGACTCGCCTCGCCTCGACTCTCTTTCGCTTGTTCTCTTCTATTGTGTTGCAGTTTTTTGTTTGGCCAAACAACAATCATCAGACAATCCACACACAAAAGACGCCTTGACATGCGTCGACACTCGACAACAAAAAAATGAAGGGGGCAAGCAACAGGGGCGCGTGTCGCTCGCTCTCTTTTACTCATATACTCTCATTCGTATATGGGGGTTGAAAAGGTTCACAATAGAGAGATTAAATGTGTTTAACACCCCAAAAGAAACAAGGGCAAGTTTATCTACGTGCTGTTGTTGTTTTTGTTGCATGAACACAATGCATAATTAGGTGATAAAGATGTAAGGAATAGAATGCAGTATACAAAAGTACTTATGTATTTATTTATTTATGTATACAAAGGTTAAAAATACATATACAAAGGGGAAAATTCATTTATATTGCATATAAGTTAAGTCGAAATACTCAAGGAATAATCAAAAATAATTAAATATTTAAAAAGTAATTTCTCATATTTTTAAATATTTATTAAAGTACATTAAAGGAACATAAAAAAATATTAAAAAAAATTTATGACGCATAATTTGTATAGGTTTTTAAATATTTTATAAGGTGTTAAAATGAATATATTTATTCTCAATCATTTTAAATATTCCAAAATTATTTTTAGATGTATGAAGTTTAAATGAAAAGTAAAGTTAAACGTTAAAAAGTTATTTAACTGATATGAGCAACATTTTTAGATTTTTGTTTCAAGTTTACTTGATAAAAATTTAGTAAAATTTCGAAAAAAATTAAATTTTTCGATTTTTATTTTAAAGTTTTCTTGATAAAAGTTTTGTAGAACAACAAAAAAAAATTAAAAGTTGTCTTTGAAAAACTATATATAATTAATATATAAATCTGTAAGCTATCAAACATTAAGAGATCTCATTAAAAATATTATACTACATTTTACGAAAGATATAGATAGTATTTATATGTATGATAGTCAATGTCTTCTATGGAAAAGAGATTGTGCAATATTCATGGTATAAATGATTATTAATTTCACATCTTGTGTTGCCTTTGGTGGCTCCACCGGCGCACACCATAACCTTTAACCCGAAAACTTCGTTTCCTTGAGAGCTGCATTTAGGTATTTTTTGTTTTTTTTTCCCCCTTAGTCAAATGATTATATATAGTATAGTAGAAGACTAGCTGCTAGAGAAGACGCGACGTGCGATGTGTATGTGTTTGTGTGTGTGTATAAACGTTTGTATGTATGTGTATAAAATTAATGACAACATCTGAGTGAACTCATCAAATTTGGAATTCATCATACTTTCCGCCTACTGCTGCAAAAAAACCCAGGCAAAGGCAAAAAGAAGGATGAAAATAACGCGAAGCTGAAGTTGAAGTTGAAGTTTGGCCATGTTTGCAGTTGTCTTTGGGTGCACATTCTAAGTCAATGCGAATGCGATGTTGATGAACTGCGTTGCCTTGCATTCACCCCTCCCCCCCCCCAAACCACTCGCATAAATGATTTAAAACGCGACTGTAGAATAACAACAACAGCAACAACAGTAACTTGTGATGGAGTCGCTCTCTCGATCTAAAGCTTAAGTTCAACGAGTTGCCAGGCACAAAAAGAAAACACCAACTGTTGCGAGAGCGAAGGAGTGAGAGAGAGAGAGAAGGAGAGAAGGAGACTGACGAGCTGGCAGCTTCGTCGATTCATTGCCATTGCCCCCGACTACAACTTCCAACTTCCAACTCCAACTTCGACTTCAAATTCAACTGCAACTGCAGCTGAGCTCACAACTTCAACTGGCTGACGGTTTTTTATGATGCACGACGCCCACAAGAGTTATTGTATACACACACACACACACACACAAACATACATACACACACACACACGTATGTGTATATATATATATCTCTCCGGCACAGGAATTGATTGAAGTTCAAACTTCAAGTTGTTTTATGTTTAATGCTCTTTTTTGGCATTTATTTTTTATCTGACGAAAGCCTCGAGGCAAAAATTCAAAATAAAAATGAAAAAAAATTTGCGTTTTTTTTTTATTTTTAATTAAATTTTGAGATAATGAAAATTGCAAAACAAAACAAAAAAATGTAATTTATGATCGAGAAGAGTTGAAAATACCTCCTGGATTTGATCGTCGGAGATGAGCATGTTGATAGCTTTAACTGTGGAAGCAAACACGCACACACACACACAGCACTAACACACACAGCACTAAGGCAGCTATAATCGTTGGGTTATCGAATGTTGATTAATGCTTAATCAATTATAGATTTTTATATAATTTTGTTAATTCTTTAATCAGTTTTAGATATTTCTTTGTGATATGCGGATAAATCTTGAATTAATAGATATTTATTTGATTAAATTCAATTAAAAATTGAAATTAAAAACTTTTCACACAAAATGCAACGCACAATCGATCGATCAACGCGACGATGCAACGCCATCAAAGGTCGTTTATCAACTAAAAATATTGTAAAAGTACCGTCGAGTCGACAAACGCTGACGACGCATCGCGGCACACACAAATCAAACACGCACACACGCACACATATGCATCGATTACCATATACATATGTGTGTGTGTTTGTGTGTGTGTGTGTAGTGTTTGTTTGCCTGCCTGCCTGTGCATTAATATATATTCAATCTATACCTCTCATAAAAATGAAGTTTGCTGAAACAAACAAAATTGTGTGGCAAGCAGCAGCAGCAGCAGCAGGCAACCCTTGTGGCTGGCCGAACCTGCCGCCGCTGCCGCCCAAAAAGTCCGCAATATAAATCTTCAGCTTGCATCATACAACTCGGACAAATCCTTCTCGCAATAAAACGATAAAAATCCCCTCGACCAACACACACATGAAAAGTTCTAGACCAATCATAATCGTTTTTATACCATAGATACAAGTAACTGTTGTTGGTTTTCAAGGACTTGAGGACACATGGCACACACACACACACACACACGCACACATAAAGACTTTGGTCGTTTCGGGTTCGGTTATAAAAATAATCTTACTTATTTGTCGCTAGCAATTTGGACTAGCGGTACCTAAAAATTGTGTGTGCAGCATTTTTGAAATTTGAATCCTTGATTCTGGGAAATGCTCAAAATGCATTTTGCCCAGATCAAAGTATGTGTTAATGCATCTCTCTCTCTCTCTCTCTGTCTCTCTATCTCTGTCTGCATATGGCATTGAAAGTGCAAAGGTTTCAAATGTTTGGATATGCTACTTAAATTTATATAGCTCAAGATCCTGTTGCAAGTTGAATTTGTGTGCTGTGCTGCATTGATCGTTCCATAATTTGTCCAGTTTCATTTACACATGCTCATTATTTATTGTTGTTGTTGCTGTTGTGTGTGTGTATCTTTTGAGAATACATATTTATTTAAGTATTTCACACTCGTTATTGAAAAATCTGTTGACCAGACTTTATATATATTTTTTTTCTCTTCTTCTCGTTGTTGTTGTTTTGTTCAGTTTAATTAACTGAAATTCGTTGAGGTTTCGTTTTTTTTTATTGCCGTTTTTGTGTTGATTTAAGAACTTCTTTTCAAGCAGGTACTCAAACAGTGCTTGCTGATTAAAAGCGAAGCGTATAAAAAAAAATATATTTAAAATCTTGCCAAGTGCAAGTTTGATTCATCAAAAGTCAACTTATTGAATGCAGGGGTTTTACTTCAAGTCTATTAATTATAATTTATAGTTTTTTTTATATATGTATATTAACAGTTTTATTGGGAGTTTTCTGCACTAAAATTGAATGACTTATTATAAGGAAATAATAAACAAATAAATACTTAAAAGCAAAGCGTACAAAAAAAATACATTTAAAATATTGCCAAGTGCAAGTTTTGATTCATCAAAAGTCAAATACGTTTTTGCTTCAGTATATTCAACATAATTTATAGTTTTTCATACATTTTGAGATTTATTGAAAGTTTTGTGCACTTAAATTGATTGACTTATGGCTTTGTTAAAATTAATAAATAAATACTTTGGCAATGCGTTCAAAAAGTGTAAGCGAATTTTTCTTAATTAGTTTTAGAACGCTTTTGTCTGGCCGTAAATAAATCAATTTTTATTACGAATCAGCTATAAATTTCATTACTATAAGCACCAAATAATAAAGCGGAATGCGCAAAAACGTTTCATAATCGAGTGCAGGAAATACAACAATTTTGTAGAATTGAAAAAAGAAAAACAAACAAAAAACAAGTAAGAAGGCTCTAGTCGAGATATCCCGACTAGATGATACCCTGATCCCTATACTTCACGCGTACAGTCAGTACAGTCAGTACTTGCAAGTGTGTGTGTGTGTGTGTACGCGCATACTGCATACTGCATACACAAATTCAATGTCCCATATCTCCGGTGTTTCTTAACCGATTTCAATAAAATTTTCACAGATTGTCATTATTTTGCTTTATAATTCAAATTGCATCTCAAAGTTTTTCAAATTCAAGATTTTGTTGTTATCGATCCCATGTGTATATCGGAAACGGGAAGTGTTATCGAAAATCGGAAACAAACTTGTACTGCCTAGGGATTGGGCGAGCTTAAGTTCCAAATCTGGAGTCTCTAGCTCTTATAGTCTCTGAGATCGACGCGTTCATACATACAGACAGACGGACAGACGGACAGACGGACGGACGGACAGACGGACAGACGGACATGGCTATATCGACTCGGCTTTCGATGCTGATCAAGAATATATATACTTTATGGGGTCGGAGATGCTTCCTTCTGCCTGTTACATACTTTTGCACAACTTCATTATACCCTTTTTTCCCATTTTTAATGGGATCAGGGTATAAAAAGTACATTAACACCGAAAATGTGAGTGAGAGAAATAAAAATAATATTGGAAAATGCTTTTGACTGTCTATAATTAAACATAATTATTCAGTATGTACAGATAATTGACATTGATTAATGAGAGCAAACGAACTATGTACACATATAATATATATATATATATATATATAGTTTATATATGTATTAAATTGAAAACAAGCAAAGAAATATACCAAAAATAATATTTTTTTTTGTTCGTCTTCGTCTTGCTGCGATGAGATAGATAGATGGATGTATAGTTGGACGGATGGCTAGTTGGATGGATGGATGGGTGTCTGACGAGTATAGAATACGTTTTGGGGCGGCAAAGTTGACGTTGCGCCCAACAACAACAACAACAGCAACAACAGCCAAACGATGTGTGGATTTTCTTTTGGCAGACACAAATTCAAAATGGCTTTTTCATATGCGGCAGCAACTCACTCAATTAACATAATTATCGTTTGGTGTGTTGTGTGTGAGAGAGTGTTTTGCCTTGCCACATTTTGTGTACAATTAATGAAAGCGGCCATTTTGTTTAATATATATATATGCCGCAAAGCTGCAACGATGCGGCACATGAATATGCTTGCAAAGGGATTAGACCAAAAACACAAAAACTCAACCCAACACCTACTAGGGAACAGATCGCAGCTGGGCGTTGGTTAAGCCGGTTTCCACACACTCACACACACTCAAACACACACACTGACACACATACACATCGCATGATTATCTTCTTTAGTTGAAAGGTGTTAAGATACTTTGTGTGTGTGTGTGTGTGTGTGTGTATCTGCGAACTTGCAAGTATGTATCTGTTGGTTGGGTTCGTTTGTTTTTGCATTGCCGAGGGTCAACAGTTTTTATAGTGCATAGAAAATTGTGCGGGCCGTTTGATGAATTGTCGATTGCCGATTGTTGGGGTGTGTTAATCGATGACCAACACAACAACAACAAAAAAGCTGTTGCGGTTCACACGACACAACATATTTTGGCGACCCGAAAACATTTTAATTACACGATTGTTGTAGTTGCAATCTTCTTGTTGAAAACAAAAAAAAAAAGGGGCAAAAACTTCACGCTGACTCTGCAGCCATGCGTAAAAGTTTATAGACACAGCATCTAGAAATAAGACACAAAACTGGCTCTTTTCTCACAAAATTGTGCTCTTGTACATTAATTGCTCAATTGCAGCAGCAGCAGCAGCAAAAATAAGAGGTAAGAAAGAAAAAAAAAACCGGAACTAGCCAACATGGTTTTTATTGCATGTGAACCACAGCTTCGGGGCAGCAATGCGTCAAAACGAGATCAAAAAAAAACTTAGGCGCATCTTTCCCTCTTAACTACACACACACACACACACACAAACCCAACACATTGAGAGCAAGAGACTGGCTCAAGATGTTGGCTATTAGTCGTTAATTGATAGTTGTGCCTAAATGGCTTTGGGTTGGCTCTGGCCCCTGGGCAGTCGAGAAACAGTCGAAGCAGCCGGATCGAGTGCGAGTGCGCCTTGTTTGCGCAGAGATTAAATTGACTAAACAACACTAAACAACACAACAAGAAAATATACTAATACTAACCTGTCTGACTTGTTTGTACTGCTCTTCAAAGCTCCAGCCATTATTCTGTTGGGATGAATTGGATGCCTCGCTGGACGTCGATGAATTTGATGCGGAATTAGCTGTAAAGTGGCGCGCTGAGTTCACAATATTGTTAACAAACACACACACACACAAACACACAAATACACACACACATACAACAACCCCCCTCAAAACCCCAATACCAACCTTCTTTGGTGTTGCTTGGCGCTGTTGGTGATGCAAATGAAAAGGGATGACCATTGTTGTTGTTGTTATTGCCACCTCCATTTCCTCCAACTGTTCCACCACTATTAGCTGAATTGTTGTTAGCCGCATTGGATCCAACTCCCGTGTGACCTCCTCCATTGTAGCCATTGGCGCCATTGCTGCCGTTTGGTGGCACTGCATTCGCATTCGCATTCGCATTGGCATTGGCATTGGTGTGGTTAAAGGATGCAGCTGCTGCTGCTGCCGCTGCGGCTGCTGCTGCTGCGGCTGCTGCCGAGTTGTGTGGCAGTGGAAAGGCCGTGCCGATCGTTGTGGGCAGCATGTTAGCTCCGAAGGCTGCTGCATGTGCCGCCGCGGCATAATCCTGTTCCTGCAACGCACACATAAAGCCACGAAACCAGTTTAAATCTTTCAAACTCATTGAGGAATTCATTGATTGCAGTTATTTATATTATATATTATATATTCGATTTTTGTGAAAATAATATTATTGACTATAATATTTATGCTTGAATTATTACGATTAAAGTGTCAAAATCAAAATCATTTCATATTAAATGTCAATGCTTTAATTGCAAAATAATATTGTTGGGATATCGAAGCGATTAATCGTTTCAATTGGCGATATATATTGATTTATTTGCAAGTGAAAAGTTGTCGAAAGTTGTTTTAAAAAAACATTTGCACAATTTGTGCTTTGATTTTAATTATTAAGTATTTTTAATATGTGTTCACAAATGTTTAAAATATTTGTGAAAAACTTTTAAAACGCGTTGAGTTTTATTTTATTTACAATATTTATGAACATTAAGTGAAATGCATTTGGATTTGTATTTTTGATTCATTGCCAAAATAGTTTCTAATTATAAAGCTATATTTCATTTCGTTTTTATGTAGTTTTTAAAGGTTTGGATGAGTTCTTAAATAAGAATCGTGTGAAAAATATAGCACAGAATATATGAAAACAATAATAAATAAGATTTTTAGAATTTCTTTTCAATAATCATATCTAATTTTGTTTAACTTGTTAAATATCAGATCAATATATCATAGATTTAAAACTTTTGAGCTATAAAAGTAATTTGACACCTAAAAGTAAGTATTTATTTTTCTATAATATTTTTATTAACCTAGAATATAATCGCGAATCGTAGAATCTAATCGCGAATATTGATTTGAATGGATTAAAGTTGATGCTTTCGCCCTTCACACTTACCATAAGGCCAACTTTCATGTCGCGCACTTGCATCTTGAGCTTCTCAAGGACATCACTGTGTTGGAGATTTGGAATGCTGTGTAGACCGCCGATGCCCATAAAGCTGCCCAGGGCATTAAGCGGATGATTCGGTGGCAATTGATGATGATGGCTGTGACAAAACAAAACAAGCATTCAATTCAATTAAAGTTGACTTAAAAAAAGTTTTAAAGGTTATGCTACACCCACCTGAGTGGCAAATCAGTTTGTTGCTCGGGACTGGCAAAGTTGACGACGCCGCCGCCGCCGGCAACTGTGTGACTGAGACGGGCTGCAATTGCTGCCTTGGCGCTTAACTGATGATGTTCACCGTCAACGGAATCGCAGTCGCGCATCTCGTCATCCGTACGATCACCGTGAGACTGCCAAGAGAGAGAGAACAGAGAGTAGGGAAGGAAGAACTTAAGTTTTGAGTTCCTGTTTTTAGATATTATTAATGGCGGCGCTTATGTCAACATGACGCAACACAATTGCACTCAATGAATCTCTCGTTCGATTATGGCACGATCTCAATATCAATATCAAAAACACCCGCTGTGCGCGTTGCGTTAAATCTTCAACGCTTTGTCACTTGCCACAAAAGCAAAAAACGTTGCGTGGGCAGCATTTAACCTGGTTGGAATCGTTGGTCATCATTGGGCACAACATTAAACATTAAACACACACACACACACACACACTTCGAACAATTTCAGTTTCAAGAGAGGCGACAACAAAGAGTAACCACTTAATAAATTAACAATGGACCCAGGCATAAACGTAATGCCAAAGGTACTACTACTCGAGAACTATATAGAGGAGTCGAGAGTCCATGGCATTATATTCTCGCTCTCTGCACAGCTAGCACAAATGTTTCAAGCGTACTATTGCTCTAGCCGTGACTTTGCCCAAGAAGTCGGCCACGCTTCACAGCCAGCAAGCAAGCAAAGAGCAAAGAGTTGAGAGAATCGCTGTTGTGGAATCGTTGGGAGGTTTTTTAAGGTTTCTTGCATGCATTTATGAAGAGGTGCAAATTAAGCGCATCTGTGACTGTGTGCAAATCGGGAATTTTCAATTTAAACACATCCAAGCCGGCAGCCAAGCGACCAAAGCAACAACAACTGCAACAACAACAACAACTCAATGTAACCTGTAACGGGTTGCACAAAGTAAGCCAAAAACCATGAACAGGCCATGCTCAGGTTAGCCCATCATCATCATGATCATCATCATTGGAATTAAGTTTGCATCTCAAGCGTGTGTGTGTGTGTGTATAACATTTATCGCCGTCTTTTGGTGTCGCTTGTGTCGTTGTTGTCGCATAAACGCAACCAAAACCAAAGCACACATTATAGACAATGGGGGGGGAAGCGAGGGATCTCTGCAGTGTTGGAGCTAGTGTTGCAGATTTTTCCAAAGAACTCTTTGAAGTTGGCGCGCAGAATGCAAACGCTTTTTAACAGTATAATTACGAGTGCACTGCACACAATTATTGGTTAGAAACTTATAAATTGAATGTTGGGTTATGGATATATGTTCCTGATCATTCGAAATACTGAAGGCAATCAAACAAAACTAAGATATATATCAAAAATAATGTTTAGTGGGCTTTTTGTCAATTATTTCTTAAGTGTTTGGAATTGCAAAATTCATAAGAATATTAGAAATAATACTAGAACAAAGAACTAGAGCTTTAACTAGTTACAAGTTGCAACAATAGTTAAAAATGCAAGATATTCATTAAAGAAGTACATTCCTTATGGACCATTAAATTCATAAAAAAAATAATTTAAAAATATAACTTTTTCGGTTTTAGTACAATGTTTAAATTGTTTTAACAGCTGTAAGTCTTTTTAATGGGGAAAGCTTTTAAATCGAATAGCTGATTATGTTAAGCGTTTCAACTTTTTATTACACTGCAGTACAACACCTGTTATAAGAAACTTTTTTGCAGTGTATCAATGACTGCAACTGTTGCTGCTAACAGCATTTGGTTAATTTGACTGATATACGTCCAAACATCTTAAGCAAGTCTAGGCTTGTGCGGTCACAGACGCGATTGCGCATAATGAAATGGTAACGTCAACGCTTTTAGCCACGTTCGTATGTGCGTGTGTGTATGTGTGTGTGTGCAACAGCCTCCTATCATCAGCAGCATCGTATGTTGCTGCTTCTTTGTGGCACATATTGGCGCATTGATCGCTGTTCGCATTGGACGCTTGTTGCCGTGTTGTTGTTGTTGTTGGTTGTTGGCTTCATTCGGTTGGTTGGTTGGTTGGGTTGGGTTGGGTTGGTTAGTTAGTTGGCAATTCGCGGTTACCACATGCATACGATATATTGGCTTATTTGCATATAGTATAAAGTACATATTGAACTAGTATGTGTGTGTGTGTATATATCAAATTAATGTAAGTTATCGAATCCATGCGAAATATATATGTATATGTATGTCTGTATGTGAAGTCTTTGGGGCCGTTGGACGGACGCTGGCAACATTTTAGTTGCGGTTTGCTGTTGCATTTTAAGTTTACTGTTTTCTGCTGTTTTTGCTTTTCAGCGCTGTTGTTGACCAGGCCCAAACAATAATTGTGGTATTGATGTGGCAGACGTTGTCTGCGTGGCCAAGCTGCCTTTTTTCTCTGCTTTTTCTCTGTTTTTTTTCTGTTTTTTTTTTTAAGGCGTGCAGTTTACGCCGTGTTGCACCTATAAAATGTCTAATTAATGCACAACGAATTTGTGCCGCTTTTTTGTTGTTGTTGTTGCGTTGTTTTGCGGATTTTGTATTCTTTGTTAATGTTGTTGTTGTTTAAGTTATTCGTTATACGATCGATAACCAATCGATAGCGTTAAGTGTGTGCGAATTGGTTGAGGTTCAGATAAAAAACATTTAAACAAAAAACTTAATTAACATTAACTTGTAGATATAAAAGTCGTAATCAACATTATTAACGTGTTAATAGGCAAACATAATAACGATTTTGATCCCCTGATCTCTTGATAAAAATATATATATTTTTAAATTGAGTTTTTACTTGCTTACTCTTAAAGATTAAGCAACTTTTAATGTAAATTATACAATTTAAATATTGTTTGACGGTTTATTAATATGTGTTTATAAAAACATAGCGAATTAGATTTTTATATCTATTTTTATAGATTTTTGAATCGAATGGTTAAATTAATATTGGTTTTTTTGCCAAAATGCACTTGTTAGTGGATAAATGTTGAGATAAAATGTTGGCTAGCAAAAGTGAACTTATTTAAAACCGGAAGTTCAATTAACAAAAGTGTTTAATCTAAGAACCCATAAACATTTTTGAAACAAACTAATTTACATATTAAAATTCATTTTTTGCACCTTAGAACTGTCATACAAGATCACTATAAACATAATGTAAATAAAGCTTTTCTTTCTACGACTTCTACTTGTCAATATTTCTTTTAAGATTTCACAGATTCCCGCTTTGAAGTATATATGTTATGAAACATGGCTCTTGAAAGAAATTTCTTAAATTTTATATATATAACTATTTTTTCGGATATAAATTTAAATTTTAAAACTATTAACATTACTATTAAGATAAGTTTACATTCCAAAGTGAATATTATCGAAATTTTGAGTATAGAAATGTACTAAAATAGATCAAAGGTAGCTCCCCAACACCCTGAGGTCTTCGGTATTCCTTGAGTTACATTTCAGATAGTTTAAAGTGAAAATTTTCCAACAAGTAATATTTTTTACTGTTGCAATTATGTACAACTGTCGCATAAATCATCCTATTCGATAAGCTGTACTAGTTTCATTGAGCTGAGGGAAAAACACGGTTGCTAATGATGGAAAAGTTTTATGTTTTTCTCGAAAACAAAACCGAAAAACTGTGTCGCAAAACCCATATACATATACATATATATGTATATTCAGATATGTCGCATTTAGTCACACACCTACACACACACGCGTACATGTTAGTTCCATTAATTTAGACATTGATAAAGACAAGTTGGTTGGTTGGTTGGTTTGAAGTGTTATCGGTTTAACATTTTACCGAAGCACTTTCATACGAAAGCCGAAAAGACATTAAATCGCAATTAGACCTGCTGCAGAAGTTCCGCAACAACAACAACAACAACGGTATGGCAACAATAGATATACGATATGTAGTATATATTTGTATATACTCATAAGAGATACGCGATATACTTGTATTTGAGCAGGTATGACTCGGTATACAGAATAGCTCGGGGTACCGTTCATTGCAATTTACTTTAATAGCTTTCAAAGACGACAACAACAATAGCAACAACAATAGCAACAACAATGACTAGTATGATGAGGGCCACAAAGAGCCGACGCCAACATTGGGGGCGATACAATAATGTGGTCTGGTGTATATATACTATATCTAACTGCAAATTGCATACGTAAAAAATATTTAATTTATTTGTTGCCGACAGTTTTTATCACTAATTAGTTTACATTTGAACATTTTCGATAGCAAAAAATAATGTTACTTAATTTATTATCATTGCACCATTGACCACAAATGCAATTTAGCTAATTTCATTTGTTAGCTGTTGTTGTTGTTGTAACAAGTTGATATGAACGAAACAATTGTTGCATTGTTACATTGACAAATTGTCGGAAGCACTCAGGAAAAGGTTTTTGTCACAGTGCTGCTGCCGTCGGCAAACTCAAATCATAAAATGTAATGTGGAAGGGACGTGGCAGATAGTTGTAGTTGGGACGACTGCTGCTACTTGCCGCATGTGCAACATGCCGTGCTCAAAAGGGACTCGGATCCGTTGCCACTGTGGAAATTCATAATGTGACAAAAGCGAACCGAAGCTGTGAAGGGGCGCAGCATGCAAACAGGATCAACTAACTACCCGAGGCAGGACACAGGACACATCGGACACAGCCTGGCCAGGCCAAATCGTTGATATTGTGTGAAGGATTAAGATTATATGACCAGGCACAGCTATCTCTCTTCCTCTCTCTCTCTGTGTAGTAGCTATTTTCTGGTTTGCATATGGCATGCAGATCCTTAATGTTCTTATGATTCAAGTGTTCTTTTATATATTTTCTTTCCTTTTTTGGGCGTGCTGGCGTCTTAAGTTTATTAACGTACTATTTTTCATGGCACAAATTTATGTAGAATTATCTATTGCAGAGAGTATTTTTACCAGGAAAAATGGCATAGAGTGATAATTAAAGTAGAGATTCGGTTTGGTAAAGGATCGAAAAGGAAGAGAGCTGTAATAAAAGTTAAGATTTGGGTTGGATATGAAAATGAAAACCTAAGAATTTAGAAATTTGTTGTTTATTATTTTATTGGTGTTGGAAGATGGAAAATTTTAAAAAGTTATAGTTACAGTTTAAGCCTTGATTTGGTTTTTTTTGGGTAAAAATCTTTTTAGTTCTTTCGGCAATTTTGAGTCACTTTCAAAGCTTTTAAAAATTTTAGTTTTGTAACTTTTTGCCAATGTTTAAGAAACTTCGTAAATGCAGTTTCTTAATGATAAATCTTTGATATATTATTAAAAATATTTGAAAAATTAATAAAAACCCATATAAAGTCTAGGGTCGTTTAAAACTACGTTTCACATTCTCTTCTAATATATGGAAATGTTATTTCCAAACGATTAATATTGTTATATTGAACTTAAAGTAGTTTCCAATATACTTTTTCCAGTCTGGTTAGGTTAAGTGTTGCGGTAAAATTTATTTCAAAATCATAAAAATATTAGGAGAACAGAACAATTATTCGAATTTGAAAACTTTTAATGTACATATATGATTTATTATTGTAGGAAGTTTTAATTTCTTCAAACAAATAAATTTGGCAAATTCAAATGAATTTTCAAAAGAAACGTGCTTTCATTTTACAAGCATGCCTGTACCAAAACTATAATAATTTTAGTTATATGAAACACGCACACACACACGCACACACATGTGAATGCACTTAAGTATAGTTGTAAATATGTATGTGTGTATGTTTGTATGTTTGGTATGAAATGGCGGCTCTTCTCATATCTGAATAAAAATCTGAAGAAGAAGCAAAGAAGTAGAATAAGTAACGATATACATATGCATATATATATATATGCGGACCATAACATAAATAAAAATTGCTCATTTACGCATCTACCCCGTGGCGAATTATTTCAACGCGCTGCGACGATGACGACAACAACAACAACAGCAACAACGAGAGCAAACAAGAAGAAGCAAAAGCGTCTAAAAAAGAAAACACACACACAAACATACACACATACATATGTGTATGTATGTTTTACATATTAAGGGCAGGACCAACAAAATAAAAAATAAAAAAAAAACATGTGCAACGTGGTCGATACGGAAACGTTGCAAGCAAGTCCCAAGGAAAGAGAGCGTCATGAAAATAAAATTAAAATGCAAAACGTATCTGTAAGATACATGCAAGCACACGTGTGTGTGTGTGTGTGTGTGTGTGCGTGCGTGTTTGTATGTTTGCCTCGCGCATTTCATTCGCTCGCAATGCGACGAAGCGGAAAAAAATAAAGCGAATAATATATATGTATGTATGTTCGTATGCTTTTAATGTATGTATGTAAGTGTATGAAACTGAAACGGGCAACAGCAACAACAACAACAACAATAAACATAATGGCGCATTCGCTGCTTGTTGCCCGCTGGCTGAAACCCTTTCCCCCGCACTCCCCCCCTCTGACCCTTTTACACCCCTAACCCCACACACACACAAACACACACGCACACTTATAAGGCAACCACCTACCCATTGCTATATGGGCGCTGCACGCACACGCCCATGTTAATAGTAGGTGTGTGTGTGTGTGTGTGTGTGCGAAGGCAGACGAAAAATTTCGCGTAAGCAATAAAATAATGAAAAGAAAGAATAAATAAAAAACCGGTTAAAAAAAAAAGTGCCAACAACTATTGTTGTTGTTGTTGATGTTCGTTTGCTTGTTCTTCTTTTACTTTAGCTAGTTTTCGATTGCTGGAGCTGCAATAATTAAAAAATTGCATTGTTTATATTGCCAGCGGCCTGCCCAAAAGGCAAAAGCAACAACAACAACAACTCAACTCCATTGGCATCGGCAATAACAATAAACGCAGCCAACTTCACCTCTCTCTCTCTCGCTCTCGCTTTCTCGCTCATTCTTTAATGCCGCTTTATTCGCTTATTCATTCATTTAATTTTGTGCTGAGTGAGAGAGGGCAACAACAACAACAAGAACAACAAGAACAACAACAGCGAACAGCAACAATATAATATAATAAAAAGCCACGCCCTTTTGTGCGACTGCGACGCGCTGACTTATTTATTATTAGTAGTGTTTTTTGATAATAAGCTTTTTCTACGCTATTTGCGTGTGTATGTGTGTGTGCTTTTTAACAATATTTGTATATTCGCACAAAGCTTGTACAGTGAAAGCTCGATAGTAAGAATCGCTTATTTCACAAGTTGTTAATTCGAAAACTTAATAAAGTGAATAGAAGCAATCATATACGACTTTATAAAGTATATATATTCCTGATCTGCATGCCGAGCTTAGTCGATGTAGAGATGTCCATCTGTTTCAACGCAAACTTTTCCCTTCGTTTTTGAGCTATCGAGCTGAAACTTTGGTCAGGGTTTTCTTTTTGTTTGCAGTTGAATCATTTGTCAAAATCAGCCAGATCGAACGACTATATTATACAGCTGGCATACAAATAAAAGACGTCTAAAAATTTTGTACTATATATAATAGGTAAGCTTTTCAAGTGCATACAATATTCGGCTTGCCGAAAAACGCCTTTCTTACTTGTTGCTTTATCAAATGTAAATTTCGATTTTCTAAGATTTTTCATTGAATTAATATAAAATATTAAAAAAAATATTTAGAAATTAAACAAAGTCATATATAAAAACTTTAAACAACAAATTAACAACTTGCATTGAAATTATTTGGATATTTAAAGAAAAGGTTTTGAATGATATCACTTAAATTTAGCAGACTTTACTGTCTCAGTTAAGTACTTAACTTATAGGTATCCCAATATTAATCTTGATATCAACTCATTTTAGTTAATCATTTGCTTAAACTGAATAACTATCAATCGTTTTTTTTATGTATTAGTTAATTTATAAAATAAGTTTGCAGAGTTTATAACATGTTGTTTTAATAGTAGAATTTCTTACGCAACGAGCATTCACTGTATTTGTTTTCTGATTTTATAATGCCTTATTTGCAGCTGTTGGAGCTGAGAGCCTCCCAATGCTGGAAAATTCTAATTAATAATTTTATTAGCTTTGGTTTGCAAAAATAAATTCATAAACAATCATCAATTTTTTTTATGAGCTACAACTACTTTATTTTATTTTTGACACCATTTTTTCTTTTTTTTTTTTAATTTTTGTGTGCATTGATTTTAATTTTTATTGCATTCCAAGTTGTTATCGTAAAACAAACAAAACTTATCCAATAAAAAATATAATAATTATTAAAAGTCAAAATGATGATCGGTTGAGTTTGGAAACATTTAGAGCATTGAAAACTTTGGAAGTTAGAGTATTATAATACAAATTTCTATGTATTCAAAAGGGTTAAGAAAAACCTTAAAAGGTAATGTCTTATACACTGAAACTACTTTTAACTATGTGAAACTTAAAAGAAGTTTTCATTCAGTTGCCAAAGTTTGAACAAAGATTTCGCAACAAAAAAAACCAAAGAAAATAATATACCCTTTACATTTTGTAGAGTGTCAACCGTTTCCATATTTGATGATGCATTCTTAAGATCACACATAACTAAAATGGCGCCTTCAGAAGCCCTTCTTTCCCTCACCCACAAAGAACAACAAATTTTTAATGTCATTGCGGTTGATAACTTAACGAAATCTAAAAGTTTGCCACCCAAAAAACAAAGGGGGAAAATTTTTAATGCTCTCTTCACTTAATCAAATATTTTTTTTTACGACCTTAACGAGACACTCTTACATGCGTATGTCTGTATGTGTGTGTGTTATGCAACAACAACAACAATACGAAACAGACACTTGCCCCTTGAGGGAGAGAGAGAAAGAATTTTGAATACAAATCGTTGGCTGTCAGCGTACAAGAAGCCAAACAAATTATAACAGGTGCCGTTGCTGAGTTTCTGAGTGCATTAAGAATCACACACAAACGCACACATACATACACACACACACACACACAGATGCCCCCAAGTTATGGTATATGGGAAGAGGAAAGAGCAGAACGGACTTTGGCTAATTTTGCCATTGCTGGCAGCCAAGTGCTAAATTGTTTTCAAAAATCAGTAAGCCAAAAAGAACAACAAGCAGTTAACGTTACTGTCATGACAGAGCAAGAGAGAAAGAGAGAGAGTGAGGGAGAAAGAGAGAGAGAGACAGCTCCCACAGTTTGGTGATTTAATGTGGGAACAGGGCCATGGCCCTTTTGATGCCCAACACGTGCGGCGCCGGACACCCCTCAAAGAGAAAAAAAAACAAAATAAAACCCAACCAAAGCATATTTTGGAGTTTTGAAAATTGAATGTGGTTGAATTTTTTGGGTACTTAATGTGCCTGATTTAATTTAAAAACGATTCAAAAATCAAGCATCAAACATTTTACAATGATTTTAAGCTGTGCGTTTAACCCAAGTAATTAAAGCTGTGCCACAAATGACGACAACAACAACAACACACACTCACACACACACACACATGTACACAGTGTGCAGCAATGGGGCACGACTTCAAACTCGAAGTCCGGCGTTTCGTTCGCTTCATTTGAAAATTTATGACTTTTTGACAGCCCACATTATTGTTTAATCGTGACTTTTAAGCCAAAAATCTGAACTGAATCTGTTTGCAGTTCAGTTGCTTCTTCTACGATTTTGATATGTCGAGCATTAATGTATATATGTATATGTATCGGACGCGCGAATTGACACCAGCATTATTTACTTCAATATACGATTGAAACTTAATTAAAAACACCCACATAAGGGGGAAGGTTTTAGCGAAATGTGCACTTGGCTTGGCAATTGTAACTGATCCCAACCCTCTAGTACCCGAATATCGATATCGATATATATCTGTATTCAATTAACACAAAACGTTCGAACTTTTATAACTGTACGCAAAATGTAAATGTATGAAATTTCATGCAAAGCAGCAACGAAAGGAACAAGAAAGTGTGGAATGTTGTAGGTGGTTGGATGATTGGGAACTGGGAACTGGGAACCTGGATGAAGAAGCAATGTTTGCACAAGGCAATCCATCGAGAAGGTGGTACGGGGAGGCAAGCTATTAAAAATTATGTAAATATGTCTGACTCAGTGTACATTTACATGTAGACATACATATGTATGGGTACACTGAACAAAACTTTAGCTGCAATTGAGTTTTAGTAAGCTGTTGCTTTGTTTTCGGTTGGTTTTTTTAGCATTTAATTAATATAAAATATTGAAAAAATATTTAGAAAAT
Source organism: Scaptomyza tumidula (assembly GCA_035044465.1). Lineage (NCBI taxonomy): Eukaryota > Metazoa > Arthropoda > Insecta > Diptera > Drosophilidae > Scaptomyza > Scaptomyza tumidula. The sequence continues at coordinate 12,959,538 of JAWNNW010000444.1, read as the reverse complement.
AAATAAAGTCATAAACAATAACCTTAAGCAACAAACTAACAACTTGCATTTAGATTATTTGGATATTCATTTAAGTAAAGATTTAAAGATGGACCCATTTTTGTTAAGGTGTTGCTTACAATAAGCTGTGAGCCCCATTAGTTTATTTTTTTCTATTTCTAAAGGTTGTATTGAAAAAAGTATTGAATGGTTAGTTCTTAAGATAGTTTTTGTATGAAATAAATAAGTAGATAAACTTATTCAAATGCTTTCAAAAATAATTTTTTTAAATTAATATAAATAATGTCTCACTAAAATTTCTATTGGGATAAGTAAGTTTTCCCATTCTGATTTTAACAGTAATTTGATTTGAACTCATAGTAAAAAATTATTGAAAGTTTTTTTGAGATTATTAACTAGTTTTAATGATTTTATAGACATAAAAATACTTGCTCTTCATCTTTTAAGTTTTTTATGCCGAATTATATCTAATCGATAAGTTGAATTGTTTACTTCATTAAAAAAATAGGAATAAAGATTTTAATTGAAAATAAATAATCCTTCGTTTGAAAATCCTTTAAGAAGGTCAATTCACAGTGACTGAAATTTATCATACAAAAATTTCTTTGTGTGCATTAATAAAGTCTGGCTCATTGTTGATCAACGCGGCATACTGTCTATCAACAATGAAATAAAAATGAAAGAAAAACAAAAAGCAAAAAAAAAAAGGCTAACAAGAGTTTTATTGAAGAAGAGACACATACCTATGGACCTATGTACACACACATACACACACAGTGATGTTCGAAAAGTGGCTGGAAGGCATAGAGAGAAGGCAATAAAACCCATTTAATATTCATTTAAGGTACTAACAAATAATGCAAATATTTGAACATTTTATTTACATATGAACGCCATCAAAGAGTTTGAATTGAAAGAGATCTTTCAATTGATGAAAGGTGAACGAGATCCCACAGAAGGCCTATACCTATACCTATAGCTATACCCATACGTAGCTGGGTCGGACTGGCCAACATGAGATGATGCTCCACACAAAACAGATGAATCTATTTGTATTTTATGAGCGTGTATGTGTGTGTGTATGCACTTAGCTCTCAATGTACGTGTGTGTGTGTATAATAAATGCGTTGTATGACCATTTAGCATGTCACCTTTTAACGGCTCTATAGCAAACAAAACGAAAATATCAACGGCAAAAAAAAATAAAGAAGAAGAAGAAGACGAAGAAAAAACCTTAATACACAATACATAGTATATCCATATTCATCTTCATGTGGCATAACCGCCTCTGCTTAATTTTAAATCAACAATTTAACATTATAATTACGTTTCGAATTATCTGCAAACAAGAGTCGCGAGTTTCGTTCGACTCGACGACGACGACGACGACGAATTGCATCAATACAAAGCTTTTAGTCATAACATAATACAACAAATACTACGTTTCATACATAATCAAATCCCAAGCAGCAAAGACAGACAGAGAGAGAGTGAGTTCAAGAGAGTGGGCGCGTGTTGAGAGAGGGATTAAGCGAACTGAGCTTTCCGACGGCAAAACAACAACGCGAGTCAACAACATAATTTTGATCATGACACCTGTGTTTAACGGCAGATCCGTGACGAAAAGCTTTAGAGTTTGTGAATGTAACTAAGTATGGAAGCAGTTTGTAGCGAGTAGTGGTTTCTTGGAAACAGTCATTTCAATGTACATATCAATGTACATAATAAATCAAAACATTTTCAGTTTTAATTCGATTAGAGTACACTTTTAAGTTATTTGCTGGTATTTACCAGATTTAACCGTGACTAACTTGTAACTATTTTCAAGCTAATTTTGACAAAAAAGAATAAACAACTTACGACACAACGCGTTTTAACTGAACTTCTCGAAAAAAAATGTATTGTACTGCTGCCGGGTTAGAAAAATAAACAATTTAAATACTTCTAAGATATAACTGCATAGCTTTTTGAAGCAAACTTTATTTCTTTTAATAATTTTAGAGAACTTTCTTATTACATTTCGTGATTTTTTTTTTTCTTTTTCGTCAATCACATGACCACTGTACAAAGTTGAATTTACAGTTTGATTTGCATGTTTTTGTTGTTGCTTACCAAATCGTCACCCAAATCGGAATCTCGCTCAATATTGTTATTTGAACGGCCGCTACAATCCATAGTCGGATGCACTCGGAGTTGCATTAGAGCGATGTTTTCTTGTTTTCTTATGCGTCTCCGGTTTAAAAATTGTAAATTTTTTGATTTTGATATTGGCAAAATTGTTTTCGATTTATATAATTGTGTGGCGAAATGAATGCGAGAGCTTTTAACTTTCTACGTTATTAACACAGCACAGTTTTTATGTTTTTGTGGTTGTTGTTTTTCTTTTACTTTTGACTCCTGCACTCTTTTTACATCGAATAACTGTAATCAAGCAATCGAGTTGAGCTCTTTGCGCTCTTTACTGTTTGTGTTGTTGTTGCTGCGGCTGCTGGTTGATGCCGTAGCTGCAGCTGTGCAAAAGGGAATAGCGCTTAAGCACCGTTAATCAACGCGTTATTTGCCTTTATTTTTTTGTTTGTTTAATTTCGTCACATTCTCATACATATTTTGTTTGAATGCAATTAAATATTAACACCAATTTGAGATTATTGAAATGTTTAATTGTTTTTTTTCTTCTCCTTATCGTTAGATCCTTTGCACACAAGCTCACACACACACACAAACACAAACACATTTGCTGATCACATTTGAACACACTTTGTCGTTGTTGTTGTTGTTGATGGTGATGGTTATGGTTGTTGTAATTGTTACCTGATGGTGCCTGATCGGTATCGGCTCCTGTTGCTGATTAATTAACAATTTGTTCATTTATTTCACGTTTGATATCGCGCACTGTCCGCCGCATTCGCCCGACGCACACGGAACTCCAATTGGGAATAAAAATAATTCTCTCCGCACATCAAAAACGATGCGTCAAGCACAAGCGCGCGCTAAATGGGCTCTCTCTCTATCTATCAACCACTCTCAGGAACGTTGGGTGAATGGAACACGAGCAGTGGCTGCGCGTCATGTGTGTGTGTGCCGTTTCCATTCGTTTTTATTATGATGCCGCTCTCACGCTCGCTGGCTCTCTCTGTCTCTCTCTTTCTCTCTCTCGACAGCTGGTCTGGCTGGTTGGCCAATCGGAGTATCGCTTCGCCAGCGCTCAGGTGGCATTCAATTAAATTTGTAATCGTAATCTATGCAATACGAAGCGTATGTGTATGTGTGTAATGCGCTCGCCGCTCATTCGTTCACAATACTGTTCGTGTTCAAGTATTAGTAGGGCTACACTACTAAGCATGTTTATGGTGCTCAATTCAAGTGCTCTTTGCCCAGTTTGTATTTGGCCTAAACGTGTTGCGCAGTGATCACTGTTTCTGTGTGTGTGTGTGTGTGTGTTCAATCATAAATGCGCCGCGGTTTTTTATACGCGATTTTATATTTGAAATACGCCCTTTTCATATATATATATATAGAGAGCCGTTGCTTTTCGGGGCGTTAACATTTGAGCCTTTACCAAATGGCGTTTGATATGCAGCACATAATATGGGGGAAAAGACAGGCGTTTTTCTCCCCAATTCAGCAAATTACACACACTTTCCACTCACATAAAACAACAACAACAACAGCAACCTCTCGTGAAACTGAAACTTGATTAATGATTTGCGAGATAAATTACACTTGTAATGGCCAAAAAAAAAGCAACAAAAAAAAAACAAACTGTAGGTGGAATGAAATGGAATACCGTTTACCGTTACAATTCGCTCAGCAGCCCCCGCAAATTTATTTCACTTGCTTTTCGATTTTCACTAATTTCAAATTGATGAAAGCAGCGACGCAGCAGCGAGGCAGCAGCGCTGCCGTCTTCGCCGCAGCAGCAGACGCAAAGAGTATATCAATATTCGCCGGTTTGTCTGTTAAAAACGAATATTTAAATGTTAATGCATGAATGTAGATGCTTAGTATGTACAGTAAATACTCGAGAATTGAAACTTGGTGTAAAAAGAATGCTTCAAATATTATTTTTAGATTTTTAAAAACGGTTTTTGTGCATAATAAAAATACTTAACAGAAGTTTTAAATCCGAATATTACTTACAGGAATTCAATGTTGGGTTAATGTGTGGAAAAAAAATCCCTTAACGCCGGGTAATGATTTACTGTGTTCAAATTACATACATAGAGGAATCTTTAAATATTTCCTTAACTTTTTAATAATTAGAACTTATTTTTATATATTATATATATTTTGCTTATTTCGTGAATGGTAAAACTTAGCTCAGGTTCGATTTGACAGATAATTAGTTTTATCCTTCCGCTGAACGAATATGGTTGTATATACGCTTGAACAACGCTGGGAAATATTGCGAAATAACTTTAAAAATTATTTCATTTAAAAAAAAGAAGTTATTTGGCGGACCCTATATTTTGTTACCTTAGAAAAGTATGATTTGAGTATACTAATTGTTTTTATAATAATCCATTGTAAGCTGCGCGTTCCACTTAATCGAGTGACCACTGTAAATGAATATGTATGCATGGATATGGATATTGAACATTAATTATTTTTGTAGGGAGCGCAGGCGCTCATCAAACGGCAACAGGAGCAGCACCCCATACAGTTGAAGAGGGGTGGTGGCGGGATGGGTGGGTGGAGGGTGGTGGCATCCCCATTTGCAAAGCGCCATTACCAAGGCGGCGGCGACGGCGACCCACAGACAGACTTGACTGATGATAAAGTGAGAAAGTAATTAAATACAATTTGAAATGTGACTAATGAGACGACGTCAAATTCATGGCGCAAATGAGTTCGTGGGGCACCCAGAGGGGGTTTAGTTGCAAGCAGGGGGAGAGGGGTGGGAGAGGGGTGGGGGGTTGCTCTTACCAAAAGCATCTTGTGAGGCGTTAACGCATTTATCAATACATATTCAATAAATAGAACGGCATTTTCGCACGCACACAGATCCGTGTGTCTATGTGTGCGTGTGAACACAAAATGTATCTGTAAGATACAAACACATACCTACAGACGTACTTATGGCCGGGCCAAGTATAACAATTACCGTTTGTTGTTGCCGTTTTTCGTTGTTGTTGTTGCTGTTGTTGTTAACTTTCATTTGGGGCCGCAGCTATTTGATTTTCAAAGTACGTTCCGACCGCATTTCAAATGCCAAAAAGCACAACACAAACAAAGCACAGGTGAAATTATTTGTTATGAGCTGTTTTTTGTGTTTAATTCATACATACATACACACACATACATACAAAGATACATATGAACATCATATATTTGTCAACACGTTCGTTTCCTGCATTTTGTGTTTTAGCCGAAAAGTGAAATATATATATATATGTACCACAAAACAATTCAAAAATAAATAATGTCATACGAATAGTGAAAACCAAACGATACCATATATATATACAAACTTAAAGATATAGATACATATACAGATACATTTTATGTCAAATTTTTCACATCCGTTTTGTTGGATGGGGGTCCCATTAGTTTGATGAGTCTTACGAGTTCAAGTTTTTTTTTTTTTGTGATTTGAATATTTACACTTCTTTACACTTGGATGTATTTGCTAGTTTGGAGTGTGTGACTTCATCGAAAATGATTTATAATGCTCACAGGCATTTGATATTTCAAGTAAATTGCGAAATTATCGGTGATTTGAGGTTACTTAAGGTGCTTTAAGGTACTTTACTTAATAATATTTGAAGAGATTCAGTTTAATCATGACGAAATAGTTATTTCTTTCGAAAATGGGTTCGGTTTTAAGTGGAAGTTGTGGCATTTTATGAGAGTTTCAGGTTCTTACTCTTTAATACTTTGAGAGAACGAGCTAAAGCTTGACGAAATAGGTATTGCTTTTGGAAATCGGTTTGGATGTTATGGCAGATAAAAGTTTTGAAGATTTTAGAGTTTTTACTCTAAGAAAACCAGCTAAAGCGTGCGAAAAGAGAAAAAGCTTTTGAAAATCGGCTCGGTTTTGAGAAAGTTATGGCAGATAAAAGTTTGGAGGAGTTCAGGTTCTTTACTCTAAGAAAGCCAAATAAAGCAAGCCAAAAGAGAAAAAGCCGTCGAAGTTATTGTACTTTTAAGTTTGGAGAATTTTAGGTTCTTAACTTTTTAATGTGTAAAACGAGTCAGCTAAATCCTGGCGTAAGAACTTATTAAACAATCAGTTTAGTTTTGAGATAGTTTAAGTTTAAGTTTAATTGTTACATTGATTTTGACTTAAACTCAAGTTTTCAGGCTTAAATTTTTGGTTATTAAATTCAAAATCAACAAAAAAAAACCTTTTTCTTAAGAATATTTTAAATTTAAGTAAGTATTTAAGTATAAGTTGTTCAAGCATCGGAAAAAAATATAATACTTTCCAATATTGGTAATGTTCTGACAAGATTTAACTTTAGAATCTTATATTGGTAAAGTTTTGACAAGATTCTACTTTAGAAACTTAAGACAGCAATATATAAGAATAATTGTATCAAACGTGTATGTAAATAAAAATAAATAAATTTAATATTAAACCGATTTTCAAAACTGCTTTGTTTGATTAATTCAAATCATATGCAATCATTACTAAAAAAGGTTTTAATTAACATGCCAGCCCTTTGAAAATGTTAAATTCCGATGCCCGTTTGCAAATGTTGATAATTGAAATGAGGATAAAGAACCCTTTGCAATGCAGTTTGGTCGATGAGGAATTAATTACATGTTTTATGTTGTAACCAGTTTATTCAGGCTTCTCTTTCGCTCTATCTTTCGTTCGAAGGAGCCCACCCGGGTCAATTAATAAAACACCATTTAAGGCAATCATTAATTCAGAAAATGCAATTTGTCAATCGGACTGCGACAGACAATAATCGAGTCGAGTTGTTGTTGTTGTTGTTCTTGTTGTGGTGAACGTGTGAGAAAGCGATTTCGTTTTACTAATATCTTTAACACTGGGTAGACCAAACCTGCAAGACAGAGAGAGAGAGAGAGAGAGAGATGGCCCTGGGCTAGAGTTAAAGCCAAATTGATTGACCAGATCGTCGTCATATGAATGAACTCAAAAGCATCATCGCTCATAATTGATGATATTTAGCTAGGCATGCCAGAACTAACCAAAAGTTATAAGAAATATAAATAAAAAAAAAAACAATATGAAAATGGCCAGCGGATCATCATTTTTTGAGATCATTTCACACACTCACCCAGAATTGGCTTTAGGCCTAAATTGTTGTTATAAAGCTTCATTAATAATTTGTGGTTATTGGTTGGTTGGGTTTCGTTTATGAAAAACTTTTCAATACCTGCTTGTTAATACATATTCAAATTAGTAGTAAATTAGTAAAAGATTTTTATAAAGAACAGTTAGAAGCAATCGCTAAGAAATTCATTCACAAAAACACAATGGGCAATCTATTCAGTTGTCGTAATACCCTAACAATGTTAAAGGTAAGAAAGTATACAAAATTCAGATTTAAAAACGCTAAAAGAACAAGAGATTTCACGAAGGATATGGTATATATATATGGTTAAGGCAGTCGAACATTCCTTAAAAGATCTTCCCTAAAAGAAACTTTTCTTTATAACCATACATAGACCATACTTAGTTAAAACAGTCGAACTTTCCTATAAAGATCTTTCCTATAAGAAACTTTCCTTTATAACAAGTTCATTTTTACAACACTGAAACTTGGTTCTACAAAAGAAAACCAATTTATATCACGAATTTTCTCTATAACAAAGTTTTTTCTTGTCCTTTTCAGATTGATGATATGGAAAATCGACTTTATTAAGTTTGAAAGACTATCTCTTACATAAATATCTTTTAATTACTATGCCACGAAATCGGATGATCAATAATCCATGAAAACTTCAGAAAGATCGATCAAGATATTAAAAATATATCGCATACATTAAAATGTATCAAATATGCATAGCGTAAAGTACTTTAAGACTATCTCTTACATATATATCTTTCACTTTTTATACCACGAAATCATATTGATCATCCATGAAAACTTTAGAAAGATCGATAAAGTAAATATTTAGATATCGTATATATTAAATGTACCAATGCGTGAAGTACCAAAGGCAATTTGCCAACTTATGAATATGTAAGAATAGATATTTGTGTTAAGGGTATCTTCTAGTCACACACTTTCGGTTAAACATACGCGTTTTACATAACTTGATGCTATCATTAACTCATTCAGTTTTGAGCTACATTTACAGCAACTTCCTCTCTAGTCTAGCATATATATTTTTATACATATTTATTTCTCTGGTGTTTTTTTTTTTTGTGTGTAGAAATATTCTTAATGAAGTTGAGCAAACGCTGCCCAAAAATAGAATATTAAATATTTTGGGCAAATAATGTAAAAAAAAAGCATAACGGATGCGCCTGTCAATATTTTGACAGTTTTTTTCTCTCTCCATCGCCATCTCCATCTCTCTCGCTCTTGCTTTGGTATAAAGAGTTGAAGTTGAATTGGAGTCAACAGACGAGACTTTCTGACGGCGCATCTGGCAAGCAACTCGGAAACTTCCAATATATAAATATATCGTATATATATCTGAATGATGTGTAATGCAGAGTTAACATTCCGGGAAAAAAGGCATTTTTAATTGAATTTTGACTGAATAACTTTTGCTGTTCAGAGATATATATATATTTATTTTGAATCAACGCAAAGCTGAAAGAAATATGTATATAAAAAATGAAATTTCGTATAAAACTTCAGAAATGATTAATATGCGCTAATGTTTTATAACTTTGCCCTTAATATACGCGCGTATCAAGTCAAAAGCCAAACTCGTCCTGTTTGCCCCACAGCTCAAAACAATAATAAAAAACAAAAAAAAAACTGAAAACGAAGACTCAATGCGATCTTCAGAGTTCGTTTGAGTCCAGTGAATGCGTTTCTCTTATCCCCCCCACACCCCTACCTGCCACAGTTGAGCATTAAAATGCCAAAAGCGATAAAAGAATGAACTGTATCGCCTTTTGTCTGCTCCATATGAATATGAACGATATATACGTGTGTGTATGTGTGTGTTTGTGTGTGTGGGTTATGTTTCTGATGTTTCGGTAGGACACACATCAACTGTTTGACTGATCTCGATCTTAACTGCTAATGACTTTAATCGTTAATCTCTGACATAAAAGTTCTGATTGAAGCGCAATCTGAACACAACAATATGCAATAAATTATCCAAAAACTGAACAATGAACCAAGTTTCATTCCCTCTTTTTTTCTGATTATGGGTGGTATTCAATTATTTTTGTTTGAGTTTTTACTTCTCATTTTCATTTATTTCGTATTGTATTCCTGGTATCGATTAGTATAATTAAATTTCGTTGCCTTAAAAACAGTCTTAAGTCTTAAGAAACTTTGTTCGTATTTCTTAAACACTTAACTTGAAACAATTTCTTGTGGTCTTAGCATTAAAACAAACATTGATAATTTTTATTTGCAGTCATTATGTATGCACTCAAAATGCGATAATATCATTATGTTCGCAAATACATACGTGTATATATAAATATATATATATGCCAAAGACACATCGCTGACAAAGTCGGGTTGGGGATGGCGGTTATAAAACCATAAAAATACAAATACAATACGAATATGACATCAATAATGACATTGAATTGGTAGCAACTATTGCTATTGTTGTTGTTCTTTCGGTATAGCCTCGAGTTAGGTATGTTGATTTTTTGTCGACTTTTGTAACACTTAAGGCTGTCAAGCGATAAGCAGAATTATATATATATATATACGTGTTGCTTGTTGTTCTTTAGCCCAAATAAGAAATATATTTTTCTAGAAACCAAAAGCGATTTATTAAAAATATTATATTTTTCTAGAAAGCAAAAGTGATGAATTTGAGATATAGTTCATTTTTCTAATAGAAACTGTTTTCCAAAACTTTTAAGTGACTTCAGAAATATTATTTTATTGAATTTTAATTTATGAATATTGCTCAATTTACTATAATATTTTTAAGGATTTTTCTTCAAGCTAGTTTTGTCAAATAGCTAAGGTTCAAACTTAATAACTATGAAAATTAGAATTACTTAAACTTTTGAAAAAAATTTAATTTCAAAAGAAAACCTTTTTATATGAGACTTTGTTTGTTGTTTGTCAGAAATAAAGCTGCAAATTAAATCCAACAATCTTTAAGGTTCCAACAAGAGTATAAAATATTCGACATAACCTTAGAACGTACAATATTTATCATGTTTTGTCACTGACCAACACCTACCCCAACCCATCCCTTACTTAGTAGTTGGGCATTTTGTTTTCATACATTTTTTTTTTATGCGAGTGCTTCTTTATTTATTGCAATTGACACAAAAGACAATGATTATAATACCTATTGTCTGGGCGGTGCTTGTGTGGCTTCTATATGTGTTACGTATACGACATGTGTGCACAGAAACGATGCGAAGGGAAGGTATGACAGGGTATGGGGAAAGGGGGGGAAGGGTCGATGGAATGTTTGAAATCACATGCAAGACAAAAAAGTGACGCGTTTGCCCACACATAAGCAGAGCAGAGAGCCAATGTCAAGCAACTATTTCGATCAAGAAATTTACTCTATATATATATATATATAGTATATATATTAAATTAAATGCGGCGCCCTCTAAGAAACAAATCCAGCTGTTGACGTCCATTGCCAGGGAGAAGACAACAATACGAAAATAAATAAATAAATTAGCCACCAAGGCAGCCAAAGTCAGATTCGAATTGAAATAACCGAAATAAGATTGACGACAGCGAGAGCAAACACACACACATACACACACACACACACACACGTTGATTAATTAATCTGATGCGCGGCTGACACATTTTGGCGTCCAAATGGCGCCAACAACAACAGCAACAGTTTTGCAAATTAGTATCCGTTAGATACAAAGATACATAGATACATAGATACATAATGCGTTTGCACACAGGAAGTGTTGCGTTTTTAAGACGACTCGCCGCCCACTCGCATCCCATCTTCCAAATTGTCATATCAAAATCTTTAAATCTATTTATCTGTACGTATGTGTGTGTGTGTGTGTGTGTTTGTTTGTTTGTGCTGAAATCAAATCCCATATAGCATAACATCAAACAATAATTCCACAGTTGTTGCTGTCCATTCGTCGGCTACACATTTAATTTGGTTGACTTTTATAAATCGCATACATATCGCACAATGTTTTTATGTTTACGAAACAACAAATTTTTCTCTCTTTTTTATAAAAAACCAAAATGAAAATTGAAGACGAGATTTTTTCTATTTATCAGAATGCGTCTTGTTTTGATATGAAAACAAAACAAAAAAAACTAAGAAAGCAAAAAAATAACAAGTAAGAAGGCTCTAGACGAGAGATTCCAACTAGAAGGTACCCTGAACGCATACATTGAGTAGTATATAGGTATATATATATGTTTGTGTGTGTGTACTGGCATATTGCATACTTGACTTTACTTTAAAGTTACATATCTCCGATGTTTCGCAACAGATTTTAATAAAAATTTCACAGAATGTCATTATTTCGTCTAATATTTAAAACGCCATCTCAAGTTTTCTAAATTCAAGATTTTGTTGTTATCGATTTCATGTGTATATCGAAAATGGGAAGAGTTATCGAAAATTTGAAATAAACTTTTACTGCCTAGAAATCTGGAGCTCTTATAGTCTCTCAGATCAAAGCGTTCATACATACAGAGAAACGGACGGATTGATGGATGGACATAGCTATATCGAATCGGATGCTGATCAAGAATCTATACCTAATGGTGTCGGAGAAGCTTCCTTATGCCTGTGACATACATTTCCAACAAACCATTATACCCTTTCTACTCAAATATTCAAAAGTCTGTTGTTTATTTTTATAAATCTATATTCATTAACTCATGAATAAATAGAGTCTGATGTGTTTGTGTGTGTTGTTGTTGTTGTTCTTTTTGGCAGCGATTAGCTTTAATGCCCCTCAAGAAAAACACAAATCCATTTCGAACCGATAGAGAATAGAGTTAAAAAAAAACATACTATGATACTATATGCTAGATTTCTAGTCACAATTCTCTCGCTCTCTCTGTCTCATTCAAAAATTAACTTGTCTAACGCTTATTAGCGGCCTTTGACCTTTTACGTGTCATCGCCAGTCACTTAATTAATGTGTCAAACAATTAATTGCAAAGCAAAAAAAATAACAACAACTTACAACAGTTAACGTTTTCGTCTCACCGTCTCTCTCTCTCTCTCTCTCTCTGTTACTCTTTTTGAATTCATTCATATTGGACACAGTCGTATGAATGTTTATGGCCAACGGGGCGTATTAAATTTACGACCATGCATTAAAATGTTGCAACAAAATGGCCGATGGCTGCTAGGCCACAACAAAAACAAAAACAAAATGCTCAAAATTCGAATTATAATAAACGTCGTCTTCGCCAGCTAGCAATAAATAATACTATATTCAAAAACATACATAGACATAACTTCTTTTTTTTTTTGAACATCGATAGACAAGATAGAAAGAGATATTCATAGAGACGTGAGCTAGAGAATAAGAATAAATAAGATATGGAGACTTAGACAGACAGATAGAGAGAGAGAAAGAGAAAGAGGGAGGTAATTACAATAAGGCACACACAAGGGCTACAAATTCGTCGACAAGCCAACAAAATCTGGGAATAAGCCAAGCTGTAAATTATTTGCACAGTGTGAAGGGAAACGAAGAAAAGCTTCGAAACCAGAACAAGGTTTACATATGATAGAAAGGTATACAAGCTTTAGATATTATTAAATATTAAAATATAATAATGGCATTGAAATATTGTATACTCTATTATAATATAATTTTTTTGTTATTATGCTTGATTATCTTGTTGTCTTGCTCGATTGCCATAAAATAAAAGTAAACAAGTATGAATAATAAATTTGTATGTGTGAAACATATAAAAATAAAATATGTTAAATTAATATTATTCAAGGCGGCAAAGAATGGGAGAGAGAGAGAGAGAGAGAAAGACAGAGAGAGAGAGAGAGAGAAAGACAGAGAGAGAGAGAGAGAGAGAGAGAGACAGAGAGAGAGAGACAGAGAGAGAGAGACAGAGAGAGAGAGAGACAGAGAGAGAGACACAGAGAGAGACAGAGAGAGAGAGACAGAGAGAGAGAGACAGAGAGAGAGAGACAGAGAGAGAGACACGGAGAGAGAGACACAGAGAGAGATAGAGAGAGAGAGACAGAGAGAGAGAGAGAGAGAGAGAGAACTTTGAGAAAGCTCGAAAACAGTCACACCCTCACAAACTCATTGCACACTTAACTAATAAGATCAAATTCCTTCATGACTTACTTGAATTCTTGAGAATCGCGGAGAAGGGCGATTTTCATTTATTAAGTCAAATTATTATTTTTTGTGCATATTTTTATTGTTTAAACCCATCCACAACCCATACACACACAGACACACACACACACCAAAACACACACACGTACACACATATAAAAAGACAAAATATCAAATGTAGCCGTAAATGAGAATAAAGGTTAATAAAATAGACTTTAAGTTAGAATGACATAATTAAAAATAATTCATTCATTATTGCTGGGTAAAAATAATATCTAAATAAATCTTTACTTACTTATTATCTTAATTTGTATATAAATGTGTATGTTTTTATTTAATTTAAAAATTTTCTTTCTAACTACACAAATTCATTACATTCTCATCGACATTTGAAGCACTGTGCTTCGAACGTCGAACAATGTTTGCTGTACTTTTTGTCATATGGAAAATGATATTGTGCCATGTATATGGATGATGTATTTCGCATTTTTTTTCACCACTTTTATGTTTTTATGCTTAAAACTGCATTCAGTTGAAAGAGCAACACACACACACACACGAACACTACTTACACAGTTACAATGTAATAACTGACAGCAACACCTTGTCCAACTATGACAGTGAATGAAGGCGAGTGAAGCAATGCAGTAAGACAGAAAGGTAGAGGGAAACTGAGAGACGCGCTGAGAGAGGCGCTGTGAAACCTGGGTTATGGGTGAGAGTTGGATGTTGGATGTTGTTGTTTGTTGGTTGGTTCGCAAAGTAACAGCCAAAATGGCTCATAGCTTTTCCTTAACGCTGATCGATTGCAAATAGGTCTTAGGGATCTAAACGCCCCTTTGGCCTCTCAGTTTAACACGGTTTCATTTCATTTCGTTTCGTTTTGTGTTTTAAAGGCCTTTAACTTCAATATGATGCCAAAGCACGATGGCGATCGTCATTATAAACTGTAGACTTAACTTAAGTACGTATTGCTTGGGTATATACATATACATATATATATATTCATAGTGGTTCGTGTTCATCACGTCGATAATTGATTGCCACATAATTTATGTCATTTCATGTGCGTGCCGTTTGCAAAATATGAATTCCATCGATGCGAAGCGAATCTTTCAAACGCAACATCGACAACATCGCCAACATCGACATCTCGACAGTGTCGCAAACTACAACAGTAAAAATAAAAATCGTTTTGTTAATAGGTTTCGTACTATTGTTATAATGCGTCGGCTCCACCTCTCTACCCACAAAACTGCAGCATCAGCTTCAACTTCAACTTCAGCTCCAGCTTCAACTTTTTCATCACTTATTTTTTCTTTCTTTTTGCAGCCTCACAATGTTTGCTATGTTAATGAACTCTGGGGTTCCTGGCTAGGAGGCTTAAGCGAATCCCACTACGAAATGCACTTAGAGAAAAAAGTTAACAGAATTATGTTTTGAGAATGAATTATTTAGTTTAGGGTGAATCTTTTTATAACTTAGAATTTTCCAAAATAAGTTTGGTAAGATATTATAATCTTTTTTGTTACCTTTTTAGGATTGTTAACCATTTTTCTTATATCAAAAATTTGAAAGAAATGTTGAAAAAAATATAAAGAAATTTATTGGAATATTTTATTTTGGATATATTGACAAGCTAAGAGTTCGTTTTTCTAGTGTAAAAAAAGAATGCCAAAAATAATTTGAAAATTAAATACTTAAAAATTTGAATAAACACAATAATGCCTATAACAGATATTCTTGAACTTAACAAAATTGTATTAATAAATTTGTTTTATTAAGTTTACTTAAAACTTACTACCTTAAATGAATCCATATTTAAATTAAAGAAATTATCATTAACTGTTTAAGGTTTCAGTTTAATTATAAGCCGCTCTCATTTCTTTCAGTGTACACACATCTATTTCTGTTTGTGTGTGTGTGTGTGAGTGTATGCCAAGTCAGCCAAACTTTCGTCATTAAAGAAAATTATAGCCAAGTTGCTGTAATGCAGTCGGACGACAGTGACGTTGACGACTTCGGCCGCGTGAAACGCTAGCAGCGAAGCTGGCAGCGACACCGACGGTCTTTTAGCCTCCAGAGATAGAGAAAGAGAGAGAGAGAGAGAGAGGCGGGCAACGACGACGTGGACACACATACACAAACAAACAGAAACGAACAAGAAAAGAGTGTTTATGGCCAGAAATCCGTCAACATATTAACACTAAATATTAAAACGTACCACAAACGTGTTTATGCATATATGTATGTATAATATATGTATCCACTAATATGTGCACACACACACACACACATATATGTGTAGATAACTTTAAACTGGATCTTAGGATATTCAGGCAACATGATTATCACAGCATATGTTATTAAATCTCTATTGGGTTCCAATTACTCAAGTGAAATAAGAATTCACCATTCCAGTTAACAACTAGACTTAATAAAAATAATAATTAAAATAACACGCTGGTAGAAAAATGATATTGCTAACTTGATTTATACAAATTTCAACTAAGGCAGACTATCTTTGGCATGCCGAATTTAATATGCACTTAAAAAGCCTTTTTGCTTTGATTATAAAAGTAAAAACTTCTTAAAGATAATGCATTTGTATGGCAGCTATATGATATAGTAATCCGATCTGGCTGATTTTGACAAGTGATTTAACTATAACAAAAAAAGGACCTTGACCAAAGTTTTAGCTCGATAGCTCAAAGAATGAGACTAGTTTAAGACTAGTTTGCATAGAAACAGACGAATAGCCGCCTGGCTATATAGACTCAGCTTGCGTTGCTGATCAAGAATATGTATATACTTCTAGGGGTCAGTTATGCTTCCTTCTATTTGTTGCCTGGATTTTTGATGCGATGTTTTAAGCTTTATTTGTTAAGCAACTAATTTTAACACCCTTTTTGTACCCCCAAGGGTGACAAGAAAGGAAATAAAACTGGTTTCAAATTATTTATTTTACACACTTTGAAATAAAAGAATTTCACTCATTTCCGACAATAAGGGTGGATTTAACAAAGTTGTTCGAAGAAGTATTGCTTATAACTATGTACGCAAATTTTTCAAAATAAGTTCCAGTTATGTAAAGTTTAAGAAAGCCACCATTAAGGTTTATAGCAACTAATGAAGAATATCTAAATCGTTAAAATGTTGTTCATCATAGAGAATACCATTAATTACACCACACATCAGACATGATTAGGAACATGTGATTAACCCTAAAGAGCGTTCGTTAATCCTACATCAAATACTCCACACTCTATCTCTCTCCCTTCCCGACTCGCCTTGTTCACAAGCTCATCATAGTTGCAACGATCAGTTGACACCCTGCACAACTTGCGGCATCATCATCATCATATTATTATATTATTGTTTGTGGGCTGTGACGATGAAATGATTATGGAAAACATTGTTGTGGCTTTTAAAAGACTAAAAACACTCTTGAGGGTCTGAGATTCTTGTCTCTTAAGTGCAAGTAGGAGTTGGAGCGGGTGTGGAGGGGGAGCTGCCCACAATACTAGTTGACTGTGGCTGCATTTTTATTTTGCTTCCGCTGTGGCAGCGATGAAAGATGCCGAAATACTTAAACGATTTTTAATAATTTTATGCCTTTTCCGCGAAGATGTACACATAAAATACAACAAATGAAAAGCAGCAAAAGCAACGTTATACGCCCTCCATGATTTACACACACGAGTACAACAACAACAACAGACGACGGACGAGCTTCGCTGAGGACGAGAAGAAGGAGGACGAACGGCAAAAGGGAGACGCGGCTCGCCAACTGGCATTGGGCCTGACCTGGTATAGGCTCTCAATAACATTTGCACACTGGTTAGCGAGTGCGAGAAATCAAACCTTAAAAAAAAGAAAGATCTTTTATTAGATTAGTTCAAGCATTCACAATGATATTGTCGATACAATTCTAAGAAATCAATGTCAGAGAGTCAGAGAGATATTATTAATATTTTTGAACGGGGTATTGACAACTTGTCTTGATATATCCATTGTATCACATTCTTAAGTATCTACAATATATCGTTAGGAATGCAATTTAATAAAAAAAAATACATTTTTATATGACAATTTCCTTAAATCTTATTTACACAATATATAAAATCACAGTCGATGAAATTTTTATATTTCATTAAAATAACTTTTTTTCTTAAATGAAATAATTTTCAAAGTAATGTCGCAATTTTTCCCAGCGTTGTTCCAGCGTATACGCAACCATATTCGTTCAGCGGAAGGATAAAACTTATTATCTGTTAAATCGAACATGAGCTAAGTTTTACCATTCACGAAATAAGCACTAGTTGAAAAAAAAACGATAGATAGCAGACCCTATACAACTTATTATTTATGCTAACATTTGGATTGAAAATAATTATAAGCTAAGATAAGATATCTTTAAACTTGAACTTGTATAGTATTAAGGTATTCTTCAAACATTAAGCAGAGCACTTCCTCAAAACGTTTATTGATTTTCTTTCCAATTTGAATTTAACAACTTTTTTTTGATAAATTCAAGTTTTGTTTGTGTTAGTTTGATAGCCTTATTAATTAAACAAGAAACTAGTTTATATAAAATATTTCCAATTATAAAAAGCAACTTTAAAACCGTTAATTAAATATTATTTGATTGATTTATGAGAAGTTGAATTATGTTTGCACTTTCTGCATACGTTGGACACACTGTGCAATGTCTTTTCCAAACTGAAATGTATTCATTTTGATCTCTTTACGCTGCGTTGGTGTTCGCGAGCTCTTTTTGCTGTGATGCCATGTCTACATACACATATATATATATAGTTATGCGTATGTGAAGCATTCAGTTGTGATTTGTTTTTTTTTTCATCTTTTGCAACAAGTTTACAGCTTGTTGCGCATCGGCTGTGATTTGCAGCGTTTAATAGGCTCACTTCAAATGCTTCTTGCTGCCAAACTGCAAATGATTTCCCTGAATTACTTTATTATACGCCACGTATGTGTATGTGTATGTGCCACACGTGGGCGAACACAAGAAGCAGAAGCAGCAGCCGAAGAGGAACAAAGTCTAAGCCACATTGCAACAAAAACCCCCAGGCTTTAATAAATTTTATAGTCAACGAGGAGTCGGGAGTCGGTGCAGATTGTGTGAATGAATATCTATATGCTTTGGGCGCGTATCAATGTCTAGTTTATTACTAATTGAATTTGCTTTTGACTAACTCGCACGGGGCAGGTGTGAAAATTGAAAAAAAGAGTAAAAAAAAGCTAAAGCGACAAGATTTTATTTTATTTTTTTTCTCAATTTCCGTTTTCCCACGCTCGTTGTGACTGCATTTTTTGGTCAAATTGTTGAGCAATTAATTAGCACTGCGTGAAATTATTGGATGACATTGTGTTATCTCGTTGTTGTTGTTGTTGTGTGCGCATAGCAAATACCTTTGAAGTTTTGGCCTGGGAAAAATGGGAAAAACCGCTTAAGCTAAGCTCAGTTAAAACTTAAAGACTTGTGTTAAGTTTAAAGCTTTTTGTAACTTTGAGCTATTGCTGCCCTATTTGGTTTGGGTCACAAAAACAAACATTACCAATTACAATAAAATGCCCAACCAACCAACAATTACGTCTCACATTTTTATGCTCGCCAAAGCTGCAAAAGTTCCCACAGTGCACCCTCACACACACACACAGCAGGGTTGGTCATTTAATTAGCTAACTCAATTAAAAGAACGTAAAAATTTGGGCTCGAAATGAAAGTGTGCATCAGGTGTTCCGGCCATTAAACACACTCAAATGGATTTTCTATGACAAAAATGTTGCAAATCTCATATATATTTTTTGGCTGCAATGAATTTCTTGGGCACACCTCGTTATTGCCTTTTTTTTGTTTTTTTTGGGTGTGGTACACACACGCGAAACACATTTTATCATGCTATCTATAGCTTACCTGGCAATGAAACGGCAATGCGATTGGCTAAGCCAAATGTCAGATAAAATAATCGAGAAGAGAGCAGCCGCTTGGCAAGAGAGAGAGAGAGAGAGTGAGAGAGAGATACAAAAGGCACGCGCTGGCGAGAGCGTGCGCAGGGAAATAAAATAAATTTGGAATTGGAATTGTGGAAATGAAACGAGCTAAGAGCTAAGCGTCAAGCGACAAGCGACTTTTAAGTTTTGTGATAAGACAGACAAATACACAAACTTGTGTATGTATGTATGTGCACTCGTAATACGAGTAGCTTCAAAGCAGCAAGCTTCAAGTCCGAGATGCTCGCGCCAATCAGAAAGCTTGGCCAAAACGAAAAGATACTCGCAGCAATGTGACTTTGCAAGGAACGAACGTGCCACAAAACTAATCAAATTCATTAACTAACAAACAGTTACAGTTATTATATAGCTAAATTATCAGCAGACACACCCAAAACGGCAAAAATAATAATAATAGCCACAAATAAATCCGGGAAAAAAAAATACCAATTGAGTTTTGTACTTGAATTGAAGTGTAAATTGTCACAACAACAATAATCACAACAACATGTCAACAACGCCCTTCCACACCCCACCCTTCAACATTCAACATTGCCATCCCTAGTTAAGCCTATTAAATGCTCCAAACGCTTTGTTGTACCGGTCTCTTCGTCTCTTCGTCTTTACGTCTTAACGTCACTTTTGGCTATTTGCTTGTGGTGTTTAGTCTGTTTGTTTGTTTGCCTTTTATGTTTGTCTCTTTATTTGTAATAAATATGTTTGGTCAAAGCAAAGCGTTCGGATTTTAAGCGGCAATGGTGGGGGTAGGAGGGGGGTGGGGGGTGCTGATAATACTATGTGTGTAAGTTATTAATTTCACGACTTTGTCTGCGACTTTTCTTTTCTTTGCGCTTATCAGGTTACATAATTGTCCTGTTATAATGTCCGTATATGCTCCCCCTATACCCCATTCCTCTCTCCCTCTCCCACTCTCTCTCTCTTTCTTTCATTTTGATGTGGGGTGTAATTATCGCGCATTGCTTTGTAGGGTTTCCTCTCCCTAGCTATCATACGGACTTCCACCTTAAAAACGAACCATCAAATCGAATTGGGGATGGGCGTGTGACACGAACAGAATACGATTAAATGGATTAGTGTTCACGATGTTTGAGAGTTTTTGTCAGAAACAAATCGGAATTTTGTATATTTCCGAGATTCTGTGTGTGAATTATGTTTATCCTGATTTTGGTAACCTACGGGAAGACCTTGTTCTAGAATTTTGTTGGAAATTCTCAAAAAATGTTTCAAAAGTCATCTCATTTTAAGAAACTTAACATTTTAGATACAAATAGGAGTTTTCTGTTAAGTTAAGTTAAGAGTTTGCTAAATATGTCGAAGTAAGAAATTTTTCTATAGAAAAACTCTTTCAACACATTATGTTTTATATTTGTTATAAGAGAAAATATCCAACTACGTATAAAACTATTTTATTAAATGTTTTCCTTCAGTCTTTTCTCTTTCTTTGAATTCTTAAGAACATTTTTATTCGAAAAAATATTATTAAAACAACTTTAAGGGGTTAGCCTTTCACACATCTACAAAATCTTTATAAATTTGTATAAAAATATATAATTTTTAATAAAATATATATATAATATAAATATATATATATTTTTGAACTAACTTAAACTCCTTTTTACAATGAATAAGCATTTTATTTCAGTTATAGTTGGTTTGAATACACTTTAAGTTGATGTTCGTACCCTCAAAGAAATGTGTCCTGTTTGAAGTTTCGTGTCACGCTCGTCACGTCCACCCCTAACAAGGACACGAAAGCAGGCAAAGCAAGTGCAAGTAGTTAAAGTAATTCCAAGACAGCCTTAAGGCTTGATGGTTGGGGGGGGGGGGGGGGGGTGGGTTGAGCTTCAGCTGGGGCTGTGTAAAAATTCCTTTTGGCCTCCCGGTTTAAGCCACACTGGTCAATGGGGTTTATATTTGAGTGGTGTATCGTTTTCTTGTCTCTGTCTCTGTAATTGAGTAATTTCCACATGAATTTCCCCTTTCAATGTCGTATTTTTCTTCTCCTTTGTGTGTGTGTGTGTGTGAAAAAGGACTTGCAACAAACTACTTGTATAAGTGGGGGGTTGTGGGTGGGGGGAGGACTATTGTTGAGTGTCTATTTCTTCTCGTGTCTGTTTGTGTGGTCAGCTTTTAGAGGATTTTGCGGTGGCATTACATTTAATATAAGTTCCAACCAGCTTGGAGTCTCGAGTTTGCGACGGCATGCGACAAATGTTTGTGTTAACAAGAAACCCGCCCAAAAAAAAAGGGCGAACAAAATGCAAATCAAGCTAACTGCAGTTGGCACTTTTTTTCGTTGTTGGTAGCGTGACGCGTGTGAAAAATGTTTTGAAATTGTAACAATGATTCGGCCCTTTTTTTGGTTCGAAAACAGCAGCAGCAGCAGCAGCAAGGAAAACAAACTGACAAATAACTGAGGGTAATCGTTGGATGATGATGATGCTGTGGGGTATACGTGCTGCATGCCTCATGCCACACATGCCTCCAGCTACAGCTAGACAAACAGTATACCTTTATAGAATATCAATTTGTACTCGGAGCGCAATAAAAAATCTATTAAAATTTCCAACATAATCACAAAAGCAATTAATCATTGACAACTATTTAAGCGGCGAATGAGAGAGCGAGAGAGAGCGAGAGAGAGAGTGAGGCGAAGCTTACAGCAATTTGTTCTTTTGTTATGCTGATGCCATTGTTGAGATACAAATACAGTCTGAGACAGATACAGAGATACTGAGATACAAAGATACGGATGATGACAGTGTCGTAATTACAATTCTTTTGGCATGTTAACAACACAAATAAGTCGCGGTCATCAATACAAAGATCAACTCTTAAATATATGTACATGCATGCATATTAAAAAAGATATTGTATCTGTATCTGTATCTGTTCGAGGTGTCCGTGCGCTGGTTGCACGACATTGAATTATCACATTGCGGGTTTTTTCGTTCAGTTGACAAAGTACAAAATAATAATAATGAAACGTTATTCCAACTGATGCGGCTGAGGGATCGGCGGCTTATTGTCATGCAGATAAATATATATATCTCTTCCCTCCCTTTCACTCCCTCTCTCTCTCTCGCTTGCAGCAGATTTTCTTTTTGAATTTACGTACAAAGCTAATTTATCATTATGCGAGTACAAAAAACCTCAAAGTTTAACAATTTTTACATTTTTTTTTTTTTGTATTGTTTTCTTCAGTGTTTTTTTAGGTTCATTTTTGCGTTATTGAATGGCCGACAATATTTTCTGTAAATACAATAAAAGAAAAAAAAGCATAATAACCGCAAAATAAATAACAAATATAACAACAACGATCCGAGGGTTTTTTTTTAAACTTTACTCGAAGATTGAAGCTGTCAACGCACAATAAAAACCTTTTGTGTGTGTGTGTGAGTGTGTGTTGTTAATGCGTGAGATACTTTTGATATTTTTTTTTTTGTGGGGCCACACTTGCAATATAGCCAAGTCAATTTGTACAGTTTGCCTGTTTACCATTTGCTTTGACCCTTTTCCCGTTTCTTTGGGTTTTTTGTTTAACTTTTCTCGCTGTGCACAAACAATCAATGGTTTGTAGTGATTAAAAAGTAGTGTGAAATCGATTACATACATTAAGCAGACAAAACAACACAGACACGCACACACACACACTCATACAAGGGCGGTCAGTTGTTAAGACCGGATATACTTATATTTCTAGTGCCAAATAATGAGAGTTGATTGTGTCAATATTGAAATTGACTTAAACCGATACATGCAGCACATGTTAATTCCAGCTAATCGCGTTCTTGTTGCCTTTATGATCTTCTTCTTGACGGGTTTCTCTTCGACCAATCTTTTTAGGCTCTGTTTCATTTCGTTTGCAAATTAAATTTTGTGTGCACTTGCAAAGCACTCAGCTTTTTTTCCATAAGCTTTTTGTACGTGAAGTTCGTCTTCAGAAAAAGCTGACAGTCAAAGCACATATTGGGATTGGAACTTTGCTAAATCTTTTAGCTTTTCGGCAGGTGCGCAGCAAATAATGATTTTGCGCATGCCTAAGAGTATGCAACGGCGCATTTCAAAAAAGAATTCGTTGTAACTAAAATCATTGCATATGGCATAGGCGGTTTGTTAAAATCAGTGCTTATGAACGTTATAACGCGTGACGAAAAATAGATAAAATCTATAAGGAGAAGGCGGCGGGGTAGAACTTTAAAAATACCAATAAATATCGTTATCAATCGTGAATAAAAAATATATCTCTATATAAATCTTAATAACGCGAATGAGTTTGAATTGTTCAAGCCAATGACTATGAAATTGATTACTCTTGTATAGCTGTAGTTTGTGTTTGATTATTGATATGCTTATCACATTTTGTTGGTGCGTGGCCAAAAAAAAACAAAATCAATTCATATGCTAAAAATGTGTGAAATGAAAAACTCTCCGTGGCTTTGCTAAGCTTATCATTATACCACTTTATTGCTGTGTAGATATAACCTCTGATGACATTATCGAAACATTCCTGTATGGCGTATTTATTTGATGGACAGCCACTTGTACCAGTTAATACTAAGCCAAGCCAACAACAAACTATTAAAGGGCCCACAATCAGTACCAAAATCGGATAAACAACGCAAATGCATCAAAGCACTGAGCGAAATTCGACATTTGGGGTGTGAAAAGTCAATTAAATATTCAATTGCTGCAAGAAGAAAACAAAACAGTCAAAAATAGCTGCGTTAGACCCTTGACCCCATTACGCCCCAAATAATTGAAAGGCAAAGCTAAGAATCAAAACAAAAACCGAGAACGCAAAGACCGAAAGTCCATCAAATAGAAAAGAAATGAAGAAAAAAAAACAAACAAATATTCATAAAAACCAAACAGTTGTTCATCCAATCGCCAAAAGCCGTTTTACACGACACTTGTGGCTATTTGTAGTTGTACTCTCTGTGTGTGTGTGTGTGTATGTATTTTTTTATTGTCGCTGCCATCTGCGATGAATTTAAGCTTCGTAGTCGACGTGTCGACGGTTACTCTGCCAGTCAGCTCACAGCGGCTGCCCAAACCATAAGCAAAGCAGCAGCAGAATACGATTGCAAATTCACATGCGTGTTCGTGCATGCAGAAATATTTAGATATACACTTTAGTAGCGGCTAAGCATTGAGTTCAAAAGTTGATCGTCGCGTACAAATTTGCATTTGCACAAGTGTCGTATTGCGTGTGTGTGTGTGTTTAAAGAAAGAACTGTTAAGTGCGTGCTTAATCATGTCAATTCAACAACAACGAGCTGATCAACAACAACAACAACAACAGACAGCAACAACAACGACGACGACGACGACCAGCAAAGTTCAAATGAGTGAGAAGAAAATGCATAAAAGGTGCGTTAAAAGTATCGTAAAGTAAGGCAAATTTACGATACGATACGATACAGCTTTTCAGTAGCTGAAACAAGGAGAACATGAATATTTCGTGACGTTGCGTCTACGTCACGTGCAACGTGATTTTGGCATCTTTAATGCACATACATACATATACAAATTTTTAGTTAAAAGCTCTATATAGTACAGCGAACAAGCAACATGCATGCATAAATATTAAAAGTTGATTGAATTCAAATTCAAAATTGAAATTTTCTTTAAACCCGTTTTGGTAAGCGATTAGCGACAAGCTTGGCAAAATCATGTGAAGTTGGCTGCTGGCTGTTTGGCCAGACAAAACCATAATAAATCAATCGATGAATGGGCACAACCAGAAATGCCATACAAAAACCGTTTATCACAATGCTTGACGATCTGTCAACTTCGATGTTTATCTTTCCGCTTAACCCATTAAAGACGAAACCAGATTTAATACGTCTTTAATTTATTGTGTTCAAAGCAGACACGAAACATTAACATACTTTTTACTGTGTCTCATTTTATGGCACTATTTATTTGTTTATTTATTTTTTAATTAAACTTTAAAAACAATAACATAAAAAACTATATTATTACAATATAAACTTCAAGGCGGTTTCGATGGAAAAATCACAGTTAAAATAGTGATAAAAGCTTTTCCGTGACGTCAGTTCAGTGAGTGTGATAAGTGATAGTGTACTGCAACCCTGGCCAAGCCCACGCAATGGAATTACACCAACCTTAACTACATGCAGGTAAGTCACATGAAAGAGAGGTAAGTATAAAGTGTAACGGTAAATGGATTGAAGTTTCTCTCTATCTCCCTCTAACTCTCTTATATACGATACACATTTACGCAGATCAATGTGCTTATCAATAGAGGGCGCGTCAATCAACTACTGAAAAACTATATCGTATCGTAAAGTTTTATGATTTTACGATACAGTTTTTTTTTATGATTGTGTGCTTAAGCAAATGAGTCAACCGTTAACAGTTTGATTATTTAATCATGGGAAAAAGTAAAGAGTTTAACAACAATTTCTTTAATTAGAAATTAAATGCAAAGAGAAAACATTGCATTAATCGAAATATATTTCGGACACAAACCAGTTTAAGCAGCTGTTAAGCTTAAAAACATGTTCAAATAATGCGGAAAAAGCCCACGTGTTTAATGTGATTTATTTATACACATGCGTGCATCTTTTTTTGGATAAGTTTATCTCTTTTTTATGGTCACATGCCATAATCTTCTGCTAATTGATTGTTGATGCTTTGTTGGTCACCTTTTGGAACAAAAGCTCATATTCCCATGCTCTGTGAAATTTGAGTCTTTATATGAATGCCAAACAAAAACAAAAAAAAAATGACGCGTTCACATCAACGTCTGTTAGCCATTTCTGTTTATTTATTCAATAACTGACCTGGCTTAATACTCTATCGGCCTCGTCGCCTTGACCAAGACAATGCTGACCGTTAAGGTCGTTAGTTCTTTAAAATTGTTATTGCCATAAAATATTAACTTTTTCCTGGTGCTATATATATTTTTTATCCCTTTTTCTTGGAGCCACATTTTCCTTCCTCTTCCTCTTCTCAATGTAAGTATTCTTAACTTTTTGAAGTGATATTTCAAAACGCTAGATTTAGCGACTAAAAAGCTAAAAAAAACTGACAACACTGAGGAGCTGAAGTTTAGTAATTATTGTAATAGAGATTATCATGTTTTAAGTCTATCAAATTTTACGCTTTGGTGCTCTGCCCATTAAAAATTAATTTGTCATTTGCTTAATAGCAAAATTATATTCTGATTAAATCAATGATCTGGTAATTAAAATGCTTTTTCTAATATACTTTTAGCTATAATTGGTGTAACTAATAATATATTGCTTTATACATTTCTAATGTTATAGATTATGCCCTGCAGTTAAAATGCATTACCTACGAGAAAAAGTTTCACAGAGCTTCATTAGCATTTAAAACTTTTCAGTAGCCCAAAATGCCGTTACATTTCTATCGCTTTTATGTTAAAGCTTGAACAAGCTTCATTAAGCTTTACTCGCTGCAAAAGCTCGCAAAAACATCGTCAAACGCTCTCTTCCGCTCTCTCACTCAACACTCTCTCACTCTCTTGCACTCTTTCGCGCTCACGCAGCGATAAGCAAGAAAACAACTTTCGCAGCTGACTGCGCTGCTGCTTCCGCTGCTGCTGCCGCTGCCGTTGCTGCTGCTGTTGTTGACTTTCAAGCAAGCAACAATAATACGCCATGGAGACACGAAGCTTGTTTTTTTTCCCGTTTTTGTGCAGCCGAAGTTTGTGATCGCCATCGCCTTTCGCTGCTGCTGCTGCTGCTGTTGCTTTTTTGCCAAAAGATTTTCAATCGCAATCAAACGATCGACCTAAGCGCAGGTTTGTTCAATTTTTGCTGCGTTTTACAAAGTGCGTGAGCTTGTTGTTGTGCGTGTGCGTTACTGTGTGTGTGTGTGTGTGTGTGGAATGAAATAAGGAAGTGAACAGAAGAGAAATTTTTAGCTGTTTGCAAGTGCTTCCTGCTTTTGCTTATGTATAAAAAAGGCATCAAGTTTATAAACAAGTTCTAAATCCTGTGACGGTTCTTTTCTTGGGTAACTTAACAAAAAATAAAAACAATAATCTTTTTGTGCGCGCATGTGGCTTAATTATCAATTTAAACCACATTTTTGTCTTCATAGCCAACAACAACAACAAATACTATTTAAGTCCAAACTAAGCTAGTAATAATTTTTCCATATGCAAAGCTTGCTTATCAGAGATGTTTTATGTGTGTTTTTTTCGGGGCTCGGCCTTTGTCGGAATGCCAGGCGCTATCTTCTTGTGTACTTATTAAATGATTATATGGAATTTTCAATTTTTGCTGCCTTGATAAACAACAACAACAGCAACAAAGAAAATGCACACACCTAACTTTATCATAGTTTGTTGTTGTTGTTGTTGTTAGTTAACATTGTTTTTATCTACGCTACCGCATTATTATTAGCTTATAATTATGTGCATTACTTAACATTCAATACAAACTTGGCTATCAAAGTCAGTTGTGGCCAGTCCCCAAGCACGTGGGAAGATATCGCATAACATTAAATTAAACACCTTATACACATAGTTACATAAACATTTTATTAGACACTGTATAAGACTTTCGAATACTGTACTGAATTCAAAATTGCGCATAAAGTTCAAAAGAGTTCAAAATTGCATTTGTTTTTACCATTCGAAATGACGAAAAAAAATTTGCCTTGAGTTTTTATTTGTATTTTTAGCTCTTTGGAAATGTTCGCACACACAAATATATGCAGCTGATATTTTTATATGCATGTATATATATACATGTTGCTCCACTTCTTTGTACATTGCTACAGTTGAAAGAAATATTCTCTATACATATATATATACATATATATAGTAATTAAAAACGTTCAACGCTTCAAAGGTTCCCCTTATCAATATTATCATTAAAATTATTAAGATTGCAGTTTGCTTTTGGCATAAGGTCAGAAAACCTATATATATATATAAAGAACGCTCGACTTTGCTTGATAACCAAGTATTACTCCTTAGACAATCGGATCGTACGATTCCGTCGGACACTTCAGAACTCAAAACTTTTATTGTTCTATATTTGATTCTTGAACTGTTTCGTCTGGCAGTAAAAATTGTTATGCTAATGTTGGTTTAAAGTACACACAGCTCTAAAAGCAATATCTTTAAGTTTTTATCTCAGTACACAAAAAAAAAAAATGTTTGCCTTGGTGTCGAAACACAAGCTGATAAAATGTTAATGTGCTTTTTAAAACATAGTGGAGTGATAAAATGATTTATTATTAGCAAAAAAAAATACTCTTTAATTAGTCAAAATCATAAAGCATAATATTCAATTAAAATGAAGTAGAACTTACTTTGAAAAACTTAAAAGAAAAATGTTTAAAACCAGTTGAGAAAAAACTATTTCTAGCACATACAAAACAAATAACATTTTGGCATAATATTTATTAACAAAAAGCACATGTTCAACTACGTTATAACTAACAAGATAAAATGTCTAGAGAAAAATTGTTTTTTCTTTTAGTTAGATTTAATAAAAATGCAAAAAATCTCAACTCCCAGCTTATAATCATCTAGCACGAATTAATTAAATTACATTTCTGATTAAATCATTTTTATGGGTTTTTTTTTCTTTAATAAAAAATGCTTACAATAACACCTTATAATTATCATTAGAAATGCAAACTACGGCGCTTTAGTAAAAGTTGCCTTAAAGTTTTGTTGTTGTTGTAATATTAATCACTTATAATAGAATAAAATAATAAATAATTAATTTATAATAATTACACATTTAAAACAGGCAACAAAAGCAAAGTTAAATTAAATAACTGATTAATATTGAATTCAAATGGCTTATTAAAATTTAAAAATTTTAGACTGACTGCAAAAATTTTGAGTTTAAATAAATGATTATTCATAACAGAAAGAAAGTAAACTTTGTATGCAAAAATATTTTCGGGTACTTTGTAAATATTATATGTAACAAGTAAGAAGGCTCTAGTCGAGATATCCCGACTAGACGATACCCTGATCCCTATACTTTACGCGTACAGTCAGTGCTTGCAAGTGTGTGTGTGTCTGTGTACGCGCATACTCCATACTGCATACACAACTTCAATGTCCCATATCTCCGGTGTTTATTATCCGATTTCAATAAAATTTTCACAGATAATCATTATTTTGCTTTATAATTCAAATTGCATCTCAAAGTTTTACAAATTCAAGATTTTGTTGTTATCGATCCCATGTGTATATCGGAAACGGGAAGAGTTATCGAAAATCGGAAAGAAACTTGTACTGCCTAGGGATTAGGCGAGCTTAAGTTCCAAATCTGGAGTATCTAGCTCTTATAGTCTCTGAGATCGACGCGTTCATACATACGGACAGACGGACAGACGGACAGACGGACAGACGGACAGACGGACATGGCTATATCGACTCGACTGTTGATGCTGATCAAGAATATATATACTTTATAGGGTCGGAGATGCTTCCTTCTGCCTGTTACATACTTTTGCACAACTTCATTATACCCTTTTTTCCCATTTTTAATGGGATCAGGGTATAAAAAGAAATAACTTAATATTCAAGTTGATTCAGTTGATTCAGCTATAACCAATTAAGAATACTATGTATGCTCTTGTTACAATAATAATTCATAGAAATCGTTTTTCATATTGGGTATTAAGCACGTCGGTGTTAGTCATCAGCCTTGATTTAGACACGTGCTGTGGCAATTTAAACAATGTGTGTTTATTCTAAATAGAAAATAATATTTACCTAGCAACATTTGCAAATATTGACTTCACTATCCAAATTTTTGCACTATCCAAGTTTTTTTTTTGGTTGAGCGTGCGACTATGATTTATTGAAAGAGTTTTTTTTTTGAATAAAGTTTTAGATAATGTAAGATTATTAAATCATATCCAGAATTCTAACACCTTCTTACTAATTAGTCTCACAAACGTTTTGATAAATAAATCATGAATCGTCAAATCGCATGATTGAAGTTAGGAAGCGTGTTTAGAATGATTTGTAGCTGCAAATCCTATCAATTATCATATCGATTCGTTTTGATGTTTAGAATGATTTGAAGAAGCAAATCCTATCAATTATCATATCGATTCGAGTTTGTTGTCTGCATGGTTAATTTTATAAAACATCCGAAGATAGAGTTATATTGATTAATCAGTTATCACTTAAGGTACAAATAATAATATTACACAAACTTTTTTTCCATTCAATTGTTAGTTATAAATAAGCTCAATAATGATTAACACATTTTTCTAATTACCTCGAGATGTACAATTCAGCATTCCATGGCAATGAAGGCCATTTGAATGCTCTGTTCCCAAACCAAAACAAGAAAATTAATCATATGACGAATTTTGCTAGTTATTTAGAGCATTTGGTCAGCGACCAGTTTCTCAAATTGGATCTTTGTTTATAGTCAACCCACACATACTATTTTTTGTTTTTCAACTTTTTTTGAGTTTCCTTTTTGTTTGAAATTTATGAGTGCATAATCGTAAACCACTTTAAGATAGCTTTTAAATTTATGGCTTATAGCACGGATTTTGATTAGAAATCAAATCGAATTTTATTGACATTTCAGGTTTAAACTGTGATTAACACGAACCTAGGGCAATATTATTACACTAATTGTTTAATGGGCTTCCACTTAAAGTTAACGCGTTAAAAAAGCTTAATTAACATTGTAATTATTTTTGTTCCGTTTTTGACGTAGTTAGATAAACATTTTTGTTGAATTTGCATTGCTTGTCAATTGATAAGAAAGTTGTAAATAAATTTAAGATGACTGCATGATAAAAATGATAACAAGATCTCACCCTTCACCCATCTCGCTTCTAACTTTTTGGCGGCATTTGTTTTTTGTTTTTTCCGTCAGCTGTCTTGGCCATATGACTTAGTTGTGTCTGGGCGATAATTGAAACACTTCCAGTGCCAACAATGTTTACCTTTGTTGGTTGGCGCATAAATTTTAGTGACACGGTGATAAAGGCGGTCGGTTATTGGAGTTTGCCCAGTGGGGCTCATAAAAAGAATCTAAAAGGCGCACAGTTGCTGAAGTAGCTTTTCAGAAACGTGTTGCGCAATTAAACGTCAGCAGTTGGCACTGATAATAATGCCTTTCGGCTGATAAGCGGCAAATGTTGCTCTTTCGATGTTGAGTTAGTGTAAAAGTTTTCGATTCAGGGAAGCTGCTGATCAATGTTGTCGTCAAGATCAATCGAGCTTATCAGCATATTAAATAGTAGTCATTTAGTAGTAGTTATCAGTGCGACTGTTCTGGCCTCGGCTGGAAACAAGATGCAGCCAAGTTCTGCAACGCGTCGAGCGTAACAACAACAAAACTAAAACACAGATGCGCTTCAATAAATATGTAAAAAGATAGATAGATAGAAATTGTAGGTTTGAAAATAGGGAAGTCAAAACACGTTGTTGTCATTGAGCAATAATCAACAATGTCGCACAACAACAATATATATAGTAAACATTATATCAATAACTGTCTGTGTGTAAGTGTTTGTGTGTAAGTGTGTGTGTGTTTGTGTAGCTGTTGGACCACTTAACGCAAAACCCTAAATTAAGTAGTTTCAAATTGAACTTTTCGTCATAGGTAATTATCACACAATTATCAATCAAATATATATATATATATATATATATATTTATAGATATATACATACATATGTATGTCTGTGAGCATGCAGACTGAACTCATTTATTATTTTGTTGTATTTTCATTTTATCATTGAGATAGTGTGTGACATATTTCATCAAATTATTAAAAAAAATTACTTAATAGGAACTTTCCAGTGAAATTTGTTAATGAACTACAATATGAAAAGTCTAGAAATGTTTAAGAAATTATAAAAGTATCAGTTTATACAAAACTTTACAATCAGTTGAATACATCTTATAATTTGCATTATTTTATAATTGCTTTAAATTAGTTGCTTACAAAGTTCATATAACACTGTTTAATTCAGTTTTGTTTCAAAACAAACATGTAATATTCAAATCGGTTTAATTCTCAGTCATGGAATTCTTAATTCAAGCTTAAAACTTATTGAATAATCTGTTGAATATTATTCAAGAGCAAACATTTGAAAGCTCTTCTAAGGGAATGTAAATCAAGAAAACCTTAAAGATTCCAATCAGTTTAATAAGCGCGCCAAGATCTTTGAAAGCTTTCAAACCTAACAAAGCTTTCTTGGCGCAATCCTCTTGCCAAGTCTACAGAAAAGTCTACAAAAAAAAAGCTGCCTGAAAAAGCTATCGCATTAGTTCTACTTCACTTCGTGTCAATATTCGTGCCTTATCAATCGAATAGTTTTTATTTCATTCATTATTATTCAAATACCCTCAGAATTTATTAACACATTTATTTTTATATATTTTTTTGAATATGCGGCGAGCGATTAAATTACAAATTGTTTAGTGTAAATAACATTGTTGAATAATTTGTCTTCGTTTTTTTCAAAATAATTTGAATTGAATGCTAATCGTAACGAATGATTTGGCATGAAGTCATTTCATGACCAAATATCGCCATTTGTCACTGTCTGATCCTTCAGGGCATAAACTAACTACATATAATTAGCAGTTTACTTAAACTTTTGCTTATTCATTATGCAAGCCGCACGATCCATTATTATGGATAATTGTTTTGATTTTGCATAACATGTTTGCATTTTAGTTAATGTTTTTGTTAAGTCAACAAAATTTGATTTTCTTTTTTGTAAGTAAAACAATTGTTTACCTTCTGCTACAGGTTTTGTTTTTCTCTTGCCTTGCCAAAAACGTGTCACTATTTTCTCTTTCTTCTCTCATTTCTCTCTCTCTCTCTCTTTTGGCTTTAACATTTCCCACACGTTTATGCCCATAGCAAAATATTTACATTGGCCATTTGCCAAGCGCTTATCGTAAAAGACGCTAACAAATATTGTCACCTTAAGCTATAAACAGTTAATCAAATATTGGGTTAGGCTATTGCAGTTAAAACTTGGAATGCATTGGGAATGTAAATTGCAAGTTGTTAAATGACCTTTAAAAGTAAAGTTGGCATATTGAAGATTGCAGGTAATCTTTATAGTCGTTAATCGAGCACGTGCATTGGATTGGATTTTTGAACGATCAACTAGGTTATCATGTCGTGATGATGCAATACAAATATATATATGGAAATCAAATTTATATTTAGATTGCTTTCATTCAGAATATTTTGCTCAATTTGAATAATAAATGCATCTGCGATTGAGACATTTAACGCGAATTGCGTGCAATTATGATTGTTGTTGTCCACACATTTCATGCAGATTGATAATATATATATATATATAGTTGTATAGTGTGTATTGCTGTGATTTGTTTACATTGCGTTGCGCATCAAACGCAATCTCAATTCGCAATTGTTTTTGTTGCAATTGTCAATGTAATTGATATAGTTCACACTACTTGGCTGTGATTGACAGTCAACTGGTGTTGGTGTTGTTGTTGTTGTTGACATCTGTGGGGACCTTTGGAGTTACGATTGCAGTAAACGTCATACAGATACAAGCTATGACAATGTGAATGATCTTTAACAAAAACAAACATCAGTTGCTAAGCGCACACTATTTGTTTATATTGCTTTAAATCATATCTTTCACAACATATTAAGGAAGAAGCAACAAAAACATCAGAGAGAGAGAGAGAGAGAGAGAAAGAGTCACCGAGAGTCGCCCTCCACCTTATAACTTTTAAGATGCTCATAAATTCTGGAGACTTGACTTTTTTATGCTCGTTTTTGCTCAGCAACCGTCAGCTGGAGGAGGATTTGCTTTCCATCTCTCGCTCTCCAGCTCTCTAGCGTCTCTCGCGTCTAAAAATGGGCTTTTGATTAACGCAAAAAAGATATATAGATGTTCACAATATAGATAGACATATATAAATATTTGTCTATGTTCAGTTCAACGCTCAGATTGACATTGGCACTGGAGCCATCACTTTGTGAACTTTTTTTCTTAACGCGCGCCAGCTGATCGTAAAATAAAAAATCCGTTAGGAGTTGTTGAGACATTTTTTCGGTGTTAAATCTTAAAACATTTAGAGTATTTATATAAGTGTCATTTTCAAAATGGGTCGCGAGTGCTTGAATCGGTAAATATCTAAAATAAACTATCATAAACATAATTTCAACATATTTGTGGCTGTGAAAAAGGTTTATATATGGTGCTTTGATTTGTTCAAATGAATCATAGAGTTGCACATCACAAATTGTTGTTAAAGCAAATATTTTGCAAGAAATCACAAATGTTTATTTATACATTTTATTAAGGCGTCTTTTCTATAATTCGAACAATCATAAAAGTGAGTTGAATGTGCTCTAAAGACAAGAAATATATAACAGACGCTTCTAAATTTAAATTCAAAAAATTATTTCAGCTAGCTAAAAGATTTCTGAAATCAAATAAATAACAAGCAAATCTTAAGTGCACCAAAAATATTTTTTAAGCTTGTAGTTCCACCTAAAAAAAAATCTTTAAAAGTTTGTTTTATATTTCTTTGCTGCATGCACAAAAATCACAGCTGTTTTCTCAACCGAATTCTGATGAAAAATAGTTTGAAAAATCGATGCTACTACAACCAAAATTCATAACAAACAAACAAAATATATGCAAGCTTCTTAAGCCACCCTTAAAAAAAAAAATGCTTGCGCACAAAGGTCTAGAAAAGCAGTCTTAAGTTGCATGCAAAGGAGTACAAATGTGTAAAAAGTGCAGACAAAATCAAAGTTAGCGCCAGCAGCAGCTGCAATCGTATTTGAATGTGTAAATGTGTGTGTAAGATCATATTCAATTAACAGGCTTTGGTATGGATGGTCGAGTTGCTAATGCTCGAGCATGATTGATGAAGTTGATGTGATTTGTTGTGTGGCCATAAACAGAAAGTGTGTATGTGTGTGTGTGTGTGTGACTGTTAATGGTAAAGGTTAACATGCGTTATGCCAAC
This sequence comes from Scaptomyza tumidula, assembly GCA_035044465.1. Taxonomy (NCBI): domain Eukaryota; kingdom Metazoa; phylum Arthropoda; class Insecta; order Diptera; family Drosophilidae; genus Scaptomyza; species Scaptomyza tumidula. Next base: position 12,924,118 of record JAWNNW010000444.1, on the reverse strand, counting down.
AGCTTGATTACTTATCAAAGCAAATTTAGTTAATATAATTTTATTGCGCACTTTCAGTTGTTTGAAGGTGTTCAAAATGAAGGGTTCGACATTGGATAAAATCAGCTGCTTCCTCGCCGAGCTGCTGGGCACCGGCATACTCGTCTTTCTTGGCTGCATGGGTTGTGTCAAAACGGACATCTTTCCCAACACTCATCTACAAATTATTCTAAACTTTGGCTTTGCCGTTCTGATTGCAATTCAATGTTTTGGTTGTGTATCGGGCGCTCATCTGAATCCAGCTGTCACAATCGCTGCTTATGTGTATGATTTGGTAACGTTGCCGATGGCTTTTGTGTACTTTGTTGGCCAAATGTTGGGTGCATTTATTGGTTATGGTTTGCTCAAGGCATTGTTGCCATACTCAACATTAAATGTGCCCAATGGCTTGTGTGTAACCGTGCCACATGCTGAGGTATCGAGTCCTCAGGCCTTTGGCATTGAGTTTGTTGCCACATCGATTTTGGTCATTGTCTGCTGTGGCGTTTGGGATCCACGCAATGCCAAACATCATGATTCGGTGGCCATTCGTTTTGGCCTAGCCATTGCCGGTTTGGCATGCGCGGCGGTAAGTTGAAGTTGCACTTTCATCATTTGCACATTCATCTAATAAATTCGTTTCGTTTGCAGGGTCCCTTCACTGGCGCCAGCATGAATCCAGCCAGATCCTTTGCACCTGCGCTGTGGAACGGCAACTTTGAGTCACATTGGATTTATTGGTTGGCGCCGTTGAGCGGTGCTATCGTGACATCCGTGGCCTACAAGGCGGTCTTTCGGCGTGAGGTTGTCGAGGCACAGATCATGTCAGATGAGAAAATGCGTCAACTCGAGGATGTCCAGCTCACATAAACATCACACACACATACATACACACACATCCTCTGAACTGTTTTCAGTTAAGGGGCGAAAAATCAATACTTAAAAAAAATCAAATTTAGTTGTAAGCTAAGATCAATATGAACGAAATTTTATATTAATGCATTTGTTTTACAATAGCAAAAAGCTTCGCTTTATAAAGAAGTTGGATATTTAATTATATCTGTTTACAATAAAAAGATTTCGTTTTTAAAACGTATATTATATGAATAAGCATTGTTTTATTGGCAAACTTTCGAAAAGTTTTCTTGGCAAACTTTCGAAAAGTCTTATATGAAAAACTTTTCGCTTTCTTTTGCGACAAAATGTTTACAATTTTATTAAATTCTAAGAACTCGCTGTATAGTATTTTTATGATATGAAACTCATCAACCAAAAACATATCAATCAAAATTTTTCTAGAGTTTCTTTTTTTTCGTTTTTAGTTAAGTTCTAATTATAGGTTGGAGATAAGCTCGATACAGATATAGACACGTGTCACTTAACTTCAATTTAGAAAAGATAACTTGATTAAAAACATGAAAAATTAACAGCTATAGTATGTGAGACATTATCCATTGATCAAATGTTTTCCAATCTAAACCAAACGATTAGCGCTCTATTTATAAATCGACTGAATGATCTGATAATACCTTTAAGTTGTTGAACTGCTTGGTTGGGAAAAGATAACTGAGTATTAAAAATACAAGTTAATACCAAATCGGTAGGTTTAATCGATCAAAGAACTTTCTTTCTTGTCTCAATAAATGATATTGATAATGACAAAGAAACAATCTTTAAAAAAATACGTTTTTAAAATTCTACTTGAAAAGATAGATATAAAAGAAAGATATATTCAATCAAGATTATCCTTGAGATTTATGTCAAATGTAAACGAAAAAATTTCAAATCATTTTTCAGACCCAAAGCTAAACACAAAGTAAACACATTGCATTTAACTCGAGAATAAACCCGAATAAAGTGTCTTTAAACTGCAACTAGGCCAATGTGTATTAATTATCTATCACTACTGTACTTGAGAGTGTTTCGCGGGTGTTCTTGTTGTGTGAGGTGCGCCTTAAAGTAGGCCAACATTGGGCGATTCACGGTCTCAGAGCCATTAATCAAGTGTACTTAGCGGCCATTGCGATAGAGAGAACGTGTATTGGGCCGAAGCCCTAGGCTTGTAGTAAGCGTTAAACATCTTAATGAGAGATAAGATTACGAATTTATTACCATGCCTTGTGAATGCAATCCACAAACAAGGTAGGTAGCCCAAAGAGTTATTTAGAATTGTTACTGGCTTCGAAATATGATTAATTGTTAAATTATTTGCGAATGGGTTTGACTAGACGATGACAAAACACAGGGAATGCGTGTTGGCGCCTTTCCCCCTTCATATCATATCGTACTGTGTGTAAAATATCCACATAATAATTAGCATTAAGGTTTTATAATTCATATTGATTGATTAGAGCCAATTTAAAGTCGAAACCTTGCGTACCTTGTCGTACCCGAAAACCAAGACAGTCAATTTAGTTTGTGTTCGACAACAGATCGTGGCAGTAGTCAAGGATGGGTAGCGTATCCAGCTGGAGATATTTAAAGATGCGTTCGGAGCATCGATGCCGTTTGGCTGCCTTCTTTGGGGAGCTTGTGGGAACGGCAACATTCATATTTGTTGCCTGCATGGGTTGTGTGACATCGCCGCAATTCTTTAACACCCATTTCGAGTTGAGCTTGAATTTTGGATTTGCCATTATGATTGCCATCCAGGCATTTGGTTCCATATCTGGTGCTCATCTCAATCCAGCCGTAACGCTAGCTGCCTTTATCTATGGCGCCTTAAATTGGTACATGTCAATTGCATATTTGGTGGCCCAAGTGGCGGGAGCTCTTATTGGCTATGGTTTGCTGAAGGCTGTTCTGCCCCTGAATGCCATCGTCAGTGTGAATAATCCAGCTGGTGTTTGTGTCACAACATTGAACGGTGATATTTCAGTGTTGCAAGGTGTCTTCATTGAGTTTATAGCCACGAGTTGTTTGGTTATGGTTGTCTGTTCCGTGTGGGATCCTCGCAACGCCAGACTCAAGGATTCAGTACCAATACGTATTGGTCTAACGATTTCGTGTTTGAACTTGACAGCGGTCAGTATTGAGTTGAATACATCTTTAATGTTCGTTTCTTATCAATTCGAGTTTTTCTTTCATACAGGGTCTTTTTACTGGCTCTAGCATGAATCCAACACGTTCCCTGGGACCAGCTGTGTGGAACGATTCGTGGCAAAACCATTGGATCTATTGGGCGGGTCCACTTGTTGGTTCTGCCGTTACTGCCATCATTTATCGACTCTTTTTTAAGGGCAGCCCCGAAGATGAAGAACTTGAGCTACGAAACTCCAATGCTAGAATACTTTTTGTTGATAAAGTTTAGCTTTTGCATATGCATCAGTTGCCTGATAAGTATTAGTTCAAGTTTAAGTATATTAAAGAAACCAAAACATCTCTTTCTTTGTTTAAATCTGGTATGTCAAATTAGTTATGGCGGTGGAAAAGTTTTGAAGTCAGGTTGTATATTAAACAGGGTTAATTCTTAATGAATAACATTTACACGATTACTGATTGCAAAAAGAGACATCTGTACATAATGTCATAAGCTTACAAAGTTAAAAAAAAAACGAAGCAAAGTCTACAAATTTGATTCATAAGTTCGCAAAAGATATGTACTTGTGCCAAACAACAGTACATGAAAATAAAGACCTAAGACCTAAGACAAAAAAATACCCAGTTTTGATGAGCTGTCAATCAGTTAGATAGGCAAAAACTTGAGGAAAGTTTATATCAGGCTTAAAACAGTGACAGCTTCCACCAAGGTTTATTTATTCAGCTCAATACGTTTTTCAATGTCACATGGCTTAGCTTTTTGATAAACGTACAATACGCTTGTGATTACTTTTTTTTTGCACCCCAAAAAATACAAAAAAAAAAAACAGTTGTGAATAATAATGAAACACCTGATTGCCAAACGAGTTATATTTCTTCTGTCTATATTGATCTTGGAAAACATAACCCCTTGATAAGAATAATCTCTCTTGTGTTGCTGAGAATCATTCATAAAAACGTTTGTGGTACAAATAAATACTTAAGGTATTACTAATGAATGGCTTATCTATTACGGCAGGTCCCCCCCATCCCATATAAATAATTATTTGTTCGTACTACTGAATAGTTGAATGTTGTAAATAAAAGGTTGCAATAAAAGCATTAACGCACCCAACATGACGAAGTATAAATACTCTGTACAATATTATTTAATCGTTATTAACAGCCACTTGATTTGACAGCTATTTGATTCATATCTATTAACTTTAAGAGTTTAAAAAAAAATCGTTTGACGTCGACTGATTGTTAAGCTTTTATCACATGCTAGTTAACTTTAATAACACTTAGACATTAATCGCATATTACACACTTAACTTGATCAATGTATTATTTTCTACTTGAAACATGCATATATGCTCGTTGGGTAACACCAGACGATAGCTTTCCACTTGAACCTTCGAAACTGATTGCAATATTTATTTTTTGCTTTAAATTAGAATTTTTTGTTTCTTATAAAATCAGATACCATCATTTATAACTAAAAATTAAAAATATTTAGGAATGCAATCTCAAGTTTAAGAAATAAAAGTTTTAAGAACTTTTAACGTATGAACATAGATAATAAAACAAATACGCTAGCCGTATTTGACCTGATTTAAACCGCACATGTTCATTGGAATTAGATAGTGTGCGTTGATCTCCCTTTATAAAATAATAAATACGCATATACACAAGTGCAAGAGTATATCAGCTGATGATTGGCTTAAGCGCTTTGATAATTTGATAATTGATAATAGCTATTTTTTTTAGATTAGTGGCAATTCAAAGTTATTCAGTCCCCATTCATTTGAGGCAGTGCCAGCCAACAAGTTAAGAACCTCTTTGACTGAATGTGTCGAGTGGCAAAGCTAATCAGCTAGCGGCAATGGTGCGCTTGTACACTTTCATTTTCTCTTTCTCTCTCTCGAACTGTGATATCCGTCTGCGGATTCAAACGAGACGTTCGCTCAATTCAGTTGCGTGCTGTGCGTTCGCGTAAAACGTTGTTGTTTGCTTCTGTCTTTTAAATTGCACTCATTATGGCCGGTCTAAACTTGAGCACGAGGCAGGTTTCTGCACTGACTAACTATAAATATCTCAAGTATTAAAGTCTCATCCGGTTTTATTTCTTGCAGACGTCTCATTTTGGAAAAAGTATGCATCGTCTTTGGCGAACTGTTAGCAACGGCCATCCTGATGTTTCTCGGCTGCATGGGCTGTGTCCAAACGACAGAGATCATTAACACCAACTTGCAGTGCAGCTTAAACTTTGGCTTTGTGGTGCTCATCTGTATCCAGTGCTTTGGCTGCGTTTCGGGTGCTCATCTCAATCCGGCTGTGACGCTTGCCAGCTTTATATATAATATGATATCGTTACCCATGGCTTTGGCATACTTTGTGGCTCAAATCGTTGGCGCATTTATTGGCTATGGATTGTTGAAGGCTTCGCTGCCCAATGATGCCATCTGCAGCTCGGATACACCACTGGGTGTTTGTGTGACAAAAGTTGCCACTGGGATTGATGTCTGGCAGGCGCTCCTCATTGAGTTCCTTATCACCTGTGTACTAATCTCGATCTGTTGTGGCGTTTGGGATCCACGCAATGCCAAAAACCAAGATTCGGTTGGTGTACGTTTTGGTTTGGCCATTTCGTGTTTATCCCTAACTGCGGTAAGTACTTAAGACTGTGCTTTTCCTGCTTCCGTATTCAACCGTATGCTTTCTTCTATCCAGGGTCAGTTCACAGGCGCCAGCATGAATCCGGTACGTTCCTTTGCACCAGCCTTGTGGAACAATGTTTGGACGGATCACTGGATCTATTGGGTGGGTCCAATGGTGGCTGCATTATTCATGTCACTCGTCTACAAACATCTCTTCAGGCGCCAGTCGAATGATGATGTTAAACAGATTACAACCAACGAATCGCAACCATAGAAAATATCTCTCTCAGAAATATGTGTGTATATTTTTGTATAAATTTATATTAAGTTTATAATAGATAAGTGTGCATGTGAATTTTATGTTTATATATATTATGATATATCATAAATAAATAACAAATACATAATTTGTATATGGCAATAAGGTAAAATCAGTTGTGCGAATTTTGATTGAGGAATATTTGGAAATAAACAGGAATTATTTTTAAGACTTGATAATTGAATCTTTCTTTATCAGGCAAATACTTTTGTATTATTCATTACCATAAAATTTTCCTTTCTTTTGGAATACACCAAAGTAAAATACCTCCCTTGCCATATTACAGCCAGGTCTTAACAAAACATGTCACTATTTTAAACTATAGATAATATTTAAGATAACTTTCATCGACGGCGCATTTCAGTTGTTATCTTTAAAGGTAGCTATTACAATAACTTTTTTTTTTTTGTTTGTCTTGGACCATAAATTATTTTTAAATTAGTTGCATTAGCAATGTAGACAGAATAAAGAACATATTAATAGATAAGAATAACCAAGAGGAATATTTAAATTAATCTTTCAAACGCTAAGACGCTTATCGTATGTTAAGCTACGCGCTTATCCTCATGGCAACTAACTTGTTCGCCAGATGACCTCAGTAAATTGGACCTGGCAGGGGGCCCAACTAATTGTTGATAAATGATTACACCGATTGGGCAATATAAAGTACAACAATTTGAGTTTTATATGCATCTACATATTTTCTCGAACAAGCATTATTCTTAGGGGGTAAGATAGAGTTCGGGTGGGGGACTCTCGATGTTTTCCTCGTGAAGTGGCTTATAGCGCTGAGTATAGGCAAATTGCCAAATGAAAGGTACAATGATGGATGCCAGCAGTTGTCCGCCCAACTGCAGCAGCACACTTTCCGGATTGCCCTTGTACAGTGTGGGTATAAGTATCTTAGCCGGATTCATCGTTGCGCCCGTCAGCTGACCCTGTAAAAGTTTTCAAAAACTTTCAGTCTAGTTTATAGTTAATAAAAAGCATTAAATTGTTTTGTTTGCTTAAACTTACGCCGGCCAAATTGCATGCACTCACTAAGCAGCCCATGCGTAGGGTGACCGAGTCAAGGAATCGACCGCTGCGCACATCCCAAAGAGCACACCAAGCCAGTACGAGGACCGCTGTAAGAATACCCTCAATGCTCAGGATCTGGATGTAGGACAGATCCTTCATGGGCTCGACAATGCCAATACCCTGCTTACTAGTATCAAAAATGGCTTGGGGCAGCATTAGCAGTAGTAGAAAGTATCCAAAAGCAGCTCCTGCCACCTGGCAGATCACATAGAGAATCAACATCTTATAGCCAATGTAGCCGAGTATACAGCAAGTGATTGAGACACAAGGATTTGCATGGGCACCCGATATGAATCCAAAGATGTGCATTATCACAACGATAGCCAAACCGTTTTGAACACTTGATATAAGATGACCACTGATTCCATCCTTGGTATAGTTGAGTGTGCTGCCCATGCAACTTATCATCATAAACACAGCAGTAGCACTAAACTCACTGACTCCCCGCATACAGGTAAATCTATTAAAAATCATATTCCTTGGGTCCAAACGTTAAATTTGATATTTTAGAGTATTAGAAATTAAAAATGAATGTGAACTGCTTAACGCTGTGAGTATTAATGTAAGTGTTGACTGGAAAGTGTTTTGTGTTTTTAAAGTTTTGACAGCATTATTTGTTTACGAAATAAATTTGAAATGATTTGGAGTCAGGTTAACAACAAGCCTCGTCTCCTCTTTTTTTATAGTTGGAAATATTAGGGGCGTTCTTATGGTTACCCCTTAAGTTCGAAATAAGCATGTTTGCTGGCTGTTCAATTTATCCAATTGCCAAACCAAGCTTAGATATAAAGCTTCAAAAGCTTTAAGCTAAAACCACAGGATACAGTTTAGATTTATGGCTGACTTTTTAGCCGTTTCTTTTTAATTAGACAGACCCTGCTCTGTTAACGACACAGAGGCGAAAAAATACCAAAAATACATGTACTTAATATGGTCATATTATTTTTAGCAAGAGTGCTGCCACATCGCACCGTTTAAGAATAGTGGCAATTGGAGTGATAGCTGCAGACACGTATTTATTTATATTAGATGTTTTTTTTTATACAAATTCAATAGTGCCTAAATTAAGAAGTCAACGCAGTTAAAAACAAGCGCAACATCTGCCCAACAATGTTTGCCAATCTTAAAAATAAACTCATCGAGGAAGTGAAAGCGTCGCCGTCCAAATTCCAACAATTTGCAAATGCAGCCCAGGCAAGAAACGACAAAAAAAAAAATGCAAATTAACGAAAACATACGCACACAAGCAATAACAGTATCCAGACTGTGTGTGTGTGTGTTTATGGGCTTGTTTGTTTTGCTGGTGGGGATAATGCACTTAAATAAAGCACAGCAATATGCTAAAACTGTTCAATTTGACCCATTTGAAACAGAATGGCAGCTGTGAGCACACCCAAATCCCCCCTGACACACACACACAGTTGCTTATGCCGTGTGACATACACATACACAGACACACACACACACACGTACCTAAGTGCGAAACAACTTTATCGGTATGCTTATATTTGTAGGCCGCCGTGAGCTCATCGTCTTCAACAACAACACCAAACAGTTCGGAAAATACCGATACCGGCACACCGGAGAATTTCTTTAGCATCACCGAAGAGGGTAATGTTTGTAGTTTTGTTGATTCGTTGTTGTCTTATCAGTGATTATTTTTATTACAATATTTTCTTTAGATACGCCACAAAACTCCCCGTACCGCATACAAAAGTTGCCGCGCGGCGGTCGTGCCTCGACCCAGTCCCTAAATGGCATGGGAGGTGGTGGTGCAATACCTCGCACCCGCAAGCTATCCAACTCGTCCATGGCTAGCGATGTATCGTTCCGCCTGCCAACATATGATGCGCCAGCGGTAAGTGCGTGGATTAAATTGAATGCTACATAATATTCACACAATCTAATCTTAATTACTAACCTCTGATTAGATGTACCACTTGCAATCGGATTTAGATGAGACGAGCAGTGAATTTGATGACTCCGCATCGACGGCGCGCCTGGATGTTATAACCAAAGATCAACTGTACGATGCATACAAAAAGTCACTTGATCGCTACCACAAATATCGCTGTAGGTATACAGATCTTGCGAAGAGGTACAAGGAACTGGAGCGTGATAGCAGCAAGGCGAGAGTATGAAAGAATTATTAATCAAAACTGTATAGTTAACATATTTACTTTTAGTCCGTGCTGGTAGAGACACAAGACAAGGCTCTTCGCCGGATCAGCGAGCTGCGCGAACAATGCACGTTGGAGCAACAGGCTAAGGCTCATCTGGAGGAAGCCCTACGCATCGAAATGGATGACATGAGCTGCAAGATGCAAGCCTATCAAACTAAACTAAAGTTGTTGGGCGAGAATCCTGACAATGTTACAGCCGCACTGGAGCGTGGCCAGTCAAATGAAGCTGACAAGCTAATCGATCTCGAGGAGCCAATAACAATGACAACAACGGATGCAGCGCCCATACTTAATGGTAGTCAGCCAGCCCAGGAGACGAAGAACGATTTGGCGAAGCTACGTCAATTGCTGACCGAGCAGGAATCACAGTTGATGGAGCTGAGAAAAAACAATGAAGAGGCCAACAACACAATTGCTGCGTTGCGCAAACAGGAAGAGGAAAATGTGCTGCTGCTGGCACAGACAAAGCAAGCCATACACACAGAGCTGGAACAAAAGGAAGCTGAAGTGCGTCAGCTGCAGGATAATGTCAAGCATCTTCAAATTGAGCTCGACATTGCTAATGACAGGGAAGCGCAATCGGTGGACGTTAAGGAGCAACTGAAGAAACTACAGAGTGCCAAACAGGAAGTGGACGCTAAACTTATCGCAACCGAACATGTTTTAAGCACATTGAGAGGAGAACAAGCAGAGAAGCATCAACAAATGGTAGCTCAACAAAAGAAATTCGAAGCGGAGTTAGCCAATAGAGAAAATGAAGTGAAACAGTTGCAGGCGCAGTTAAAGCAGCGAGATGCTGACTTGGAACAGGCAAACAAACTTGAAACGCAGTCAGAGGACATCAAGAAGCAACTACTGCAACTGCAAAATGCCAAACAGGAAGGTGAAGCCAAACTGACTTCAATGGAACTGCAACTAAACGCGCAAACGAAAAAGGAGCAAGAACTGACAGCTCAACTAACGAAAAAAATGTCCGAACTAGAGGAAAATAAAATCAAATATCACGAACTGGAACAGAAATTAAAGCAGCAAGAAATCGACTTGGAACTGGCAAACAGTCGTGGAACACAAGCCGGGGATTTCGAGGAGCAACTGAAACAATTGAAAAATGCCAAACACGAAGCAGATGACAAACTAATTGCAATGGAGCAACAACTAAACACGCTGAGATTAGAGCAGACGGAAAATGAAGAGCAGCAAAAGCAACTGGAATCCACGCTGAAACAGGAGAAGGAGAAAGAAGTGCAACAGTTGCAGGATAAACTAAAACAACTCAAAGCTGAGCTTAAAACCTCAAACACTAACAAGACACAAGCTGAAGAAATGAAGGAACAATTAAAACAGCTGCAAGCTGTGAAAGAGGAAGAGTATACCAAACTTGTGGAAGCGCATCAAGAACAAGCAAACACCCAGATGTTAGAGCTTTTGGAAAAAGAGAAACAAGTGATTGTTCTGACAGAACAGCTTGAAAGACTTAAAACGGATAGCGAGCAGGGTATGCAGGATTTGCACTTGCAGAACAATCAGCTAAATGAAATTGTACAACGCTATCAGCAGAACGAGACGTCTCTGGAGGAGCTGCAAAGTCAGCTGGAAGACGCTAGAGCACGTTTAACGGAGCAGGAACAGCGTGTGCTGGAAACTGAAAAGAGTCTAGAGAAAGAACATGAAATAGTCTCTGTACTTACCGTAGAAAAGACAGCTGCCGAGGAACAGACGCTCAAACTGCAGCGTGAACTGCAAACCCTTAGCGATCAAATCGCCAGCAGCACGAATAGTGAATCCGAAACGATAGCAACTTTAAGACAGCAAGTTGAAACACTTAACGAGAAACTGAGCGCTGCCCAGGCCAAGGAAAAGGAACTGAAAACCGGTGCCGGAAAACTGAACAAGCTGAAAAAGCAACACGAACAGCTGCAGGCAAAGCACAGCGAGCAAGCTGCCAGCTTGGAACAGTTCAAATTGGAGTCGGCAAAGGTTGAGGAGTTGCGCAATGAAAAACAGGAACTGCAAGAGCGTGTCACTGTCATTCTCGATGAGATCACAACGATGCAGGCACATTTGCAGGATGTGCAGGCGGCACAAACACAACTCGAACGTGAAAAGCGACAGCTGGAAACGCACATTGAGGCATTGCAGAAGCAACAACAGCAAAACGATGCGCAAGGTGAATTATCGACTGCACGCATCGTTGAGATCGAGAGCGAGAATAGTAAATTGGCCGAGCACAATTGTCTGCTGCAGGAACAAAACAATCATTTGGTGAAACAACAGGACGAACTAATCAAATTGCAGAGCAAAATGCAGCAGGTGCTCGATGAGCATTCCAAGTTGCAGAATGCTCAGGAGATTATGGAGCATGATCATCGCACGCTGCAGGATAAATGCGATGCATACGAAAAGGAAAATCTTGTTGCCAAAGATGAACTCAAATGCATGCAAGAAGCGAAGGAAGCCTTAGAACAGCAGGCAAATAGCTTGCAACTGGACTTAGATCAGGCACAGCAGCAATTGGAAGAGGTTCGCGAACGGGAACACGAACTGCAGCAGCAACTAAAGGATTACGCGGAACGTACTGCCGAGCTAGAGGCAAGCACTGAGCAGTTGGCAACGTTGCAGGCAACTGTCCAAAATCTGCGCGAGCAACTAGACACACTCAAGGAGGTGGAGCAGGCGAGCTTAGATAAGATACAAGCAGCTAATGCCGCCCATGCCACACAGCTGGCAACGCTCCAGGCACGCTGCAGTGCAGCCAATGGCGATGTGGAGCGTCTGCACGAGGCTAACGATGCGTTGCAGCGGGAAATCGAAACCCTGAAGAGCTCAAACGTATCAGAACATACGAAAACTGAGTATGAGCAGTTACAATTGGAAAACGAATATCTAAACAAGCACACCAAACAACTGGAAGCGGAACTCTCGCTAGCCTTGACCAATCATGGCGACAGCGGCGAGAAATTAAAGTCTCTGCAATGCGAGCTTTACGTTCTGCAGGACCAGGTACTGCAGCATGACAGCCAGCTGGCCGAAAAGGAAGCAATTAGCAATGCGCTCAAGACGGAAACAGCGCATCTGAAATCCACGCTGGAGGAGCAATCACTTGAATTGACGCGACAGAGCGAACATGCAAGATTCGTTAGCGAACAAAATGATGCAGTGCAAAAGGAGCTAATGCATATACAGCAACAGCTACAGGAACGTCAAGCCGAGCTGACAAAAACCGAAGAGCGCTGTCTCAGCCTCGAGGAGCAACTGAACAAGGAGAAGAGTGAACAGGAGCAGAAGCAAATGCACGCGCCGACAACAGCAACACTGCCCAACGATTCGGAGCATTTGCGTAGCCTCAATGAGCAGCTACAACGCGAACTGGAAGACCTCAAGCACAAGAGTAATGGTGAGCAGTCCAATCAGCAACAGGAAATCGATGAATTGCAGGCAAACAACAGAGAAATGACAGAACGCATCACTGAACTAGAGACGTTGCGTGCTGGCATTCAGGCGCAACAACTTCTGGCCAGTTTGGCGCCCAAAAGCGTTCAACAGGCGGTGGCCAGCGATGAGAAAGCATTGCTGGAGGCAAAGCTTAAGGACATCATGAGCGAGGTGCAGGATGTGACAAACCGAAATTTGTTTCTGGAACAAAAGTGTGAAAACTTTCTTATACTCGAACAATCCAATGAGCGTCTGAAGCTGCAGAATGCAAAGCTGTCGAGGCAATTGGATGAAACATTGGTAAGAAAAACGATCTGAACGTTTAATAACTATAATAACCTAATCATCTTGCCGTTTACTTTGCAGGTATCCATCCAGCATAGCGATAGCGTTCCGGCCAACACAGAATTCGAGTATCTACGCAACATCATGTTCCAGGTGAGACATCTCTAGCAAACGTCAATTCATACAACATCTTAACACCTTTTCTGTTTTTAGTATTTAACCGGCAATACGAATAACGAAACATTGGTCAAAGTCATATCGGCGGTGCTAAAGTTCTCGCCACAACAGGCACAGGTTGCCCTCGAAAAGGAACACCAGCGTCGTTCACTAGTATGTCCACCTAATTTTTGCAAAAAATACTTTGAAATAAATTTATCAATTATTTATTGCAGCTTAACAAACTGATCTAGCAAGAGCTGTTGGTATTTGATGGCAACAACTGGTGGCAGCCTTGCAATGAAACGCTTCTAGACGATAAATCAAAGCTGAACGTTTAGCCCAAGTTCACAAAAAGTACCTAACCTCAACCTAGCCACGCGGCTTAAAGGCATTTCAATTTGGTTGACGTAGCTTAAAACATATATTTGTATCGAACTTCTATATGTTCCCCGCATGTTATTGTACAGTCATAAACTATTGTAAATTTGAAATAATTGCTACTTTCTGTTGCTCGATTGCCACAAAACTTTACCACACTCCACGCCTGTTTTTTTTCATTTAATCGTGCAATCATTTCTACATTTAATGTGTTTATCCTTATTGTGTTTCATTGGTATTCATTTTAGCTGTAAGTTGAATGTTGTAAAGATATCAATTGCAAAAGGCATTTAGTTTAATTCAATATAATATATACATACACGTACATATACAAATAAATAGATACAATTCATACCAAATATCAACTAGATTTTGGCCCAATGCTATATTGATGCTTCCTTCGTCGCTCCGCAAAGCTGCGCATCATCGCACGTGTCATGAACGTAAGTTGATAGTTGGGCCGGTAGCTTCGTAAGGCTTCCATAGCGAATTCGAAATTAAAACGCTGGGTGCGTAGAATAGCCTGAACTGCTGCCTGTTGCACCTGAGAGCGTGGCACCGCCGCAAGCACACGCTGAAAGATTGCTATATAAACAGAGATATCAACAGTCTGTCCAAGCGGTAGCTGTTTAATAATCATCGAAATGCTCTGCAGCAGGCACTCCATTCGATCATCGTACGTTTCGATCACAGTGCACATATCACAGAAGCTGTCGGCCAGCGGCAGCAGCTTTTTCTCTAGCACATCTTTGATCACAAATTGAGCTGGATTGCTTTTGCAGAACAGTGCAAGAGCATAGGAAAGGTCATGAAGACGATCAGCTTTAAGTTTCTCAACCAGGTTGTCTATGACCACCAGCCTATTGGGCTCAAACGGTTGAAAGTGATATTCGTAGCGTAGCTTGCTGATTAGTGCACGTTGTGGTCCATTGGGATCCGCGACTTCATATTTGTGTCCCATGAGTATATGCTTGATGACCGTAATTAATGGATCGTCATTTTGATACGCACGCTCTTCTCGACATGGCAGCACCGTTGGAAAATGATTAAGCACCTCCAGAACCAGCTGCTCCATATTCCATCTGTAGTGATACAGTATCTTGGCCAGCAACAAGCGCGCCGGATTTACATAACTTTCCTGTGGCTGAGCAATGCTTGACTGCACTTCTATTAATTGCAAAAAGAGTCCAACATATTTGTGTGATAAATCGGTCGTCTGTCGCTCATTCGGTTTAAACAAGAGCTGATCCAATAATTTCATCAGACGGTCTATAAGTAAGCGACCCTTGAACGCACAAGGCTCCAGCGTACTAAGCAAACGCACCAGGACGCTGTTATCTGTTATTTTGCTGTATGCTTCGATAACAGCATTGATAACAACAATAACACCATCATCTGTAGTTACGTGCCGAACACATGTCTGATCCAACGGTGTCGAATGCTCTAAGAATTCGATAATTTCCCGCTGGAATGGCTTCATTTGTTCATCGTTTTTCTGCTGTTGTTTCTTTCGTTTGCCACGTTGTTTGGATTCATCTTTGTTCGATTTAATCACCTTAAATATAAGCCCCGTTGGTGCTGTCTGGCCTTGATCGCCACCGAACGTCTCCAACGGAATTTCGATGGGCTCAGTATCCCTCTCCTCCTCGCAGCTGTTGTTGGCAATCGGTGACAAGGGAGAAGATGCATACATACAGCTTGGCTGCAATTCACATCTTACATTAAACGCGTTTTGTTCCTGATTGTCCGCAGCATCTAGCAGTAGCTGCTTGGCTTGAAGTCTCGTGAAACGTTTAACAGTCGGTTCTGATTGACTTGAGGAGCTTGTTTTTCGCTTGCGTTTGCTTGCACTGACAGCCAGCTCATCCTTAGCTTTTGACAGTGTGATATGTTCTGGTGGGCTGCACTGTTTATCAACAGAGATAGCAGGATAAGGCGGCGTTTTATCTGCCGAAGTGTTATTGGCCAGCGGCTTATCAAACATTTTTGGCATTTCTAATAATTTTGGTGCATATGGATGTGGACATTCATCTTCGGAAGAGCTGTGAAGCACACTTCCCTCATCGATGATCAATTCGGAAGGAGAAATTGGTCCTGCTTCTTCACCTGACGAGTCAGCATCATTGCCAAACAAAGAAGATAGCAGCTGTTGCTTGTTAGTATGGAAGGTTGACACAACATCATCCTTACAATTTATAGGATAGAAACCAATTTGTGGCACTGTGCCAATGCTTTTTGCAACACTTTGCTCGCAATCATCAGACTCAAATGATAAATGACAACTGTCATCTGTTTCATAGCCCATTTTGGGTAGTTGATGTTCGTCTGGATCATCTGTTGCACATTTAATGCTGGGTGGTTCATCTTCCTTGCTTTCAGCATCTGCAACAGGTTGCACGGGTGACAATGAAGAACTTTGTTCGTAATCAACAGATGATTCTGATTTTTGAAGTGTTTTTGCATTTGGCGACATCAGTTTGAGTAATTGACGCTCCTCTTCATCTAAATGAATGTCAAAAATATCACAGTTTGGCGTGTTGAAAGCATTTAAGTTCCTAAGGAAATTAACAGCAGTTTCAGATGATTGCTTATACTCTTTTTTTCCTTTTCTCTTCTTCTTTCGACTGATCTTTGGTAGCGGTGGCAGCCTTATTGGTGTCAGTTCTAAGCCAACTTTCCGTGGTGGTAGTGGTGGTGGTGGTGTAGACTCCTTATTGAAATCGGTGCCAACGGCAATGCATTTTACGTTTCCATCTGTAAAAATATTGTTTAGCTGGTTGAACAGGGAACTTAGAAAAAGACGCTTACCACTTGTGTCGTTCATGCTGCTGCTGCTAATGTTGGAATTGCTGTTGCAAGCCGCATTAAGCGACTGACTTTCGTACAGACCATCGAACCAGCTGTGAAAATCCGCCTGGGTAATGTTAGTCGTAGGACGACTCTGCAAGGCAACAAACACCATTTTACCCATAACCTGCCAGATCTCCTCGAAGACATGCGGCGGTAGTTTGGCCAAATAGTTTTGATTATGCGGTAGCGAGCTTAGAAGATCCTTGGCTATGTGTTGACCATAGCTGCTCGGATCGGTTAACATGGTCATCTCATCTTTGACATTGTCGAAATTGGCACGCGACGGTGGCCTTGAATGCGACCTTTTCAATTGTGCCGGCAGCTCGGGCATAAAATCAACCTCCCGATGCACATTGCACAGATCGGTGCATGTGCCCTTGCTTACAGTGGTTACAACTGGCATGGTTGGATCATAGATGGGACTCAGTGGTTTTATTTGCCAATTGAGAATTTCATCTAAGATTTCCTGCACATTTCGGGAAGGCTTTGGCTCTGGGAAGGATGTGCCCACATCGTTTAGTTTTATCAACGAGACTGTTGTCGTGCCGCGAGTTGTTGTCGTATTCTTGTGCTGAATACCCTTATCCTGTGTGGACAACTTTTCCGTTTGTACAGCAACCGAGCACAATTCTGGCTGACAAGTGGTTATTGGATTTTCTGTTTGTGTGGCAATCGAGAACATTTCTAGTTGGCTGGACAACAAAACGCGCTGTAGTTTCATCTCTTTTGCTCTCATCTTTTGATGGCTTTCGACTTCAGGTATGTTTATTTTAGCTAAGCTGCAAAAGTCCTTTAGCTGCTTAATCATTATGTGCTCGTTTTTAGTTACACTCCCAGCGGATGTGTTGCGGCTAATGCGTAGCATAAACATGCGTACCAAGTCCTCTGCTGGCACAGGCAACAACTTGACTTGTTGGTGTTCCTGCCTTGCCTCAAATTTAAGGTGCAAATGCTCCAGTTCCTGCTTTAAATTTGTGATTTGATTGCTGTCAGCAGCCAAGCGACTTTCGAGTTCGATGCGTTGCTGTTTCTCTCGTTGATAAATCTCGGTTACTTCGCTTGCTGTTCGCTGCAGTTCGTGCAGCTGCTTCCGTAGCGCGTCGATGTCGGCAATTTTTTCGGCAAGCCACCGTTTCTTTTTCGCCGATTGTTTATGCTTGTCGGCAGCAACATTATATTGCGGTACCTCTGTTTGGTTGAACAGAAAATCAAATTCATCATCCAAATCCAAATTTCCTGGCATGGCAGTATAGCTGGTTATGTTGTTTTTGGTTTCACGTGTTTTTATGGTGTGCGTTAGGCGGTAAACGTTTAGGTTGTGTGACTTGGCGTTTGCGGCTTACCGGGACGCATATATTTTAAAATACATCGCATGCATAGTAACTACTCTAGTACCATTAAACAAGAGTTTTTCATTTCAATTTTCATGCAATCTAGACAACTAAAATAAAACTTTTCTTTCCACCGGCAAGTTGTTAACAACACAAGCATAGTGAATGTCAAACAATGTGACCGTTGGATAAAACGAAGCAAGCATTATTTAGCAGCAAAACCAAAATACGCTTAAGCAGGTTTTGTTTTTTCAAACCGAAGCTACAAAACTCAATTAAATTCATATTTAGTTAATCATAGTGGAAACTACTTGACACATTTGTCTTACAAATTTATTTATAAATATCATACAACGAAAGTTGGCAGCACTTAAAGTCGCAACCAACTTCACGTCTTACCAGGGCTGGTGCATTGAAATATTGTGGAATTTTCGCTTTCTTGCGTAGGTACGTAACTGCGGCATTCGCAACAAAAATTACATAATTTTTCATAATTTGCAAATTTATTAAATTAACAGTTAACGATATACAACCATGGCCGACAAAGTTGTTGCTGAAAAGCCCGCTGGACGTCCGATGAGATATCCCTACACCTTTTCGGCTAAAATTGCCCAGTTCCCAATCAAGCACTACATTAAGAACCAATGGATCTGGCGCTACTACTTAATTGCAGCGGTCGCTTGTGTGCCCGTTTTCTACAAGATTAGCAAGTTGGGTAAGTACTCAATCATCAAACTGCTACTGTTTTCATTATGACTGCAATACTGGTGATTTTCTTGCAGCCAATTCGCCCGAAAATAAGAAAGCCTGGGCTGCCAGTCAAGCAAAGGAACATGCTGAACATCATTAATCTGTTGGGATCAGCGTGTGCTGCCATTGATTTAGTTGTTTAAAGTTGCATCTACATTTCGAAGCTTCATGTGGCTTCATATTAATATTGAATGGTAAAATAAAGGATTAAAAACGTGCATTGCATTTTTTATACATAACATTGTAAATAGTAAAGTTAACCTTGCCGTTCGGTTGGCCGTTTACTTGTTTCAACGTGTTTTTGACATTCACTGTGCTGACTTACAGGGATGCAAATATTTTGATCTAAAATGTGGCAGCATTAAGAAACCAGCTGCTAGATTTTGCCATCGTGAGCAAACTTTTGTATAGAAAGCCTTGCTGCAACGAACTCATAAATAAGGTATATTAAAAGGTTTTCTTAATTAAATATATAAAATGCTCATACTATTAGATGTATTTATCATTAAAGTGCCAACATTTTTATCTTTTCAAGCCATCAGAATGGTTCCTACCAGTTATCAGGTATAATTTTAGGCTCACTATAGCAAACTTTATGACACAATTGTTCATTTTAAATGCAAATTATGTTTTATTTGACTGTATTTATCAATTTGTTTATTGTACGTGTATCCAATAATATTTGGTGTTGAAAATTCACAGGGCTCATCGACCTTTTCAGCGTCCAAGCAAAAGAAACAACGCCAACGCAATCGGGCCAGAAACAAACGAAACCAATTGGAAGATAACGAACTTAACGCACAAAGCAGTAGTGAAATGCAAAAATCGAACAGTAATGCACAGCCAAATGCACTAGCAGCGGATAAAAGCCGCGAACAAGTGATGGCCGAACGCGAAGCCAAGAAGCTGGCGAAGCAATCCAAGAAACAAAAACCAACCAACACTCCAGCGACAACAATCATCACCGAAGTTGAGCAAACGACCATTACAAAGAAACTAACGACCACAACAACAACAACCACAAAGGATAATAATATAAATCAACTGACACTAGCTGTATCAACCACGCCCGCCATTGTAACCTCATCATCAATCTCTAATGCTGTGGAAACTGGCGAAAAGACACGCGACCAAATAAAAGCTGAGCGCGAGGCAAAGAAGGCGGCCAAGCATGCAGCTAAATCGGCAAAGTCAAATAATGTGGACGCAGCGGCTCAGCAAATAAATAATCTACATATTGCACCTAAGACTAATGTCAAGGAAACTGTTGCTGCTGCTCCTGCAGTAGCTGCACCATCAACAGAGCTAGAAAATGTAAGCACGAATCATTATAATTTACAAAAAACGTAACAACTCATATAAGTTACACTTGCAGAAAAAACCCGTATTAAGCAAGGCGGAGCGCCGTGCCATTCAGGAGGCGCAGCGTGCAGCCAAGGCACAAGGACAAACTAAAGGAAAAGCTGTCCCAAAATCCCAGGCAGCCGACAAGACTGTTGCAAGTAGCGTTAAGGCAGCCTTGCCTGTTAACGAACCCAAACGTGATAGTGATTCACCGTCAAAGTCACCGGTTAAATCGTCAACACTCAAGGCTGAGCGAGATTTCAAAGTAAAGCTGTTTAATCATTTGGCTAGCGCTGACAAGGATGCCAGTTTATTTATAAACGATCCCAATGTGCATCCCTGCGTGGCGCGCTTGGGCGTTCAGTATGCTGAGCGAACTGTTGTCGGCTCAAATGCACGTTGCATTGCCTTCCTTCATGTCTTGCGACAGGTGGTGCATGACTTTGAGACACCCGCGAAAAAGGAGTTTGGACGCAGTCTCGATGTGGCTGTTAAGCATCATGTAGATCATTTGCATAAGTGTCGACCGCTAGCCGTTTCTATCAGCAATGCGTACAAGCAGTTTAAAAACCAATTGACTCAATTGCCAGCAGATAAGCCCGAAACGGAGGTAAGAACCCAAAGATTAAAATGAAGTGCAGTAGAGTTTTAATTAATTTGTTTTTGATACTTCAGCTAAAGGAGCTACTCGCACACTTTATAGACACCTACATAGAGAATCAGATTGGCAAAGCGGCTCAAGCCATAAGCAGTTCAATGCAAGAGAAGATCGCTGACGGTGATGTGTTGCTTACATTTGCCTGCTCCTCGCTCATTCAGTACATCTGCGAGGAGGCGAAACGTCGTCAGGTGGCATTTCGTGTGATTGTCGTTGATTCGCGACCATTTTGCGAGGGTCAGGAGATGCTGCGTCGTCTGCATGCCCATGGCATACCGTGCACATATGTGCTAATCAATGCTGTCAGCTATGTTATGCCGGAAGCAACTAAAGTAATGCTCGGAGCGCATGCGTTGCTAGCCAACGGATATGTTATGGCACGAACGGGAACAGCTCAAGTTGCTCTCGTGGCGAATGCTCACAATGTGCCTGTGCTCGTCTGCTGTGAGACGCACAAGTTTAGCGAGCGTTTCCAGACCGATGCTATTGTTTACAATGAGTTGTGTGATCCCAATCAGTTGGTCATGAATGGCAAGTGCTGTCTCAACAATTGGCAAACAAAGAGCCGGCTTACGCCACTTAATCTTAGCTATGATATAACGCCACCTGAACTGGTCAGCGCCGTTGTCACCGAAGTGGCTATTTTGCCCTGCACTAGCGTTCCCGTAATTCTGCGCATCAAACCAGACATTGGATATTAGACTTTCCTCTTCCTTATTTCTTACTATAAAGTGTTGCTGAATCACAATACGAAAGTCAAATTAAGAAGTTTGGATGATTATTGAATAAATAAGTTTATTTTTACTTTATTTTGAACAAACATTGTTGTACAGTTAACTTACGGCTTGAAAAGCAAACAATCTGTCTGTAGTACACTATAGATTTTTGATTTTACCATGCATTTATCCATGCATTTTTCTATAGTGGTAACTATCATATAAGAATACATTTGTGTATGTATGATGGAAAACGACGCAAGAGACCAATTGATCAATTGAGTATTGAATGCTTGCTGTCAAAACATTTTGAATTGTTTGTGTTTTAGCCGTCCTTTAAGATGTAATACATAAATGCCAACTCAAAACATTAAGCAACATCAACTTTTGTCAATCCTTTTTTTAAATTCGAATTGTATTTCGGAATTTCAAAAAAAATTGACCTCGTTAGATATTAAATGAAATGGAATGTCTTAACAGCCATGCCATTAAAAAAACAACATAAAATAGTTTTGTGCATGACTTAAGGTTTTACCGCAATTGGTTGTGGGTAACGCCAATGCGCTGGAAGCGATGCATAGGTTAAAAGTTTTTTTTTGATTTGCACGCAATTATGCTTTTAAGTAGCTACAACTACAAATGCAACAATAAATATATAATATTATAATATACATATACATTTATATATCTGTATCTTTATCTGTTTGTAGTATTTGTATATGTATTTCGCACCCTGAATCAAAAACGCTCTCTCTAACCCTCGCTGTTTACATTATACACTCCACGTCACATGCTTAACAATTTACAACAACTATATGTTATTATACTAGAATTGGGTTTAAGGGCTTTGCTTTTGCATCTGTCGAAAGCAGCCACGACATACGGGCACCGTCTTGCCGCTATCGTGTCCAGGCAATGCCACACTCTTATCAATGCAGCGCTCACAGAAGATTTCACCGCAACGCCAACAATGGGTCTGTTGTAAAGAAATACGTTTTAGTTGATTGTTTTATCTTTCTTACATATGTTTTCTTCCACTTACCTTTTTGCTAAACTGATCGAAGGGCGTGGAGCAGGAGCAGGTGGTAACGTTACGCATGGACTTCCAATCCAGTGCCACCGACGAGATCTCCTCGGTCAAAGCTTGCGGATTGGTCTGTTCAGCATTTAATGAGAGACTAGCAAATGACATGTTGCTCGCTTTTAGCGGATGATCATCATCAGCGGCAGACAACTCGCTCAGCTTCTTATCATAGTTGTATCTGCAAGGATATATATACATTTTGTTGGTATCTTGGCAAAACTGAAATTTAAAGCATTTTACTTGTTATCATTGATTTCGTTGGGAATTGCCTCCTTTGTAACTTTGGTGGTTGTTGTTGTGGTGGCATCCTGAAGCTTCTTGGCCGACTTGGAAATGTAGTTCTTGAAGCTGGCAATGCGTTTGGTCAAGTGCTGTACATGATCCTCCAGCGAATTGCAATGCTCCTTGCTGTCCAGCAGCAGATCCCCAAGCGGCTCACGTGGATGAATGCCGCTCTCAAAGCGACTATACATGCCACGCCAGAATCTATAAAAAATACACAACAATTTAGTATGACTTTAAAATGGATATCGATTGTCACAACTTACTTGATGCACTGTGGCGCCAGATTGGCTTTGATTGACTCATCCACATTAGGTTTGTAAAGCGGATTAATATACTCATTTAGATGATTGGCCATATAGCCCCACAGCGAGAATGTGCGTTCCGCAAGCTTCAGGTCTAGACGATCCTTCTCGCAATTGCCAACAAAGGTGCCAAACTGGCACGAATGCACATGATCATGTAGAATAAGCAGAAAGCGTTCATTGAACTCAAAGGATTCGCTACGTTGCGACATAAGCTGCCAGGTGCAGTCAAGGAACTGCGTAAATATCGGCGACACCTCGCGTGCATCCGTCTGTATATGACCACAGCGCTCACTGAACTTGTGACCAAATGCCAGCCAATCCTTCTCGATGAGCGCCTGAAAGCCCTTAATTGTGCGATAATACGGATTCAACATCAACTGCGCCAACGAACAAACTTGTGCAGTACGATCCCAGCCATCCGAGCAGTGAACAACTACCGAAACGCCCTTATCGACAGCACTTGCAATGAAACTGTAAGGGGAATCGATTAAAGGAATATTTAAATTGGTTTGTTTGTTTGTGTTGTTTTGTTTGCTTACCTCGACGTGTCCAATATAGAGCGAATGTGTTTTAGCCAACCGGATGACTCAAGGGCATTTAGAAATGCGCTCATTGTGGGTGACTTTTGTTCACAGGCCTCCAAAACCTTTTGCAGACTGGCACGCTGTACGTGAATGTTCTCGATGCCAAGGAAATGGAATTTGATGTTCTCGTAAAATGCCTCATTCTCATAGCCCTTGCCGGCGGCACGATTGGCCATGGCATTGATCTATATGGACAGCAGCATTTGTTATTGAAATATTTTTTTTGTTTTTGTTTGATTTCCGTTTTGGGCATACTTACGCGTGGTCGCGTATCGACAACATACATGTAGTCGGTATTGGGATTTGTTTTTCGTATGGCCTCCAGCATTTGCTCATCCTCCAGACAACGAGCACTAAAGCCCGACAATGGCTGGCTGCAGCGACATATGGATGCCTGTTGAATTGAATGGTAAAAGTTGTTAGTTTTAAAAGCTTTTTGTTGTTTGAGTTTCACAGTTTTTACTTTGTTGTTGTGCAAATAGGTCAATGCGGGCAGGCGACCCTTGGATCGAAAGCGTGAACTGCTTATCAGCATCAATGTGGTTGCCTCCTTGGGTACATAGATTTGACGCGGATATGTGTCACACAATTCGTACTTCTCGTTCATGGAGCACAGTGTCCAGTCGTCATTGGGCACCAGCATGTGCTTGAATTCCGACTCAAACTTGAAAAAATCCCAACCAGCGTTCTTGGGATAATCATCCTTGGCCGGCTGATAGTTGAAGCAATACAACTTATTGATCGATACTACAAGAGATAACATGATAAGGATTTGATATTTTGGAAAAAGGTTTGTTTAGCTAACTTACCCGGCTGAAAGAGTTTTATAAGCGATGTGTAGACATCATGGCACTCAGAGTCCTTAGGAATGACAAATGTCACTGACAGAAATGTCTTGCAGCGTATCAAAAGCGGTGAACCCGTTGTGCTTAATGGCAGCTTCTCAATACTGGCAATGTGCATGTGTAGAATCTATAATGGAAAGGAAGGAAGGAAACACAATTACTTAGCAACTCAACTGACAATCTTTCAATCTCATTCGGAGCTGGTCAGTTACTAACTTGTAGTGCCCAAAGGGGATAAAACTTTTACATTGCAAAAGAAAAAATCGATAGTTCATCTCCCAGTTGCTAATTGGCAAACTAGTAGCAGTGAACACACGAGTGCTCTAACTTTTAATTAACCGCATAACGTTGCTGGAGCAACACGAATGCGATGTTAATATGCTCATTTTGTGGCTCCCTGGCTGCCACTTGTCGCTCATTCGCTCATCTGACGAACGAACGAGTGCAATCCCAGAAGTGAATAATTGATATAATTATGGTGAAGTAATTAAAAACGCTATGGCTGCATGAACACCACCAAAAAAATAGAATAATACAAAGTGGAAGCTAAGGTTTTGCGTCACATGAAGAGAGAGAGAGAGAGAGAGAGAGAGGGAAGCTTAAAGGTCATATGGCAAACCGAATGATAAAAGAAGCCACATTGGAACATTTTTCATTACTAAAAGCTAGTGGGATTACAATTTGTAGATTCTTAATTAGAACAAATTCAAAGAACAGAATGCTAAAGAATGAAATAACTTGAAATTTTATGATATGAATAGTTTTTGACTAGTAGAAAAGTTATAAGAAACAAATTCTTTTATTTCTTACCAACTTTGAAGAAAGATATACAAAGTAAAGTACTCTTTGGTTTCAGGATTATTTGTTAAGCTTTTGCTTTAAAGCTTATCAATCATTAAAATTGAATTGCAGGCGCTTAGCAGCAATTTTCGTTTGCTTGTTTCTGTTTGTTAGCCTGTTAGCAGTCCCCAAAGCACATTTTCGTATGTTGACTCTGTACATTTGGATTGTGTTGTATAATTTCAACGCCCCGTACCCCCATTTCCTAGTGCTCCCTTTGCTATTGTTGTTTTAGTTTGTTTATTGGCTGGGGCTTAATTCAAATGAAAATTCATGTTTTGTGTTTGAAATATTGTCAGAGGAGAAGAATACAAACAAACACACAAAGATAATAATAGCACAACTGGGATAAAGCCGATAAAGCACTTTAATTTGTATTTATGCAATGGGGCGTATACGCAATACTCTGAAGCAAGCTTGGTGTGCTTGAATCTATTAATAACAAAAACAATAACCAACTACGCAAAGCGCACACATATTTTAATTAAGCTTCCAGCCTAGTTGGTTCTTAAAGCCGCAGCAAAAGTTAAGTGCGCGTTTTGTGGCTTAAAACAGCCTTGAGACGATTTAGCTAAGCGAATGGATTCTCTATTCCTTTCTCTCTCTCTCTCTCTCTCTACTTCTTTCTCTTTCGCTCTGTTTATTCTTGTAGCGGAAGTGCAGGCAATGCAACGAGCTGTTAGACAAAAAAGCACATGTTTAAAGGTACATAAAGGTCTATATATATATATGTGTGTTAGTTTTGTAGGTATTATGACAAATGCTTCGTCAGCCAGGCAAGCTGCAGGTGAAATATTTAACGAGCGAGATGGACATGAAGCGTGTGCGTCAAGTGCACACGTTTGAACACGTTCACCATTGTTGAAGTTGCACTCAGTAGTTTTGTCGGAAAAGTTTGAGCAGAAGCGATTTATTTATTCGTGCATGAAATATTTGGAGAAGAAACGTTTCACAAAACTTTTAACGAAAGCCGCTTTTGAAGTTCAAATATAATATAAACTATGCTATATATGCAAAATAAATAAAGCATTTTTTATGCTTTTGCAATACGTGCACAACTTTTTGCTTTATAAGTTCGCAAAAAAGGCAAATTTATGTATGAAGATTTTTCAGCAAAGAATTTCATGAGAAAATGAAAAGAAATTAAAATTTATATATAAAATATACTTTTAATCAAACACAACAAACACTTTAAGGCATACGCATGTTATTTCAAAAATTCTTCATATATATATTCATTTTTTAAGGCAATGCAGACAAAAACAAACATTGTTATGCTTGCAATATTAATATACTGATTATATTTAGAACAGAATAATGTATGTGGCATCACACAAAAGGGGAAACGCAACATGTTTTTAGAAGCCTGACAGCGCTCTACAAAAATAATGTCCCATCTCATATCGTGTCTCTGCGGTCTACTATGTATGCATGTATACATATTTACGTAGCATACTTTTGCGGTTGGGCGAGAAAAGGACACATAAACATAAACACCCACACACACACACGCACACACACACACACGTGTGATGACAACACCGAAAACAAATATTCTCAGCTGCTTAAAAGTCAGAACACACACACGCACACACACACACATAAAAACAAATACACAACAAAAGCAATGAAATTGCAAAAAACTATTTTTTTTTTCTGCTTGTTGAACTTGGCAAGAAAATCAAGAAAAAGAAAGTAAAGCGCACTCGAACTCGAGCGGCTCATAAAATAATTGATGATGTAATAAGGGGCGTTTGTGGGGAGTGTGTGTGTGTGTGTGTGTGTGTGTGGAAGGTACTTGCACTTACCCAGGTCTCTTTGTTGCTGTCGGGCTCCACGAATATCAAATGTGTGGCCGTCAGATACAAAGTGCCAACAGTGGGATTTTTTGTATTGTAACGATCAATCATTCGCACGTTTTCCACCTGTAAAGAACGTTGAAAAATATTTGAGTATTATTTTAAAAGGTTAAAAGAAACCAAGAGTAATGTTCTATTTTTATGATTTGCAAATAAATTTAAAGCACTTTTTGCTTTAGAGCTGCAAAATTCCATGCGCTGACGTCAGCCAACTTCTGTGAACTTTGTGCTTAACCACCCAACCACCCATCCACCCAACCACCAACACTCAACCACATTTTCAAATATACAAAAGGGAATCCAAATAGCATGAAACAGTTAAAGTGCTGGTCAGAAAATGAAAGCAGAATGTGCTTTGAAGAAAGATGAAAGTTTTATTGTTAACTTGAGCTAAACAATATTCTGTCTTGTTTATGATTCATTTTTTATCATTCATTTCACTTTTCATTGATTCATTTTGATTAACTATACAATTAACACTCGACAAACATCTGAATAAATATCTTTCCGGTTAGTTTTATTTTCTTTATTGCAATTCCAAAAACAATTCGAACGCACTCTGAATTGTTAATAAGGATAAATCAAAATAGAATTGCAGAGACTTCTTTTCTTATTATGACATTCACGGAATTTCCCCGGAGCATAAGCATAAAGCACAGAGCACCAATTAACCGCAACAGCTGCGTTGAATTCCAGATAGATTGCATCTGAAAAGGATGTTCGTTTGCCTTGTCTGCCAGCCAGGGGAATGCGTTTGTTATTGCAGTAGATTGAGTTTGCATATCAAACCCGCATCATACCACACTGAATACAAAAGGACCCGCAGCATCAGTTTGCCGGTCTCAGTTAATGTTCTTGCAAACTTATTCAGTTTCAAACAGTGGGTGGAGAAGATCTTTTTGCCTTTGATATAATTTCTTAACATATGACTGAATGCTTGTTTAAATGTTGAGAAAATGTGAGAGAAATCTATGATTTAACTTAAGCAGAAGAAGTTTTGTGAAAGTTTGTTGAAGATTTCTTAAGACAAGAAGTCTACATGACCCGCAAAACGAGTTTTGAGTAAAAGAAGGAAAGCCTTTCTTTAGTGGAAGTTAATGGACTACGACTTAAGCAAAACTTCTGTTCAGGTTTGTAGAAACAAATGCGATTCAACTAAAACTTCTTAATCCAAACATGATTAAGGATGGTCTTTACAATAAGCAACTTAAAATTACTCAAATCTATATACTATAAAAATTCCCTTTCCACGTAAGAAAATGCAATTTAGGTAAAAGCCAAATTCAGTGCAGTATAAGTCACATTTAATAAATTGGCCAACCAACAGCAACAACAACAACAACCGGGTAACAATTTGTATTGCGAAATAAACGACAAGCAATTGCCGGCAGGATGAAAGAAGCGTTGACGCATTGAGGCATGGCATACAGGATGAGTGGCACATCGAAGTTTGATGTTGAAATCCTGATAGCTGACCTACATTAAATAAAATATATCGTGTCGGGGAAACTCGAGCGACACGAACATATTTAGCCGGCAATTGGCCGTAATTTGCATATATATTCCGGGAGGCACAAAGCTGCCGCCGGGCAAACACTTAAAAAGGAATGCGAAAATTGGCTTAGCTGTGCATAATGAAACAAAAGAAATTAGTTGGCGATCCGTTGATGAGGTTTCTTTCTTCTTTTTCTTTCTTCTTTTTTTTACCTTTTTAAGGACACAATTGCCATTGTAGTAAACGGGCGCCTCATTGAACTCCTCCTCGATCCAGGAGACGACTTTGTCGGAGACAAATGGTGGAACGGGAACACCCCAAAGACGTTTACCATCCGGCGGCTCCTCTGACTCCGGCGAGATATTATCGAAGCTCAGACGGAGTGCCGATGTTGGCGACAGTTGACGTTCGATTTCGTTGAATTTATTCATGAATCTGGCAAAATCCATTGCATATATACTATATATGTATATGTTCTAACTGATACTGTTTGCTCTGGGTAAACGTTTATTGATTTTAAATCAACATCAAAAACAAAGACAGTGGCGGGAGAAGCACCCAACTAACGTCAGCACTCCTTCCTTCTTTCTTTGTGGGTTGGGTTTTAAACCAAATCACGTGAATGCTACTTTCACTTTTCGACTATCACACAAACACAAACACAAGCACAAACACTACGCTACGTCTACTACTACATATTTATTTATGTATATATATATATGTATTTCGTTATTGCTGAATAATTGTGTGAAGCAAGGAACAAAAAACCAGTCACTCTATGTTCCGTAGCTGAACCGACTTCGACTTCGACTCTATGACGACTGTTAAAGGCGCGCGCTTAAAAGCATGCTACAAGGCAATTTTGTTAGGGAAATTTTACGCAAGAGGGAAATTCTCTCAGCGACAGTGATGAGCGCATGAGAATGGTAAGATTTGTTATTCAAAGGATGGCGGAAAAAGGCGCGTTGAAGTGAATAAGCAAATACAATATAATTTGAATCTAAAGATAATAAAAAAATAAGTATATTGTAGTAAAATAAGCAAACGGAAAAATTCTTTACGTTTTAATTAGCGATATACAGCATTAACGTGCTAACTTAATAGAAAATCTACCCACTGTAGTTTGTTTACTATAAATTTATCAAAA
This sequence comes from Scaptomyza tumidula, assembly GCA_035044465.1. Taxonomy (NCBI): domain Eukaryota; kingdom Metazoa; phylum Arthropoda; class Insecta; order Diptera; family Drosophilidae; genus Scaptomyza; species Scaptomyza tumidula. Next base: position 12,894,493 of record JAWNNW010000444.1, on the reverse strand, counting down.
GGGAAATGCATTACAAATTAGATTACTGATATAACACTTTGTTTCACGTACTACTTTATTGAACAGTTATGGTCAATATATCTCAAGTGCGGCGTGCACGTGCCAATAAAAAATAAGGGCGTTCGGGGGGGCCAACAGTAATAACAGTAGCGAGGTCTTTTTTATTGATGTGCGATAAGGTTGCCACAGTTCACAGTCAAGAACGTACACATTTACACTCACACATACACATATAGACATAGAACGCAAAATAGGCGTAAAATCAACCTAAACTGTAAACTGGGTTTATTTACATACGTTTGTTAAAGTTTATGCGCATGATTTACAGCTTTGTATATGTATGTACATGTTGTTGTGAAACAGGTGTATGTGTCGTTACTTGGCCAGCGAGACTGACTCGTCCTTGGCCCTAGCCAGCGAGTGGGTGGCGCGCAAGGGTTGCCTTACGGGTCGGGACATATGTGCAACTGTTGTTGCTGCTGAATTTAGAAGGGGAGGAGAAGCTTCCACCTGACCATCGATTTTGAATAAAATAAAAAATTCCTTTCTTGTGTATGACTCACACAGCTGGCGTCTAGGACAGGTGCGCGAAACTGATAACTGGCCCTACATATAGGCATATCTTCGCACATTTTGTGAGTTCCGGCATTGATAAACTACATAGTATATTTACATACCTTTGCCAGCTTGATATCGTCCATTGTTTACGTTTTTGTTGGATTCACGTTTAGCAGGCTGCTTAAAACACTTTACGCTCGTTGCGCGCCTCGTTTATTTACTCGCGCGGCAACTTTAATCAATTTTACACGTAGCAATTAATTAAGTTTTAATACATTTGCCAGAGAAACATATTGCAGTTTATAATAGTTATAATTTGGGATTGTTGATACTCTATCGATATTATCATTTCGATATACCATCGCAGAAATTGTGTGGCGGCGAAGCGATGGTGGTCTCTTCAAATTTAATGTTGCCACCTTGTTGAAAAGAAACAGCTGACAGGCAGCAGCAGTAATTGCAATTATTTTAAATTTGAATAATGATAAAAATTCATTTAATTTGATCAACAAACTACGCACAAAAAGCTATAAAACACGATTCAAGTAAATTTCAACTATAACAATAAGTGCACTTTGCGATCTGGTTCAGTGGGATTATTTCATTTACGCAGACCTACGTATTTGGTCCAAACACCCTTGTTATCAAAGTATGGTTTGTTCCTTGAACAAATAATGGCTTGTTTAAAAATGGCAGCATAGGCTAATGGTATGGACGCATGCTTGTAAAGATTATAGAGGAATTCGTATATCTGAAATGATAAAGTCAGTATAAGAAGGACAGCTTATTTGGATACATAGCAACGCTTACCTTAGCCTCTTGATCCTTCCAAAATATGTGATCACACAGGAATTGCAAGCTTTCGGGGAATAGAGCAAATCGATCCTTGCTCTCCGTGGCAACAACATCAACGCTGCCCAGGAGCACCGCACAACCAGACAGCACGTCCACTGCCAGTATAAAAATATCGAGCAAATATAATGCTCTATTGAGTTTCTCCTTGTTGGAAGCCTCGGCGAGCAGCATTTGAATCTCTAAAAAGATTTCCATAATCCAGTTGCAAGCATGTTCATCGCTACCAAACGCATACAGTGTCGTGGCCAGATGACGATAGAAAAATGGACGCTCCTCCGCACGACGTTCATATGCATCAATAATGGGCGTCAACCATTTCAAGGGATTGGGCAGTTTGTCGTTATATAGGACTAAATAGCAGCGTATGATTGTTGCCTTTTTAAGCTTGCCCACCGGTGTTTCCCACCAATTTGCTGGCGTGGTTAGGCCATCGATGGCATTCGGATGCAGCACGGCAACGACTTCTGTGTAGCGTTCAAATAATCTGGAATCCAGATTCATGGAGTCCATGTAACGTTCCACAATAAGCGTGAAGACGTCAAGCACTTCCGGTATCTCACATTTGCCCGTGTAAATATACTTGACACTGTCCAAGAACTTTTCAAAAAGGCAACCTGTAAGTGCCAAGGATTAGTTAGTGTAACAAACTTGAAGTAATGATCATATTTTACCCTCCACAAAGTCATTTAGCTGCGATTCCTTGAAGCAATAGACGGCTACCTTCTCCGCAAAGTTCTTAAGTATTTGCAAGTTTACGCTGTTGGCAATCTCCGGCAGTAAGGAAAAAAGCAACAGCAAATCCTCCTCAAAGCAGTTTGGTTCGAAATCCGCAAGAAAATTCTCCAGCAAACGACGAGCAGTTCCACTATGCTGTGCCTGATTTTTGGCCAACATGATGCAGTATTTTCGCGCATCGAACGACAAGTGAAAGAAGCTGGTTAGGCAGCTCCAGTCCAACGGTGGTATTGGCTTTGGGAACTTCTTGGATAGAGCACGCAAAGCATAGGTAACCGCATAGGGTTCGGGCACATAGTCACCGAATCTCGACTGATTCACCAGGTAATTGCTGACGGCACGGAGTGGACTGGTCGCGAATAGACCCGCTAGCTTGCGCGGCTCCGGCTTGCCCTCAGGCAGGCGATAAACGCCGCTGCGAAAGCCACTTATCTCATTTCCAATATAATGTGCCACAAGATCGGCAGCAGCATCACCGCATTCGGGTCGTATCTTTTGCAGTAGCTGCACCCACACTTCACCCGGTATAGACTCCTGCTGCTGCTGCAAGTTGACAACCTCACGTCCACCAGGCGCAACACCCACAGCACCACCACTAACAATCTCGAAGCAAAACTGTGGCGGAATGTGGCGCAGAAGTATCGTGTTCCCAGGCTCATAATTCTTCAGAGCCAGAAGTGCATTGCGCACCTGTATGGCATCCGTATTTGGCCGGCTAACAGCCTGCCACAGTTGCTCCAGTGCATCATCTGCCAGTTTTTCATATTCCAACGTTGGCGTTTGCAGCAGCGGCACCAAACCAAACAAGTGATAAAGTGATTTAACTGTCTGCGGACGTTGTTCACCTCGAAACTTGCTGCCCAGCGCCTGCCAAGTGGATGCAATATTAACCGTATGACTATCACATAAAGCATAAATTGCATCCAGTGCCAAAGATGTGGCAAGATCGCCGTTATCATCCGTACAGCTGTTCAGCGTATTGCTCAAATGTGGCAGCAACTCGGAGCCATGCAATGTAGGTCTGTAAAAAACGCTCAAGTAAGTATTGTTGTTATTCTTATCTTATAAATCGCTTACTTTTCCTGACAAATTTCGCGCATGGCATGCGTCCTAGCTATTTCCATCTCCCAACGTTTATCATTTTCCGGCAGCGGTTGCGCGATTTGCTTCAGTAAAAAAGGATAAGTGCGCGTCTCAACACGCCACAGACGCAGATATAAGTCGATGCAGAATGTGGCATTGTCCGTCGCAAGATTACGAATGGTGTTCAAGATCATGGGTACATTATCCTGGCAAAGATCGGTTAGTTATAATAAGTTATTTAAAGTTATGGGTAACATTTTTCAACGTACCTTAGAGACAGCAAAGCTGGCCAAGCCACGCAGCAGTTCGAGCTGCAATTCCTGATTGTGTTCGTGGGCAAGCTTAAATATGTACGTCATGAGGAAGTCATAGGCAATGCTCTCGTTCACCTTGATGATCTGCAGTATGACCTCGTAGATCTTGAACCAGCAATCGACGGGCGGTTCACGGGATAAGAACAGTGCACGCAGGAACAAATGAAGACGCTGGCAAAATGCCGTATTGGCCTTAACATTTAAAGCATCAACAAAGGCAAAGACATCCTGGTTTTCGGATGCGTCAAATGACTCAACCAGATTAGCCAGATCGAATGCAATGGCTATATCCGGATGATAGTTGCGCATATGCGCCGGCTGCAACTCCTTGGTGCAAATGAGCGGTGCATCAACTGGCGCTTTTTGCTGCTCGAGGATACGATCAACAACTTGATGGGCTAGCACCAGGCCCTCTGCGGGTATGAATGCAATCTGAGACATCCACTGAATAATGCCGTCCAGACACATGTTCAGAATGTATTCATGGCCACAGCGCTCCTGCACCACCACAAAAACAATAATGCGCAACAGATCGGCCAGATAAAACGGGGACAGGATGTGCAGGCATTCCGCAAGCAGCACCAACAGTACATGGTAATGATGTCGTGTATGCTCTCGTGTGGCATGCAACACACGCAACAGGCACTGCAGACTGGGACGTGGATCGATGCCAAACTGGGCCAATTGCTTGATAAGCTGCGCCTGATAAATGCACAAATCGATGGACTGGTCGTGATCCGATTGCTGCAGAAAGTAATCGATGGCCTCAATGACCAGAATGCTCGTACACAGACATGTGCTGGCATTATTGAACTTGCTCCATGACAGCAACTCTTCCATCAAAGCGCGTGCCTCTGGCTGACTGTGGCTCAGGCCAAGCAAACATGTCCAAATGGGCTTCACATCCTGCAGCGTCTGCGGATTACAGAGCATATAGAGAAATACGGGACGCAAATACTCTATGCTATAGTCCCGAATGCTGCAATAAAAATATATTAGTTTTGTGTTTATTTCTGAGTACTTTTGTAATTGGTTTCTGACTTCTTGTCGTGGTGTTGGCAGATGCCAATGATCTTGTTGCTGACATCATGCATATTGACGCTCGTATGCTGGAGCAGTGATATCAATGGATGCAACTGCGTCTTCAAGCCATACGGACACTGATATGATTCATTTTCCTTCAGCAGCGACGTCTTTCGTTTCAAACTCAACAACTGCAAGCCGAGTATGCTTTCCGTGACTACAGCAAAGTGCATGGATCTGTTAAACAAAAATGAATAAGTATTAAACACTCGAATAGATAAAAGAATGAAGTTCAAGAGAACTGATTCGGTAAACATGTTAAATGTCAGGTTTGCGTGCAGGACATAAACTGACCATTAAAAGCAAAGCAGGGAAATCAAGTGTGCAAAAGTGCCAAAACACTTGCATTAACAGAGAGGTTCAGGGGGTAAGGTAGTATCAGTTGCTTGAGTAGGTTTAAGTAGCTTTTAGCTGCCACTTCCGTTGCATACACGCATACACACACACACACATAAAAAGGAGTTACTTGCAGGCAAAAACGTTTTACGTTTGACGCGATAATTACTATTCGCAGGGCGTCTACGTTGTGGTTGCCTGGTTTAATTGTCGTTTCTGGTGCCAAGGGTCAATTAATATGCAATCCTTTTTACTTTCACTTCCTTATCAAGGTTAATTTGTGTATTACATGCTGTTTAGTTTGTTTCGTTGTTGTTGTTGTTTATTTCTTGTGTGTGGGCGCGTCCTTCAATTGCACTAAAATTTCAAGTTCAATGCTGCAGCTGCTTGCATGCATATACATATATCAAATATTTGACTGCCAAGTTGTTTGAGCGCGTAATTTAAATATATGGCCAGTTAGAATTACAGTTACAGCGGCGGCAAGGCCAAGACGCTGTCCTTGCATGTTTTGCTTCCTACTTCTTTGCTTTTTTGGGAGTGTTTCGCGTTACGGCAATTGCTAATAGATTTTTGTGTTTACGTTGTTTCTGATTGTTGATTACTGCACATATAATGCGTATATATTTCAGTTGTTTCGTGTCACCGGTCAGCAGAATTGCGGTCAGCGTAAAGCTATGCAAATTGCTCAAGCATAAGGCACGTGGCAATGTCAAAGTGCGTGTTAAAGCGTATATAAATGGAATTTCCTAGCCGCCTTTTCTCACTTGTCAGCCTAAGTAGCTGGCCAATTAATTAGGCCGGAAGTGCGAAAACTTTATAAGTTGCGCATGGGCATTGAATACCATTAGCCACATTGTTGAGTCCACAATTTGTGGCTTAAATCAAAGACTGCAAACCAATTGTGAAATTGCTTGGTAAGACACAACCTTTAATTTATGCCTGCGCTCCTTCTTCGGCAACCCTTTCAACGGAAGTGCCCAGCCCCTTTTGGACATGTGTGTTAGTTTGTCTGCACATATATATGTTTGTGTTTAAGACTTACCCTGCATTGGGCAGCATTGACAGGAGCGTGTTTTGTACACTGTTAGCATCTAGGACACCCTCGTCGACCAGGCGCACCAGCGTCTGACAGCTCATCAGGCTGAGTTGCATGTGGTCGTTCTTGCATTGGGTTTTCAAGAACTCAATTTCCTTGATTTGGTGTTCCGGTAACTTTTCCTTGGATTCCACAATTTTATTGTAGATCTTCTCCAGGCAAGCGGCTATCTTTACAACCGAACTATTCGGCTTAATGCTACTGAAATCCTCCATGCCAGGGGCTTTCTAACTGCAAATAACAAATATTACAATTTAAAACGGGAAAACTTTGTCAAACACAATAAAAAACCGTCCAAGTTGTATGCGAATTTGACTTGACTCGAACACACACAGAACAATAGCACACGATTTATTGTTTGTTTGGGCACCAAACAAGTATATCCCACTTTCGAAATTCAGCAGCGCCCGTCCTTTCGTGTCCTTTCGCCTGCTCGCTCGCCACTCGAATGACTGCGCGGTGTTTTTCAAAAAGCAAAACATTTATACCACGTTGTTCACCTTCGCCTTCAAGTCGATGTGTAGGCGCTTTGCGCGTGCTTTCCAATTTCCTTCGTCTTTACCAGCGTCTTGGTCATTTAATGTTATTCTTGAAGGTTTTTTAGGACGCTTTGAATAACTTAAGTGTGAGCGTGTTTACTTCCGAACTTAATTGAATTTGATGCGGCACATCAACAATTGTAAACAAACAAACTTTGAGGTGAATGCACAATCTGAAAACGCAAAATAGAGAAACGTAAACGCAAATGTGAGCTGCTGACGCAATAAGAGCTACGAAAGCTCATCACTGAATACGTAAGCGCAAAGTGAGCACCGCAGACGCAGAGCAACGTAACAGCAAAGTACCTTTTAAGCTGTATTTAAAATATAGTTAGTTATATATACTATATTATTATTTTTTCGTTTTGATATGTTTATCTTGCGATAAACTGCAGTCACTTGCATAAATACAAAATTATTCACTAAGAGATGCTTATTTTTTACGCAGCTATGGACGAACACAATTTGGATGTGCTTATCTTTTTTACTTAATGTGCAATATATATTTTTTTGAATTCTTTATGCTTTTGCAACTGATTTAATTAAGTGTGCTTCTTTGCAATTAATCGTAATTTACTGTTTAGTTGATTTATATCATGCTTCATTAAGCCTCTACAAGTTCTGCTTTGGTGCTCGCTCTCTGTTAATTGACTTTATGCATTTCTGCAAGGCGCCTTGCCGTAAAATAAATTAATTATACTCCTGCAGCCATAAAAATGGAAGAAATCTCATAAATGAGAGTCGGCACTAAAAGCTGAAGTTGCGTTGCGACCTTGTGACCCAAAACGAATTTTCACTGTAACTTAGCATATAAAATAAGACTGGCCAAAAATTTTCAAACTGCAATCGCTCATCGCGAAACGAAAGCAAAAGGCAAAAGCGAAAGCAAAGGACTCAACGGTTGAGATAACAAAGGCTAAGCCAAAGACAAGCCAACATAATTTCCGCATCCTTATTTAAAAACACAACCAAAAAGTCAGTTAGCAGTATTTTTTTTCAGTTGTGGTTGGAATTAAAAGCGCGTTGTTTTGGGCATGGGGATTTATGATTTTATTACAGCATCGCGTTGCATAGCTCAACCTGTGAAATGCGGCGTGAAAGTTTTTCATTCCCTTTTTTAAAGTTCGGCTCTTTTATGCAACATTTTTGTTTCTGGTTTCTTTTGGTGCCTTTTAAAAACTTTTCGCATCTCATCATGAGTAGCCAAAGTCGGTGTAAAAGAAACAAAGAAACAAAGCTCCGATTTGCTCACATCACTATCTTTGACCACAAACACACACACAAAAAAAGAGTGAGAAAATTAAAATTCACCAACTCTTTTTTTTATTTTGGCTTAGACTTTCATGTATATCAAATATTTTCAGCACTTTGTTTTTGATGAAGATACCTGCTTGACAGGCTTAAGCTGCTTTAATCTATAAATTTGTTTTTCTACTTTAATTTGTGGGTAAAGTGCTTACCATAATATTAATATGCATGTGTTTATTCGGAATTTTTGAGCTATGGTATTGGTATTGGCAATGTGAGATGATTTTCTGGTCAACATAAGGTATTTTACTTGGGCTATAATAATTAAGTTTTAAGTATATTAAAATATGATTATGTCTTTATTACAAGCAGCTGTCAAATAATTTGTTGAAACGAGATTTTCAATGCTTTTCTGGAAAGCTTGTCAAAACTAACCTTACAACTTTTAAACATAACAAGATATATAAACGGGTTGCTTTATTAAAAGCTTATTTTAATTGTCACCCCCGATGGAATTTTTCCCATTTCCCGAGCAATTTCATTAACATTTCCATGTACTGATGATTTCCATAAAATATGCCACACAGGAAGTTGAAATTGTACACACATATTGCGGTGTATGCGATTTATGTTGCTGTTGATAAAACTAAAGCCATGTTGTATGCCACACAATGTGGCAAAACTGAATTTTTCATATGGCTACAGTTTAAGGTTGAAAGCTTTTTAACTGCAGGCACATTGCCTCAATTAAATGGTGTCGACTTGTCAATTATTCACAAAATTTTAAATTAAGTTAAAGCTAAACTAATCAAATAAATATCAATATATACATCAGTTACATACATACATGTATAATATTTCAAGATTAAAGCAGAAACGGAAAGGCCAAGGTAACTTAAATTAGAAACCAAAAACTTCTGATGAAAAGTTTTCAACGTTTGGATGTTTGTGTTCGCGTTGTGTGTGTGTATATAGAAAATATGAATATTTATATATATATGTTTACCTGTTTGAACTCAATTTTCATTAAAACTCAAGCAAATGAATATTTATAAAGTGACTGAAGTGTATTTGATGTAGTACATATAGCGCTAAAAGGCATTTGAATATTAGTTACTATGATTTAAAGTCTGTATATCTAAGCAGCATGTAAATTACAAAATCTGGTACTCATCTTACAGACAAATTTATAATTGGCTTGGCAACCTCAAAACAATGCATCAAGCCAAGACACAGTTTCGCATTTCGGGCAGCATTATTTCAGATGAGCCTTAACAATTAGTTGAATGTTTTTTTTTAATTCTAATTAGGAATTCGATTTTTCAATCAGACTTACTTCTTGATGTTCATCTTATGCAGTTTTCAAGCTTTATTTGTGAATGAAATAACGAAGACACGCATACGCCATGTTGTGCCGGTTGTGTTTTAAGTTGCCTACCTTTCAGCGCAGGTTAAATTAATAAAACAGTGCTGCGTGCATGTGTGTGTGTGTGTATGTTGCCGTTTGTGTTTATTTCTTTTTGATATTTTCCCTCAACCAACATTTTTCAACGCCTGCCCGCACGAAACAAAACCAAAAAAAAACGAAAAAGAATCCTTTTCAACGAAATATGTATTTTCAAAATTAGAAATTACTTACTGTGCATGTATGTAGTAAAGTATGCGTACAGTAAGAAATCGAAGTGTACTTTACTCAATTCATTTTAGAAAAATACATTTTCTTAACTTTACTGAATTTCTTTGTATAAATTTAGTCTCATATATTTTTTAAAATATTTTGTAATGCTTTGTAGATTATTTTATGATATTTATCTCAATGTTCTTTCAGTGTACATACCCATGTACCGTTAACACAATTTGTGCGGCACGTGCGTACAATTTAATACGACGCCGCCAACAGTCAAACAAATTGTGAATTGTGTTTGTGTGTGTGTGTGTGGGCGGTCGTTGTTAACCCGGCTTAGACGCGGCTTAGCCAACGCTTGAAATGAATATGTGAATGCTATATTGGTATGATGTTGATTTCATTTTATTTATAACTTTGATCGTTTTTATTTAACTTCTTAAGCATTTCTTTTGTTTATCTTAAGTATTTTTCCCCTAAGCATAATTTGCAGCAGGCAACGGAAAAAAGGTTGGCTTTAATCGCCGCTAAATGGCAATAAATTGTAAGTGCAACATTAATTAAGAAATTTAAAGAGCAGCCACAAAAACCGCTGCATGGGCATTCATTACGCTACAAACCAAAACTGATTCTGACACTAAGGCTAACACACACACACACATATGCAGACTCGTTACTGACACATTTGCATACTCATGTAGTGGTGACTGATGTTTGTGGCAAGGGGTTAAAAAGCATAAAGGCCCGAGGTGTTTAAGCATATTTACACAATACGTGCATACACTATGTATGCATGTATGTCTCTATATGTGTGTGTGTGTGTGTAGCTGGACCGTTACCCACATTTTTTGTCCCCTAGCACCGTGCACCATCGAGCAAAAGTGCCTGTGGTTGCACAGTGTGAAATATTTTCAACACATTCACATCCTGAACATACACACACTCTCATATGTCAGTGTGTGTGTGTGTGTTTTATTCTGTTAGCCATATCTTGTCTGAGGGTCTAACCGGCAGCAGCTCCTAAATAAACAAGACCAACGCTTTGGCATTTTGCCCCGTTCTTGCCAATACGTTTTTGGACTATATCCGTATATGTAGATATATTTTGCAGTTCAATGCACATACATACACAAGACTCGTGCTGGAGTAACGCAGGCCATTTGAACTTGGACCAGAGATGAAACTATTTTAAGTATTGCTATTGCTATTGCTGTTGTTGTTGTTGACGTTGGCGTTTTTGTGGTTTTGAACTTTATGCAATGAACCTTTTAACAAAACCAAAAATAAAATGCCGCTACCCAAAATAAAGCTGCTTTCAGACTTTTCAATGCTAGCTCCAATAAATAAAGTGCTAAAAGTAATAGTTTGTTAAAGCTTTAAGAGTATGAAAATTAAGTACACAAATACTCATACGAATGCCAAAATTTGGTACCAACATTTTTCAAAATATAATTTCAAATATTTCAACATAACATAACTTAAGCGGCTTACAACATTTATTTTTCAGATTTTTTTATCATCACAATCATTTTGTGGGTTTGATTTTATATAGAAATGTTCTTTTTGATGAATATTTCGTTACACAATTGTGAATATTTTCAGCGTTGAATTTTTTTATGTTATGAAAGAACTTCGACTGTGTGAGTTTTTGAATTTTTCTGGCTTCTTAATTCTACTTCTTTTTTTTCATACAAAGAAGGCATTGTGGTTTTATACCATTTATTTGGCTTTATTGTTGATGATTACACGACTTTTGATTGTTAAACTTATGCGTTAAATATATTTATTCAAATGCGAAAAGGCTGCGCCGGATACTGTGGGGCAGGCTGACCACCAAGCAAACCACCAATGCTTGCCTGCAGCGAGCGCAAAATGCCAATGGGAATCTGTTAAATAATGAGCACAAACGAAACGAAACGAAATGAAACGAACAATTAAATTTGGAATACAAAAGGATGCCGAATGTTTGTTTGTATTGGATTATTACTCACTTCAAGTGCGTTGCCAACAACGTGGCTTTGTGCCTGTGGTGCAATGACATGACTGACGGCACCCTGGTGCTGTGGCTGTGGGGCAGCAACCTTTGCATACTTGTACGTGCGCACCACCTTTAAATCATTTTTGGGCGTCGCCTGCGGCATGCAAAATGTACAAAAATAAAATTAGTTGGAATATTACCTGCTGGCTATGCAAATGTTAAACTATATCTATAAGCCATGGGCTAAACAACCAACAAAAGCCCGAACGAAACGCTTAAATAAATGCCACAACATAATTTCATTTTACTGCCACCACCAAAAAAACAAACAAACAAACAAAAAGAAAATAACGTAATATTTTGCATGCACTGCGAAATGATTGAAAAACATGTTTCAACACGTTGCAACGCCACATATTTACCCAAAAAATGTATTTTTTAATTAAATAATAAAGCAATATTTCAAAGTGGCCAAAAATCCAGCTTGTTGCTGTTGCAGTTGCAGGAGATTTTTAACATAGCCCAGGGCTGTCTGTGTAGATTTTTTAACAGCAGGTGTTCAGGTATTTTCCTTGAGTGTATGTGTGTGTGTGCAAAAAACCGCAGCTTAACAGTGGCATGTCTGTGTGTGTGTGTGTGTTGCTGATGGTTACCTTCACGGGCTGGACACTCTCCTTTGCTTCCTCCTCCTTTTGCTCCTCCTGCTCCTCCTCCTTCACTTGATCGCCGACCACTTGCGTTACGTAAACGGTACGCTGACGTTGTCGTGGGCGTTTCACACGTAGGCGTTGTCGTTTGACAATAATTAGAGGCGTCAACTCTTGCTTGCTAAGTCCAACCTCTGCGGCTGGCAATGCGGCGTTTTGAACATGATTTTCATTGATTTGGTTTGCCGCACTGTGGTCTGACTAACGTGCATAGATTAGGATCGATTCGAACACACGAACACACAAACACAATCACGCATTCTAATTTGGCTTGTGTTGTCAGTTTTAGCTTAAATTAAGTTTGACACTAATACAACTGACACACACAAATCTTGAAAGCTTGTTTTGTTTGGAATAGAGTACTCATAAAGTTGTGTACGATAAAGATTAAACCTAGTTTAACATTATTATGAAGTTGTTTGACTAACCACACATAATATTTGTTATGATACTTAGGAATAAGCGAAGATCTAAAAGATGATGTTTCGCAGCATTCAGTTCGGTAGTTAATGTATGAAAAATAAAATTATTAACAAAAGACATATGTATTGCATACTAATTAATATGAATATTAATGTTAAAGCTTACTGAAACACAGATTTAATTAACCTTTTTTGAATTAAGCTAAGAATGCTGGTTGTCATTGTAATAATAACCTATGTTTTTGTGTCTGTAGTTTTCAAGGCAAGTATATAAGATATCTTTTTTTTATCGCTCTTTGAGTTTCATTTGTTAACATCATATTCTTGTCATGTGTAATAAGCACTTACGTTCGTTATCTAAGCTATACAACAAAGTTTCTCGAACTTACAGCATATTCTTGTCATGTGTGATAAACAATAACTCTATCTGAGCTATGCAAAAAAGATTCTCTTACTTCATTCATTTAGGGAATAGTATTCCTTAATTACTATGAGAGCAAAGATGCTCGAAAATTCTGTTTAAATAACCTTAAGTTAAGAAAATAAAATTGAATCATGGAAAACTCTATTGAATTAAAATTAAACATTCTTGATTTCAGTATTTTCATTCTTAGCGAGAAATGCAGTTTGAGATGAAATGTTTCACAATTGTATCCCATTAAAAAATCTACTTACCTTAGGTTTAAGTCAAAACTCATACTTACATTTGGGGCAATCAGCGAATACTTTTTGTGTGGTGGCTTCACCTTTTGCACATAGGTGGGCGCTGGCGTTGGCAATGCAGGCATATTATCCCCAAATGGGACCGCTGGGCCAGCGGTAACGTGCTGTACATGCTGACGATGCTGTGGATGCACCTGAGTTGAGGAGTGGGCTACCTTGCCGGGCGCATGAGCCTCGGAGCCAATGTAACCACCTTCGCCAACGCTGCCGCCAAGAAGAGCACTGGCGCCAACATCGTCATTAGCCTGAGCTGCTGCATATAAACCGCCTGCGGTGCGACCTGTGTAAACAGAAACATTGAAGACGGATTTGATTCAAATTGTATTAATCAATGAATGAGTGAGGTAAAACTTACCATCAAGACCGCCACCGAGACCAGCTGCGGCACGCGGACCCCAAGGTGTACCCGCCGAGGCGCTGAGTCCGCCGTGGGCTGCGTTGCCCGTTAACAAACCGCCGAGTCCGGCATCTGCATGGTAGCCAGCAAAATTGACGCCTACCTTACCATCTTTCAATCTAATCAGCTGAAAGAGAAAGAGGAGAAGATAAAGAGATTAGAAAGATGAGAACGGTGCAGTAAGTTGTACAAAGTTAGTAACACGCTGCGTATACTTAATGTTATTGAAAGTTACTCTCTTTGTTTAGGCAAGCCAAGAAACTTTTTGACCGAGGCCATTTTTCACAAATAGTCAAAGTTTTGTTTTACCGCCTTTCCCCGCAAAACCATAAGAACACACACCTTTGCTGATGAGGAGCACTCAGGTAGGCAACAAGTTTTCTACACATAATAATAATTTGGGACTACAAAAGCTTTAACACCTCCTCATTGCGTTCAAAGTCTCCAGTTGCCAGTCGAAAAAGCGTCAATCAATTTAAATTAGGTTTTTGTAACTTTCTCATGAAACCGAAAGACGAATAAGATTCAATCGAACACCTGCTTTATTGTATTTGAAAAGGTTCTGAACTTAGGTAAAATAGTGTTTGGACAATAAATCAAAACATTATTTATAAAACTTTCAATTTATGGTTTTAGTTAACTTTTCCCATTTGTGGTTACAAAGTTTGAATAAATTTTTGTGTTGTAAACTAAACTAAATTTAAAAGTAACTTTTTGCTTAGTTTTTATTTCCTGATATTTTGCAGAAATTTTAATCTTTATTTTGGGTGTTAAACGATGCCAATCAAATGCAATAAAAATCCATAAAAGTCAGCCAACGTTTTTATCAAATTCATGCAAACAAACACGTACATACACATAAACTCTACTCTTAACTCAAACAACTGTGCAATGCACTTATAAATTCATAGCTTTCATTTATTAAACTTATTTATGAGCAACTGCCAGAGGAGCACTTTCAATTAGAACCATTAGATTTTGTTAACACAATAAATTATTTGTGAAAATAATAATTGTACAATGACTTGAAGACAGCAGTAGGGGAACCGGGGTAAATTACCCCAAATGGGGTGAAAACGAAATGTTTGGGGGTAATAGTGAAACTGTTGTAAGTAAAAAGTACATTTTTTTTTATTCTAAGCTGTGGTGTGTAAAATCCCTAATGCAAGGGAGATACAAAAAAAGGAGAAGAATGTGGGAAAGAATGAGAGGGAGAGAGAGAGAGAGAGAGAGAGAGAGAGGAGAGAGAGAGGAGAGAGAGAGAGAGAGAGAGAGAGAGAGAGAGAGAGAGAGAGAGAGAGAGAGAGAGAGAGAGAGAGAGAGAGGAGAGAGAGAGAGAGAGAGAGAGAGAGAGAGAGAGAGAGAGAGAGAGAGAGAGAGAGAGAGAGAGAGAGAGAGAGAGAGAGAGAGAGAGAGAGAGAGAATAGTGAGAGAGAGAGAGAGAGAGAGAGAGAAATAGTGAGAGAGAGAGGAGAGAGAGAGAGAAAGAGAAAGAGAGAGGAGAAAGAGAGAGGAGACAGAGAGTGAGAGAGAGAGAGAGAGAGAGAGAGGGAGAAGGAGAGAAGGAGAGACAGATACGAGAAGAGAACTTTGAGGAAGCTCGAAAACAGTCACACACACAAACTCATTGCACACTTAACTAATAAGATCAAATTCCTTCACGACTTACTTGAATTTTTGAGAATCGCGGAGAAGGCCGATTTTCATGTAATAAGTAAAATTATTATTTTTGGTGCATATTTTTATTGTTTAAACCCATCCACAACCCATACACACACATACACACACATAAACACACATACACACATTTACACACACGTACACACATACATAAAGACAAAACAAGAAATGTAGCAATAAATAAAAATAAAGAGTATTAAAATAGACTTTTAGTTCGAATTCCAAAATTAAAAATAATTAAATAATTATTGCTTTAATTATTATTGGTAAAAATGAAATGTTTCGGGATTGGTGAGTAAAAAATATATTTTTTAAATTTTCTATTTTATAAAACTTTTGTTTTCTTTTTGCTTTTCGCCATGGGGTAATGTGAACTAACAAAAAAATATTTTAAGGTAATGATTAAAAAAGTTCCCCAACCGCTGACTTAAGGTAAGCTCTCTGCATCAGTTCTACATTTAACGTTCATTTAATGGCCTAGAACATTGTATGCAGTTGTTAAGCAACACTTATTTCGACACATAGCATTCAGTTGACATGTTTTAAAGTATTTTAAATATTTGCGCAGTTTGCTACTTTGTGTTCTGTTTTGTGTGAGCTCAGCTTATACGGTTAAATAAACATAAATGTGGCCACAACAGACAAACAAATCTATATCTATATCAATGTTAATGATAAGCTGATAAGCATACGTCGAATGCTCGCTAATCAGTGGCAGCCAGAACGTGCCTGAGTTTGGACATGAATACATGGACTTGTGGGAGTAGAAGCAGACAATTAAGAGAGAGCTGCAAACCAATATAATAGAGAATAGCAAGCAGACTGCAATAAACAAAGCACAAAAACAGCCGTCACAGAGAGTGAGAGTAATAAACAATTAAACAACAAAAACAACAACAGCACACCTGATACTGATAAGCGATTTGATGGCAGGCAAAGCGACAATATTTAACTTGGCCACTTTGAACGCGACTCATTTGAGTTTCACACCTGACGGCCAACTGAAGTTCCATTAAGGTGCCAAGCCATACTATTTGCTGCTGCCAACAAAACTGATAGCCAAACATAAACAGGCGTGGGAGTTTGTGGGATTAAGACTTTGCCTGCGTGCCCCACATGTGCTGATGGACATGTTGTCAAACACAACGCCGCTTGTCAACAAGCGTGGCACCCAGTTGCTCATGTTCGTGCTGATGCTGTTGGAGTTGCAAGGTGTTAATGGCGCCACTGTCACCTGGGGAAAGGTCAACAAATATGCCAGCACCCTATACGCCCAAGATGTTTACCTTACACGTTCTGACAACACAGTTGATAATCAAGATGTTGTCTTTGACTCACAGGTAAGATAACAGCAATGTAAATATGATAGCAGAAGATAGCCAGAGAATGGAAGATTTCCAACAATGGATCGTGAAAACCAATTTGTAATATAATAAAATTAAATTTTTAAAAATCCCTAAAACATACAACAGCATATTAGCAGCAGATTATAAATTATGACACCAAACATATACCAAATAAAAGCAAAATATTTATTATTAGAACAGCTCGTGTTCTAAACAATGGTAAATATAAAGGTATACAAATAAAAACAGCACAATCATTGTCAAATTTTATAACCTACCAGAAAGTACAGCTGTTTTGGAGGCAGGCCAAACTTATCAGTTAGATTATATGCCAAAAATTCAGATAAGAAACTTCATGACGCTAAACTGATTGCCCAAAAAAAAAAAAAACAGAACACAAACAATTCACAATAACAGCGTAAAAACAAACAAAATTTAGCCTTAAAGCGGGAAAAAATCGATAACTTGGTCTTGAAGACAAAGTTATAACCCTAAAAGTCTCAAAGATAGAGACTTACTCGTATAAAATCCTAGCTAACAACTAAATAATAAACGTGCCTTAACTTCAACTAGAATTCTGATGACTTAACTGGTTATACGATAACAGCAGTGCATGCCTACGATCTAACCTCAATGGACGACAATGGAGGAGATGGTGGTGCGGCAAAGCTGCTCAGAGGTGGTGTTGGCCAAACGCATGCTACAGTGCGTTTCCAGAGGCACGAGTCAGTCGACCGGATGCACTTTCAGTTGGTCATTTATGGTCTCGAACTGTGAGAGTTTGTGTGAGTAGATTCTAATGTACTGTTTTGCGTAGCTTTAAACTTTGCTGCAGTGTTTAATAAGTTTTTTTTTATATATTTTTCAGTGTGTCGCGCAACTTAATTAAGTTGAAATTAAACGCCATTAACTTCCGGCTCGACGACAACGACAGACAGCAACTAACTAAATTATAATTATGTCATAATTAAGAGCATGAGTGGCGCTTGTTAACATGAAATATGTTAAAGAAGAAAAAAAAGACTAAAAAAATGCGCCCCACACTTTTGAAATTTTACGCATGCAAACTTAACAGTGTGCGACATCGTGGCATGAGTTGTGGTGTTGCTGCTGCTGTTGCATCTTCTCGTAATGAGATGCAAATGCAGTGTTAAACAAACACACACACTTGCATACACTCCCATACCCACACACAGCCGCTAAGCGGTTTGGTTTTCGCAGGCATAAGTCGATTTAAGCTCCTGTTAAATTCATTTTAATTCAAGCTTCTTAAAACCGTTCAGCGTTTTCATACCCTTCCTGATTCCCCTGCCGCTTCCACCAAGCACTTAAAATACAATATGCACGTAAGAGGCTTCAGCACGATTAAGAAATTATATGCACTGTGTGTGTGTGTGTTGTGAGAAATTACAATCGATAATGATGTTGCCATTTTTAATGCCAGCAGGCTATTGAATTTAAAATTGAGTGTGGTGGGCGTGTAAATACTGGCTTTTGATTAATTAATAACTGTCTTGTGGGGATTGTCATCAATAACTAATATTAAATGCCATTAGTGACTCATACTTGTATAACTGGTATCAATAACTTTAAATGTGATCTACTTTTATGCATAAATTAAACGCGCCTAAGGTACATTTGCTGATTAACTAGGTTGCCTTTAAATGTACAATTACATGTACATTAAGTTTTCCATTCGATAGCTAAGCTTTTGACCTTCGGATTTAATGAAAGTTTATTGTTGATATATAGAAATATTGTTTATGTGAATAAGTTAAAATAAGATAAGATAAAATACTATAATAAAGTTTAGCAAATAAATAATATTCGTTAGATTTCTATGTTATCTAAGTGTTGAAATTGTGTTGGAAATTGTTACTGTTAAATAACATAAGATATCCATGGAAGCAAACAAAAGTTCCTCATAACTCGTTGAACTTAAAACATTCTTAACTACAATTGAAGAGAACACACAAAAGTTAATTATAAAGAACTGTAATAAATGGTTATAGAATTTGATAACTATGTCAGCTACTCTTGTTGAATTGTTTACCATTAAATATTCAGGAATGTTCTGAGCTTTGTTTGTTTGTTAAGTACTATTTGCTGTTGTCGTGTTCAATTGAGTTGTCAGCTTTATGCTTTGAAATTTGTTTATTTGCACTATTTACGAAGGTGCCATAACTTTCGTCGGAAGACGTTATTGTGTTTGAACTAATTTACGTTCACTTTGCTGTTATCCCTAATTGCAATGCTCACAAGACCAATGAAAATGTTTTAAGTATCTTGGGTCTTGATCCCTAATAACTTTTTAAACCACACAAAAGCACTTTCTGGGTTTGCTTAGAAATTTGCATGTTTTTTCCGCTACTTTCTGTTGAATCCGTGCTTAAGTTATGGCCTTTTTTGGCAAAGAACATTACTCGGACTCTTAATTTCAATTTCAATTGTGTACAATTCTTACGATTTAGTGCCAGTTGCTTATATTTTTTGTTTGGTTCTTACAACAAATTCAAATTTCATGTAGCGTTGATTAAAATCTAAATTCAACTGGCCGGCCCGCAAGCGAAAGGCGAACCCAACTATATGCAAATAGAAATAAAACCCAAAAAAGTGCAAAAGATTTTCCAAGCCAACCAACAAAAAAAGAAAGAGTAAAGTGCCTAAAATGGTTACAGCTGGCGGCAAGACTAACAACAAATGTTGGTCCCAACATCAACAAGAAAAAAGTAGAAGATGGAGTTAAAGCACAACGAAGTTACGTTACTCTAACAGAAACAAATCTATCGATTTTATAAGAGTATTCCCCATGATCTATACTGTTAGATACATGATTGTTGGGACCATAATTTAGTGGCTAGTAATCTTTAGGAAATTAAGTTAGTATATAAACTGAGAGAACTGCAGCAGACACATAAAAGAGAGCTAAAAGAAGAACATTAGAACGGCAACGAAATAACAAACGCAGACGTTAAACAAGCTTTTGCCTTGCGACCAAAAATGTGGCACTTTAACGGTGCAGTTGGCCTTTTGCCACCTGGCCTCAGCTTAGCGCTTGATGGGTTGATAGCTCGACACACACACACACACACGCACGCACAGAGACCGAGCTGTGGCAACATGCAGCTAACACCTTGCTGAATGTGACAGGATGCGCGACAAAATGCGGAAAATGGTTGTTGCAAGCAGTGAAAAATCTGTTTGTTGGCGCAGTTGCGGACGTGCACGATTTGCACCATGCGGCGTATGCGTAATTAGTTGATAAATTACTCCCCGCATTAACTCATATCAGATGACACTGGAAAAAGTTCAAGGTGCACGCTGTTATTAAAATGATATATAACCAAAAAGGTTAAAGAGAGTAATAAAAAAAGCCAAACTCGTTGAAATCGTGCCTTAAGCTTGTAGATTAATCTCAGAGAGAGAGAGAGAAGGGTAAGCGTAAGGTAAGTGAGTTTGTGGTAACGGCGGTGCGGCAGCATTTTAATGTTCAAATATAATTACTGCCTTGGCGGGCAACGACGGAGTACACACTAATATTCTTCATTACCACATTTAATAGTCGGTGCATTGCGCAACAATTTAATGAGCCTACATTTCAACCAACTCAGTTCGTCTCTCGCTCTTCACTCTTCTGCCACACACACACACATACACACACATACAATTGCACTTTACTGGTAAATTGCGCAAATCAAGAGGTTTGTGGCCATTTGAATATATATAGTATATAGTAAATGCAACGTTAAAACCACAAATAAAATCAACACCAGCAAATTTCACCATTCGTCAGCTATTGCTGTGTTTTTGGTTTTTGAGGCCGCTTTGCAACATTCGATTCGATTCGACTCGGTTCTGGTAAAGTTCATGCAACAACTCGATTTGTGAACTTTGTGCTTTGAAAATTGAATTAACCTTCAATTTAGAGACGAATATCTGGCATAGAATTGATTTGTTATCTGTCGATTTTGGTTAGCAAGGCAAAGTGTGCAATTTAATTGACCTAAACTAATCAGAAATACATTAAATTGTTAATTGCTGTGTTAAATCACGACTTAATTTCTAGTTATTGATTTATTAACACAATTACTTTTAATACCCTTTCAGTTCAAAATGGTTATGTAAAAGAAACTTTGTTTTTGTGATGCCTGATATTAAAAAAGTTAGCAGAATAGCAAATATAAATTAATAATCAATTATAAAATAAAAAATAGAATAAATGGCAACATTTTTGAAGATTAATGAATTAATTACAAGAGTTGAAAATAGTTGAAACCATAAGAAAAAAGTAAAAACAAGTAAAAATTAAACAAAAAAAAACTTTAAGAATTATGAAATTGAAAATCAAATATAAGGTTAAATATATATTGCTTAGGCACTTCTGCATACCTTGCAAAAACATTTTCTGTGCATGTTTAAAGCAGTTTAATATATACTAGATGTACCTTGCTGATATAGTGACAAATACACAAAATACATGAAAAGATCTGACCATAAATTATTAACATTTAAATGTGTGTATGGAATTCTTTGTATGTTTGTTATGTTTGCCTGTTTGCTGTTGTTAAATCTTTGCAATGTTGTAGAGATAAATAAAATACAAAAATTGTTATAGGTAGCCTGCGCATTGCGTTTGGCGTGGCGAGGGGAGATGAATGGGTTTATTTTGAATGTATGTGCTATGCACAATAATTGAAATATTTGCGAGACACAAACAAACGAAGCAAAAAAGAAGCTAAAAGAATTAACCAAAAATAGCTTTTATGGGGGGGGGGGGGGGAGTCAAACTTTTGGCGAGAGTTGATTAAAAAGTTTTTAGTAGCCTTAACTGTTTGTTTGCTTAATCACAAAGTTTGTGCAAACAGAACACACATGACTGCATAGCTCTCTAATTATGATAACTAAAAGGGCACTTTTACGTATAGTACGAACAAGAAATTTTGAAATCAAAGTTCAAGTTACGTTTAGTAGTATATAAAAACTCACCTGAGCTGGGGCCAGTGTGGCATGCAACAGCAACAGCACGCAAATTGCTTCAAATAGTGCAAACATTTTGTGGCTAAAAAATAGGTGAAACAAAAATTAATTTCTTGCTTGGATACCAGCTGCCAAACAGCCCAAAGCCAGCCACATAGCTCGTTGCAACATTTTGCACGACAGAGAGAGAGGGAGAGAGAGAGATAGAGAGAACGAAGCTTTTTCTTTTTTATATTTAAAAACACAAAAGACTCGTCTGTTTCTGTATGCGAAACGCGTTGAACGGACCGAATGGACTGGGCTTGGACAGTCTGGTCAGAGCCGGGACAGTCAAGAATGTTGAAGCATAGGTGCGAGCACAGTGGCGTAGTTAAACTCATGCAGCCTCCTCCTCTTCTCTCATTGCAAGTACATAGCAGCTAGTTATTATGTTCTTGCTTTTGGATTGCATAACACAAATTGTTTACCTGTTCACTTTTATTTTTGTTTTTTCTGTTTTGATTTTTGCTTCTTTATGAATCTCGACTCAAGAAACTCGTCCACTCACGTCGCGTTTTCGATTAGCACTGAAACGCTCTGTCTGATTTTGAGTCTGAGTCGAAGCCGGGGCTTAAACTTGAAACTTGGAAATTTCCTTAGCGGTGCGGTGCGGCTTCTGTTGTAAGCTGCGAACTGGATTTGAGGCGCAATTAAGATGCAAACGTCTGTTTATATAGGAATTTATATTGCGTTCAATGTCTTGCGTTTGCTAAAGATAGAATAGCTGAGATAACATTTAAATACTACGTTGAATACACGAGCTAATAACATATATGGTACTTATTTTGACTGCGCGCATTGCGCATACGCCTCATCGACTAGTGTACATAAAACAAACAAAAAAAACCGGTACAATAACTGCAGTTTACAAACTTCATGCTGGATTGGCGGCCCCAAAAGGGCTTAAATGCTTTTAAACTCAAAACCGAGTCAACTGTTTCGGTTTGGTTTAAAATGGTTTTGACGCAATACACTCTTGGCCATACAATCGCTGCAGTTGACCATAAAGTCGCGGCTGTCATTTAATACGCTTCGTTTGGCCGTTGCTGTCACACTCTGACATTGTCTCTATCTCTGTCGACTGTGCAAATGTTGTGGCATGTGCCACATTGAATGGTTTTGCATGCAGCCTCAATGGACTTGGAGGCACTTTAATTTGTACCACAAACAGAACTCAAAACTCGGCACACACAAATCAAAATGCCAAATGCCAAATGGCCATTGACTCTTGTTTTTGACCATTTCTCTTTCTTTAAGACTATGGTTCTGGGCCTATTTGTTCAGCTGGTGAAACGCTTAGGTGCTTAACGTTGTTCGTCTTTGTCCGTTTTGGCTTGTGCCTAATAAGCGCTCATTAAATATTCAAATAGATTTTTGCTTTTTCTTTAATACTTTTCAGCAAACCAGCACGTGCTTGGATGAATTTAAAATGCGAAATGTGAACGAATGCAAATACCCGAAAAAGGGCCGCATTCAAAAATATAATTAAATACGCTAGCTTAAACCGCAGTCAATTTCTTTTTATATATTCCACTCTTTCGTTTTTTAGGCCAAAAGGTAACATTATTGGCGCGTGTAAGGATTACATTTTTAGCTAGGTCTTCAGTGCAGTCTTATTTAATGTAATTGAATCATTAGTCTTTGACATTGTATAAATGTATTTGCTAATTGATTGTCCAGTCAGCATTTACAACACCATAACATCATGTACGTCATACATATATAGATCATTACAGCAACAAGTTGTGTTTTTTCCCACAAGCAAGCTTAATGACGCTAAGAACCAATTTTAAAACCGGTTTTGTATCTGGCTTCTTGAAACTTAATGACATGTTAGCATCTTGCAAAAACAACATTTTTAGCACAACAACCTATAAAATATAACTAAAATCTATGTTTACATCAAAACAAAGTAAAAATATCCCCAAATTCATGTTTGTTGTGGTTTTTTTTTAATCATTATGGATACTTAATTGTTGTTTTGGTTATCAATATTCTAGTTTTTTCCCTAACTTTCGATATAATAAAGACACTTCCAAAAATAAAATGGGTTCTACCAAATATATATATTCGACAATTTACGCAATGCACTTCCTAGAAAAGAAAAAATAAACATGTTCATCGTTGAAATAAACGATTGATTTCCTATTATTTAATTTTAAAGACCTTTTAATCGCATTCACGTTTTTTAATCAAGCTGCTGTCACTTTTAATTTGTTTCTGGTGAAACATTGTTTTTTTTTCGCACACGCTGATATGGCGGCTGTTGACATTTTTTTGCGGCAGCGCATTTTGGTGTTATATTTTTTTTTGCCTTCAGTGTAAAAAGCTGCCAACATTTTAAATCTTCAAACAAAAGTATGCACCGATTTTTTCTGGCATTTTTTCATGAATTAATCAAGCAACACAAAAGCGTTGCCTGCTTCATAGTGCATAGCATTGCAGGCGATTAAGTGATTTTGGGTGGCATACTTTTGGGCAGATGGCTTGCATATTAAGAAGAGCTGAAAAAGAGGCCAAAGTGCATAAAAAAGAGTAACTGCAGTTTTTCCAACAATAAACTTTGACTTAAAAATTGCATACGACAAAGGCAGTATATTGAAGTCAGTGCTGGGGAACGTTAAACGCTTGATATAATTTGATTAAGTCTACAGCTAATGCGTTTAAACTAAAGTATATTATTTATATATATAAGTTTAACAAACCAAGAAACAAATATAAAGATTTTGTACATTTTCTTTTTCATTACATATATTTTTAGCGTTTTTTTTATCTGTATTTTTTATAAATACATTTACACTAGTCTTACAACAATTTTACATATATCACAAATTGAAAATTATAAACGAAAACATCTAACAACTAGTAATAACATTAATTACAAATGAATCAAAACACACGCACACATACATATACATACATTTATAAAAAAAAACCAATCATACACACACACAAACTAGTTTAACATATTTGAAAAAATTACTATTAAATAAACACACAACAGTGAGAAACATGTGCGCCTTGCCCTTGCATTGGCCTAAGGTCAAAGGTGAATTACATAACTAATTACGTTATAATGTTAACAGATTCGCAGATTGTGAATGTCAACGGTGACACGCTTGTGCAACGAACAAACTACAACAACTACGCCTGCTCCTCGCGCATCTGTCGTCGCTGCTGTTGATTTGAGCCCATTGTCGAAAGTTTAAAGTTTCCGGGCATACTTGCCACCGGATTGCCTGCTGGCAGTCGCAGTGGCGCCTCCGCCACAAGGCCAGCAGATTTTTGCACCCCTTCCGATGGTGCCTGACGGTAGCTGCCAGTGAGGCGACCCACCAGATTGTTGACGGCTCGCAAAGTGGATATTGGTATCTGTGCCAGGCAGGGAAACCGGGAAAGATGAAAAAGCAAAGGCTAGTTAGCTATCAGAATTGGAATTCGTGTTCGCAACGGGTTGCGTCTTTAAAATGTGCGCTGTGGGGCTTCAGAAGCGATTATAAATGTGCATTGTGCGCTTACCTCGAAAATGCTGTCAATTAATGGCCGCAGGCTAAAGAACGGGTAGCTGGGATCTGTGGCAGGAGCATTGTTGTTGTTGTTGTTGTTGTTACCAAGACCAAGATTGCCCAGCACAAATGCCGCATTCTGTTGCACACTGTTGCTGCTACTCAAAGCGGCCGAGGGACGATCATAGAGCATAGCATAATCGTGACTGGGATAGAGCAGCATATTCTGCACTGGCATCGGTTGCAGCAGAGTCTAAAAACAACAACATAAAAAAATAAAAATAAATATTTAAATTTGCTAAAAGCAAGCTTTATAATTGGCGACATTAAATGTAAATGGCGTTAATAAAATGATGCCATAAAATATATATATATATATATATATATATATAAGTTCGTTATGGCTGTGATTTATTAGACATTTCTAAACGAAAAACCGGTATAAGAGTTAATTATTTAATGAGTGTAAGTTCATTAAGGCGCATTAAATAAACTTTTTATGATAAATGTTGTTTTATTATTTAATTATATGCAAATCCTAATTAATGTGGTAAAGCTTGCAATAAAAACGTATTCTTAAAGGTTGCCTTCATAAATCATATTTTCTAATTTATTAATTTCTCTGAAAAGTATGCAACACAAAATTATTGCCAATTACTGATATCTAATGTATGAATGAATTATGGTTTTATGTATTTATCGCTTACTTACATCAATTACTGATATCTTATGCTTACTTATTGCTTACTTACATCATTGCTTAACATCAGCTCATTTCGTTGTCCTCTCGCATAGCCAGTGACGCGAGTAAATTCGGTGACCAGATGCGTCATCACCACCAACAGCACAAACCATACAAAACGGTCCATGGCTGTGATAATTATCTGCAAGAGACAAATAACCAAGCGTTGATTAAGTGCACTTTAATGTGGGTATAAGAAGGTGTATGTTTGTACATCGTTGTCAAATGTCATTCTCGCTACTTGGCTGTTTCCTTTATTTGGCAACAAACACATTGATCTTGCAATTAAATTTGAACTACACTTTGTGAATTGCGTTTTCCACAAATTGCACCACAAACTCAAAGTCAAGTTGATGCAGCGATTCAATTAAACCGATCGCCAAACAGCGCTTGGCAACCGCGCAGCGCATGAGTTGACCACGTTCTGTGGCGCACAATCAACAAACTAAACGGTTTTGTGCCCAACGGATTCGATAGGCGCACAAATGTTGTTTTAAGTTTGGCTAAAACACACATACACACAAACAAAAAGGCAGCCTCAAAAATAATCGCAGAATATTCAACTGTTGTGGCGGCTGCGGCTGCTGCAGCTATTGGGATTCTGAAATGTGGATTAGCACAAGGCCAACTTGCCGCGCCGCGTTGCGTTTGCCAGGCGTAACCAGTTTCATGTTTGTTGCCAGTGTTGCCGTTTTGTGTGGCGGCGCATCTAGCAACGAGCAACGAACATCGAGCATCAAGTATCGAGTTTTTCCACTGCCAACGCTTTTCGCCCGCTTGGAATGAACCAATCAAGGCAATCCAACTGGCGTATGAGCAACATTTAGAAGAAGAAAGAAAAAAAACAACCATTAGAATCAATACCCGTTTAAAACGAATATTAAATGTTGCCACCCAGAAAGCGAGTTCAAAGGTCAACGCAATATGTAACCAACATTAATCAATTTCCATTCATACTGAACACAACCCGCATCAAATTGGCGACTTCTTCGTCTGTATTTATGTTGACTATTCGGTTGTCTGGAGTTTTGCTACGCTGATTGCAATCACAATCAAGGCTGCAAAACTCTGTGTGTGGCAGGGGGGCGTGGCATTTGTCAAGCGACACTGACTTTGCATAGTTGAGCCACAAGTTTTGGTACTTTTAAGAGCCAAGTCTAATTGTACAATTGTTGAAATTGTTTTTTTTTTTTTTATTATTATTATAAGTTTAAGATTCTGTCAGCGCCTTGACATGGTTCGTGGGCCAGGTGCAGCAATAAAGCATCATGTTGGCTGTTGGTAATTAAATAAATAATTAAGCAAAATGTTTAAATCTAACCCTGACCCTTGTCAAAAGGGGAAGGCTGCTACTACTACGTTGCGAAGGGGCAAGAAAAAAAAGATTCTGCTAGTTAAATTTTTTTTATATTTATTTTGGCTGATAACAAAAACAAAACCGAAAACAAAACATAAAAAAAAACCATAAAAAAAAGGTAGGGAAAAATAAGACATTGAACAGCTAAATGCTGAAATTATTAACATTCGTTTAGGAAATGTATAAATCAAGAAAAACTGTGACTCACTCAAGCGTTAACGGCACAATAATATAAAAATAACAACAGCCAAACAAAAACCAAAACAAAACAGCCAAACGAAACGAAACGAAACGAAAATAACAACAGACCAAAAATTGACATAAATATGCGGGCTATAAGCCAACCTCAGTTCACCGGACAGACGCTCAGCGCGTGGCACAAGTGGGAGTGTTCTTTTGTTTTTTTATTGTTGTTTTTATTATGCACATTTTAAGTGGCTAACAAATTGTAAATTTGTCTTTTTTGGTTTTTGGTTTGGTTTGGGCTAAGCATGCAAAAAGGGCTTAAAGAATTCAAGCCAAACAAGACTTTTACTTCGTTGTTGTTGTTGCTCATCTTTTAATTACAAATTGTCTATTTACTTTACTTTCACTTCACACTTGACTATGTTATCAATAATATTGTATATAGAAAAGTATTCATGCAAAACTTTATCGTAAATCAAATGCAGAAGATTTTTGCAAATAGTTTTCTCACGTGTAATTAGAAACCATTTGTAAAGATATGCAAAAGCACATACATAAATATACATTTTTGATTTATATGCAAATATTTTGGCTTTTCGAAAGTGCAACACTTGCAACACTTTCAATTTGCATAGAAAAATCGACCAAGTGAAAGCTGAAGTGCTGCAAAGTGAAAATGTTTCTGCCTGTTCCAAAATAGTTGTCAGCTCTTGTTACGTTTGGAATTTGTTGTTGCACAGTTCAGTTCTCAGTGCTCAGTTCTCCTTAGATGTATTTATCAAATAGCTTATGCACATAGATTTCCATTTCAGTTGTTGCCTCTCAAAAGTTCAAAAGTTCAATTTGTTGTGAGTTTTGTAAATTCGATTTTGGTCACTTTGTTGAACACACACCACTCACGAAAACATTTTGTGTGTTATGTTTAAAGTAAAATCCATTTGCTTGTGGCACACCATGCGTATACACATTATGTGCAACAAATATACGCAGCATTGAACTGTAATTGTGCAACTTTTAAGTGTAACATTTGTATTTTGTTTTTACCGTTAACTTTGCCATGCCGATGGCACTTTGTTTACAAAACGCACGCAGCAAAAAATCTTTTGTTATACTTTCGTGAAAACTTTAGCGAATATTAAAAGTACAAACAGCGCCATAAACACACATAAACACGCATAATGGCTGTCTGCAGAGTCTGTTGTGCCGCCAGGATTCATGCAACAGGCTTGCCAAACAAAAGCAAACACACCTACACACACACATACACCTACACACACACTCAAGAGCACTTTTAGGTCGACTGCCACAAATCCAAATAGCATAAATTTAATTCAACGCAAAATGTTGCGGCAAAATTCACAGAGAGTGTTTTTATTCTTGAAGTGTGTTCGCCTACACGCGGCGTTTTTTTTTTCATTCTCAATTTGTTTGTTGAATGTCAATAAATGTTAATTATCTTGCTTACACAGCAAGCACTTAGACAGCATACCTCATAGGGGATCAAGAGGGGTAGGGCGTGGGGGCGAAACCTCCGCAATTGCCGATGGCGGACAGGATTTTAGTGTTTACATTGCATGCTTCCTTGATACTTGCTAAAAATATTATCATACGATTAGCTTTATACACGAACAATGCTTTGGGCTATAAATAATGTTCAACAAGTTTTTTTTGTGTTGCGCTGCCAAAAGGTGTGAAACTCATAAAATTAATGTAATCCCGCCTCGTTGCACAAAAACGAGATATTATTATTAGAGTTTTTTTGGGCTGCAGGACTAGGAGAGAAGTTCCCCATTGTTAATGGTAATGTTTTTGTGGAATAAGAATTTTAAGCATGCATTCCAACTCAAAATGGGGAATTTTCGATTAAGAAGAACTTTGGGAATTCGATTGAGTTTGTTTTGTATTAAATTAAATGCCGCAACTAATCACAAATGTATATTATTGTTAGAGTTGTATGGCGTTAAGACTAGACAGAAAAGTTCCCCAAGGTAGTGTTGTGTATTTTGTGGCTAAGAATGGGGAATTTTGATAAAAGAACGTATAAGAAAAACTTTGGGAATTCGATCAGTTTGTATTATATTAAGTTAATCATAAACGTATATCATTATAAAATCGATCAGTTTGTATAATATTAAGCTAATCATAAGCGTATATCATTATAAAATCTGTTTAGTTTTCATGATTCATCCCAGCCACAATAACATTCATATACCACTAAAGCATCTTTGCTTAGCTTCTGTTTATCAACTCAGACTTCTAACATTTGTTGCTTTCCTTAGTGGCTTTGAGGAATACATTAGGCAAACCATTAAATCACTTTGTTACTTCGCTTGCGGTATATGGGTGAGCAGTAAGAGGTTATTGCTTTTACATTCATAGTTGATATCATTTCATAACATTTGAACAGATTCATTCATAATTGCTTTAAATTATGTTAAGTGGCTGGGGTGGGACTTTGGCCAAAACAAATTTGCATTTCATATTTCCGGCTTAAGGCTAAACAAACACTTTACTTTCCAAGCAGAGGGGGAAGCGAGGGGTAACGGACAGGCCAAATATCCGTTTTTGTTATCCATTTTTGGCTACACTTTCTATTTCATTTGCTATCTCTATTGATTTGTTTTCATTTTGGAGTGGCTGTGTGTCTTTTTGTCTATCTGTCTGTCTGTCTGTTCGGCTGACTGACTGTTTTGACATTTTTGACTGTTTTGACTGTTGTGAATGTTTTGAATGTTGCCCTGCAGCTGTTTAGCTTACACTGCTGCAAAAATAATACTAATTAATTCTAATAAGAGGAGATAAAGCTAGGTTTTTGCTGCCTTGCGGGCCTTGCGCGAATCGATTCAAGTAAAAGTATTTCCTTCAAAAACCAAAAGTGCTTAAAACGGGTTTTTTTTTTTGCGAACTTTAAAAGAATTAATTTTTGCGTTGCGTTCGCAATTCTGCAGTTTTTTTTTAGCTGATTTGTTTATATTTGTTAACGCGCTATTTGCGTTTAATAATTATTCAGATTTCAAGAGCTCAAAGCACATTCTCAGTTATTTTTTCGGAGTTACGAAATCTTGTACATTAAGTCAGACCAAGCAAAATGCTGCTCTTCAGCTGACTTTGTTTGCCAAACCAACAATAATTAGCCGTTGCTCACAAAGTGGTCTACATAAGTGGTTCTTGGTCAACACACACACACTCGACTTGTGGTACTTGATTTCAATTTGAGTGTTTTTTGGCAAAGCAGGAACTCACCTCGTTTGTGATGTATACGCTGCGCGCTGCCATTTTTGTTAAAGAATCGAGAATAGCTTATTTGGGTTATTGCTTATATACCGTGAACCGTCAAGCTGTATGTGAAGTGCACCTGAACGCGTCTGCGCAGCAACTGAAAACGGGTAGCGCATGCGCTGCTTATATTCCAGCACGTAGCACAGTTCTAGTCTCAAGCTGCAGCTGTTGTTGCTGTCGCTGTCCAGATACAGCTGATCTGATGTACACTACAAACTGAGCTTGTTTGCATTAAATGACGCTGCAGTCTTCGCTGGTCGGTTTCACGTCAGAGAATTTCTTTTAACACAACGCTTTCTTAGCGTCAAAGCACACAAAAAAAGAAAACTGGTTTAAAAAAAGGGGGAAGTAACAGCAAAAACAACCAAGTCGCTTGGCTACTTTCAGCGCAACTGGACTCAGTGACACACTTACAGGGCTTTGATTTCTCAAATCGAAAACTACAGCAGTTTCAGTGCCAGCTAGAGCTGACTTTAAATTGATGTGTAAGTCAGTTATAAGGTTCACTGAACTTCACTTATAGTCGACAGTTGTTTACCTCAAGCGTACGTTGAGTGACCGAGTTTTGGTGGCAACAACAACAACACCCTCTCCACTCCATCATTTAGTCGCTGATTGCCATTGATAAGGTCGACAAATCATGTGTATATATATATATTAATTACATATATGTGTATGTATGTACATAAGGGGTATTTGCAAAGGCTGTCATCATCACACCGGAACTACCTTGAACTCGAATGTAGCTGCATATTTAATTACGTGATGCGATAATCGACGCAGACCCAAATAAAGGCTGCTGCGAATGCGACTAAAAACAGAAGATCATCAAAAAGAGAGAGAGAGGGGAGAGATTGTGTAAGTGCTTTACGTAAAGATACCCTGGAAGAGTTATCGAATGCGACTTATTTAGGTTCCTTCAGAACTTCACGCTCAGAACTTGACAATATATATATATTTATTTATAATCAATATTGTTCTGATTTCATTTATAACACAAAAAAAAAGGGGCGTAGGGTGCAACATATTTATAAATAAACCTGATTCGCAAATGTTTTTTGCGAGAATATCCGTAATAAAAATTTGTTGTTGGGGGTTTTTAATGTACCATAAGGTCAGAAGAGAATGACCTTATCGTTTTGGTATTCAACACTGTTCAAGAATATATACACGAGCAATCAATCTAAGGTCACAGATGTCAAATTGATGTATCTCAAACATTTACAATAAGTTTATTAATTGTATTCAAACGGGTTCTAATCAAAAACGCGCGCGCGAAAAGGTCGCAAACACCGCAGGCATAATAAAGGCCGGAAACAGTTGATGGCAGATTTAACATGTTAGTTAATGAAACTAAGATCGATCATTCTAACAATAATAAATATCCGAAACAGCAGGTAGACATCAAAATGAATATTAATTAAACTATGGATAAAGTTTTAGCCTGAAGACAAATTACAAGTAATTAATAAACTTTAATTATGTGTAATATATAGAAAAGACTTGAAAATTCGAAAACATCTAGATAACCCCTCAATAAAATGTAGAGTACAAATATTGAGTACTTTGCTTAATAGGTCCATAAGTCCTTGCAACATTGTGTATGTAAATACCACCTGCCTGCCAACCCTACCTGATCTACCCCATAGAAAAAAAAAATTTTGAAGTTTGTTTGCATATTTTACAGCTGTTAAACCTTTAACCTCCATTTGCATTAGTATCTCCAGCACAAAGATAGATGATGCATTGAACCTGCAATAAAGTTGCCGCTCGTAAAACACATTGAACCTGCTGTCAGTTGTTGTTGTATTTGTTTTATTTGTTTCGTGATTCACTTAGCGCACCCTTTATTATTTTTATGCAAAGACAAACAACAAGCGCACTCACAGACACTCGCAAGTACTACAAAACGGATTAAGTTTAACAGGCGGACAAATAGATTGGCTCGATATTTACATTTATTTTTTTTCTTGCTTTCAGCTGTTGTTGAGCATATTAAACTTGTTTTTAGTATATGGCAACAATTAATATAACAATGAAAAATATTGTAACTACTGATTAAAGTCAATGGAAATAAGATTAGCTGTAGAATTTAAATTAAACAATTTTTGTTTCAGCTAAAAAGATAATTTTAATAAAATTTGGTGTTTTAGCGACTTAAAAAATATTTCAAATTATTTTTATAAATTTTTTTTATTGAAAGCTATATTTTACACTTTTGAAGCTTAAAAACTCTACAAAGAAATTATGCTTGATTTATTTTAGGTAAACAAAGTGCTTTGTAGAGTATTTATCATTCGTAGTGTTTCAACCAAAAAAAAAAGCTGAACGCACTTTTTTACTTTGTATGTATTTTCGTAAAAATTGATTTGTTTGCCAATTTTATAAATTGTAAATCAACAACAGTAGGCAAACCAATAAAAACAACAACAATAGTAGCTGTCCGGTTAACATTAAACGCAATCGACAGTTATTGACCCTAAACTTGAACTAGAAACCGAAAATAACAAAGCGGCATAAAGCGTAAAATTCCGAATTTCAGTTGACCCGTTGGCTGTTGCTATTTCTGTTTCAAACACACACACACTCTCTCTCTCCCTCTCTCTCTCTGTCTCTGTCTCTGTCCGGCTGTTCCATGCACGCTGACAATGCATAAATTTGAATAGTTTAAGCACAATGGTTGTGTTTCGAGCAACGGTTTCGGTGCACCTTTCGTCTGGTCACACTTGCCAGCACAGGTATTCCCAGGCTGGTAAACAACAACAACAACAATAACAAATGGCAAATAAACGGCGCCTAAGCGACAAATGAGCCCCTGACATTGCTCACGGTCAGTTTTGTATTTTTTCATATTTTATTACCATTTTTGCTTTTATTTCATTTAACGCCACACGCTTTTTTTTATGCCTTTACCTTTACCTCTTGTGCCACACTTTTTCATCGTCGCTTTGGCGCTCTTTTCTTTTTTTGGTTTATTATTATTATATCTTCTTTATATTTGATTTACTTAAATCACTTTTGTCATCATCTTCTTTTGTTGTTGTTTACTGCAGAACGTGAACTTTTTGCGGAACTGTTGCCAGCTGCCCAGATAGCCAAAAGAATTCATTCTGACCAATTCAATCTCAACTTTGGGCCCTGAACCTGAACTCGAACACGTGCAGGTTAAAACACGGCGCACAATGTTTGACGATAAGTGATTTTATATATATATATATGTGTGTGTGAGATTATGTTTGTATGTGTAGAAGTTCAGTCAATCATGACGAGTTCTATTGTTATTACTTATTATTTTATGGTCGGTTTTTGGTTGCGGTTCGCCTTTTTCTCTCTCTTTTATTTCGGTGTTTTCTTTTCTTTACCTTTAACGAGTTACTTTAAAGATTTGCTTTGTGACTTTTGTTTGCATTTTTTGTTGTTGATAATTAACACATTCCTTTTCGTATCCAACAACTCGATTAGCGTTGTTTTGCATCTTTATTTTCGTTTGGATAAAGTACATTGTACCAAGATATTGGCAAAAGTTCGGATATAAACGAAAACAATAACACAAATTATCTTTACTAGATTCAATTAACTTTAACCACGTTTCGTTTACGTTTGGCGCTACTTAATGACTTAATTAAGTATCGGTTTAAGTAAAAGAGTAATCAAATACTTAAGTGAACACAATGAAAAGTGAAACTACAATTAAGTATTAAGTACTACGGCGAAGTTGAACATCGTTGGGGCGGGGTCAATGTATCGTAAATCAAGCAGCTAATTAATGGTATTCAACAATAAACCAGTACAGTGGCTGTTAGATTGATGTGCACACGTCGTTATTTGCCGTAAGAACCGCAAAAACGGCAGCCACTTAATATCCAAATAATCAATGTAATTAACTTGCAATAATTAAATTACACACACACACAAATATAAGATAAAAACAATTTGTTGGCACAGAGAGAAAAACAAACAAATAGTATGCCATATAATTCAATTAACTACATTTCTCTCTCGGTCTCAGATCGGGTAATTAATGTGCATATAAATTGTAATTAAAAACACCTAGCACATAGAACAAGTATGTTGCGGCACTCTCTATGCTAAATACTTTTAGTGATTGACTCGCAAATAACAAAGAAGTTATTTATAAAATGTTCAATCAACGGCGGCATGTTTGTAATTTTTTTTTTTAATTTATTTTCAATACAAAATCAATTATACAACATGCTTTTTATGGAAGAACAACGTGTTTAATTTGTTATATAAATTGCATTCAGTGTCAAAAGCAAAGTCCTAAAGCTCATTAATATTGAATGATTAACAAACAACTACACAATCTGCTACAAAATATAATATAACAAACTTTTTAATTCCATGAAATAGAAAATAATTAAAACTGAAGAGAGAATGTTAAACACTTTAGCAAAAAAAAATAGTAGATTAAAAATAAATAAAACAAAGAAAACAATTTCAAAATGATTCCTGGTAAAAATCTGTTTATCAAATGTGTACAGAATATAGCTCATTTCCATTAAAAATACAATGATTTGTTTTGAAATATGAAAAAATGTTTAAATAGTAATAATAATTATTTGTTTTATGCATTTAAATACCATAAAAACACGCATTTTATCGCTCGGAACATTTCATATTAAATTCTTTCCCCTTGTTTACATTGCCAGGTTTACCCTTGAACTACAAATGAAAACTTGAAATTCAAGTTAATTGATTAACTACATAATTCTAGTCGAAAGTTGAACAGACACGTGTAAGAATTTGAGCAACAAGTTCTTCCCCCGCAATGACCAAAACAAAAACGAATAAACCAAAACACAATCAAATAAAATAAAAGTTCTTGTGTAGCAAGAAACATTGTTAAGCAGGCAGGTCTCCCATAAAAATAAACTTAAGATTTCATCAAAAGCCGATTTGCCCAGTTTCTTACTGGATGGATGAATTAAGCTCCCTGCTTGTCTGTCAATCAAGAACTCCTCGTAGCCAGTGTCTTTGCCTAATTGCTTTGCTTTGTGAGTTAATGAACTTTGGCTAGCATTAACGTTGAGCTTGGGCTGCGTATTAAGCTCATCATAAAAATTATACACAAAAAAGTTTACCCTACTTGTTAGATTTTTTTTTTAAAAGCTTTTCTATTGCTTTTACTGTTTCTTGTTGGCACTTTAAAGACTGCTTGTTTGTAAAAGTAAAAAGCGTATCTGATTATTTTCAATTACTAGACTTGTAGCTCATTTATAATCGGCCAACTGGATACAAGTCGGGGCACGTGTTATATTCTCAGGCTTGACTTGGTTCATATGCTAATTTCATGCTGCTGGTCACGTTAACGTTGCCTTGCCCATGTTAATTGTTACCCAGCACCCTCCACTTTCAATTCTCATTCCCATTCCCAACTCAATCTCGAGTGCAATTCCATTGGCGTCGCATACGTGACATGGAACACATTCGCCACATTTGTGGCTATTGTTAAGTGATTGGTGGTGTCCAAAATTGTTCGCACAATTGCTACTTCCCTACCTTCTATTTGCCAATCAATGGAATGGAATGGAGCGAACTGATTGTAGTACAGTGACGTCTGTAAGTTATGCGACCAAAGAGCAATCAATGAAACCAAAATCGCATATCAATCAAGTCGCAAAAGCGAGAAGACGAAGAAAAGGAAACCACACTCGTAAAAATTCAAAGCTCAGCTATGAATTTTAAATATGTTTTTTTTTTTTGGCTTTTAATTATATAAGTATACGATAAATTGAAATTAATTATATACAAATCGGGTATAGTTGTCGCATTCATTAAATATTCATAACCCAACTCTCTTTGTGTTCAAAGTATTACGTAACTGAGAAGAGCACGTCATTAATTAGAATTCGAAAGCATTCAACTGATGCAATAACAAAAGCAAAAGTGATACATTTATATATTTAAATCACATAAATGTAAATGACTTAAACTTCGTCAGAGACTCAAAACTGATTCAGAGCCCAGATGCAGATGACGCTACCTACACACGCAGATATAGAGAGAAGATCTCCAAAAGAAACACAGCTCATGATCTCACTGTGTATACAAAGAAACTACAGAACAAGAACAGAACAAAACAGGAAACCGGCTTATCAGTAAAGATATTTGTATAAAGTAGATGTACTTTATATATATACATTATATATATATATATATATATATATATGTAGAATTCAGTCAAGTGAGAAGCTTCAAGACAAACATTTATAATTAGTGAAGTACATTTTGTTTGTTGTTCATAAAATCAGTTAAGTTATCGCATTGTTGCTAATAACTATAACTTCGGATACTTTGTGTTTAATTTAATTATCATTTTGCTTAAGTAGTTGACTTTATGGTAATTAGCTGCATTTGTTAAGTACGTGCTTTTCAATTACTAAGTGGCAAGGCCTGACCTTAGCTTAATGTTAAATGTTGAACTTAGAGCTCTGTTTAGGGTTATTAACTATCTTTTAAGCAGAAAACCCACAAAATGTTTTCTTACCTTATCCAGTTGACTGCGTCTTTCAATCATTTTTTAAACAACGTATTTATTTTGACAGGGATTTTTTTTAAGGAATTTTTTTTCTTTTGTTGTGTTCACAGAAACTTCACTTTATTGACTTGACAAATTTCCGCTTAAATGCGAAACTTCTATGTTGACAAGCTGAAGTATATCAATAGATAATGCGAGCGTATATATTGAAACACCCAATAACACAACACAACACAACACAACACTACACTTGACAAGCGACCGTTTCGTTTTGTATGAAATTCGCAACTGAATACTTAAGAGTCTCTTACAGATACTCAAATAATGCCTGGTCAAAGCAAAAGCCGGCTGAAAAGGCAGCAGAAAACGAGCAAGCGTCGCTTTGGCCTGGGCTTATTCAATTCGATTTCAGTCTCTCTCTCTTTTTGGCGCCGACGCCACGCTAACGTGTTTGCAATGGACAGAAGGGGGAGCACGGCGGTTGCGACGTAACACAGCTGCTTATGCGCTTGCGCGAATGCCTTTTCGATTGTTTGTTTTTTTTTCGCGTTTTGCGATGTGTAGAGACTTCGACATTAAAATAAATATATAAATATATATACATACTGAAATAAGCCACGCACGACATGCTGATTAGCTTGGCGAAGCTTGGCTCGGAGTTATTGTTTTGTTATTGCTTATTGCCTGACCAATTGATACTGCTTCGGACATTGACTGGCAACAATGCGTTGGTGTTTGGACTTTCTTTGGCAACATTTGTGCAGCAAGTGCTGCGACATGCCAGGCTGCATGTGTGTGTGTGTGTGTTACGCAAACAAACAACAACAACCAACAATTAGCAACTTTCACTGTTTAATTTCTAACACCTTAACGTTAAAAAGCAAACTTGTTTAATATTTATACATTCTGCTATTGTTATTGTTTATATTAGCCACTACAAAAACAAATCGAGTGCAAGCACAGTTTTATATTGTTATTATGACTGTTTCGTTCACTGACTCATTCCAGTTTGTTCAAGCTGCATCACTCATACGCCGCATGTTGTATTGTGACGCGCTGCAAGTTGTAAATATTTACCTGTTTACCCAATTGGTTAACGCTTGGTTTCCTTGCCACAGCAGCAACCCGTTGACGATGTGTTTTATGGCCTTTATTTACCGCCTAGAATTATGACTGGGAAAATATCGCGCGTATTCAATTTTCGCGCAGTGTGTGTGCTATGGTTTAGAAACTTTGCTGAACTGGCAATTGCATCCCCGTTGTTTTGGGTGTTATTTATGTTTGAGGTGTGCTGCTAAAATGTACAGAGGTCATTTTGTTTTTAATTGCGCAACCAAAATGCCATTTGGAGCGTAACAAATTTATTTATATTTAAAAGATTGATAAATCATGAAACTGAAACGCGTTACAGCGTCACAGCTGATTAAAGCCAACTCAACAAACAAACCTCCAAATCAAATTTGAATTTAACTCAAGCCAAGTCCTGCATAATATATCTATATGTATATAATCTTACTATGTGTGCGTGCCACTATGTGGCCAAGCGCAATAATTGTTTGAAAGCGTACGTGATACGATTTCAGACCAAAGGGACACAGACTGTCTCTCTGTATCTCTCCTCTGACTGATTGTGGGCCTACTGCTGCTGCTGCTGCTTCTTCATCGAAAATGTATGAATAAACTAATACATTTCCTGGTCAGTAAATTGCAAACGCAGTTGAATGCCGAATTGCTTCCTTTCACACGTGTTGCCATTTGGCACAGCTGAATTATGGTCCGCAATCAACTTGGCATTACAATTGAATGCCGCTCTATTCGCACATTTAAGATGTTGCTGTGATAAGCACACAATGATGATGATGTGTGCACAAAAACAAAAACACTTCAATTTGCCAAGTTTCTTACGCTTCTTTGCTCACATCAAAGAAACTTTGCTGATCATTTTCATCTGCTTTTTCTCATGCAGCACGCAATTCTTTCATAAATTTTGTCAATGACCTTACAACAATAATATTAACAACGTGTAGTTGTGGTTTGTGGTTTTGTTTGTCGCATTGGCAACAGCAACAACAACAGACTCGA
The DNA here is from genome assembly GCA_035044465.1 of Scaptomyza tumidula. Classification (NCBI taxonomy): domain Eukaryota; kingdom Metazoa; phylum Arthropoda; class Insecta; order Diptera; family Drosophilidae; genus Scaptomyza; species Scaptomyza tumidula. The sequence continues at coordinate 12,855,099 of JAWNNW010000444.1, read as the reverse complement.
CCCCCAAGCGTTTATTGTATGCATACTGCTCATGTAGTAAGCAATTATCATATTAATCACTAACTGATTTGTGATGCCTTTGAACTTTGTGAATAATTAATTGAGAGAGAACTATTAGATAATTATAGGTGCAACGGTCTTAAAATAGAGTATGCAAATAAAAAGCTAATTGAATACACGTGTACACTCATATTTATTGAAGAATATTTTATTGAACAGCATACGAGTATATGACATAAGAGTATGAGAAAGAAAACAACCCGAAAACCCTTCAGACATTTCTTACCCTTAAAACTATCTCATTTTTTTTTGGTTTGTTTATTTTTAGTGACATCTCTTAAATAGTTGCTGGCTCATGCAAACGTATTCATGTTTATTTTTGATCAGATGTGTTTAAGTACATAGTTTATTTATGCAATGAGCGAATTTAATGAACGCAAAATTGCTTTTAAATTACCCTACAGCGTGACATTCATGTCATTTGGTATTATTTTGATGGATGCTTATCTGTTTGTTCTGTTTGGAGGATTGCTTGTAGTTATATAATTGAGCTGTGGCATAAATCACATAGAAATGCATCAGTGCCAAGGTTAATTGGAATTTATAGAAAGAATAAAAAACGAACAACAAAATAATCAATACCTTTTAAAAGATATATTCTTTTTATTCATAAATTCTATTGATTAAATTACGACAGCAGATTTTTGCAAAATTGCTGCCATTTCGATGAATGCACAATAAATGCATAATAAAAAAAATCAGCAATAGTTTACGGTTCATATATGACTATTCACCCCTTTGTAATGCTCTCAACCGTACAGATGGAATTGATGGGAAAAATCCCAATTCAATATAGAAAGACCAAAGTATCTTCTTCTTTTTTTTGTTGTTGCTTAACACCCAACACTGATTTGCTTTCAGTGTGTGTGGAGTGGTTAAAGTAAGAAGTGTGACAAGCGAGCAACCAGAATAAATGAATGATGCACATATTGTCCCACAGAAGTTTTAAACATCACAATTGTCACGCTTTCAAGTGATTGTGTGTATTTGTGTAAGTGTGTGTGTTAAAAAACTTTACGTATCGTTGGGTCAGAATACATACAAAGAATCAAATCGGCCACAATGCGAAATTGGAATAGTTATCAACATTTTTTGTCTGTGGCCCACACATCCAAATCATAATACATAATTTAGACTGTTAATATTTAAATCAAAATATGTGGAAAATATGTGTTATATTATTGAACAGGCATTTATTCCAAGCAAGCGGAAAATGTGAAATAAATCGTTAAACCTATTAAAGATGTATCACATTTTTTTTCATGCGTTACATATAAATATTGGAATTTATTTGATTACTTTCACACGCATATGAGAACGCAATATTGTGTCGTAATTATGCAATTCCTGGAAATTTTTTGTTGGTGCAGAGCTTGCTGTCAGCTAACAATTTATGAATTGATTGTGAATTTATGTTTTACATTTTTATTAACACGCAGTTTTTCTACAAATTAGTAGGAAAAAACCGAAAAATTGCAAGGCTTTTTCAGCTGTTTCAAGTCAACGTTAAAAAGTGTTGCCTACTTTTAGGCTGTCGCATATTTTGTTTGCGTAATCGAATTAAAAATGTTGCCACTATCCGCCGAGGCACAACAATGCTAATGGCGCCACAAATCAATAGCATAGGCACGGGGCAAGGGGTGGATGAAGCTACGCCTCATTTAACTGGAAATCGCATGAAAACGCGTTAAAAACACATTAAATCACACGTTATCAATTTCATGTCCACGTTTGTGTGTGTGTGTATGTGTGAGCCAACATGCGGTGCTTTTGGGTATATAGGAAGACAATACGTTTAAGACGCATAAGCCAGCAGCACTGCCTATAGCCTGGGAATACGCCTCATCAACATAAACGGCTGTCATCGCCGTCATCGCATTTGAAATTTCAATTGTAACAGTTGTTTGCCTTACGCCAAAATCCGCCAATTTTCATTTCATTGAGGCGTGCACGTGAATAAGCGCCGCCACGCCTCCACACTCATATTGCAATTCCGCTTTTATTTTTTGGCTTATTCATGCTGCCACCAACCCCTCTGGTTTGCTCTGTGTCATAATTGCCACATATGGCAAGCGGCAACGCCTCGTATACGTGTTGTTGTATTTATATTTGTGTATTTTTTATTGACATTTGCATATGGTTTTCATTGTTTGGTGTCTTACTGGTTGCTGCCACATGGTTTAAACATGTGATTAAAGTCAATTGCAGCCGCCTCATAATCACCACATTTAATCAGAACAGCAGAACAATTTATTGCATTCGTTTAACTCAACATTGTGTAAAACTGTTAGCAAAGTTTTTTATTTGCAGCACCAGCAGTAAAAATAACAGGCAGATAAAAGCCCTCTTAAATGTTACCATAATTATGTTTGTCTCACACACACACACACACACACACACGCCCACATCTTAAAACTCGTCTGCGTTGTAATCGTAATCCGTTTCGTAAGCCAAAACGTTGACATTCATTTGCCACAAGCAGTATGTTGAAGTGTGGCAAGTCAAACTAATTTCTTGACTCAAGTTGAGTTTGTTATGCGCCCAGGCGCAAATAACACTCATTAGCCATAATGAGTTATACTCGGACTACATTAAGATGCTCGCTCAGCTCTCTCTTACTTTAGCGGCCATTATGCGGCTGATGTTTTTTATGGCCTGGCCCATTGAATCTGGCTGGGGCCAAGTTTAACGTAAAGTTTTTCCCCAAAACTAATATGCGACAAATGGGAGACGCTCTAAATAGTGTGTGGCTGCCAGTTTCAAGTTCCTTGGCCCTGGGCACCGCAAATTGTTTAGCATTTGGCACAGCCGCATTGCCTGTCAAGCCTTTCACTTTACCGGCCGCCTGTTATTGTCACTCGCCAACACCAACACCAACACCAACAGCAGCAGCAGCGGCAGTTTCCTGTTATTTTAGGACAAACTTTTGTTGTTAATTCGCTTAAGTTTCTAGCAAGTATTTACGTGCCTTCCACAACAAAAAAAAAGGCTAAATAAAACACAGGGACTGAGGATTGAGGCGCAAATACGCGACGAGCCGCATAACCAGGCAGTGAAGGCCGCCCAGGCAGTTGGTTACAAGTACCCGAAAAGTTTTATATGTTAATGGCATAGTTTAGGCAAATGTTTTCACAGGCGCCCTCCTCTTTCCCTCCCCCTTCAACATATGCTGTTCCTTAAGAAAATCCGTATAATCTCTGTACATATTTTGTTTATATGGCTAAAGTATACACACTCGATATATACACACAAAAAGATTCGATGAACAATTTTCTAAGAAGTGTATTTAAAAAAATCTTTTTGCTAAAAAAATTTATAAAATAAATTAATTAATTTTATTCAAGTAATAAAAGGTTGTAGAGATTATTAAAAAATACCCTTAATATTTTCTGGTTGTCGAAATGTCACTTTTAATTTTCCAGAGTGTATTCTCGCTCTCACATTTTAGTCAGAAATTAACTTTGAGTCGTTTGAATGTTTGTGAGATCCCCAAACCACATAATGTGCCATTGCTATCGCCAATGGCTACGTTAAATGACTTTCTTATGCCGGTTGTAAAATTTCTTGCTTTATTTGTGAACGTGTGTGTGCTGATGAGTGTGTGTATGTATGCTGTGTGTGTGCTTGACTTACGTTTACGTAAGTTTGGCTTAATGTTTGCAGACTGTATGAAAAAGCTTAAGTAATTTAGTTGAGTACATTGCTGTACGCGCTGTATGTTGTCGGCCATTCCCAAGGTCATATTTACTAATAATAGTAAGGGTAGTTAGCGAAGGGCATAACGATAAAGTGTGTGGTTATGGAGGGATGACAGCCATGTCGATCCGTTGACACAAAACTTTTCCGGATACAAAAGCATAGTTGCGTATTTTCTTCGATTCCGCCTCAGATTTGACAATGTGCGCCCGAAAACTTTTTAGGGTTAGTTGCCAGCTCATCGACTTCTGTCAGAATGGAAACTATTAAATTTATGCCAAAGTTTCAAACTATTTGCTGGCGTCAGCCCGTTTTACAATATTTGGTTTGGAATTTTGAAAATTGAAAATTGAATGTCAAGCTAACAAAACAAGCTCTTAAAATTTGTGGAAAATTCAAAAGTTCACATTTTTATACCTGTTGCCAGCGATTTGGACAAGTTAAGCGTCATCAGGTGGAGTGGCCACTTGTGGCTGCCACAGCAGCACAGCAGCAACATCAACTACTTGCAGCAAGTGTATTAATATTTTCCTTAACAACAAATTGCAAGAGGGATAGCGAGCTGGAGCAAATAAGAAAAGAAAATGCCAGAGGAATGTAAACAGCTTGGCGTTGCAAGCTACACTGTGAACAACACTGTGAAAATTTCATTACGTATACTTAATATCAAGTTGTTAACGTTTTTATATGAATTTTGGTAAATTTTAAACAAAGAACTGAATATCAGTTAATATTATTTCCAAACTTATTTAATAACTTCTTGTTTGAGTGTATTTTAGCCACTTGGGCTGTTAAAGTTTTTGCAAAACTCAATAAAGTGACTTGCTGGACTTTTGCAGTTAGAGTTTGCATGACTTATACAGTTGGAGAGCGACGGATGAAGACAAGCAATGAGGATGATGCTGATGCTGCTTGTTGCTGCTGGTGATTCAAATAATGATGCTGATGGTCTCGACAGAATGGCGACACAGTTGCAAGCTCAAATAAATGAAGCAAGTGGCAAAATACAATTTCTGACTGTCAAGGCAAACAGCTGAGTCTGCTCATTGCTCAGCATCTTTCTTTCTTTCTTTCTGTCTGTCTGTCTGTTCGTTCGTTCGTTCTGGCTTAAGCACTAAAGTAGTTTCATTGCTAATTTGTTGAGAACTAAAAGAAGTTTGTTGGCTCAGCTTGTGCAGCAATTTGTGAACGCGGCGTCCTCTGATTAAAAATTAAAAGAGCTCTCATATTTTGTGAACGATTTAAGACAAGAGACCCCTAAAAGAATTCAACCAACAACTTTTAGAGAACACAAAAAGTTGGTATGCCAGGCACCGCTACGTGCTTTGCATAACGGTAGAAATCAAGCAAAACGTATGTCAGCTCTCGCTGTTGGCTGTCGAGATATGTGAATGTGTTTTTTGCAGCTTTGCTGTGAGCTGCTATAAATTTAAATCAACTTAGTGCTAGTTCTCCGTCTACTGCCTGCCGCTCAACATCATCAAATCGATTTGGATCCCTAGTGCGTTCGTTCTTGCGCTGACCTTTGGCGATAAATTGGTTAGCCTGCTAGTTGGCCCTTTTTTGCCATTTGCCATTTGCCATTTCACATTTTAGAGCGAACGGCGCGTGTTGTGCTTTTTACAATGTTACAATGTTGGCTTTGCAGATTCAACATGACTTAGTGCTGGACTTAAGCGCATTAGGCCTCATGCAGCAAAAGCTCCGGAAAGTCTTTTAATGTCTTATCTTTGTGCAAATAAATAAACGAGCAACGAGCAACAGCAGTATAAATAGAACAGCATTAAACAAGCAGCAACAAAATCAGATGTTCATTTTACAAATTTGCATACACGCCTCAATTAGCTAAGAAAAAAAGCAAGCAGTACATAAATATAAACTGCTTGCTTGTTGTACTGCTTACAAATCAAATTACTCGTACAGCTACCAACAAACTATATAAGGTTCTCTAACTTCCGGTGCTGCGGTAATAGCCACTGGAAGCTTAGTCTGATGCGCCATTGTTGAGAGTTTCTTGTTAAGCACTTGCACATTTAATTCTTTGTAAAGCTTTGTATTTATATGTTAAGTATGCAATTTACCATGACAATCGCTCGAGCATTCGAATCAAAATCACCAAAAAATCAAAAATCAGTGAGGAGGGTAAATTAAGCGTAGAGAAAAACGTATCAACATGAATGCACAGCATTCCATCAGCCATTGGTGCAATCTAATTCAACAACCGTTCCAAAAATACCATTAACTTATTCTTTCAACTCCTACCTTCTGTTAGCCAATTGCATAATTTTTGTGACGCGCATATTTATTCAAATTTAAATACGTAAGAATTTGAAAGCCTTTAAAGGCTGACAACACCGCAAGATAAAGTAGTCAACGCTGTCGTTAAGCATTCATATTTATCAAGATTACTTTCGCATTTGAAGCAAAATGGCGAACATCGAGTAGGCAAACTTGCAAGTTGCAAAAAACGTGTTAACATGTATGCGTAACATTCCACCAGCCATCGGGGCTCTCTGCTTCAGAGAGCACTCCACAAACAACATCAACTTCCTCTTAAAACTCTTTGCTTGCGGTATCCAGTTGCTGCTGAAAGCCGCATAGTGAATTTTTTCAAACAAGATCTGAGCGTCCGTTCCATAGTAGCAGATTGGAAAAATTTCTAACAAAATACCCACAGCATAAAAGAAAAAATATGCTGTTTTCATGGGGTCGGTAGAAAAAAATAACATTCCTGCTACGGTAAAACAGGCGTTCAATCCAGTCACAACAAATTGAAGTAGCATTGGCAGCGACACAAGAGACTCAATCGTCTCACAAAGTCTGCAACGCAATCAGAGTAACATATTAATATTTATCTACATTGATTTGAAAGATGAAACTTACTCAAGCAATCGCTTGTGATCTGTAATACAGGCCTCCAGTTCATCCTCCGCATTAAGAGAATCATCCCATCCAACTTCTTCAAGACGTACGTATAACATCTTGATATGAGATGACATCAGACACAACACCACAGAGGGAAAACAATCGTTGACATAGTTTTGTAGTATGAGATAAGATAATCCTCCAATTTGGTATACATGTGCAAGGTAATAGTTCCTCGTTGAATTTACATAATCGAAAGGAAACCATGCGGGATACAAATGAGCACGCTCCTCCTTGAAAAGAAAAGACATTTCGACAGTAATTCCAACAGGCAGAAATATGCCAACGAAGAGAAATACGATGTTACGTATCTGTTTTGCCAATTGATTGTAGATGATTCTCTGTTTCGTTCCTTGAACTCGCGAATCCAATTGTTGAAATAGTTGCTCGATGCGATGCACCTTACTTAAGTTGTAAGTATATATGGTAAACTTAACCGCACAGGAGAAAGTAGTAATGGTTATTGCTAAGTTAGAGATATCATCCGAGAGAGTTGCGCTTTGAAAAGCAGCTAATGCAAGATGTATTGGGTAGTAAATAGTGACAACCAGGTGTATCACTATAGTATAAGCGATGTAGAGCCTTGGCCACTTAATCTTGGAGGTTGTTACTCCAAGTACTTTCCAGACTGTCCAGTGACTGCTGAAGAAACTTAAGCTGTTGACTTCCATTGCGTTGTTTTATTCTGATCGAGCTGTGTTGTGGTTTCTCTATTTTATAGGGGATTTCAAAATGGTTTCATATACTCTAAGGATAATTAACGTCCAATTGATCCAATTATTATACCTAAGAAATTGTATTCAATGAAGGTGTATATAAGTTTTAGGATTGCATGCAACGTTTGCAGAAAGTCTTTTCCGACTTGGCATTCTGAAAATTCTCAACGAATTTCTTGCAATTGAAGTCAAGTACATGCATATTGGCGGTTTTCAATAACTCTTCTGTTTACTTATGGTATACAAAGCATTGCAGGGTATCTCCCGAAACAGCACTATAAATTTGACTATTTTTACTTGATGCATTTTCAATGAATAATTAAAATGGACTTTACTTCATAACTAATACATTTTAATTGTTTAATTGCTTTGGCCATTAGGTGATACACTGAGAAAAAATGTAGTACAAAAGTTTTAAGTGTCGAAATATCTTAAAGGCCCTTTTCTATATCAAACTCTTTTAAACTGAAGATTATATATATTTATTTTATGTCATGGCGGATTGTAAGCGTTAAAAAAGTAAATTATCCATTCTCAATATAATAAAATAAAATACTGTATTTAGAGCTTAAGCGGTGAACATTGTGCTTCGGTTTGAACTACTCTCGCATTCGAATCAAAATGGCGAACATCGAGTAGGCAAACTTGAGCGTAGAAAAAAACGTGTTAACATGTATGCGTAGCATTCCACCTGCCTTCAGTTTACTCTGCTTCAAAGAGCACTCCACAAACAACATTAGCTTCTTCTTAAAACTTCTCTTCTGATGCATCCAGTTGCTGCTGAAAGCCGCATAGTGTAATTTGCCCAACAAGATCTGAATGTCCGTTCCATAGTAGCAGATAGGAAAGATTTCCATGCCATTACCCAAAACATAACAGAAAAAATATGCTTTTGTCATGGGCTCGGTAGTAAAAAATAACATTCCCGCTACGCTAATACATGCGTTCAATCCAGTCACAACAAATTGAATAAGCATAGGCAGCGACATAAGAGACTCAATCGTCCCACAAAGTCTACAATGAAATGAGAGTTAAATCTTAATGTCTAACTGCATTGATTTAAGAGATTTAACTTACTCAAGCAATCGCTTGTGATCTGTAATACAGGCCTCGAGTTGATCCTCCGCGTTAAGAGAATCATCCCATCCAACTTCTTCAAGACGTACGTATAACATCTTGATATGAGATGACATCAGACACAACACCACAGAGGGAAAACAATCGTTGACATAGTTTTGTAGTAAGAGATAAGATAATCCTACAATTTGGTATACATGAAGAAGGTAAAAGTTTCTCGTTGAATTGACATAATCGAAAGGAACCCAGGCGGGATACAAAGGAGCACGCTCCTCCTTGAAAAGAAAAGACATTTCGGCAGTAAGTGCAACAGGCAAATAGCTGCCAATGAAGACGAATACAATGTTACGAAGCTGTTTTGCCAATTGATTGTAGATGATTCTCTGTTTCGTTCCTTGAACTCGCGAATCCAATTGTTGAAATAGTTGCTCGATGCGTTGAACCTTACTAAAGTTGTAAATGTATATAGCAAACTTTACCGCGCAAGAAAAACAAGTAGCTGTTATTCCAAAGTTCATGAAAATGTCTATGGGGGTTGCGTTTCGAAAAGCAGCTAATCCAAGATGTATTGGGTAGTAAATACTGATAGCCAGGTGTATCACTATTGTATAAGCGATGTATAGCCAATTTGTAGGCCACTTCATCTTGGTGGTTGTTACTCCAAGAATTTTCCAGACCATCAAGTGACTGCTGAAGAAACTTAAGCTGTTGACTTCCATGGTATTATGTTTGTTCTGATTGAGCTGTGCTAAGTGCTGTTGATTTTATAGCCGCTTATTTAATTGCTTTTAGTATTCTTTAAACAAAGTGCGTTAATTATCCAATCACAATACCCATAAATTGTTACAAAATGAAGGTATAACCTTATTAACTTAAACTTTTCTGATAAATAAATTACTAACTATACATATTCAGTACAAATATATATTAAAAGGCACTTGCAATTACACATATATCTACATTTTCAAGATATAAGTTTTAAAAATGTCATTTTGGGTTTTTTATTCTGAGCTGAATAGGGTATCTCCCTTTACAGCATTTAAGTTTTATTCCATCTTTCTTGACTTGTTTCAAATTAATTATTAAATAGGGTCCTTTGCTCGATAACGAACATGTACATAATATATCATGTCAAGTTCGTTCGATTATTTAATTGTTCTTAGATTGCTTTTCCAATTACTCAATTAATGAGTTTGATTTAAATATTACAATTTTTGATGATTTTTGTAAGGGCATTTTATTGGTTTTTTGGAATATTTTATTTATGGCATACAAAATATTTTTTCCTATAAATCAAATTAATTTGTAATCCGTGAAAGACCATATTTGAAATTTTCTTCTACTCATTCCAACCAATTTTCGCCTTGCTTACAAATCAAGAGCAGTGTTAAAGATGCGTTTCGTGAACGTAATGCACGTTCTAAATGATTCTGCGAGTCATCTTAATGACCAGCAGGTTTTGATAACGATTCAATAATAAAGAAGGCAGCTGAAAGGATTTTATATTTAATAGCATGGAAAAAGGCAAACTGCATTGATGCTGCGTTTAAATAGTTGACTTGTGTACAGGGTGCCTTTAAACGCTTAAGATATTCTGCATTTGATGTAGCTTTGAATTTTTAATTCCTATTTAATTGCCTTAATAATAACTTAATTATGGTCACAGGTAGAGAAAAACGTATCAACATGAATGCACAGCATTCCACCAGCCATTGGTGCAATCTAATTCAACAACCGTTCCAAAAATACCATTAACTTATTCTTGCAACTCCTACCTTCTGTTAGCCAATTGCATCATTTTTGTGACGCGCATATTTATTCAAATTTAAATACGTAAGAATTTGAAAGCCTTTAAAGGCTGACAACACCGCAAGATAAAGTAGTCAACGCTGTCGTTAAGCATTCATATTTATCAAGATTACTTTCGCATTTGAATCAAAATGGCGAACATCGAGTAGGCAAACTTGAGCGTAGAAAAAAACGTGTCAACATGTATGCGTAGCATTCCACCTGCCTTCAGTTTACTCTGCTTTAAAGAGCACTCCACAAACAACATTAGCTTCTTCTTAAAACTTCTATTCTGATACATCCAGTTGCTGCTGAAGGCCGCATAGTGTAATTTGCCCAACAAAATCTGAATGTCCGTTCCATAGTAGCAGATTGGAAAAATTTCTAACAAAATACCCACAGCATAAAAGAAAAAATATGCTGTTTTCATGGGGTCGGTAGAAAAAAATAACATTCCCGCTACGCAAATACATGCGTTCAATCCAGTCACAACAAATTGAAGTAGCATAGGCAGCGACATAAGAGACTCAATCGTCCCACAAAGTCTACAATGAAATGAGAGGTAAATCTTAATGTCTAACTGCATTGATTTAAGAGATTTAACTTACTCAAGCAATCGCTTATGATCTGTAATACAGGCTTCGAGTTGATCCTCCGCATTAAGAGAATCATCCCATCCAACTTCTTTAAGACGTAGGTATAACATCTTGATATGAGATGACATCAGACACAATACCACAGAGGGAAAACAATCGTTGACATAGTTTTGTAGTATGAGATAAGATAATCCTACAATTTGGTATACATGAAGAAGGTAAAAGTTTCTCGTTGAATTGACATAATCGAAAGGAACCCAGGCGGGATACAAAGGAGCACGCTCCTCCTTGAAAAGAAAAGACATTTCGGCAGTAAGTCCAATAGGCAAATAGCTGCCTATGAAGACGAATACGATGTTACGTAGCTGTTTTGCCAATTGATTGTAGATGATTCTCTGTTTCGTTCCTTGAACTCGCGAATCCAATTGTTGAAATAGTTGCTCGATGCGTTGAACCTTACTAAAGTTGTAAATGTATATAGCAAACTTTACCGCGCAAGAAAAACAAGTAGCTGTTATTCCAAAGTTCATGAAAATGTCTATGGGGGTTGCGTTTCGAAAAGCAGCTAATCCAAGATGTATTGGGTAGTAAATAGTGACAGCCAGGTGTATCACTATTGTATAAGCGATGTATAGCCAATTTGTAGGCCACTTCATCTTGGTGGTTGTTACTCCAAGAATTTTCCAGACCATCAAGTGACTGCTGAAGAAACTTAAGCTGTTGACTTCCATGGTATTATGTTTGTTCTGATTGGGTTGTGCTAAGTACTGCTGATTTTATAGCCGCTTATTTAATTGCTTTTAGTATTCTTTAAACAAAGTGCGTTAATTATCCAATCACAATACCCATAAATTGTTACAAAATGAAGGTATAACCTTATTAACTTAAACTTTTCTGGTAAATTACTAACTATAAATATTCAGTACAAATATATATTAAAAGGCACTTGCAATTACACATATATGTAAATTTTCAAGACTCAAGTTTTTAAATGTCATTTTGGGTTTTTATACCCTGATCCCATTAAAAATGGGAAAAAAGGGTATAATGGTTTTGTGCAAAAGTATGTAACAGGCAGATGGAAGCATTTCCGACCCCATAAAGTATATATATTCTTGATCAGCATCAATAGTCGAGTCGATATAGCCATGTCCGTCTGTCCGTCTGTATGTATGAGCCAACCGATCTCAGAGACTATAAGAGCTAGAGACTCCAGATTTGGAACTTAAGCTCGCCTAATTCCTAGGCAGTACAAGTTTGTTTTCGATTTTCGATAACTCTTCCCGTTTCCGATATACACATGGGATCGATAACATCAAAATCTTGAATTTGGAAAACTTTGAGATGCCATTTGAAATTCAAAACAAAATAATGACAATCTGTGAAAATTTTATCGAAATCGGATAATAAACACCGGAGATATGGGACATTGAAGTTGTGTATTCAGTATGCAGTATGCGCGTAGACACACACACATACTTGCAAGCACTGACTGTACGTAAAGTATAGGGGTCAGGGTATCGTCTAGTCGGGATTTCTCGACTAGAGCCTTCTTACTTGTTTATTCTGAGCTGTATAGGGTATCTCCCTTTACAGCATTTTAGTTTGATTCCATCTTTCTTGACTTGTTTCAAATTAGTTATTAAATAGGGTCCTTTGCTCGATAACGAACATGTACATAATATATCATGTCAAGTTCGTTCGATTATTTAATTGTTCTTAGATTGTTTTTCCAATTACTCAATTAATGAGTTTGATTTAAATATTACAATTTTTGATGATTTTTGTAAGGGCATTTTATAGGTTTTTTTTGAGTATTTTATTTATGGCATACAACATATTTTTTTATATTAAATTTAATTAATTTGTAATCCGTGAAAGACCATATTTGAAATTTTCTTCTACTCATTCCAACCAATTTTCGCCTTGCTTACAAATCAAGAGCAGTGTTAAAGATGCGTTTCTTGAACGTAATGCACGTACTAAATGATTCTGCGAGTCATCTTAATGACCAGCAGGTTTTGATAACGATTCAATAATAAAGAAGGCAGCTGAAAGGATTTTATATTCAATAGCAAGGAAGAAGACAAACTGCATTAATGCTGCTCTGCGTTTAAATAGTTGTCTTGTGTACAGGGTGCCTTTAAACGCTTAAGAAATTCTGCATTTGATGTAGCTTTAAATTTTTAATTCCTATTTAATTGCCCTAATAATAACTTAATAATAGTCATAGGTTTGCGTGGTCTCATCCATTAGTATAGTAACAATTATCATATTAAATGCCTTGGCTTTGAATAATCAAAATATTTCTGATTGCGTTAGTTTAGAAGTTCCACTCGAACAATTCACAACATTAGCTTTGTTCGCAATACTTTTGAAATGTTTTTCTAAGAAGAAAATCAAACTTTTATGGTTTTCATGAGCAAGCCAAACAACTGCAATGGATTAGAAAAGACAAACAAGAATTTTCAATCAATGTGCAAATATGTGTTCTCTTTTATGTGCTGTGATTTTAAAGCCATAGAAAAAAAATTTTATTTTCTAAATGAACTAACTCTTTGACTTCGAACATACCAGTTTTAAGCCTATTATGTTGGAAAAGTAATTGGAATCAAAGTATGCGAGTGACAAATGGAATATAATTGAGAAACTTTGCTGGTTGGAAAATGTTAAATAGAAATTATGACAGGAAAAAGCAGCTTTTGATAATTAATACAGCTGCCACACGCAAATTGTGTGCTCGTTTCGGTAATGCCACAATAGTTTTACATTTGTCATTTCAAAATTGTGGCAGAAAATCAGCGCTGATACTCAATTTATATGCACTCATTGGCGATTTTCCATGCATTTACACATTAACAACTAACCCAAAAAGTTATGGGGCTTTTAATAACTTGATGGTAGAATTTGCAAAACTAAAGTACCCCTCAAACTGTGGACCGGAATCGCGTTGATGGCTTATGCAATTAGCATGTTCAAACCCCACACACACACACACACATGCATACGCATTTCGTTCAATACATTGTTTCCAACCCAAAAACATGTTGCCAATAAATTGTTGCATTCATATCCAAAATGGAATCAGTACAATGAATACGGACTTTATTGCGGCATCACACTAACAATTTTCACAATTCAAATTTTGTCAATTTGCCCCAAAACAAATGCAAAAAATGTCTCGAATCTAGTTATTTATCACAATGTCTCTCTACTATTTTGCTGGTGCTTCAAATGCGGACAGATTTTATTCGGTTGCCGGATTGGACAGACTATTAAAATCAGAAACCAATTACTCGCAACTGCAGCCAAAGAATTGTGTTCATATTTTTCCTATTGTTCGCCGTTTCAATGGCACCACACACACACACACACAATAACATGCGCTTTTTGAAACTACATTTAAATAAGAGACAATTCTTTCATTATGATTGTAGGATAGCCAACGTAAACAACAGACCATAAGCTGAGTCACAAGATTGGATCAGTTTGAAAATATAATAATAAATAGATGAAAAACATTTATTTTTCTACAAAATCAGTAATGTTATTAAATACATATATAAAAAATAACATTTTTCATGCTTTTCTAACTTTATTTTATAGAATTATTGAGAAATGAGACAAAAACATCAAACAATATTCATTTCATAACGCTTTAAGTTCTCATTAAAATTAAGTTTAAAAAAAAACTAATATAAAATGATTCTTTTTTTCTTTTAATTAGAAAATGCCAACCAACACGCTGCTCTTATGCCGTCATAAATTTTAACCGGCTTTCAAATGGTGCCCAAAAATGTTGCAAGACACATTTTATGGTTAAGCGGATGCAAGAAGAACGTGAGAATATTGTGCGCTGCAGTATGAATGCGTAGCGGTGGCAAGCGCTGCAGATGCGACGGCAAAATGAGCGCGACAACAATGTAATTATCATAATTAAAGGGTTGCCTCCCCCCCACTCACACCACTCTGTCCGTCCTTAGCTGGCCTTGTGTCTAACCAGCGACAACAAAATACTGTCACAGCAGCCACAAAATTTGCTGTTATTAAAGCAGTTTCCCCACCTTTTCAACAACAACAACAACAATGTGGGCTATAACTTGGCAAATTTGTAGCACAAAAGTCATGAGAGGGTGAGGGGTGGTGCCGGAAAGGTATGTTCCCATCTGCCGATGACAACCGAGCGCTGACTATATAATTAAGGTAGTTCCCCTAATTGTGCAACGCGGCTCATTAATTGCGTCTGTTACGATGCTCATTTAGTAGTTTGCATAGCAAATACCCTTCACTCCCTACCTCCCTCCCTGCCTCACCCTTCATTGCCCTTTGGAAATCTACAATTACTCTGGCAGTTTGCTAGTTCCATCACTCAGTGACATTCACGCTGATTAAATCATGATGTAATTATTCTATTTGCAATGCGAGCACGGCTTTTGTCATTGTTGTTGCTGTGGTTTCCCATTGATGCCGCCTGATGCTGCAAGCAGCAACGCATTCTTATCAGCTCTTATCAGTGGGATCCGTATTCACCACGCCGTACAATGCTCAACAGCTGTGCCTGTAGCTTCTTTGAATTCGCATGCGCATGCCCTGGAACCTGAGCTTAACTAAAAACATCGCAAGTAGCCTGACTTGAATTTTACTTAAACAAAGTCTTCAAAATTCAAAAACTGTGCATTTGAACTTGAATACAGATTGAATCTAGAGTTCAAACCATGATGGATAAGGTAATAATTTTTTAAATTGGTTAAGTTTTGACAAAGTTACGGATGTTGAAAGATTTTCAAGTGGATTTTTTTGGCATTGAAACCTTTGGACCTAAAAATATTTCTTCTGTTAAAAAAGTTTAGTTTTAAAGACAAATAATAAGATGGCTAAGTCTATGCACGCAACAGTTTATTTGTAAGCCATGCAATTCTTATCAGTAGCCAATAACATCGCACTTCCAGTTTAATCAAAAACATCGCTGGAGCTAACCGACTGACTACTTTAAGCGAGTGACAGAGAAAGTAAAGGAGAGAGAGTGAGAGAGTGAACGCAAACCGACGAACTCACTAACCTGCCTCAATAACAACAGTTCGCTTTCACTTTTCGGTTAGTGAGGCTTCGGCTTGAATACTACTCCACAGACCCACATAACGGAGCCGAACGTCGGCTCGTTCGTGGCTCGTGCTTCTGCTGCTGTGGTGAGTTTCCGTGCACGAGATGTGCCGTGAACGAATCTCGGACTTGGACTTTAACCAACAAATCGCAGTACGTTTTGGAACGCGTCGCGTCGTGGTTGTGTGCTACTCGAGCCAGCTCTCGAGTGTCCAGTGTCTAACTAACAATCAGCCAGAGGCTCAGAGCCTCACAGACCTAACGGCGCGAGATTTAAAGAATCAAATCTGATGGTGCAGCAGTGAATTTAAATCGAATCGAAGTGCTTATATCAAAAGCAATAATTCTGATTAAGAGAATAATAGAAACAAGTGTAAAGTATTAATGGCGATGACAATGCCTTAGGATTAAGCTTTTAATATTTTTTTGTGCAAATCTTTAAAAATTAAATCCAAATAATTGATAAAAATAAACTCATTCACAGTTGTGTAAAGAAATAACGGAGAAAACGGTAAGTGAGGCTGTCAAAATGACGGCTTAGTTCGGCTTAAGGAATAAATTAAATTAATCAGTTGCAAAGTATCTAAAACAATTAAACCCTAAAAAAGCTGGCAAAGTTTTCTCAAAGAGAATTTAATCAGTAGTCAGTTATTTAATCATTGAGAAAAATCACGATTAATAAAAACAAATTGCTTTATAAATATCATTAATCGACAATCGACTGAAAGGCTCTGAGGCAATCCTCTTTGTAGGATAATGTACGTCTGTTTCGACCTTGTTTAACGCATCAGGATTTGATTGATCAATTTGCATAGCCAAACAAACGCTTGCATTAGTGAATGATTGGATTGGTATTGTACTACACAAATAATCCAATGCATGCCGAGTCACTCGGTCGTATGAGTAATGCAATTGATATGCATTCGTCCATGGCAATTATACTGAACAAGGTTTCATTTCGGCTTAAGCTCAAGCAGTAGGTTGTTTGTGAAATAATATCTTCCGTATGGCATCTGTACTTAAACCCCGGACTCGACCCAACTCACTGAGCTGCACAATTTAAACGTAGCGTGCAAATGTGTTATCGTTATTGTTGTCGTTGTTGCTTCCATTGGCTGCTGCACGGTGTTAAGGAGGCAGCCATTTCGCGGCACTTCTCTTTTCCGTGCAACCCAATTGAATTGTGGACGAACAATGGGGTAAATAGGTTTCGATTCAATTCAATTACACTGAGAGCTCCGGCTATAAAATATAGTAAAACAGAAAACGGATAACATATATACTGCAGCAACGAGAAGCTTGCAACTAAAATACAGTTGCTGAAAAATTGTCGAAAATATCGAAAAATAATATCAATAGTAATTTTTGTTTTAAAAATAGTAAATTGATATTACAAAATTGAAGATAGAAAAATTAAATAAACTTATAAATTGTTTGTTTTACAGTTTTATCAATTCTGTTAACAATGCAATAATGCCACAATATATATTTATTTTTGTATATATTGAAGCTGAAATATTTTTTGTTATTGTGTAAATGTATTTTCATAGCTTAAAAGTTTTCTTTCTTATAAAAATATTGCCACAGTTTGTTTTTATCGTACTCATACGTTAAAGGATTTAAAACTATTCATAAATTGTGTCTGGATTATTTTTTGACGCTCTGAAATAAATGAAATTAATGTATTTTGCATCAAACCACATTTTATGGTTTTAGTTTCAAGGCTGAAATATTTTGTGTTATTGTGCAAATGTTTTTTTTTAATTGTATTTTTAATATTTTAATAGCTTTAGGATTTTTTATCTTACAGAAATATTTTTATCCTTTAAAGTGTCTTGTTTATATTTGCATTTTTCAAATGCATTTTCTCAAAGTGTTAACTTGAAAGTTTGTATAAACATATATACATATTGTAATCATGTCGTTTTGGTGTTAAGGTTTGTATGCTTTCAGTGGAATGAATGGATTTTTGGCTCGAAATAAATTGCATTCAACGTTACGTATATTTTTTGCGATACGTTGCTTTTAAAGTTGGCCAAAAAAGCAGAATGAAAAGGCAAAGAGTTAAATTTCAAGTAGCCAGCAGGCAGGCAGCAAACAGCCAAGCCAGATACAGCTCGTGCGTAGAAAGTCAATTAATTAAGCTAGCTCCAAGAAACAAACAAATAACACACAAACACACAAACACACACACATATTAACAAACAAAGAGGAAGCGGCCAGCAAAGTTAGTCAAAAAGTCAGCGAAAGCAAAGGCATTAAAGTGAGAGCTAAGCATTGAGCTAAAGTCTGAGTTTTCCTACGCACAGCAGGCGATGGATAACAGAAAAACAGAAAAAGGAAAGCTAAAATGCCTCATACGAGACGTTGGCACCATGTTTCAAATGGTTCAAGTTGGGCCATAGGCTTTTTACAATGGGCGCCAGACGAAGTGTGAAATTGTGTTTGGCTGTCGTTGAGTGCGTTTGCGTATCTCAACTTTTCGTTGTTGAACTTATATTTGTTTTTCTTTTTTTTAACTCCGCATTCCATGCCGTTGTTAGGTAAATTAATTAAACTCTTTTTTGTTTGCTCAAAATTACAATTAACGCCTAATTAATTTCGCAAATTTCTTTCATCAGGCGTTGCCCTTCCAGTTCACAGAGTCACAGCCTCGCCTAAGCATTTAAGGTTGGTTCTGTTCTCCTCTTTGTGGAACTGCAAAAGAAAAATGAGGCAAGTTCAGGCAACAAGGAAACCGGAAGCGGACATATTTAATGCCATTAAGGGGATTTGTCTAACTGTGTGTTTAATAAAAGAGCTAGAGAATGTGTGTGTGAACGTGTGTGTGAGTGTGTGCGTGTGGGTAAGTAAGCGCACATTCCACACACTCACACACACACAAACATATATAATTATACGCCCCATTCGCCTTAATTGCATCCGGCGCTTCTGATTCTGATTATGGTTTTAATTGCGAGCGTTTTGTTGCACGCACATTGCGATTGTGCGATTGTGCGGCACCTTTGTCCAGTCATGAGTTTAATTCATGCCTGCCACACACACACACACATTGCAACCGTGGCAACTACAGCCCCAGCTAATGAGCTAAGGATGCGCTGCTGCTTTATGCATGCTAATTCAGTTAAATTCATGCAAATGAATGCACTTTCTAGACTTGCTGACCCACAACGAAACGCAAAAACGTTTCCGTTCACTACTTGCCACTTTGCC
This sequence comes from Scaptomyza tumidula, assembly GCA_035044465.1. Lineage (NCBI taxonomy): Eukaryota > Metazoa > Arthropoda > Insecta > Diptera > Drosophilidae > Scaptomyza > Scaptomyza tumidula. Next base: position 12,835,928 of record JAWNNW010000444.1, on the reverse strand, counting down.
ACCAACAAATAACAACAACAGCTGCAAGTAAGCCGGAAAATGTCTCTACAGCAGTGTTGGCATCCACTTGACAAGCTATTTTTAGCATTGTTCTTATTTATTGCCTGCCAAGATATTGTTTAAAGCCCGGACAGTGTTTGGCATTAGGATATGCTTTAATACGCCTCAGTCGGAAACGAAACTTTTACCAACACCCCATAACCCCAGCCACCCTTCCATCAAGTAGTAGTGCGCCAACACACACACACACACACACACACACACACACTTTGGTAGACTCCTTCAGGTTATTGCGTTTATTTACCTGCTGCTCAGCGCAGGGCTGCCAAGTTGGCAAAAAGTTTGTTTTTTTTTGGTGAGTGTCAGGGTCAGGTGAAAGCATTTGCATAATTAGTTCATAAGTACTTAATCGCTAGCAGCGAAAATTTATAACGTATACGTTACGACTCAATTTAGTTATTAATTAAAATGTATGTTTACATAAGCAAATTTAATTATAATCGCAATTAAATCGTTGCAAATGTTTATTTCAATGCAACTCGCCACAAGCATTTCGCAATCATCCTAATTCCCACTACTTATGGATAGCAAGGCTAAAGCTAGTTTTGCTCGTTATGCAATTTGTGGGTGTTTCATTTTGGCGCGGAATAACTGTGCTAACTGCTAACTAAAACCCGCAAATATAAACAGAACGCTAATGCAACTTGAAGGACGCACTCGTCTTTTGGACTTCTTTGTTTTAATTTGCAGTTTATGCTTTTCGTAATATATTTCGAAGATAAGCTAAAAGCTGAAGAGTTGTCAAATGGCATTTCGGCCAATGAAGCGTACCAATTAATTAACAACTGGGTTCATGGCTCATTTGATCGAGCAACCATTACCTGAAATGGCAATCAATCTAATTGACGTTCGGCTCCTTAGGTTCGACGACTTTGCCCCGAGTGACCAATTAAAAGTCGAAACCACGCCCATGCAAACTGCTTAACGATTTAGTTATTTTGTCGCTCAACCTGCCTTAATCGCGCACACACACACACACGCAGACCACATCAAAAACACCAACAACAACAGCACGCTAAGTATTAGTGTTGAGTCCTGTCTGTTCGGTTTTCACAGTAAATTAGTTATGAGTCGCTGCGTGTTAATCATTAATTAATCAGCTTGATTGCAGCTTGACGAACATTTAAAGATATCTATTATTAAGCAGTCTTTACTGGCCTAATGACCAACTGATTGATGGCAACCAGCAATGAGAAGGCGTCCATTAACCACACTCCAAACTTAATTTGACATTTGCTTTGATTTGTCCAGCTAATTTGTTGTTAATTGTACGCAAGCACACACATTCACAATCCACAATCGAATAAATTGTATGAACAGTTCTTTCAATTCATCATTAAATGATAATTTCCCTTTAACATTTGTGTGGAGGTTTTTATATAAATAAATGCACAGCATGCGAAAAGTCATTTTTTTATTCGATACATTTTTAAATTTATGAAGCTTAATGTTTAATTTTGTTGATGAAAAAGGGTTTTGCAAATATTTTTTCTCTTTAGTAGATTAAAGAAACCATTCATTGAATAGTTTCCACATTTTATTTGATTTATTTAATTAGAAAACGTTTTCACTAGCAATTTTCTTAATTTTGCAGCGATTAACATTAACCCAGAAAAGACGAAAAGCATTCATCCAGCACAAGAAAAAGCTACCTTAACCCTAAACCTTTGACGAACTTAAAAAAAAAAACTTCTCGACTCTTTCGTACTCTGTTCAAAGAAGAGTAAGTCGAAGATGAAAGCCCATTAAAAACCATAAGTTGTTGGCATAAAGCAACCTTTAAAACTCAGAAGTTGAATAATTTCTTAAGTAAAATTTCTTAGAAAACCCAAAATACACTTTTACCATTTTGGTAGCAGAGTCTTAAAAGGGAAATACAACGATTCAGAGAATTTGTCCTTTTGCCCAAAAGGGAAGCTGTCAACGCGTTGATTTGAACGTCAATTCACTCTCTTGCCGACTGCCTTTTGAAGTTTTTTGCGATAAAAGCCTTTATTGCTGTTCCCTTTTTTTCTTCTTCTTCTTCTTCTTCTTCAGTACTTTCTTGCTTTTGTTTATTGTTGCGTGTTGCGTGTGTTACGTTCTTTGTAAATGATTTTTTGCGTATCTCTCTCTCTCTACCTCTTTGTTTGTTGATTTCGTTTTTGTGTGAAGACAGGTGATGTAGGTTGAGTTGAGTTAGTTTATGGCGTTGAATTTGTTTTGTGGCCCCGCTTTGATTGACCATCAAAAAGGAAAGCAACAGTTCCTGCTGCCAGACTGGCCTTATGAAAACAAATGGCCAACTTACTTTGTTGCCACGCCCCTTCACTCGCAGGCCCATGGGATAAAAACTGTGCTGCAGCTTTGTCTGCAACTTGTTTGGCCAAGTGTCGTTACCAACTTTTGATGCAGCGGCTTGCCTCGTTGTCCATTTACTGCTACACTCGAAACAAAATTGTGAAAAACGTGCTTTAAACATTTCTTTATTCTCATTTTTAACTTTAAGAATAACTCAAAAATTCTTTAAGTAAATGCCCTTTCTTAAAATTACACTCATCATCACAGCTAAAGGGTATTTTGAATCTTCTTCGTCGACTAATTTCCAAGTGTTCAACTGCGAGAGCGACTTTTGGTGACAGTTATCAGTGTGAAAAAGTTTTAAGGCTTAGCAAACGGAGTAGAAACTGCAGCATTGCTAAAACTCGCTTCGGTTTTGTTCTCAACTGCCTTGGCTGCTGTCACGCGTGTAATTTATCATCACACGGTGGTATGCCCTTTTAAAGCCATGGCCGTCAAGTGTCAAGGTTGAGACCACCAACAGCAACATCTCAAACTTTTTACATATTGTAGGCATATGTGAGCGAGTGTGTGTTTGTTTGAGTTGAATTCATTGTATAGTGTTGGCGCAACACAAAGGCCAACAATAAACGTGACGCGAACAGTTTCCACCGCCGCTTGACTGACTGACAATTCGTGCGTGTGCTGCTTTCACTTTTGCTTTTGCTGCGGTGCTTCTTCTTCTGTTGTGGCGACAATGAAGACCGCTGTGCAGCAAACAATCTCACACCCTTTCAATTTCTATATGATTGTTGCTCATTCATTTGATGTGTGTGTGTATGATGTTGTCCTTTGTGCGGCGTCTCTTATAGCCAGTGTTTATATTATTTACCGTTTTGCCTTTCAGTATAATGCGTCTGTTGCTGTCGACAACAGCAGTCGCAACGACTGTTTATTTTATGTGTGCTTATTGTCGTTAGAATTTCTTTTTTTTCTTTTCTTTTCTGTTCTTTTCATTCTCTTCGACTGTTGCAGCCTGTGGTAATTTACGACATGACCAGGCAATAAAAGTAAAACCTAATGGCTAACCCGAACTGGACTGCCATTGCCATTGGCCATTGCTGTGAGTTTATTCCATTAAATGTTATTCCAACGGTCGTCATTTAATGTACTTTTACAGTGTTCCCTTCCAAATGCTGTCAATAAAAGTGTGTGTGTTTTCGTTTGTGTGTCTCACTTTTTTGACAGTATCGCGAGTTGACACAGTTGCCACACTCGCATTTATGAATATTCAATTTGTACTTGTACTTTCACACACGTGTGAGTAAATCCACACACTCACACACACGTTATATTCACTTCAAGGCTTAAAACATCAGGCATGTTTCATGTTCAAGGCCTTTGGCTGTCGGGAGCACTGATTGACATGGGCAGGAAATTACAATAAGCCTCGGGCTTTTGCCTACAGCACTCAGACAAACAATTTGCTTTTGCATACTTTTAAGCGTTCACTGTTTAAGCTAGACATCAAAACTGTCATACGTTAAATATTCAACAATATTTTGCGACGAATCGACGCCATTAACCAATTGAATTTTGATTGCTTATACATGCTGAAATACATTTGAAACAAGAGCACACACACAAAAATATTCGAGACAGTTTAGCCGTAGAGCAAAAGCTGTCAAACCCATCCCCCCACCAACCCACCAAAAAAAAGAAAGAAAAGAAACAAGAAACGATATCATAAATCATGCCCGACCACACTGAAGCTGAGACCATATATGTATGTGTTTGAGCGGAAGTGTTATTGATGAGCATTTAACTTTTGTTATTTCCGCTGTCGTTTGTGTGCTTTAAAATTTCATGTTGCAGACAAGTCCAGAAAAGTGCTGGCGTCATCGCCAAAACACGCACACACACACATATATATACTTCCATGTTTACAAGTATGTGTGTACATATGTTTGTGTGTGTATTTGTGTTTTGTGTACTTCTTGGTAGTCCTTAGCATTGTTTGCCGATAATTTACTTAATAGTTGCCATTTCAGGCTTTGTTTGTGCTTACGCGCGCTATTTGGTTTTATTTTCTAAGCATAAACACACACACACACATATACTCATAAAGATCGACGGCCATTTTACATGTACGCATTGGTCTTAAATATAAATAAAGAGCAAGAAAGAAAAAGAAAACAAAATGACACAGCCTGATGAATCCGGGTTTTTGGTTTTGAAGAATTTGGCTGATGAATACGCGTATTCTGTTTTTGGTCAATAAAATGCGACGTCATGTTTTATATTAGGCCATGTTATTGAAGCTCGCACGCTGGCTGCCTAATAAATTAAGTTAAATTCCATTTGACTGGCTTTGAGCATCTTTCTATTTAATGCTATTCTGTAAACTTTTCTCTCTGCTCCTCAATTTATGACTACACGCTTTTAGCATTACGAGTTTTTCCTTCATCTTTTTTTTCGTTTTGCGTTTTACAACGACTTGAAAACATTTGACAAACTAACACATGCAGTTCAACAAAAGACTTTTAGCTAAAGTATCTAGTACACATGGCGTATAAGTTATGTGAGTGGCCAAAAGTGGCAAAGAGTAATAGCCTGCATGCATGGCAAGACATTGTCTGGCACTAATGCAAATAGAGAAAAATTCAAATCATGCTACCATGAAATTATTAAAAATGTAAGTCAGACATTAAGTTGAGTTTTCGTTCGTTTGTTATTCTTGTCTTTGTCTTTGTCGCTGATTGTTTGTTGTTTGTCATTTTAAGTGTTATTTAAAGCTGTCTTTTATGGCCAAAAAGCTAAAAGCTAAAAGCTTATGGCAGACTGGTTTAGAGACTGGTTAGTGGTCCCACTACTGCAACTGTACGCTTTGGGATCCATAATGAGGCATTACGTTGTTGCATGTGACAGCAACCGCAAAATGCTTTGACAGCGCCACAAATTTGATGTGTATATTTTTTTTTTCCAATATTATACAAATTATGAAAATTATGCGCATAATTAATAACCAGCGATTGTGGTTTTAACAATCTGTTTCACTTTCTTTCTGTCTCTCTCGATTTATTTTGACATTTTGAAATCAAAATTTGGTATAAGTAATTGCCATGATGTGCCACATATATATAAAAAATAATGCTGTCAAAGCTTTTTACCATATTAAATTTTGTAAAATCAATATTATTTCAGGGATTTGGGGAATTAAAACTACATAAATTATACAAAATTTGGAAAGTGGCATTTTAAAAGGAACTTTTAAGCAATAAATTTTTCACTTTGAGTTTTTTAAGCTTGTGAATTGAATCAATTTTTATGATGAAACTTGGTTTCTGGTATTTTAAGTACAGCTGAACAAAGCATAACGGTTTTACATCCAAGCCGAAACCAAAGCCCAATGACAATATATATATTACAATATATATATTTAGAACCTAATTGAATATATAGTTAGCACACTTACAACTAATGAACGTAGACACATGTCATTTAGCGGGACCGCCATCATGCTGAAGAATTGGCCGTTTACTCGTTGCCCGAACAAAGCCCTCAAAAGTAGGCAATAGTTGAATAACGAGCAAGCACACGTGTGGATAATCGCGTATGTGTACAAGAATAAGAATATGTACTGTTTGTTTGTTTGTTTGTATTGGATGCTCGGTAATGCGAGTAGTAAATATAACTTGAAATAAACAGCTTTACCTGCTTGGCTTAAGCTTAGGATTCGTATGCGGATTCTGATTTGGGCAACTGCTCTATTTTATTGCCATTGCACGTTTAACATGTGGCACTTTTTCCGCCTTACTGCTTTTCTCCAGTCGCCAATATGGCGGCAGACTCCTGTTTGTTTGTTATGAATTGTGTGTGTGTGTGTGTGCTCGCAATTTATGCGCTCACGTATAAATAGAATTGATTTTGGTTAAGCATCGCATATTTTACCTGCAGCAAGTGATTTAATGCCTGGCGACATAATCTGCCGTTTGGCGCTTAGCAATGTTGGCATCACGTACAACTTTACACACATCATCAGCTCAGCTTCAGTTCGGTCTTCAGTTCCTTATCCAGAGTTCGTGTTCCTGTTCTTTTCTTCTGTGTGCAAATCCAAATTCATTTTCACCAAATTCCATTATATGCGTGTGTGCGTTCGTAATACACTACGCACAAAAGTATGCAATATTTGTTTTTTTTTTGTTCGAAATTCAAACGAAAAGCAATTATGTTGAAATAATATCTAAGTCTCGACACGCGCCTCTTAAGTGAATTGTGCACGTTGTTGAATCGATTGTTTTTCATTGGCTCGAGTCCTCCATCAAAATTAACACATCCGTACACGTATGACGGTTCTCCTATTCACAGCTGTTTCCATTTTTCAATATTTTCTAACAATTTTAAGCGCACTTTCATTTGCAGAACAGTTGCAGAGTGATTGATGCTATGTTTGCCCTACGTAATTGGCTTACGTATTTATTTATTAAACATTCATACCACGTTGCTCATAGGCTTAATCCAAAATACCAAACTCCGGCAATACAAATGACGCACACATGAATCAGGCTAACAAATATGTATCCATAAACACTCATACTTACACAAACACTCATACAAACATTTATCAATCGCATAGCTTTTCAAAGTTAATGACAACTAATGAGCAAAAGAATAGCTTTTGATATGAAATGGATATGCATCTAAATATGTACAATTAATTAATATTTGCAAAAACATAGCATACCAAATCTTGGGTTTGAATTGTTACAGAGGTGGGCATAAAATGAGAAGAAAGAGAACATTAAGTGCAATTAATCAAGCTTAACATTTCTAATATAATAATTTAACACCAAAATATTTGTTGTCAAGTCAACAAAGGGTTCTATTCGATTGAAGTTCTGGCGATGATACAAGGATTAAAGTAAATGCAATTATTAGTTTAGGGTATCTGTTAGTCAAAATACCTTTGCTTAAACACATTTCCGTGCGTTTATTTTGAACAGCACTTTAAAAATATCTCGAAAACTAATAAAGTTTTTCTTGCTGGCACGTGCTGTGAAATTTCCTGTTTCCTTTTGTTTCTGTTCGTTTTTTTTTCTTTTTTCAAATAAAAATGTTTTCAAAACTGTGTAAAAAAAACACACACAAAAATGCAGGAAGTATGAAAATCAACTCGAATGGCTCTTGTTCGGTATATAAAGTTGGATCATTGCCCAAACGGCACATAATCTCTGCAATTTGTGTGCGTTTTATGCGATTTTTGTTACTAGCATTAGTGGCTATAAAGCGCACACACACACACACACACATGCAAGCACGTATGAGCATGTGTTTGTCGCAGTGTTTTTCCCCACATTTATATGCAAATTGAGAGCATTCCTCAAATAAATAAATATATATATACATATCTATGTATGTATGTGCTATAGTGAAAGTCAGAGGCAAGTTGCACGTTGTTTTTCGTGTGTGGCAGATAGGAAAATACGTCCGATTGTGGTTCAGACAAAATACCTCAAAACAACAATTGGCAAATATGGAAAAAGTTTGATTTTTTTTACGTCTTCGGAAATTAATTAAGAAAATTGCCTGAAATGGGTAAAAAAAATTTGGCTAAAGAAATTTGATTTTTTTTGTTAAATCTTTTCTCCTTTTTTTCAAGTCTTTCTATTCTGTCAGTCTATCTTTATGACGTTTGCTTTTTGGCTTCCTTTTACGGATTGGCGGCAAAGAAAAGCGTTGAAAAAATTATCCAATTTAAAAGTCAAATGTCATTTTTCTCTTTTTTGCCTCGACATTGCCATCACATTATGTGAGTTACCTAGCAAAAGGTGCTACTGATGCTGATGCTGATGAGTTAACGTTGAGGAACAGCAGCAAGAGAAGGAGGAAGAAAAGTGACGAGGACACCGACAACTGCAGGAGTCGTCTCAAGTCCTGTCCTGTTTGTGAGTGTGACAAAAAACTCAAGCTAAGAAACATTTCATTTTGCGCAAACAAAAACAGAGCACAAGCCAGACAAAAAAAAATAACGTGAATTTCATTTAACGGAGCAACTTTGTCACCAGTATTCTGCCTGCCACGCCAAATGCGTTGAGTTTGTTAATGTGTTTGCATAAATTTTCATGCAACAGGGCCCAAAGTGAAAACTTGGCTAACAAACACACACACACACACACACGCACAGTGACTGAACAGTGTATTAGTGGTAGCAAAGTATGTAGAAACACAGGCAACATCTGCCGCTAGGCATAGCACAAAATTTGTTGAAAGTTGTGTGTGTGGCAAGCCAAAATCCTAAGCAACGTTGCATGACAAGCTCATATGATTCAATTTGTTGTAAGTTTTCATTCCGCCTTGTTTGCCATATGCCTCGCTAAACGTTAATCTCGCCGAGCAGCAGGTATTCTACCTTCAAGTCAATTAAATTTCCAAACAATCTATGAACAACAAACTGAAAGCTAAACTATTTTCCATATCAATGAAACTAATGCATGTTGCATTTACCTGCTTCATTTTGGATTTTAAGGGTATAAGTTCAAAAGGGTTTGTTAAAATATCTGTCTGTTGTTTGTTTTATGTCGGGATTTAACCCACATGCTGTCGTTTTTCCCATAATGCATTAGCGCTATAAAGGATTTGAAGTGTACCAAGCCGGAAACGTAGCTATCCCAAAAACAACAAGAACACGAACACAACATACATTTGAGACTGACGTTCGACGTGACGCGTATCAAATGGGATAAGGATGAGGATTTGAGACAGGTTTTTAGCTGTTTGCCAAATTGTTACGCTTTTTAGGTGCTTGAAACAATATGTTAAACACATTTTACAATAAATATGTACATTTAGGGAGAAAGTGCCTAATACTTTTTAAAACAGGCAAATTTATAAGATTGATCCTTGTCACCCTGTGACATGTTGTGCCATAAGAGTATTCCAAATTCAGCTTGTCTAACTTAGTTTATTTCCGTTAATATTATTTTTGTTTGTTGAAGGCCTTTCATACGGCAGTTTTGAAGTGCTATGAATATATATCAGCTAAATTTTGGAATTGATTCCATGATTTGATTACGCCACACACACAACCCTAACCAAAATGAATATTTGTATAACAACACCGCCTTCGGCATTGTTTTCTTTCTCTACGCTGTACACACAAAACATATCAAATATTTATTAGATTTTTTGCATAGCAAATCACATGAGCGTCAAATTTACAATGTTTACGTGATGGAAATCCACGAAATGTGAAACCTATTGCATGAAACTTGTTCAAGCAGAAAATAAACCCAAAAAGATTTTACACTGAACATATTTTAATATATATCTTAAACTAACTTAAAGCTGCATTAAGTACTTCGGCACATTAAATGCTTCAGACAGCTTTGCCACTAAAATCTGTTCTTCGTTTCTCTAGTTAATACACCCACACATACACACTCAGAGCCATTATGTTAGTATATGTCCTATATGAATGTTTGTTTGTGTGCTTGTTCCCAATGCTGTTGTTTGTGTCGCCTTGGCGCAATTTTTATGGATCATAAAACCCGAAATTAGAAACTGCCGCCACACACACCCACAGAGTTCTACCGAATTTTTATGCTGTATTCATCCCACTAAAGCGTGAAAATCTGGCAGTCGTCCACTCTGTGTGGCAAAAGCTATTGCTGGATTGTTGTTGGAACCATGCCACGAAGTGGATTTTCTTATTAGTATTACATTTAAATGGCATATAATTTGTTTGCTTCATAATATTTATGTGGCCTGTGTGTGTGTGTCGTTTGTTCACTTGGCTGCCGCACTGCCTCCACAAAGAGAGCGGAGGGTGGATGGTTGCGAGAGCTCAAGAGACGTCGCATCGCATCACAAGACACCAGCCGTAAGCGATTCTGTATTTGTGTAGCAATGGCTTTTGTGGCTCAGAGCTCCAGAGCGTAAGGCTCGGTGCTCTTTACAAAATCCCTTAGCTGAAAATCATGTTTTTGCCAACTTAGAGAATTGTGTACAATTTGTAAGTTGTGCCACTGAAAATGCAGCAGCGATACGCGGCATATTCGCAATGTTTATGTGCTAAAGGAATGCTAAACAGTGGACAAAAACACAACAACAACAGCAATAACAACAACGATGACGAACAATATCCCTATTTATCTGAAGCTTGGTAATTGTTGTTGCTGCTTTGCCATTGCCATTGCCATTGTTGTTTCTGTTGCTTTGCGGCGGTGAGGGCGTGCGGAAATTTTTAATTGCCGCCTTAATGGGAGTGGCCAAAATGGTTTTCTCGCTTTTTTGCTTGGCCTGCTGTTTCCGTGTTGTTCTTTTCTTTTTTTTTGGCTTGGCTTTTGAAGTGGCTTCTTGTCATGAAACTACCCCCCTCAGCATCGCACTTAAAATGCGTTTTCTTTACATTTGCACACACACACACAAGATGTCCTTGAGTACGTCTTCTTTCAATTTATATATATGGTAAACAAGTAAATAAAAGACAGAAAAGTGCAAAGAAAAAATGTAAGACGAGCAAAAATTGTACATAAATCAAGGTAAATATTTGTGCTTACGATTTGACATTTTGCTAGCCTTTCCGATTTGTTTGCAATTCATATTGATTCGAGTGCAAATCACTCGCTCTTTTTTTTCTCATTTTCAGCATTCACCAAGTTCTTACGCAGTCGTAAGCATTGCAGCTACTATTGTTGTTGCTTGAAGGAAATGAGCTTAGCAAACGCAACGCTGGCGCCTCCAGCTCAATGCTGCCCGCAGCCTGGCTATGGGGGCAGTCAAGTTTACGCTTTGGCCTTTGAAGGTTAAAAGAGATGAAGCAGAAACAACTAAAATGTTAAATATGCACTGCCAAAGGTAACTATGAAAGCTAATTTATTTTTTACAGTTCACTTAATATGGTAAAATTGTGAATTTAAAATTATGTATCGTAGATCTTTAATTTATGTATCGATAGTTTGAATTGCTCTATGTCGTTAGCTTAATGATAAATTCTTTGTTTCCTAAATTGCTCTATGTCACTTTCTAATTGCTTCCATATCTGTCTCTTGTTTACGTACAAAGGTTAACTGATCCGATAACGATCTGCCCAAAGATCGATTAGAAAACTGCAAAAAATCGAGAAGCAAGATAAAAAGAAACATCAAGATTCATCAGAAGTAGATACGTTAACAATTTACCAGCCATCAAACACGCACCTCAAAGCAGCCGCTGAAAATGCGGCAAACCAGCTTCTATAGACTGTTGCTGCTGCTGCTGCTGGTGCTAGTTGGTGAATCATGTACTGAGGTTTTGCTGGCATCCGAGTCTCCTGCAACGCGCATCAAAGCAAAAACCGATAACATTTCAACACTGGCGACCAACATTGGCGATAGTTTTAACATACGGCACAGTCGTTCGCGGTCTCACTCGTTGTACAACAGCAACAACAGCACGCGTTTAACGCTGGTCAATGATGTTGCATTGCCACACCCACTTTCCATGCCAACGCCGTCACCAACGCCCACACAGCAGCCGGTGCCGACAGTGGCAGCCGTCACACACAAAATACGCAAATTGCACAAGAAGAAAATCAACGAAAGCATACGCAAAAGCGTTGACAAGAGTCTGGGTGTGGTGCGGGCGGTGAAAAATCATCGAAGTTTGGCCGAGGCTGAACATCTGCAGGGACGGCCCACAGATGTCGATGAAGCAGCCCTCAGTGAGGTTATGCAATTGGCTGACGAGATTGATTTGGAGAACTCATTAGAGTCAGTTTACCCGAATGTTCTCGTTGAGGATACACCAGCGGCCGCAGCAGCCGGTGCAGCAGCTGTCAAGGATAAAGGAAGTCAGATTCCAGTTAGCCGGCAATTTGTCCGTGACGATGCTAATTATGAGGATAGTAATGAGGAGGAGGAGGAGGAGGCCGATGCCGAGGACGTTGAGCTGTTGACAACCACCCAAATAGCAACATTTGCGCCTCGTCAGCCATTCGCAAACGATGCCCAAATGAGAAGCAGCAGCAGTGGCAGCTGGCAACAGACTCGACGCGGTGGCAGGACTCGACTGCTGCCAGTTAACCACAGTAATAGAAGTGGTTACAGTCCGACATCGACAGGTGCTCTCAATGCCGATTATCAGCTCATGGATGCGGGCAAACCAATGCCGAAAACTGATGAGGACAACGACGATGACGACGAGGAGGCAGAAAATATGGGTGCAACACAAACGGAAGCGTTTCACGGGAGTGGCAGTAACAGCACCACCGAACAGTGGAATCAAGATACGGAAACTGAAATTCACTCTCAAGCCAGCACAAGTCTGAACAGGGGAGAGGAGGATAACGAGCGACTGGAGGTCAAGCAAATAAACTTTAGCTTCGAATCCGAATCCGAATCGGACTCAGAGTCAGGGTCAGAGAGTGACTCAGTGCTTGATACATCTGAAGTGACCATGGATGATGGTTATCCGCCCGAAGTGCTAATTGATGACGGCAGCAAGCAGCTGGTCATTGGTGATGTGGATGGCACGTCCGAAGGCGACGGCGTTGACTCCAATCAAATAACAGCGGATGTGATAAATGCTCGAGATAGTAAAATTGACCTCGTGTCGAAGTTTTTGCAGTATATCGAACAGCAGCATTTGATGGGATCGAATTGTGTAGCTGGCACCTCACTGAATCTCGGCGAGGGTGTGGTCGACCGCTATGCACAGGATCGATTTCGTGTTGAGGCAGAGGTGGCCGTCAATCGTGCCAATATGTTGACCAGGTGAGTGAACAGTCATAGTCAAACTTTCATTTCATTCCATTCCTATTCCCATTACCATTACATGCCACACACACAATTCAGACATTATTCACATGCCAAACTTTTCCAATCGAAAGTTGACCAGCGTCGCAATGGAAAACACTAGGAGCACATGTTCATTCATCCGCCTCGGCATCTGTTATGTCCAATAGTTGTTCAGAGTTGAAACCGTGATAGCATTTCAATTCGTTTCACTCGAACATTAACTACAAAAGATGTGAGAGACTTTATGCATACTACCTGAATATTCATAATAATATTTTCCAGCTGCTTTAAGCAGTTTAATCAGCAATCTGCAAGTGTTTATTATCCATAATATTCATAGTATGCAGCTTTAAATGAAATTTGAGATACTTAAACCCGAAACTTATACTTAATTTTACGGTTGCAACAAAGATTTAAATACAAATCCAATTATGACATATCAATTACTCGTACTCACATTGAACAAGCACATTACTAATTAGTAACTCATACAATATTCAGCAAGTCATAATTGATATGTATACATTACCAACTACTTAACTTAACTCTACGTTGGAAAGATAAAACTTCAATTACTTACTAGACGACAGGGCGAAAGACAAAGAGAGACAAGAGAAAGACTGTTCATAAAAACTTGCACAAAGGCAACAGCAGCAGACGCACGTCATGGACGAACTGCTTTGATTTACTTTGACAACCGCAACAATGGCAATTCCTTTGGTTTTTTGTGTACGAAATCGGCAGCTGTTGGCAATGTGTACGCCTAGTTTCGGTTCTTTTCTGAGCCATTTTACCATTGCTTTTGGGGTCGCTGGCTAACTGGCAACAGAAAATATCAAGGACATGCCAGTCCTCTCAAATGTCTGGATAGGTCCGGTTGGGGTACTCTTACTCACCAACCAACCAGCAGTTAAGTCCGAGCGACATTTTTTCTTCTCTCCTCTTGTGGCCAGTCGGGCACAATAAATACAAAAAAAAAAAGAGAAAGTTTCTCTGCCAAACGGACACACAACCCATATGTCGGTTCAAGTCCGGTCGTCTGACGTCGACTCGGTGCAAAAGAGCTCCAGGGAAGGGCTGTTGACTGTTGCTGTAGCCACCTGCATGTGACTGTACGGTTCTTGCGGCACATTAGATATTGAATATATGTCTCTTATGGTGGACAGAAAAACAAAAAAATCTTTTCAATATTTTTTCATCCATGATTTGGTTAGTTACGCTTTTGCCATTCGAGCGTAAGAAAAACAGCAGCCAAAAATAACAAAAAAAAATATAAGCGAAAAACGCTTGTCATGCATTCACAAATTTTTTTGGTTCCCCATGGCTTCCCACATAATTTCCTCTTACTGATAAGAAGTTTTCTTTTTGCTGTTACGTTGAAGTAGCAAGAAATGTGTGTCCAATCGCATTGATTAGAGGAAGCTTAAATCACAGTCGTTTGTTCGTTCAAAGTAACAGCAATTTATTATTAGAAGCGAAGAACAAAAACCTGTGTGAAACGAAAGAATTAATGTTTAGTGTGACGAATATTAAATACCCTATCGAATAAGTAAGTTAAAAGTCTGTTTTAGAGGTTACGAAAATGTATTCTTAGATAAGAGATCGCTAACTAATATTTTCGGAAAACTACAGATTATATACTGTAACAGAAAACTAAGTTAGAATGGCAAACTTGTTCCTTTAAATGCTTTAACATTTTTAAAGCTTTTTACCTGATTAATGATACCCTCTGACAAGTAACAGCAGCTGCATTGCTAATGTACATCGTGTTGTCTGTCAATAAAACACAAATAAACAATTAGACACACAAACAACATGACAAATTAAGTATAGAGCTAACAATAGAAAGCCAAATAGCTCAACAACGACAATCTATTGGCCCCAAAAGCAATAAAATGTGCCAAAGATCCGTTTGCCGTTGTTGCTGTTGCTGTTGCTAACGTGAAATGTCAATAAATTAAATTGTGTCCTGGGCTTCGGGAAAAGAATCAACATTATTGCATTTAGTGTCATATGTTAGATGTTTGTTTTCATTATATCGAAGCCATTTGATGTTGCCCCCGGGGAGTTGTTCTTTTCATTGGATTTTATTGTTTCTCGCTTGTCGAGTATATATATATATATTTATAATCCAGCACCGGACGTTGATAAACTCTTAAATTTCAGTTTTGAGCCGTGATGAGTTTCTTAAATCCTTTTATAACTCATAATTTCGCGATGATATTCATCCACAGCTATTTTTAATCAGCTTTCGATTGGGGGGCTTCGGGTCTCCAACGCAATTTGTTTCATGTGCAAACATAATCAAATACATCCTGTATCACCCGCCACCCGCGACCCATTCGCGCGACCCTCTTATTAAAAGGTTCTGTTTGGCCCAAAAAGGGAAATCACACCCCCAATGACGACGCCAGCACAACTTCCGGTACAGACACCACCAGAAAGAGATGTCAAAAGGGGATGGTTGGGGAATGGTATAGAGGTGCCTTTTTAACTGAGCACAGGTACTGGTAAACTAATTGAAGTTATTGTTTTGTGATACTTTGTTATCGTTGTTTGTTGTTGTTGTTTGTTGTTAATGTTGATGGCGCTCGGTGTTTGTGTCTAAGCATTTCCGTTTATTTGTAATGCAAACAACAACAAGAACAAGAACAGTTAACAAAACACAAAACACACAACACACAGAAAGCAGAAAGCAAGCTAAACCGAAAGCAAAGAATGAAGGCGAAGCTGAGAAAAAGAAAGCGTAGCAGGAAAAACAATATCAATTCAGACTTGAAATTACGAGCTTCAATTGTTTTCTTGCCTTGGCCACTTTTCCTTTTTAGTTTTGCGTGTGCGCGTCGCTGTCACGCCACAAAAGTGTTGCCAGTCAGCCAAAACTTGGCCAAAAAGGGAGCACACACACACACACACACCTTGAAAGCCAAAAACAAAGCGTTGCAAAAGAGCAAAAAGAGTTGGCAAACTTTTAAGTACTTAAATGTGTTGTCGTCGCTTGAGTGGGCCAAAGGGGCACGCCTTCTTTTACGCCACTCCAACTTTCAACCGAAATTGAGTTTCCGCTTTCTGTGCTATTGTTTTCTTCATGCCAATATTATTGTTTCTTCTTCTTGCTCATCTTTGGCGGAAGTAACGACTCGTTTGACATCCAACGTTCGCATATCGAACACATATATACTGTTTTTCCTCTTCTCTGTGTGTGCTGTGTGACTTTAAGTTTCCTCGACATGCGAGATGCAAGCAAATAAATCGTCTGTTGTGTTCCTTCGTATTCAATTTGTACTTGCGACTTTTGCTCATGTTGCCTAGCCTCCTTCTCTCCACGATTTCATTTTGCATTCGACATTCGTGTATTTGTTTTCCACACAAATCGAAATCTGCATAAGCGATGTTGCATGCAACAACACCAGACAACAACAACAACAGCAACAACGATAACAACAATGAGAATTGGCCGCCCGCGGCAATAAAACGTTACGCGAGATGGCATCGTCGACGCTAACATGACAACAACAAGGTCAAACTTGTCCCCACTACACCCCACCCCACTCTGCCCCCTGCCACGCTGCCATTGTCAACATCCTTCAAAGTTTTCCAGCGCAAACAAATAAATATGTATATGTACGTGTGCAGTGTGGGGCACACTGCACAACAGCGGCGTTCAAGCGGAGACAGAGGCTACGATACAGACACGAACACGCACACATATACAGATGCAGCAACAATTGCAAGTATACACACACACAGATACTGATACACATGGTCAAAATCCGACATTTGCTTTGTGGGTTTTTGTGCCGCTTGATTTGGTGCGCGCTGCGGGCGGTGCTAATAACGCATACCCAAAAACCCTGCAGCACCAAACTTTCTCTAGGTTCACAATGCATTCGCTCGCTCCCTCGGCTGCTAAGACCATTGTGTTTGGCCTTTTTTCATTGCTTTGTCACGAGACACACTAAAAACAATATTTGACCTTGAACTTTAAACATCAATCCTTAAGGGAAATAACTTTTATAGTTACAATATTCATTTTATGAAGGAAAAAACAATTTTTTCAAGGAAAAACAATTTTTTTTGATAAAAAACATTAGTTTTAAGAAAAAGAATTTTAAAGTTTTGATACAAAAACTTAGAAAATAAGTTAAGAAACAGTTTCGTTTATTTAAAATATTTCTAGTTCAGTTTCTAGTTTCGCTTGTCTTTTGCACTTGAGTAAGAATAT
This sequence comes from Scaptomyza tumidula, assembly GCA_035044465.1. Lineage (NCBI taxonomy): Eukaryota > Metazoa > Arthropoda > Insecta > Diptera > Drosophilidae > Scaptomyza > Scaptomyza tumidula. The sequence goes on along the minus strand of JAWNNW010000444.1, from coordinate 12,818,609 downwards.
TCAAAATTGTTTTCATACCGCTGCGAGATATTTCTAATGTGTATTTCAACGCCTGACCGTTTGCTCAGTACAACAACAACAGTTTGCAACAATGGAGAACAATGGTATATTGCAAAACTGCAACTGACAACAGGCAAGGCGCAACGGGCTACGTGCAACGTGGGCTGCTGCACAGTCTTGGTGTGCTTGCTGTGGCAACAATAACCCCTGAGAAGAGCTTCAGGCACTCAGCCTTAACCAGTCAGCTGTGACTTGAGTCCTTTTCCAGTTAGTTGGGCATCTGTAAGCCAAGTGTCTGTCTTTGACTTTCCAGATGCAAATGCAATTGTATATAAAAAGCTATTTTGCCTTTTGTGTTGTGTGTTGAGTGTTGTTGCAACTACGTCGGAGCGCCAGTCGGCATCAGAATCAACAAGCAACGTGCCTTGTCGGCTGCATACCACATGGCTTGAAACGCATTTCTATGGCTGCCTCAGTGTTGTTGCAACATATGTTGCCATAACTTAACAGCTTAACAAACTTGTCGGCCAAAAAACGTCCAACCCTCGACAGACCCACTTGGCGTATGCGAAACATTTAATCCGCCATGGTGGCAAAAGTCTATTTTTGCGCAATAAAATTGCTGCTGCCACTTTTTTTTTTTTTGCTTTTGTTGCCTTTTCTTTGCCAGTTAATCCGCTGTTGAGCCGACGCGCCCCAGACCGAGTCGAAAAGTCATAGACATGCGCCGCATTTTGTGGCACCAAAGTTTCTGCTTGAAACAGAATCTCCGCCAATCACTTCTCCCCCTCCAACGGCCCAGTGTGGTCATTATGGCTGTGCTGGTGTTTGGGGCTGCGTGTTGCGTTTGGGGCTATGCGTAAAGAAAATCAAAAAGAAACTTTTTGCCAAAAATACTTGGCAAGTTTTTTTTTTCGTGGGTTTGTTGTTGCTGTTGTCGTTGGTGGCGCAGCAATAATAATCATCAGGCGCGAGCAAAGAAGTTTCCAAACTTGAAAGCAATTAGCGGACTAAATCAAAAACACATTTCTCAAAAAAGCCAAAGAAACGCACACAAAAAGTGTCTATAAAAGCAAAAGCAAATGGGCGTTGCGTGTGTGTGAAAGTGTAGGTCTGTGTGTGTGTGCTTGTGGCTTGCATAAACATGTCAACAGCAACTGCCTATGCCACTGATTCATTTAGTCTTTTACTTAGCTCCACAGCAGCAGCCACAGCAACCACCAAAACCCACTCAGAGAGCAGCGATTTATAATTAATTAAGCTCGACTCTCACTTGGCTAATTGAACATATATTGGCAGCAGTTGTGAGAAATTGAGATACCCGCAGGGTAGTGGAAAGGCTGAAAATAAAATATTATATAAAATTAGAAAGCTCGAAAGTTGAAAAGTTCTTACACCAGTGAATTGATTAGACAGAAGAATCGTTATGATTGTTAAATATTTTATTTTAATATATTGAAACTATTTAAAATTAACAAATAAAATTTTTAAGTAATATTTTGTCACAGCAAAATTATTTTTTTTAAAGTGTGTTTTATTTGAAATTTTTTTCACATTGGAACAAACTTACCCTAACCTATTTTTGCTCAACTGCCTCCTTAATGAAAAAAATAAAGCCATCTTTTAGAATATTGAATGGAAGTTAAATACTTCTACACCTTAATATTCAACAACAGCTTATTTAATAATTATTAAACTTGATTTATCGAAGCAATTAGCATCGAATTACACTTCAATCAAATGGCGCATATCTGACATTTTATATTTGATCATTTAATTATGGCCTAATTAAAATTGATAAAGTCGTTGGGATGTTATGGCGCCCCAAAACAAACATTAGCCAACAAAAGCCAAGAAACTTAAGACAAAAGCAGGTTGTCTTAAAAAGGTCGCCGATAGGCAATAGGTAGCCATCTTTTTATGCCCCTGCCACCCAAATAATCCCTTTCCTCAGATCCTTGAACAGATGTTGCAGGCCAACAAGCACAACGGTGTGCTTTAAATAATTTAACTAGAACATTTCGCTTTCAATTAAGACGCCAATGTTGAAACGCTTCAACTAGTTCTTATAACACACACACACAGAAACATTTGACTGAGTTGGGCCTGAAAGGTGCTTGAGCAAAGGATACGAAGGACACGTTCGGTGGTGACTTAGTGTTCTTGTAATAGGTTGGAACTTGTGGGCTCTATCTGTATTTCCATGCTGAAAAGAGGCCAACAGAAGGTCTTTGATTTTGGCATACCCAAGAAAAATAAAATATATTAAACAAGAGAATTGTAAGTTGATTACATTTTATAAGCTACTTAAAATATTAAATAATATTTTGCAAAATATTTAAACTTATCTTGAGAAGGGTATTTAATCGCCATCAACATTGATTTCTTGTTTATTTCTGTGTTTATCGTTTTGTTGATTTGTTGTCTTTTGCAAACCATTTTATTTCGTGAGGTGCCGCAATGAAGATTTAATTTGCCACTTTTGCTTTGGTTTTTCGTTCATAATTAATGGGTCTCACAAATAAATTGATGTAATAGAATCAATTGAATGTATTCACTGTTTACTCTCTTTGGGCTGATCCCAAAGCGAAATCAATACAAAATGCGACACATTGGAAAATTGGCATTTTAAAATTATATTCCGAAATGCAGAACAAAGTCAGGGATCTGTGTGTGTGTGTTTGTGTTTGTGAATGTGTCAGCTGCTGTCGGCCTTCTCTCTACTCAAATAAAAAGCAGCTTAAATGCTTTCTGCTGCTCACTTCGTGTTTTTGCTGATGCTACGACTGCTTTCTACTTATCCCCGACTTTCATAAGTTTTGTAATATGTATTTGAATGCTTGGGGACTTGCGGGAAGTGTAGAGTAACACCATATGCAAAACAAATAAGGAACATGGCCCGCGGCTCATGAAGGCTTAGGAACGATTTTGACTGTCATGGAGATAGTACATAAGACAAAAGACGCAAGTGGAGATGGAAGAAGAGGAGGAAAAGGAAATCATGACAGACAAAGCAGATAGCTGATAAACAGACTTATAAACCGTTTTTGCTGCTGCTGCTGGTCAATGAATTTTAATTAAATGTCAGCGGCTTTTAAAGCAAAATCACAAGTTGCCTCAGCTTCGTCTAATTACATTCACAGACACAGACTACTCACACCCACACATACCACGTACACTTTAGACCAACACATTTAAAGTTCAAGCCGCCTTTGTACTTTTGTGCACTTAGAAAAAAAATATTCCTTTGGATCTTAGTTAAATAGAAACTAAGCTAAGCAACAATTTTCTGCACCCATGTAAAGTTTAATTTATGTTTTCAAAGGAACTAAAAATAGAGAAAACTGAAAAAAACTGAACTTAATGTTTGTGTTAAAAAATTATTCCGAGTGTTTCTTTGGCATACTAGTTGCCGCTCTAAGTGGCGAGATATGTTGAACAAGGAAAAAGAGGTTGCAGAGATGACACTGCAACTGCCTGTCCTTACAGATTTACTTGCTCATGAGTGCGTCAACAGGAACAGAAAAGCCGACAACAGCTTTGACACATTGTCTGGTTGGTTGGTCTGTCTGCCTGTCTTACTGTCTAACTATTCTAGATGGTTGACGCACCTGCTGTAAAGCTAAGAGCTTAGTGCTTGTTTTCACCCTTTTGCATCACCTAAGTGTGCCGAAGTGTCTTTAACACAATTTCCGTAATGGCTGGCATTAGAGGTAGGGTGTGGAAATTGTGCACTTACGAATTTGCCTCACTTTGCGAAACACTCTAGCGAATATGCAAACGTTGAAGCTTTAGTGGTCTGCCGAAAGAGGGATACAGAGAGGAAGAGAGAGAGAGGGAGTGAGGTAGACTTGGTTGCAGTTCACTTATTTGTGGCAAGCTAATTAAACATTTGTAGCCACAGTGTCAAGACCAAATCCATTCCATTATATACTTATCACACTGAACTCAGCTCAAACATTGTTCATAAATTGTGAGTGTGTGTGAAAGTGGACAGTCTGGCAAGGTCAAGAAGCTGTCTAAATATTGTTGCATTGTCAGCATACAGCATCATCATCATTAGGCAGCCTTAAGTATATATTTTTTCTGTGCTTTTGTGGCATAATGTCACTGACATTAACAAATGAACCTCGAACTCGGATCAACTAATTAATGGACCACGCCCACCGCTAGCGATTGTGTCAAATTCACACAAGAATTTGCCAAACGCAATCCCAATCGACTTGATTAATAGCTCGCAAAATTAAAGGTCATTAAATTGTTATGTTGTTACAAATATTTCGATGTGAGTTATGTAGGAATTCGTTTAAATTCAATATCGTGTTGCTGTTTATTAACTATTTAAACCAATTACTAATTATTTTTAATAAACTCATGTCAATTACATCACTTATCAAATTGATTGGCTTGTCAAAGTGATGCAGGCTTTTTGGTATCTGTTGAATATATATATGAAATATTTAATTGTATTTTGCTTTGTTCTGTTCTGCTTGTTCGACTAGAAGATACCAAGTTGTAATAAGGTCTTCTGCCAAACAGTTTTCAACTTATATTTGTAAACTGTCAACAGCCTTGACCACAAGACAACTTTTTTGTTCATGTTTTGTAAACAGTTTAAAACCGCCCCAAATAAATGATGAAAAACACAACACAAAGTCAAACAACAAAAATTTGATGAGATCTCCCACTGGGCAGCCAGTGGTAGTTATTGTTGATGTGTCTGAAAGCAAATGTTATGTTAAAGCGACATTTTAATTAATACCAAGCGGGCGGCACAAACTACACTGAGAAAACTGATAATAGTAGTGGGTGGGTATGACTTGACAGCGGGCGGCCTTAGCGGAAAGCAAAAATCTTGAACGTAATATTCTCATCTACTTTCACAAACACACCTAGTTTGTTACAAACTAAAGAGAGGAGAGGAAAGAGAGAGAGAGAGACCGCACAATAGGCATCGCCGGCAGCAAGGAGCACGCTTGGAGCACTTGAGCACAGCTTGAAGCAGCATAATGCGTTGCGCCTATAAGCGCACTTGTGTCCGTGCCGGAACCCCAAGCTCTGGCCTGGTCATATACACTGAGAAAAATAGCTTAAAAGTATATAAATAGGTATACTTTTTAGTAATAATACATTTTTAAATTATTTTTTTAATAAGATTATTAATAATTTTAAAGAAAATCAGTGTTTATGCCATTCAAAAGTACATAAAAAATATAACTAACAATTTTTCATGGCATCGAGTATAAAATTTTTTTGCTAGTGTAGCGTTATAAAAAATATAAATGACAGCCTGACAAAATGAGAGAAATAATGGCCCCGGTCGCCAGGCAAACAATAATAAGTTCTGTTACCAGCAGCAGCAGAGCCATCCATTCAACCACCCACTCACCCACCCACCGACCCACTTAGTCACCCACTGAACTATAACGTATCTCTAGTATTTGCTCCCATATATATATATAAGATAACATAGATTTTTAATGCAATTTCCGCACGAATTGCAAGTTGCTCGTAAATTGAACGGCCGTTTCTTTACTTTTAAACCCATAGAATCTTCAAGATGACGTCGCATTCGGTGCAGGAGGATGTGAACTTGCTGCATGCCTCAGTGCTGTCAATGGTGGAGTTCGACGATGATATATTCGCAGCGGGCAATTGCTTTGACTGGAATGAACATCCGTCACAGCCCGGACTCTTTTGTCCATTCGCCTATAGACTGCCACCGCCAAATTTGGGTGCCATATTGGCCAAGGATCTGTCCATGGAGTATCATTATCTGGGCAACACATCCGAATGGTTCTTTCTGGCACGCAAGAACGCCGAAAAGGTGATAGCGCGCAATGAGCAGTACCTGAAATGTAAGTAGATACTTGTTCTTCTACTGATTTATAGGAAGTACGGGGTAAGGGAACTGGGGACAACTTATTTATGCGCCGATAGACGCTATCGTCAAAGTGCTTTCTTTCTACATGGCGCATTGAATATTTATATTTGCTGCGTGTGCTTTAATCTGTGACTTCATTAGTCACTGTCCCCAACGACAAAGACAACGAAGGCGACAAAAACAACAGCATCATGACTTGGGCATTTGGAATAGCTGCTCTCGGGGCCATAAATGCGTAGCTTCTGTTCTATGGCTGTTGCCTAATTGCAAAGATGCCGTCTCTGGCCATTTAGAGACGCCTATATATCTTACGAGCGCTTTATCATTGCCACTTTTCGGTCGGGACAACAATTCTCTATCATAGTACCCAACAATTAAGCAAATAAATAAGAAAGAGGTTCTGCAACTAGAACGCATAAAAATAAATACTATGTATGCGCATGCCACTTAAAATGTAAATGAATGGACCCCCAAAACACCATTCTAATTAGCTGTGATTCTTGAATGCGCACCTGGGACAATTAAGTTCAACGTATCCCAAAAAAAGAAGCAAAAAATTCTGCCTTAATTTATGCATGTGACGCAGTTGGTATGCTCCTTGAGTTTCTGTTAATTCAATTTAATGCAAGAATCAACACCAATTAAAGCACAATTAATCGGCTCATGCTTCGAGGCTTATACGCCACAGATTAACAATCAGTTTGAATATCAGTGCATTTAATGCAACTGACCAAACACAGAATTCTCAAATTAAATTTAATTATTCGCCAGATGTTTTCTTCTCCTTTCGTTCAGACATTCAGTCAGTCAGTCAATCCTCTCGGGTTGTGTTCGACACACAGACACACACACACACAATCGCACATACATGTCGATGGTTGGCCGCAGTATTTCGATATGAATAATTTGCAAATTAAAGGTTACGTATACGTAACGCCACGTGTCGTGTTTGCCATGCTCATGTTGGGTATGCAAATTATTTGCTGGGTTTGCCGCAAGCAAACAAACACATACGCTGTGAACGTACTACGTAACACATCACATTTGTGTACATACACTCAGAAAAAAGAGGAATTAGATTTTTAGAAACTCACACAGACGGATTTGAAATAAGTTTGCCACGATTGAACTAAACTCTTGGTGACTACGGCGGTTTTTTTTTCCTGAGTGTACGTACGTGAATAATGTGCATGCCAAGCGAGGCTATTACGAGTATTTCGAGTTCGTGCTTGACGGCAGACAGCATTTTCGACCCGACAAATTGCATGTGATCTGCGCCCGATGGTGCACAAACGCAAAATACTGAAAAATACGAAAATAACGAAAACCAACCGAAAAAAAAAACTATATCATGACAAACGGAATCGAAAACAAACACACCGCTTGCCACTAAGGCAAGGATTCGTTTGGACGCCGCTTTTGGGATCCATGCATACTAATGCCAATTTAGTTCGCCCAGGCAATCAGCCAGGCAGACGGCTAGGCAGATTGCAGCCTACTTCAACAGAAGCAAACAAATGCGCCACAGATGAAAATTCATTTGTTCGTTTCTTTGTGCTTGGTTGGAAATTGAAAAAACAACAGGAAACAAACCACAAAAAAAAAACCACAGCTAGTTATTATTTGTAGCCCAAATAATGAACGAAATCTATTCGGCATTTCTGTCTATTACGTATACGTATACCATGTGTAAACATAGGCTATGGGACTTGATTGCAGTTGCGTGCATCATTTGTTTAACATATGTTAGCCAACCTTTATGCAGAAACTAGTTGAAAGGGTCTTTAAAAAATCATTTTTACACACATGAACACCCTCGATTCGAACATAATTATGAGAGTATGGTAGATTGTTGATGATTTCGAGAAAAGAGTGTAGATTCTGCTTCTTTGATTCGGGTGCTAGTCTATAAAAAGTGATTATGTGAACTACTCGTGTGCATGCGTGTGTTAACCACCATTTGACAACGAATCGTGTATCTATGGCAAACAGCACGACCTCGCCATGTTGTCGTGGCTACCATAAAACTTATTTGACAGATGCCTCACAGTATGCTCCATGATTTACGGTCAGACGCCTCTTCCTTTCGCTCTCTCTATCTCTCTCTCTGTGTGTTTATATCTTTCTGTATGTTTGTGGGTCGCTTGCGTGTGGCAAAACGGACATTTTGTAGCAAAACTCAACACCAGCGAGCCAACTAAATTGTGCCTTAAGGTCGCAAGCAGGGATATCTGCATAGCGCCGCTGACTTTCAATTTATATGCATTTGCATATTTGAACTTGCCTTCAGCTTTCAGCGGTTTTCCTTAGACTTAGACTCGTGCTCATCCGTAGTCCCTGGTCGCCGGCATGTTTCGTGGCCACATTCAAGTAACAAAAAACTTTGCTCGGGTGGAGAATTCACTTTGCCTTTGGCGCACAAAATGCAAGCGTAAAATTTTATTAAATTTTGAAAAGATTTTCTCGGCTGTCGAGCAAAAAAACACAGAAAGCAATAAAAAAAACTACATAAATGTTTTGTAACCGCACAAATTGATAGCCAATTCAATTACAATTAATATGATTATATACGATATTTTTGCGGTATGCACGATTGTTATGGAATTGCAAGTACATTAATTTCAATGGCAAGACTTCGTGCTTAATATAAACCACCATAAAAAGATTTTAATAAGCACATCAAGTAATAATTATACCTGCAATCAGCGATAAATTGTGTAATTATTGCACAAGTTTATTTATTGACATTATCATCAATAAATACAAGACTCACATTAATTAATAATAATTGCAAAAATAAATCAAAACCAATTCAAACTCAACGCATTTCGAAATTTAAACCAAGCAAAAAAATGTATATATATATTAAGCATATTAAATGAAATTCCATTCAATTAATGCAGTGAGCGTCATTTTAATTAAATACACTTTGAATCATAGAACACAATTCCAAAGATTTTTGTCATAATAATAAAAAATATCCTAATAATATTCCACGCTTACCACACAATGTTCAAGTTATTCAAATAGTTTTTATTGTGGTAAAAAAATATTTTGTTTTGTGACAAACAATAAATATACTCTCAATGCACATCATATTGACTAAAGGGAACGTGTGTGTGTGTTTGATAAGTAAACCGCAAAAATATATATATGTTTGTATATATATGCAATAATATTTGTATTTTGCTCAAATGTCGACTTGGCCATTGTTATTGCTGCTGGCTGTCGTCATTGTGGCTGGCACTCGCACTTGATGCGATATATGTATTTATTTTTTATACAACAAGTACATATGTATGTATGTTCATATTTGTATCACATTTGTGCTGGATGTTTCGTCACGTGTTTAACATAAAATTTAAATAAATATCGCATACAATATGTAAACAGTATGTGTGTGTGTTCTTCCTGTGAGTACTTCGCGCGTCGAAGACTCTCCTTCGGGCGACTTTTACAATCTGCTCTTTTTATGTGCGTAACGTACACTCAGCTGTTGTTGTTGTTGTTGTTATAATTTCCGTCTGTTAACACAATTTCCAAATTTTACCCTCTCTCTCTCTCGTTTGGTGAGCTAAGTTTTTATTCATCCGCTTGCGGCTTTTCATTTCCATTATCCGATTTTTTTTGTTTTGGGTCGCGCAATTGCGCAGCGTAACTAAATCAGCTAAATCTTATGAGATAAACTATAACGTATACAAATTCTATGCAAATGCCAGCCACAAACAATGTCGCCCCTCTTCTTAGTTAGAGGGTTGCTAAGTTTGTGTGTGCGTGTGTGTGTGTGTGAGTCCATTAGCTAAGGGCACATACCCATACGTATATATTTGTATATTTTTTACTGCGAGTCTTTATTTAGAGGCAATTGCAGACGAGCACTTGGCACGCGCCAGACTCGTTTAAGGGTGCAATAAATAAAGATGAAAATTTTACGTTAATATAAAAAACAGGATAAGCCTTAAAGTGCTTCCAAGTCACACAGTGGTATAAAAGTTGATCCTCTGGTTCTTTTTTTTCGACATTCTACTTAAACTTTTCAGCAAGATTCATTTCCTTCACAATGGTTATAATACTGAAGGCAAACTTTGCAACCTGTAAAATAAAGGATATAAAAAAATAAATATTGTTTTTAAAACACAATGATATTGATGATATTGTCGTTGTTTTTCAAAGTTAAAGATTCAAAAATAATTCCGAACTGTATTTAAGTTATCTTTTTTCTACTTACGGCTATATTGGTGTTCATCGATATGGGAAATATGCCACCAGCGATAAAAACGATCGGCTTCTGTACATGGTACAAGAAATTAATCAATGTACGTTTGTAGCGTGGCTCACTATCGATCCAATTCGAGTGGAAAATAGTATTAGCTATATCTTTGCTGTCTTCATAAAGCAAATTGCAAGTGTAGCAGAAGGGAAATGATTGCAACAGTGAATTAATGAGTAAAAAAACACAGCCGACACCTTGCCAAAAGTTAGCGAAGAATAAAATGTTGATCATTATTATACCCAGATTTGAACCAATCATCAGGAACTGCACAAAAATCGTGTTACATATTATGGGACGTAAAGTGTTGCAGCATCTAGAAAAAAAGTTAGTAATGAATTAAGTGGTTTAACAAGTTTTAATCTCACCTTAGAATCAACTTATGATCCATGACGCAATTGACTAGTTCCTCATAGTTTTGCTGTTCCGTCTGCTCCGGATCCGTGCGCAATTGTCTGATGTGAGCCTTTAACACCTCAAAATGAGCACGAAAGATGAGCGTAAATATGAGCGGATATGTGTCTGATATTTGAGCCTGTACCACAGCAAAAGACATCATTATATACTCCAATATCGATTGCAACCACATACTGCCCAAACCATTGTGCCAATCGAATAACGGATTGTAAATAGACCATGGTGGATAACCACTGAAAGCCATGGAGAGAAATGTGGATGTCACAAAGCACCAAAACATAACGGAATAGATAAAAAAGACATAATTGCAACGTGCCACAACATTGTGTATCTTCTGACGATCCTCGTCGCTCTTCAAACGTTTATCCAATTCGTCCAATAAGGTTTGCGTTTTCTTCAAGCGCCACAGATAACTGCAAGTGATGAGGGACTTCGCCGCGGCACCATACACATTGAAGCTCACCTGCAATGAGGTGAAGAACTCGCTGGGCGAAAAATTACCAAACCCCTTTACATAGCTGATGACCATGGCCACCGGCAGATAGAACACTCCAAAGAAGTAGGTTATAACAGTCCAGATGAGATATACAGGGCGCCAGTTACCCTGCTCCGGTGGCAGCCAGCCAATCAGATACATACCCCGATTCATATAGATACAACCATCTCGGGAGCGAACCTTTTCCGTTAGTGGAGCTGCTTTGATTAACCTGAATGTCGATTCCATTGTCGTCTTCTGTCTTCTGCCAAGGCTTAACACTCGTCTTTTATAGCCATTTAGTCCGAACAGCTGTCCGAATCTCGAGATTATCAATTAATAGGCTTACAACTGTCTTTTCGCAACCAACAAAGGATTATTATTAATGGAGCTCGAAAAAGGTTGACCGAAAACTTTTCAACACAAAAGTGTTTTTGATTGAAAAGAAAACTTTTCTTGGTTAAGTGTTTGAAAATATTATTGAATGGGCGTGGCTATCAAGTTTTCTAGCATACAAACAGAGACAACATTGACTCGAAGAACTGTGTTTAAGAAATTTAGTTGTCCCGTGCATAAAGCTACTTACTGAGAGTTAAATAAAGGGACAACAATTGTTTTACGTTAGTGTTGGTGCCAGCAAGGATTTTCGCTTAAAATACTTTGTTATTATAAACAAACTAAAGTTTTTTTAATCTGCTTAGAAAAAAAACAAAAAACACATAAAAGTTCTCAAGGTTTTCTTAGTTTGACGAACTATTTTAAGTTGGCTGTCAATGTGTAAAAAAGTGTTGAGAAGAAAATAATTTATCCGTTTTTATGACAACAAAAAGTCCTAAGCTAAAATATGTACTACATAAAAATTGTTAGACAAAATTATTTCTCCCAGAAGAAGCATCAAATAAAATGTGACATCAAGTATTTTTATACCCTGATCCCATTAAAAATGGGAAAAAAGGGTATAATGAATTTGTGCAAAAGTATGTAACAGGCAGAAGGAAGCATCTCCGACCCCATAAAGTATATATATTCTTGATCAGCATCAATAGTCGAGTCGATATAGCCATGTCCGTCTGTCCGTCCGTCCGTCCGTCTGTCCGTCCGTCCGTCCGTCCGTATGTATGAATGCGTCGATCTCAGAGACTATAAGAGCTAGAGACTCCAGATTTGGAACTTAAGCTCGCCTAATCCCTAGGCAGTACAAGTTTGTTTTCGATTTTCGATAACTCTTCCCGTTTCCGATATACACATGGGATCGATAACATCAAAATCTTGAATTTGGAAAATTTTGAGATGCCATTTGAAATTTAAAACAAAATAATGACAATCTGTGAAAATATTATTGAAATCGGTTAAGAAACACCGGAGATATGGGACATTGAAGTTTTGTATGCACTATGCAGTAAGCGCATACATACACACACACATACTTGCAAGCACTGACTGTACTGACTGTACGCGTGAAGTATAGGGATCAGGGTATCATCTAGTCGGGATATCTCGACTAGAGCCTTCTTACTTGTTTATTATTTTTTCATGGACACTTTGGGACGTAGCCAGGGCAACTATAAAAGTGTTAAATAATAGAGCTTATGATGACTGCGATTCTGTTTTATGTATAACTAAAGAATATTTATTGCTTTAGCAAGAGAAGTCTTTAATTCAATTAAGCTTTAACTTCCAAGAAATATTTTATAAAAATCTGCTTAAGTCCGCTGCTAAGTAACTTAAGTAAGTGTATTAAATTGCACTTACAAACTCATTTGCTTAATCTGTTTGACAGTTGCCTTGTCAAATGGTCGCGAAAAATCATCGTTGCAAACCCCTCTCTTAACCGAATGCCCCTTCGCTTATCGATTATTTTGTTAGCAACATTTGTTAAACAATTCTCTTTCTTACCTTGCAGCCTTCCATTTGTACTCGAATCGCACGGAGGAACGAATCGAGGACGACACGCTGGCAGTTAAGTATGAGGATGGCAGATGGTCCAAGCCATATTACGATTGCGGCGGTGGTAATATCTGGATGCTAACGTATACGGTGCCATTCTTCGGCTATGAGAATGGCAGCTATCACTTTAAGTAAGTATGAAGTCGAGCTAAAAGTCAAAAGAGCACAATTGCAACACCCACACACACAGATACAAATCGCAAGGGAAATCACAAGGGAAATGCCATCAAGCCCCTCAAGCAGAGGTTGAGTGTCCCACTGTGTGGGTGTGTGAGTGGGTGTATAGCTTGGGGTGTGGCCCATTCCGTAAATAATTTTCACACAAAAACAAAACGAGAGAAACTGCAATGCCCGGAAAATTGCCAGAGCGCAGTTTTTTCTATTTTGCGCCAGCTGAATTTTTTGCTTTTAGGTTGTGGTTTGAGCAGAATTTTTAGCTGTCAGCTACACAATTGCAGCTAGCAATGGAAAAAATATGAATTGTAAGCAACAATTGCTAGGCGTGGCAACATTCTTGGCCTTTTGTCTCATACAAAGCTGAACACAATGCCAAAGCTTTTGTTATTGAATAGCGGACGAATCGAAGCAATAATAACAATGAGTGCGCTGCTGAACAAGACTTACTTTATGTTCTTGCAGCACGTGCACCACAAACAGGAAAAAGCATCTCACACTCATTCCCAGTTTTTTTCTGTTAGCAAATTTCAAGCACGCACCGGAAAACGGTAATACTTTAGCATTAGACATAACATTCTTTTGAAACTTTATGGTGGACGTTCCCGTTCCCTGACATCCGTTTGCCTTTTCAACAGGAAATTTTTAATTTTTTTCTTTGTGCTTTTTTTTATACATAGTTCTCTCGAAAACTTTCTCAATTGAATGTTTGAGGCAAAAAGTTGTTAACTGTTGCGGAACGAAAAAATCAAAAATGAAGGCAAGAAGTGGAAGAAGTATAAGTACTTGTAGGAAATCAAGTTACAGCAGTCTAACGAAAATTTCATTGATGTTGGCCAAATCAATAAATATGTATGAACAAGGAGATGGGTGGATGAACTTAGAGAGCCACTATATATATTTAATTAATTTACTTGGCTCTGACGATGGGCAAAATGTAAGAAAAGCGTTTCATTAAATTTGTGAAATCATCTGAAAGTGTCAGTCGCTTTATTAAAAATATTTTTGCATGCCCCAAAACACAAATTGAAAGACTTAAAGCAAACAAGGCCATTTGACAGTCAACAACTAGTTGTGAACAAATTTTCTGGCTGGTTGTCTGAAAATGCTGCCAGTTAGTTTTACAACATCAAGCTGAGTGCCTTCAATGTTGCATTCCCATCAAAGTAATGACAGTTAAAAGCCATTCTTGATGTTTACGACTAAATTGTGAACCATCCTAGCAGCAGCAGAAGCTAGCCAGCGTAGGCAGCATGTCCTTGAGAGGGGCTTGATTGTGTGAAGTGGTGGTGGGTGGGAACTCTCTGTACAATTAGTTGGTCGTTCTAGTCGTCGGCACTTCCACATCGTTTCATGCATAATTTGTAATTATTGCTTGGCAACAGGCAGCAGCAACAACAACAACAGCATCAATAAATTAAAACCGGACAATCTGGTTTTTAGTCAGCTGTCTTGCAATTATAACAAGAATTTATGTTTAATCCCATGGGCACAACAAAAAATTAAGCAGCTTAGACTTAGCTTACTTTTTTTAATAAACATAAATTAGTTTTGATTTTATAACAAAAGTATGATTATTTTTGGACACAAAGCTCTGTAGACATTTACTAAATGCAAAGATTATGCATAATAAGCACTTCTAATTGGCTTAAAAATGTTTTTAAATAGACTGCTTTAACAGCACGTTAACTAGCTTTTCCCATCTGTACCATTATCAATTTATTTATTCAACACAAATATTTTGTTAGACTCTGTCATATACTTCTCGTAGGCTTCAGTTTCCATCTGACCGGGTTGTGGTGGTTTGTAGCAGTAGCAAGGATAGACCTTACGCAATTCATCCGGTTCCGGTGTTGCATCCGCTCGCGGAGTAGTTATAAATCGATGACGCTGCGGCCCTATGCATTGCAAACAAAATCAAACAGTTATAATCCTTTAGTATCAGTTATAATCTTTGGTCATGCTTACAGCGTTTCTGATAGTATATCTCCTGTTGCCGAGAGAGCGAAATACTTTTTCCATTATTCGCTTTTTGTTGCGACTTAATAGCAGGCAGGATCAGGAGCAGCAGTAACGAGTTTAACAACATTTTTTTTTCGTTCAGTTAATGCAATTAAATCCAACTTTTTTGCTGGCTTTGTCAAACTTGCTTGTCTAATGGCTGACGTAATTATAACAGTTACGCTCACTGCACGGCCAAGAAGCGTACCAAATTTCATTAACAGCAGCTGGCTGGCTGCTAACCAACAGCCGTTTCAGCTAAGTTTTCCACAGGTGGCTCGGCAATGTGTTATGAAAGTAATCAATTATAGGAAGCAGAACAGATGACTTAAACACACACACACGCCAATGCTCAATGACTTTACACGCTCAATAAATTTCACACATTACACACACAGGCGAACAGACATTAAGCAGCTCTCGCTTAAAGGCAACACAGTTCGTGCGGAAGCACGTTAACTGCCTGCAATAAGTTGCAACATAAATTTGCGAGCCACCTAACGGACGGATGCAACAAAATGAATGTCTAAATGTTTGGAAAGTCCATTCAGTTTATTTTGGGTGCAGCGTCTACAAGCTCAGCTGCCACAAATAAAACTATAGCAGCCCGAAAACAAAAGCTCATTATTTCCAGCAGCTTAAAAAAGATATATATATATATAAATATAAACAACAAGGATAGAAAACTTAGCCTTGCCGATGTTTAGCTACTCTAGCTGCAAAGTTCGTTATTGGTTGGTATTTTTATTCGCTTTGGAATTATTATGTGGAAGTTGCTAAGTTTTGTTTAAAAAGAATTTTAGATGAAAATAAAGTACAACAAATAGTTTCGACTTTTATCTTAGTTCAAATACTTTTAATTTTCAATCAAGCCACTTAAAAGCGTTTTAATAAACAAGAAAATATAGCTTCATTTATTTAAATCTACATTAACAAAATGCAAGTTAAACAAAAAATGCAAATACCTCACATATAAGTAAGTTTTTTAAAACCACGAGGCAGCAACGTGAATTTTGGCAGCTTCGCATCGTTTGAAAAAAGTTGCAACTGGCCAACTGGGTCGTGTTAATAATGTGCTTGCTATCAGAATTCCATTAGTTGTGGAGACTGGCCGCAAAATTAATTTGTTTACGTCGTGGCAGCAAACTGGCGGAAAACTGACTGAAACCAACCAACGGAGCCCAAGTTGGTTGGAACGACGACGACCGGCACAAAAAGTTGCTAATTGATTTAATTTATGTATTACGCTGCGTTATACCATGCTAAATGCTGTCGGCGGCATGCCAACAACAATGGATCCCATTGTGTTGCCCAGCAACATTAACTTAATAATATTAAAAATTATTTGGCACTCTTCGAGTCCGAAAACAAACAAACAAACATTTCAAGGGATGTTGGTCAGAGCCTCAAACTCCTGAAAATGCCTGAAACGCAATGCAAACGCAAATAAGTATAAAGCACAAATCACATTAAGCGCCTGCTGTGAGCACCCACACACACACACACATACATAGAGCGAGAAAAAAGGGCGGAAAAAGGACATGTTTGGAGTGTGGGCGTTGCTGGGTGTGGCTGGACCTTTGCTGCGGGAATGCCCCTGCTGGGGCAATAATTTTATTTGATTTCATTTAAGTTTCGCTGCATGCAACAACATTGCTCACATCACAAAAAAAAATGAACGTCCCACATTCAGATAATCTCAGTGTTGAATTTATTTTCCTAGCAATCCGTACAAAGTACTAGTATATCCAAACATATACATATATATCCAGAGACTGAGCAAAGCATAATGAGGTAAACGGAAGCGGAAATATCAAATATTGCAATAAGCATTGCCTTTGTGAAGAGACTGTTGCTGCTTGTTAGCTTATCGAGCTTGTCGAGCTTGCAACGTCTGAATATACATGATTATGAATTCAGAATTCTTGCTGGATTCTGTCAAATCCTCATGCTATAAATATATATATATGTATTTATGTGTGTGCAAGTACTTACTCTTACTTTTGCTCATAAGTCTTCAAGTCGTGTATATTTGTCTTTCGTTATATGTCCTGCGGGCAACACAAGCTGAGCAGCCGGCATTCAACTGCAGACTCTCACTGCAGATTCAAAGCGTACCGTTTGCATTTGACATTCAACTCATGTTTCGTGACACACATACACACACACACTCGCTTACACACACTCATAAAGTTACAATGCTAGTTTGGCGCTTATATTGCACCTGCTGTTTTGGAATGTGAGCCATAGTTACCTGTACTGGTTGTAACGATATCCGTCCATGTTGCAAAACAGCGCAAACCTGCCAATTCGCATGTCATCTGTTAACTAAAATGTCAATGTCTTGACAGCAACCAATTACATGCAACAAACCAACAACAACAGCAGCCACATCCAAAGCTTTGTACATTGGCATTTCAATTTGAACAAGGTCAGACAGAGTTATCAAATAACAACAGCAAAACGACAACAAATATTCAAATTTATTCAAATGTTACACTTGCAATATATGACAGCAACATTCAATATGGTATTTTCACTTAAACTGTGTAAAATAATATATTGCTGGTTTTCATTCATGAAAATAGCTAAACTTGGTTGTAAAACTTGTAAAATGTCTGCAAAAATAGCAAATTTAAATTATTGATGAATAATTGTTTTTAATTGGCAAATAATCACAGCAATAAATTGTCAATATTCAAAACAAAAGCTTATTGAAACGAATAAGAATAAATCTAGCTAAGCTTTGAAGCTTAAATACAAATACAAAATATATTTATAAATCAATTGAAAGTGGAAATTCTAATGGATTTATAAAAGGCTTAAAGAGAGTACATTCAAATTTACATTCTCTTGGTGTAACACTATCTAGCAGATGATAACCTGCTTAGCTTGTCCATATTAAAGGACATAAGTTCTCATTGCGCTGGTCAACGTTGTTCAGCTGCCAAATTTTGTCATAAGCCTGCCCTCATTTCGAGGACATGTTGGCGCATTTTTGTCTCGTTAACGAACGAATGTCATTGCAGGTGAAAACTGCCAAACTAAAGCTGATTACATGCATTCGCAGTGGATGTAACTATAATATAGATGTGCTTGTTTGCGAGATAAACTTACATACCAAACATATCCTGCTCGTGTTGAAAGTTGCTACTCTGTGTGCGTGTGTGTGTGAGTGGTGGTATGTACCGAGAGTCATGGAGTAAACGTAATGTGACAACAAATCCAACCATGCGAGTTGTTTACAAACTGATTGTTAAATCCGTGCGTGCGATGAGTGAGCAAAAGTGTGAACTTGTTGTTGTTGTTTTTGTTGATGTTGATGTTGGAAAATAACCGAAATACGCACTAGCCAAACGTAAACTTAATGCACTCGATAGCTGCCATTCTGGACTGCGCGTGAGCGTATTAGCTGTAGCAATTTTTAAATGGCGCGCACGTGCCCTGCATGTGAGTGTTATCCGAGTGTGTTCGTGTTTAGTCTAACAAAAATGCATTTTATTTGCACAGATAGCATAAGTGAGCTGTGCACGTGCTCGGCAAGTTCTTAAGTGTATCCATATGCTGCTCTATTTGCTATTTGCTTTGTCTGTTTTAATATTTAAGTACTCACAAGCTCTTAACCTGCTGCTGAAATCGTTTAATTAGATTGACTGGGAAGTAAAACTCAAATATGCTAATCAATTGCTAAACACAACTGACCCCAAGCTGCCAGTCCATGTCGTAAAAAGCCCAATGGAGTTCCCAAAAATTTAAAATCAACAGGCGCAGGACATTTAAATATTTATATAGTAAAGGCGACAGAGAAGACACAGAGACAAAGAGTGAGACAGCGAAAGTGAAATGTTGCACGATAGCAATTAATTTTCAGCTCATTTGTAGGCATTAAGCGACACTTAATCAACGGCACATCAAGTATACGCCACCGAACAAGGCACAACAAGGCAAAGTGCCGCATCGGCACTATATCTTCAAGCGTATATCCTGCTCATGCACAAAGAACATATAAAAGACAGTAGCCAAAAGGCGCCGAAAGTAATAAATCAATATGAGAGCCGCAACAAAACTCATTCGGACCGATAGCCGGTCAGCTCGATAAGCTTATTTTCCGATATCCTTTTACAAATTATCTTGAAAACTGTCAACAACAATAACAACAACACAGCAGCTGAGTTGGCAATGCTGACAACAACGTTAACCACACCAAATAAAAAATAAAAAAACCAAAAAAGGGAAAAAACAGAAGGCAAGCAAATAAGGACGAAAAAGGCAATGCGAGAAAACGAACCCGGACGGATGGCTTACAAAAGGCGTCGGGATCAACTACAGAAGAATTAACATAATCATTATTATAATGTAATATGGCCATTGTGTAGTTCTGTGCTACGTCCGGCGTCGCCACAGATATCCTTTCATTTTTTGTTCTTTCTCTTTTGCAATCAATAAGTTGTCAGAAACAATCAAATAAATACAAACTGATATGTCAATATTAACTGACAGGCACATGAAACTCTAGACCCTAATACCGGATGCAGACATACACACATAGTGTGTCCAACTTAATATGCTTTTACGTGTCTTTGTGTTTATGTTTGTGTGTGTGTGTATTTTAATAAAAAAGGGATCACAGTGGCCGAAAAGTGTGTACAATTTCTGTATAAATATTTTTCGATTTGATTAATGTTTACAAATTGAATTTGATGGATAGAATTTAAACATGCACTTTGGTTCTAAGTTTTTCTCTGACTTAAGTGCATTTTATTTATCTTGACATTGAATTTAAATCCAAAAGGTATTAAAAGAAGTTTTGGAAAGCCATAGGACTGAAACATCCCCACAACAAGACATCGGTTGTCTTTTGACAAAACTTTGATCGAATATTTATAAAAAAAGAAAACCGTTCCACTGTTCGGTGTGGCGTGCAAATGGTAGACCTTGGATTATGCGTCAAATTCTAGATGTGTTCCAGCTGCCTGACCCGACCAGCCTCAGCCCGACTCGTTGCTTAGGAATGCGTGTAATTGGGTGTTGCCAGCTGCCCTCTTGCCCAAAGTAAAAGCTGGCATATAGAATTTCTTTAGCTGGTTTCTGAAGAGAGTGTGGGTTCGGTCCAAATTTGGCTTAGTGCACCCTTTTCATGGCTTTATGTTATGTCTTTGTTAAACGACAAGGCGAGGGGAGGCAAGGCAATGGACGACATAGCGGAACGACAAGAAAATAATTTTCTGCTATTTTCGTTATGCGTTCATTTTCATTTTCCGAAACCGGAATCAGAGAACACGCTTGTTAGTTTCCGCCTGGCATTAATCCTTTATCCTGTTCTATTTCCAGTCATATGCGCAATCAATGGCAAAATTTATTGTTTGTTATCGCTCGTAGTACACAAAACAAAAAATAAAAATATAAACGCAAAACACACACACACAGAACAGTAAATAGCCTCTGTCTGGACTTTCTTACACACACACTTATACTTATTTACTAGCAAATACATAAACATCAGCCCGTTGGCGCTGTGGCTACGCACGTTTTATTGAATTGATTTTATTAATGGCGCCATTTGGCTTAAGTGGCGCCCAGTTGATTGTTAAACACTGACAAATTAATAACATAAATTGTTGAACGCCTTCGCTCATCAATTGCATCGTCTTTCGTCTTTGCTCTGTTTCTTTCCAACCTTGCAGAGGCACATCTGGCATTGATATTGACATGCGGCGTGTGGACATCGACCAGTGTCCCCAGCGGCATACACCGGGCACAAAACGACCGTTGAACATTTTTGCCGGCACCGATAAGTGCAAACAACGCACCACAATGGTGAGTACTAAAAATCTGTTGGACTTAAGTTAAACAAAAATCAATAACTTTAAATAGAAAAGTTTAAGAAAGCGAATTCCAAATTCAATTATTTAATCTTTTAAAGTATCTTCTCTGAATTTTAACCTTAAACTTATTATATTTCTTTTCATACAAATATTTAAAAATTTAATTTAATACTAAAACTGCGATACATTTGTCTTAAAGTTCAACACTTAAGATGTTAAGGTTCTATATTTGTAATGAATATTTTTTTGCAAGTGTAAGCTTAACAATCAGTAGTCAATTGTTAATTTTCATTTCGTTTTCACTTTTGCTTTCACTTCTACTTTCACCTTATTTTCATTGTTGGTTATCTCATCACTTCTATATGCGTAAACCACACAGTGCGAGGCCATAATGGGTCTGGGTTTTCGTCGTGGCTCGTACAAATGTCTGTGCCGCAAGGGCTTCTACTTTCCCGACGTGGCGTCGCTGCACAAGTTCTTTAATGGCAGCCTGCTGGAGGAGGAGTACGAAAAGCTCATGCTGGTAGGTTTATATTTTTAAATTGTATTATTTGTGGTATAAATTACCATTATCACAGCGCGCCCAAAAACGCCTGAGTCAGGTGGTTTCAATAATTGCCAGCGCTTAACCGAAACACTCATTAAATATGTAGCCATCATCCAACCAACCAACCCATCTTGACTCTCTCACTCCATCTATCTATCTTTTGTCGACCCGCAGGGCAAGAACTCGACGTACAACAGTAACAAGGAATACGAATGCTTGCCGTGCGCCGAGGGCTGTGACTACTGTGAGGATGGCTCACCCTGCATTGCGGCCCTCAATTGGCCCATGCGCACCAGCATCCTTGCCCTCGCCTGCATTGTAATCGGCCTGCTGCCGCCGGCTGCCTGGTTCACATTTCGCTATCAACAAGTCAAGGTAAGTAAGTGACCAGCTCACACTGAAAATAAAATTATTATACTGTTGCCACTAAGTCTGTGCTGTGCGTTTGTTTAAAGTGGCAGGAACAACATTTTTCTTTTGGCTTTGATTATTATTTTTTGTTTGTTTTTTTTTTTGTGCTCTAAGCCAGTGGGCCAGCTTAAGGAAGTTGCCTTTAGGGCCGTGGTGCCGCTGTCAAATGCCTGAGGCCAACCTAAGCTGCTGTCATTGGAATGCTAAGCTGCTTAGCATTGTTAGTTTCAAGTTAATTTTGTACGTGCTGCGTGCTGCTTGCTGTCCATTCTGGACATTGTCGCGCATCTAAACGGAAGTGCAAACATTCGCACACACAGTTCCTTCCTTCCTTCCTTCCTTCCGTGCTTCCTTTTGCACTCACTAAACACTGCACACAGACCATTGTCACTTGTGCGCTGCTTATAAAGTATACGACCCGTTCAGTCTCGCTGACGTATAGGTTTTAGACTTTAGTGTGTACACAAACTCCTCGAATGTTCGTACATACTGTATGTGAGCATAGTGAATTATTAAATTCCCTCTTGTTGTTTGTCTGTGTCTGCCCCCAAGGGTGGAACAGCGAACAACGAATCAGCGCAGTCAGCCAACTAAACTGTTTTTATTTCTAATGCGATTCTGTCGCATTTACGTCTGTCTCAACTTCAGTCTTATGTCCTCTACACTAACTAATTAAATGCCGCCAAATCCTTCTCAGTCTGACAACCAGCATACAGCCAAGTGTGACTTCAGCTCGCCCGAACAAGGAGAAAGAGCAAGAGAGAGACCCCTTGGGTGTAGGTGACCTCTTTGTGTTTGCTGTGCTCTCTGTGTATTGTGTGCAATTGTGCAGATGAGAGACGATTTCAATTTGAATTTTAACTAAGCTCTGCCACGTTCCACGTTCTACACGTTGTCATGGCGCAGACTGCCAGCTCTAAACTAAATATAGTCTGCATTTATCCTTTAATACTTAATTGCACAAACCGTGTAATAAACATTGTTAACAATTGCAGGTTGTGCGTGCCGCGAGTCCAGCCCTATTGCGGGTCATTGCACTGGGAGCATTCTTCATTTATTGCACGGTAAGTTTAATTTAATCGTAGTAGTTTATAAAACAGACAAGCTTTTAGCTTGTGTAAAAGTTTTGGCATACTTTGGATAACATACTTTCGTCTAAAACTTTAAGGCCTTCTTTGAACTCATATGTAATCCAAAAGTTTATTTATGCTTGGTATTCAGTTAAAGTAAATAAGTTGAGTTTGCAGTTTAAATAAACATGAAATTCAAAATTGAAAATTACAATAAAAATTTAAAGGTGTTCTTCTGTAAAATTCAATTTGTATGTTGAAAATAAAACGAAAATATTTCTTTATAAGATTAAACCGAGTATTTGTGTTAACTCTCGCTATGCATCATCAAAAATATATATCAACGGGATCTAACTGTCATTTCCAACACAGAATACAATATGCATTAGGAAAATGAAGCCATGTATTGCATTGAATTCGAATTCAAATCAAAACTGACTTCAGCATCATTTAATTTGAATGATTTATGACTCCGGGACAAACAAAATTGGCATTCTAATGCCCAAATAAAGAACTTTAAGCGAGAGTTCATCGTTTCACACATAAACACAGATACACACACACAGTCAAATGCAGACAGCAGACGATGCGAAGCAAAAGATATATTATGCTATTCATCTGAGACATCGCTGTTGCCACTTTTCCTACAGCAGCAGCAGCAACACACAATCAATGCCAGACAGAAACTGAAAAAGATACAACATTTTATACTTAGGCAGTTCTCGTTTGCTTTATGATTTTTTAAAATGTGTTCAGAAGAAGCGATTTGTATCTCCTGTTGTTAGGTCTGGCCTTGATGTAATAATATTTCTGAATAAATGAAACTTTAGCAACTGTGCATAAATATTTTCTAACAGAAAATATATTCATGCAAAAATCTGAGAGTTGAATTGTGAAAATTCCAGTTTCCGGTACATTACTATTCCTGTTCCTGCGAAAGGACGTTGGCGTTTACAAATTTATATATTTTGCAATTCTAAGTGACCAAAATACGGTCGCAGCAATCATTCGAGCGGACAACTAAATTATTTGCATTTGTTTTTTTTTTGTTTTTTCTTTCGTTTTCTCAGAATATTGTGATGTATCCGAATCCGAATCTCTACACGTGCACCGCCCGCATTTGGCTGCGTGAGATTGGCTTCTCCCTGACCTATGGTGCACTTATGCTGAAGACCTGGCGGTAAGTTGGAAATAACATTAAGCAGTCTCCTTCTTATTTCCCCAATGTCACTGACAGGATTTCGGTGATATTTCGCGTTCGCTCTGCCAAGGCTGTCAAAATCACAGATGCAGCGCTACTCAAGCGACTGGGCATCATTTGTGGCGCAATTGGAACCTGTTTGCTGGTAAGGACCTTGGTTTCGCCACCGGATGTTGTAGTTGGACGCACGGCGGATGACCTCAAAGCGTTTCTGTGCAAAACGGATTGGTGGGACTACACATTTACCTCGAGTAAGTAAGGGCAGGAAAGACAGAGCAGCAAAAACAATTTCATATGTCAAAGCTCAGACCTAATTGACCGTGAAGCCACTTAAATTCATACCCGATGAAAAAAAAAGGGAGTAATATAACGCATAAGCCCCCTGTGACCAAACAGATGAGATAGAAACTGAAATGAAAGTAGAGTGCTTAAATATTGGAATGCCAAAGTAGTTGTCCGGAACAACAGGCAGCATGCAGCAGAAAACAACAGTTGCCAGTTGCCAGTTGACAATGAAAAACGTATGAGTATGCTTGCTCTAGGCTTAAACTGAATTCCTGTTGAAGAGCCACAGCCACAGAATGTTGACGTTGACGTCCTTTAGCTCACTTCAGCTAAATGTATGTCTACCCCTACAGCTATACATTTGATGCGGCAGAGAGAGACAGCGACCATATATCGTTTATTCGTAAATTGAAAGTCACGGGAACACACATTGTGCATTGTTGCTATTCACCCGTTGGCCATTTTAAAAGGTCACTTTGCATTCAGCATCACAAAAGACTGTATCGAATGATAGACATATGCATGACTTGCCTAGTTCAGATATCAGCATGCAAGAAGATTACATTTTGTAAAGTTTGCCGAAAAACTTATAAAAACCTCTTTAAATTTAAAATTTCATCATAACAGAGATAAAGCTTACTAAAGTTGTATCAAAAAACAAAAAGATTTAAAGATCAAAAAATAGTTTCTCTGTTTCAAATGTATTTTTGTCAAGTGCATCAGCAAATGCAAATAACAAATATATATAAGTGAATCTAGTTATTAAGCTTGTGCAATCAAGTTGCAAGTAGTTTTGAACAACGTTGAACGTTGTTGTCCTTGTGCATTAGTTCAAGCGCTTGAGTCACATAAAAAATACGTATACAAAGATATGTTTCTACGATATCACAGATTAATATATATATTCCTTGATTTTTGAGAAAGTTGTAGTAGCGAAAAATTGAAATAAGTTATGCGATTTTTGTAGATAACTTTTAATAGTTTCCTTTTTGTTTTTTGCTTATATTTTTTTGGGTGCTAGCGCCAGTTGCAACTGTCTTAATTAAAAAACTTTGCCATTCAGAAGAATATCTTCTTTCTTTTTTTTTTGTTAAAAAAAAAGACAGCAAAATAATGATGTTTTTTCAGTGCCGAACACGAAGCAAACCAAGCAAAAGGCTGATAATTGCTGCTGCTCTTTGTTAAGGCAACAATTTTCGCTGAAATGTATGCTATACATTTCATTTTTTCATTTGTTAAAATATGCAAACTATTACCGTTAAATGACAAAAAATAAAAAAGGGAGATGCTTTTGCATTTTTGTTGGTTTTATAGTTTATAGTGTTTCTGGAAAATTTAATACTGACCTGCAGTACTATATAACTGGCACTAATTATACATAACGTAATTATAAGACTCTTAGACATCGCCATCCAATTAAAGCAACTGCGGCGCACACGTTGAGCACTGAAGTTTTTAATTAAAATTCAAACCAAAGTCAAAAGCCATACAAAGGCCAAAGCACCCAACTCACTATGCAAACATCTCACCCACCCCTTTCAACACCCATTCTCTTCTCTTTTTTTTTTGTATGCTCCCGTCAAACAGTGGAAGTATTATTCTTGGCCTGGGGCGTCCGACTGTGCATAATGGTGAGAAAGGCGCCATCGGAATTCAACGAGAGCCGCTTCATATCAATGGCCATCTACAATGAATTCCTGCTCACTTGCTTCCTCAACGTGTCCATGTAAGTTGAGTTCACTGTACACTTAATATTCTGTATTTGATTTCCTTTGGATCGCATTTTGTTATCCTTAAGTCAGCTTTCAACAACAAGGTTATTGGTTTCTCACTTACAGGCTGTTCCTGCAATCGCCCGCTAATCCGGATCTGCTCTATATTATCTTCTTTTGCCACACACAGCTGACGGTAACATTGCTGCTGGCCCTTATCTTTGGCAGCAAGGTATGTGTAGGGCAAGTTTACATTGAATTTTATATTGTTGCCAACGCGTCTTGTTTACTTGCTGTTTACCAGGTTTACATTGTGCTACGCAGCGGTAAGGCGCATCAGGAGAATATCAGTATGGGCGCGAAGGCATCGGGGGCTAAATTCAATTTTCGACCACAGGTTCGAACCTTTGCCCATCCAAGTTCGGTGACAACGTCAACAGTGCCTGCAGCTGGCACCACATCGGCAGGTAACTAATTGCATCATTATGCCTTCATATTGACACTTAAACCTAACGAGACGTGCTCTATCGTATGCGAACCGGACACAACAGTTTTTGCTCCTTGTTGTCCGCTGTTTGACAAACGATGTACAAGTACTATGAACGCTGTGCAGAAGTGAAGCCCGGTCTTAAGTTATGCATAGCAAACAACACACACACACACACACAGAGTGAGTTCACTTCAAGGATGCTGATTAAGTCAACTGGTTGGTTGATGTGTTATGCGGTTTGACTTTTATTTATGACACTTATTTGGGAAAATTAAAAAATAAACTGATGGCGAGTGGCGTACGCTTATCAGCTGACATCCTCTTGTCTAGCCACTGCATATACACATACATACACACAAAATCGCACACGTGTTGTATGTATGTATTCGCATAGAGCTTGTGTCAAGCACAGCATTGATTTATGTACGCGTCTCCCACACACAAAAATCTCCCCTATGCGGTTAACCTACAGAATGTTCAGTAGTTTTTTTTTGCTTTGGGTGAGTGGATGGAAGTTGAGTTGGTTTCCGGGAAAAAGCAGTAGCTGCCAAGCGAACAGATCCCTAACGACATATTCGTTATTTCTTCTATCTCGTTGCCAAACTTCTAGCTAGATTTGTTAAGGGTTTATTCCCCGTAGCCTGTCTCATAGCTTGATGATGTTCGTTTGATAGAATGTCGCCATCTATAAGCAGTAAATGCACATACAAAAATAAATATTTCTCAGAAAATCAGCAACAAAAAATCAATCTTTTTAACATGAATAATACCCATTTCTAAGAAGTTATTATCGTCTAAAATCACAAATCCAAAATCGTTTTATTTACAAGAAAAGTAAGATTTTCATTTCTTAGAAGCTCGTTTATGAAATAAAATATCCCAATTTAAACTTTGAGTAATGTTTAAGTAGAAGAAAATGTATTTCGTTAAGACAAATATTTTTCTTAGTGCATGAGATGTTCGAAACTAGATAGAAACACAAAAGTTTTCTGCCATCTAAAGTTTTTTGCAAGTTTTTGTGAACAAACAAAACACATTCATTCATACAGACAGGTAGGACAAGCAAAGTAAATAAGAGAGAGAGAGAGGGAGGGAGGGAAAATCTTAAAGAATCTACTTAGGCATTTTCGGCAATATTATTGTAGGTCCTACACTTTTCATTTGCGGCGCCTATTTTCAGAGTTTATCACCGAGTGCAGGCGCTTTATGTTCTAATGCTTTATGAGCGACCTTTTTCCCCATTGAAGCTGACTTATTTGTATGCCACTTGAAGTGGGGGGCAACGCATTTGTGGTTGCGTAAATTGTGCGTTAAATTTAAAAAACATCGCTCTCTATTTTTTTTCTTCTTTTATTGCGTGCTGCGTTTTTCAAGCTTTTTGCCTTTAATTTGCATATTTAAATTAAACAATAACAACAAAGCAAAGAATAAAAAAAAATAAAAAAAAAAATAAACCTACAAACATGGCAAATACACACGCAACTAGAGACAAAGTTGTTAAATTATATTCGTGCATTTGTATTTATTTGTGTGTGGAGAATTTTAAAATATTTCTTTTGTGCAAATATGTGGCTTATATATATTTTAACAGTGGGTCTAAGGACGCACATAATAAATTCAATTCTGGCCACTGCTGCCGCTCATGCTTAATTTCACAGCCATAAATCTAAATCCAGCTAGCTGGCTCTTTACAAAAAAACAAGTTACCGCTTTTATGTTACGTTGTTGTTGTTGTTTGTTGTATTTGAAAGTCGCGTCAAGTGGCGCTGAGTGGACTCACTTAAATCACACTGACAGGCTTTCAGTTGAATTGAACGGCCATTTATCATCGTGCAATCTACAGACAGAATAAAAAAAAAATATATAATAATACCCAAACATTTACCCACACACATTGTTGGTCTGTCTTGAAATAAACACACACACAGACACACACATACAAACATAGCACACTCTTACCGCAAAAATGCGTCCAATTTCATTTCCATACTGGCTGCTTTTGTTGGCTGCCACATCTACAGAAATACGCATTTAAATATTGTTGTTCCAGCAGCAGCAACAACAGAAGCAGAAGCAGCAGACATTACTTATGCCAACCAACTTTTGACATGAACGCAACTTTTTTAGTGCGAAAGTTATGGGGGATTATGTGGTGGTGTGGGGTGGCTTCAAGTGTCGTGGTAGGGTGTAAGGAGAGTCTAGGGGTGTTAGTTCGTTCCGGTAACTTTGCCAGTTGAAAGTTTGGGTTGGCGTATAAACGACGCTTTTTGTACTCATTTAAAATGTGGTGTGCAAAGGAGTACAATGAAGTTTTGCAACAGTGTGTAATAAGCAGCAGGAAGCATTATAGATAACTTAAACGCTTAAGAAACGCAGAAACTTATATCCTTTTGTTGTTAACAAGCTTATTATCTAACATAAACGATTAAAATCAGTTACCGATAGACGATAAAAGGTTACACTTTTCACAATTAATTTTTCTATTGATGGTCATCTGTAAAACTTTCATTGAGATTCGACTAGAATATATATGAATGATCTATACCAAAACACATAGACTTTGTGATAAGAAAAGACATAGAGTATCTTCTAGTCAACCTCTTTGAACGTAAAGCACTCGTACTTGTCTTCTGTAATTGATTGCTGTGTGTGAGCCAGCATGAACGAATTCATCAAGGCAATCATTTCCTGTTTTATTTTTTTTTTTGCAGAAACCAAACTCTCCGACCAGGAAGCGCTCGAAGAGATACGGCAGTTGAGCATGCAGCTGCAACGTATACAGGAAATGGCACCACCCAAAGGTGTCGCTGTGATGACCATTTCCAGTCTGCTGGATGGCTTAAAGACACCAGGTGGCTTAATGGTAGTTGCGGCCGCAGCAACACACACTGCAACAAGGCAGAGTGCACTCCCACTGCTGGCACTCAATGCCGAAATGCAAAAGTACAACCAGCAATTGCAACAGAATAATATTGCGAATGGCAGAGCTGCTGCTGCAGCCGCTGCGGCTCGAGGAAGTATACCCACCATGGTGCTGGAGACGCCACCGTCGACGGCAACACCCACAACGCCCAATGTGGTCTATGAGGACCGTGCCACAAACACCGACCTAAGTGGCGATGATTTTCGGGAGCAACTTTTGCGTCGCAGCGCCGACGGACACATCATTTGCAGTCGATGTTTAGATGCGTCCAAGGAGCATTATTACTGCTGTCCACCGTTGAAGAGTGCCTGCGAGGAACTCGGCTCACCACAGCAGGAGGGCAGCCTGAGTTTTGCCAACATCAAGTTGGATTGCATGTGCTCACAGTCTGAGGATTTGGATCAGTTAAAGGAGCGACGTCGTCCGACTGTGCGCACAGCGGCAACGAATACGCCTCCGACGAGCTGTAAGCGAAAAGTTGCGCGCAATTTGCTCGAGGCGGAGGTGAGCATTTCGTATCAAATTTGTGATAATTGTAGAACTAAGTATAGGCTTAACGATAAGCCATTAAGAAAACGCAGCGGCAGCTGCACCCAAGCAGAGCCAGCACTTCCACTACCCCCCAACACAGCGCCACCCACACAAACGAGAAGCAGCGAACTGCTCGATCGTACCGAAGATGTTGTTGTTACTAAAACGGCCCACTCCACAGATGATATTGCGTTGTATGCGACAAGTGGCAGTGGCATACTGCATCCTGGTGATAGTGATTGTGAACGTGTGGCAGAGCTTTCGCTGGGCAATGTCTCGAACAACTCGAACAATTCCGCTAGCCAAACGGATAAGACAAGCGGCAGCGGGACGGGTGCAACGGGAAGGCCTAAACGACCCGATAAACTGGTGCTTGATTTGAATGATCGGTCCAAATACACCAAGGAGGTTTCTGTATAAAAACCAAGAAAGTGAAAGAGTTTACAAAAATTAAATAAATATTAAATTTCATTTGGAAAAAAGTTGTTGGATTAATGTTGAATTAGTGTTGAAAAAAAGAAAGGAAGAAAGAAGTAAAAAGATATAGAAATGGAGGCGATTTATGTTTTTTGTTATAGCTAATGATTATGTTTTGCGAAATTAAAAAAACCAAAGACTTTATGAAATTTAATTGTATGACGATAGAAACTATATAGAAAACTACTAAAACTAAAACGACTATGTATATTAAACTATAATAAAAATGTTCATTTGAGTTAACTAAAACGCCTGATTACAGTGAAAAACCATCAAAAATTTACATTCTAAAGCTGGTCTATGATTTTTGCATTGCAAAATCAGAAGCCAAATCAAACGCATATACAAGAGAGAGAGAGAGGAAAGCGCAAAGCATTTGCAACGTTAATGAGCCCTATGTTGTGAATATTTTGCACTTGGTAAACACACAAATACAAACATAAACACACCTAAACACACAAGCAAACAACGCGTCGCACTGGTTTTTCGCTGTAAATCATGTGTTTTAGCAGCAGCAGCAGCAGCAAGCCAACAATTTAATTTACATATAAATTGCAGTTGCAAATTATTTGGCTAAAGCCATGCCAAAAACACACAAAAACAAAGCTAATTGAAAACGCCATCAAGCTACTTTTAGAGTAGCTGTTGTAACTATTTAATTAAGACATGTTTTAAGTGCCGCTATTGAAAATGGCAATATATTCGAGAACGCACATTTGAACAAATATATATATATATATATATATATATATATATATATATGCATAGTTTAAATAGATATGATTCGTACTTTTTAGCTGTTAATTGTATAATAAACATATCTCTGCCAAAAAAGAAAGAAAAAAAAACTAAAAGCGCTCACATTTCCGAGCTTAGTTTAATTGTAGTTACTAATTAATAATTATTATTACTAACAATTGCCCCAAAAAAATGAATCAAACAAAACTATATACACTTAAAAAAATGGATTATATTTAAAGTTAAATTGCAGCTAAATTTTGTTTTTAGCATTGTTCACACATTTAATTTAATATATATATATTGAAGTTATGAATTCGAAAAATACATTTTGAAAATACATAAAATGTACGATGAAAATGTGACAAATGTGAAAAATGTTATTTAATATGATGAATAAAGGTTTATTATGAATGTACTATATAATATTTACTTTTCTTAATAAACTTGGCAGGTGCAACTGCAGCTGACAACAAATGGCAAAAAAAATCAAAGTTTTACCTGCAATATTACGCATACGCCACAGGGTCAGGTACGCATAATGGTTTTCCAACTCGTCTGGCTGGCTTTACCCAATTTTTTTCGGGCTAAGTATACAGATATTCGTATGGCTATCAGCAACATAAGGAAGTAAACAGCAAAGGAAGAGGGGGTAAAAAAAAGACTTACGCACTTGAGGACTCTTTCGCTTTATGGTTACGTTATGGCCTTTATCTTTATGGACATGCCACTGTAACTGACTCAGTTTATGTGTGTGAGTGTCTATCTATGTGTGCGTGTGTGTGTTTGTGCGTGTGTTTTTACGTTTGTGTAACCCTTTTGCCATTTATGGGCTCATTTTATGAATGCTTTTCAAACAAACATCAACACAGCAACGAACACACACACAAACACACACGGACGAAAATAATGTCAAACATTTTTGAAGAAGACGTTAATTTAAATGTTTTTACAGCATTTGCCTGTCGATGCTTTTTGAGTTTCGCCTCGTCTGATCTTTCGAAATTAAAATTCCCAGCCGGATGACAGTTTGTGTCAAAGACCCTAACACACGCACACACACACACACACACCGACACTTACACAGACGTGCACACATGAAAAGTGTTATCAAGTTTGTGAAAGGAGTCCATTGCTGTAAAATGCGTGTATTGAATTTTAAGCATCTTGAGTAAGCTACCAAAAATTTTTTGAATAAAATTAATTTAAAGCACTCCCTTAACGTGTTGCTTGAATTTTAAATATAAATAAATTGCTTCACACTTTGCATAGGCTTTTATTGACGTTTCGTTTAATCTGATTTGTTAAAAAAGGGGTTGTGATAAGGTAAAGGAAATTTCTAGATATTAAGCTTATGTTTATTCTGAGTAAGTATTTTCAACGCGTAAAGGAACACTTTTAAATGAATCTCAAACCTGTCAATTTTAAGCCGTAGATAGCTGCACAGCTAATTTATTATAAATAATGATCCGCGTCTTATAAAAATAAACAAAATGTTAAACAAAAAAGAAGTTATATAGCAAAAAAATTAAATCGGCAAGTTTTGTTTATTAATAAATTAATAAGAATGTCACATAAATTATTGACGCGTGACAGCAAAAATATTAGATGGCCTTTCCATGAAATGTTTCCACATTCTCATGCTACAAAATGTTGATCATTCTGTTGACCAGCATTAAAGTCATGTTTCTGTTGACTTTTTAAAGGCATTAACATTAAAAGTCAGAAAAAACTTATACAAAAAAAAAAACAAAAACAGTCAATTTTATTGGGCAAGCGAAAAAAAAAATTCAAAATCATAAATAAATATTGGATATACTCAACTTTAATTTCCCGTTTCATTGTAACATTTATTAAATATTTTATTTTAGTATTGTTTCTATTTTCTTGTTATAATAAAACCCACATTAATATAGATTTTAATTATTTATGATTTTGTTCCAACCGCGAAGCCCTTTAAGCTATTAAAAGGTATTTGAATACAAATCCAATTAATAGGCAGCTTATGCAATTGAATTTGTGGCTTTTTTATATATACGTGTATGTTTTAATAATTTTGTGGTACACCACAAATATGCAATGGAGCGTAATTTAACCACAAGTCAGAAGCTTAATTTTGGTTGGCAATAAATTTGTTTGGCAGCTGAATTTCGTTAGAACGTTAAATGTGAAGCATTCCAAATAAAAGCACAGAATAAAGGCACTTAAGAGCAATACGAATTGCTCTTTGTTAGCATTGCTTCACAATTTATAACCATGTCGATGCTGATGACTTTTGATAAGGAGCATGGAATGGGGGCATGATTGGTTGGCATAAGATGACTGGTAAAAAAGGTTGAGAAAGGTCTGTGGAGCTTTTGCATTGCAAACATTTTTCATCACTTAATTACGGCAATAAATGCCAGTGGAAATTTCTTTGCGCCACATCAAAATAGCATTAAATAAAAACATGTTAACGACTTGCAGGCCAACAGAAAATTGCAAAAAACCAAACGCCAAGGCAGCAAAAAGTGCCAAAGTGAGCAAAATTTA
The DNA here is from genome assembly GCA_035044465.1 of Scaptomyza tumidula. Taxonomy (NCBI): domain Eukaryota; kingdom Metazoa; phylum Arthropoda; class Insecta; order Diptera; family Drosophilidae; genus Scaptomyza; species Scaptomyza tumidula. Next base: position 12,784,699 of record JAWNNW010000444.1, on the reverse strand, counting down.
TGTGCAAAACAATAAAGAGCCAAGAACACACACACACACACACACACACACAAACGTAGCATACAAGTGTAATGTGATAGAGGAACATGTCGAAAGCCAAAAACAATAGCAACAGCAGCAACAAAAGACAGCAGCTTGGGGCTCACGTGCGTTGGGCCAATTAAAATTAAAGTAGGCACAGCCCAGAATCTGAACACTAAATGCCTTTCAGCTGCCAGAAATAAGTGCAATAAAATTAAATTGCTCAACAACACCTTATTAACGGCAGCTGTCTCTTTAGTCAGGGCATCAAGTGCACAAAAAAAATAGCAAAGAAAAGAAACAAAACGAAAATGGCCCAAAACAGGCTGGGGAAATTGCCAGACTCTAGTCACTTGTTTCGACTTCTAGATGATGCCAATGCCTCCTGTAGCCTTTTTCAATTATTGTATACTCTATGGGTCTTTCAATAGATGGGTATACACGCTGTTATGTTAATATGTGTGTTGCGGAGCAAAATCAACCATCAACAAAGCAAGAAGAGGTTTCTTACCAATATGAATATTAAAGGGTATTTTGTAGTCAGTCAATGCTTACTAGACATCTCTTACTAAGTGTTTTCTTGCTGTAATGTTGGCTTTTTGGAAAATATAAAGAAACTGAACAAAAGAGAAATGCCATCTTTGATACCATGATGTGCTTATACACTGCCTATCAACCTATTGACCTTTGACTTTGGAAACTTTAACGTGCATTTAATTCAATGTAAAAGGTTACACGAAATTGTTAAGTTAAACTTTTTTTTTTGTTTTCTGCAATGAACTTAACATGCCTTTTATTTATTCTTTACAATCTTCTCAAGCCACTATTAAATGATTCCATAAATTATAAGATTTATAAGTAAATCTATCTAATAATTTATTAATGCGTTAATGGTTTTTTTATATTTTTTGTCATATTTTGAATGAAGACATTTAGATTCCTACAAGTTAGTGCTGAAGTGCATAAGCCCTTTAGCAAGTAAGTTAGGTAAGGGTATAAGGATGAAAAACAATCACCAGCTGTTGGGGCGATAGGCATTTTATCTGCATCACTTTCTCCACACCTACCCTCTACCTCTAACTCATTCTCACTGTCTCTTTGTCTCTCTCTCTCTCTCTCTCTCTCTCTCTCTCTTTTTGTCTCTCTCTCTCGAGCTATCAATAAAGTGTTTCAAATTACGGCCACTTGTGCACTCATGTGATTTTAAGCGTAACTTAAACTTCTTCAACCTTAAAAATGTTGCGTTAATTGGTTGAAAGGAAAGCTTTCGTAAATATTTTGATCTGATAAAAACGAACCTGCAGCTGCATTCTGTTTGCATTGCCGTAACTCAAGTACTTTTTTTTTGCACACAAACAAAAAACATAAATGAAACGTTGCAAGCGACATGAAGAGATATTTGTATACTGGTATGTACTTAAATTTTTAAATGGCATATAAAATATGAAATATATATGAAAAACTTCATCGTCCTTACAGCTACAGACTCGCATAATATGTGAACTCTCTGTCTCTACCTGTGCATAACGATGCTTGAGACTGAAATCCAGTTAGATATCATAGACAAAGTGTAGAGAATAAAAACTAAACAAAAAACACGCACAACTGCATTTGAACGTTACACGAGAATTGCATTAAAAAGTTAACCAACATTTGCATATGTGTATGTAAAAAATAAGTCTGCTTTAAGTGCAAAGATTGTGGTCCCACACCTGCCACACATACGCACACACACAAACAAACTCTCTCTTTCTCTTTTGTGTCGAACATATGCTTTCTTAAACATAACCATTTGAATAAAGACATTGTTGGCAGACAAGCTTCAATCCCCCCCCGGCCACTAGCAACTTTAGGCAACGACTTCTTCCTACCTATGACTCGACATTTAGACTTTGAATCCTGACTGTCGTCTCTCTGTCGGACTAGCTGACGTGTCAGTTACAAGCAATTCGGTAAATGTGTCGGTTGCTATTTGGTATGTGAGATGTGGATGTGCGATAAGCGTCAAATGCAAAAATTGAGTATAAGCTTAACATGTGTGTGTATGTTGAGTCTGATGTTAGATAAAGATAAGAATAGTGTATATAGTTTCCTACTCGTTGCCATAGTTGTTTCCTCCCCAAAAATAAATGTATAAGAAATTAAATGTGCTGTGCTAGAAGATATCCTGCCTCATTCTTGATTAAATGATATGAGAGTAGTATGGTTTTTTTAATTAAATTACATTTACATAACCAACTCGAATCGCCAAGAAAGATTGCAAGTAGAAGAGGCAATATTTTCATAGTTTTCGAATAGAAAGAGATCAAGAGATAAACCTAAACAACGTATGATGAAAGGTTTCTTTATTAAACCCTCTTCAAACATTTTTTTAGAGAAAGAAAAAACACTTCAACTAGCTACTCGACAACTGTGTTTTATTGTCGACCATGTGCCATGGCAACCACTTTTTTTCAGGGGGGGAGGTGAATCCCACTTAATAGAACATCTGCATGCTGGTCGCGCGGTTTGTTCGTCCTTTCATTGGCAATTTCTTTCTGTACGCAGTTTGACGTGAGAAAAGTGAAAGCTGTTTCAATTGAGCGTTGAAATGTAACAGCATTCCGCGATTTTCTTTCATGGCAGAAAATCAAGTTTAAGCGATCACATTTGAATCGCAAAAGAAATGGCGCCTAAGTAAACACAGTGCCGTGACATTGTGCCTTGAGCCAAATTTGAGCTAATGTGCGGCAGAGTGACTGCAAAAAGTCAAGTGCAAACAATGTCGTCAAGGAATAAAATTGTAAGTGGTGTTGGAGAACTACCCAATACAAAATGGCGCTTATCGTAAGTGATTTTCGTATTACATGCATGAAAAGTGGCTGCTAGCTAAATGTAATTAAGATTGATTTCATGCATAAATGGATGAGTAAATATGATTAATCGTGCATTAAACTAAAACAAATTCTGTCTGTGTCTGTTATATATTTATTACACAGGTTACTATCAATGCTAAATCTCATTCGTTATTCAAACAAATAGGCATAAAATTAAACTAATTCTATTGATGCTCAATAAATTTTCAATTCAATAAAGCGTTATGCATTTAATCTAATTGGATTGTTACTGCTAATGCGATTATTTTTGTATATGGTTTAAATTAATTCTTTACAAAACAAACAAAATATATATGAATGAATTACTAAACTTGTTGTTTTTGTCTTTTTGCCAGAATCCATTTCACGTGACTTGCTCCAAACATTTTTGCGGCACTTTAATGCTAATAGAGAGAGCTTTTATGCACTCTAGATTGCAATCACTAAACACAAAAACAAAAGAGAGCAAAATCACTGGCTAAAATGTGCATTAAAGTAAGCCACAAAGTACACATTATATAGGTGGTACAGGTACACAAAGAGAAAGAGAGGGAGAGAGAGGGAGAGAGCGATAAACCGACTGTGGCAGACACAAAGCGAACACAACATAGAATGAAGAATTGTATCTATGTACGGACAGGCACAACAGGATGAATGTATGTTTGTTTATATCTGCTTTTAGCAACATATGAGCAACGGCTAATTCTTTGGATTATATAGTGTCGCACACACATGCATACACAACAATAAAACCTCAAATGTTGGCAATGAAAAGCACAAAAGCACGAATAAACCACACACACGCACCCATGCGAATATGCTATGCATGTGTGCGTATTGTTGTTTGTTAGAGCTACTTTTACCTAATTGCTGCACTCAGTTTACGCTTAAGCACAATTGACGTGGAGAGTGAATTTTAGGGTCCTAGCAACAAATGCATTTTCCGTACAATCTCTCTAATACGTTGAGGTGAAGGAGGATAGGGTCTGTACTTAAACTGAATGTGCAAACAGAATCACATAAGTGCTTGTGTGATGCAAATCTCAAGCATCTTAGAAGTCAAATACATTTGAGCACAAACACATTAATTACGACATCGCAATTTGACCAAAATTAATGGATAATAGCTGCAATACAATTGTGGCTTTTGGATTTATAACGACAGCACAATAAGTTTAATATAGATACAATCGTAACTAAGCAAACAATTTCAACTATTTTCAGGATATCTTATTATGTTTGTTTAAGTGCTTTGAGGTTAATCAATTGAAGATTTAAACACGTTCAAAAACTTGGCAGCAATGTGTCAACTTGCACTTGGCCATTTAGCTGTTCTGGGAAAGTCAATGGCTTTCAACTTGATATTAATTGCTTTGAAAATGGCAAAGTTTCTGCTGCTTATCTTATCATTTGCCCTCGTTTCTTCTTCTTACCATTAGTGGCCGCAGCGCATCTGGGCTTGGTCGAAAAGCATTTTGATATAAAATTTGTCACCAATTGCAGTGTTTGCTAAAGCCAGCATCGAGTCAAGAAAGTAGAAGACAGATTGCAGACAGAATTGCCATAAATCAGAAAAAAGAAATTAAGGCGAAGTTGGCGTTGACAGAAAAGAAAACTGACATTGCAAACTAAGATGAAACGAATGCTTAAATTCCTTACAAAGATTGGAGAAAAATAGGTTAAAACTTTTCATCTGTTGTTCTAAGAAGTAGAATACAAATAAGAAAAAAAACAAATCTCGTTAATATCTTAAATATGCTCAAAAACCTTTTGTTAGTTAGGGAAAAAATATACTAAAAGAATTTATTATTTGTATTTGCTTTGATGTTGATTTTTATCTAATTTGATAAGCTTAAGCACATCAAACACATCTAAAAAGAAAATAAAGTTGAAGGAGAAGAAAATAAGAGTATTAAGATGTTTAAATTCTTGTAAATTCAACATTGACTCCTTACTCGTTTTTTTTTTTTCTCACCCGCACGTAATCATCACTATGCACATCACAGTTAGTAAGCATTTAGTATTCAACTGACTGACACGCAATGCCAAAGCATTTTGTAAAGCAAAAACTATTCGAACACCAAAGCAATATCAATTTAAATGTAAATGCAATCGGAGCAAGCAATCGATTTGCATTCGCCTAATCGATTTAGTTTCAACGACGCAGCAAGCGATGCGAGGCAAGCCAAGGAAACTCAAAACCTAAAACCAAAAAACCTCAAAACCAAATCCAAACTCAGAGCACGACTCAAAAACACAATAACAACAAAAATAATACTCGAAACAAACGAAACAGACAAACAGCGAGAACTTTGATTGACATTTCAATTAAATTATAGCCAAAGTCGTTATCAAAGTCATTCGCGATTACAGCTCCTGCTGCTGACGACAACGACAACTACGAAGACGAAGACGACGAGATGTTTCGCTTGCAAAAACTTTTGCTCAGCGAATACAATGAGATCTATGAGCCGCTGATGGTGGAGTCTCCGTTCACTTTGGTTGATGCATATGGCATTGGATTGCGTCAATATCAAATTGGACTCTCGAGCAGCATGCTACTCTTTGGCTCCGACAATTTTGACAAGCATGGCGTGGAACAGTGTGGCAATCCCAACTGGCAATGCGGGGATCAGGATGCAGAGATCGAATGCTTCGAATTGATCAGTTTGATGCCGTTGCAGTATGCACGCTTCAATTTCTATCGCAAGTACGATCGTTGCATTATGATGTTGAGTGTGCCAATGCAGGAGCATCAGCAGGCAGCAGATCGTCCCATGATCTTTGAATTTGGTGGACACATTTACAAGAACTATTTTTTTCAGACGTGGCGTGAGCGTGTTTCATGCATCAGATCATTTATGCCTCGCATGAGTCATATTAACGGCGCCTCACCCTTCTCCAGCACTGACATCCAGGTCGATGAGGTGCAACATATTGCACAGGTCCACGTGCCACATCGCCCCCACTCGGTTTACAGCATGTGCTACAGTTCGGCGGGTGGAGCTTAATACTTAATACAACTTTATTTTTATTTTGTGCATACTTTATAGTTGGCTAAGCAGCTTAGTTGTCTAACTGCTGCCTGTTGCTACCAATTTGATTAATGCACAGTCGGCCAAGTGGCTTGAAAGTTTTGTAACAACAAGTCGTCAGCTTTATTTATTAAAAGGCCACATCTTAAAGCACCTTTTTTGTTGTCGGTCAGCTTTAAATGGAATTGTTTTGTTGTTGTGCTGTGGACGGCCAAAAGTCGTAGCGGCTTTTGTGGCTAGGGGTCACTGCTGTTGCTGTGTTACATTTATTTGTCAGTGGTCTTGAAAAAGTTTTCAATTTTACGGCAAGCCGCAGCCACAACAATTGTCTATGAGTCTGAGACCAACTGTCTGTCGTGCAGCTGACACCAAAAATCAATTGCAATACAAATAGCTTTAACGCACAAATGGTGAAATGAACAAACAAACAATCAAACAAACAAAACAAGCAACACTTGATAACAAAATCAAAGGCAAGGCAATCGACATTGGCTTGCGTTTTGTTTGTTTAGAACGTTTAATGGTTAAAGTTTGTTTTTTGTTTTTATTTTGAAGTGTTTTGTTATTTATTTGATTTCCGTTTCGTTAGGCTTTCGCAACCAACGTCTTGATAAATTACAATTTATTTAATAACTTGTACAAAATGCTCTCATTAATCATACGCCATGTGGTGCCTCACGCAATTTTACAATATTTATTCCCATACATATTCCAGTGTATTCGAGTATTTTCCGAACGCATAATGCCTTCGAGCGTTACGCAAATATGTCGGCTAATGAATTTGCTGCTTTGAAAAGCTTTTCCACAATCCGTCCATGGCAACAGCCATGTCAAAAGTTAATTAAAAACTCATCGCCCACACACACACACCCACACATAGCTTTTATGCACTCAATAATAAAAAATAAAAAATACCAAAGGGAAAAATCATTTCCAGAAAACCCCGACAGATTTAAAAAGGCGACACACAAGCCACCCACTTTTTCTCACATGGTTATTTCATTTGTAATACACCTGCCACCTCATCCCTAGGCGGGGTGGGCTGGGGTTTGCTTAATCAGCCATTAAAAATTTTACCTCGTTGTTGTCACAAGCTGAGAAATATTTTTGACATGTTTTCCCTCAATAAAAAGAATTTAAACTCATTTACTTACTACAGTTGTTATTGCTTTAAGAAATTTTAACTGGCATTTTACGCAATAATTATTTATTTATTGATGGCGTTATGTTCGTCAGGCCCGAACTTAAACCGGGTAGCCACATCAAAGCCTGACAGCACTGTTAATTGCTTACGAGAAATTTCGAATTTGAAATTTGGAAATGTTGGCCAAAGCTGTCGGTTGTGCTATTGCGGTGCGACTAACCAAATAATTCACATTTAAGTGCACATAGTAAGCCAATATGAATGCTAAATACGAACATGCACACGCTTGCACATATTTTATAGCTGTACTCGAAATGCAATCAACAAATTAGGAGCCTGTCCAGGAAATCAGAGATTTTAATTAGAAACTAAGTTTTGGTTTGGGATTTGTAAAGATTAAATTCAAATTAATCGTATTATTCGGTTGACATTCAATCAACTGCATTGAAATTAAATAAAATATTCAATTCAATTAGTTTCTAATATGAAAAGTGAATTTTTCATTTACCATACTCTTAAGTAATTTGCAATAAACTTAGAATCCATTAAAATTAAAATTCTTTTTTTCAATGTCATTTTAAGTTTTCGTTAATTAATTATTTTTAACTTCGGCATACGCAGTTTTAATCTGAAAACCTCACAATGAGGCGGTTGCCATACACACTCATGCGTTTTAAAGGATCCAGTCCCAGTATAGCTTCCCTACCCTTCACCGCCCCACCACCAGTGTTGCCCGTGCACAATAACAAGCACAAGGACATGGGCGTAAAATTAAAGCTCGATACACGACGTAAGCTGACAGTGATGAATGTGTTTTATATTTATTGAATGCCAATGTGCTCCGCGCGCCTTCAGCAATTCAATGAACGCTGTGCACTTGTTTGGCTCCAAATATTTATGCATGTATGTATGTGTGTATGCGTTCTGTAAGTACATACGCAAATTAACAAGCATGCCAATGCTTACAGTCTTGTACAGGGTAATGCAGAAAACTTTAGAAATATAATATAAGATTTGTTTAACTATCAGTGAGAAATGTTGAAATATTTTGTTTAGTATTTTAAAAATATTGATTACTATTTAAAAATATTAAAAACATTAACTTGGAAAACTATTTAGATTTTAAGGAGACTTCAAAGCTCAGTGTTTTATTGTTTAACCTTGAACACCCTGTTAACGAACTCACTTTAATATTCATAAAAACGCTTGTATTTAAGAACTGAAGTGCCTGGAATGTGGTAGGTAATTTAACCAAAATTCTGCACATTGTTACATATCGAGGTAGGTCTTTGCTCTGTTCACTTTAATTCCTACCATAAAAGTCACAATTATTTGCTTAAGTCGCCATCAAAAAATTTACTCAAGCGAGAACCAACGAACTTGAATACATAAGTGTACTCTGTATATATATTTACATAGTTTCGATTAAAGAATTCGGTGAAAGCTTAAGGCCAACCACTTGTAATACCACCAATACATATACATTTAACTTAAACTGTACATATTTATATATATATATATGTATATAACCCGTATGAAAGTTTACCTGGCACAAATTGAAAACAATTTTCCACTGCTTACACATGCGCGTCTTGTGCTAATTTTATTTGATTTTTACTCGATGGCAGGCAACTTTTAAATAAAATGGAACGTGCCAAGCATGCCTGATGCCAAGTCGAGGCGGCTTCTTTGTTGCCGCCATATTGTTACGTGGTGTGGTCAAGAAACCGCATTATAAGTTTGGCAATAGCAAACGGTGGCAACACACACACACACACGAATATATGTTTATCTTTTTGTGCTTTTATGTGGTCGCGTATAGTGGGTAAGCAGTTAAATGCCACAGGCCACTAAGGACTACCTTTCATACAGCCATATGTGTGGCTGCTTGGCAGCAACTTTTCTGCAAGTAACAAATAGACGCTTTTTAAAGTGCCAACAGGAACTTCAACATGAGGCAAGATGAGTGAACGACAACATTTTGTCGCCTTTCTTTATAAGTTCTGCCCACCACACCTCGCCTCGCCCATGTCTCTGTTTGACTGCTTGCGTTGCTGTAGGTCAAAGTTTTGCGTGCCTGACGTGCTCCATATGTCTGTTGGCTGTTTGTGAAAAATCACTGCATGAACGCGAAGCTGAAAAGTATGCTACATAAAGAGAATCGCAACAGCTTCGCCTACATTTTGCTTTTGTGTCAAGTGCAAAAGTGACTGCCAAGCACGACAGAAGCGAGTAAGTAAAATGCTGTTAATGTTTATGATAGTGATGGTTACAACCCACACGCCACCCCCTCCATACAGTCACACACAGAGAGAGACCACATGCACGCATATACATACATCAAAAATATTGCATACTTGGCAAGCAAAAAGCGACAGAGGCCAAGGCACTGAATCCGAGTCAGAGGTTCAGTTCAAACACTCACACACCCACAAAAAAACACTCTATATATTATAAAAGCGATGACGAGCAAGAACGTGATGTTGGGCGCTGAAGTGGTATGGTTGAAGAAACGGGGGTATGTGGTAAAGGTGAAAGGTGCAACGAATTGACAGCATCATTAATGTTTAAATTAATACTGTGCATAATAAGTATGAGATTAAAGGTGCAGTTGTCGATATAAATAACTGTTATATACTTTTCAGTCCTTAAGTTTGATTCAGAATGAAATTACAGCTGACCGATACGTTTATTATTGATGTGAAAAGTGAATAATTGTCGGGGTACACAGTAAATATGATGATGAATCACTACTTACGCTGCTGGTTATTTTTATATGATGATTGTAACTGCTGTGATATAATTGATTTATTCTTAACAGTTTTCACAGCAAAACATTAAACAAAGCAAATTCATTTTCAACAAACTGAATTTTAATAATTTGCAGTCATTGTTTTCACAACCTTTTGATTAAAATATTGACATACATCACAATAAATAAAGTTGAACTATAACCTCAGTGCACACAAAAAGAAAAAAAAATGTTCTTGTTTTATTTTTAATTGCAACAAATATATGTTTTTCTTATTTAATTGCGTTTTATCGCCCATGGTAAACAAAACATAAATTATATATATATATATGTATATGGAATGAAAGCATTCTCGATGTACAGTTGTCGCGTTTTTGCATGAATGTTGAATTTTTGTTGCATTCGTTTTGTTTGCATAAAAGTTTTATAACTACTCTCAGATGACAAACAGTTGACAAATTTGTGCAAATTATTTTCACTACTTTTTCTCCCCAATTAAATATGCACAAAGCACTCTCGCACACACATACACACATGCATACCTAAGGAGATTGTCACTAGAACAATAATTCAAACTATTTTAATATGCTTGACCTGCACTTGAACTAAATGTATATGTGTTTGTGAGTTTATCCCTATATGTGCAAAATGCAATTTGCAGAGGCTTTTGGAGCTTGTAAACAGAAATCTTATATTCAAATTTAATTCCACAATAACACAGTATAATACTGTAATTGTTAATCTCTGCCTGATTTGATTATACATTCCAGTGGGTTAAAACACAATTGGATACTATTCAATTTTGCTAGTATCAAAATAATACTAATGGAGCCGATTTACTGTGAAGTTCGAAAGGATTGTTGCAGTTCTAAACGGTGCAGAAATAATCCCCCTGCTGTTGCCTATTAAACGTTAACAAACAGACGGCAATGGCAGGCATTTAGAGCCTATTAAAATGGTAAACTTGGTCTACAGCACAATATTTATGTGTGTGTGTGTGTGTGTGGGCGAGTGTAAATCCCAAATAATGCGTGAGAGTGCAGTCAGTGAATAGCATTCGTTGCCAGGGCCAACCAACTTTCACACAACCAAGTTGTCTGTTATTTTTGGATCATCGCACACAAGCATTGGGAAAAGAAACGGCCAGCTATCGATTTCGATGGTCCATAGTTGTTATTTTCGTTTGCAAATTGCATTGACCAACGGGCCAGAATTTTTACGCCTAAGAGGCAAAGAGAGAGAGAGGGTTAGAGAAATAGTGAGTATGGAGGTCAATTTGCCTATTAGACGTCTACTATTTTCCTTTAATTCTTTTGCGTTTCATGGAAAACCTTTAATTCCCTCTTGGGGTTTATTAGCAGCTGCAGCAGCCTTAAACGGATTACGTTCAAACAGTAAATTTTATAAGGAAGACTGCACCAAGAAACCAAAGGGAATAAAGTACCGTTAACAAGTTTAAGCGAAGAAAAACCCTATTAAGACATTTACCCCAAGCTAAGCCCTTTAAAGGCAAATTCACGCGAACAAAGACTATTATAGTGGAATTAGGAGCTGGCTGTTTTTTTTTTTTGTTGTCTGACGGGTGAACATAGTAAATGACATATGTAAAGATGTCCGCAAATGCCAGTTGAGATTTACAAAGCCAAATTCATCATAACTTGTGTGTGTTGGTTTGGGTTTGTGTGTTAGCCAAGCATTTGACACGATTTGCTGGCACGTACTTCAGTGCTTGATAAATCTTGGCCAGCTGCCACAACGAGCAGCAGTAGAGCACTCAACGGCAGCCATCGTCAAAACGGGGCTCTTGTTCGGCCACCTTTTTTTTGGTGTCCTGTCCCTGTGTCTATTCCCTGCTGCACGTGCACGTTGTTAACCTCAAAACGAAAAGAAAAAAAAAACACCAGTAATTTTTTAGCGCGAGCACTCGCGTGATCCCTGCCCTCTGTCCTCCATGGCCATTGCTCCTTGCTACCCTGGCCATTAGACAAAGGTTCAGATAGACGAGGATTTAGCGGTGACATAAACCGCAATAGGGGTCCACAACAGACCACAACAACATCAAATCGAGTTGATGGCCAAGAGCGTTGCTCACGCTGACCAAAAAGCGTGGACAATCCCAATCCTTTTTGCGAGCAGCAGCAGCATACGTGCCGCGTACGTGTCCTGGGTTACAAAGTAGCTATACAGGGTGCGAGGCACATGTATAAGACTAAATTCATAACGGGGCAAAAACTCTTTTCACTCAACTTTTAATTTTTTTTAAACTTTAATAACGAGCAAGCTTTAGAAGAATTGAACACTTACAATATAACAATTACTTTAATCACATTCAATATAAACATCAATCGGAGAATATGATAATTAAAGATTTTCTCAAAAATTTTAAAATATACAAAAATTCAGCTGTTATTTATTTTATTTCTTGACAATTTCACAACAGATTAATATAGAAAATATATAAGAATTCAAAGAAATCATATTTATTCCACACAAATCAATAATTAAAATATAATAATATATATAATATAATATAATTACATTTATTATATAATAGTGCAGAATATTGACTTGAAGAGCGACCTTCCGAAGTTTATTAGCATTAAAAAAACAAGTGATATTTAAACCTTTTTTGGTTTATGTACTTTCGAAGAACAATGAAACGTTTTAAACTTTGTAAATGGATTTGTTTTCATTCCGCAAAGTTGAAAACTATTTCGCGTGGTTTCTATAGCCGCATTCATTTATCTTAAGTGTTTTCTATACATACATACATATATATATATATATTTTATACTATTTGGCTTTTATTCGTTCGGTTTCCGTGTTTGCCTTAGCAACAAGCACAAACTTTAAAAGAACATGCTACTTAATCTAACCACAGAAACATCTTGACTCGAACGAAGGGTATAAGTGAAACGATTTTAAAAGCGGAATTAATTCAGTTTAAAGTTTATTTTCTTTTAATGCAAACATGACTGTGTGTTTAACTTAAGCCCAATTAGTTTAGTTAGCCATAAAAGTAACACCCTGTTAGCTTGGTACGAAAGGCGCGCGCCCTAACAGACTTGTCATCAAATTAATGACAAACAATGAGAAAAATGTTGGAGAGTTCTTCAGGCGCCAAAGTCACGTTCGTCTGCGGGCTGAAGGCGCCTAAGGCAGCCCAGTGGCCAGTACGCCATATTGCGACAGCCTAATAGCATCAGGCAACACCATTTTGCATGCCTTAAAGCTTTAAATGGCCAAGAAGGGCAGCATTTTTCCGCTCCCCCATAAAAATGGCGCGCACACACACACACACACACAAAGCATCAGTTTATCTCAAGCGCATTTATTTACTTCTGCTGAACTGCTTGTTGTAGGTTAGGCCCGCATGGCCAAAAGGGAAAGACGAACGGGAAAAGCAACAGGAATAGTTTTAGCCGTTTTTGCAAAATAAATATAAAGCGGGCAAAGATAAGCGTATGAACAGCAAACAAAGCTGACCAAAAATGTGCTGGCGTCAGAGAACTTAAATCCCAGAAGTATGCCACACACACATACACAAACGCACGCACACACACACATGAAGCTGAGCTGCCGCAGCAAGTACAATTGCATATTGCCATATTTGCCATGGTGCCACGCACTCAAATTTCATTATAATTGCATCGGACCCAACCAAACCCAAGGCATCCAACAACAGCAACAACAGTTTTTACATCGAAAGTTTTTTTTAATACCAGCTGTATTGTTTAATTCTTTTTTAAATGCTTTTTTTATCCTCTCTCTCGCGTTTATTTTGTCAGCTCATTAAAGAGCCAACACTTTTGCCTGTGGGTCGAATTGCAGCTGGGAAATAATTAATGCCTTGTTGACAACCGCAAATTGCACTTAAAGTCTTCGTAGTATATGTACACGTATATATTAAAATCTCGTGCAGACACATTTGATTTATCAATTACAGGCGCCATCGAAATGGAAACAATGAATGCGATTACCAACTCAATGGCGTTCAATCGGATACCCAATGGCTGTTTCAGCCAGTTCAGTTAAGTTGCATATCGAGTAGAGCGACTGGATTTGTATTTGCCCCCAAAATAGTTGGCTTAAATCATAACTGGCCCATAATGAGATTTATCAACGGATATTTCTGCTAACTGGTAACTACTAACATAACTGATAGCAGCAACAGCTCATAAATCTTTAGCATTATTGACTATTGAGCAATAGCTTTTGCTTTATCAACAAACCCATAACACATTTCGACGATGCTCAAACTGGCAACAACCACAACAACAACATCGAAACTTACGCTAACAAAAACGCTATTGGGCAAAATGGCAAACAGATACAAACTAAACAAGTAGTTTAGCTAAGTATCCTTACAGTAAAAGTGTTCAACTATCGCAAATGGTGCTCAAAAGTAACTGAGTTCAAGTCGGACTTATGAAACTTGAGAACTTTAAATTACACTTCAATATGTTTATATATATATATATATATATGTATTTATTTTTATCTCTGTTGAAACGAGAGTATAGTATATAGTATTTTAAACCCCAACAAGCTTTTTGCAAGTTTTACAATAGCAATGGTAAATTTTGCTAACAGTTGATAACAAAAATTTAAAGAATTAAGAGCAACAAAAAATAAAACATTTTGAAGAGTATTTGTTGTACAGGAAACCCGTTTTGTAGTTTTCCTTGAATTGATGTGCAACAAATTAAAATCCCTCACGAAAAGCAATTGTAATATAAAAACTTTACGTATTTCATTTATAAATATATTTTATTCAATGCCACAACCAAAATTTATTTCACAAATATGTATTTTAATGCATTTTCGCTACAAATGTAATTTAAATCAAATGCATTTCTATTTTTAAGCAATAAAACTGATAAAATTTTCTTTTAACGATGCATTTCAGAGACACCAAAATTTGTTTGCCATTGCACTTGTACAATTTATATATATATTTTTGTAAAATTGCAATAAATAATGATAAAGAACTTACAATAAATTTGACCATCAGAGGAAGTTTATGTCATCTCCATACACCAACATTGCAATTGAATGTCGTAAAAAACAAAAAAATAAAAATTGCAGGCTGGCAAATTCAATTTATGGCGAAATACGTAAGGAAATTGAAAAACTGTAAGGCATTTGGGATTGTGTATGCCTTTTTCAACTTCTTCTTGCCTCAAATCGCATTTACCACAATTGTGGCAACCATATAAAATGCCACCAACCAATAGTTGCAGTTGCAGCAATAGTCCGAACCGAAACAGAAACAGAGGCCCCAGATCGTTACCGTAATGCAATTGAAGAACAAATCAAGCTAACAAATTGTTTCAATTCCCAAACAGATGCATCATTGTAAATGAAAAATTTTGGTCAATTGTTTGAGTTAAGGTTCGTGTTGACAACAGTCTTAATGCAATCAGCAACAGAAATGTCTAAAATTGAAAATACTTCTTTTCTAATATATGATTTTTGAGTCTGAAACACGATTTCAATTTTATGTTATTATAATTGCTTTCCATTCAAAGGTGAGTTTTCCAACAGGGAATTATATGTGTCAACACTGAGTTTCCTTATTATTGTTAAAGTATTTTTTATTCATTGATAAAAACATTCAGTTACAATTTGTTGTTTAATTTTTGTAGCTTTTTTTAACTTTCATAAACAAACAGCAAAATAATAACAGAAAATAAATTAAATTTGAAAATATTCTTCAATTAATTCTGGATTATTAATTGGCTTTAATAACCGAATGTTAAATTAATAAAACCGCGGTTTTTAACGTGCACAATAAATTGAATAAAAAATTTAAATAAACACATCTGATTTATTGAATGTGTGCTTAAAGCAACCATTAACGTCGATTGGCCCTATAAATATTTAATCAATTTGCAGCGTATGTTGTTTTATTTTACCTTTTGTACGGCACTTGTTTAAGGCAGTATTCATTAAACATTTTAACATTTAATTTGCATAATTGTTTACTTTAAGCAAATTAATTTGCAACAATTGTCGACAAAAATGCGATAAATGCGATGAAAAATGGCAGCGGCAAAAGCAAAAATAACAATAAAACATATTAACTGGCAGCTTACAACAGCAGTGTTAATTAATTAATTTCTCAATGCATATATATATATTTTTAATCTGCTGCACGTAACGTAACTAACAGCCCTGCCATTTGCACCTTTCACCCCCCCACCCAGACCATGCAACGTGGCAGGCAACTAACATGCTGACAGCATAATGAATTCAATGACACGTATTGCCCAGCAAAAAGCAAAGCAACGTGCAAGACTCAAAGTGAAAGTGAAAGCGACATCAGGCTAACGCAACGAACGGAAAAGCGTAACAAGTAAAATGTTCATGGCAAGCGCATGCTTGGCGAGAAGATACGTTCTCAAAAGAACTTTAAGATCTTCTTTTATCGTTTTCAAATAATTGTAAACGATATCTTTTACTAATTTTCAATAGTTTATAACTGCAATACTGACTTACCGATCTGTAACATCCATTTGCACTTTCAACATAGGGTATCCAAATGTGCCAAAGTTGTTTGCGCACGTAAGTATGCTACGATTTATTTCGATTTACTGCGTTGACAGGCCAACAGCCAATGCCTCTTCTCAGCACAACTCCCACTTAACAATAAGCGAAGACTTGAGGCAAAGCCTGACCACAAGAGCGCTAAGAACATGGAAACCAAAACAACTTGTCAGTGTCTGGAACATTGTCCTGTCAGCATGTCCTTGCGCCAATGCCGAGTAATTCATTAACATTTAAGTTGATTGACACACCAGAGGGAGTGTGGCCTATGTACACACTGTCTCTCCCCCTCTCCCTCTCTCTATCTCTCTCGCTCAGGCAGTGTGTGTGTTTTTTTTTTTTGGCAAAGCACGTACACAGCGTGTTCGGTGTGGATTTGTTTATATATACAGTTATACTGTATAATGGCATCGACTTTGGCACACACACCCACACACAGAGGAGACAAATCAAAGGCGCACGCACACGAAATAGATCGTTATTTTGTTAATTTAATAACGCGCAATGCGCCGACATGCATAACAACAACAACAGGTGCCATGCCCACCTGCCTCCTTTGCCTCATACAAGCTGAAACAAAAATGAAGTCACGTCTCGCACATAAATCAATTTGGCATGAGAAGTTTCCACGTACGGTTTTCAAAAACTGCATGTGTTAAGCATTAGAGACCCCTCTCTCTCTCTCTCTCTCTCTCGCTCTTGCTCTTTGCACTTGTTACACTTGTTATTGTTCGTGGTGCTGCTGTTATTTTTGGCACAACGACAGCTGGCATTAGGGGCCAAAAACTGTCCGTCTGTTTCGTTGCGACGGCCATTTTGGGCCGTAAATTGAGCGCATGCAATGAAAGTGTAACGAGCCTTAATTTGTTTGTCAAGTGCGCCAAGAGGAAAACACTGGCTGGCAGCTCGCGTTAATTGGAAAATGTGCGACTTCAGTGCACCAGAAAACTCTCTCACACACACACACATAGAATTTGGCAACAATTCGCACTGCTGTGCCAAGCGGAAGCCATTTAAAAATACTGCATATAAAACAAACTGGGCAAATGCTTAATACTTATACGTATGCATCATCGTAATAAAACATTGTTAGCCCTGCGAATCTTTGTCTTTCAAAATTCATGAAGTTCCTGGGGTAATTTTATTTATTAAAAAAAAGTTTAAAAAGCATAAGAGTATATAATTGTGTTATATTAAAAAAAAAGAGTGTTGCCTGCTTTCAGGCTTGGACTGACAAATTTCCCAATGTGGTCGCTGTCATTTGCATTCTTGTACAAAATTGCATATGTTAATGGATTCTAATTGGAAGATGGCCATTTTTAGTTGGAGAGAGAGAGGTGAATGTTAGAGTATTGAAGAAAAAAGTTTACAAAATCCATTTTGTTGCGTTTCACAACTTGACCAATTAATCGAACTATATAACAACTTATTTGTCAACTGACCCAGCAGTTTATATATTTTAGACACTTTTATCTATAATGGGTCTACATTTACATGCAATATAGTATACATATGAATATAATATAGAGGCTGTGCTTGCCCTTGCCATCACCAGGAGAGAATGGACGCGGCGGCATCCAGCAACTCTGCCACATCCCAGCCATTGCGGCGCAGCACACGCAGCGGACGCTGCGCATCGCGTTTCATCTGCACAACAAAAAAGAAAAAAGCATTTTTAAGGAAATGAATCGGCAAATGGTATTAAACTTACCAAATTGGTGCGCATCTCCGACTGAAACTCCGGCGAGTTGACCGTATCGACAAACAGAGCAAAGTTGGTATTTTTAGCGTGTGACTTTGCGGTATAATCATGCACCGCCTTTTGTGGCATGGCGGCAAGCAGATCCCCAACAAAGGTATGTCCACGCAATGCCCGGCAATCGCAGCTCTTGTCAGGCAAGGTTGGCGGCAGCACCAGACAAGCAAAGATGTCAATTATATTCTCAATGTCGCTGGTGTCGACGCCGGCATCGCGAAGCCGCTCCAGCATCGCATAGTAGGCTTGGCTTTGCTGCAACTGTTGGGCAACTATGTGGAAGCGTTTTGTGTCATAGTAGCACAAGGCCTTGCGAAACTTGGAGTTGCATTGATAATGCGACTGAATGAGTTCCACAAGAACATCCTTCTCAATGGTTGCACGCAGCGCTTGGAAACTGGGACAGAGTGTATCGTTGCCAAATTTATCATCATCACCGTCATCCCCACCGTTATCGGGGTTACTACCGGGTGGACATGGAGTTGTTAACTTACAGGCAACAAGTGCGAATAGTGAGGAAAGTGCGCAGAATAGCGCTAATGTTTTAAGTGGCAACATGGTCGTCTAACTTGGTTAAGATCCGCACTATAAGTTTGCCTACTTGAATGCTAGCTGTGCGCCTTTTATAGGCCAACAACAAACTGTTGGACATTGCAATTACACGCATTTCACATTTTGCGAACTACTCGGACTTCTTCTTATCTTGGCACAAGTGGCAATTAGACTAACTAGCAAGCAAGCAAGCAACAACAACAACGTCTGTGACAACAAAACAAGTCTTCTTTTATCAGTACAAGAGGAAGAACAAGCTGTCCAACAGACGGCGCCCCTGCCCCAAGTGACAGTGACAACTTGTTGCATGTTGTACAAGGCGTATAAATTATCGTGAAAATTGAATTTTAAGCTTTTGCTTTCTCATTAATTAGCAGTTATTAAACGGTAATTTACTTTCCACTCTCTACTTGCATAACTTTACTTTGACCTCTAGGCCATATCTAATTGGCATTGCAAAAAGACAAGTTAATTCCAACAAATGTCGAAATTAAACTTGTGTGCTCTCTGTCTCCGTTCCTTTTTCAAAAAACTTTTCTTATTTTTTTTTTTTTTGGTCAACACACATCAAGTGCTTACACGTACTTACTATATACTTAATATATATGTACTCTCTCAACTTTTGTATGGTATTTGGGCAAAGCACTTGATCCAACATACTTGCTTAACAACTTGAACTTTTACTTAATTGCCATGGCAATTGAGTGTGGCAAAACACAGAGATAGAAAATGAGAAGAAATATAATCACAAAACTATGGAACGCAATTGTATTGCTCGTCGAATATTTGAATCGTCATGAGAGGTCTGTGTCCTGTTTAAGTCCAATTGCTCTTCAACCCACAACAACAACAAATCTAAATCAAAATTGATACGCACCATTGCCCTTGATGCAACTCTATACTTCTCAAGGTATTTACGTACTGTAAGCTCAGACTTAAGTTGACAACAACAACACAAATGTTTGTCATTGAATGCGAGTGGACCGGAAATACAACTAGTTGACCATATCTTAGTGTACATACAATTCTATTTTCAATTTCTTTTGCCATTTGTCACACTCTGTAATTCCTTTATTTGTACTGTGAATTCATGTTTTAAATTCCATTTTCAAATCAATCACACAAATATTAAACAGGTGCAATAAAACTTTTTCAACAAACTAAAACGCAGCTCGAACTTAAATTTATATTCTTTTTTTATATTGGCTTGTTATAAAGTTTATTATATTTAAACCCAATTAAGACTTTTATATTATGGCATAAAAAAGTTGTAAATGTTAACATTTTTCACGATTTTATAAATATAAATTGACACCAAAAAGAATTTTTACATTAATTAAAAGAAAATAATAATAATATAATTGCCTTTTGGAGATTTTAAATGCAATTTAAATATTTTAAATCGATTTTAAATTGGTTGCTTTAAATTATATATTTAATTGATGTCATGTTATGTGAATAACACATGTTTTCTATTTATTTTAGTTAAATATTATATAAAGCAACCAGGATGTGGATATTTTTGTTATTTATGAGCATAAATGTATGTGTATAAATGTCATAATCAAACAAGCGTTATACAAATTCTCTTAAGACCTTTCTGTTACAAACGTTTGAATAACTTTAGTCCATCGCCTTAAAAGCCCACTTGGATGGATGGCGGGTAGTTGGGGTAAAACTGCAAACACACACATACATGCAGTGTCACACATGTGTGGGCTTAACGGTAAGGCGAGTCGGAGGTTAAGTTAAACAGGTTACTAAATTGTCAGCATGCTGTGCACAGCTGACTGCCCTGCCATGTTAAATGGACAAACTGGGCAAATGCTTAATACTTATACGTATGCATCATCATAATAAAACATTGTTTGTTCTGCGAATCTTTGTCTTTTAAAATTCATGAAGCTCCTGGGGTAATTTTATTTATTAAAAAGTTTAAAAAGTATAAGAGTATATAATTGTGTTATATTTTTTTAAAAAAAAGTGTTGCCTACTTTCAGGCTTGGACATTGTTAGCCCGGCGAATCTTTGTCTTTCAAAATTCATGAAGCTCCTGGGTGAATTTTATTTAGTAAAAAAAAGTTTAAAAAGTATAAGAGTATGTAATTGTTATATTAAAAAAAAAAAGATTATTGCCTACTTTCAGGCTTGGACTGACAAATTTCCCAATGTGGTCGCTGTCATTTGCAATAGATTTTCGTGCAATTAGTTTTATCTGCTAATAGAATGTCACTAGCCACGCAAACCACAAACAATTGAGTCTCCAAACATGCTGTGTATTTGTCCGTGTGTGGTTATGTGTATGTGTTGTTTGCAAATTGCATTTTTTGCTTTGTTATGCGAGAGCTGTTTGAGATTTTGCGCATCGACCACAAAACACACATTGAAACAACAGATGTAGATGTAAATGTTTGTGAGTGTGTGTGTGCGCGTGTCGGTGGCAGTTCTCTTCTGTGCTATGCCATTTTCATTTCCCTGGATAATTTACTCAATTAGGTTGGGAACTTGAAGGCTTTGTGGCATTTGGGAGAATCGCTTTATTATTGCAGCTCGAAGAAGCAAATGTGAAGTGGGAA
This sequence comes from Scaptomyza tumidula, assembly GCA_035044465.1. Classification (NCBI taxonomy): domain Eukaryota; kingdom Metazoa; phylum Arthropoda; class Insecta; order Diptera; family Drosophilidae; genus Scaptomyza; species Scaptomyza tumidula. The sequence continues at coordinate 12,763,459 of JAWNNW010000444.1, read as the reverse complement.
ATGGTTCTTGAAATGGGATTGGGAATGGAAATGTAAATGGAAATTGGCATCCAGATGGATATAGAGAGTATAGTATACACTTGATTGTTACGACTGACGCGAATTGGATCCACTAATAATGATGATGCTGCTGATGTCTACTCCAAGGCAGAAAGTTGAAAACAGCAACAGCAACTAACGTCGACAAACAGGCTTAATTAGCGACAGACCTGAAACTCAACAGAAGACTGGAGCATTAAGCCAAAATCCAAACACACACACACATACACAGTGACTACGCACACAAATAAAATTAATCCCTTGGCAGGCAAGTTTCCAACGGGGTCTCGTTAGGCTTAGCTTATGCTTGTTGTTATTGTTTCCCAAGCATCATTGACTTAGCCAGCTTAATTATGTGCAAGCAACAATGATATTAATATTATCGAAAGCCAAAGACAAAGATGGCTTCAATAATACGGCAGACAATTGCCATTAACTAACAATATTTATGCATAGCATATTCAATCTAAACGTTACAAATTTAAATTCAGCTCGTGTTCAGGTGCAAAGCTGCTTGACAGAGATAAATGTGCCTGGCACAACATCTGCAACATCAGCAAACAAATGATGTGAACCAGTGAACCTGACAAGGCCTAGACTTTTCATAGACAAATGGAGTTTTTGCACCATAAACTGCTTAAATTCTGAACCGAGTTCATTCACTTGTTATTTACATTTCAAATTTAACAGACAATCGACCTGTTGCCAATGACAAAATTTTATTTGCGATCCACGTGCTCAAAATGTGTTCTCATAGTTGAAGGTACCAGCCAAACAATTAAAAATAATAAGGGCAGGTACACACTCAAACACACACACAGAAATCCTTGTCTAACAACAAAAGTGAATATGTATATGCGAAGCGGAATAACATGAACCAACAACCAAATGGCACACACTCATCGCCAGCACATTTCTCAATTTTTATGACAGCTTGCTTGTTGAGTGCACGAGTCTGAGTGTGAATAAGTAAGGAAAAAGAGTGCGAATGCGAGTTCGAGTACGAGTGCGAATGAGTTTTGGAGAGTGGGTATACTGCTTCATCTATGAAATACTTCGATGAACAATGCAATAAGTAAGAAGGCTCTCGTCGAGAAATCCCGACTGGTAGATACCCTAACCACAATGCACCAATGCACAATCATGCCATTACGCCCAGTGGAGTTTGCCCAGCTTTTCTCAGCTCCCTTTGACTCCAAACCTGCAGGTTCTGGTTGGACTGTAGTTCAGCGACGTATTAATGGCAGCTTTGACTTTAATCGAAATTGGGAAGAGTATATAGAAGGCCTTGGAGGTTTGATTATAAAATTTATTATTTTGAGCCAAGTTAATCCATTGCTCTCCCTGTATCTATTTTAGAATTTTAGTAACATAAGTTGACATGCTATCACTGTGTTGAAGGGACTTCCAATATTCATAGGTACGATATTAAAAATATTTATTGTTGAAATGTATATGAAAATAATATATTGTCGCAAAAAAATTGATATATATAAATAATAATAGAGACGCGTTCAATACGTAAGGGACTTCCAAAATTCATAGGTACAAATGATGATCAGAACAAAACGCCATATAACAAAATATGAAAAAAAATTATTGTAAATAAAAAAATAAAGAAAGTTTTTATAGTTTAAAATAATGTATGCCCAAAAACAATATATATCCTTAAAAAAAAATTTACATCTTAAAGTAGATGGTCATTAGTTGAGACGATCAGTACAACCGACAATTCTAGGCAGGAGCAACCCCGTCAAAATCGTGGTATTAAACTATAATCAAACAACTGGCCTTTTAGTATTTGGGCAGAACCACAACTAATGACAATCGTTACGACTCAGGCAGAAGGCTTTCCTATCAGGAAATGCTAGAACCAGTTGGGAATTATAAGGCACAATTGCAGCTGTGCATTAGCAGACAAACACAACAACAAGTAAAACGGCTATAGTCGAAAAGTCCCGACTAGACCTTGAACCCTATACTTTATGCGAACAGTCTGTGCTTGCAAGTATGTGTGTGTGTGTGTGTGTGTAGGTGCACGCGCATACTGCATACTCAATGTTCCATATCTCCGGTGTTTCTGAACGGATTTTAATAAAAATTTCGCAGATTGTCATTATTTTGCTTAATGTTTCAAGACCGTCTCAAGTTTTGCAAATTCAAGATTTTGTTGTTATCGATCCCATGTGTACATCGGAAACGGGAAGACTCATCGAAAATCGAAAACAAACTTGTACTGCCTAGAGGTTAGGCGAGCTTTATTTTCAAATCTGGAGTCTCTAGCTCTTTTAGTCTCTCAGATCAACGCGTTCATACATTCGGACAGACGGACATGGCTATATCGACTCGACTGTTAATGCTGATCAAGAATATATATACTTTATGGGGTCGGAGATGCTTCCTTCTGCCTGTTACATACTTTTGCACAAAACCATTATACCCATTTTTAATGGGTTCAGGGTATTAAACGATGCCTTTACATAGCATTCAAATTTGAAAAGAATATTTAATCTTGTTAATATATAATAATAATAATATTTGATTGGTAAAATAAAGTATAGATTGACTCTTTAGCATAAAAAAAGGAAAGTTCTGTTTAGCAACGCTTTGAAAAATTCAATTTGAACAACAAGAAGAAATCACGAAATCGCTCGCTGTATTAATATTCAAGTTCAATTTATTCCTAACAGATTCTTAAGGCGTTCTTTAAGCAAATCCCTGTTGAGTCATAACCATTAAGAGATATTCAGCATATGTGTTTAATAGCGTTAACTATGCTTATTTTAAAATTCAATGGGAATAATCGTTACGATAACAATGTCATGTACAGACGACTCCCAAAGGGCAACAACAATATTAGTATATGGATAGGGTATCAATGTGAAGAAAGCAAGACAAAGCAAAATGAATGAAGCTGCTTCGTTTCGAGGTCTAGTCAAATTGAGCCCTTATGTGTGCCACTCACACACACACAAACACACATGAAGATTGTGACGGTGCATAATGCCTATGAGATTTCAAATGAGTGTGTCTGTGTGTGTGTGTGTGTGTTTGCGCAGCTGTTGGCTAGAACATTATCACTTTAATGGCTGCCATATTTGTTGAGCTGCCATTTCCAACTCTACTTCTACTCGACTTTACTACCTGTGATTCACCCGTCGTCTCCTTACCCTCTTGCCATGTTTTCGCTGCCTAAATTGGCAACATGAGTTGGCGAGTACCGGCGCAAAAGTAATTTTCGAGCAAATTTTGATAAATTGGAGTTGTGTTCGCTTTCGTTACAACAACTCTCGTTTACATACGACTTAACGTGGCTAAGAGGCAATGCTTTCCACATACTTGTGTGAAATTAGTACATAATGGTATAAGCGTTGCCTGACTGACTGCTGCATGTTTTTACTGAATGTTGTCTTATTTTGCTGGATTATTTCGAAAAATATATATTTTCAACTGCATTTGATTTAACATAAACTTGAATTTGGGCAATCAATTCGCAAAAAAAATCTGATTGAATGAAAATGCAAATCGATTTCAGCGAAACTTTTTAACACAAAGTGTTTACCATTAAAACTCTTTGTGAAGTCTGACTACAAAACTTGCAATATAAACTAAAAAGTGTGAAAGAGACGGCAAACTGTGCTTCATTCAGTTGCAAAGATATTGCAATGCAGCTCAATTAAAATGGCATTAAATTCCATTTGAATTGCTTTTTCAAGATGCCAACACTTGCTGCATACCTCCCGCCCAACCCCTCCCCTTTCCTTTGTGTATGTTTGCTGTTGCTGCAGTGCAGCTGTCTATGCATTTGGGATTTAAAAGAAGCAGACAGCTCCCTAGCCAACTAAATCCCTCCCAACCAAACACCTCAAGTCTTTCTCTCAGTCTTAGTTTTAGTTTTGCATTCTTCACTGCATTCCCTCTAGTGGTCTTTCTAGGTTGATAGCTTGACAGCTGCTTAGAGCGAGAAGATGAAAGAGGATCTTGGCCTGTTTTAAAGCTGTTGCAAATTGGATTTGAGATTTTATTTATTTGATGCCATTAGCATACGAATTGGTAAATAAGTGTATGTTATTTGATTCGTTATCCCCGGAAAGTGTGAATCTATCTCTCAAGTGACAAAATTGTTCTGGCCATGGTCAACAAAACAATGCTCACGTCGGGGCAATGGGGTTAGAGATTGGGGTGTGTGGTATGCCATAGAGTATGCATCAAAAGCTGCAGTCCGGCAACCGTGCCACCTGTTAAATATTCAAAATCATATGCACCAGCGGCAGCAGCACAGCCAACGGCAACGGCAACGAGGAGCGTGGGGAGGGGTGGAGTGAGAAGCAGCTTGATATGAACACCTCGCAGCAATACAATAAGAGAACAACAACAACAACAACACTTCACAATATACGCAGCGAATTTGTTCGTTTTGCATATTTGATTTGTGTTTGTGTGTGTTCAATTTATGTGGCATTGAGAGAAGTTTAGCGTATTTGACATGGCCATAAATACATATTCATGTTATATAAACACACACACACACACACACATATGTATATATTTATACATATGTCACACACATAAACAGACTCGTAAATCTGCCAAAGCAAACATATAATTTAATTCATCTATATTCATGTTTCGTTATGGTATGTTGTTAAGGATGCTCTGCATGTTGTTGTTGTTTATGCCAACCAAAAAAAAATACTTTAATCTTATTCTCCAAAAATACAAACAGTTTGTAAGTATTTCTGTTTATGTAGATAACACGAAAATAAGTGCAAAATATTCTTATTATTATCGCTCAGCGAAAAGAAATATATATTAAATGATATTAAGGTTTAGTTTATGTTTTAAGAAGGAATACTTTGCAAATTCATTTGAGCAAATATTTAATATTTAAATACTTAAATAAACTATGTTGAGAAGGGTTAACGAAATCTTAATAATTCTTCTTCCATTCTAAATGTAACTCAAACGTCAACAAAAACATTAAATTAAAAAAAATCAAATTTTCAATTAAAATAAGTTATTTTTATATATATTCATTTTATTTTCTCACTTTACTTTAGTCAAAAATCCTTTAAACTCCCTTTGACAGTAAAAGGCTATAAAAAAGCACGAACTGTTTGCAATCGGATAATCCTGCATGTCAGAAATGCAAAAGTCAGTTTGAAAAAATCCGCTATTTTGTTACAAAAATAATTTAACAAACGTATTCAATTACTAGTGCATAAGTAAGGCATTACGTAAGTGGTGCACATGGCTTTGGAATTTTTAATTAAAATGGATCAAAATGCTTTTTATTGTATTTGTATAAAAATAAGTTTACTTTTTGTTAGTTATACATTGTTGTTATACGATTCTGATACCTTTTTATGGCTCATCAATTTCGTTGCTTATGAATTTTTGAATCTTTTACATTTGGCAACTTAAGTAGAAAGTTTGGCAACACAATTAAAACTGAGGCAATAATAAACATTTATGGTTAAACAACCATTTTGTGTTATAAAGCAATCAAAATGTCAGCCACAAGCCACAAATTGCTAATGGACAATAATTTTGTATAGCATTTTGGCTTTATCAAGGAAATACTGCAGAGTATGTAAATAAAGTTAGCAATTTGCGTTCAGTTAAGCCAACTGCAAATGTTAACAGTCGATGACAACAATGATGATGATACAATATTCTGTTATCTTAAATCCTGATGGTCTGACTGCCTGCCTGCAAGACCTTACCTCAAAATGTGTTACCTTGATTACATTGATGCATTTCTAGATCATTAAGTTAGCCGTCTAAGCACCATTAGCACTCATGTCAATATGTTTGCTCGTGTGTGTGTGCGTGTGTGTGATGCGTTGTGGCTTGGCGTGTGCCATCTTGCCACAAGCTAAAGACATTTGGCCCCAAGCACCGCATGTCGCCTAAATTTCTCCCTCTCTCTCTCTCTCTCTATTTATATATATATGTATATATATATCTGTGCATGGCAAGGTGTATTTGTATAGGTGTGCATGTGTGGGTGGGTTGTGTGTGTATGAATTAAGATATATATGTGTACATTTGAGCATCGCTTCCAGCTGAGTGCACTAAAACAAAGACAAAAACAAGTTAGCACACTCGAGAGATAGAGAGAGAGACAGAGAGGGAGAGCTGGACGAGAAGATAACCATTATTCGGTTTTAAGACTCACCTTACATCACATTACTTATAATAAAACTTACAGGTCTTGTAACTTATAACTATCTTAAGATCCGATTTTCACTGCATAAAGATGAATTTTTTTTAAAAATGCGACTGAAAAATATTTTAGAGATTAAAAATATACGTCAGTTTTGTTTGGTGTTAAGTTATTTACGTTCAAAACTTATTCAAAATCAATATTTAAGTGATTTTACGATTTTCGGATATGGATTTATATTTAAATTTTGCACAAATATCAATTTTCGTGAGGTACTTAGAGTAATCAGTTTTATCAATAATATTTTAACCTCATAAAAGAATTGTTGAAAATTAAATCAGAAGCTTCGGTTGATATTGTTACAAGTTGATTTCAATTCAAGTTTATCTTGCTGCTCACTAAAAATACCTCATAGAGTCAAAGATGTATCTATCTGCACAACAACAACAACAAGAGCGTAACCTTTTGATCCACATTAAATGTTTCCAGAGTATAATCAAGTGTAGTCAACTCATTTACCGCATTAATGGTAAATCAATGTGTCCCCAATGTGCGTTTGTGTGTGTTTGTCCAGTCCAGTGGGGCATCCCAGCCAACATGAGCCGCATCATCATCAGGAACAGCAACAGCAACAACAGCAACTAAGTGAATAAGCATCAAGGTTCAGGTCCAATGCTTCGCAAAATGTGTTGATGACACTTGAATGAGTTTTTAGGTCTTTTGTCAGTTGTTGTGCTTTTTGGCTTTAATGTCATTGTTGTTGTTGTTGGCATCGGCGTCTTACGCTAAATTGCGCGTATTATTTATACATAAGAAATCAACTGACCATACGTTTTGTATATTAGCTAATCGGGCTAACATTGTTGTGGCCAGAACTACTACTTGTTCCCCCCCCAACTCCACTCAAACGAATGTGAGTCATGAATCTTGATAAAAGCTGTATGATAAGGCATGTTAGAATGCTACTTAACTCGGTCAGTTTTTGGCAATTGTTACCCTTGGCACATTAAATACCAATTACACGACAACTTCTAGCTGATGTTAATGGCCAAGTTAATACATTTGCAGCAGCAGTTAGCAGCGGGAGGGCGGCGTGATTTAGCTTTAATGCTTTTTGAAGGCGTTGCCAAATGACACATTATGCATACCTTTTATATGTACTTTGTATATGTACATATAGTATATATATATATATATTTCGTTTTTCTTTGTACATGAATTGTGAGTGTTTTTGAGTATGAGTGTGTTCTTTTGTGTGTATGTGTGTTATTAAGCATTAAAGTCAAGTGAGATTTTCATGCAGATTGCCGCGAAACGCTTGTTAATATTTTTCTTATATATAAATAATATAAATTTTAGGCATTTGCTTGGTTACACTTATTAGTTAACTTATTGAACTAGCTTACAATTTAAGCAGCCACAATTTAGAATGTTTCAACAACAACAATACGCTGTACTTCGATATCCTAATCAGTATTTGTTTCTATTTCTGTAAGTGTGTGTGTGTGTGTTTGGATTTGAATTGCATTTTCATCGATACGAATGCGAATTCGAATTCGAATTCGAGGGCAGGCGCATAACTAAAGTAAACCTGTTTCTTTAATTAACATCACAATGGTATAGAAAACTATATATCTAAAAAACTCTGTCAAAAATGCTTTGCTTCTCAGTAGCAGCACCAATGCGGTCTCTCCACCTGGCCCAAGGCAATGTGTTCGATGGCCCACGAGGGTGTCTCGAGGCGACCCTCACCCGTCGTCTTCACATCCTGCCCATCGACCGGTATCCCGATATGCACATAGGGCAGGCGAAAGGCAGCACTATCCGGATTGAGTGCCAGTGCAGCAGCCGTATAGCTAAATGCAGTATTGCTATTGGTGTAGGCTAAGGAATCAGTGGACTCAAAGGAGCGCAACGAATGTGTTTTGCCCTCGTCGGAGAGACGCACCAGACCCAGTGCCGTTGAGAGAAAGACCTGCTCGAGGCCCTGATCCGTTTCGGTGGATGTCTCAAAGTAGGTGGCTCCAATGGAGATGGCAAACAGATATGCCTCGTCGCGTGAGACGGCACGTTGCGATTGCAAATCCATTTTGTTGCCCACAAGCGTGAGTATCATTGGATCCTGAACATTGCGATGCAGCTCTTGAATCCATGATTTGATTTCGGTAAAGGTTTTATATTGCGTCAGATCAAAGACCAAAATGGCAGCATTCGCATTCCGATAATACATGGGTGCAACGGCACGGAAACGCTCCTGTCCAGCAGTATCCCAGATCTGTAATTGCATTCGAAAAACATAAGTACATATATATATATACTCAATCAAACAACAACAACAATTGGAGGGTGTTCTCAACTTTAATTGAGTCATTTTGCGTTTATTCTGCAATTTGGTTCTTTATGCTTTATGCTTTACGCTTTCTTTCCCACAACAATAAAAATAACAATCATTCGTTCATCTTTATGATGCACAATTCAAATCTTCATAAACATTTTTGGGGCAACGACTTGTCCGAAGCTAAACAAAGCGCAAGCACAAAACTATTTCAACACTATACGTTGGGGTCATACGAGCAAACCATTTGTGATAGGGGGAAAAACAACTTAAGCTTATCAATAAACTATAAAAAGTAAAGCACGAAAGCGCGCGAAAGTTAAAGGAGAGAAAATGCGTTTGAACCAAAAGTGCACTGAACGAAAAAATTCAGAAAATCTCCAAGGATAGCCTTTGACAAATGCAATTTAGATTACATTAGCTTACTTGTAATTTGATTTTGACATCATCCAGAATGATATTGCAGGTAAAAAATGAAACGGCTATCGTTGGCTCTTCAGTGCGATGGAGCGCATGTTTAATATATTTGATGACCAAACGGGATTTGCCCACGCCTAAAAATGAAAGAGAGATTTGCAAAATTGCATTAGTAATAAAATTCAAATGGCTATCATAATGATTTGAGTAATCATATCAGAAATGTTTACCTAAAGATATTCCTATAAACAAATAAATAAATAATTGATTTTATTCACGCGAAGGGTAATAAATGGGCGTATTATTATTAGTTAGCTGATAAACAAACACAACTAGGCACAGTAATATTCAAAACAAAAGGTGTTATTGAGACAGAACTAGCTGGTAAACAGGTGATAAGAAAAAACGGCCACCGAATTATGATCATATAGTATATGTATAAGTAAACAAACAAACAATGGACGATTCATTGTTATTGTTGTTATTAATAAAATTCCCCTTAAGACGATCCGATATTGTCGCTGAGTCATCTTATCATATATACAGTGCGCCACTTATCTGTTTCGACATGGTGAAAAATTAAGATATTTTCACTTTAGAGGTATATGGTCACCCTGGTTGTTGTTTTTAATTTTTATTTTTATTTTTTATAAGTAATTCAGTCAATTATCTCTTAAACCTATTTAACAGAACTTAAAAAACATTAACATTAACAAAGAAACATTTAAAATACTAACAAAGGCAATAAATTCAACTGCCCATAAAGTGTTTCGACACTGCGTTTTTGGTGCATTTTCGTTGTGAGATTTGTATGAAATTCGTATGTACAGTTACATTTAATTAAATTAAAAATGCTTAGAATCATAAAAGTCCAAATTTTTTTGCGCAGATCGCTTGCCAATGAAATGAAGAATAATTGTGGAATCACCATATCTCGAGAATGTGGCCTATATCCATTTTACGTACCTACAAAAAAAAAACGGCGCCAGCAGTTGAATTTTCAAGGGATTCCGACTGCTGGTGCCGTTTTTTTTTTGTAGGTACGTAAAATGGATATAGGCCACATTCTCGAGATATGGTGATTCCACAATTATTCTCCATTTCATTGGCAAGCGATCTGCGCAAAAAAATTTGGACTTTTATGATTCTAAGCATTTTTAATTTAATTAAATGTAACTGTACATACGAATTTCATACAAATCTCACAACGAAAATGCACCAAAAACGCAGTGTCGAAACACTTTATGGGCAGTTGAATTTAGTGCCTTTGTTAGTATTTTAAATGTTTCTTTGTTAATGTTAATGTTTTTTAAGTTCTGTTAAATAGGTTTAAGAGATAATTGACTGAATTACTTATAAAAAATAAAAATAAAAATTAAAAACAACAACCAGGGTGACCATATACCTCTAAAGTGAAAATATCTTAATTTTTCACCATGTCGAAACAGATAAGTGGCACACTGTATATAGAGCAAAAGAAATATAAGAACAACAACTAAAGAGATTTCCATAAAGCATGAAAGAATGTCGTTGTACTGTGAACACGCATATGCATGCACCTTAAACATATGTGTGTATGTGTATATGCTATGTGTATGGTATGTGTATGCTGTTCAAATGCATAGGCTTGCTGACCTTGCTAAACAACCGTACAATAACAAATTTTAAAAGCCGTAAGCGATAAGCAGAAGTGGAAAAGAGCCCAAAGACCCGCTGCTTTCGTTATGCCTGGCATAATATATAAATTTCTTAAGTTGGTGAACGGCTCCCCCGCAAACCTTTTCAAGGCTGGCGCTTATCGATTCGAGCGCATTACAAAAAACTGGAGGCTCAGCTTTCGGTGTGGTTATCTCAATGCGATTGCAATATACTGGTATAAGCTATATGCATTTGCTTTGGGGATAAGCTTTCAAGTGATTAAAATTCTCAACTTATATGCAATTTATGTTTGCTTACCGCGCGAGCCTAGTACAACCACTTTGCCCTCAATTCCACGCATCTTATTGGCAAATCAGTTGTATGGCATTTTTAGCTGTTGCTGCGTCTCTGTTTATTTATACTGGCGTTGGTGTTGTTGTTGTTGTTAATTTATGACACAGAGCAAAGTACTGTTGATGCAGGTGGTGCGCGACAAAGTGTTTAACAAAGAGTAATGTTGTTGTCCGCTGACACAACTATAATATCGTGCTGTTGAATCGTGGCACTCCCAATGTATTTTTAAGTGTTGTTTTCCAGCGCTTGTTGCAATTGCAGTAATAATGTGATAAGTGTATTTATTGTTTTGCTTAAAATAATCGATTATTATGATAATGCGATAGGAAATCAGCTGTGAGCTGTTTCTGCCATCACTAACAGTTGCTTAATCGGGGTTTGCTGTGATGTGGATCTTAAAATGGCCAGCTGTGAAACCAGGGCTACACTTACAGGCTTGTATGCATAATTAAACAATTTAACAAATGCGCAGTTAAAATTGTTAATTGAGTACAGGTCATAACATTCAAGCTGAATTCTTTAACTTAATGATTGCATGTTAAAATAATTTGGGTCATTTTGAGCGGTATATCGCTGTCGTAGTTGGCAACAATTGCCTAAATAAACAAACAAAAATACCAATTGTGAAGTACAAATAGTAACGCAATACCGATAGTAATGCTGCACATTGGCAACATTGGTTGAATGAATCGATACATATCGTCACAATATCAACATCCATACAGCCGCCGCCAAATTCTTGGTGGCAGATGTTCACTTGGCGTACATATAGAAAATATAGTATTTTTAATATTTTAAAACATTTTTACAATGCTTAGATAAGAGCAAGCCATTTTTGAAACATTGCCAAGCCACATAGAGCATTTTAAAAAGGAGAAAGTTTAACCAAGTGCGTGAAAAATTGCATCGAATGCGCGCGCGTTTTTTTTCTTTTTAATGCCGCTACATCGTTCCATAAAAAAGTGCCACATTTCAAAAGGTGAATACACAATTGATCCTTATTGATAAAAGTATGCTTAGTACTAATCAATGTGCCCCTAACCCTACCTGCATATTATGCTATCGCGCCCAAAAGCCGCGCCCAATAACTTTTAGCGCGAGCGCGCCTGTACCTCAAAGAAAATGTCCAAAAATAAGCATGCAATAAGTTATAAATTAGTGTGTTAACCTTATTAATAATCATTGTTACCTTCTAGTTGAATTTGTGGAAGATGGAAACACTTAACTCGATTAAAATCAACCACAGCTACGATTCGGAACCGTCCACAGGCAGCGGGGTAAGTAGCATAAATATATATAGATGAGGTTAAAAATAATGAATAAATTGTACGATTTTCAAATATATTGTTGTTGCAGTCTTCGCTCAGTGAAAACAATGAGGGCCACATATCTGACGAGGAGAATATGAATCTACCATATCTACTTAATCCAAAAACACTGAGCACACCTCAACCAAATCCTACTGCCAAAAGCAGCAAATTAAGTTCCCAGACAAGCAGCCAAGAGTCCGTGTTTCGTGGATTTGGCGATAGTCCGTATGGCCAAGTGAATAAGCAGCTTTATGGCTCGCAGCTGCAGAACCTTAAACTGCCGGAGCCGCCAACAACTACCTCAATATCAAAGCTGCAGTGTCCTGGCGAGATAGTTTTTCCCCGGTTTTTCAATAGCGTTCTGGAGGAGAATAGCTGCAATGCTGTCGATATGCAAACAATAACAAGTGCAGCTCCTCTAACAAAAGGAACATCCGACTGCTTATCCTTTGATGGCAAAATCAAAAGTCTGACCGAAGCGCCAAGCAGCTCCTCTCAGAATATGCCAGTGCCAACGGTGCAGCTATCGGAATCATTTATATACAAGAAAATCAACAATGAACGTTCGCCAGATCTTTTCGCTGAAAGCGATGAGGATGAAGAAGAAGACGACACAATCGATAGGGGATTGGGACCAACGCTCGAGGACCTGCCTGAGGTGCTGGAAGACAGCCAATGCGCTAGCGAAATGCCATCTATAAACCACAATGCCAGTGCACCCACAGAATCGAGTTTTGTTGATGAAACCACCATGGATACTCAGATGGCGAGCAGTGATCCCCGCAAACATTTCATCGAGAACTGTCGAAGGGAACGTGAGCTCTTTCGTCGCATACGTCACTCTTTGCAAGGCGTCCGTCCACCACCCACAGTGACCACACCTGACATTGATGTCATCGCCACGGTTGTAGACATGAAAGACACAGTGCTCAACTTTCTGGTTGGACCCTTGTTGCCGTCCAACATTGAGGATAGTGGCATCAGTGCCACAACATCGCTATTCAAGCCCACACACAGCCTGGCCGAAACGCTGACAATGAGCTGGCGTGAAATTCTGGGTGTGCGACAACATGGACTGAGGTAAGACACCCGAAATGATTAATAATATCATCTCCCTTAACTTGATTCTCATTTTAGCTACAATTTAAACAAGGCAGCCGAACAAAATGAATACCTCAGCCTTTCGGTTGTGGAGCGTTATGTGGGCGCAGAGACAGCCACTTCCTATGTGCGCTCCCCATCCAGTGCCAAGAAGCGCAATATGCGTTTAAAGTGAGTTAAACAATGAATAGCTTGTTAACAATTGGCTAACCAAATGCTTTTCATAAACAGAATGCTTACAAAATCGCCAGGCAACCGTCTTAGTCATTTGGCCAAACGGCGAGCCATATTCTCTTCAGCAAATTTGGCCACGAACTCTATTAAACTAAACAGTTCTATGGGACCACAAATCTTGCTAGATAAAAAGTAAGTAGATGCTGTATGCTTCACATATCACAAGGCTAACTTAACTTCCTTTACAGAAAAGAGCGCAACAAGCGTAAAGGAACACCAAAACGCAAAACGCCTGGAAGCAAAAAGAAAGGTTAGTTGCGTTCTTTTAGATTCCTGAGGTTAGGTCAACTTCATTTGTTTATGAAACTAAACATTCTCAATCGGTTTTTCAGCTCGAAAAACGCCGTCCTCCTCGGCGCGTAAACGCCTCTTTCGCACCGATCTCATCAAGCCGGGTCCAACGCGTGAAACTTCAAAGCGAGCGTTATTCCAAAGTCCGGCCAAGACGTTGCAACAGCAACAGATGCTGGTACCGCCCAAGCCGCTCTTCAAACCAGAGATTGCCAATCGTGTGGAAAGCACAAAACGTGCACTCTTCTCCCCCGACAATGGCAGCCAACATAGCGCTGTCTATGCTGCAGCTACCGATAGCAATCACCTGGAGTCGCTGCTGAAGCGCAAGCGCAATGCTTACGACGATGAGGATGCCGCTGAGCTAGCGAGTCGGAGCAGTAAACTGTTTTGCGGCAACAGTGGACTCACACCGCGCGCCCTCAAGATCAAGAGTCAGAGCTTTTGCATTGGAGCTGGTTCCTCCACGGCAGTGCAGCAAACAACATTTGCCAGCGTGCAGCAGACGAGCGCTGTTCGTCTTAGCCATGGCTTGAGCGGCAGCAGCAGCAATTTGGCCAGCATTAAAACACCAGCTAGCAGCAAATTGCAGCGCGCCCATTCAGAGATGAGTGCAACGCCCCACAGCGCGATGACCGATAATCAGCGAAAGAAACTATTGTGGGCCGTGTCGCAGGCGCTGCAGGATAGAAAAATATCAGTTAAGCATGAGCATTTTCGTCAACATGCAGCCGATTTGGCTCGCATTGTGAAACGCATCTTTCAGGAGTTCCATCAGGGACACACAACGAGCAACAGTGAAACCTTGTTGCGGTAAGAATTTGTTTGAGTATTATTTATATGTCAATAACTTATGCCTTCCTCTTTACAGTTTGGCCAAGAAGTATGCATTTAGCGTGATAACTAGCAAACAGCCGGATGATATTTATATGCAAGCACGTATCCAGGAGAGTGAAGCAAAGCGTCAGTCGGGCACACGTTTATCCGGTTACATTGGACCCGAGGAGTTTGCGCAACGAAAGCTGTTGCTGTCACAAAGTTCCACACAGTCGTTGTCCTCGCAAATGTCGCTTGTGCGCAGCAATACCGACGGCTCAATTCAGAACTTGTTTGGCAGTGAGAACTCCATCGATTCCTTGAACTTTAGCCAGATGAGTCAGAGTAATCCAACTTCGAACTCAGCAACGCAGTCCAGTTTCATGGAACGTATCTCGGAGGAACTCTTTCCCCAGCAACTGCCCATACAGCCGAATTCTTCGCTGCAAAACAGCTCGTCCAAAAGCAACTTGGGCAGTTTGGCACTGCGCGAGAATGTACATTGTGAGCAGCGGCGTTCGGCGCAAAAGAACTTCACCGGCAAGGATCAGAAAAACATTAGTCCTTATTATGGTGTTAGCAATAGCAGTAGTTCCGCCCACAAGTCATCCACCACCGGTAGCGACTCTGGCGCCAAAGCAAAACGACAGATTTCATTTGATAGCTAAATTTTTTTTCTTTATTTTCAAAACACTGCCCGGCCTGTTAAACATGCTAAGAATTTTTTATTTATTTTTGCACAACGTTGTTCAATCAATTCCTCGGTTGTTTTTTTAGTTGAATTTAGTTTTTTTTTAGTTTGCGGTACTTGGAGCATAGTATACTTTACTAAAGTCAGACAACTACATACGAAATATATATATACACATATACACATTTAGACATACATGAAATGCAATATATTTTTTCGCTGAAGTAAAATTGTATAATATGAAAAAACTCACACAACAAAGTTTGTGCATCAAATTGAATAAATGAACACTTAAAAAAAGCTACATATGAAAGTTTATAGTATATTAATAGGTATAAGTTTAAGCTTTTATTCGGCTGGTACTATCAACTATTACTAGCTAAGTGAAAAACTAATAAGAGTGTAAACAAATTGTAAAAGTCGCAATTGAAATAAATGCCCAAACTCAATAGTAACCACTGCGATTTATATATCGTCGCACCAAAGTAAACGAGACAATGTGAAAGACCAAAGCCACAGTTAACAGGCTTATACAATCAATCCAATAAGTGTATTCAGCTGTGCGAAATGAAGCCTGCTGCAACACCTCCAAGCCCGTCTTGACACAAGGATGCTCATCGTTGACAGGACAATCTGTGGTAAAGGAATGGGAAAAGGTAAGAAACGGAACAGTTTTAACAGAGGCTACTTACCAATATTATCAATATCAATCCAAAAATTGTACATCAACGCCTCGTTGGAGTAAAAGAAGAGCGAGAGATACTTGAGCAGTGGAACAGAGTCCACATTCATGTAGGTGCCACCGAAGATAAGGAACAACAGATCGAATGGCGCTGCACATTCCGATGCCATTTTGTCCGTCTCAAAGAGACTGGAGAGGAAGACGCCGTAGCCAACGGCCGCTATGGCAGAGAGACTCATCACGAAACCCATCGTCACATAAGGTAGGAAACCCCTTGTGTGATAAATCGAGGCATAGATCACTGACAGAAACATATAACCCTTGAAGAAGGCCACCGGAATAAAGGAGAGCACCAAGGCCACATAGTAGGCAGAGAGGCTATATATACCCTCGCCCACCTCCCGTCTGATGATGGGCAGTGCGGCAGGAAAAATGTATGTGACACCATAACTGAATGTGAAGATCATCTCGTTGCTCAACATGAATATGGAACCACCCACATCCTGTATAGTGGTCTGGTTCAAACCACCAATGCCCGAGTACATCAACGACAGGGTCACAGCGGTGATCATGAAGAAACTGAAGCCAATGAGTCCTCGTTTGATATTACGAAAATCTTCGGTCATGAAGCGTACGATCAGCAGATAAACCTGATATATCCAACGTATCTTCTTGAAGTTCTGCACATGTTTCATATAATCTCCACTGAAGTTGCGTGCTAGAAGCCAACTTCCACTATAAAGTCCATGCGTGTCATGTTCATACTTGGCACGGAGCAGCTCCCCTGCGTTCTCCGATCCCTTGCTGTCAACCAGGGTCTTTAGATAAAAGTCAGCGGGATTGCAGTTCAAGGGTAGAATGAAGCCATGACTGGAAGGAAGAAGAATCGGTTAGTATACAGGATGGGAAGATACTCTCAGTTCTTACTCTGTAAAGAACTTGACTGCCTTTTCCGTGCGACCCTGATAGACAATGCGACCCGCATCCATCAGGATGATGTGCGTAAAGAGCTCAAAGGTGTCGGATGTGGGTTGATGTATGGAACAGATGGCTGCCTTTTTGAGTGTTCCATTTGGACCGTTTTTGAGCATGCCCAACGAAGGCAGCTCCTTCATGGAAGGAAGTAGCAAGCTCTCTGCCGACTTTTTGCTATCCACAATGCTCTCCATTTCAATGCTCTCCTCACTGGGCGTACCAAAGGAATCCTCGCCATAGACCTCTGTCATGGAATGCTTTGCAATGCGACGTCGAGTGCAAAGATGCCGTAGAGTCTTGATAACCGTATAGGCACTGAAGCTATCCAATCCTGTGGTGGGCTCATCACAGAACAGAAAGATGGGATCTGTGATGAGTTCCTCGGCGAGACTCAAACGCTTACGTTCCCCGCCAGACAACTGCTGGATGCGCGTGTGTGCTGAATCCCTTAAACCAACTGCAAGTAACAAATCCGCAACCCGTTGTCGCTTCTCCGCCTTGGTGGTGCGTCGATGCATCTTAAAATGGGACTAAGAAAAGACAACGATAAAGATTCAGTTGGAGTAGAGATTTCTGGGAAGAGACTTACCATAAAATACAAGTGCTCGTAGGCTGTAAAGGTTTTAACATTGATCTCAAATTGTGGCAAAAAACTGGAGATGCGTGTCATCTGATCCCGTTCCATTGCCATCCCATTCAAAACCACATCACCGGTTAGATTACCTCTCAGACGTTGCGAAATTGCTGCCAGCAATGTGGTTTTACCCGCACCCGATCCGCCCAAGATGGCGATGAGGTCGCCCGTCTTTAGGTGACCGCTCACTAAGAGCGAGAGAGAGAGAGAGACCAATTGAAACCACAAGCAACACCACAACAATTCCGATTGGGCAAACTCCTCCATCCACCAATCTTACCATCATGCAAAATGCGTAGCTCGCGTTTCTTCCGGCATTCGTTCCAGAAACTGTAATTGCTCTGCTCCTGAGCAGGCACATAGTAGTTGAGCTGTTTCCATTCCAGGCACAGCCCAGATTGCCCATCACCTTCATCCATTTGGGCAACAATGAAAGTTTATTGCACTCCGAATGTGGTTCAAGTAAATTTTGACTTTTTTTTTTGGGTCTATTGGATTTGCAGCATCCACACTAATCCCACGCACTTATCACACTCTTCACTCAACCTTATCTTATCGTTTATCTATATTTATGTTAGTTCAGACGACACATTTAAGCACTTTCTTTCGAGTGTTGTGGTTGGGAAACCATAAATCTGTGCCGGCACAAATAAACGTAGATAGACGGCGAGACCTAGTTGGAGACGGAGACAACCGACAACCGTTCGCGCCAAAGAGCGCAGTTCAACTGTGAATTGAAAACGTTTTCGTTGTTAGTTTTTACCCCCCCAAACAAACACACACACACACACACACACATACAGAGAGAGATCCCCAACTCTGGGTAACATTAAACTTTTGACCGCCTTTTTTTTCTTTTTTGGTTTAACCAACTAATTGTCGCTTATCAATTCGTATACTTATTATTATTTGTGTATGTCTCTTTTTGTCTGTAGTATTTAAATTCCGCGACTTTGACTCTGACTATATATGTGCTCTGGTATTTGGAGATATGTCTACTTAAATGTAGACAAAGCAATTTCATTTATTTGCTAACGAAATTATGCCATTCATTTTTGAATGAATGTCAAAGTGCCGCCAAAGAATACTAAAAAAGCGCTCGAACTAAATAAACTGGAACTATTTTTAACTTAATCTCGAGCACTGACAAGAATTAAGTAATCTTATGTAGGTGATAAGTTACAAAAAAGTACAAAAACATCAACAACTGATGATCTTCAATCGAGTTTAAGTTTAAAAGTTAACAAATTTGATATTTAAAGGATGATTAACACAATTATTATAGGTTTAATCATTATTATAAGCCAGGCTCACCTCTCAACATGAAATCCATCTTTTAAATTTGCATCAATAAGTTAATCGTGCTTGTAATTGATAATAAATTGAATTTATTTTGTCACATCTTCGAATTTTCGAGATTCCCCAATCAGTAATAAATGCTGAGAACTTTGTGGAATGGAATGTACTCCAATTTGTCGGCGTGCGCACGTCTATAGTCCCAAAGATATTGATCGATGAGTATGGAATTGACATTGCGTCTATCGACATCTGGATGCTTTTGCTTCAGAATCTCCAGCACACGATCCTTCACTTGTTCGATGATGTAAATGGAGGCGCCACGTATTTCCACCTCCATGGCTTCGCCATTATTTAGTATGACGTCCTTCTTCAGTATCTCCAACAACTCGGGCGAATACTCCAAGCTGCCAAAGTGCACCAGGACTTGGGGTATGCGATAATCTGCAAACATGGTCACTTTTTCGATATCCTCAAAGTAACCAAGGCCTTCGCCACGATAGCACGACCATAAGTCACCCACAAGGATTTGGGCACGTTTCCAGATTGAAACACGCTTGCCAGCGAATATTGCCTCATCCCGAAAACAGGGAAACTCCGTCACAATGAGCTGCAGTAGCGCAACAGCTGAATGATTGGCTGCCTTAACCACATTCTCGAATTGGCCATTCCATTTGGTGAGCAAACTTTTTCCCACCATCAGAAGGCAATCCAAACGTGTTTTTAGCAATGGAATCTTTGTTGTTTCATCATCTGGACGAAATATTGTCGCTAAAGTTTGCCTATCAACTTTGGTATAGAACTCGGGATTAGTTATGTCCAGGCCACTTGCCATGGCACGATTAACGGCAGCACAAAGCGCAAAATAGCCGGTATAACCATTCACCTTGTATTTGGTATAGTTTTCTACAACAACATTCAAGTTAATATTGGTAACAAATCTCTACTATAGTACTTACGTGGCGTCCAAAAGCAAAAGTTTAATGTATCCACAAGGAAAATCCAGTTGGCTGCATGCGCAGCTTCCTTTTTGGGATGCAGCTCATGTTGCGAGAAATTTGCAACATCGATACGTTTTGCTAATAATAAAAAATATCACATGAGCACATGGCAAATAGATAAACTATACAATTATATATGGCTACTTACAAATAACACCGTCAACTATCTCCTCGACAAGACGATCAACGCCTTCGGGCAGCACTTTCAAGTATTTTGCATGCCGCACAATATGTTCGCCAGATTCTCGAGGAGTTAGTGCGGTGCTCATCTTGGCAGGAGTTCTTTTCAACAGACAGATGACTTGATATCGATGTGTGTTGGTTTTCAATCGAGATAAGTTCATGTCATTTGGCTGCGATACTATCGAAAATCTGCGCAAAGAATGGAAATTATAATAAATGGGAATTTTGAATGCCTATTGAATCTATTACAAAAAAAAAACAATAATGGTTCACGTGTTTTTGCATTGAAATAAGTGGATACAGCATTTATTTAGCTTCTTGCACATTTTTTTATATTTATCTAATTTTATGATTAAGATTTAAATCACGCGCGTTGTTAAATTTAACATTTTGTGAAGTATTCTGTTAACATAA
This sequence comes from Scaptomyza tumidula, assembly GCA_035044465.1. NCBI lineage: Eukaryota > Metazoa > Arthropoda > Insecta > Diptera > Drosophilidae > Scaptomyza > Scaptomyza tumidula. The sequence goes on along the minus strand of JAWNNW010000444.1, from coordinate 12,742,879 downwards.
ACTTCCCAATAACATGCTGTTAAATTAAAGTATCGATATGTTCTAGCTTATCGCGATAGTCACGACAGTGTGTCCCCATATATATTAAGGGCGAAAAATAGATATAGGCGCGTAAACTAAAGTATTTTAATTGAGAAAAGTCTTGAACTCTACTCAAAGTTATTTTAGCTTATTTATTCTGTACATAGCTTGAGTCAGCAGCCAACAATCAGAACCATCAGAACTCTTTCCATTTATTAGCAGGTTAATTGTCACCTCCCCTAAATTCTTTGGTAAGCTTCATATACTTGCTTTATGACACGCGTAATTCGAGTCAAAATATGCAATTAAACAAAAACTTCTTGACTATAAAAATATTTGCATAAGTTGAGAAAACAAATGTCAGGACGTCACGTTCCGCCCTAGACAACGCTAAGTTGTTGTTGAACTTGTCATTATAAGCTCTCACACACACAAACCACACACACACACAGGCACATTGAGCCAACTAACGAACGAGGGTTGCGCTAAAGTGTAGATTAATAGCTGGGGCGTTGGGTTTCCAGAGAGAAGAATGAGAGAAGATGTTGGTGGTGTCTCTGACAGAAATCAGCGCTCGTAAAATTTACGTAAAATTCATTAAGCGCAACAAAAGACGCCAACGAAATAACAGGTTGCAGCAGCGACACCCACACCCACACCCCAACACTAACCCACTGTCACACGCACCCTTACCCAACACTGGCAATCATTTAGACAAAGCCTTGCATAGTTGATAAGGCGCGTCGTCATCTCGCGTTCGCGTTTCTTGTGGCTCCGCTCCTTTGGCTCCTTGCGTTGCTGTCAAGTGGAGCAGAGCAGCAGGCAGCAAGCAGCACGTCAAGCGTCTCTACAAAAGCAACAAACATTTTTGTCATTTCAAAAGGAAATGAACGAAGTTGCACCCGAGCACATTATAATCATAATCATCATCGTTATTATATATCCCATTATTCTATTCCCATAACACAATTGGAGTGTTGCGCGACGAGGCGCGACTTGAAGCACCAGCGCTCCTTAAGTGGCCCCAACTTTATATATATACGTATATATGTATATTCATATCCATGCTCCTTGACTGACAGATTAGCCTTATGACATTCCCCCTCGCCATTTAAAGCACACTCCAATTCGCCAAGTCCAAAAACAAACGACACCAACTAAATGTTTCCCTCCCTGTTGCTGGTTGATAGATTAACGGCGGTTCGGGAGACACACGCATTACAACATGTTGTGGTCACACTGTTCATGCATGCGCGTATAGTGTGTGTGTGTGTGTATGTGCGTGTGGGCGGCATGTAGTATATGTATTTATGTGGTATGTAATGAGTTTTACGCGGTCGGGCCGCAGGTTACACGCCTGGGCATACTTTCCATGACAATTTTTGGTCGGCTCTCAATTTATAGAGCCGATAAGCTGACTGGGGTTTTAGTGCCGCTAATGCCGGTAATTAACATCTTTTGTCAAACTGATTTCAGCTTTTCTAACGGGCTCGATTGTTTTTGTTTTTGGTTACGTTACTGTTCGTTCAGGTATAACACGGTTGCTTGGACATAATTACGTGCATTGTTTTACGTTATTTGTGTATGTTTTGTTTAGCAAACTAATCAACAGTTAGGAATCTAAGTGCAGAACATTATTTTGAATGCCCAATTGGTTGAAATAAATGTGTGTGTGAGGTACCAATAAATTGATTAATAACAATCTAGATCAATGGTTAGCTTACCGATTATTTTTCAATACAATCAACTTCAAAAGGAACATGTTCTGCAGCTGGTACATTGTTTGAATGCATATTTAATTTGATGTCATGTTAAATCGTGTAGTTGCACTATTTTATGCCTATTTGGAGCAGCATGCACATACATAAATGACAAGCTAGAATTAATATTGCCTGACATGCACGCTTAGTGCTTGTGTATGCACTCGTTCGTGTCACGATCCACAAAACACGCAAATCGCACATAACTAATCGAGCATTTACAGTTACATTTGCAAATTATTAGAGGCGTCTGTGCCGGCTTAAAAAAGTGAAGAAAATAATAAGTAATGGCGTTTAAACAAAGTGTACGAAGTTGTGCATCGAATAAAAACAGTAAGTTTTATATGTTTCATATTGAACTGCACTTTAATTAGAATTGCAAAGTGTATTAAAAGCAAATTGCGTGCCAGCGCAGCACCATCTATCTTCTTTGTTCTTCTTCTTCTCAGACTGCCATGTACATGTAAATAAAACAAAAACAAAAATACACTATTCAAATCCAGCTCAGAAAAGTGCCACGAAATATGCTTTGGGGCAAAGCGCTTTCATGTCAACCATAAAAATAGCAGACGCATAAAAAATTAATAAGCATTCAGAGCCAAAGCTAGTGGTCAGTGGTCAGTGGGCGTTGTGTTGGTGAGCGGAGGGGGCGTGACTAGCAAAGGATGACGAGGACGACGCATTGTTCATTGTCTTGTCTTGTCCTTTCGTTTTTTTTTTTGTTTTTTTTTGCCGGTAACAAAAAACCCTTCACCTGGCTTTAAGTTAACCAAGCGAGACACATCATTAATGCATAATTCAAGCGTTTGGCAGTTTTCTGCTTTCAATATTCAATTTGAATGCCGCCCCGAAGCGAAACAGTTTGTGTTCTGTGTCGTATGTGTGTGTGTGTGTCGTATGTGTGTGTGTGTGTGTACTGGACATTCTTCTCCTTGTTATTGTTATTGTTTTCGTTTCGTTTCACCTTTTTTTTTGTGTTTTGCGTTCGTATGCTTCGTTTTCATGCTTGCTTATTTATTTACTTTGTGGCGTTGATCACTTTGCCTAACCCTTCGGCTCCTCTCTGGACTTGCTGCTGCTGCTGCGTGTACCTGCTGCATTATGCAGGCGATTCGATTCGATTTACAACAACATCAAATGCTGATAAACCGTTTCTAGCTGACCATTGTCTATCGGTCTTTATGTCCTGTCCACGTCCAGTCCAGCTATTCTGTTTGTGGAGAAGGCGGTTCTTAGCTTCTATTCGAAACGCCTTCAACTTGTGTGTGTGTGTGTGTGTGTGGGTTCTTTGTGTGCTGCATGCGTTTGTTGTTTATTAAATATAAATGATTGTCACTTGCGGCATGTCCAACGTTTCCAACTCGAAACGAAATTGTTGACGGCGATGATTGCTTGGGTTTCATTGAGAGCAAAATGCCTCAAGGGTTGTGGCGACGAGGAGTAGGAGGAATGCTTCTTACTCGAGTTGTTGTTTTTCTTTGTTATTTGCTGTTGTTGTGCTGCAATTGCTTGCAATTTATAACTAGAACTTAACTTAACTTGCCCGCTGACACTTTTCTTCGTCACTTTTTGACGAGTCATGTCAGCTAAAGGAATTGTTATTGATACGCGACAACTAACGGTACTTCAAAAGTACAGTACCACATAGTACTACATAAATGTGTAATGTCATGATGGACAGACGTCAGCGACGTACAACGCTGCAGGGGGGATGATTTTTATATGAAATGATTCGCCGAATATTGACCACAAAATGCCATTAAAAAATAATTACGAAATTTTAATTGGCATTAAGTTTGTGAGGCAAACAATTAAGTGTCATTCAACATTAAAACCGTCAAAAATTATTTATTGATTACTTAAATGCACTTTATTTATGTTCAATTAAATGCTGTATGAATTTATTAATTTGTGTAATATGTAAGGATGTGTTTTTAAATTCTTATATATATGTTTTATAGTTGTTTAAACATTTTGTGACGAATTTTTTTTTATATATTTCGAATCCCATCATTTGGATATTATAAACTGAAAATGAAGTATGTATATGTCTTGAACTTATAACTTCAGAAAGTTCTGACCAATCTTCAAGTGAAATTGTGTTCACGAATTTAGTCTAAAAACTATGTTGTAAACTGGAAATGTCAAGCCTTTGACCTTTAAAAACTTGAAAATGAGATCTTATTATTTATTTAACATTGGGAATTAATCATATTTCCGTTTTGAAAAAGTTTTGTGTCTAAAACCTAAAACTTTTGCCATGTTAATATCTCTATTAGAACACAGTTTAGTATTATAGCCTGTTATATAGTTTGCGTGTTCATAGAAAACTTTCTATAACAATTAACTGTAGAATAATTTCAATAAAGTTTCATTCAAACTAAATTGAACCATGGCCTTAAATTGCTTGTAATCAAACAATATGACATATTAAACACTCACACACACACAACAACAATGATATACATTTCGAAATAGTTAACACATTTTTGGTCTAATTCATTGATTTAATATGTTCAAACGAATGTAACTTAAACCACTAAGCTGCATTTCATTTATTCGTTATTGTTGCTGGTTCTTGTGAATCTACACACACACACAGACGCAAATGAATCGTTTAATGGCATCACCTCTGTGTGACAAACGCAATTGCAGCAATCGTTTGCTTGTCGTTACCACACGAATATTGTGTGGCAACATGGCAACGTTAACGGTATTTGTTGTTCGCGTGCACAATGCAACACTAATTGTGGTATGTACATACATTAAATAAACTACAATTGCAAAATGGCGCATTTCAACTGTGCGAGCGATGAGGGGAGAGGGGGGAAAAATACTGAGTGCCACATAGTTTGTTATTATTTGCAATTGCATTACCAGCAATTGTTGCCTGCCATTTCCTGCCTGCGGTTTCCATATTCGTTTTTCGTTTTTTAATTCCCATGTAATTGCAAATGGCTGCCAGTTGTTGAGTGCTGTGGGCGCCATTTGATGGCGCGCAACATGTAATGTGCGTCAATTAAATCAAGTTCTGCGGAATATTCCCTTTTTGAGCGGCAGTGAGATAACGTTTCAAGATGTTGCTCAAAGGCAATAGCAGCAGCAGCTTGTTGCAGGTAGCCGGTAGCTGCAACTGTTTGTGTCATGCCATATGCCATAATCATATTTAAGAGTTTCCCAGAATATTCGTGCAACTGCAACCTCAATTGCAATTGCTGGCTGGCCAAACTGGCTGGTTGCCTCGCTGGCTGCCTGGCTACTGGGGCTTATGTGTTTCTGGCGGCTGTTTGGTTGGAAAACCACAAATTAAGCAGAGAAATCCTTTCCGTGCATGCAACCGATGGCGCCGCACCGTGTGTCGACACACAAACTGCAACAAAAAAAAGCTACAACATTTTGAAATGCTTTTGACAAGCGACAAAAAAAACTCAACTGGGAAATGCCCTATATAACGCTTACACTACAGCATAGTGTGTACCTTTCCGATAAGTGCTTCAGTATGATTTTTCTTTCTTGATTTTTAAACGAACTTAATGAAATTTTAACAGATGATCAACATGCTGGCGAGGTTTAAAAAGCGACAGCTAAATTCTACGATTAATGACTTTTCTTGCTATCGATAACTATCGATTTAATGAAATTTTAACAAATGATCAATATGCAGGCGAGGTTGAAGAAGCGACAGCTGAATTCTGCGATTAATGACTTTTCTTGCTATCGATAACTATCGATTAAATGAAATTTTAACAAATGATTAATATTATGGCGAGGTTGAAGAAGCGACAGCTGAATTCTACGATTAATGGCTTTTCTTGCTATCGATAACTATCGATTATAGTGAAGCTGATTGAAGTTATCGATTAAAGGTAGTAAAGTAGTATGCATAATATATATATTATAAATATATATATATAGGATCGAACATGCTTTCTTTGATGTGTTTCATACTTTCTGACAGCTTCATTATACCCTTTATAACTATTTTAAGTGTAGGGTATATAAAAAAAAAACAACAGCAGTAGCGGCACTCGCTGCCACACACAAACATGCAAGAACCGACCGCAATGTTATGGCTGCAGCGTGCGGCGGTGAGGCGTGGCACGTCTGGAGCGCCAGATAAATGCCCGTTGCCCCACGTTGCATGCAAATAACACACAAAATCAAAAATAACAACAAAAAAAAGAAGTATATATCACAGGCATAAGGGCAACTCAACAAAGCACAGCAGAGCACTCACGTAAGCGCTCGTGCGTTTATTTGCCGTTTCCGTTTCCGTTTGTCGTCGTCATCGTCGTCATCATCGTTGCTGCTGTTGTTGTTGTTGTTGCTGCTGCTGCTGCTGCTGTTTGTGTGGTCAATTTCAATGCTTCCATTGCGCGTTAATAAGTCGCTCGCTGTTGCTGTTGCTTTTGCTGTTGCTGTTCTTGTTGCTTTTGTAAAGGACACACAAAAATGCGCAGCATTTTGCACATGGAAATGAACTCAACGCGCCACGCCCTTCCACCAGACCGTCCCGCCCTATTGCATGACTGCATAAGACTGCATTTAAATAGCAGAAAAATTAACTGTTATTCAGCGACTGCTGCAATTTGTTTGTTGCGTCAGTTTTCCTTTTCTGTTTTAACTCCTAATGAGTTTAAATGCAGACAACAAACAATTCCATGAAAGAGTATTAAAAAAATAACAAGTTGGTATGTACTAGAAATAAAGATTATATGGAATAAAGGCAAAATCTTGCTAGAGAAAATCCTGAACATTCATATATCCAAACATATTCACTTCTCATTTGAATCTAGATTCCATACCATAATAAAAAATATATTTACTTTCATATTTAAAACACTTTTTCAAAAGTCATCCTCTTACCTTAACTCTTAACTGCAAACAATCTAAATTAATTCTAAGTTGCTTGTAAACTGGCCAAAACATATGCCCATGTAGTTGTTGTTCATGTTTGCCATCTACGGAAGTTTTGTTGTTAAGCTTTGGCATGCGATTATTGCCAACATTTAAGTTTATAAGTAAGTTTTTACAACTAGAGATTGACATAAAAGTTGCTTGCTTCTGCTCCTGCTTACTTGCAATCACAACACACACACAAAAGCATCCGCCAGGATGTGCCACAGACCCGAGCCAAGACCTTAAGCAAGAATTGCAATTCTCCGAGTTTGATAGTGGTGGCAGTGTCGAGTCGTGTCAAAGTTGAGAAGCATCCATGACACTTGGACCTTCATTTAGTTAAGCTGACGTTATTGTTGATGCCACCACAGTTGCTGCTGCTGCTGCTTTAGCTACTATGGTGCTCAACAACAATGGCAACATAGTCAAATGACAGCATTATCATCAACAACATGTTGCTGCAACAGTGGCAGTGCCAGCAGCAACAAGAACAACAATACACACAGATAACATCAGCAAAGCATTGTGCTTTCCCATTCTCCATTGGGCATTGATGACGTTCCCCTTTGTTGTTGCCTCTTTTTGTTGTTGTTCCTTCTTTCTTGTGTTATGCAACAGTGTAAGGACATGAAACTCGCTGAACTGCTGTTTACAGTTTGAAAGTTGTTCGTTTTGTTCACCTTTTTTTTTTATTTGCTTTTTATGTGCCGCCCAACCTGAAGAAACGAAAAAAAACCTAATAACAATAATGTGCAACGTTCTTCTTTATTGCAGCAAGTGTTGTGTGTCCCGTGTTGCAACTTGCTAGTGGCTCAAATGATGCTTAAGCTGATGGCCAAACATTTAGCCAGCTCATAAATATTATTTAGTTCAGTTCAGTTCAGTTCGCAGACAGCACAACTTGGTCAAGCTGCAAGCAACGGCTGTAAAACAGTTTTGTGCTTAATGAAGCGAGAATTCTCCTTTCGATGCAACAACTTCTACTTGACCCATTCGTATGTGTGTGTGTGTGTGTGTGTGGGTGACCAGCACAAGTTGTAAGTTGTATCCTTTGGAGCTTTATCTGTTGGCTACAAATCAGAAATTGCTTTCGTTTGTAACAAGTATTTGTGGCCAGCGAGTGTGAAAGTTAACAGTTGGCTTCAGCACTTTGCCCACTTTCACTTTGATCAGTTAACACTTTAAAAGCGTTAACGCTTAAAATTGCACACAGACAATTATTGCCTGTTTGCTACACTGAGCAAAATGACAAATGAATTGAATGAATGACTGCTATCAAGTAGCAGTTCAAACGATAAGATATAGCCATATAATTCTTTCACAAACTGTCTAGTTAGTGTACCTGCAAGTGGATAAATTTAAAGGTCAAAGGTAACTCTTATAATGCTAGCTAGCGAACTGATATTGATATTACTCCAGACGCAATAACACATCCTCTTCTTCTATTCCTGCTACACTATCGCAGCAAATCAACAAAATACCCAAACAGAAAAGTATCAAGTCCAAGGACCACAAGGAAAACACCAAATTGAAGGGAAATGAGATGCCATATATATTATGCATAGCTATCGTTCGTTTTTCTCTGTATCTGTATCATTTTCAGCAAGATAAATGGCAAAACAAATGATTGACATGTGCGGCATTGTGAACAACATTTGAACTCTTACCAGTTGCCAGTTGGCAAGTTAAAGCTAGCCAAGATTCGTTTCCAAGATCCGCCCAGCCAGCAGCCCCCCCTGCAGCGGAAACGCAGCAGCAGCAGCGGAAGTTGCGTTTGCTCTGTGTGTGTGTGGGCGTGTGTGTCTCTGTCTGTGTGTATGTGTGTGTAGGAAGAAAAACTTTGGCAAAGTGAAAAACTTGCTGTCAGCATTAGATAAGCGCCTTCAAGTTAATAGACTTGTAAAACACACGCTCCACACGCTGACCCCTTGGCCAAAAGCGACTTTTCGCTTGGAACTTGGAAGTTGTTTTTTTTTCCGGGTTTTGCGCTGCAGCCGAAACTGGATTTTTATTTATTTGTTTGTCGCAAGCATGTGGCGCGTGTCCCGCAAGCCGCACCACACACTCTCACTCTCACTAACATATATAAAAAACTGGTGAAATAAATAAAAATGTAATACACGCCCCCCAAACAACAACAACAGGGTCAGAAGTCAGGGGTTGTATGAGCACCCTTTGCCTTTGTTTCGCTTATCGCGCCGAACTAACAATTTAAGTTGTCAACTTGATATGAGCAAAAAAAAAGAAGAAAAGAAAAACAACATTTATCGTTAAAGTGAAATAAAACTTTTCTGTTTAACTAGTCTTGGTTAATTTGAACAACTTCGTCGACCTCTGAGTCCTTTGTTTGATGAGACTCCCACCCCTGTCTACGAGCTGAGTGCTAGACATGTCTTCTTCTTCGTGGTCAAAGTTTAGCTCATCAGCGAAATGACCAAACGATGCGTAATGTCTGTAATGTGTGTGCCAATTTGGTTTTAGCTGATTGACAGCCAACTTCCCCCCAGCGACGACTGTTTGGTCGTTCAGTCAGTCAGTCAGTCGGCTGTTGCTTATCAGCCGTACGTACTTTCAAAGTCAATTTCAATTAATCAATTGTCAAGTTTTTTGACAGGCGAATTTATAGCTCCACTTGACCACGTTTCATGCAATTTTGCGTGGAAACTTTATTGCGATTAGTTTCGATTGAGACTTATTAGACACATAGAATAATTAACTTGCTTGAAAGCTTGACGATCGTCTAAACGGAAGTCATGAAAATCAAACGTTCTTAATGAAGGAAGTATTTGAGGTTAAGAATACTTCAGGGTTACGTTCGTTGATGTTTGATGTATATTTTAAGTTTCTTTTCTTTCAATCAGTTACTGCCTTTCATTTTTTAATTAATTGTTATAATGCAGTTGCAATTACTTCAATCATTCATTCAACTTGAAACAGTTTTCCACTTTCGCATCCTTTTTTGTTTGATGTATTTACAATAAGTGCTGTCTCATGTACGAATCAATTTCATTGCCTACTTTGCAGCTGACAACTATATATGTTCACAGCAGCAGCAAAAGCGATCGAATAACAGTTGAGTATATACTTTTAGTATTTACAGACGACACCTGCAAAGTGTTGAGACAAACATAGAATGTGGAGTGTGCAAAGAATTTCAAGTGCAAGTTTAACACTCCAAATTGTAATGTATTTGTTAACAAAAAGAGGCGTGGCACATACACACACACAAACACTGTTGTTCCTGCTGACTGTTGACAATGCCCTGTCATCACTCTCTCAGGCAGTCATTCATTCATTCATTCAGTCAGTCTGTCAGTCAGTCAGTTAGTCTAACGAGTCCGTCAGTTTTCAGTCTGTCCCCTACCTCTCTCTCTCTCTCTCTCTCTCTCTCTCTCTCTCTCTCTTTCTCTGTTCATCTGTCTCTCTCTTTCGCTTTGGCTGCGTGTTTATGTGTCGTTATTTACAATAGCGCATTTTTACACATATTTTTTTCAAAGTCAACAACATGATTTTCGCAGTCTGCGCTTGCGACGTGTGCATAAAAAACAACAAACCAACCAAACCCAAACCATTCAACTCCCACAACAGCAACAACAACAACAACAGCAAGAACAACAACTGCGAACGAACAACAGCGAAACAACATTTACATTTTAAGTAGTTTTTAAATCGCTGCAGACAAACGTCAGCGTGTTGACAATTTATCATGCGCCATGGAAATGGTTTGGTTGCCTCGCTGCTGCTTGGCTGGCATTACGTGATTCAGTTTCCCGACTTAACCAGATTTTTCTTCTTTTTTTTTACCCTAAGGCAACTGCAATTTTTGATTGATTGTTACATTGTTGAGTGCGTTTGCTTAAAGCTCTCTCTCACGCACCTTGAGATGCTTTCTTTCACTGTCCATTCTCTTTTTGATTTTAATTAATTTATCTCAACTTATTGATTTATGCCAACGTTGCAGCGCGTTGCAGCGCGTTGCAGCTCTCTGACCAGCAAATTGACTGCCACAAGCAAACGAGAAGTTGAAGTGCGTTAACAGGACGGTCGGGACAGAAAGTCCGTACTGTCAACTTTTCAGTGGCGCCACTTAAAAGCAGAATACTCAATTAGCTGCAGTTGCTGTTGCTGTTGCTGCTCGGCTCGTTAAGTTGATCAATGCTTCGTCCTGTGGCTATCGCCTCGAGCGAAGCAAGTGTCAACATCAACATCCTCTGAATGCCTGCACTGCAAACAAAATAATTCGATCATCTTAACCTGTTATCGAATTAATTACAATTAACGAGATTGACATGTTTTTGCCTAGGCAAAACGTTTAATTTTATGAAATTATGATCAGGTTGGTAAAAACTTAATGAGTCAAAGAGTGAAAGCATTTTTGACACGACTTTGTTGGTTGTTGTGTTATATATATAATAATATTTTTTGTCAGTGTACTTTTGTGTAAATGAGCTGAATGCTCATTGCTCATTTTTCTCAGAAGGTACATTAATTATTCACTGCGTTTTATTGGCATCAGGCAAATGGCATTCTTGCAGATCCCTTTGAGCCTTATCTCACACGCAGCTCCGTCAACTTTAAAGTCACACAAATATGTTTAAATCGAATTTAATTTTATATAAAATTTTTTTTTGTTTTATTTTTTTCGCTTAAGAAACTTTGCAGACAACTCGAAATTCCGTACATGCCTAATTTCGTTGGTGAATGCTTTTCTGGTATTTCTTTTTTTTTGCTCTGGTAGCGAAAGTTTCGCGAATGGAACGCAAATCTTGCAGTGGGTGAAGGAAAAGGAAAATTTATTAAGTGGTGTGTACGCGGCTGATTTCAATTGTCCAACAACTGGTGTTTGGTCGGTCGGGCGGACGGTCGGTTCATTTTGTGTGCCATCAGTTTTGAAATCGAGTTTCTTTTTGTTGCTTCTTGGCCTGGGCACTTGAAGCGCATTTTCTGCGCCATTTCAATTCCGTATTTTCTGCCTTTTTCGTTTCGTTTCGTTTGGTTTTTGCCTTGAGTCGCCTGCTTGTTTGATAAATTGTCTGGAAATTACAAATGGACAAGAGGCCAATAGCTTTTAGGCAAACGCCTTTTGCCAGTGGGTTGGGGCATCGAAGTGCGATGGGGTCCACAACATTTATGGTAATTTCAAATAAATGTATGGCCAAAGTAGCTAGCACCATTTGTGTGTGTGTGTGTGTGGGGCAGATTTTAAGGCGCTTCCTGTCTATTTACGCTGATTTATGGCGGGGATAGCATTCATTGTTGACTCTTAATGGCAAATGTCGACAAATTTGTTTTAATGGTCAATATAATGGATGTTATGCTTGCCTTTTGATTTATAACAACAACACTACACTGAATAAGTTCTCATGTTGTTCACACAAACAAACAAACAAACAAAATAAAAAACCTAACAATTAGTTTTGAAATTATTTAGTTTTCACATTTTGTTTAAAGTTAACTTGGGCGGTAGGCCTTGGATTTTTGAATAAGTTTTTCATCATTTTGGCTTTGCAACAAAACGAAATTTTTAATTGTATAAAATGGCTCCACCACGCATATGCGCTGAATGTGGTCAAGTGCATCGGCCTGGTTCAAATAGGTGAGTTAATGCACTCGAATGGTTATCGGAAAAATGGGTTTTTTGTTATAGTTTGAACTATTTAGTGCCGTTTACTGTTGCGGCACATTGTTGCGAGCAGTTCAAACGAACGGAATTTACAAAGACTCCAAATACTTTGTGGACATGAGTTGTCGTTACTCACCGGAACGTATTACAGCCGACTTTCAGTTGTATTGTTCGTGTAAAAAGAATGAGACATCGATTAAGCATTTAACAAACTTTGTTGAAAATCATTTCGATCAGCCGGGCTTGGAGCTGGAATATTGGTGTCCACCCGATTGGCGTTCGGAAGCAAGATTTATTTGTAAAATTAAAGAACATCAGTTGAAAAAGTTTGGATCCGATTTACATTTAATTTGGAAGCAGCTCGGACGCAGCATTAAAGATTCCGTTAGAACAAGTCCGAACTTGTACTCGCTGATATATGTGCCCAATCCGATAATATTGTCTTCTGGACGCTCCATTGAGTACTACTACTGGGATACGTATTGGATTGTGCGTGGTCTACTATACAGTGGCATGTTTCAGACAGCGCGTGGCATGATTGATAATCTCTTGTATCTGGTGCATCAGTATAAGAGCGTGCCAGCTGGTGGACGCATTTACATGTTAGGTCGTTCACATCCACCGATGTTGGTGGCCATGGTTAAGGCATATGTGGACATGACCAGGGACGAAAAGTATGCTGTTAGAGCGTTGCCATTGCTCGAAACGGAAATGGACAACTTTCTGATGAATCATGCGGTACAGGTTGAGGGTCGCACAATGTATCATTATACCGATACATATATGGGACCACGACCCGAAGCTTACCGTGAGGATTTGAGCAGTGGCTCCAACTTTGGCACTGACTACGACAAGAATGAACACTATATGCATGTGAGGGCTGCCTGTGAGTCGGGACAGGACTTTAGCTCACGCTGGTATGTCTCACCGAGTGGCAACAACGTGGGCACCTTGGCCAACATAAAGACTACCTGGATCGTCCCGGTCGATCTCAATTGCATACTATTTCGTAATTGTAAGACACTCGCTGTGTTCAATAAGATGGCTGATAATCAGGCCAGAGCGCAGAATTATCAAGCCATTGCCTGTGGACTGATCAAAGCCATAATGACTGTGCTATGGAGTGATGAACGTGGTATATGGTTGGACTATGATCTAAATAGTAAACAACAGCGTGATTATTTTGTGGTCACAAATCTATCACCACTTTGGCTACACGCCTATCCCATTGGAGAGTCGGAGAAAATATCGGAATGTGTATTGGCTTACATACATGAAAACCATCTTGATAGCTTTCCCGGCGGTGTGCCGCACACATTGAGCAACACGGGTCAGCAGTGGGATTATCCCTATGTATGGCCACAAATGATGTACATGCTGATCGAGGGTCTCAACAATCTGGGCACACCCGAGGCCAGGGAAATGTCGGAACGGTGGCGAAATCGTTGGGTTAAAGCAAACTATGAAACGTTCATCCAAACCGGTTGCATGTACGCAAATGTAAGCTTTAAACTATAAACTGGGCTTAACTGAAACATTTTAATCTGAATCTTTTTTTGTTTGCAGTATAATTGCGAGGGCGTCGGATTGTCTTACGTCGATGTAGAGACGCCAGTTCAGGCTGGCTTTGGTTGGACGAATGCTGTACTGATCGAGCTGCTGGCTAAATATGGACATGATATAAAGTTGAACGAGGACTTAGCAAACACGATGAGCGGTCTAGAAAATTGCATCATCACAAGTGAGGCATGCATGGGGGATGAGGAGCAGGGTAATGACTCATGCAAACTATGTAATGTCACCGAACAGGAACAATCGAAATACAGCGGACAGACGAATAAAAATACACAGCACGATGTATACAGTATAGCAACAAGTGAGCCAAGGTGTCAACATCCACTGCAAAAATCAACACAGCCGTCTCAAGACAAAAATGTTCAAGCTTATTGTGACCAGTGTGGTTCTTTTAGTGAGTCACAGCCACAGCAACCAAGTGCACTTGATAATGGTGGGCAATCGGAATTGTGTTCCCTTTGCTGTCGCAGTTGTGGGCAACAGGATAACGGGTTGTTACCCAACATGCAACCTATACAGATTGAAGAAGAAGATGTCGGCTATCAGCAATCCCAGGGGTTCGAATCGCAATCCTGCTATCCATATTCATTATGTGAACCGGAGGAACAACTTGGCGGTCAAAATCGTGAAGATGATCGCGGTCAAGATGGTCAAACTGTTTGTTTTTGTGATGAAGAGGAATTGGCCCCTGACATCAATGTTTCACCAGCACCGCTACAGAGTAAACAATTCCCTCTTGCCGATGAAAAGAAATGCCCGCTGCCGAAAGAGGAGGAACCAGAGGAAGACTTCGACAGCTGTGCCTGTGCCAAGGGCGCCCTGGAAAAAAAGGCACAACAAAACTGAAAAGCATCTAAAGCAAAATTCGACAATAGAAAATTTAAAAGGTATCAACCAGGAGAATATATATATTCACAATATTGATAATGAATGATAAATAAGTTACATTAAATTTAATAATTTCTTCCGATTGCTGCAAACATTTCCTTTTTATATGCTTGTCAATATCTTTATGTTATGGTTAATACCATGTGTGTGCGAGTGTTTGTGCGTGTGTGTGCGTGTTTAATATCTTGTAGCTTTTCGGACAAGGACACATTTGTTGAAAAGCGAAAGTCTCGTTTGACACAATTGCCATCCCCAATCACCCCTGTCCTATCTGTTTGTCTGTCTGTGTCTGTGTGTGTGTCTTGTCAGCTGTTAGTGAGCTCATGCTCATGATATTTGCGAACAAATCGCTTATGTGCCACCATCACCTCCAACCCCAAAGGAAAAACACAACGCATGCCACATTACAACATTTATGTACATAAATGTCTGTCTGTCTGTCTCTGTGTGTGTGTGTTTGTGTGTATTTTTCCCCGCCTCATTCGCTGATGCGATTGTAGTGCTCTGATATTATTGAAATGCCATTTTGATTGGCTTTGATGTCAGTGAGAGGGAAAAAGAGTAGCAGTAACTGTAACGGTTTCATGTTGCTAAATGTTTTATGGGCCCTCCTCCACACAATGTGCTCTGATGTGATTAAGCGATAAGTAGTCAGGCATGAACACATTTTTGGCCGTTGGTAGTTGGCATTCTGGTCTGCATAAACATAAAATACATACCACGTGCATATATATATATATATATATATATATATATATATATATAGTTGGGGCTTGTGGCGTTGTGAACAAATGCACATTTGCCGCGCTAATTTGATTAAAATTTCCAAACGGTAGAAAATCAATTAAAAAATGTGTAAGCCTTCAATCAATCGATGAGTATTTAAGGCACACACCTTATCCAATTATAAACTTTGTTGGATATTTGTCAACTTGTTGTTGTTTGTGTCGCCGCCGTATGAAATCAAATCCTTAACCGGAAACTTCAGAGCAGCAATCCAACAGCGAATAATGCAAACCACAAACTAGTGCTTACTTAATAATGAAGAATGCGCTCATCATTGCATGGCATGACTGCATATGGCAGCGAAGGAAGCATTTATGTATAAATTTGCACAGATTCAGAGTCGTAGATAAAAACTTTTTACTAGGGGGAGTAAAGAAATATTTCATATAAACATAAGTTATATGAGAGGATTTAAAAAGCCTTAGCTTAACAACTTTCTTGTCATTATTTCAATCAATAGAAGCAAAACTTCATAGCACTATTATTCCATTTTTAGATAAGACAAATGCAAACTTAATGTTTACCAACCATTATTATATGGTAATCTATTCAATAGAGGAACTTCCTGTTCTACCACATTTAACTTTTCGTAACCTTTCATAACCTTTAAATCTCAGCTCTTACAAAGCTTCTACACCCTTGTAAAGAGCTTAAGCGAAATTCAAAAATCCAATAGTTCATCAGTCTAAACGTTGTTGACGTTGACAACACTGTCTGTCTGTGCGTAGAAAATTCTCTGTGGATAACTCATAGTTCTTAAAGCGCCAAAGCTTTCGAAATTGAAAAACAAGACAAACTAACGAACTGTCTTTGCGCAGTCAAAACTGACAGACTGAATGAATGACGTGACTCCACTTGACTTGACCTGGCTGCTTTTCTAATTAGAGCAGCGTTGGGGAATCATTTGCATTTTATTGACTAAATTAAGTGGCAGTGGCAAAAAGTTTTTGCCAAGGCAAACGAAATCGAAAGCAAATGAATTGAAATTGATTGTCAAAATATCTTGCCAAAAAAGCGCTTAAAATTGCAAATTTTTCATTCGTTGCTGCTGTTGATTTGTCTTCAATCGCAGACAGAGAGTAACATGTGCAGCAACTCGAAATGTTTCAATTACTTGCTGCAAACACACAAACAAACCGAAAATCGTAAATAAATAAAATCAAGACAATGCCAAAAAGGCAATAACAACAAGAGCAGCAACAAATCTGTCATATGTCAAACTTTGCCATATTTAATTTCCTCTTTGCGAAATTAGTTTTGAGCAACATTTTTTTTTTTCACATTTTTCGTGTTGGTTGCTTGCAATACACACAAACACCATTCAACTCTTGCATTTGCTTATAAACTCGTGTTTTTTTTATTGTGGTGTGTGATGTTTTTTTTATGTTTCTCCGATGGGGCGCACAGCTGCAATAATTCATGTTCAAAAACTACAAATTGAGTCATAAACAACTTTTGATTTCGCATCTACGGAATAAACTGTATGAATGTATATGTCCATATACTATGTATGTATACATATATATATATATATTTATAACCCCAAAAGTCTCTGTCTCTCTGTTCAGTTTATACTCCAGCGTAGTTTTTCATTGCATACTTTTTTGGGCGAGGGTGTTGCCTGGGTTGCCAAGCATAACTCAAACCTCGACGCAAGCCTGACCTGTCTCATGTTTGTTGGCTGAATAGTTCGTATTTTTCTGTGCTCGTTTTTAGTTGACCTTTTCAAATATGTTTGTGTGTGTATTTATGCGACTCATTAAAATCAAGAGCGTATATATTTATATATATAAGTAAAAACCACTTATTTCATAATTTAGCAGCCGCACTTTTAGTTGTGGTTAAGAGTAAACGCAAATGAAATGAAAAATAAAATACAAAAAAAAAAGCAACCGCTTTATTTTTAAAGTTTTAAAAGGTATGCAAACAATGTAATGCTTGTTGGGCTGCCTGACTGTCTGGCTTACTTATGTATTTTACTCTTTATGATTTATTTCGAAATACTCTTTTTCGGGCAGACAAAGAGAACGAGTGGGACAGGAGAGGACAGGACAGGAGAGACAGGTCGCAGTTGGACGCCAGCTCACCCAAAAAGCTTGCCGCTTAATTTCATTAAACATTTATGAAATAAAGGCACAAGCTGCTGGCGTATTAAAATTTGATAGTCTGCTGTGGTCGCTCTGTTGCGTGTATATCACAGTAAGTGTGTGTGTGTGTGCGTGTTCGTGTGTGTGTGTGTATGCATGGTTGTGCTTGTGTGTATGCCGCTTCGTATGCGTCATTGTTAATATCGTGATGCGGTTTAACGCCAAAAGTCACGAATGGTTATGTTTTTTATACTCTTCAGCTGGGGCATTATTATTGTATGGCATTGATATTTGACTGTGTCTTAAATTTTCACAAAAAAAGTTCACTTTAAAAGCATGAAAGCTGAATTTGATATCCAATTTTGTACTATCTATTATATAAGATATAGAATTGGCTCATTAGATTAGTAACAAGAGAAGTTTCTTTCTGATATACTTTCAGAGTAACGATAGGGTATTCAACAGTCACTAAAAGTCAACGGTTATGTTCCTTAACTTATTTGTCTTGTTGTTATGCGTTTTATTGTCTTCAGCAGCTTCAGCTGTGTGCACTTTATTTGATGGACTTGTTTATGAGCCATTTTCCATTTTACATTTTCATTTGCCCGTACTGCTGCTGTAGTACTCTGCTGCACCTTTGTGAAATGACAATTTTTGTGTGATTTTTATTAATGTTTATTGCGCGAGCGGGCGTTTAATTTCATGCCGCATGTTGTCCGATCTCCTGCAACGTAATTGCAACTTGAAGTTGTGAAATGCAAGAAAGCAAGAAATGAAACGACATGGCCAACGAGTTGGAAATGCAATTTGCAAATGCGAATGCGTATTGTGGCAATGCAAAGTGCGTAAGACGAGACGATTCTGATTCTGGTCTTGGCCAAGTCGAACGCATTATTGGGCCAAATTGCATTTTTTTTTAATATCATTTACAGTTGTTGTGTGTTGCCAGGGCTGCCATTGCACATTATTAATGTACGCTTGCCAACAATTATTTTTATATGAATTGCAATGTTAACCGTAACGTAACCTGAACGCAGACGAACAGGTTTGGCAGCCAGCAAGATGCCGCCATTTTACGCTGTCACTAACGGTAACGTAACAACAACAACAACAACAACAACAACAACAATGGTAACGTTAACGGTAACTGCTACCGGGCAAATGAAAAATGCGCGCATATTACATACTTGAGCGAACTAACAAGACATTTTGGCATTCTGTAATATTCATAACTACCTGGCGCAGTGAATAAGTAAGCACGCACTTCCCTTACCCTCCTTACCTTAACTACCCTCTCTGCACTTATTTGCCACCTGCAATTCACGGTAAGGTTCTTCCATTTTGCATCAAGTTAAGTACCTTTCTGAATGAATGACAAAGAAGTTGCACAATTTATAGCACAATTTAGCATTTTGTATTTCTTAGTTTATTTAAGGAACCGTCCAACAGCAATTACAAGTCTATTCAAGGCAACAGAAAACAATTCATAAATACATTTTTGTAATTAAACTGAAAATTAAGTAGAAAATTTGTTTCGCACTTTCCTATTTACTATATTGATAAAAACATTTAAGAAATTTATTCTGCATGGAAAAAATAAGTTTAATCATTTAATTTTGAACCATTTTTCCAATTCTTAACAGGTTTTTCTTACATTTTGCCCACCAAAAATTAGCCCATGCGGCATTGGCTCTCATTTGATTACAAAAGATTGTACTGTGCCTTGCCTCATATTCCCTTCCTTTGCCCCTGCTTCTGCCCTGGGGCACTGCAAATGCTGACATCTGTGACAGCGCGCCCTTTGTGCCTTGAGTAAAGGAACTTTGTCGCATTGATTGTTTTTGCCACTGGTAATTTGAAACTTTAAAATATTTATGATTTATGTTACGTTGAGCGTTAGTTGGGTCTACTGAAATTTTTGCTCCGCACCACAAATCACGGCCAACCCCTGTCTGTCAAGCCTGTTTGGGGCGTCAACAACAGAAGTTCAGTGGAGAGTGTGGGAGGGATGGGCATTGGGGATGGGAAATAGAAATTGTTCATTATACGAAGCTATGCAGAGGGCTAAGAACTACGTCTAATGGACTCCAGGAGGAGGCGCGTCATTTTGCATGGTGAGCGACAAAAATATTTTGGCACGTGCTGTTGTGGAAAGCGGCAAAGGAGTGCGGGGCAAGAAGTTAGTGTTAGCAAAAAAGCTGGCGAATTGAGTTGTCAGTTGTGCGAAAAGTTGCGTTTTATGAGGGTTGGCAGGACAAGGGGCTGCCAAAAAGTTTGCGAAACTCCCATTAAATATTAATAAAAATGTTGCCAAAGGGACGTTGGGAATAACAGGTGAGAGATAAGTGTGTGTGTGTGTGTGTGCGCATATAATCCCAAGTTGTGGACGTGCTTAATAAATAAGCAGAAGCGCAAATAATATAACTGAATTTTTACTTACTTTTCCAATATATGACGACATTTGATTTGCTAAAGTATTTTGTTTTGCTTCCACTTCAAAATACTTTTTTTTTTTTACTATGTGAATGTTACATAAAAAAAAGGGGTTGGATCATCATGTAACAACCACCCCTCACTCACTGCCCACGCTGTAGTTTTGAACAACCCCCCTTTGGTTTCGATTTGTAAAAATGACATCGAAAAAAAAAATTGTTCTCAGTAACAATTTATTATCAACCACTTAGGATCAAAATAAGCGATAGTCCATTGAGGCTTATTACATTCTAAAAACGAAATAGCTAAAAATGACACCCGTTCTCGCTTTTCTCCCCCCTTAACAGATTTATGACAAGTGCAACAGAGCTGACAAATATCAACCCTTAACAGCGGTATATTTGGTGTAGAAATTTTTATAGACCGTCAGAATGATATATGCATGCCAATATTATGACAACAACACCAACTACGGGTTGGCAACTGTTGAAATATGCCGCAGGGCTTGACAGACACACAAAACCAACCAACAAACAAAAAAAAACCAAATACCCACATATATATATATATTGAAAGAATGAAAGACGATGGGCGTAAAGTTACGCGCGCATATGTAAGTGTCTGACTTCCGTTTCCGCTTGATATATGCTGTTGGCGCTCTGTTGCATTTGAGAGGGTGGTTGAGTTTTTTGATTGGGGGGTGATTGGGTGGGACTATTACATTTTACTTTTCATATTTGCTCGGGATAACCGTGAAATTGTTTTTCTAGTCTCTGTGCCAACTACCCCTTTTTTTGTTGTTGTTGTCAATTCAAAGTATCAAAGCACATAGATGATTGTCTGGCTATAGAACATGTGTGTATTAGTATGTGTGCGTATGTGTGTGTGTGTGAAACACTTGAAACTTTCATCTATGTTGCCTGAGGTTACGCAGTGATAGACTACAATGGGTTGAGGGTCTGGCGGTGGTAAATGCTATTTAAATATATAAATTTTAATAAGCTCTCGACCTTAAACGCTCAGCGTCTCCTTTGTTTTACGGGTTGTTGTCTGTACATTCATATTTTTTTGAGGTACATAAATGTAATAGGTACAGTAGATAACTGATAAGTTAAACTTGTCTATGCTGTATTGTTATTGTTATGTTTTTTACTTAGTATCTTTTCTTTCTACAAAGCTTCAAAGTGTTCTTAGAAAGTATTTTTCCTATTTATTTTTTATAGCTTTAAACTGCAAAAGAGCCCCTCTAATAGATACATGCAATGTTCCTTTTGGGGGTGTTGTTATTATTATTATTATTTTTTTTGCAGTCAGTGAATGCACTCAAGCAAAAAATCCGAATACAAATCTTTCCTTTCATATACAATTAAACTCAATTAAATCCGCATATTTAAACGGGCAAATTGCAACGGCGGCTAAAACACCCGGTCTAACACTCTCCTAGCTGTAAGCCCAATTCCCCGGAGAGACTGCATCCGTAGATAAACAAGGGTAAGGCTCTAAAGCTGCCCAAGTTACGAACTCAGCGAACTTGAACCGCAATATATATATATATTTTTTTCTTTTGCGTTTTTGGCAATGCCCACACGAAGACGATTCTTTCTATCTCTATCTCTATTTTTTTTTTTGGCTACTTTTGCTGGCGCAACCCTCATGAATATGTAAGCAGTTGCTGTGACGGCGGCACAACACACGTTGGTAACGTGGTGCGAGGGGGGGGGAAAGTAAGTAACCGTTAGTGAAAGCCACAAAGCACCAGGTAGGAGAGAGGTAAGACGATAGAAGACGGCAAACCTGCACTCGCACACAGACAAACATCAATAAACAAGGAACCGTCGCGTAAATAATGCATCAACTAGCGAAGTGGGTTGAAGGGAGGAATAAGGGTATTGGGTAAGGGGTGGCTTGTCTCACAATTTGACTTGCCCACGAGGCACGCACAAGGAACAACATCAAAAGCAGACGACAGTTAGAGCGAGAGTCCTGTGTTTAGAGCATACGTGCAATGCAGACAAACAGACTGACAATCAGACAGACTAGACATTTCCCTTGTGCATTACCAGCCTCTATATAGAATATATACTTATCCATGTATGTACTACAAAAAAAAAAAAATAGCAATTGTCGACTTGTGGCATTTGTGTTAAGAAATAATATTCAAAAGCCAGAAAGATTTTCTGATTTCTAGGTCATTTTATGAGAAAAAACAAGATTTTCCTGATATTTAGGAAAATATATTTTTTAAAATAAAACAAATTTCTTACAAGTTGAAAAAATAAAGAAATATTTTGACTTGGAAATGGTAATTTAAATAAATTGAATATTTTGATAAAAGGGAAATACATTAAGAAATTGAGCTGAAGTATGATTTTTTCCAGTGTAGACATAAACATCGAAGTCGTTTGCAACTGCAATTGTCTTTGGGTAGCTCATGCATTTTACATTTTTAATAGATTGACTGGAATTAATAACACGCACCCTAATGTTCTACTCCAACTACTTTTTGAGAATGAGATTACTTACGTTTGTGGGTTTGTTGTAGCTGCCTTGAGTTTGTATCTTGTGGGCTGCCGCAATGGACTCTGGGGATGCATAACAGGCCGTGGTTTACGGTATAACGCGTGCCATTGATGGGGCAAATGGGAAAGGCGATGATGAAAAGGGAGCTGCACAAAATCAAATCACTGGCCAAGTTGGCGGCCGTGCGTGCAATTAGCTAAAATGCCTCACTGGAAGAGCAGAGCAGCTAAATGTACAAATATTTCAATTTGCGGGTCAGAAAACTTTGTAAAGCAACAACGACAACACCACCACTAACAACAACACCAACAGCAACAACAATAATTCGCTGCATGTTGCCAAAAACTTTGCAGTGGCTTAAGGACAACAACAGCAACTACAAAGTGCGAACAGCCGAAAAAGACGAAATACGAATAAAAGTAATAAAAAAAGAAAGAAAAGAAGCCGAAGAAACGGAAGTTATCTTTAGAAAGCCGAAGTTTACATGCTCTCATAGAACTAACTTCATTTTATATGTGTCAGGCGTGTATACGTAACGTTAAGTACTCTTCGCAATCTTTGCAAACAAATCAGATAGCTGTTTCTTGATAGCAGTCAGTCAGTTTGACACATAGATGTAAGAAAAAACATGGATATATTTACATGAACATGAACAAATGTCTATAAAACTACACTGTATACAAATAAGATCAAACTAAACTTCAATGATTTACGCACTTTACAACAAAACTATAATACCCACAACAAAAGTGTATACAAGAAGTGGAAAAGAAAAATGCTTCGCGCAGAGCAGAGCACAGGCAGAGGCAGAGGCAGGCAAAATATGCTTCAAGTGGCAAACTTTGTGCTGAAGACATTAATTTGAGCCTTGATGATATTCAATTTAGGCACTCCACAGAGACTTGTGGCAACTAGTAGTAAACCCGCCACACATACACACACACACACACAACAATGGCAACAATGGCCGCAGCAACTGTAAAATATGAGCACAACGGTCAAAAAAAAAAAAAAAAAACTTGGCTACAAGTGTATATGTATATGTATATGTATTAAGAACTTAGTGACAGTGGTTGTAAAAAATTGCCTTGCCCCGAAAAAAAAAACGAAAAGAAAAGAAAAGGGAAATGTATTTTTTGGCACAACTTTTTTTTAACATGCACTTGCTGGTTTGTTGTTTGTATACTACAAGCTGCTTCGCAGACTCCTCAGGCTGCCTGCTGGTCAACTTTCCATGCTTGAGCGTCATTTTATTAAGTTGGCAACACTTGCGCAACAATGCTGGCATCCTGGCCCAGGACCACCGGGCCTACAATTGGGGTCAGCTAGCAAGTAAAAACATTTTATACAACTTTTTCTCTTCTTTGACAACAACACCCAAAACCCCCCTCCCCCAACCCAACCCAACCCAATGGCCCCCTTTAATATAGTTATTTTAAAGTTTTTCGTTTAATTTTCAATTTGCTGTGGGCGACATTTTAAAATTTCACATTTTTCGGTAGGCTGCGGAGAACGAGAGCGACTTTCAGTCCAGTCCCAGCTGTGGCCTTATTTTAATGTGTACCAACTTCTGTTTTGTTTTTAGCTTGTTTGTTGGAGGGGCCAAATTGCTTTTGTATATACATATATGTATGTACGTATGTATGTATGTATGTGGTGAATGCCTTTTTCAATATGTACATTTTATATATTTTCATTTGCGCTTGGCCGTAGTTTTGTTAACAAGCAATTTATTCATTTCCAATTTTAACCTATTTATTTATTTTTGTTCACTGACCAACATAGTTCCATCCATCCCCCCTCCCCACACATTCAAATATATAAGTCGTCTGTCATGCGAACCAAATGAGAAAAGTTTTTCCAACATAGCAAGAATAATAATAATAATAATAATATTTTGTGCTTACTTTAACCATACTATATAGTGTGTGATTATTGTTATTAGTGTTATGATTTCAACTATGTAGTTTGTTTATTGTATTTTTCTGTCTCGTTGCCGTTGGCCATAGAAAAAAAAAGAAGAAGAAGTGCTTTGAATAGGTGTTTGTGTTTCTTGTGTGTTTGGCGAGTCAATATTTTTTTAGGCACTCGTGTGCCCTCAACAAAAACAACAAGAACAACATATAAAGTGTTTACAATGTGCACAGAGCTATTGTTTATGTTTAATATACAATATAAAACCAAGAAAAATACATTCAACTGGTCAATTGTATCTTTACACTAAGACAAGACAACAAGAGAAGATTATAAACTAAAATTATTCAGGTTTATTAAAATTTGATCTATTTAAAACTGATTTCACTCATCGTTTGTTTATTTCTCTAAGTGTATGCACTAACCCCATTAATCAAATGTTGAAAATTTCTCATTTAGTTCATATGAAATCTTAATAAAATATTACTTCATAGCTTTATATACTTTATAGAGTACCCCCAATGGATGATAACTTATTGCTGGCACTCTTTACGTTTACGTACATTTACGCGCCCAACTTTAAACATAATTAGAAATATGTCTGGTAAGTAGCAGCAACTTATAACCACAACCTAGACTTACACCTTGCCACCGTTTACGAGTTTCTGTTTATGTTTCCGTCTCTTTTTTTTGGGGTTCTTGCAAAAGGGTTTCAACTCTCTTGCCCAGACGACACACGACTGCTGGGGCTATAAATTGTCAGCTTTTGTGTACAAATACATATACACAAAATACTTATACTTACAATGTGTGTAAGTGTGTGTGTATTTTATATATACATACATAAAAGTATGGATGCTAGCGAAACTAGCGACCTGGTCCCAGCTGCGTTACGAACTTATGGCATCGATAAAGTAATGAATTACCAGTTTGTTGTTGTTGTTGTTGTGTTGCACCCAAACAGCCAAAGCAGCCAAGCAGCCCGTAAAAATAGTATAACTATAAATTGTATTTGTATTTTATTATTGCGTCTGTGCATTGTTATTGCACATGAGTATTGTCAAACATTGCCTCGCTCTCGCCTCTGATTACGTTGTCAATAAGCTTGGAAAATATGATTTCTTTTGCTCTCATGCGTGGCCCAAAAGTTGTGTTGTTGCTTTTTCTCCTCCTCCTCCTTCATCATCGTCTTAGTCTTAGCCCTGTTGCTCTCCAATGGGGTGTTTGTTGGCCATGTTAGAATTATGCTCGTCATGGCGGCACTTCCGTGCCCAGCGGCTGTGTTTGCCTATTGTTATGTGTGTGTGTGTGTGTGTAGGTGTGGGAAAACATTTCGTGCCGAGCCAAAGAGAGAGAGAAAACGAGTCAAGGTGCTTTTGGCCTGGCATTTATTGGTACTGGGCCTTAGCAGCACCATTGCTGCCTGCCTGTCTGTCTGTCTCGGCTGTCTGGACTGTCTTCGTGTTTTTTAAGTTATTGCATGGGGAATCGGACGTAAACTAAACAAACGTGGCCAGGAAAAACAGGCAGGCAGGCATCCTTTGCACGCTGTGCATAATAACAAATGGAGCTGAAGCGCACAAAAAGAAAGAGCAGCATCGTTGCCTTGTCTCAGTTGCCATTTGCAATAGCTACTGCTAGATATTATTGTTGTTGCTGTTGTTGGTGTGCGACAATCTGGCAGCAACAGCAGAGCGAAGGAGTGGAGAAGGAGGCTGTGCTATCGCAAAAATCCCCTGATCCCTTATGTAATTTTTAGATTTTCTGCTGCTCATTGGTTTATTTTTATTTTTTTCACATCTTTTTGTTGTTGTTGTAGTTGTTTTTGCAATATATTTGTTTGCGCTTTTATATCTTTATAAATGGTTAGCCATAAAAAATGAATTAAGAACCTGTTGCCTGCCACAAACAAAATGGAAAAACTTATACAAATTAAAGATGAAACAGCAAAGCCAAAAGCAGAAGCAGGCAAAAGGTGAATGGTGAAAAGCTAAAAGCTGTAACTGTGGCTGACTTTCAAAATATTGTGAGTACATAGATATCTAGTATGCACTGTGTCCTAATGAAAGTCAAGATGCCAGTCAGTTTTGGCCAAAAGTTGCGGCGAGTCGTTGTAGTTGTAGCTACCTATCAGTTGCCAGCAAATTGCAAGTTAAACAAAGCTAACGAATTGCCAGTGAGAAAGAGAGGGAAAAACTGAGGCCAGACGGATAGGATTTCCGTCAAAAGTGCCGCAAAAAAGCAACCAAAATTGCTTAGAAGTGTGCATCGGACGCAGAGAGTGAGAGAGAGAAAGAGAAGGATAAAGAGAAAGAAGGGGGGAGGGAGGGTGCATAAGGACAGGATTGCGGACTTTCAAAATGGTGCGGCTTAAAAACTGCAAATCTCTGGGATAAGAACGAACAGCAGCCAGAAGTCAGCTGGAGCAAGAGCAAGAGCCAAGCAAAGCAACCAACAAACGGCAGCCGCCACAAGTTGCCTGTCGACGGGCAAACTTATGGCTAAGACCACAAACAAATTTCATGCTGCAATGCTGCACACCAGCAGCAAGTACCAAGCGAAAGAGCAAGAGAGAGAGATAGAGAGTGGTGCTGGCGGAGGTGTGCTACTCGAATTAGATGTGGAAGAAAATTGTCTTCCTGTATGAATTTCATAATTTCCCAAGTTTTAGTTATGGAAAAGCAAGCAATTTCCTCTGTTTCTTGACTGCCTGTCGAGTTGTTGGTTGGAAGTTTCCTAGGTATAGCTTAGTATTAAACAATGCATGTGCCTGCGTGTGTGTCGGCAATTTGGCAAAAGTTTAAACTTTTAATGCGAATCACTTGCGCAAAGTTAAGCTTCATCTTGCAGTAGCGAATGCGTCATGAATTAGTTTTTCTTTCGTTTCATCGTTTTCTTATTCAATTTTCTGCGCCTGTTGTTTGCTGATGTCATCGACACAAACTCTCCCAAACTTACAAACGTATGGACCACACTTCAAAAATCTACATCTGAATTGGTATTGTTGTTTTCTTGGTTTCTTATTTATTTCTGAGCTGGGATGACCCAATGTCTGGCACACACACACACACACTCAACCCTTAAACTGGCAACCCTTTGTCACATGTTTTTTTTTTTGTAATTTATGTTATTGTGTTTTCTTGTGATTTCTATCAACAACTTTTACTTTTCTGCCTGTTTGCCTGCCTGCTGATGTTTGAGTTTTAGTTCCAGTTTTGTGGAGTTCGAGTTGCAGAAAGCAATAAAAATTGTTTACATACATTATTTGCGCATCCCTTGCGGAAGCACCTTGTATGTTTTACAATGCGTAACACAGCAAAAAAACAAAAAAACAAAATGCTTGGCTATCCCAAGATTTCCCATTTAAATATCGTGTGCTGTGTATATATGTTTTTCTAAACACAATACAGATTCTTTGCTATCAGCATAAGCACTGTGTTTATTTTGTTAGACAACTATTAAAGCTGTGCACACACACACAGACACTTACACCTACCCCCAGGACATACTCTAATAAACTAATGCTTCTCGTTTTTATTTTGGGGGGGTTTGCCTTTAAATCTATTACAAGGCAATAGTTTGTTTTATTTGTTGTTGTCCTGCGTAGGCTTATTTGCAAAGCATTTTACGGTGCTTTTGTCATTGCTTGGGGATTATGTGTTGAACGAAATGCTTGTGCCCCAAAAAAAGATGGAGACAGATATTTACATATACATATACATATATATATATTTACATTTTGTATCAGCTTTCTTGTGCTCAGGTGCAGGTAGCACATTTAAGTCGATTTATACCATTGGCATTTGGCTTCAAAGTTTGAGTTTTTGTGGGACTTTTGGTACCCAAGGGTAAGGTGCAAAATTGAAAAGTTCTGCACCAAAGTTTTATGGTAAATTGACAATTTTATAGAAGATTTATTCATTTATATTTTATTACTTCGGATTATTGATAATCGATTATAAATGCTTTTTGCAATCAGACTTCATTTATTATTAAATTCGAAATGTTTTTATGGGAATTATTAAATTTGATTTGAAGCATATATTTATTTCAGCTTGAAAACTTTTGAGTCAAAAATATTTATAAATTTATATTCAGAATGGGTAAGAACCAATCAAAGAATCAACGAATAAATTTATAAACCAATTATATAATAAATATAATAATATCTTTAAACGTTTCATTATTCCATAGGATTTTCTACATTCTGAGTTAACATAAATGGTAAAATGTTTTAAAACCATTTGAAACTTTTTAAATAATATATATATTATTTAAAGTTTCTTAATAGATAGTTTATGTTAATTGATTCTTAACCTTTATTTGCTTTCTAAGCTGCCAAGCTTAAGTTTGATCTTGCTTTTTTTTTAAGTGTACTTACACACTTGATAAAGCTATATGCTTAAAATGTTGTGATCGTATGCTTTTCACTTAGCACAGCCCAAACTGGCAGCTTCCCTTTTGCCACTCCCTTTTTGCATGCCACTTCTCTTTCCATACGAAACAACTTCATTTAGCACGCATAAAGCTGGGGCAACATGTGTGTGTGGCAAGAGCAGCAGCTAAAATTCCTTATGCCAGGCAAAGTGAAACTGTCACAGCAAAGGTTCCTTTTTTTCAGATGTCTCTCTATACTTTTTTTTTTTTTTTTTTGGCAAGAAATGTAAAGTGTGTGTGTATGGGGCAGGCAGATCCGACATACTTACATAAGTACAACTGTTGGGCGCCCGGGTTGCATATTTAAATTTATGATTATGTCGTTATGCTGTCTGCCCACATTGCTTAGGCGAACGAAAAGAAGGAATGGAAAAAGTGACAGCGGCAAAACTTAATACAAATTTATGTGCAACATATTTTTGCACTTTTTTGTTTAGCCTGGGCATAAAACACACTGGCAACAGTCAAGTTAAGAGACCATCATCATCATCTCCAAAGCCAGTTAACTTGGACAACATATGTTGCTTCTAACACTGGACAAAAGTTTCCCTTGATGAGCTTTAGCTCATTGTTGTTGTTGTCGTTGTTGTTCTTGTTCTTGTTGTTTTGTTGTTATTTTTAAAGCGACCATTAAAGAAGAACATTAAAATGCCTTCAGCGAGAGTAAATTGCATTTCATCTAGTCGAGTCATGCTCGAAAATGACAAATTCTTACATAATAAGACGCCCAGGCTAAAGAAAAATGGCATTCATTTGGCAGGTGAGACGGCGTGAAATTGACAACAAAGCTGAGCAACAAAAAAACACACAAAGACAAGAAATACCAACACAAGCTGCGTAGCTAACTCATTTTTAAATACAAATTTATGTTGTTAAATTTTTGTGAGCGTTGGTAAAAACATAAAAAGAAAAAATTTGATTAATTCACACCGTCTAATGGCAGGCCATAAATTTCGAGTTAATAAAACACAGCACATGGAAGCCAAAGCCAAAGCCAACCCAACCCAACCGACCAACTAACCAACCAACCAAGGAAAGCTGTCAGAATGAAGCCTTGCTTGCTTCTTTTGCCTTTGCCCTTCGCTAATAACAAATTTGTCACGAGCCACTTTGACAGTTGTGTGTCACAACTCCACTGAGCTTCACTTTACTGCTGTTGGCCTCAGGAAAAACCGCAAAGTGGGGGAGAAAATGAGTAACCCCAACTCAGCTACAAAGTCAGCTGACAACTGGTGGTGACAGCGCAAGCCAAGCACAGTGGGTCAAACGATAGAAGCGAAGAGAGTTGATACCTACTTAATACCCTATTATATAAGAAAAGCAAGTACATTTGATTTGATCTATTTTTGACTGACTGCTGACTAAAATGATAGCATATCGATCGCAGGTGAGCACTAATATTGGATTGATCCCATTTACCTGTAAGTGGATTAATTTTAAGGTCAAAACTATTATGCTGGTGTTATAAGTATATAGTTATGAAGTTATTAGATTTAAGATTTAGTTTGCATAACTAAAAAAGTTGTATTTTTAGTACATACTTATTAAAACATTGTCGCACTGTGCCACATTGACAGCTGTTTCTAACGCTGTTGCTGCAACTGCTGCTTGTCATGCAAATACGCAAAAAAGAAAATACTAAACTATTTAATTCTGTTTCTACAACATTGTGGCTTTAAAATTAATCGCAATGGCACCTTATATAGCGACAACTTTAATACATTGACATACATTTAAACCCTAAAGTATTAATATTGATAGCTTAAAACATTGCTAGTGAATACCGAAAGGGGAAACACGCACAAAGTAACTCTTGCAATTCGATTAGTGAAAAACCGAAGCTGCCAAAACTGTCAGCGGCAATTTCCACAGGACTCGAACACACTTTCCTAAGCGTCACTTGTAATTACCAGCAGTCAAGAAATGGGGGTTGGCAACAACAACTACTTAGCTTAGAGTGGGGGAATGTGAAAGTATTTTAGTTTTGCTGGGTAAAGTGCATTCAAATTGGCTTAAACTAAGACTGTTAAGCGTGCAGCTGTCTAATTGTATTTTGGCCCCCATTTTCCATTTCAACCAGTTGAGAAAAAACCCCTTTGCTGGCCACCGTAAGTAATGGGGAGGTGCCAGCTAACTTCAAGATTTATTAGCATCAAGATTAAAGCATTAAAAATTTGCAGACTGCGTGGCACACGCATCAAGCAGCAAGAAAGTGCCTTCGGGGACCAAAGAGAAAGTGAGTGCAATTTTCGTTGTGGGGCTACATCATCAATTTGGTGTTGTTGTTATTGTTGTTGATGTTGTTGCGGTTGCTGGTTGCTGCTGCTGTTGACTGTTTCCGCCGGAAGCGTGGCGCGAACAACAACAATAGCAACATCAACTAACAACATTGCATTGCACACTTTGGCGGTCAAAACTTTCAACATTAGCACTTAATTTACTGGCGCTACTTAATGAAGTCTACACTTGGCTAATTTACGCGAAACTCATTTTACCCATCCCCACCCACTTATGGTATTTTTACTCACTGTGAGTTTGTGTGTGTGTGTCTTTTGCTAAGTACTCACGTCGTATACTATGTTGTATGTATATCGACATTTTGGCCAAAAAACTTTTCACATATTCTGTGTGCTTACAGCACACTTCAATCACATTACGTATACGTACACATACATCTTTCTCTAGTTGGACTGCTTCTATTGTTAGATTTTCAGCGTTTCCTTATGCTTCTCAAGCAGTTGCTACGGAGAAGCAAGAAGTGGAAACCATAGAGATTAACATGGGTTCGAATTTTAATACACTTTTTATTAATGCAAAATCTAATATAAAATTTAATTACAGCTGTAAAGATGTATTAAAAGCTCATATTAAATTGATGCATTAAATTTTGACTGGTATTATGTGTTGAAAATCGTAAAAATTTTATAGTTTAAGTAAACTGCATTGCACAAAAATGAATGTCAAGCAAGTAAATGTGTATTTTGATCGAATTGCATTAAAGATATGGCAGCCCTTGTGAATAACCAGTTCATAAGAACGATAACAACCATTGCTTTCAAAAAATCTTACAAAGAACAAAAATTGCAAAATACCCTTCTTAAAAATGCTGATAAATTAATGTGACGAAGAAGAAATTCATGTTAATTTCGTTGTGATAACGCAATAAATGAGCTCGATTGAGAATACATTATAATTTATGCGTCAGTACGTTCAGGTCAGTGCTTGAAGCAAGTTCAGAAATGTTGCTCGAGTGTCGAGGAAAATATGTTCGCATGGCAATTGCAACACTATCGGTCATTATCTCAATGGGTTTCATTGTCATTGTGGAGGTTCTGCCGGGACACCTTAGAGAGGGTAAGCACAACGTTCACCTAGCAATGACTGATAACAAATTAATCCATAGATAACACTTTTACAGATCAGCATATAATGAATCATGTTTGCCTGTTGCAGATTTTGTGTAGTGTGTTGCTATATGTGGGTTCCCTCAAGGTACGAATGAATAAATATTTGTAAAATATGTTTCTTTAAAATGCAGCTTTTTGTTTACAGTGTAATCAGTACTGCTTCTTGCCTTGGCTAACAATCGCTGTGGTTTTCGTCTATGCATTGATCTAT
The DNA here is from genome assembly GCA_035044465.1 of Scaptomyza tumidula. Taxonomy (NCBI): domain Eukaryota; kingdom Metazoa; phylum Arthropoda; class Insecta; order Diptera; family Drosophilidae; genus Scaptomyza; species Scaptomyza tumidula. The sequence goes on along the minus strand of JAWNNW010000444.1, from coordinate 12,710,318 downwards.
AAGAGCTTAAACATCTGGTTTCACATACAAAGCAATATGAGGAATAATCTGTTGATTATAACACTGCTGTACATTATTGCAGGTAAGCTAAACATAATAGTAAAAAGTTGCTTTTTACCCATATTTGCTCTGCTTAGGTTTCTGGTGCTATTTCATCCATGCTGTTATTGTGGATTTTCAAGAATTGCAAAGCAAGAAGCGCGCTGTTTCCCAGAAATATGTTATAATATAATCAGTAAGTGGATTCACGGCTGCGCTCTTATAATATATAAATCAAATATCAGACACCCTGTAGTCTTATCAAGCGGAGTGGGCTGTATGAGAGAACGGAGGCATATAAAAGTCAAAGGGGAATCGCTGCCGTGTGTTAAATGCAATCGAGCTGGAAAAGAACACACACACTCACACGCAAGTGGTGTCGACGCTTGTGCAAATTAGTGTGAACATTGCGGTTGTTTTACTACATTCTCACTCTCTCTTCCTTTTTTTTTTGTGAGTGTGTGAAACCTGAAGCGTAGCTAAAACTAAAATAAGCGTTAAAATGTGTGCTAAACAAGTAAAAGAACATTTCACTTCAATGGCAAATGATGACTATTTAATACTCTTATTTGTCAGCCTTAGTGAAGTGAAGCCAAAAAGAGCCATCCAAGTTAGGTATACGCCAATATTTTACAACAATAATGCTTTGATATCGATTTTGTATGAATATTAAACTATGATGTGTATAATCACAGCAGCGATACTTTAAGCTCATCAAAGGAACTTCAAAATCCTTAACAATTTTGAATATAAAATCAAGTGTATTTCTTTTTTTCATTCATCGAACAGAGTATAAAATAAAAAGTGTGAGTTTCATGCGTTTCATGAGCTCGTTGCCAGTATCAGTTGTGGTTTGGGGCTGTGGATGGCACGCGACTGCGGGGTGCATGGCTCGTTGCATGCGTATTGCGTTACCCATACACACACTCACATGCACAACACACACACATTTATACACTCAGACATGCAGCAAAGTGGCATATGAATAGATACAGGCAATTGTTGTATGTTTGACTAGCAACTGTATGTGTTTGTTGGCCCATGGCTGAGTTGTCGTAATCCAACGAGTAGACAGGTTAAATACACCGCAAGGACAGGCCACACACACACACACCATAAGACACAAACACGCACACGCATACACTCGCAAAATAAAAAGGAAGAGTACACAAAACGAGTTAGGATAAACTGGCATAGCGGCAAGGTGGCAAGGTGGCAAACATGTGCTGCCTGTTTTGCTTCTGCAACTGTCGCGGTGTTTACTCAGGTTTGTTGGTTGGTTGGCTGGTTGGTTAGTTGGTTGGTGGGCATGATGTTGCATCCACGGCTCAGACTCAGCCAACAAACAATAATAATGCAACAATAGTGTGCGCCGCAAACAAATTGCTTTTGTGTCTCTCTCTATCTTTTTTTTGTCTCTTTGTCTGTTTTGTTTGTGTGTGTGTCTATGCTGCTCATCGGGTTCACTTGCAGATTAGTTTCGTTGCGCATTTTTATTTGCGTTTTTATCCAAACTAACACAGACATAAATACACACACACACACTCACCCTTCACCTTATACATCAACAGCCATCGCACAGGCGTAGCTCCAACAAATTTGGTGGAGGGGTTCGCAATTAGTTCAGCGCGTTGAACACAAAAACACAAACAAAACTTTGCCATATCAAGCTGCAGGGCAACTAAATTCTCAGTCAATAATCTTTTGCCAGTGTTGCTTATTTAAAAGCTGGTTTAGAGGGAAATTGGATTGGGCTGCAGATTTAGTTGTTTCTATTGTTAGATTTAAATGCAGACATCGGAAAAAGCATAATACAGCATAAAGCTTACTTTTAGAAGTATTGTCGGTAAAAGGTTTAAATTAAATGATCAAGTTTTGATTTTGATGTATGATTGGACTAGATATCCAAGCATTAACACAATGTACTTGGATTACAGAATTGTTTGATTTTTGACGAAGAACTTGGTATTAGAATCAACATCATATGCATATGCTAAGAATCGTACTTAAAACATACATTTTATATAAGAAACTTATTTTCAATTTTAAATTGCAGGTTTCGAACCACTCACAACGTGCCATTGCTTTTCGAAATCGCTTTAGTTTTAACAAAGTAATCGCTTGTCAAAGTTTGTTGGTACGAAAAAAGCGATATTGGCAACACTGACAGTTACCCCCTGCTGCTAGCGATTGTGTGCTGTGCCACTGTGCCCCTGTGTCTGCTGCAATGAGCTTTTGTTGTCTGCGAAGTTTGGCTTTGACACAATGTTGCCACCTGAGCGGTAGATGAAGCGGCCTCCACGCACAAGAGAATCCATTCATTGAAACGTGTAAGCTTGTTCAACTGAATTGAAAATTAACTATAAATTTGATGCGCCATACACACAGCATGCAACACAACATGTCTGACGCATAAAGCTAACTCTTACAAAAAAAAAAAAACCAAAGTTAGCTAAACGAGAAATGAGAAGCCTTGCCACTTGACGAACTGCCTCATATGTCTAAAAAGCAAAAGGTGTCAACAACAACATCAGCAGTTGACACCTTTTCTTTTTTTTCAACTCTGACTCGATTTGTATACGACTAGCGAAATTTAATGCTCGCCTTTTGCCGCAAAAGTTTGCAATACACAAAAATTCATTAAAAAAGTAAGAGTTTGTGTCGAGTGAGTGAAATGAAAAACGCAAATTGAATTGCCCAAAAATTTGTTTTCGTTTCGAGAAGCCCCACAAAGGTGCGAACTACTTGTCGCTGGGGGTTGTGGAGGGTTCTTACTTTTGTTAACCCTCTTGACAAGCTGTTGTTTGTTCTGCTTTCTTTTTTTTTTTTTTTTTTGGCTTGGTTTGGGGGGTGTGAGCTGTAATAAGTAATACATGTTTTGTTTCGAATGAGTGGAAAAAAAAGGGTCGCGAAAGCGACACTCGGACCATTTTATGGCCGCCACCTTTTCGTCTTTGTGCGCTAGCGACGAATTAACAGTATATACATAAAAACGAAAGAGCGAGAAGTGTTGAATTTAACAGCCTTTAAAAAGCTGCTTCTTTACTTGGAGTGGGACTGGGACTAAAAGCAATTTACACAAAATGGGCAGACGAATAAAATGAAATTCAATAAAAAAAACGAAGCAGGGAAATAATCTATATGTATTTGAAAGGACTATGAAAATAAGCTGAATGCCCAAGTTGATAAACAATAGGCCAGTTCTTGGACTATTGAAACTAATAAATTTTGTCAAATTCAACAAATCACACATACTTACTCGTATTTCTCCCCCCCACCTTTAGACACACACACACCCACACCCAGAAGCACACATACAGTTTGCCGGAAATCATTTAAGCTGCCAAATCAGCCCAACCAGCTGGGCCAGAAACCTTGGCGTCAAGCTAAAGGTATTATTAAGGTGGCAGCAGCAGCAACAGCAGCAAATGGTGGCCAGATGCCAAGGCAAGGCACACACAGCACAAAAAAGGGCGATTAATATTCATTCAGTGTCGCGCGTATATCACTTTTTATTTGCACAGCCAACCAGCGAGCCGACTCGAGCGCCAAGTCGAGTCAAGCAAAAGTATGCAATGGAATTCGCCGCACGCAGCAAGCAGGTGAGTCGTATGTGTGTTTATGTGTTGGGGTTTGTAAAGGTGTGTGTGTGTGTGTTTGCCAGCAGTGTTGATGTGTATGAGTAACGCACAATTACATACAACAATTTGTGCTTTGTTTCTCGGCACGTTCACATTGCCCCGTCTTTGTGTGTGTGTGTGTGTGCGAGTGTGAAGCCAAAGAAAACTGCCCAGGCTCCCCAACTTCCCGACTCCCAAATCACCAAAGAGCAATCGTGCAGCACAAGCCAGACCTGAGTTAGAGCTGAGCGCGTGTTTGAGCTCGAAAGAATCCGCTTTTATTATTGGGCTAAGAAAAAAAAAAAATATTAAAAACAATGACTGATTTTTTGACAAAAATAAAAGACGAGAATAATTTTTTTTTTCGTTAATTGCTTATCGCATTTTTAGGCTCATCTCTAAGCATGCCATAAACTTCTAGCGCTTATTTGTTGCTACCTCAAGGCACTCTCTCTGGATGTCTGTGTGTGGTCTGCGAATAGCGGCGGAAATCAAGCTTCTTAGTTCGCTCCACTTGTCCGCTTGTCTCAGCTTGCCCAGCTGGGGACGTGCACTTCAAATTGGATGCCCAAACATCAAGTCAGCGTGTGAGGCATAAGCTAGTGAAATGCTCTCTCGCTCTTGAAGCACTTGCGAGATGCAATTTGGGAGCCTTTCGATGCCTCGGCACTTGCATTTGTGTGTTTCTCGTGTTTCTTTTCTTTTTTCTGCTTTAGTCTTGTGAAAATTGAGAAAAATTGCCAAACGACTTGGTAAGCGATATTCTGTTTTGACAAGGTTACAGCACTGCCAAGATATGGAGAGAAAAATAGACAGACGGATAGATAGATAGACAGACAGACAGCTGGCTCTCCAGGTTCAACTGCAATGCTCTCAAGTGGGCGATGCCAAACAACGTTGTTGGTCTGCTGCCAGGTGTAGGATACTTGGAAAGGAGCTGTTGGGCTTGTCCAAAGCATTCTTCATATTTCTTTTTCATTTGCTCACTCGCTTGCTTCTGGCACTTATTGTTAGTCCGGTCGTTTTTTTTGTTTTTTTTTTGTGTTTTGTTTTGACAACTTTAGACAACTGCCATCTGAAAAGCTGAACAAGTCACCGAGTCACAAAAGGCCGAAACGTTCCGTCAAATCAAATGAAATTCGACTGCCTTTTGCGACCGTGTTGCGTTACAGTTTGATAAGGGGCGGAGCTGAACAGGGGTACGTCCCACAAAATTACCACTGGGATCAGCAGCAAATGACGCGAAACAGTCACACGGACATCGAGACGAAGAGATGGAGAAATGGAGAGAGAGAGAGAGGCAGTAACTAAAACGTTAGTAAGCATCAAGCAATAGGAGCTACAGCAACAGCAACAACAACAACAAGTACAACACGTGCCTTACATAAAAATCGTGCAGGCCATGCTAAACGTTTATCCCTTTTAGCCCCAAGGATGCGAACCAACAATGGACGTCTTCAGTTTCAATGGCCCGTTTAGCTTCAGCTGCTTCGGCTACCTCGACTGCTGCTTGGGCTCGTAAGCTGAGACTGATTGTGGGGCTGTGTTGTAAGTCGTATCCAGATAAATGCCGCATCATTGGTTATTTATATGCGTGCATCTTCAGCATTGGGTTGTAATGCTATTTCTGCTGCTGCTGCTGAGCCAGCTAACTCTTAACTTACCTTTTTATACCTGGCATCAAACGATATAGTATATTCGTTTCATTTCATCGATGTATGAGGCTGTACACTCGGGAAAATCAAAAGCTGGCATAACGTTGTTTTTCAGAAATGTTTTTTGTGGATATGGAGTTAATTCAACTGCGTAAAAATATTCAAATATTCATATTATGTGTTTTTTAAAGATTATTATCAATTTAGTGATATTTCTCTCTCTTTTTTCTCAGTACATATTTTTCTTTCAAGTGTAAACATATGTATTTACTTGAAGTAGTATTTTTGTCATGACTACCACTCAGTGGCTTACGTTTTGTCATTAAGTTGTGCATAGTTTCAGTTTTATTATAAGGAACAAAAACAATACATATTGTACGCAATACATAATTGAACCTGTCCAAAAGTTATCGGTCTACTGCTGTCCCTCTCACTCTCACTCTTTCTATCTCTTTTCTCGGGCTCGATGTGTGTGGAAGAGTGAAATTAATTAAATGGCATTCAAATGATTGGCTACGTGCCATTATTAATTTGCGCATAAATTATGCACATGTCTTAATGCCTAATGATTTCCTTTTTATGGCCAATCACTCGAACTTGGCCACAAATTAATCAGCCAGCTTTTTCCAATACCCAATATACATATGTACCGTAATAAGCATGAAAAATGCTCTTACACCATACGTATTTAAATGCAGCACGTTTTCTATTTGCTCAATTTGTTGCTCATTAGCATTGGAGCTGCTTTGATTTATAGAAATCATTTTCGTTTGACCTTCAGGAAGCTTAATTGGGGCCTAGATTTTGTTAGGGTAGGAAAATGTAATGAGACTGAAAGGTATTAAAAATAATAATAGTGTTTTTAAACATTTACTTATTTTATTAAAAATATATAAGATTTCATTCTTATAAATCTCGAACATAATCATTAAAAATCTTTTTGCCATGCTCTTTGAACTTGATCTGCTTTACTTGTTAGTCTGGTTTTAGTTATAATTCATGGATTAAAAAGCGTTGATTAAAAACTTTACAGCACATTTAACTTTACACTTCGTTTTGTGGGGTATATACTAGATACTCACAGTGCACTTGGAACTGGAGCTTGTCACTGCTCCGTACTGCGGTCATCAGCGTGGCTTTTTGTTTTCCAATTTTCTCTGTATTGCCCTCGACCCTTTTGACCCCAACTCCATACCCGTTAACTCGCTTGCTAGCCCATTGTCATGGACATGGACTTGTTTTTGGCCTGTGCAGAGCGTGGTTTTTGGGGCTAAGGATTTATGTGCTGAGCGGTAGATTTATGTGCTTTTTTGGCTACGAAACTGAGAGTGCTCAGTATGTAGACATGTGAGAACTGTGCTAATTGAGTGGAGCGCTGAATAAATGGTAATGGGGCAAAGGGGAGCCAAAAGGAGTTGGCCATAACTTCTATGTGCTTGGTTTTGAAGAGGAGCCGAAGGCAAGGTTAGTTATGGCCACAGGAACAGTTTGTGATTGGGCAACATGAAACAGTGCTTAACAGATAAACCGGATGCAGCAGCAGCAGCAGCACTTCATACAGTCTTCATTAACATTGACGAACTCTGGCAAAGTTAACAGTTGCCGGCTTGGGAACAACGCCTGCGCCATGCAACGTAAACAAATGTTAAGTTGCCCCCCCAACAAAAAGTGCCGGCAAAAGTGTTCCCAGTAAAGTTGGCCTAAACTCGTGTACAGCATTGCCAGCAGCGAATAATGAATGAAAAGGAGCCAGTGGGAGAAATAAAACTGGTTTCTCTGCTGCTGTGTGTGTTGTGGCACCGACAACAATCGACTGAGAACACGAAACGAATGGCCAAAAACGAAACGAAGCACGAACGAAATTGGCTAAACGACAAGAAACAGTTTCAGTTTGTGCTACAAACGCGTTTTGAACGGTACACAAGTTGCATGTGGCGCGCTTATTTCGCTTATTGTTAAGAAGAGCATACAAATAACCAGAATTAACTCGTCTTAGCTCATAACAAAATCATACAAACGTACATACTACTACGTACATAATCGTACATAATGTGCATGAATAATTTGCAAACAGAGTGCGTGATTTTTGTATGAATGTGAAATGTTTGAACAAAACAAACTACTTGGTGAATTGTGAACTGTGAAACTGTTGTGTGTTAATTGGTGTATTGTGAAGACAAAAGCGGCATTTAAAAGGTGAATATTTATTTATGTGTGTGTTCGTTTTTTTTTGCCTATATTTATATGCACAACAACCTGATATTCAGTTTTGACTCACAAGTGTCCCTTGCTGCAAAAACTGGCAAAGTTGCAGCGTCAGTTTTTGCCGTTCTCAGTTCTTACTTGGTGGCTGCAGCATTCAGGCATTAAGTATTCAGTTGTTACTCGATTCTTGATACTCTCAGCTTGTACCTGTTTGCATTTTTTTAATCTTTTTTTCTCTTGTTGGCCATTTCATGAACTCTCAAGTCGTTTGCATTATGTTCGAAGCGACCCCTTCACTGACCAGTTTGACTTCTTGCCAGAAGAACTTCAGTTTTTTTTTTTTCTTGCATTTATTAAAAGCAGCATTCGTGACGTTTCTCAGTGCTAATTACACATTAAATGGCAATAGCTATTAGAGCATTAAATTAGCTGCAGCCGCAGTCGAGCAAAGAGTTTGAGTTTATGTAAAAAACTTTGCCATGCATTCAACTTTACAAACCAAAAATAAAAAAAATCATAATAATAAAACGAATATGATGCGAAAGAAAATGCAAAAGCATAAACAGTATTATGCATAAACTCAAATTGTTATTGCCACTTAGTGCGAGTTGGGCCAAAAAACAAAAGCAAAACCATTCAAAAATGCTTTTGTTTGTTGGCCAATCAAAACACAAACAAAAAGTGCAGAGTCTGCAAGCTAACCAGCACCAAGCACCTGGTTATGTATTTGCCGGAACGTGGCCCAGCAGCGGCAGCAGCACCAACAACAATTGCACAGAATGCAAGGCAGACAAAAAAATATAAATTGAAGCGGGCATCGCAAGCCGAGGTCATTTTAGCATTACCCTTGGCTCAGCACCGCTCTTTATCTCTGCACTTTCCCTTTGGCCCGCAGCATGGTTTTTTTTGTGCTCTCGCAACGACTACTGCGACAAAGAACTTCAAAAGCATTGCTGGCCTGGGCTGTCGTCTGTTTTTGGTCATTATGAAAAGAAAATATGCAGCACTAACAGCGGCACAGCTCAAAAGAAGCCAAAAAAGCAGAGGCGAGCAGCAAAACACATTGAACCGCTTGCAGGACTAAAAACTGCACGAAAAAAGGAAAAAAAAAAAACAACGAAAGAAGCAACTAGACGCGGCATGGCTCAAAGCATTTAAGCGCCTTTGACACGCTGTTGTGGGGGGGGGGGGGGGTGTCGCTTCTGAGTCCTTAGAATCTGATCGCCTCAGGTGCGGGCAATTTGGCGCGCATTTTGCATGTGCGACAGCTGCCAATCAGCGGCTTTTGTTCCCTTTTTTTTTTGGCCATTGCATGTCAGTTGTTGCCAAAATGAATGCCAAACAACAACCATGCCATGTGTTCTCTGTCAAAATTGTCTAGTAATTGTGCGATAATGGGACAAAGTTATTTGCATAAATAAGCAATCAGCTCGTTTGTAGGCTCTTGTAAAAAAAAAACTAATCAAAGTAGGGCAACTAATCATTAATACTCTCAACTTACAAGAGTCGTAACAGTTCGTAATTTGTTGCCTGGTAAATTGTCCAAGCATGCCACTTATAATAATAACTTCACATTCAATTACGATTCAACTGAGAAGTCGAAGAAGGCATTTGTTGATCATTAAATGAATAAAGCAATTATTTTATTATTACTGCATATTTGATTTAAGTGAAGCAAACAATTTCAATTATTCGAACAGCTAAGCTGAAAGTGTTTTTCAATGCATTTTTATAAACTTGACATCAAGAGTTTATTATTGCTTTAAATTGTAAAATGTTTTTCTTTTAAGTAATAAGGTGTATTAAGTGTTCATGTATTTAATTGACCGGTTTAAACAATTTACTAAATAGTTTTCTTTTTAAATTCTCTGTTTTCAATCTTGAGAAGGCAAGAACTTTGTTTATTTTTCAATTTTGCTGATGCTTTAGAAAATGCTTAATAAATTCCATAAACCGTAAACATTTTTGCATGCCTTTAATTTTTCTTAATAAAGTATTTGTTAGGAAGTCTTTAATGCTTATTTTTCTACAAATAATATTTTTATCGAATAACCATTTTTAAAGGCTGCCAGCCATAAAAACATTTCTTAAAATTATTTAATATTTATATAAATATATTTCCTTTTTTTATGTAATGTATTTTTTACATTTACTGTTCTCGAACATAAAGTTCTGACCACACCGGCGATTAATCAAAATCAGATAAATATATCTGTATATAAATTCTACATTCAATTATATGAAAATTAAACTAGGCCTTATTCTTATCGACTACTAGTTGTTGTTTTTTTTTGGCTTTAGTGGTCAAAGTTAATGTTTTCATTGCGTTTGTCGGATATGCCGTGTCCTGTTTGTATTTCTGCTTCGAACAACACCAAAAACCAAATTACGCTTAATGGTTTTTTAATTGTAACAATAATTGCTGTCGCCATTGCATGAGCAGCTTGCTTGCCACACAACAAAAGAACACAAAATAACAGAAATCCAAAAAAAAAAGAAAAGGAAAACAACTAGAAAAAGTCCAGGCAACAACCCGGCTATTAATGAATGCTCTTCGCAACTGTTTAGATGCCTGCAAATTGACCAGAAAACGAAAAAAAACATAGAAGGAATTCGCTGGCTTAGCTCGACACATAATCGTTCATTTGAACCTATTCTCACTCTGTGTGTGTGTGTGTGTGTGTGTGCGAGTGTGTGCGTGTCTATAATTAAGCCTAAAAGTGCTGGTCTATGCCTTTTTTATGGGCCTTTGGCCAACTGTCCCAACTTGCTGACTTTTTCCATGCTGAAATCTTTGCTTTTGTTATTTTTATATTATTTTTCTTAGCTTTTACTTTACTATTTTTTTTTCTCTCTTTGAGTTTCTGCTTTTTGGTTAGCTGCGAGTTCTAGTTGATTATGAGCATAGCTTGTTGCTTTCATTGTTGTTGTTTTTGTTGTTGTTCGCACAGCTTTTGGTCTAGCATACTTCTGCAACATACTTTTCCTCTTGTGCGTTCTGTGGTCCCTAATGTGCGCCATTTTGGTTTTAAGCGCGTGTCTGTGTATGTCGTGTTGTGTGTGTGTGTGTGTGCCCAAAGGTCATTATAGACGCCTAGCATTGCCTTGCCTTGCCTCGCCTCTTTTGGTTGCGGCCTGCGTTGCTTATACGCGATGTATGCCATACCGTACCAACAACTTCCTGCTTCTGTGATCCTTTCTGGCTTTTGCCGCTGGCCTCTAAAGTGGCAATTTGTCTAGTTTTGTAAGCGCCTCTTTTAACGATAATGATGATTGCGCTTTGTTGCGTTTTTATTTCACTGCACACACACACACACACACACTTACACTTACACTCACTTGCATTTTGGTTGCTACTCTCGACTGTGGTCAAGTGACGTCCGTTTTCATGACTTTGCTTTGGACTTTTGTTTTGCTTTCATTTTGCGGCCACATACGTTTACTTTTTTGTTTTGTTTTGCTTTGCTTTGTCTCTCGCGTATTTGCTTAGAATTTTCCGATTTTCATTCACAAGAGAAAAGTCAGTTCATTCTGTTTTACGAGTGCTTTAGTTTAGACAGTTGCAGTTTTTGTTTTTGTATGTGTCTCTGTGTTTGTGGCTGAAGCTTATTTGTTTTTTCGCACTCTTTGGCTGCCGTGTCGTCGCCGTTGTTAATTTTTATGTACGTTTATTTTCACATTTGCTTTATTGCCCATACGAACCATACCAACTGGCAACTGGCCTCTGTCTAGACTATTTTGCCTGTCTCTGCCAATTTTCCATTTGTTCTGCCTACACAAAACACGACTTGTCTGTCTGTTTATTTATTTTTTGTTTTCCCTTTTTTTTTGCATACTGAAACTATTTGATTTTTGTTTTGACAACAACAAAAACAACAACAAGCAATTGAGCATGATTTATTTGCATTTTGTATTTCAGGTAAATATAAAATATGCCCATTACATGGCAATTTGTGAATATTTATGCCACAGGCGGCATACACAAAATAAAATTGAATTGCAATCGTTAAATTTGCGGATATACATTGCGTATGCTTGATGCGTAAATCAATATACGTGTATATGTTTTTGCGGTAGTTTTGCTTTTCTGCCATAGAGTAATATTTGCGGCTGGTCAGTGACAGAATTCACGTATCCAATCTATCGATTTATCTTCGCCTTTGTCAAATAAAATCAACTGATTACTTTATCACAAAAGCGTAAAATGATCCATACACACACACACACACGCACTCACGTACGTACACTAAAAATAACCACTGGTTACATGGAGGGAAACGAAGTCAGACTCAGAGTCGAAGCTCCGACGGCATTCACGTGCTTGGTTCTGTGGCTGCCACATTGAATGACTTTATCGGCTGCTAAACGTCGCTTGGTCATTTGAAGCGCACACGTTTAACCCGATTTTACGCACACACATACACACACACATGTACATGTACAAGTTAACTGGCATTACTGATATTCCCCATGCACAAACACAGACACACACACAATTCCCTCCGACTATTGGCTGGCCCTCTAAAAGTTTATTGCTTCATTCTGTTGTGCAATTTAATCGATGTCGATGTCTGTCTGGTTCTGGTTCTGGCTCGGTTCTGATGGAGCACTCTTTCTCTATCTCTGTTACTCACATTTGTGATTTTAAAGCGCAGCTAATGTAAATCGTTGTAATATTGCCATTTAGCGCTTAATGAGCGTACACAATTTAAGAGACTTGTTTCGGATTCAACTGTTTGGGGCTTTCTGTTATTTCTTTTTCGATGTAATTTTCTATTTAGGCAGGCAAACAGCAGACCTATTTTAAATAGGCAACTCCATGTTACAAAAGTTTTTGGCGTATTCAACTGTTGGCAATCAAGCAGCGATTAACTTACAGTTAGTTGCGTTTGTGTAAAAGAGAATAAGCGAGAGCATATGTGAAAAGCAATGTGAATCATTTAACAGTAGATCAAGATAATTGAAGTGAGTAGCGTGGGACTTTCCCATTAAAATGATATTGTGACTGTGTCAGAGATTAAATACAGTTTGAATTTATACTTATTGATAAAAGTTTTTTGATTTAAATTCCGAATGCTTTCATATCGAAAGGTGAATTAAATATACTTTAATATACTTAAACAAAAAGAGGTTCAAATAAATAAACAAAAATCCATTTTCATTGTGAAACAATATGCTTAAGATAAATACAGAGTTCAAGGATACGCAAATCAAATATAAAATCAAAGCTCTCTTCTAGACTTTTTGTTAAAACTTTTCGCTTGGTTATTTTGGATTAACTCACAATTTAACCCCACAAGTACAAAAACCCAAAAGAGAAAAAAATTACCTTTATTAGCCAGCGCTTTCATGGAGATTAAAATATTTATGCTTTTCATTAAGTTTGTTTGGCAGCGTGTCAATCATCAGACGCGCTCCCATATATATATATATATATATATGTGTTTGTAATTGTTGTTTTTCGTTGTTGCTTTACGGTTTCTTTAAGCAATTATCTTGTAACACAACAACACGCAATCCATTTCAAGCAAAAAAGGGGTCAATCCGTGCCGATTGTGATTCATTTTGCGCTACAATGCGCTTGCCAAAGTATTTAAGTACCTCAAGCCGTTTACAACAGCAACAACAACAGCAGCAGTAACAACAACAAATTCATCTGTCTAGCAGTTTAGTTAGGCAGACAAAATGCCCGCCCTAACCCCTTTGCTTTCATTATTGTACGCCCTTGGATTATGTATTTTGTTTATCTTCAAGCTGAAACGCGACGGGAGACCCAAAAACCAAAAAAGTCGTCCGCATTTCCCTTTACCCTTTTCACCCGTCACCTTTTGGCTCAACCGCCGCCAAAATATACACACGCCCACACATACATAGATATATGTATATTAGTTTGGAAAACCCTGTCTGCGTCAAGCATAAACGTAATGAAATGCAAAATCGCTTAAGTTCGCTGTGGAAGTAGAAACTCTTCTAACTCAAACCCAAAAGCCTCCCCTTTGCTGTGTAACCCTTTGGTCTCTTCTACCGGAATCCTCTTACTCAACCCGTTGGCCCTTTGTTGACAGCGTGTTAGTGCAAACTAAATGAATTTCTCCACGGACTCTGTGGGTTTTTGTTTTGGTTAGTGCGTTTTTATTCAGGATTACGTCTGGCTGGGTGATTGCCCCTTCCACTCCTTTCTGCCTTTGCCTGGTTGCTGCACTCATTTAACTGTGCTAATGCGAGGCACACTCAAGCACACACACACACAACTACACACACACATACAATTAAAGAGTTGTCGGTGGGTCGGCATCAACTTCAACATTATCATCAACATTCTGTACAACTTTCAACATCCACATAATAATCGACTTTCCCTACATTACTGTGTGTTTGTGTGTAGCTATTGTATTCTTGTTACAGCTATTTATACCCTGTAGCTAAATAATCTTAAGGTGTTAAGGTGCAGTTTAGATCTTATGCAAAAGGTTTGTAGATAAAAGACTCTTGCTTTAAGTGGTGTAAACTGAGCTGGATTTACAATTGAAAAATATTCCACAGCGCATAGCTGCTATATTACCTTTTGAATAACAACGGAAGTGTTTAGCTGTAATATTGTTTGGTATACACACAAGCATGAAGTAATGCTTCTTTTTCTTATATGAGCTTTCTTGTTTTGTAAAAAACATCACGAACAAACATTGCTCTTAGCAAACGTGCTCTTTTAACATATTCCTTAATATTGCAGGTAAAGAAAAAATATATATATAACTGAAATAGATTTTAACAACATACATATGTGTAAAGATATAGTAGATTGTTTGTATATTCAAGAAAAAAACTTTGATATGTATTTTAAAATAGTTTATCTATAAAAAATATGTTTTAGTCTTAATTTACATGCAAGGCGTGATATCTACTAGTCTCTCTCTTTCTTTTTTATTTTACTCAGACCTGTACCATTTTCAGGTTTGTGTTTTGTTCGTTGTCTTTGTGGATAATTGAATGAACAGACACTTTGAAATTGTGCTTCATATGTGTGTTGGTTGTGTTGTGGGAGTTGTTGTTGTTGTGCAATGCTTTTCAATGACTTCCGCATAAGTGTTTAATTTCCTGTGTATTAACATGCTTAGCAAACAAACACAAAAACGCAACACACTTAGAGCCAGAGCCAGAGGCAGGCAGGCTATTGAGCAAAACGCACCTTCACAATTGTTTAGCATGGGGTTGTAAACACACACACACACAAATATACAAAAAAGGTGCGTGCCACACATTCTCTTTCCCCCCTGAGGCGGCATAACGATTTGTGCCAACAAATTTATTTAAAAAGGATTATCAGCAGCTAAGCGCCATGCTGGCACACTTCAAAGGCGAACGCTGGCATTGCCACTGCCACGCCCACAACACACAGCCCATCACCCCCATGACGCTTTCTGCCAGTTGTCAAACAAGGCTCCCCTCGCTGTCGGCAAGTGCAGACAATTTTGCACGGGGCCAAAAGGGCATGCAAAACAAAAACAAAAACAACACAAACACACAACAACAGAATAAAAAATTGTAAGCATTGATGGCATATGCAAATTTCAATGTCAAATTCATGCCACATATGAAAATACATATATATACATATATATATATATTTGACATTCAATTTTGTTTGACATTCAGGTTGGTCGGAGGGTTTGCAATCGTTAAGGGTGTAAAAGGGTAGTTAAAGTGACAGCCACATACAGTGAAAAGTGGCTTTATTTAGCGGTATTTTCTGACTTAACCTGAGCGGTTTTATTTCTTTTTTGCCTTTGATGTTTGGCCAGACAGTCAGTCAGACAGACAGATGGGATTGTAAAAGTATCTAGTTGTTAATTAAGATGAAATGCGATTTTTTGAATTTATTATCATTTGTAATTGTATATTTAAAGGTCTCCAAGCAACAAAATTTGATTCTCTTAAGAAAACTAATTAATATTGATATATATGATATATGAAAAATACATTTAAAATGTGTAAGAAATGTCTGTTTAAATATTCAACAAAACGTAATGATATGTTTGTCTAATGAGTCTCACCACCTTGACAAGCATAAGTATTAATTTTTATCTATTTCCGTTACCTGACATTTTATAATATTTAATTTGTGAAATATATCTAACCTTAATGAAATTCGATGTCATTGAGAGGCGCAAGTTAAATTAGTAACTTGAGGCGGGTTCATTTTACTTCAAACGAAAGAGAGTAAAATCATTTTTGTGACACTTTTCTACCGAGTCGCTATATTCGTCATGCCAGAGCTTTACAAGTGAAGTTCGCTTAACAATCAAACTCAAAAATTACGACAAAAATTTCCATCAGTTGCTTTTGCCGCCTTCACTTTTATTAAGGCGTGAGAAATTCAATTTGCAGGCATGTCCATCAGCGCAATATTGGCGAAAAGAGGGTTGGGGGGAAAAACCATCGCTGGGTTAGAATTTCAATGTTATTGAATACTTTAAAAGGTTTTCTGTGCAGCTATGTAGCTAGTCGAAGTAGTAGCAAAAGTGTCGGGTTGATGTCTATGAATGCCAGATTCTGGCAGGCCTTTCTTTCACTCTCTCTCCCCCTTCTTCTTCCCTCCCTCTCTCTCGCTTATTCTGACTTACCCCTGGGGCAATTTTAGTTGAAATTTATTTACTAATTGCTTATATTTGAAAGATTTTAGCTGTGACTGCTGTTTTGAGCTTTTCGAAGAGGGTTTTCTTCTGTGTGTGTGTGTCTGTGTGTGCATGTGCGGAAGTTCACACACGCCTGAACACTCGCTGCAGAGTCGAATTTTGACAACGACAACGACATTCGTACTGTCAAACGCACTCCTCTAAGCGGCAGCATCAACAGCAGCCATAGATGGCGTGCACTTAGAAAAACGAATGATGTTCAAATTATCATGATACCATTTTGCGGTACATCTAGATCGCTTTGTCTATCCGATTGGAAAGAGGTAGATAACAGTTAATCAGTTTTGTGTGTCCAATTCTCGTTAAAGATTTATATACTAAA
Source organism: Scaptomyza tumidula (assembly GCA_035044465.1). Classification (NCBI taxonomy): domain Eukaryota; kingdom Metazoa; phylum Arthropoda; class Insecta; order Diptera; family Drosophilidae; genus Scaptomyza; species Scaptomyza tumidula. Next base: position 12,693,784 of record JAWNNW010000444.1, on the reverse strand, counting down.
AGATTTCCTTGAACCTGTACACTTTATAATGTTAATACTGAAAGTGTGCTCTGGTTTTTCCACGTGTAGTTGCCACCTTTTTGCCTTTTTGCAACAAAGGCGGAGAAAGAAAGGAGTTTTCTTCTTCAACTACTCGTGTGTAGAAAATTTCAAATTTCCGGGCGGTTTTCTGCGCCCACATTTGCTTTCCCATCCATGACTTGCAGAGAAGGATTTAGGAAATCGGAAATTGTGTACGCATGTTCCTGGCACTTTGCATCCATGCCACATAAGTATTAAAGTCTATGATTGTGTGTGTGTGTGTTTGTGTGTAGCCTAAACTATTTAGTATTTGAGCATTATTAATGCATGATTTCAATGCGAACACCAAATTTCAATTTGCTACGAAAACTTTATGCTCGAATGTGGATTGAGGCTATTGTGGCTGCTGCAGGGGCTTAAAGATTAGACCATGTTGCACATTGGCTATTAGCAACAAATTTTCGAGACTAGACGATAAACGTTATCGCACAGCCAAGCAACTACAGCAACAACCAAATGCACTACACCCTTAATGCCATATGCCCTGTCAGGTCAGCCATATGCGTTTTCGTGTGCGGTCGCTGCCCGTTTCCGTTGCCTTTGTCTGCACACCCCCCCCTCTACCGCTGGGCGGCGTTCATTTGGTCGCCGTGCTGTATCTCGATTTCGTTGAACGACTGCTGCTCCTGCTGCTGTTGTTGTTGTGATGCCTTGTCTGACGTGATAATCCGCAGGAATTAATAAATAAACCATTAACAAATAAACTAGAGTAAATCCCATGCAACATTGCACTGACTCTTGCTCTATCTCTTCCTGCTGCCCAAAGGCGACCCTTATCAGTGGCACACGCCCCGAGCAGGCGTTGTTCTCAGCCAGAAAGGGGGGCGGTGGGTGAAGGCTGGCGTTGTCGTTGACTTTCTGCAAACATCAGCAAACAAATAGCAACCGCCCCTTTTTCTGAGGCGAACGCAATCGTTCAACGATTGTATGGATTGTGTATGTGTGAGTGTGTACAGTGAAACGTCTGTTAACGTGGATTTACATACATGCGCTCTTAATATCAGTGAACAACACAGCACATCTATTCTCGCAATGTCCTGCTGTTTCCAGTTGGTCCTTGTCCTTGTAGCACTGCCATGTTGTTTTTCAGCTTATCGATGATCGCACAGCGGCAGTAAATTTGATGCGCCTTGCAATTCAAGAACGATACGCTTACGCGAGGGTTGACTAAGAGACTTTGAAGTGCAAGCAGTCATAGCTAGAAGGTTTTCAACGAAAAAGAGAAAGGTTAAGTATATTTTAAAAAGGCCTGCAAAGCTATATTGATCTCGAAGCCATTATCAATGATTAATGACCTTTCCTTTCTTTATTTATTTTACTTTTTTTCAACCCTCGTACAAATATTAATAGTTAGTTATATTTGCTAGTATATAATTTAGTCGAAATGACATTTGTGCGTGTTGTGTTCGAAGACGACAAGAAATGATTAGTTGATTAAATGACAGGACATTAATAATTGATAGTTTTGCTGTTGAATACTTCCACAGTTGCCAGTTGGCGCCAGACACTTTAATTAAAGAGCGATGGCTCGAATAGTGGAAAGGGTTAAAGCGAAATATCATTTAAATATTTAAAATATGTGTAGTGGAACGCGTTGTCACATTTTAGCTTTCGCGTTGGCCTGCCTATTGTCATTGACACTGGCCGTGACTTGGATACATTGAGTCCTGGGAATCGTAGTCCACGCGGCACAAACAATGACGTTAATGACAGTGACGAGTGCGGCTATGCGACTGCAGGGCACAAAACATGCACACGCACACGAACACTCACATGCATCATCAAACCAACAAACAAACAAACAGAACAAACAAACAAAACGGGCAAGCAAGCAAACAAATAAAATCTACGCACGTATGCAGCAGGAAAAGCAGGAATACCAGCTATATATATATAGGCAGGAGAACGGAAAAAAGTCAAATGTCACGGGCAAAAATATATAAAATGAATAGCAGGAAAGCATTCTATGCCCTAAATGTGGGTGTGTTCGTGAGGTTTGCACTTGCTAACACCCACTCACGCACTCACACACACACACACGCACACTTGCACTCACAGATTAACAAACACCAGCACAGACAAACGTCAACAAATGGCGCCTGATTGCATGGAAAGCAGCAGAAGCAGCAGAAGCAGGAAAAGCAACAGCAGCCAGTATGACAACAACAAGAACAAGAACAGAAAAACGACAACCAGTTTTGTCTGCATGTTTGCTTTTCTAGTCTGTCCATCCGTTCAAATGTCTGTTTGTCTGTCATTCTCTCTGTCTGTCTGGCTGTGCGACGGAACATTCAACATTTTGCCGCCATTAAAATCAAATTGCACTTTCGTGCACGATTCTGGCCGCATAACCAAGCATTCCAAGCAGCCGGCCAGTCATTTCTAGAGCGCGCGGGCAATTTCGGCGATTTCAGCATTTTTTATGATTAATAAAAGCAAATGTAAATAGTCAAAAAACCAGTCAACGAAATGAAAGCGAAAATGCACTTAAAAAAAATTATTTTTTTTAGAATATTGTAAGCGAAAGTTCATATTGTTATTGTCAAATACAAACCATCGTTTGACACTTTAGACAAGTATCTTTTTTTTGCCAACAAAAAACTTCACTTAAAGTGTATAAATATACTTTTAATGTACTATTTTTCGCTGAGTGTAGGGCTGCTGCGCACTCAACCCCGCTGCTGCTGTTGCTGCTGTTGTTGCTGCACTTCGTTACAGCGCGACCTTCACACGGGTGGAATGGCAGGATGGCTTCAATTTGGATGGGGTTGCTTTTTGGCAGCTGGCTGGCTAGCAACCACCTTCGCACGCTCCTGCAACAAACAGTCGTGCAGCACTTTCGTTTAATTTCTATTAGCGCTGCTGCGCCGGTTGTCATTGCTTGTGGCACGCGGCGCAGGTTGCTGAGGTTACCATTCTACAGGGGGGGAAATAATGTGCAAAACCAGCAGCAACAACAGCAGCAGCAGGAAGGGTACCGGGAATTGGGCGCAGGCAGACTGAATGCTTGATAATTGTTTGTATTTCTCATGGCACTCGATGTCAGTCAAAATCGTTTCCCCAAATGCGTCTGGCTTTACGACTTACATTTCAAACCAGATACAACCGAAACTGTTTTTATATTTACTATCCAAAACAACCACAAATAGCATTAGAGAGGTTTTTTTTTTTTAATTTGAACATGCATTTCGACTTAAAATTTTGTATTTTAATTTAATTGCAGAGGGATTTGCGATGCATTTTTAGTGAGTTCCTACAGATCTTTATATACTTTATTTAATATACTTTACTATATTAGTTTTATTTGTTGTTAAAAGCGATCTGTTTTAGAGGTTGATATATTAAAGCCATTCCAAAGATTTTTACTTAATCAGCCAACTAATCAAAATCTATTGTCTACCATCTTTTAAGTACTAATTTAAAGTTGTCTTATTAAGTTTTTTAAAGTTCTTTTTGCTCTTTGAATATCATGTGCCAAAAAGTATGCAGCACTTTATTTTCGTTTGTTTTTACCCCTTTTTTTATTGGCCTTGAATGGGCTTTTGAATGCGAAGCGCATCGAAGAGTCAGGTTCGCTGTGGGCGGCGGCGCCACAGTTGCCTCTTTCTCTCTCTCTCTCGCTCTTACAGTCATTTGCTGTGTTGCTGTTGGTGTTTGTTGTTTGTTTTACAACATTTTTAACTTGTTTGCAAGGATTAGGTAAGCAACTCAAACACAACAACGATGACGACGACGACGGCGACGACGTTGGACGTCGCTGTTGGATGAATGGCAGCCAAATGTAAACTCATAAAAAAACGAGGAGGTAAAAGCTGTAACCAGCTATCGTGCCCGTATACTCTCCTCTTGTAAGCTTTATCGTCCTGTTCCTGGAGGGTAACCTGCAGCGTTTGCTTTTGGCGTTCGCCAACATTAAATGCATCGAATTACATTTTCTATTAACCAAGGGTTAAGGATGTGGATGTGGATGCGGGTGGAGCTCATGCTGAACCGGTCTGCTGACTTTGACGGTTGGCACGCCCCCCCGCCTGCTGCACCCTGCGGGCTACTTTGTGGGCTGTTAACTCTGTGTGTGTGTGTGTTTGTGGGTGGGTGTGTCCACAGCGAATGTTGCCTCGTTTGTTTGCCGTTTGTTTTACAATTCATTTTTTAAACGCTCTTGCACTGTGATTTCTTTCCTTTAGTCGCATGTCCTTCGTCGTTCGCTGTCCTGTCGTCCTGTCGTCGCTGTTTTGTCACTGACATTGTTGTGCGGCGCCTTGAAACTGCATTTGCCGAGGTCTTGGTCCTTGTTGCCTTCTGGCTTGCCACCGCCCACTTTTTCCCTTGATTGCATAAGTTTTTTTGTTGTATGTTGCAGATGCAGAAGAAGTAGAAGAAGAAGAAGCAAAAGAAGCCGGCTGCAAGCGGTCTACTCGCCGTCTGTCTGCCCAATGTTTTGTTTGGCTCTGTGTTAAAGTTATGAAAAGTTGTGTCCTTGTTTTCCTTTTTTTGTTGCCCTTCGCCGCCCGCTTTTAACAAATATTTTAGCCGGCTCTTTAAGCGCACATTAATCAAAGTTTTTTCCCTCCATTCTTGTGCCAAAAGTCGTTCCGTTTTCAGCTCAAGTTTGAGAAGGCATTTATAAGGCAATTGTTGAGCTTGTTTTTTGTGCGGCTCAGCGCACACGTCAGGTGCGGGCAGGTTATACAAGGATATACGGGATTCCCCCCGCCCCCCCACCGCTGTGAACTGTATCTAGCCAATTCTCTTTCTCTCTCTCTGTCTTTAGTGGAAAGCATATTAAAGCCATTTGCCTTTTTGGCCCGTCGCACAAAGTAGCCGCAAATTGTCTTGGCTTTCAAAACGCACACACACACACACACACACTTAAACACTGCGCTGAAAATTCCAATGCATAAAATTTGATGCTGAAATGTAGAAAACGCCAAATGCCAAAACTTTGTTCGCTTGCGGTCAGTCGGGTCAGAGCAGACAGTTCCTGCTCCTTCTGCTTCTGCTGCTGCTTTGCTGCTGTTTGGCCTTGGTCTGATCGGGATTCCGAAGTCAAGTCCAAGCGCGCCATAAATAGCAAAACTTGTTGAAACTGTCTGAAGGTTATTACACAGCAAGAAACAAGGTGTTGAATCCTTAAATCGTTTATTAACAAAAAGCTTTCAAATCAATATTTATAAGATTTATAATCAATAATCAAAATCTATTCTTAACTTCACTTCAATATACAATAAATTTGTTCTTTAACAAAATTCTTTATCTGACATATTAAAATCATAAAGCTTACAGCAGCCATTCAATTTATCTAGCGACTACTGTACTCAAGCTCAAGTTTTCGCTCGGAAAACAATGACAGTGCATAGCCAAAAACTTTGTTTTATATCTTTGCATGCCATAAGAATTACGAATTGAACTTCCACTTCTAAACTTATATCCCAAGTTTACCAAGACACACACACACACACACACATAACTATTTATACAGGCAAAAAGACGACGATGGCTACTGTTTAATTGTCTTTGAGTGTCTGCCCTGCCCTGCAGCCTTAAATGCCGTCTGCTTCGACTGTCTGAGTGACTTATGTCTGGAGCCTTGAAAGACAGAGAGAAATTTTTTCATCCTTTTTCGTTTTTTTGCAGCCTACACAATTGCAGCATTGAAAATGTACTAAAATTTGTACAAGGCAGCACGCGATGCCCAAATGCATAGAGAAAAACGAAAGAAACACGGACAAAAAAAAATCCACAGAGTCTGGGCACACACACACACATACACACACATGTCCGTATTTCTTTTACTGCAATTACAGGCATATGCATAAATAATAATGCACGAAAATGCTTTAAGTGCAAGAATGTCTGGTTTTGAGTCTGGACGACGTGCTAACCGTATTCCTGTCTTCCCAATTTCCCATCTACCAATCCCTCTCCCCACCCCCTCTCCACCTTTCGCAACTGCTGTTGCTGCTCAACTGGCAACAGTCTCGTCTCGTCTCGCCAACCGAATGCATTTCACTTTGCTTTGGCCATGGCGTTGGCTTTGTATGCACTTCAGTTTGAATGTGTCTGCAGTTACCCTTGAAAAATATATATGTGTGTGTGTTGTTATTGTTGTTGTTGCATAGCGTTGCACGTTGCATATTGCACGTTGCATGCATGCAAACTGCATATTCCTCTAAATGAGTTCAATACACTTCGTAAACATAAACAAAACACTGGGAAATATACAGGGATATTATTTGTGAGCGCTCTCAATCTTCTCTGCGCCTGCGCATAATTTACTTACCAACTAACACTCTCTTTTACTCTCTTTGTTTCCTTCGCAGCACAGGTGTCTGAAGTTCAGCCCGAACAGTTGCAGCAGTCCGAACATCGTCTACGTACGCCAGTTCGTCGTGAAACTTCGTCGTTCGTCGCTTTGCTGCCTGACTGTGTGTGTTTATTTAACACAGTTACTCGTGCCGCTACACTTCAGTTCGTATTTGCAGCTCGTGACGTGCATTACATGCGTTAGCTTAGTGAGGAAGCACACACCAAAAACTTTATTGTCCAGAAATCGCGTCTATCGCGGAACAATGTGAACACATAAAGCGAGAGAGAGAGATTGATAGATCGAAAGTATTCAGAAACAGATCAGTTTGGCTCCAATGAACGCAACGCGTTCGCCAATTTTGCAACATTTTTGTTGGCATTGCAATTAGTGTCAGCTCCAACTACACTACGCTTGTGTGTCTTAATCAGTGTGTGTGTGTGTGAGTGGGAGTGTGTGAGTGTATAACCATTACCAACGAGGACCAAGGAGTAGCAGCATGTGCTCCTACATAGCCAGCGTGGCTGGTTTGTTGCGGCAAAGTCTGCTCAGTAGCATTTGGCTGCTTGCGCTCGTCGCGCAAATAATTTATGTGGATTATGCTCGGGCGGATTATGAGAACACTTGGAATTTATATTACGAGCCACCGTGTTGCACGGGCGCAGCAGCTGTTGGCCATCACTTGCGCCATCACAAAGGTAAGTTCAGTTTTTCCTTTTCTTTTCCTTTTCATAAATCCCTTTTTGCATATTTCATATTTGTAATTTCAGTTTATTTTTAAGTAAGTGCGCATGGCTAGCAGCTGCTCAAACTGTTCACTTTATCGAAATTTATATACTTGCACTTAGCCATATACATTTGTCTTATCTGTTTCACGCAATCTGGCTAAACTAAATGGCCACTACCCCCGAATACCCAACGAAATTGTTGAGCAGCTTAGCCGTGCATACAAATCTTAGACAGAGCACAATAGGCGTCTACCCTAAAGCAAATCGAACCTGGCTAAATAAGCCAACAGCTTAGGGCTTTTACTTATATGTTAGAGCCGCCAAAAAAAAGAAGAAGTTGGACATTTTGTCGTCTTGTTTTCTTTTCTTTTTTGGCTAAGAAATAATTTTCACTTTAAGCGGATTTGCTTTTGTTGCACGCCCACAGTCTGAAGTCGCTGCTGCTGCTGCTGCTTTTTTCTCTCCATTGATTTGCCATTTCGTTTCACTTCCGTCGTCTGTGTGTTATCCTTTCGCCGTTGCCATTTGGCAATACTCGATACTCTCTCTCTCTCCATCGAACTTTGGCATTGCTTTTGTTGTGTGTTGTGTGTGTGTGTGTGTGTGTGTGTTCATTGTTTTATTTGCCTTGGCCAGAAGACGTTTTTGCGTTGCCAACTTATAGACTCATTCGCGCCCAGCAGCCAGTGTTTCCTTAGCTCCTTAGCTTGGTTGAAATTAAAAACTTTTTTCTTTTATTCCTCGTTTTTTTTGTGTTTTATTTCTCGTTTGTTTTGTTTGGTTTAATTGCAGGCTCTGTGAGTTGGCCGTCTGTCCGACATTTCCGCCACTTGAGCTGCCTTTGCGCAGCTTTTTGTTGTTTGCTATTAGTGTTTAATTAGTTTTCAAGTGGTGTTTTTATGGACTTAAAGTGCAGCTTATGCCTGCTTGGCCTGCCTTCAACTCAGGTTTCATTTTACACGTACATGTGTGTGCCTGTGTGTGTGTGTGTGTGTGTTTGTGTGTATTTTAAGTGCATTCAGTGGCCCACATTTGCTTGTTAAATAATTAAAAGTCATTTGGCTAAATCAAACATGAAAATTACACACAAGTTCATCAAAAATGCAGCTCTCACATTAAGTAATCCGCTTTAATTTACTCACACACACACACACAAACTCTCATCCGCTTACAGTGCACTGCAAAAGTTTGCTGCCATGCTGAAAGACAAGCAAAACGTTGTTGTTGTTGCCGCTTAGTTCATTTGCACCAGTATATTTTATATGTAGTATATAAAAAAATAAAAGTTATACGCAAAAGTTTTTAGTTTTTACGTTAACACTTATATATATGTGCATGCAGCTGTGTATGCGTGTGTGTGTGTGTGTGTGTGCAATTATGACAGTTGTGCCATGTTGTTGCTGCTGCTGACCAAATCGCCATCGCACCATATGTTGCTATAGTTGCAATTATTTTTAACGTTGCAGCTGTGTTAACAACACTCTGGGGCTTGTTTTATGTCACAGAACTCGCCAAGTCCCATATGCAAAATGCGACACAATTTAATTCAAATTATCAACTAAAACTCTATTCATTTATGCTTGCAACAGCGCTTATTGTTGTTCGATGTTTGCACTTTTATTTTTTATTAACAGTTTTATTTGTAACTCTAGAATTCAAATTTCATTTGCGAATCGATTTTTATTCATTGGGAAAATATTCTTTTTGCATCACTGAAATCTAAAAAATCATTTATGAACTATAAATATTCATATAGTTCATTTATTGTATAATTCGATTAAAACACCTATCAAAAAATATAAATTTCACTTTTGTGTTGTTAGAATAGTTAAAAAAAACGCTTGAAAAGAATATAATAGGAATTTATTTGGCTCTAAAAAGTATGCTATACATTTTTACTGAGCGCGTTTTAATTAAACGAAAATAGCCATAACTTTTATTTTACATCATATAGTTGTATTTATATAAATACAATTTCGAAAGAAATAACATTAAATACAATTATTATTTATTGAAAAATTTATTCAACATTATTAAATAATTCGTTTTTCATTTGGTATCAAACTTTACGCATTTAATCTTCGCTTTTGATTAAGCACAATGGAACATTATTAATTATGCATTAAGCATTAAGCTAAGTGGATATTAAAGATAAACAATTGTTGGTTGATAATCATAAGCAGATCGCAAAGACGAAAGCTGCAGAAAACCGCAGCCATTTAAACAATTAATGCAATCAAACCAAAGACAAAGCGCAATTGTTCCGTTCCAAGGCGCTTTTGTGGGCGCGATTGAGGTTTGAGTTGAGTAAAGTAAACAGAGAGAGAGGAATGGAGAGATTTAGTTAGCAGAAGCTGACCCTTTTCTTTTTTTTTTTTTGCTCTTTAACGCTCATAAAGCAAAAGTCGAGTACAAATTTTAAGCACCAAAGTTGCGGCTCGGGACCCACAAAGTAAAAAAAAGCGAAACTTAATAAAGGTATGCAATGGCCAAAGTAAGCAACAAAAAGGGGAAGAAAATAAGCGAAAAAAAAACAACAAACAAGGCGAAAAGCAGCAAAGTAAAGCAAAGTAAAAAGTAGCATATCAGATGTTTGCGTTGTTAATTAAAGAAAAACAACCAAAAGTTTAATGGCGAATATTAGCGAGACTCCCCCCTCATCCTAACTACCCCCCCCCCCACCTTCATTCCCTTGTCCACATTCAGGGCCATGGCTAGCCAAAAAAAAAACTTGCGGCCATTGCGTAAATAGAAAACAGTAACGTAAAAAAAAGGGTGTAAAAATACACACAAAAAAACTTGCTATACTTTCAAACCCAAAAACAACAACAGCAACAACAATATTCTTTCGGCCCTCATTTCGTGCACGCACGCAAGCTCCAAAAGAAATAAAACACAACAACAACAACAACAGCAGCAACCAGCAAAGAAATTCCCCAAAATGAAAACTCCGCTCAAATGTTTTGCTTGTAAACTTAAAGAATTTGGGGCATTTAGCGCTGCCCACTTTACAAAAGCAGCAGAAACAGCAGCACCCGGAAAAACTTTTGACGCTGTCGAAAGTTTGGCGCCAGGTAAGTATGTGGGTTGCCAACAAAACTTGGCTGGGCGGGTAAATTAGCCAGCCAAACACACAGACACAAGATCCCCACATTCCTCTCTTTCTCCTCTCTCTCTCTTTCTTTGTTCAGTGCCTTGGCTCAGCAATTAAGCAACCATTTTCAAATGTAATCGCCAGACAGTCAGAGAACACAGGTAGACTGAATTTTGTTTGCAATTGCAATTCATGAATCCATCAGGAAAAAATTTCGTCAATTGAGCTGAGCTTTTGGCATTTGCGTCGCCTACACACACACACACACACACAGAGAGCACAACTCGGCATCAATTATTAAGGCATAATAAAATTGATGGGCGGAAAACAATTTCGATTTGACTCAAAGCCAAAGCAAAATGCTTATATGTAAGCATTCACGTTTACCCACAGCAACCCAACAACAACAACAACGACAAATAACCTTGAGTCAGGTATTTGCTGATACACACACACACACCACACACACATGCACGTACAATTTGACAGGCACGCATTGATTGTGCCGTTTTGTGCGAAGTCTACGCATTTTACGAGCAGGCGCCTTAAAGTAGGCAACGTGAAATTTAACAAAAAGCTGACAAATTGTCACAAAATCAATACATTTGTGGCAAAGTGCGTGGGTGGGTGGCCTGTTGCTCGTTTTATGTGCTTTGTGCCAAAAATAACAACGAGCAGATAAAAAAATCCCAAGACCCGATTTTCGCAAAGCGATTTTGCTTTGCGCGCTCGTAATTCACAGATTTAGCTTGGATTGTTTAGCGGCAGTTACGATTTAGCCATTATTTACAGTTGCTGGTGACCCAATTGCTGCTGCTGCTGCTGTGCATAAGAACTTCATTAGGCAAGAGTAGCAGCAGCAGCAGCTGCATCTGCGTTTTGCTCTTACTGCGTGTGTGGCAAGTGCTGCCATAATTCAACTTATGTGTTACGTTTGCCCAAAACAGTCAAAAGCCACAAGTACAAATACTTGTCAAGATACACACACACACCCAAAACAACAACAACACATACCGCAAAATGTAATATATCTTCATACTCAGACATATATACACACACACACGAACAATCTTGTATACTTGACTATGCTGCTTAGCATCACATGTGGCATACATTTTGGTGCACCACAGCGACTGTAATACATTGCCACACACATTCGCTTCCTTTCTCTCTCACTCTGTAGTTGTGTGCGTGTGTGTATTGACACCTACTAACACAACGACAACACACACACACACACAGAGACACTCACAGCGGGCGTCTTTGGGGCTTGACACGACTTATTTATAGGCAGCTACAGTTAATGACTACAAATTAATTAAACCAAAAATGTCTTGTGCCGCAAAATTTTATTATCAAATGTTGTTTGGCTTTTCTTTTTGTGTTTTTGTGTGTGTGTTTTTGTTTTGGTATTTTCAATTTCGTTCTTTAAATTTAATATGTCAACAAAGTGAACTTTTTTTTTCAAGGTAAATATTTTGTTGTCATATATTTTTTAAATTAAAGTATATTGCACTTAAGCACGAGGCATGCCACAGCATCGAAACCCATTAAAAATAATGTGATGCAATGTGAATATATATACATTAATTTTAATTTATATATATTCTTTAAACACATGTCGCTTGATTTAATTAACTGAACATGGCAGTTTGCGGCTAGGGCCAAAAAGCCAGCACCAAACAGCTATCAGCCAATGCTGACACACAAACAGCCAACAGCGACAGCCCAACAACAACAACCAGCACAACAAGCACAACGCTGTGTATATGTGTTTTTAATTAAACGGCAATTCATATTGAACTTATCGGATTAAAACTTAAAGCATTAAAGATAAATGCTGCTTTTGACTTCAACCACATTAATATAAATAAATAACTTCTATTAGCTATTTAGCTATCAGCCGCACACACTTAACCACACTTTACCGCACTGCCAGTTATTTACACTTAATTCAATTATCTGTTAATATTTAACCATTACGTTTACAAACTGAACGCGCACATACTTATGTTACATATCTTGAATATCATGGCAAAAGGCAATTCAAGTAGTACTTAGTTCAAGTTATGGCAAAGCAACTACTTCGACTAGTTGTTGAGTAGAAATGCCATAAAACACGCTAACCTTGCCTTCGGGGGGGTTGAAAAGTCATCACAATACACTTCAAGATGGTTTTGGTGGTGGTCAAAAGTTCAGTCGCATAAATAAATACTTTCAGATATCATAAAAGCGAGCAACCCTCGCACACACACACACAATTTGTCTGTTGTCGAGAAACTATTTTGACCAACAGCATAAGCCAAAAAGAACAGGGGGACAGCTGTTCGTTGAGAGGGGTTGTTATTTGTGACTCGCATCGTCATTTCAGTTGGTAATTCCAAGCATATTGCAAAAGTTAAATTGGTTTATTGTCAGCCGTGGAATTTGTTGGTCACAAAATAATTGCATTAAGTGCAGACTTGGCAAAGGGAAGCTTTGTGTGCTTGTGTGTGTCTCGTCATGCATAGGAATGAACTGTTAAATGGTCAAGAAAGGAAACAAAAAAATGTAGATGAAAGTATGCAATGGTCTACAAAATTAACACATCATTTATGAAACACAACAATGGAACATTCCCCCTTTCAAACATAACTTTACGAAACTATACGAATATATGTGTATGTATAAGCAAATAAATTTCTAATTATTGCTTGGCTATTGAAGAACTTGATTATTGAAGCTAGTTCACACAACGGCAAAGGATTCAGGAGAATATCGATTGACCCGTTTCCCAACGCACACACACACACACACAGATAACAATAAATATATGTATAAGGGGGATATGTATATGCCACCTACCTCGACTTGCCAGCATAACAACAATGGCAGCTCAGCAGAACAAAGGCCGGCACGCTCAATAATATTATTAAATAATGAATGAGGGAGGTAGTAGTATCTACGACTGAAGCTGCCAATGCTTGGTATGTGAAGTCATTTATTATAAATAATAAACGTGAAACAAAAGAATCTCAATCCAAACACACACCCACTCACACACACACATACATACACACCCACACACATACATACACACACCCATAAATAAAGAGGCATGAATGCATAAAGGCAGACAACAAACAGCCAATAAAGCTATAACGCTTAGTTGGCTTGTATGTGTGGCAAAGATGGCACCAACTATTGTTTCAGGCCAACTACTATATAGTACAAATAAAAGAATCGAATTGTGTCGAATTAACATTTATATTGTTTAATCGAACACACACACAAAACAAGAGAAATCAAACACATTTAAATACATTTTAAGAACTATATTCAAAATGATATAAAAATATATATCCAATGACACTTTTTCTCTGTCTACTTTAATCGAGTGGCAAACACGAATATGCAAAAATAATCGACACGCAAACCAACAAAATCAATGCCAGTTTTTATGCACTCTCTCTATCTCTGTCTCTCTCTCTATTTGTGGTTCAATTTATATGAGAATATAACGCCTGAGTTTATGATAAACAAGCACAACTCAAGGGCATATCAAACACGAAATGAAGACAACAAAATATATATATATATGTATATTAAAATCCATATAGCGTAACGAAACAACAAATGTCGAAAGACACGTGTCTAATATGGCAGTCATTTAAAATATACATTTACAATTTGAGTTCTTGTGCCTTCTGTCTGTCTGTATGTGTGTGTGGCAAATTTGCGCACATTTGCGAATGTCAAATGTGGTTTAATATGAAAATATAAATCTCGACAGCGCATTTTGCATTTGCAGACGCTCGGAAAAATTATGCGTGGAGCATAAAAGCCGCATGTGGAACATGTGTTGGGGTTGGGTTGCTTTTTGGGGTTTGTTGGTCGCATTAAATTGCAATCGCGCTCAAAAGTATGCAATAAAAATTTGCTAATGCGCAAAGCAAGAAGAAAGGGCGTACACTAGCTCTGTGTGTGTGGCTGACTGTGTGTGTGTGTGTGTAAGTTAGTCATGCTGAAGTACACACAAACACACATACACATACAGTTGCACATAAAACCGCCAATTTAAAAATGAAAACTGCCGGCCAAGCGGTGTTCTCTGTTGGGGCGAGAGGCTTTGTGGGTTGGAGCGGTGGGTTCGTGGTGGTTGGGCGGTTTTTAGCCTCCGACACGCTCTGTTGCCGCATAATTTCGCTTTTTTGTTGTTACTGCTCAATTTCTGCTGCGCCAAAGCAATGTACACACACACACACACACACATGCCACCAAACAAAAGTGAAATTTAGCGGCTGCAATTACCGCGCAATTTTGGCCAAATTTCCTTTTGCAGTGTGTTACATTTTGTATATCGTATGTGTGTGTGTCGTATGTGTGTGTGTGTGTTTGTATGCGCAATTTGCCACACTTATGTCTCGTCGCGTGAAGGGTGTTTGCTCAAAAAATAAAGTCTAAAGTAAAATATAGTATAGCGTTGCCGCAAAACAACAGCCGGCCTAGCAATCATAAAAGGTAAACATAAAAACACAAAAAGCATACCCTCCAAAAAAAAAACAAAAAGGGGAAGCTTGCGCTAATTTGAGGGGTGTATTGCCCCCAGAGTCGTCTCGTCGTTCCTCCCCTTTTACGTCAAATGCTGACGCCTGCAAGTATGCAATGTGCTTTGAAATTTAAATTCTCTACCATAAATAAATGCTGAGGTGTTGCACAAGTGCCTAAGTCGTCGTCGTCTAGTCGTCTTGTTGCGGTTGCTTGTCTTTAAATTTTGCCGCTTCAAGGCGCCCGTTGGCGACATTGGCTTGGCCTCAACATTGCCACAAAAGCTACTTGTCTTTCGTCTCCCTTTTTTCATTCTGTGTCTACTACGGTCAACTGCAACTTTGCGTGGCGTCTCGTCTCGTCTCGTCTCGCTTTGGCTTAGCCTTAATTTATGCACCCTTCTTAAAAGGCAGCCAGGGAAAATAAAACCTGCTGCGTCTAGTTATGGCATTGCATGTGGGCTCCTTCTTTTCCTCTCTTTCTCTCTCTCTTGTTTTGTGTTTGTGGTTTTTTATGCACGCTTTTCTCTTTCTTATTTATTTATTTTTGCTTGGTTTTGCAGCTTTGCTTTTTTCCCCAATTTTCTTCCTGTTTTTTTTTCTGTGTTATGTTTTATTTTTCTTTGGGTTTTACGTTTACCCAATTGAGGTGAAACGGAAATGAGCTGCCGGAAATACCTGACGGCGTGTACATATGTACCCATGTACATATGTCCGCATGTCCTTATGTGTATGTGTGTGTGTGTGTATGTACTGCATAGTTATGTGCTGCCTGCCCGCAGGATTAACGTGCCTCAGTTTAATGGTCGCCTTGTAATTTAAAACAATTTAGGCCACGCGTCGTTGAAACTAAATTGGCTGAGCGTGAGCGACCAGCTAGGAAGCTGCAAACATTGCTGTTGCGGCTGACAGGCAACTTCTTAAAGCTAACCACATCTATGCAGTAAATCTTAAAGCCGCACACGTTGAGCTTGCGATGGGCGTGGCAAACAGCGACAGTTGCGAGTCGAATAGCTTCTGTCATAACAGACACACACAGATAGACGAACAGACACACAGATAGCACACACGCACATGACTGCCTGCCTTACAAGTTGCTCGCCTTTTGTCAGAATCTACAAATGTCTCACAATTGGTCATTAGAGATGACAAAAAGTTATAGAGTTATTTGTAACTGTTACTTTGTCTTAACAAATAAAAGATGTTATAGTTGTAGTTATAGTTATAGTATTTCTAACTGTTACCATGTCTTAGCAAACTATCAATTGTCAGAGAAGAACACACTTGAAATTTAATTCAATTTTTAATACAAAAAAAAAAACTTTATTAAATGAAAAATACATTTTCATAGCTGGTACTCGTATAGCTTAAAGAAGTTAATTATTTCTGATATCCTCTTTATAATACAAAGATAATGAAACTTGCTAAGTAATGTAAACTGATTCAGAAACAACATTTAACATATCAATTCAATAAATAAACTCAAAATATTCAAACATAGTCAATTCGTATATATAAAGATAAAGATAGATAAAGAATTTCTATCTCTCACTTTCTATTTTCAAGAATAGTTGAGAAATGCTGTAACTTATATATAGACGTAAATATTGCACATCCCTAGTGGCCACTAGTCAGCAGCTATCTGGTCGAGGTGCAAAGTTATGCGCATACAAGCAACGATACCTCAGCGGGTTGTCTGAGTGTGTGTGTGTGTGTGGGTGATGAAGGGGACAACGCATAGCGTGCGTGCTGCAAGACGTTAGCATACTTTCAGGTGTAAATACATGTAGGCAACTTTGAAAAGTAGGCAACAAGCACACACGCACACATATGCGCAAAGACCAAAGACTGAGACTGTGTAGTAAAGTTGCCTTTTGTCACGAAATAGATACGCCTTTGTGTGGCATTTCGGTTTGCGTTGGCGCGTCTTGTGCTACTTCAGTTTCCGTTTTTGCCACCAAAAGGATAATCAAGTCGAAAAAAAAGAAGCAAACGTGTTGAAAATTAAGAAAATAACAGGCACACACACACACACACAGACGCACACAAGTAACACCCAAACCGCCCAAGCAAGCAGTCAAGCCAAGCATTACACGCGACCTGCTGCCAATCAACGCCGCCTTGGCACGATATCGCCCGAGGAGGCATTGTTATTGTTGTTGCTGCCACAAATTTGCTGACAGCGCAGAGAGATAGACAGACAGAGAGAAAGATTGAGAGAGAGAGAGAGAAAGAATGAAAGAGAGACTGAGAACAGTTTTTCTGAAGTTGACACAAAAGGTGTATCTTCAAATAAGCATATTATTATGTGCGGTGTGTGGGTTTTTGTTGGTTTTATGAAAAGGCGACAAAACGACGAAAATGGACAAAAATAAAACATAAAGAAAAGAAAAGAAAGACGAAAATCTAATGAGTAAACGAAGAGCAGAAAATACCAAAATAAAGCAGAAGCTTTTCTTGCCTTCAAGTTTTAACGCTTAGCGAGCAAACAAGCTACATGATTTATGGATGGTGCATAAGGCCAAAGGACATTCATACACACACACACACATACAAAAAGGACCTTAATATTGTTATAAATAAGCTTGAACGAAATCATTTGGTGGCACACCTTTGCCGAACGCCTCTGTCCTCATTTTTATTATGATTATAAATATTTTTATTCTTCTCTTGTCTACGTTTTTATGTTGTTTGACGAAATAAATCAGACAACATGCAATCCTGCAAACAGCCCTTCAAAAAAAAACAACAACAAGAACATAATATGAAAATACCTAATGCAATTTACGGTAGTAAACATTCAGTTTATAGCCCCAAAAGAAACTGCAGGGATTATTTCTTGCATCCAACTGCAAGAAGTTTCTCCTTCGTTGTGTCAACGAAGTTCTTCTTCAGGCTTAAATCTGCTGTGATGTTAGTTTGTCAGCTGCCATCAGAAATTTTCGCTAATTAGACAAGGACTTCATTATCAAACGAACAACATAACACACGCACACATACACGTACACTCTCTCACTTACAGAGTCTTACGTTTTGTGAACTTGTAACTTTATTTACAGTCAAGATACACACAGCAACAATGTGGGTAATTAAAATTGCCGTTTCCGTGTTGAGTTTGTGAGTGCGTGTGTGTGAGTTGTGTTTATGTTGCCAGCTTGTTTGCTACACTCACACACACACACACACAGACATGGAGACATTATCTTACCTCTTTTCGTTGAGTTACTTTGTATTCAGTTACTTCGTTACTCCATCGTTACTCCTTTGTTACTCCCCTGGCTGTGTTATAATGCAGTACTCTTTATATAACACACAACACATGGAAGTTTCGGTTTTTGCCAACTTTAATAATGCGCCTTATTTATGGCTCTTACTGGCACCTCTCCGCCGCAGCACGAAAAGCAAAAAGCGAAAAGCGAAGAGAAACAAATAGCAACATAATTTCTGCCGCATAATTGCAACATTAACAGGTTAATGGCTATCAGCTTACTCACGTTATGCCAAACGAAAATGTGGGTTATTATGATGCGCAAATGTGTTATAAACAAATATAATCGTCGAGTAGTAGTAGTTGCTTGGAATTGCAATTCGCCACGAAGCGAGGCCAATGGCCTGGAAAATTAGCCCAGTTACAGTTTATTTAAGTATGATAATAAAGAAGCAGAAACTTTTTTGTCATTCAGCGATTCAAGTCATGTGTTAGATTAAACAATAAAAATATAAAATATAATAATAAATAATCGTTGCATAGTGAACTTAAATTAAAACATGGAAAAGATAAACTTATTTCTCTTTTTAATCTTCTTTTGAAGCTTAATTGCAACATTTAATATTCATGTTCAATAATAATGTCTAGGGGAAATTATAATTTCAGGAAGGCAAAATATATAAAATAGTAAATTAAGAGTAAAATTTACATACATGACAACCATCTTCGCAGTTATTACATATTCATAGATTATTCTTCTTTTCCTGTTTATTACAATCTGCATTTCACAAGAAACAAGGGAAGATTTAATTCCATAACAAAGAAAGGAACAACATTTATTTCCCCCTTTAAGCAAACCAAAAGAAATTTCCCCCATCTATACAGAAATAAAGTATTTACAAACAATTTCTTAGCTTTTGCTTCAAACAATTTGAAGTCTTTAAGAATATTTGTAAACAAAGTAAAACGGAAGTTGATATTCCAGTTTTGCAGAGTTGGCAGCGCATTTATGATTACTTTTGTAAGACATCTGTCTCGCTATATATATATAATTATGATTTTATAAAACTCTTAAATTGTGCATGATTCAATTATTTATGATATTTCATTATTCTAGCAGACATAAAATATGTTTATGTGTGTGTGGCAACAGTGGGTCGTCTATAGCAACCACCCTCGCGAGGTAGAAGCAGCCGCATACAAAAAAACAATTTTTAAGAAGAATGAAACCCAGCACAAACATTTTTCCACTTAATTAACATGCAGGCCGGCACCACACCGCGCCGCACCCGCTCAGGGGTTAAACACATTGTTGCAGTTATTAAACTATATAGAACATGTAGAGGCCATAACCTTATGCTATAGATACAGGATACATATATATATATATACGTGTATGTATAGATTATAGTATGTTACAACCACCATTCTAAGTTTCATGATGTTCATTGACTTTACCCTCAATCGAGTGGGGTTAGAGTTAGAGGAAATGCATGCATTGCGAGCTTCAACGTAAGCACAGCAAACTTTTGCCCGCTGCATTAACATTTAAATGAGTTTATCTATAGACAGTGGAGAGAGAGAGTGCGAGGTAATCAGGGTCTAGGAACTTCTTGAGCGGCGTTGTGCATAAATATTTATAGTAGTCCCGCAAGGAGCACTAAAACAAAAATAAAGTGTAAGCAAGCAAACAGCTTGGACGTTTCAAACAGTTCTTTTTTAGTGGCAAGCAGGCAGGCAGGGCAGTCCCCAAATGACGCCGACTGATTTATGTGCTTTTGAACATTTTTGCGTAATTTAATTAATGACGGAAATAAGCTGCCACAATACGCTAGCCAAAACGCAGCCGGCTGTCGAGCGGATTGGTGCGTGGTGTTTGCGAGAGGGTAGGGGTGTGGGGGGGGGAAGGTTAGTTGCTTGGGGCGTGCACTTCATATCTCACCTGGCACATGGCCTGATGGCGAAGATTAATTAGCGCTTGTAACGCAGACGAGGCAAAAAGTTGTTTAGTGCCACAAAACAAATTGCTGGCAATTGCGCGCCAGTCTATAGCCATGAGTGTGCCAATGTGTGTGTGTGCCAAAGTGTGTGTGTGTGTGTGTTTGGGGAAATCAGCGAAAAGTGTGCGAGCTAGCGAGGGTCGCTGCAACAATTAAAAAGGCATTTTTATACTTGAGCAGCACTTAAGAGCAAGCAGTGAAAAATAAAAGTATGTTAGCAAATCAGGCCAGGCGCCAATGGAGCTAGCTGCTGCATTAAGTCAATGCCACAATGCCACACACACACTAACAAATCGCTAAGTGCGTGTGAAGTGAAAGTGTTGTAATGTAAAACCATTGCAAACACCATTTGCCAGCTAAGCAAGCGTAAGCGTTGCACACATATATAGTTTACGGCTAAACGCGCAGCTAAATCACAGAGCCTCAACTGCTGCTGCTGCTGCTGCTGCTCCTGTGCCACAAAGATACTACACTAAAGGACTTAAAAGAGAGTGTGAGAAAGAGAGAGAGAGAGAGAGAGAGGGAGGGGCGGTGCGCACTTGCTTTGCTGCAGTGACACATAACCCGAGGGATATAAAAAAAAAAAAATTTACTACGCTCTTAAAAAATTCAAATCACCTAAAAATATGCAGCAGCGAGTTCCACTTGCCACATGACTCTCGTTTTGCTGCCGTTTGTCTGCTTGTGTTCACTTTGTATTTGTTATTCGGGTTGGCAAAAACTGAAAGAATTGCAAAATCTAGCCACACACCGCAAATAGTTTTACATATACACATGTATATATATGTATGTACATGAGCACACCTCAACTGCACTGTCAGAAAAAAAGAAAATCGATAAGCTTTTAGTTGGCAAATCTGTTATAAAAACTTCATAAGAACTTTTGATCAATACTTAATTACTTGTCATAGTTAAAGGCTTTTGAAAATCGCTGTTAATTTCGGAGAGTAAAACTCAGTTGATAGTTGTAATCCTTTCATTTATCACAGTGTTTTTATGTAAATGCTATACTTTAACATATATAGATATAGTACTATGTATTCTGTACGCTTAACCACATACTACGTATATATGTTTGCAGGGTTTAAGTTAGTTGTTGTTGTTGTTGTTGGCATCGTATGAGCGTATCTTTGCACACGTTTAGATTTTCATGAATTTGTGCTATAAATATTTATGCTGCCGTTTTGAAATATGTAAAATCGGTAATTGGAAAATTTTTATCATGCTTGCATTTTGCATGAATATTACAAAGGCACCTGCACCTGAAACTGAATCTGAACCTGAACCACCCCATGATAACTATGGTTAGTCAGGGCAATGGCCATATGGCACAATATTGGCTTGGCACTAAATGTATGTGTTGACCCTCAACATGGTCTGATATTGAATTCCAATTATGCGTTGTAATTAAAAATCTGAACGTTCGTAGTTCGTTCGCTACAAAATTTTGCATATTTTCGTGTTATTTTCTACGGCACTTTTAGAATATTGCTAAGCTTAAGTGCATAAACACACATGCTACACGCTGCATGCTACATGCTGCACATGGATGCCACAAGAGCTACATAGAATATGACAACTCATGCTTGCATGCATGCCAAGAGCCGACATTTTACTTACATGTGTCAACGAGCAGCAGCCCAGAAAAAAAAGAAGAAGAAAAAAACCAGGAAGAAGCATCAGAAGCATCCAATGCCATCGACTTGCCTGCATAGGGAATTTGGGCGCAAGAAGCGCAGCAAAAGAATCCAGGAAGTCGCATCGCGTATTTTTTCAGCATATTAAACAAGCCAAAAGGTTTAAAACGACAGCCAAGCAAAGCAGAGCAGCCAGCAAAGGACACACTCGAAAAAAAGTATCATTTTATATTGCTCATCAATCATTCTGTTTTTTTCCCCTACCTTGTCTACTTTTTAAAACTTGATTTAAATATAATATTACCAATTATGTATAACTAAAAAGAATTAAATTAGTCTTTAAAGGTTTCTGATTAAATATTGAAGAAACAAAATAAGTTTTTCACAGCAGATGAAGAAAATAAATGAATATGGAGATTTTAAGTTAATATTACATAAAAAATCTTTTGGTAAAGTTGACAATCAACAGAAAAAATTATATAGCATGTATATAGCTATCTTAAACTTCATTATACTGTAAATAAGGAAATTTCTTAAAAACCAAACCATCTGAAGTCTAAGATGTTTTTCTAAGTGCAGATTTAACAACACAAAGTGTTCCTGCTTTGAATTGGGCGCAATGCATTTGCCATTTGGCATTGGACTTCCTCTCGATCTCCTCCCTCTCTTTCTGTGTCTCCTGCTGCTTTTAGCTTTTTAAGACTTTTCGTTGGCCATGGCCTCTTACTAGCTGGCTGTCTTTGGGCCACGTTCTCTCGTCTGCTTGACGTCTCAATTTTTGGCTTCTTTCGTTCTTTCTTTAGTTGAATTCATTTTTATATATACATATATATATATATATATTTTTTTAACATCAGTGCGCTTCCTGCTCACGTTTTTGGGCTGCCATGACGCATGACGTAGGTGTCTAGACTTGCTAATGTTTCCTTTTGCAGTTGCACACTCGCACACACACACATATGTGTATTGCTGAGTAAGATTAAGACATATAAAAGAAATTGTGCTGAATTATGTAGTTTGCTTTCTTGTTTAGCCAAATAGTGCAATTGAACTTTAAGAACTTGCACACGTTTCGCCTTGATTTGAGTGAGTTAACCAACTGCTTTTATATGTCTGCTTTGTAATGCACTTGAGTCTTCCTGTCTCTGTGTGTGTGTGTGTGTGTGTGATGTCCATTCTCATTCCTAATTGCCTGCCTCGGTTTATTTCCCCAGACAGCACAATCTGGCGATCTGTGATGAAAGCCAAATGAGCCAAGGATCATAGCCTGCCTGGCCTTGTGTCGCTCACATTTCACATTGCACATTGCATTGGCGCCTGTATAAATATTTAGTTTGCTCTAAAATGTCGCTGCCATTGGGAGTCAGTGGCCCTTTCTCCCTCTCACGCTCTTGCTCCATCTTAATGTAGCCACAGGCCACTGACATACTTCTGTTAATGGCGGCAGCCAACTTGTAATATATTCCCACGCCATTTCATGTTGAGCAAGAAACACACACAACTTTATATATATAGTCTTGGCCACATTTACAGCAAAACACAATTGCACGTTTGTGTTTTTAGATTACAGCATTGTCTAGCTGCCTTGTTGTGCATTATAGCAGTATGAACTATATCTTAATATACACACATAGACACAGATATATATAAATATATATATATATGTATTTGGTTCAAGTACTGGCAAGACTGTTTGTCTATGGCTTTATTTTACTATGCATCTCTCTCTCTCTCTCTCCCTCTTTCGCATGCTCGTTGTCTATTTCCTTGTGTTTCTATGTCTCTTGGTTGCTTTTTACGGCACGGTTTTGCGGCCATCATAAAACGGCATAAAGGAGAGGAAGCAAGCAGCGAAATGAAACCAAAAGCGCAGCAGTGGCAGTAAAATGAAGTCTAAGACTAAATCCCACATAAGGTACGAACGTGCTCAACACAAATGCCAGGTGCTTACTTTTACACGTCACTGTTCGTTGGCTGCTGCCTGCTGCTGCTGGCTTGTTTACCTGACTGGATTTTTACAGTGCCGCCCCAGCTATTTGTACTACAGACTTCCTCTACTTGTTATTTTAACACAAACACATACACACATATACATATATGTATATATATATATATGAACTTAGATATTGTACTACATATATGTACATATTTGTGATGTGCTCTCGAACAAAGCGCTTAGCAAAGTTGCCAACGGCCAAAGCTAAATGTAAGCCAACAGCCAGTTGACGCCCTACCCTAACATCTGTGCCTCGTTTTGCATATGCTCCCAGCGCGCTCAACTGGAAGCTGTTAAATATCGAACACACATACATACTAAGCATTCCCGCTACACTCGGCTACACGGCCAGCTGCTGCTTTCAGTTTGCAAGAACAGAATCCAAAAGCTAGTTGACTTTGTCAAATGGGTCTGAGATTTGTGCAAAAGTTTCTGCTGGCCGTTGCAGATAAGCCTGATGCATGTGCCACCACCCAAATGGGGAAACTTAAAGCCAGTCGTTAGTTAATGCAACCTGAAAATAACACGCTCACGAACACCATTAAAGCTCTAAGGCAAGCAACTATAATAAGGCTTTGTATTCTATTTACACTGAGCTAAAGTATTTTAGATGATTTGATGCTGGATAATAAAAAAAAGGTGAAACTGAATATAACTATTTAGATAATATCTAAACAAGGTTTCTTACAACTACTTTCAAGTCCAATCTTTAAACCTGATTTCAAAGGCAAATACAGTTTAAACTTAGCTAATATTCTACACCCTACCCTTAAGTGTATCCATGTCAAGCTTAGATCTGTCAACATCTGCTGTTGACCTCTGCATATTTTATAGAATTTTCTTACAATTACAATTTGCATAGAGTAATTGGTTTTTATTATCCCCGATACAATTGGCGTGTTTCTTAATCAAGTTGATTTCAGTCACGGCTGTCTGGCTTTTCTAAGCCATTAGGCAGAATTAGTTGTGTTTGTACTCGAAACCTAATCATTGTTAAATTAACGCAATATAGAAAGACGCACTTTGGAAATACAGAAGGAAAGTGAAGGAAAAAAAAGGAAGCAAGCAGTCAGAAAGTGAAGTAAAATCAAATAAAAATTAAGTGCTGACTCAGTTCTTCTAGAAAAAAAAAAACACCAAACCAGAGCACTGTGTGGCATGCAGAACGCAGATAAGAATATTTTCCACTCTTAACGAAAAACAAGAAATGTAACTCAGGCGGAGTGGGAGTCATTTACATGGCCACAAAGATACAACAATGAGAAATGTTGGTCCAGGATATATGATGGCACAACTGTGAGACGCATGACTGCGTCTCGGCCATTCACTTAACCAAATGGAATAGAGACTGTAAGACAACCACACACACTAACAAATATTAACTGAGCCTACACACACACACACACATACATGTGAGCCTGGGCTAAACCAAAAAGCGATTTGAAAGTAAGCTTCTAGCCAAATGCATTTGGCCATATGCAAACCAGAGAACGATAGCAGAGAAGGTGTGTTAAAGCGCCTTCGAGGCTAAAACAAATGATGCAAATACGTTTTCAGGCTCACCCCACCCTGCCATTTACCCAACGTTCAACGGCCAACAACCAACAACAAAACGCTCTAAAAGAAAAAAAAAAAGAAAAATTTTCGAGCATTTTTCTTGAGCTTGCTCGCTCTGGCAATTCTTACCTGCCTGCCTGGCTGTTTTGTGGGTGGGTTCTGCGTTGCCGTTGGAAGTTAAGTATACGTAACGTAAACGCAAATTTAATGCTTGAAAAATTCGCTTAAATGGATTTAAGTGCGGCATTATTTTCCATTTTTTTTCCCAACTTCTTTTTTTTTTCTTCTTGTGGCTTGTAGCCTGGCCCCGTTCCACTCGGGCTGCTGTTACTGCTGCTGCTGTGCGTTATCTTTTGTGGCAAACGTTTGCCGGCCAGATAAATGAAAATCTTCAAAAAGATGAAGTAGCCGAGCAGCAGACGGTGGTGGGGCAGCAACCTCCGCAACCTTTAGCTCAACATCCTCATCAGCATCAACATCAGCATCAGCATCAGTTTGCACGGAGTGTAGTAGTTGGGGTAGGCTGCTTTTGTGTTTATTGAGGCTACTTATCGACTGTACACAGTCAAGTTCACTTTTGGTCCTTACTTACATCCGTTAGCTGACCAGTGCTGACCCAAATGCTGGCTAAGCTTTCAATTGACTTCTGTACACCTGTGGCGTATACGCAATGTGCAAACGTTATCAATGTAACAACTAACTGTACATTTTGTTGATTTTACAGACACAGCAGCTTTGTGCAGCTTCAAGCGCAGTCGACCCAGTTTTTGTTAAAGAGATCTCACTCTTTATATGTATTGAGTTCATAGGAAAGTAATTACTTTGATGCAACTATCAAGCACTTGACTTGCTTTTCGTTTGAACTGCGTCGAGTGAGTGTCAGTCGAGTGAAGTAGCTTGTTTTGTTTATTTGCCTGGCTGACGCCTGAGACTGTCAAAGAGTGCAATCGTTGTTTTGTAACTGCCAATGAAATTTATATGCTGCTGACTAACGCACTTTATAATCAAGGAGCGCTTAACCTTCTGATAGCAGCATTTAGATGCGAGCGTTTATCGATAATGCCAACAGCTTTCAAAGGACACTCAAAAAATTTACGACACTGCTGCTCCAGTTTTTTTATAGGCAATTAAATTCTATAAGCCATGGCAACTGAACGAAGTGGAACCACATTGCCTGAGGGTGGATTGTAAGAGAGGCATGTGGAGGATGTGGCACAAACGCTTGTAAAGTATTTGCAAAAGAACATGAGATTTGCATTTTTTTATTTATTTTTCGGCGAACAGCGACATTTTGTTAAAGCACAGCCCTTGCCAGCCCCACACCCGCACAGCGTACAACGACGAAAAAAAAGGTCAAACGGAAAATGTTAAATGTAAAATGAGTGAAAACCGACAAAAAAAAAAGCACATTGCGAAACTGAGGCGTTTTCATCGATGCGACGGTCAATGATAACCTTTAGTATTATAGTGTGAAGTAATGAATATTAAAATGAAATTTGCAAGGACACTTCACGCAGATACGCAGGCACACACACACATACATATATGAACAGAAGCAGCGTTGGTTAAAAATATCGAAGACACAGCCTGGCCAACAACAACAACAACAAAAGCAACAACGCACGTTGACAGAGAGCAAATATTTTGACAGCTGTCAGTTGAAGAAAATGATTTTACATTTTCCTTCTTCTTTTATTTTCTTTGCCCTCCCCCAATATCGAAAGCTTTGTATAACGGGTAGTGTGTAAGTGTGTGTGTGTCCTTTTCACACCAGTTGTTGCTTGGTTAGGGTCCTGGCAGGGAGGGGGAGATTGAGACAGTGGAGAGAGGCAGCCGCATGCCAGGCTGATAGACAGGCAGACAACGTGACTGCTCCTTTAGCACCAATTGCTTTTTAATGCATGCAAGACCTGCCAGCACAACAGAGAGGGGTATACAAACAGAAAGAGAGAGAGAGAGAGAGGGAGAGGGAGAGAGAGAGAGAGAGAGTGTGTGTGTGTTTGTAGAGGATTTTGCAAAACAAATATATGTACGCAGGACGTTTAAAAAAAAAAATTTATTGACATTTTTGGTGAGCACACATTTTGTCTTATTTTATATGCAAAACACACGAACACACACACATACGTAAGTGAGTGTGAGTGTGCATACATATATAGATATGTCAATGTCGCGCTGACAGACAATAATGACGTTAAAATTCTCAACATTTTCCTTTGACGCCATTTGGGTCGCTTTTTGTTGCCATTGTGTTGCCTTGCCCATACCATATGTCGCATTCTGACACTATCGACTATTTTGGTCTCCCGCTCCGCCCCCTACCTATATTACTGTCTTTCCTTAGAACTATGCTAAAATGTTGATGGATTGAGAAGTTGGCAAAATGCCATCACATGCAACTAGTTGCTCTTATAGTTTTTCTTTTTTGTTTGGGTGAAAACGTTTGGATTTGTTTAAATCCCGAAAAATTTGTATGCTTAAAGTTTTGACCCAAAAACCCATATTCAGATTTGAATGCAGTATTTATTAAGATGCCTATTTTTACTGCTGTTTTTTACATATCTTCCAAAAATAAAAGTGTGTTTCAACAATTATAATTTTGATCGGGGTTTACATAACCTGCTGACAATATTTATATTTGACAGTATGCTTCTACTTTTCGCATTCTTTCTTTGTATCGTCATCTTTTGGTAAGGGAAGTTTTTCCTGTTCCGGATACTTCCACGTTACGGGCAGCGTTCTCCGTTCATTTGGATGGTATTGATAGTTCCCGATAGTGTCACAAATATCTTTGGGTACAGGGTGTGTGGTGGCCATTGAATTGTCAAATAGATACTTTGCCACAACAACGCCCACACGAAAGGCAACATTAGCAGCTTCCTTAACAGGTGGATAGAGTGCGGTATTCTCCGGATCGAGCTCTAACGTATAGTCCGCGATTGCGTGTGCCGTGATGCGAAATACATCATCCGGTACTGTCTGGGGTTTGGCACACATCACGCCTAGCGCAATGCCGGGAAAGGCAAACGCATTATTGGCCTGCGAGGGTGTATAACGTTTGCCATTTATAGTAACTGGCGGAAACGGTGAGCCAGAGGCATATAGAGCACGACCCTAGGGAAGTTTTTTCGATTAGTATTTTCTCTTTTGTTTTCTGTGTTTTGTTGTTGTTGTTGTTGTTGTTACCTCTGTAAAATTGTATGCCTGTTCAGCTGTGCATTCTGCTCTGCTTGTAGGATTTGAGCAGGCGATAATTGCTGGCTGCTTTTGATCTTTAGCTATGGTGCGTAGAATGTTCTCTGTAAAGAGTCCGCCCTGTCCTGTGGCACCTAGCAGTATGGAAGGTTTTAGCTCCTTCACAAGCTCCTCAAGATTCTTTTGGGGTGGTTTGTCCTTGGCAAATGGTACCAGATCGGGTATAAGGGATGCCGCTCGGTCTTTGGTCACAAGACCATCCGCATCGACCAAGTAGACATTCTTCAAAGCATCTTCTTCGCTCATCTTGCGGTGCAATAGCTCCTTGATTAGAAGTGAACTTATGCCGACGGCAGCACTGCCAGCGCCAACAAACAATACAACGTGTTCCTCGAGCGGTTTCTTAGTTATACGTTCAACTACAAGAAATCCTGCGAGTCCCGTGGCCGCAGTGCCCTGAATGTCATCATTGATGCAGCAATATTTATCCTGATATTTGTGAATAAACTTGAAAGCATTCGGAGTGGCAAAGTCTTCAAAATGAATGAGCGTTTCATGACCCCAAGTGTTGACAACTGCATCCATGAACTCCTGCACAAGGTCCTCGTACTCCTGGCCAGTGACACGTTCCTCTCTCACCCCAATGTACAAAGGATCCGCCAGTAGCTGTTTGTTGTTGGTGCCCACATCGAAATGAACTGGCATTAGATACTGTGGCGCTATCTTTCCTAGAGCTGTATATAAATCCAGTTTGCCCACCGATATGCCCATTCCATTGGCACCTAGATCACCCAAGCCAAGTATACGCTCTCCATCCGTTATGCATACGGCACGAACATCCCTGCCGGGCCAATTTCTGAGCACTTGATCCATTCTACCCTTGTCATACTTGGTCACATACATACCCGTCGCTGTTTGAAAGAGCAAGCTAAAATTTTGACAGACCTCACCCACTGTGGGCGTATATATGATAGGCATCACGTCCTCCACATATTTGCTTATAAATTGATAGTAAAGTTTCTCCTGTCTCGATCGCAATGCTCTCAGATAGAGATATTTATTGATGCTTCTATTCATGGAACGAAAGTTCGTATTCACTGCATGTATCTGTTCCTCTTCGGAACGACAGGCGCAGGGAAATAAACCCATCACACCTAACTTTTGCCGTTCGTTATGGGTATAGCCCAAACCCTAAAAACAGTATTTGTATTAGTTAAGCTTAATTAAGCTTCTTCCAACTTTGATAGAAAACTCACCTTGTTGTACTTGGGATCGATTACTTTGCGATACTCCGGTTTGACAATATTTGGATGCCAAAGACGTCTTGGCACATAAACGATCTCATTCCAAGCGCCATTTTCAAGCTTTATGCACAGACAAGAGCTGTGGAGAAGATAAAAGCAGTTGTGGTTGATGCACTTGAAAACTTCGTACCTTAAATTTCGTTGCAATCCGAAAAATAGTTGATTGTAAGCCATCTTGTAAAAAATAATTTTGACAAAATCCAAAAAAAAATAACGCAAAAATCTCTATAGGTTAGTTATAGAAAATTACAGAAAAGAAAATATACACACATATATTTAATAGAAACTAATAATGAAATAGCCTTCTCTGTTATATTTTGCTATCGAATTTCCATATATAATTGATGATGATCTTTATAGGAACAAAGATTTGGCAAGATGTTTTTGTCATGGCTAATTAGACCTTCAGCGGAATGGTTAAAATAATACATAACAACTTAATGACTTTAGATTGACAAGCTCAATTTCGTATTCCGAATTTGCAACAAAAGAAGCCAGTTCTTAAGGTTAAAGCCAGTTGCCAATTGGACTTTGACTAATTTGCATAAGGGTCATCTAGTCAACTGGCCTTAGTGCTGGGCTCCCTACTCCGAATTCCGAATAGGGTCTGACAAAATGCTATTAACATAGATGCTTACTTATTATTCATTATGTATCTATTATTATGCAAATCACTGACAAAACTCAATGTCTAAGGCTTTGCTCATTTTAATGAGCATGTTTTCCTATTATTGCTCTTGTTCTTTGTTGCTGCTTGTTGTTGTTTTTTTATTTTATTTTTTTTTTATGGCGGCACAAGTTTAAGGATTTGAACGGAGAGACCCATTGTCCGTGTCTGCCGGCTCATTAGTTGACATTTTATTTTGTATGTTGTGACATTGAAAATCGCACAGAACAGAAAGTAGCAAAGTGGAAAAGTGGCAAAGTGGAAAGTGAAGAAAGAAACACAAATTGACTGTTAGCGCTGCCATCAAAGGATTTGCCAGCCTCTGACACCACAAAGAAAAAGAAATGCTGTGTATTAAAAGTTGTCTACTTACGCCTGTCTGTTCCTGCTAATTGCGCCAAATTAGTTGACAACTTAATGTCGTAAAAATGTTCCATAGCCCAAAATGCCTCAATCTTTCGTTAATGGCATTGACAGTGTGGTATTATAGCTACCTATACATATACTTATATATATATGTAAGTATGTATGCTGCATGTATTTTGAGGACGCGACTTTTCTCGCACGTGACGTTTACAAGTACGTGACATTGGGGCCGTCGTGACTGTCAAATCTGCAAGGACATGCTTTGTTGTTTGTTTATAATATATATATATAAATATATATCTATGTATGCGAGTGTGTGTGTATATTGTTCCTCTATGAGACATGAGTTCTTTTGTTTTGAGCTGCTGCAGCCGCCCCATAAATTAACTTGCTCAGCTAAATTATAATAGTTTAATTAGTTTTCTTTTTTTTTTGTATACGAGCTGCTGCTGCTGCTGACAGTTTCATTAATAGATGCATAAACTTTAATTAACTGAAGTTCGAGTCCCAGCACTCGTCGATCCTTGTTGAGCTTGCTTGTTTTAATGTTAAACTAATGTTATCGATCTGTTGTTTACATTACGAAGCGCGAGCTGCAACCTTGTATCATGTCTGTCTACTAAAATTTGTATACGTAATATTCTAACATCACATTCATTCTTCTCTCTGTCTTATCTCTTGCAGAGCATGTCAAGGACTTTAGCTGCGGCCCGCTGCACTACAAAACCTTTTATATGGATGAGCGCAACAATGCGCTATATGTGGGCGCCATGTAAGTACATCATATGCATAGCAATGATAAAAACGGACTTATTTCGGGATTTAAAACTGGTTACAAACTATGCAGACCAAGTTCAGTGCTATTTTAGTTTCAGTTAGGAGCCTTTCAGTCTGGCAGCGCGATAATTACAAACTTCCGCTCTGACTGTGAGAACTTCCGAGCAGCGGGAGCGGGGAGAGGGTGCCTCAACGCATTTAGAGCTGCATATTTCATTTTTCCTCAACTGTAAGAGTTTGTTCGTCCAACACTCTGCCGGCATACATAATTATGAATTAATGCTTGACGTGAGGGAAGCGAGAGAGGTCGAGAAGTCGCTTCAGGGTTGGGGTCGTGGTCAGGGTTCGAGGTCGAGTTTTGGTCTGTTCTCCAACTCAATTTGACAATGGCCCGTCGTCTGCTCATTTGTCTGCTCGCAACTTGAACATGGCCGCATTTTAACAGTTGTGGTCGAGGGGCTCCGTATTCCCCCCGCCCTCCCCCCACTTCCTACGCTCCTTCAATAAGCAGGAGCAGTGGCGGCAAACAAAGTAACCAAAATTACCACTTGACTCGACGGCCATTTTTCCTACGCAGCCGGCATCATCATCAGTGACTGCCCCTCCTCCTTCTCTCCTCACGTTGTAGTCTGGAAATTAAGATTAATGGTTTGCAGTTTGCCAGAAAGACCAGAGGGGGTAGGTAGGTGGTAGAGAGCGCCTAAAACTCTAGCCAGTGCCCAAACTACATAAAACACACACTTTAGCACCGACGCGATGTGAAGCTTTTCCCCTTTTTCCGCTTGAGCCTTCAACATAAAAAAAGAACCGAAAAACTTTCGAGTGGCCAGCGCTTAAAGTGGTGGAATTTGTGCCAATGCAGACGACGCAATATTGCGACAGCGATATATCAATCCATCAATCAATCAATCACGCCTCGCGGCCAGTTGCTGTGCAATAAACGTGACGAGCAGGTGCGCACAGTCGACCCAAGTTCCAAAAAGTATGCTACGCTTCTTGGAAACGCAACGATTTTTCAAAAAAAAGCAGTACACACAAAAAGACAGGGAGAGAGGGAGACACACATACACATATACAAGCAGAGATGCGACAACAAATAGACAATTTCAATTGCTTGACAGGCGCAGGCGAAGTCGTTTCTCTCTTGAAAGTCTGTCTCGTTGCCTTGTCTTGCCTTGCCTTTTGTAATGATGCTAGCAACAATAGCAACAGCTAACGCCAAACTCAGCCGCAACCTGTCACTGTTTGTCTTTCTGTGTGTGTGTGTGTGGCATTATGTCACGCCCTTGTGCTGATTGTGTTTTGCAGCAGCAGTACAGCATTAACTTATCGTGTGTCAGGGCACGAGCTTGGGATTAGCTCAAGTGTCACTCTCAAAGTCACATATAAATATCTATATACAATAAAAATAAATCAACCTTTATATATATTTCTCATTATCTATCTTGCAGGGATCGTATTTTTCGCTTAAATCTGCGCAACATCAGCCAATCGATATGCGAGGTAAGTGAAATATGGAACGTGTAAAAAAAGCAAAAGTCAACCTTAAAGCAAAATGTCAATGGAAAAATCGAAAGAAAAGAGAGCAGCGCATGTAAATGCGAAAAAAAATCACAAACACAGTCGCAGACGCTTTCTTTTAGCCACTTGAGTGTTGTTTGTCAGACAGACAGACAGTTGTTGACACACTCACACACTCACACACTCACTTTCACACATACACACACAAACACATACAGTCGAACGCCCATTCAAACACGTTAAGCTCACGTGCAGGCTTTTCACCTGGCCAGACAGTAAAGAAGTTTGTTCGCTTTCTGTTTATGCTCTTACACTTTGTGACAAGCTCTTTGTAAACACAAACACAAACACAACTTCCCAACAACACACATACATACACAAACATATGTATGCGCAAATACTTGGAATTCGTTCGCTTTTCAACGGAGCCTTGTTTTGAATCGATTATTGTCTAAGATGTTTTTTCGTCGGATGATAACAAGTATCTTACAGCAGTGGTCGGGGAACCGGTATGGGGTAATACCAAACTAAACAAAAATATTTTGGGCTAATGATTAAAAATTCATTAATTTTTCTAAGAAAAACATATTTATTTAAACATATGAACAAACGAGAAGCACCTAAGTTTATATGTATATCTAATTTTAGTCCATTTCTTATATTATTATTAATAATTGATTGTAGATTTTTTATTAGATTTATTGGTTTTTGAGGTAAATAAATACGATCTTTAACGATACGAGCAATACAAAAATATCTTATTTTTCCTTTGTTGGGTGGGAATCACAACCATCCTTGACTGCAAAACCGATGGATCCTTAATGACATTGACGAATTTTGACCTAAAATGTGTTGAATTTTTTTTTTTAAATAGTCCTAAGCCATTTTAATCCTTACGGATTTTGAAAGGACATGTTGCGTGAGAGTTTCAAGGACCTACTCTATCGAACTGCATTCAAGGATTATGGGGTCATCTAAGAATAAAAACACTAAAAAATTTCACTCTACGGCCGAGCGAAAATAAGAAAAAACCATAAAAGTGCAGTTTTCTCGGGAACCACAAGGACGATTTGAATGTCCTTTGGCCAGTTGGTAGCCCTGAACAAAACCAAATGTCTGAAATAGGACATGTGCGAATCCTTTATGAGTTGGCCGAGTTATAACCAATTTTATGTTTTAAACATTTATCCTTTTATTTCAGCTGTTTGAAGGACTATCGTCCTTTGAACTACTTTGCTCGAATCGG
Source organism: Scaptomyza tumidula (assembly GCA_035044465.1). NCBI lineage: Eukaryota > Metazoa > Arthropoda > Insecta > Diptera > Drosophilidae > Scaptomyza > Scaptomyza tumidula. Next base: position 12,659,577 of record JAWNNW010000444.1, on the reverse strand, counting down.
CGGGCCCAGGCCTACCTGTGGTCCAAAGGACATCCGGATTGTCCTTAAAGTAGCCGAGTTATCGACGATTTTGTAATTTTTTAAAAATTTTCTGACCTACCCCCTGTAAAATTTTTCGAAAATTTTTTTTTGTGAATCCTGGAGATCCTTGTAAGCAAATCGATAGATCTTGTTGCTGCGAGTTCAAAAATGTATTTTCCTTAAAGATCTTTAAGGAAATGTTCAAGTTATGGCTTAAAATCTAATGTCCTTTTTTCCGAAAATTTTTATATATGTAAGAATAACCGATCTGCCCAAAAGTATGTATACTTTTTTTTATTATTATTTTGAGAGGGTAGTTAAGCCAATGCATAAACCTTATTTGTTTCCACACAACAGCGGTCGAGGAACCACTATGGGGTAATATCAACTTAAATAAAAATATTTTGGGGTAATGATTAAAAAAGCTCTTACAGCGAAATAATATTAAAAAATATAAGAAAAAACATTTTAAGCAGTTTAAATATGTTTTAAAATATCTATTTAATTTATTTTTCTTGCACTAACTTAATTGTATATAGAAACTAATTATTTGAAAAGAGTTTATTGCACTCACTGCAATTTATTACTATTTGTTTCCAACATTTGAAATTCCTTCGATGCAAGCACAGTGATTTAATGCCGCTAAGTATACGCGCAATTTACGATTTTCGGAACCTGGCAACCAAATCGATGTCGAAACTTCTTTTTTCGACTTTTCCAATTCGCCCTCACATCCGTTATGGAAGAGCCATGAAGAGCTAGACAAGCTGGCAGCCCACCAATTTATCCTAAAAGGGGCCAACAAGCAAAGCAGGCAGGCGCACAATTGCACTTTAATGATTTCGTCTTCAACTATCAATATCCGTTTCCGTTTCAAGTTCATTGCATTGGCATTCGCATTCGAATTCGGATTCCCATTCGCATTTCCCACACTTGCATTTAGCATTTTGGATTCCCTTAGACTCTCAGCCACCATTTGCCAGCCACATCTTTTGAGTCATCCTTTTTGCGCTGAGATCCAAGCAGGTCCGGGCATCAAATGCTTTCAACAGTAATTATTTGTGCTGACTCCTAATGCAGACTGGGAGCTGCCTGCTTCGTTCGCCTCGCTGGCACAAATTGCGTTTCAAGTTGGAATCACAGCACTTAGCCCGAGCTTTCTCCAAGTGGGTCGCGCCTTAAAGTGCAGTTCAGCGAAGCGGACAAACTGTCCTGTGTGCAAAGAGGACACTGGACACAGGATATTGTGTGTCCACATGGCCACCACGCCAAAGTGTGTCATTTTCTTCCATAACTTTACAACTTTCTTCGATTCACATTAAACGCATAGAAGAGAGAGAGAGAGAGAGAGAGAGAGATGAAAAATCAAACTGTTATTAAGCAAGAAAACGTGCTGGAATGTTAAGTCAAAAGTCGCTTTTGCAAACGTTTTATTTTATTTTATTTGTATTATTCTTTCTTAAATTTTTTTTCGCATTGGCGTTCAAAACTCAAGTGATGGCGAAAAAATCGAATTAAATAAACAAATGCTCAACGTGAGAGAAATACCAACAACAACAACGACAACAATGGCTAAAAAATGAGCAGCACACACACACTTAAACAAATACGTATACGTATGTGTGTGTATGTATGTTTAAAAATACAGGCACACAAGATGGGCGTCTTGATTGTACGTGTTTTGTGTGTTTGCCAGATATACCCACACCCACACACACGCACATACAAACACACAAGCAATCTACAATTGTTGCTCGTTTTTCTTTTGGTTGTTGTTGGCTGTCGCGTCGCTTTCTTGATAAGGATGAAATTTTATCACGCTTTCAATAAACTTTTGGAATATTTGTTAAGCGTGTCGCATTGAAAGAAAAAAAAAAAAAACAAACAAGGCATTGCGTATGAGAGAGCTTTAAAAAGAAATCTTTCGAAACTTTAAAATTTGAACTTTATTCTATTTATTTGTTTTTTGCAGCGTGATGTTCTAATACTGGAACCAACTGGTTCCGATATTCTCAATTGTGTGTCCAAAGGGAAGAGAGAGGTGCGTTTTTGACTAGAAAATATATGTACACCATTTACAATTAATATGCATATCCATATCCATAAAATGAAAATTATTGAAAAAATTTATAAATTGCATGCAAAACTATTTTGGCCAACATTTCGATCCCATACTTATGCATTTGCCTTCACATTTTCTTTATCTGTCCATATTCCCATTTAAAATACACACACACACAATTTTGATTTTTGTTGTTTAAATACATTTGTTTGTTAATTATGCACAATTTGGGCGCTTAACAAGAAGGTGGAATGCCGCAATCACATACGCGTCATACAACCCCTGAACTTCAATGGACATCGCCTATATGTATGCGGCACAAATGCACACAATCCCAAGGATTATGTTATAAATGTGAGTACAAATATAAGAAATCTTGTGTTTATTTTGACCCAAAGCGCTAGGGTTAAAAACATCGCTGCCTAATTGTGAATGGCGGCCGTCAGTCAAGTTGGAAGTTAATTTTGTCAGCAGGCCAAAAGCGTCAACCCCAACAAAAAAATTAAAGTCAACTAATGCGCTTTTCTCTTACTTCTCTTTCTCTGTTTTGTACAGGCCAACTTAACACATTTACCCAGATCCCAGTACGTGCCTGGCATTGGTTTGGGCATTGGCAAGTGTCCCTACGATCCCGCTGACAACTCAACCGCCGTCTATGTGGAAAACGGAAATCCCTTTGGTTTGCCAGCTCTGGTAAGTCCAAGTACAAGTCGTCGCCGTCTCTCTCTCTCCCAAGACGGAAAGAGAAAAATAAAAGGCAAAAGGAAAAAGCTGGAAACGAAAAAAAAATAAAAATAAGAAAGGGAAAAATGTCAATTGTAATAAAATTACAAAAGTAAAGTAAAGGCAAAGGATGTAGGAAGTAGCAAAAGTAGGAAAAGTGGGAGAAAAAACTGGGGGGAAAAGTGGGGAAGGGATGGCAATGGCAAAGGCAATGGAAAAGTTCTTTCTGCCTTGCTATACCAAGAAATTTAAAAGAGTAGCAATAAAGCAGCTGAAATTAAATTAGAGTGAGGCACATACACACACATACACACACATACACACACAACACACTCTCAGTGGCACGTGCCTACACTTTACGCGTAATTGTGTGCGTGCCTTGGTGTGTGTGTGTATGTGTGTTCGTTCAAGTATTCTAGTATGTGCATACATATTTTGCCTTTGCCTATTTGGAAAATCAAATTTTCCGAATATTTGCCGCTAATTTGCCAGCAACAGAGACAAGTACGATTCTAATCCATTTTCCCCTACTTTAATTTGTATCTCAGTACGCCGGAACCAATGCGGAGTTTACTAAAGCCGATTCGGTTATATTTCGCTCGGATCTCTACAACCTAACCAATGGACGCAAAGAGGCCAGCTTCAAACGGACAGTGAAATATGATTCCAAACTATTGGACAGTAAGTATTAAAAACTTTAAATTGCTAACTTAATGTTATTGCAACTAAACAACTTTTACTTAATACTAAACATTTTAAAACGTATTCAACTGAAACTCAGAATATATAAAAAATATTCATATTGATTCAAAACTTTGCTGTTTGCTTGTTTTCTACTATCTTGAAGCATTTTTAATTGCAATGTGCAATATACATACATAGATTTTAAATAAATAGAAACCTTAATAGTTGTTCTTTGTAAATTAATAATTTATGGAGTTGTAAATGAAATTAAATATCAACATGTATTAAGCTACAAAATTTTACCCAAACAAATGAAACACAAATAATAATTTGTAAATGAAAATTCTGCCCAAAAAAGCAAGCTTACTAAATAAATAAACAACTATTTATACTCTGAGAGTATTCAAAGAGTTTTTATACAAACTTAAACATAATATAAAATAAAGTTTGTTGCTATTGTTTCCAGTTTAATCTGTTTCAAATATTTTGTTGACTTTTCATACAGCTTAAAAACTAACTTTTTTTCGTTCTTTGTTTATTCCTTAGAACCAAACTTTGTTGGCTCCTTTGATATTGGCGATTTTGTGTACTTTTTCTTTCGCGAACATGCCGTGGAGTACATCAACTGTGGCAAGGCTGTCTACTCGCGTGTGGCACGCGTGTGCAAAAACGATCGCGGTGGCAAGTACATGATCAGCCAGAACTGGGCAACGTATCTTAAGGCGCGCATGAACTGCAGCATCTCGAGCGAGTTTCCGTTCTACTTTAACGAAATTCAGTCCGTCTATAAGATGCCCAACGAAGATACCAAGTTCTATGCCACATTTACAACGAATACAAATGGACTGATTGGCTCCGCTGTTTGCAGCTACGATATTCGTGATATCAACGCGGCCTTTGAAGGTAAGTGTGTGTGTGTGTGTGTTGGATGTTACTATTACTACTGAGAGTATGTATTTGTGTGTGTGTGTGTGTGAGATTTATTGCATTGGCAATAATTCTCTGCGGCGCCATTTTTATGAACGTGCATGTGCGGCTACGTTTGACTTCTTCCAAGCTCGTTCTTTTGGTTGCAGCTGCCGGAAGAAATTACGTTCGCAGGTGCTGCATACATACGTATATGTGTATGTGTATGTATCTGTGTGTCGTGCACAGCAGCTTTGGCATTTTAGCGTTAAATGGCGCGCAAGTTGAATTGATGTTCTTGTGCCACTGGGGGTCGGTCGTTCTTGCCGCTTTCCGCTTGCCACTTACTTCTGTGTGTGTGCAGCTGCGACTTTAAACGCCATCTTTAACATTTGCCACAAAACGTTGCGCGCTTGGCGTGCTTGCTGCCGTCAGCTGTTTACTGCTTGGTCGAACGGGTAACAAGATATGCGTGACAGGTGCTAACAACGCCCCTAGATTCCCAACTGCTGCTGCTGCCTGCAACACGCAATCAGACGCATTCAATTTGTCATGCAACGTCAAAAATGCAAAAAAATATATATATATCGTTCGGCACACACAACAATGTACACAAAAATCTGGCGTGCAACTCGAAGCGCATGTCATATTTTAATCCTAGTAGCAGTCTTTTTACAACTTTTATGTATACATCTATTCAAATGCTATGTTATTTAGTTGTTTTCGATTAACATGCAAAGTGCAGTTGTGTCGGCTGCCAATGTACAGCATACATACTGCATATGTCAGCAATAACAACCACAAATATGGCAGCATGTCTTGAAATTCATTTCCGTTGCAAGTTCACTTGAATCCAATTTGCGCACGACAAGGTACAATTTGAAGATAAATCTCTCGAGCGTGTGTGTGTGTGGCACTTGAAATGCATTTCTAATGTCTGCAACTGAAGTTCAACTGCATATTAAAAATCCTTGAAGTATTTTAATTTGTGAATTTCTTTAAAGTTAAGTAAGAAGTTTAAAAGTAGCTCTAGCAAAACTCTAGCGTGTTTAACATCACTTTGCTGAGAAGTTCATTAACACCATAAAAATTGTATATATATGGCGAGCTATGCCAAAAGACAGCCAGACAGTCGGACTCAAAAGCAGACAGAGAGTCGAGTCAGACAGTATAAAAAAAAAATAAAAAATCTGGCATACAACTTAAAATTCATTATGAAAAGTTTTGTGGCCACACAATGTGTGTACATAAAAACATTGTACAAAGCTTTAGCCAAAGCAATTAGTAATGGCAAAGACAAAAACCTAAAAAACAAAAAAAAAAAAACCAAACGATTATGCAGCAAACACTTCAAGTGCTTTGCTTGAAGAATCACAACATCTGCCCAACTGATCTCCCGCTTTGTGTAATTAGTAGCCTGTCTCAACTGTTCCGCCCTTTTTGGCAAAGATTCTCTGTGCCTCTGTGCTTGGGCCACAAATCAGCGAGTGCTGAGAGCTGTGTTGAGTAATTTATCATTTACCACAGCAGCAGCAGTAGCCGCAGCAGCAGCAGCGTTGACACACATAAATTTAACATAGCATACTTTTCAGCACTGCACTTTTATGCACTACATAAAATACATATATATATAACACTTGTTCTCACTCTCTATCGTTCGGTCGCTAGGCAAGTTTAAGGAGCAGGCGACATCGAATAGTGCTTGGCTGCCCGTGTTAAACTCGAAAGTGCCGGAACCACGTCCTGGCACATGCCACAACGACACCGCAACGCTGCCGGACTCGGTGTTGAATTTCATACGCAAACATCCGCTAATGGACAAGGCGGTCGATCATGAATTTGGCAATCCCGTATTCTACAAACGAGACGTTATACTCACCCGCCTCGTTGTCGACAAGTAAGTAAAATGTGTAAATGTATTCATTAGCGAATCTAGAGCTGTAGCTCCAGAGCTGCGAAACTGCAGCTGAAACTGTTGCCGCTGGCAGCCAGCCATGTTCTCTGACTGTGTGCTTGTTGACATTTGCCAAGTTTATACAGTGTACAGTGCACAGTGCATTGTGGTAGCCACACACACACGGACTAACACATAGAGAGCATTGGGACAACATACAGCAGCACCAGGACAATGCTGACATTTTGGGAGCACTCGCTCACTGACAGCAGGGGAAAAAAAAAGTTTGCTTTTTGCTTGTGTGTGGCTGCAACTTGTAAAAATAACTTGGCCGGAACTTATGAACATTGTGCCGCAGGATATGCTTTTAGTTAAACGTTTTGTTTTTTGCCATCGCACATAACAAAACAAAACAAAAATGAGAATAGGAGAGGAGAGAAGAGAACTTGACTTGACTTGGCCAAGTCGCGTGCATTTGAGATTTGTTGCACAGCAAAACTGTCAAAACAGCAGATGCGATTTATCAACTCTGACTCTATTTTTAACTTCTCTTTCTCTTTGTTTCTTTTACAGAATACGCATTGACAAACTGAACCAAGAGTTTCTGGTGTACTTTGTGGCCACAAGCACTGGTCAGATCTACAAGATAGTGCAGTTTATGCACTACGGACAACGGCACTCCAATCTGGTGGACATCTTTGAGGCATCGCCTCGAAATGAGCCCATACGTGAACTAATACTCAGTCAGAAGACAGCATCGCTTTATTTGGCCACCGATCATCAGGTGAAACAGATTGATCTGGCCATGTGTGCACGACGCTATGATAGCTGTTTCCGCTGTGTGGCCGATCCTTATTGTGGCTGGGACAAGGAGGTCAATGCCTGTCGTCCCTATCAGCTGGGTCTGCTGCAGGATGTGGCCAATGAAACATCGGGCGTTTGCGATACGAGTGTGTTGAGAAAACGTGTTACCTCCTCGTACGGACAAACGCTGCACTTGTCCTGTTTCGTCAAGATGCCCGATGTGCTGCGCAAGAAACAGACGCGCTGGTATCATCATTCCACGGAAAAGGGACGGTAAGTGAAGACTTTTTTCTAAAAATAATATGTTTTATCCAAAACAAACATACAATCAAAACGTATCTTGATTGTCCGCTAATAAGAATGATTTCAAATGGCGAACGAACTTTAAAAATCGATTAAGTAGTGCTTGAGTTAATCCGAAACAAACACGCAAACTAATTATTTCTGTTTATAATATAAGTATAGTAGATTAAAATCTTTTCAGCTTATAGCTTTGCTTCTTAAGTTTCGAGTTTGTTTTAATGAGAACTTAGCATTTTAAAGAGATATATAAAGTGAGAAGTTAATGGTTTTCAAAATAACAACATGATTAAGACTTTTTTATGTTTCTTTTTATACCCTGATCCCATTAAAAATGGGAAAAAGGGGTATAATGAAGTTGTGCAAAAGTATGTAACAGGCAGAAGGAAGCATCTCCGACCCCATAAAGTATATATATTCTTGATCAGCATCAACAGTCGAGTCGATATAGCCATGTCCGTCTGTCCGTCTGTCCGTCCGTCCGTCTGTCCGTCTGTCCGTCTGTCTGTCCGTATGTATGAACGCGTCGATCTCAGAGACTATAAGAGCTAGAGACTCCAGATTTGGAACTTAAGCTCGCCTAATCCCTAGGCAGTACAAGTTTGTTTTCGATTTTCGATAACTTTTCCCGTTTCCGATATACACATGGGATCGATAACAACAAAATCTTGAATATGCAAAACTTTGAGATGCAATTTTAATTATATAGCAAAATAAAGATAATCTGTGAAAATTTTATTGAAATCGGTTAAGAAACACCGGAGATATGGGACATTGAAGTTGTGTATGCACTATGCAGTATGCGCGTACACACACACACACATATACTTGCAAGCAATGACTGTACGCGTAAAGTATAGGGATCAGGGTATCGTCTAGTCGGGATATCTCGACTAGAGCCTTCTTACTTGTTTAATAAAGTTTAGGAATTTATATTCAAAAGTTGGTGGCTCTCCTGCTCTTGCCTCAATTTACCTGCACAATTTTATTATACCCTTGTTAGTCATTTAATGGAAAGAGAGTGTATAATAAAAGCTCTTCTTAAATACGTGTAGCCATAGATTAAACGGCTAAAGCAGAAGGTAGCTGCCAGCTACCTTTTGGGTGCGTCCTTAGAGACCGTTAGAAGAGCTAAGCAGCTAGCAGCTGTGTTTAAAGCCAAGCAACGCAATGAAAATTGAAAGCAAATAATGAAATCGGAAGTGTAACCGAAACTTTACTTCATCTCACTTAGCGATGACTGCTGCTGCTACTGCTCCAGCTGCTGCCATTGCCTTCAATCCATGACTATTGCTATTGTGTGAGTGGGTGTCTTGGTTTTGGCGTTGCCAATGCTGCGGTAAATTGACACTTTAAAATGCTGTTGAAGTCTGCTTTTTGGCGTTTTACGCTTATTTGAGGACGCACCGCGGCGGCACAGTGCGGGCAATAAGTAGTCAATCCCCCCCTGTCTGTCTATCTGTCTGTAATGGAAAAACTTTTCAGCACTGTTGCTGTCAAAGTTTCTTCACACACACACACAGACACAAATACGCTATATATTGATTTTTATTGTGCGTTTCTTGTGTGAGAGAGACACTTTTCCAAATGGAAAATAGAATACACATATACATTTATAAAATACCAAATAGAAAATAGAAAATCTTCTTATCTTTCGTTCGTTTCGTTCACAACATTTTCTCTTCTATTCGGTCTCTTTTTGCAGCTACGAGGTGCGCTACACACCCACCAAATATATTGAGACGAACGAGGGCGGCTTGGTGCTTCTCGCCGTGAACGAGGGCGATGGCGGACGATATGATAGCTACTTGGATGGCACATTGCTTTGCAGCTATGGCGTTACTGTCGATGCGCACAGGTGAATAAGAAACCATCCCTTACTACTATTTGATAATTAAATTTACCGCCTCAGAAATATCCGTTGCGCAATTAGAAAGTTGTTCTCTCTTCTTTTTTTTGCGTAAGTTTAATTTCCGATAACTTATTGTGTACCATTTTTTTTTTCTCGTCTCATCGTTTAGATGTTCGCCGCCGTCGCAGAAGCAAGACTATCAGAAGATCTATTCGCATTGGTGCAATGAGTTTGAGAAATACAAATCAGCCATGAAACAGTGGCAGGCCAAACAGGAGGTAAGTGAAATGCTGCTTAACCAATTAAATATACATTTAGCTTACGGCAGCTGTCGTTAATTGTTTTAATTAATTTTTCATGCAAATCGCAAATTCTGCGCCTAATTTCCATGTTATTTCATTCTTGGCAATTAACGAAATTTAGATTTATGCCTTCGTTTTGATGTTTATAGCTTAAAGTATAACTTGTATAAATATTTTGTGGGTCTAATTACGTTTTCTACGTTTTGCTTTTGCTTTTGCTTTTGCAGCAATGTGGCCTCAAGGATAAGACGGCGACAGGCAGCAGCAGCAGCCACAATGGCAAACATGTTAACGATGTGTTCAGCAATGACGCTTTGGTCTGACCCAGAAGTAAGTATACGTTACGAGTGGCCAGTAAAAAACTTAGTACTTAGCTTTTTCCTTGCTATCCAATACAAGAATCCTTGAACGAAAAGAAAATATTAACTCATGGCCTTTGCCCACTCTCTCTCTCTCTCTCTCTCATTCTCTCTTGTTGTGCCTTTCCCTTTTCTTTTCTTTTTCAATTTTTATGCTGCCCTAAACACTCCACACAGAGTACTTGTACAGCTTTGAGTTCTTGTCGGCGGGTGTACGCCCCAATTTTGGCCATCAATTGTACATTTTCGTGTTTCTGCTTGCCCTCTGCGCTAGTTTCTAAAAAAAAAAATACCTATATATATATTTATATATGTATATATACCGTTTGCTAGTTAAAGTAAGTTGTAGTCAAACCACATCGTTATAAACCCTGAACCAATATACCAAATGGATATTAATGTTTGCATATATGTATGGTTTTTTTTTTTTTTTTTTGGTCTACCATTCAATTTGATTACAGCAAGCAACAACAACACTAACAACAACAACAACCAGGAACAGCAAGGAGAAGAGCAGTAGTAGGCACCCAGAGAAAGCAGTGACAAGAGCCGAGCAAAACCAACTACAAAGACTGACATTTTTAAGCTTTTGAAAGACAATATTTCAATATGTTTTCAATATATGGTTTTTTTGCTTCATTTACATATACATAAATACATATAGTAATTGTTTAGTGCTCTTCGTTTGGCATTCAAATTTTTAATAACTATCCACACACAGCTAAATTCTTAACTAAAACACCAACAACATCAACGAGGTTTGATTTTCAATATAAATATATATAAAACGGTACACAGAACTAGCCGGAAGAATGAAGTGAACGACGGAGTAAACGTTAAAAGTTACTAACAAAAGGATCCTGCCATCAAATGATAAAATGGAAAAATACGGTTTTATATAGAAAGAACAAAAAATAAAAAACAAACACATACACACACAGAGTCTCTATATCTATTTCTAACTCTAACTCTCTATTTCTATTGCAATTGTGGCAAAACAAGCAAAAAGAATCACTAAATTAATTGCTAAGATATTTACCTAAAGGAAATGCATATACAAAACCACCTACATACAAACATGACGACAAACACACAGATACAGATACAGTTACAAACACAATTACACAGGCAACAAGGTTATGTGAATTATTGAATTGAATCATCATTCAAGGTTGAAGCTCAACGTTTTATCTTTTTGCCTCAGTTTGTGTATATTAAGTAATGCATTTTGAATTTACGTTTACGTTCATGTTTGTGCATAACTTTAAATAAATAAAAAAAATATAAAAACGAATACAAAAATGCGTCGCTTGGCCATGGGAAAAAGATCTTAAACGAATTTGTATATTAACTAGCAATATTTGTTTAATAATTCTAGTATTAGCTATGTATAAATAGTTCGTAAATATTGTACTTTAATCTATATATATGATACGAAACTCAAATCTCTGGCGTACATTGTATTTTTAACGGAACCAAACAAAATTTCAAAATATATATAAAATAGACTTCCGATAAAAAGCACGTAAGATAAAACATTTTTGTAAATAACAAAGCTTTAGTTGTTAATCCGTTAGCATATAGGATATCGTATCGAGTATATGCATTATTTTACAAAATTAACTTTTAAGTAACGTACATCAAATCGAAACAAATAAAAACTGATTAACATATATAAGTTATTTAAAATGTTTTTTTTTAATTATTTGAATACAATTTTATGGCTAAAAAAAACACGCTGATGGTACTTTTTGGCCATTGTTGTATAGATTTGCGGGTTAGCCTGATGTTTACTATAAGCAATATATATGCATATATACATAGTTACTGCATTGAGACCAACATGCTCATATATATATACATACACATACATAAATATATATATATACATTTAACCATTAGCTATAAGTAAGTTGGTGTGGCAAATACATTTTAGTAAAGTTAACTTCAAACTCAAATGGCAGTCATGCAATAGATATACAGAATAATATCTACTTGCACTATGCATATACTATATCTTATGCATGACTGTCTGGCATAAAATCCCTGATAAATAATTGCAATATAAATGAGAAAGCGATAAAACGAACTTATTAACTACTAATAGACTCGAATGCTCGAATGCAAACTGCCATCAAATATTGAAATGCATTTGAATACACACTCACATGGAAAACTAAACGCTTCTCTAAACAAGTAAGCCAGTTAGCAAACTTGGCAAACGCAAACAAAGCAGAAGTTGAGGAAAAGTATCCACTTACATATATATATATATACTTACAATACTTAGGTATATGCGTAAATTATTAAAATATTTTTCTAACAAGTTTTCTTAAACAAAATTTTAATGTTTTCATCTAGAAAAAACACAAAAACAGAAAACAAAGAAACTTTTAGCTTGGTACTTTAAAACAAAACACCATTGTAAATGAACTAAAAGTAAAAAATAAATATGTATACATTTAACTATATAACGTATTTTTCAGCAACTAATGCTCTGAGCTTAACGATAGTTTGTTTTGCTTTTTGTAGACATTTTTTGATTTTTGTTTTATTGTAAATAATTCAAAAGATTATGTGAAATGTTTTGTATGACAATCACATGATGTTGAGCAAATAAAAAGACGATGACCCGTAGAACGAAGTAAATTGCAGATTCAGTAATTGAAAAGAATTAAAACGAAAAAAAAACAAAAGTAATGAATTACAAATTAAACATAAATACAATATTTAAATACACATATGTATACACATACATATATATTACTTTATATAGTTAAAATAGCATAATAAAAAACAAACAAAAAAATGATCCTTGTAAAAATAATAAATTCAAATAATAATCGCAGCGTATAGGCAAAAAAAAAAACAAAAAAAAAACCGTTCATACCATAAACAAAAATAAATAAAATTCGCGCTTGGAATACATTTGCATATATACAGTTATGTATGTATACAGTTTTCTGTCTATGGTCAACTCTATCATAAATATATTATAATGAATTATTACTACAAATCGATAAAAAGCTGCCCTGAAGAACGTATCATGAGCTATCTTAATATTTCAAAAAACAAAAAAAAAAAAAAAACATAATTAATTATGTAAACTTACAATTAAACAAAGAACTTAGTTGTAAACATAAAAGTAAAAATGCAGTAAATAAATGTGATAAGATTCTTTAATAGAAAAAGGTATTTCTCTTCTTTTTTGTCCAATGGACAACAAATAATTTAATAAGTGGGTTAATCTTTTAATAAAAGCACAACTTCTAGCTGCAAATAAAGACATTAAAACTATTTGTTTTGCAAAATCGTCAGAACCCACAAGGAAATACTTTTTCCCAACTAAATGTGGACGATGTGGGTTCGGGGAAGGGGGCGAGCGATCGCCTGACCTCTTGTCATTTTCATTATTGTTAACCACAAAACGGAGCAGCAACTGTGCGGCACAGCGGTGCGGCATGTAATTCACTTGCCACATTGATAAATGAAATGAAACCAACGCGACTCAGAGAAACAGACAAAGAAAGAACATACGCTCCCCCGGTGGAGTACCTGTCAATGGCAGGCAAACACACACATACACACACACACACACAAACAAACACGCATATACAACGCGCACTCATTCGCATGCATGCAATTTAATTTGGCTGCCATTTTTTGTTGCGGCTTTGGTTAATGCTATTTTACGGTGGTTGTTTCAATTTATTATACAATTGTACAACTGCAATTGCGATTCCAATTGCTGTTCTTAATAGTTTTCAACTTTCGCACACACCAACACACAGGTCAACAACAACAACAATACACACACACACACATGAGGGTTGACATGTGAAAATTGCATGCAACTAATTGGCTACACTTTCTGTGCTGTGACTCGACTACAATTTCTAGCTAAAGTAGGCGATACCCAAAATGATGATAGCTGTATTCAAATTACAGGTTCTCGACTTTGACTTGCATTTGGAGCCAAGAGACGCATTCCACAATATATGCAATTAGTTGTAGCTCATTTAATATTTGCAACTTTAAGTACAAGTAAGGCTTTAGATTTTTTCCTTATAATACTGGTGGGATTCTGAAGTGCCAATATTTCGAACCGTTGTGCAATAAATCGGCTTAGTATACTCTTCATACTGCGTGTTGAACATCATGCTCTGAATGTAGCTGCTGGGATTAGCTGGCTCTGGCCAGAGTGTGGCAATGCGACGTCGATAGGCATAGCTAAAGACAGCTTCGGTAATTTGTTGATTGATAAGGTTTATCTTACGTATCGGTGGAAAGACATTACGTTTCTCCAAATCATTGGGCCAGACAAGGTTTTTCAATCGATCCGCTGCTACGAGGAATGTCTCATCCGGTACAGTGGTCATGCCCGCAAGCAAGACACCCATGGTTATGCCAGAAAGCATATATTTGGCAGTACAAAATCCAGGTTGATACCATTTATTAGCATACTTCAAGGGTGGCAGCTCCACGGCCGCGATGAAAATGCATCTACCTTTGGTATAGACAAAGGCATCATCTGCACTGCACTCAATAAGCTCAACTGGTCGGGACATGGCATAGATGATGGGTTGCTTGGAGCTCTGCTCCATGGCTTTGAGTACTTCTTTGGTAAACACAAAGGGCTTCCTGGTGCAACCGACTAAAACATTGGGCTTTATGGCTTGAATTACCTCAGAGAGATCTTCAATTGGTTTGTGATGTCGCCTAAAATCCAACAGCTGTTCGGGCATCGTGTGATCGCAACGTTCAAAGCAAATTAATCCCTTGTCATCACAAAACCAAATAGGTTTCCTGGCTGCAGCCTCATCCAGACCCAAACGTTTCAGATAAGCCACACACAGGAGAGCCATGCCAATGTTAAAGCCACCATCGCCGCAAAATAGTATTCGATTATCCGTAAACTTATCTTTGCTGAGCCTATTGGCAACCAGCACAGCTGCCAAACCACAAGCAGCACTCGACTGTAAATCAATGTCCATGATGCATTGCCTCTTGCGAAACAGTTCCAGCTGCTTGAGAGAGTCATTCGAGTTAAAGTACTTCATTTGTATGAGCGTGCGTGGTCCAAACAGACGCAAGACGGCAATTGTGAACTCCTCGAAGAAGGCATCGAACTCGGGTCCCTTGATCCGTTTGTGGGGCCAACCCACGTACCATTCATCATTTTGCAACTGTTCATTGTTCGTGCCACAATCAAGCATGACTGGCAAGCACCATTGGGGTGGTATGCCACCATAAACGACATTCTCATACATTTTGTAAAAGGCAATCGGATATCCATTGACACCATGATCTCCCATGTTGAGCACCGATTCTCCATTAGTCACGACCACATACCGAACTGCACGACGATTGGGCCAATTGCTAAGCACCTGCAGAACATGACCACGATCTTTGAATGTTACGAACATGCCCTTGCCTTTTGGAATTAGATAACTGAAATGTATCACCGCTTTATCCGAGCTGGGAGTATGAAAGATACTTAAGTATTTCGTTGGATCGCTCAATAACAGTGCATAGAACAGCTTTTGATTGTTCTCCTCTAGATCGGTGAGGAACAAAAACTTCGAATAGTATGAGTTCAATGTTTCGAAGTATTCAATACAACCCTGCAACTGTATTTCTTGACTACGCACTGCAACAGGCATCAAGCCATGAATGCTACGCAACTGGCGCTCTCGATGCGAAAATGCCGACAATTGGTTCAACGTTTTGTTGCGCAACATATCGTGACCACTCACCAGGGAGGGTGGTAAGTTTGTATCGTTGCGCCAAAAGGTATCCAATTCCCTGGGCAGGCCATCCACATTGATAAGTTTGTCTTCCTCGTGGACGCACTGCTGTAAGTTTTCATTCTGCTGTTCTTTCAATTGCCTTTTGGAACGCATTTCATATGTGTTAAATAGTATAATATATATATATAAATCTTTGTCCTGCTGACGTATGTAACTGATTTAGAAAATGTGAACTGAGTTACAATAATTTTATTATAAACATACCTTTAATTCACTCTACGAATGTGGATAGTATCTAATGGATGTCTGTTTTAATTTTGCTTGTAGCTTAATGCACTCTGGCCACATTTAATTTGTTCTCATTTGCATTTTGGCATTGCTGCGCATTATGTTAATTTATATCTAGCGCACTTTGTGGCGGCGACCTCAAACCCAAGAGTGTAACCTCAAAATGTCGTTGTACTGTCGTTCCTTGTCTGTCTGCCCAAGCTGCCCTGTTACCCTGCTGCCCTGCCCTGCTCTGGCATCAAGTCTCAAATTCTTTCGAAATTTGATGCAAAATATAAACAGTGAGCATCGTCAAACTTGCCGCGGCCAAAGAAGACACGCGGTACCGCAAAAGCTCTTACCTTTTATGCTAAATATATTTCATCAAGTTGTCGGCGAGGGAGGACTGAGAACCGCCATTTTGTGGTGGGCACAAGTGCACTTGGGCAGCGGATCTTAAGCGAAATGGCAACATCGTAATATTTCGACCAAAAGATGAACAACAAAAAGTAAAAAAGGAAACGTGGCGCATTTGAAAACAAAGAGCGGCGAGAGCAACCAAACTGGCTCGCCATAAGCGGCTTAATTCCAATGGGAGATGGGATGGGGTGGGGCGGTGAGGTGAGGTATGGAAAATTCCACCGAATTCTCTGCTGGTCAAGTGTTGTCGAACAAATTCCAAATAAATTTGCATTCAAAGAGCTAAAGAAAAACGCCGCAACCAATTTTGCAAAAGCGAAACAAACGAAATGAACGAACAAATAAGTGTAAGTGTATTTGTGTATTCGTTTAGTCAAAGTGAACTGGAAAACCATTCAGAAATCCAATTACACACACACACACATACTAACGGAGAGGTGTGAGCATCAAATGCATCAAATACTCATAATGAAATCAATTTTCAATCAAAAACGTTTCGACCTCCAAGCCTCCAAGTCAAAACTCGGAGCTCGCAACTCGAATTCTCAAACTATTTGCCAGGCACATCAAAAGTGACCGAAATGGTGTCCAACTGTATGTATGTGTGTATGTGTGTGTACGTTTTATTTCCGAAAAAGGGCCAAGAGGGCTTAACGGCAGTGTGTTTTTTGTGTGTGTGTGCGCTTTGTTTTGGACCCCAGAAGCAGCAGCAGGAACAGAGGACACATTTGCACTTTTTGGACATTAAAGGCAACACCATTTGCAGTTTTTTCTTTCATTCTGTTTGGTATTTTTTTGTGTTCCTGCGGATGTGCTGCAAATTGAATTTCTGCCACGGGACATATTAAGTGATCGAACTGTGCACGAAGCGCCTACGGCTTTGGCGTTTTAACATAAAAATATATGTGTGCTTGTGCTAGGAGTAGGGAGAGCAAAAGGTAAAGACCAACCAACAAGCCACACACACACCCGTATACGAAATTGATCGAATAAAGAGTGGTGTGAAATGTTTTTATATGTATGTATAGATGCTTGTCTTTGAGTTGCATCACTGTTCGTGTGTTTGCGTGTGTGGCACACAAAAAATGTTTATGCGACGTTTATACAACAGCGCAATTTGAATATTTTATGGATGAAATTCGATTTCGGCCATGGCCCGGCACGTGCACTAAAAAACTTTTTGCATATGGAAATTGATTTCCTTTTTCGTTGTCCATGCCTTATAAATGCTCAGGTGTGTGCTAGTGTGTGTGCGAGTGTGTGTGTGTGTTTGTCCAGTTCTGTTTGGCCATTTGTTTGCCACCTACGACTATTTGGACAGTTGTCAAGAGCATAAAAACAAACGTAATTCGCACCTCTCTCAATGATATCCAACAAAATTCTTAAACTAATATCAAAGTATGCAATTTATATGCTGAACGTGATGGCACATCGATGCCATTATTATTAAGCATACGACAAGTGGTACAAATTGAAAAGAAACTTCCGAATAGAGAGACCTTTGACACATTATTTGATTTAAGAGATTAGTTTGACTTGAGTTTCGAGTCGTGTAAAAAGTTACTATTTTTTTTGCATTGTTTCATTAACGTTTTATTATTAGTTAAATAACATAAAAAGGGCTTTAAATCTAACCCATACGTTCATAATAACAATCTAACTGTAAAATTGAAGTTTTGAATGAAAACATTCGTATAAATATTGATACAAGTACAAAGCAGTTAGTAAAATATTCACGACTTGTTTGGCAATTGCAAACCAAAAATGTCACAGCCTCCATTTTGATTTGTTTTCTTGCTTCGTTTTGCTTTGTTTTTTGTTTTGTGTGCAGTGCAAACAGCTGTTCAGTTCAGTTCAGTGTGACATTGTGCCAAATATCGAAAGCCGATATGTAAAGCGAGTTAGTCGCATATTAAAAAGTTGGCCAACGTTCATGGTAAACGCCGCCACACTTGCTTGCTAACCAAAAGCGCATTGCAACAGTATATATTAAATGATATGTCAAATGCAGTCGGGCTTAAGTGGGCCAATTGCAGCGGTGCCCAGCGGTGTATTTTGGCATTTATATTGAAAAAATGTTCAAATTTATTTGCAGCCCCGCTGGGAATTTAATAAACTGTCCCATAGTTTTATTTGTGGTAACTTGTTTAAACGTAGCATTAACGCTTTGATAATTTACGATGCAAATTGGTAAAAATGCTGTCAGAAAATGTTTGTGTCATGATTTACGGGCAGGCAATTCAAATAAATGTCACATGAGTGTCGCAGTTGAGTTAAGTTCAATTCAGTTCTACGGTCTACGTCTCTCTCTCTCTCTCTCTCTCTTGTGCAACTCTTTCAAAGTAAAAAGACTCAAATAAAAAATGTATAAGCTTAATAAAAGTGCTGCAACAAAACTCGCACGATTTTCTTTCTATCTTGTTGTTGTTGTCAATTTCTTTTTGGCTTTCGAGGCAGGCAGTCGCGGCTACACACACACACACACACAGACACACACTCGCACACACTCATATACATCGAGGACAAACTTCTGAAATCGGCAGCTACGTGCGTCAAAGCCAAAAAGCGCCAAGTTTATATCGTTGATGTTGTCGTTGCTTTTACTTTGCAACTTCAAAAGACTTTTAGCTTATATTTTTCTTCTTTTTTTGTTGTTTTGTTTTGTTGTTGTGTTTGTACATCTCTGATGCCATTTTGTTTCCCAGAGCACGCTCATGTCCTATTTAACTTAATTCTTTTGGAATTTAGTCGCAATTGAAAGGAAAGACGAAAAACTATGGCAAATAATCATAATAAATATTAGGTAAAATAAGCAGCTAGTATTTTTGTGTGTTATTAACTTGTTGCACGCTCCATCTTTGGCAATCAGTGGAAATCTAATCGCATGTATCCTGAAAATAATTCTGTGCCACAAATACTACTGACTGTATGGCAAGCATTAGTGCCAAATTAAAGAAAGCATAAACACGAAATCAGCACATGCGAACTAAAACTGCGCGAACTCTCTGTTTGCCTTTCAAATCGCCACATAAAAATTGTTAACGGAAGCGAAAATTAATTAAAGCCATGGACAAGGGCAAAGTACGCGATGGCACGCAACTCGCAACAACCAGCAAAGAGTGGGTGGATTGGGTGGATTGGTTGGGTGGATGTGGAGGCTGGCTGGCTGGAGACTTCGAAAATCAAAATATGAGCACTGGCCGCGAGAACGTTACGCGCTTTTAAACGTGCTCAAATATTTGCCAAACGTGTCAAAAGCGTTGCAAACTTTGCGCTTCAAAGCGCTTCGCAACACCACAGCACCAGCAGCAACCCCCCACCACAACTCCATGCCAGCAGCACTGAGCACAATTGATTGGGCAAAAGTGGGGAAGTAATGTCACTGGGGCAGCTACAGCGATCAACTTGCAACCCAACCCACAACCACCCACTTTTCCTACTACCTTTTACCTGTGCGCGGTCAGGCAAACAAACGATAAGCAGATAGTCGACCCAATTGTCGCTTTTGAACACAAAAAAAATGTGAAATAAGTGCGCTGCAATTGCTGCTCCAAAAAGAAAATTATCGAAACATTTTGCGCAACGACAAACTTCTGACAGAAAAATATTTTGATACAGGTACACAGTTATTTAGTTATATATATATACAAAACGAGGCCCAACATTATCGCTGCTGGCTGACATTTTGTGGACAGCTGTAGACACACACAGAAAATGTTTCAGTTTGACGTTTTGTTAAGTGCTTAGATGAATCACAAAATAATATTGATAGATGTCGTTTTTGAACGCAAGCTATCTTTGTGATTGATAAAGGTATAAACTTTTTGAAGTAACAAACTTGAAGTTGAGGAAGATAATTAATAAATTTGGTTGTTAATTATCGGTTGTGCAACTCATTTAATAATATTTATTCATGTTAAGAAACTTATGGTTTAAATTAGCTAATTAGAAAATTTTATTTGGCATTGCAGAAAGCTTAGCAAACAAGCTTTTTTCGGCACTCTCTCTCTTTCTCTCTTTATAGGCACATAATTAAAACTACCCAAAAACTTAACTCGGGCATAAAACACAACACATTCGCAGCAGCTAAAGACAAACAACAACAACAACAGTTTGAAGAACGGGTAACAGATTAAACAAAAATCTGGCAAAGTCGCAGTTGAAAACTAGGAAAATGCTTGCGCAAGCCGTTTTCCGTTGCCAGGACAAGTTAATTTATGGCATTCAGTGAACCAGGCAGATAGCACAGACAACAGACACAACACTCAGCCGCCGACAACAACAACAACAACAACTAGAACACTAACAACATTGGCGGCTCGTTGTTCATTTAGTTTTGTGCGCTTGATACTGGATTTTATTTTATTTTTGTGCAGATTTTTTCGTTGCTTTTATTTTATTTGTTTTTTTTTTTGTTTTTTTTTGTGTTTGTTTGCGGGCTTGTGCGCAAAACTTTTGCTAATTTGCGGTAATGTTAATGCTGAACTTTGCACAAAATTAGTCAAGTTCTACTCTGGCGCGTCGGATTAAGCGCAATGTTACGCCAAAGTGTTAAGTTGGAAATAAATGTTGACACTTGCGGTAAAATGCGAGTTCTTGCCAGCCTTGCAACATAAACAAAAGGCGCCGAACACTTTTGAATACCAAAAAAACCAAAAAACGAAAACGAAAACAACAACCAAACCACGAAAAACTCACACACACACACATATACACACATCTTCTTACCCAGCCATGAAATTAACTTTGCAAAGCTCTCAAAATTCCCTTTCCCACCCAAAAAAAAAAAAGTAAAGTCTGTCACAGGTGTGCGGAAAAGCAACCCTTACTTTCGTACCCTTAAACCGTGCCGGACTGCAGTTAATTATGAGTAAGTTGGCCATAACCGCAACACTTGCGACTTGCCACTTGCCACTTGCCACTTGCAACACACAATTCCTTAGGCCGTGGAGCAGCTGAGGCAAGCGGCAAGATTGCTTGCCAAAGTATTTTCGTGTGGCCAAAATTAATTTATAAGTTTTCGTTCGCGACATTTAGGATACCATGGAGGACGACGACCAAGCGACGACCGACCATAAGGCAAGACTCTCTCTCCGACTCTCTCCCACTCTCTAAGGACATTTAGGTGCAACCTGGGACAAGTTTGGCGTGTTACGTGCCAAACTTACGACACTTTTGCCAAGTGTTTGAGGTCGGTGAGGTGCGGCGGGCTGTGTTGTAAAATTTTATTAAGTGTCATATGTTATGAAATTTGCCGCCTGGCCACTTTGCATAAAGTTAACTCAAGTCAAATTATTTACGTAAAAAATTGCTACAACTAGACAGACATAGACAGGCAGAGAGATAGAGATAGAGATAGAAAACTGAAACTCTGACAATGATACAATTATTGGTTTGTATGCGAACAATTTACATTCACACAGGCGGGGGAGTGTGGGTGTGTGTGGGAGAAAGGCAGCGGCTTGTAATAAATCAAACCAAGTGAATAAATCATAACTGTGCACACACACACACACACACAGAGACACACTTATACATTCTTTTATGGTCTGTATGCAACTCATAGTCACAGCTTGACACATGCGGAAAGTGAACGCGGGCCTCTTTCGCAAAACGAACGAACGAACATGAAATAATGACATGAAAATTGACAATTTTATTCCTACTTAACTTGCTGAATGAGCGAATGAATATATCAAGCATAAATGTGTATCTTTGTGCGTGTGTGTGTGTGTGTGGAGATATATTATATGCACAATTTGACATGTGAGCGAGAGAATTGTGAGCCAAAATGAATGACAGCTCGAGTGACTAACTGAGTGATACAGTAACAGCTGTCAAAGTGTGAATGACAAACACTGACTGACGCATTGCACACAGATACACACACACACACACACACACACTCATACGCACTGACTGTATGGTGTTTTTCTTGTAAATTGCTTTTGATTTACATATGCGGAAGTGTATTTAATGATATATTCGTAACATAGACCAACCAACCAACAAACCAAGCCTCCAAACTTGCAACGGAAATACTACTTCGGTTTGATTTCAATCATTGCCCGAGGTCATGTTTTATTACCCAAATCGAATTGTTATTCGGGCAGAGATAAGCATTATTTATATACGCTGCATAAATCAATATTGTTGCTATTTAAGTAATATGATTTATATGATACAATGACCGAACTGGCCGCCTTTCAATTGCCTTTCCATTCGTATAAAATATCATGTAAGTATATCCAAACTGACGCTAAATGGCTCAATTAAATAATCACCCACAATAATTGGATTGAAGAAGTCTACACAAACACACACACATACACACAGCCAGAACAGGTTTAGCTAGATACTGGCTTCTGGTTGCTCATCAGTAGCAAAATGAAACGAGAACGCGACGCAACTCGTCGGCTCCATTGGGGCCAAATGATTCCAATCGTGATCGGTTTTGTAATCGGTTTCACGGCTGTTATGGTCGAAGCAACACCGGTGCAGATGCTGCCACCGACACCAATAGTTGAGGAAATGATTATCGAAGATAATGTTAAGCATGAAACGGAAACGGAAGTTGCATTGATCATACTGTGCCCCACGTGCAACACCAACAACAACACCAACACCAGTGACAGTCACAGTGAAGAGGAAACGGATAACGTCTCAAACAGCAGCAGCAGCAGCACCGATGAGAACGTCTCAGATGATTTGATTTTCCCAACAAACAGAGCACCAAGCGAACTGATAATGGAAAAACAGTCAAATCCAGTAGATGCGCCTGACTCTTCCTCCTCCTCCGAGGAAGACGAGGAATTGGATGAAACAACGACATCTGGGCCGGTTACACCGATTGATATGAGTCCATTTATTGCCCTGATACCTACTCATCAGGTGCAGGAAGTCGTTATCAATTACTTCCGGCACGATAGGAAAATTCACAATGCTTACATGTATTTCACCAGCCAATTCTTTGCGGACTTAATACCAGATCTTGAAGCGTTGCCCGAACTACAGACATTTTTGAATTATTTCAATGCCAGTGGCCTCGATATCTATAAGTTCTCAGAGTCTGTGCTACGGGCCACAACGCCACCAGCACCGATCTTAGAAAATCTAACAAAAGACGGTGCGTATAATAGTTAACGGGGGAAAAGTGGTCACATTAAGATAAAGAGAATTTCAAAAGTCTATTTAAAGGGTGTATTGAAAAGTTATACGCTCTTCAACTTACAAATCATTCGATTCAAAGCAAGCAGTTGATTTATCTGATTAACAGCTGTTAGCTTTAACAGCTTAATGGTCATGTTAACATTGCCGTTTAATGTTCAACTAAAAAAACCTTGTTATTTAAGCAATTTAAAACAGATTTTTTTTTTTTTGGCTTTTTGCCCAACAAGGCGAAGGCACAACTTTGCGTCTGGGCGCTTAACAATAACAAAAACACACCCACACACACCTTGACAATGACATGACACAAACAAGTTTCTGCTGCATAACTTTGCTGCCATACTTCCGTCCGTTTGTCTGTGTGTGTGTGTGTGTGCCAATATGACCATGGCATTATGCTCAATGTCATGGTCCAGCAGAGCCTGCCAGCTTTGGCAAACGTTATCAATGTTCACACATGCTCGCCTCCAGAACCACAGCATTACCTGAAATGAATTATTTGCAAATAGCTGCAAACTATGCAGACAAAGCCAAATGAAAAGTCACCCAAAGTGCAATGCTAAAGAGTAAGGGAGGTTTCGAAAAGGGAAATAGCATGATATGTCATAGTTATGCACTTTCCATGTGCATTTCGTTTAATTAAATATTTTTGCCACCTATTTCATTGAGTACGTCTATTTGCCCAGCAGGCCTACTACAGCCCATTGTCAATCAGAACAACAACACGAAGGGGATGTATGGATTGCATGGCCTGGTTGACAGAGTTGTGGACATGTTGCCGCAGGATCAGATATTGGCCACGTTCTTCGATAAGACCGAAAAGGATCCACAGTTCGGCAAGCTCGTTGACAGCATTGGCAAGAAAAAGTTCGCCAGAATTTTAAGCAATCTTCAGGTAAGTGTCTCGCTTTCGCCCTAACACATTTACTTAGCCTCACCTTCGGCACGTAGCTGTAATGCAAAAGGTTCGATCTAGGCTCGGTTTTTATTTTATTTTTAAACAATTATTGAAGTGCGTGTCGAAAAAGGCAAACAGCAGTCAGCACTCAACACGAAATATTCAGCAGTTGGGCAGACCGCGGCTGCCTAATAATTTTGCCAGGCAGACGTGAGAAAAATTTCATAGCAGCAATTTTATTGGGCGGGCCCAATGCTTTATTACTTTCCGAGTGCTTCACATCTCTCTTCCTTTCTTTTCATCTAGTTTTTCTCCTTCTTCTTTTTCTGTTGTTGAGCATATGTACTCTCGTATACAAATCAACTTCCGTCAGTTTGTTGCCGTTCAACTTCTTCTTGCCGTGTGTATATATATATATATATATATATTTTAAAGCTTCCAAGTGCCAAGGCGTTTTTCTTCTAATTGGCAATTGAGCTGGCCTACGTGCGGCACATATTTATGAAATGCCTTGAATGGCAAAAAGCAGAACGCGTTTGTTTTTCCAAAATGCTCCTTGCGAGTTTTTCATCGTCATCGTCGAAGGCAATTTATGTTTATGTGTGTGAAAATATGCCAATTGATTTGGCGTAAATGGAATGCCTTTAATTGAAAAAAAAGAACGGCTAAGGTGAGAGAAAGCACTCTCAAATCGCAATAAAAAGTAACCGTGATTCAATATAATGTTACTTGACACTTGACAAACAGCCGCAAGGATAAATGTATTTGAGCTAATATCACAGCAATTAACAACAAGTTAGAATGTAATCAATTGAGTTGGAAGTTTTGGCAGTGAAGCTAAGTAAAGATATTAATGAGATTTGTCTTGCTTATTTAAAATTGATTTCATATTTGTATTCACTTTTCTATTGATTTTTATTGTTTTTCTCTCTTTCAGAACGCAAAGCTAATTCGAAGTTTTATTCTAGAGATGCATGATAACAAAATCGATATCATGCGCATTATTGAGACCTTAAAATCGTATTTCTTTCTTTCAAGTTTTTAATGATAGAAATGTAGTAAGAGCACAAATTAAATAAGAACTTTTTTTTTATGTAATGTATTTGCTAATATAAACATATAACTAAAACAAAACAAAAAAAGGGTTCATTCATATAAGTATAAGAAAAGGTAAACAGATGCTCGAAAGATGGTCGTGAATCGAAAGAAAACTTACTTTTTCATAGCAGTTTTCGATTTCGAGCATATGCCAGGCAATTATTTAGTTGGAATGCCGCCTGGGAATTGGCAATGGATTCTCTACAGAGACAGAATGCAAAAGAAAACGGCGCATATTAATAACGCTTTCAGAAGGCAGCAGCCAAAAAAAGAAGAAAAAAAAAAACCGAAAAACAAAAACTTAACAGAGGGTTAAATGACGCAAAGGTGGTGGCTTTTGGTGCGTCAAAAGTTTATCTACGAAAAAAGTTGGCGAATACTGAAGCTGAAGCTCTGCCTCTCTGATTTATGCCGCTTCGCTTGGCTGTTTGTCCCGGACGGGTTCCACACTCTCCCACCCAGTCTCCCCGAACAACTGAACTGGGCGCGGCAAGCATTTTGGCGCAACAGTTGCAACTCTCTTAATGTCGGCGTTTATTTGAATAAACTCAAACTTCTGATTTCACACACAGGGCAGCCAGCCAGCCAGCGTCAGCTTCAGCCTGGCAACGGCAAAAAAAAAAGTTGAAAACTTTCTCGGTTAACTGATTTCTACACCGACACCTGCAGGCGACTATCAAAAAAAAAAAAAAAAAGAAGAAAAGTATATATTACTGCTGTATTGTATGTATGTGTGTGAGCTCTCGCGACCCCCAGGAGACTCATAATTTAGGTACAGTATATCAATAAATTACGCATACCGCTGCCAGCACTTTTTAAAGTAGATAAAACGTTGCTACTGCCGCTGCTGCTGCCGCTGCCGATGCTGCTGAAATGCAGAAAATAGACTACGAACGAACGAGTACGAAAATGAAATTTGTTGCAGAGCTATTCAAGCTGATCTTCCCCTCTCATTTTGGGTTTATTACCGACTGACCAGCTGAGGGTGGTTTCGGTTCTTTTTTTTTTCTCAACCATGTTCAACCATAACTCAATGCGGTCCAATTGATTGCCCTTTGGCACCCCACCAATCCGCCCAATCCACCCAATCCACCAGCCCACCAGCTCATGCTGTAAACATGCAAGCCGACATAAGCTACGCGTCGTGCATCAGCTCCATTAATCAATTACAGACACACCCTATGCACACAGCCCCTTCCCCTTCCCCTCTTTTTATGTTGTTGCACTGTGCGACAATCACAACGTGTCACACAAGTGTCTAAATTCAATCTGCCCCTGAAATGGGGAAAATAAAACAAGTATTGTAAGGTCGCAACAAATCCGTATCCGTCAATCCCATCTGGCAGCGAGCACCTGGGGAGAAAAGCGCTGAGCATTTTTTGCCATTTTCAAATGTCAAACTTTTGGGATTCAACCTCAAATAAATTGTCGATAGATTTTGTGTTTTTAAATTAAAGTACATTTGTGACTTGTTTTAAAAGAAAAGCCAGATTCATTGTTTTCTTTTGCTGGCCATGAAATTGGTTGCCTATGTGGATAACAACAGCCCAACCAGCAGCAAGGTCATCAGCTCAGAGGTCTCCAAGTCCATCCAACTGCAGCGGCTCTATCAGGTTCAGGAACGATTGCGTAGCGATCTGTTGGCCTGCGATGCAAGACTCTCGTTGTTTATGGCAGCTGCAAATAGCTGTCATTATGAGTCGCTGTTGCGACCCTGCCCTAAAGAATTTCTAGACAACAATCAACAACCGAATATTGATGCTATCCTCGATGTTGTAGATGATATAGAACGCCTTGAGTCAATATTTGGGCAACTAGATAAAGGCAACTATAGTTGTTTGAGTGTCAATGCTATGATCATACTGCACGCTGTTCTGGTGAGGCATGGAGAACGTGTGGCATTGAGCACTCTGTGTGTGTGTGAATTCGAAGACTTGTATCGGCATCTAAAGATTATTCCGCCCCAAGTGAAACCCACACTGATCTTTGAGGTGACGCCGAGTCTGCAGTGTGAACACACCATACATTACTCGCGTCTGCGAGAAGAGCATCCCATTCGGATTGGATTCTATGGAGGCAAACTTGAGCATCTGTATGCCATGCTAACTGTGGGCAGTCTGCCTGTCGGTGAGGCAGTGAAGCTGTGCTGCGATTTGGACGAGGCATTGCAGATGTGCCGCTATAGTCCTAGCTGGGGTGGTTCACGATGTGGTGCGATCTTGGCTTGTGTGGCAGTCGTGGAGTATGTGGTGCAATCCTCGCAAGTCACAATGAATGACGATGACAATAATGTGATTATTAACGATGCCAACTGCATGCAAATCTCGTATCTAATGTTCTTTGGCAAGAGCTGTCAGCAGTATGACAGGGCGTTGAAGCTGCTGCCAAAGTTGCCGATCAATTGGAATGATGCAGTCAAATGGATGGACACCAATAGATATTCGCTTTCGCTAGGCATCTACATGATGATGATAACACTGGCATTGCCCAGAGGGCGGGGTATCTTTCATCGTATTGCGATGACCGGACTTTATGTGCTTAGAAAAGGATTTTTCAAAATTTAAAACATCTTTCGCTCTTCTCTGAACTGCTTGCATGATGGCTGATCTAAACAGTTTAATGCACTGCTTGCACGTTGCGTGCAATAAACTGCTTACATCCGCCATTGAAGCAGTTCATTTAAGAAATTTACTCAACGTTGTAGCTTTAACTTTTAAATGGGAAAGGAGTATGACAAGGAGAGCGAGGCGAGCGGGTGTAAGCAAATGTTGGCGTTGAGTCACACGCAACTGGCCATAAATAACAACAATTTAGCATTACAAGTGACGCAGTAAAAATTTATACGCTCTCGCACATTTTCAATTTTCTACAATTTTTCTAGCAATTGTGTGAAATTCCTTGCGGCCATTGGGCGACTCCGGTCTGCATATAAAGGACATGGTCAGAGATTTGTGTGTGCAAGTATGTGTAAGGCCCACACACACACACACAGACATAAACTAAGTGCAGCCAGAGTCTGTATTGCCCTATCCGACTAGCTGAATGCTGAACATACTGAAAACTTGGCATTATGTGTTGCCGGACACTTTTAGGGTCACACAATTTAGCAGCTTGGCTCTCTGGCAACATTTCTTTTGCTTTTGCTTTCTTTCTCTTCTCTTTTTTTTTTTTGTTATGTGCGACCACAACTATGTCTGTGTGTGTTATGGCATCTTTTTTTACATATGCTCGTCTAGTTGCTATTGCTGTTGCCTGCCTGCTGCAAAAGCTATGCTGAGAATGCACTGAGCGCCCTTTTCTGATAAAGGGTGGGGGAAAGACAGCAGACATTGGCCGGGTGGCCAAACATAGCTGGCATTTGGAAACGTAAGTTGCGCTGACAATAGCATTCGCGAAATACTTTCGTTAACCATATTTCATAGCATTTAAGTGTAGTTAGGCTTTGCAATTACCACCCTTCCCTTCCGCTATCTACAAACTGACTTCTAGCCAGCAAAAAGCTATCAATTATTTGAACAAGAGAGGGAGAGAGAGACATCATTATGCCCAAACCACTCGCCTGCCTGTGTTTCCAGCAGCCATTAATAAACGCACACATCAAACTTGGCACTGTCACATAAAATTCAATTTAGTGGCAGTCGGAACTGGGCTAAGTCACACACACACAAACAACAACAATAACAACAACAAAAGAAAAGGGCCAGCAACCCTCATCGCAAAATGGTTTTTACGCAGCTAAGCTGAATGCACATTAGCATGAGTACGAGACTATACAGGTTAAGATCTCTAAGGAGCTGGAGTTGTGGCAAGCTCTTACGGTGCTGGGACTCCCTTGCCACCCACACTGCACTCGACCTGAAATCAAAATAAATGTCAACGCTGCCTGTCACACAAAGCAAATGCCACCTTCTCACCCCCACTAGCTAAGTTCCCAGTTCGCGTTCGCTCGTTTTTTTTTTTTGCTTTTGGGGTCTAAGTTTTTGACTTCCTTAATGACAGTGTGGCGACGACGATGATGATGACAACCATCAATGTTCCAAGCAGTATCTGTTGAAGCATCATGCCACAAGTTGATGATGCAATTTAAGAGCTTTTTGGCTTCCCCCCAGCAACAGTGACTGGCTGTTTGGCGCCATTCATTCTTTGCCTTGTGCTTGATAATCTAACAAAATTGATAAGGTGTGAAATTCTTGATTTTATTTTCTACGTACTGCACAAGAAAATGCTTTTTCTTGCCAATTTCTTCACTTCACTCCACTCGATTCCCCCCTCGCATTATTCACACAGTTCCTGTTCCTTTTTAGGCTGCAGCCTTTGATGTTTTTTGATGAGGTGTTTGTTTAGTTTTTGATGTTGCGCAGAATACATTTTTTGTGTTTTTTTTTTGGTTGGAAATATAATTCAGGAACGTTTTCTATCACCTTTCTTTTTTTTTTTGTTCTTTTTGTTAGCGCTTTCAATTTACATTTTAAACGAAATTTAATCCAGTTTATGTTTTCACAGCGATTTTTGCTTTGTAGTTTGTGTTGACGCTTTGAAATTTAAATAAACAAGAAAATTGACTTTGCAGCATAGATTTTTCTTCTCTTTTTCTTACAAGCTGTCAACTTACCTTACTTTTGTACCACATTTACGCACCTACAACTTTGTGCAATTTGTGTGTCAGTTTTTTCTTTTTGATGCCCAGCGTTTCTTAGTGGGAAGTGGAAGTTTTTTTTTTCTTACTTCTACCTTGTTTTGGTTTTTCATGCATTCGCACATGCTAGCCAGGCTTAATTATCGGCCCGTCAATTGCACAAAGCGCCAAAACAAAGATTGTTTAAACGTTGGTCAGCCATAAATTGATTGGAAATGGCAAACGAACGAACAAACGATCCGCTACTCATCGATGAATTTACGCTTCCCTTCTTTGCGAAAAAAAGAAAAAAAAAAACAAAGGAATTTGGAAGCAAAAAAAAAGCCTTAGCTGCTGGCGATTGCTTTGAAATTGGCAGCAGACACAGCCATGTGCTGTACGTGGCAATGGAATTATCGTTTGGTTGGCAACACTGGCACTGCAACATGCAACATGAATATCATTCGGCCTACTTCAGTTTAAGTTCAAACGCGCTTTACATAGAGCTGCCCAAATGTTTTGTAGTTTAAATGTTGTGGATTTTTACCTAAATCTTGGATTTTATTACTCAAAAATCCAAATTATTTATGAACTCAGCTTAGAAAAAAACATATGCAAAAATTTTTCATTACAAAACTCTTCACCACTTAAGCCAATTCCCCTCAAAGGTGGAATGAATGGTTGGATTTTTTGTTTAATTGCGGTGTTAATCATCGAGCACTCGAGTAAATTTCGTATAGCGTGTATTGGCACTCAAACGCTAATGTAATTTGCAATTTGGTTGCTAGCCGAGTTATAACTGAGCGAGTACCGAACTGTACCGAAGGATATTGAATCAAGTGACACGAGTGTCTCATGCTCGAATGGCTAAATGATTGTTTAATTATTGGAAATACTACGTACATACGTGGCATACGTGAGCTCAAAGGACTTGCTCCGTATGTCTGTTCACTGATATGTTTGTATGTGTGGGTAAGCAACCAATCAGTGCATCAACAGCGAGCGGCAAAAGCGATAATGTGCATGCTTCAAGTACTGTGGCACTTGAGGGCTCCATTGCTTAGTGACCACACACACACACACATACCTCGAAGATATATAGAGAGAGAGAAAGGGAGGAAAGGAAGGCGAGGAGTTCAAGGATTAGCTCAGTTGCTATTGCTGTGGCAGCTTAACGTCAGCCGCATGTGTTGAGCAAATCAAAGTGCCCCTTTGACTCGCTTAGCTGCGCACAAAGGTTAATGCCACCTATTGCCTATTGCACAAATTCTGCATCCTTCCCTATGGACGATAGTCGAAACTCTGAAACTCGTCTCAAAGTACGATAATTAAATGTTCATTATACCCTTTGGCTATTAAGTATACGTCGAGTTGGCAGCAATATTGATAACTTGCAATGAAAATTTGTTAAAGGCAAATAAGGTTTAAGTAAAATCAGTTTAACTTTCGAATAAACTTAAACGTACAAATTCCATTTGATACTTTTCAATTAAATTTCATTTCACAGCTCTTTGTCAGTAAATATGAGACACAAGATAATTAAAAATCATTGAAACCAAATCGATAATGGAATGTCACATTTTGATTCTCGTCTCGACGCGTTGCCAAAATAAATAGTAGACAAAACCAATATTGCTGTGGTTATAACAAACGAATTCATAAAGTTGCGGGATCATATGAGATTAGACAATCCAAAACTACATATCCATATGTAAATATACATCCATACATACATATATCTATGTATTTTCAGTTGAATTTTGAACATTTTACCAATTGTTATTATCGATGTATTGGTGCGTGACCGTGATAGAGAGAGAGAGAGAGAGAGGGCAAACCAGTTGGTAGCCCGCATTCAGTGGTGCTGACTTGTTGATTTTCATGTGTGTGCGTGTCTGCATGACATTTTCAACTGTTGATTTCTCTCGCTTGGCAACGTGCAACACATGCATGCACACACACATATATGTATATAAAATCAATTCAGTTGAATCGTAGCGTAAATTATGCAACACCACCGATAGTCGAATTTGCAACGCTTATGTTGTCACTTTGTGATTGTGTCAAATACACATACATACAACATATTCGTTGCGTGTCATATTTTTAAAATTTACCTTAAGCTAAACGAGATAAAGTTTTTGTAGTTATAAAAATAAAAACAAACTTTTACACAAACTTTTAATTAAAAACTATTTTCATAATTTAATAATACACACAGTCGGTGTTAAAAATAAATGCATTTGACTCAAATTTAGATAACGCTCTAACACACACACACTCAAACATCACAATCTTTTTATCACAAGACCTTTAAAAAGTTTTTGACAAAGTTGTTTCTTTTTTTTTTTTTTTGACTGTAGTGCGTGATAATGCTGGCAGTTAACTTAATTTTGTCACATTTGACAACACGTTAAAACAGCAAAAGCCAAGTTGCGGCAGCCGCAAAGAGCAGACACTGCTAAAAAGTAGAAGTTAGTGGCATGAACTTCGCATCTGCACAAGATAAACAATGAAAGCCGCAGACAAATGAGTGATGGCATACACTATACATACATATATATATATATATATATATATGTATATATATGTATGTATAGTGTCAAGAGTTGAGGCAAAAAACTGAACACGAAATGCACATTGCCAGGGCAAAGGCAAACGCAAACGCAAACGCGCGTTGACGACAGGTTTAAAAACAGCCCGAACAGCCGCAAAGTATGCAATACAAATTCAGAGCGCGAAGCGAACAGCAAAAGCGCTGCGGGCTCATCTACTGAACAGGGGAGGTAGGGAGAAGGGATATGACGCGACGACTGGCGAATATGACGTTGTCGTCAGCTGCAGCAATGTAATTTGTGGCATAGTGCGTAATACACACTCACACACACACACGCGCGCACACACATACAACACTAAGTGAGTGAGTGATTCGCCAGACAACGAGACTTGAAGGCAAAATGTTAAATGACGATGCCAGCGACAGCATGTGTGTGTGTGTTGGTGTGTGTGAGTGTGGGTGTTGCGTAGTGTAGTGTATTGCATTATGCGCTTAAATTGTTGCCTGACTGGTTGGTTGGAGCGTGCAGTTGGCAGATCTTGGCCCACACAGAATGGGCCACAAAACGTTATTTGCTTAAAGAGGCAACGTTTTTTCGTTCAACGTTTTGGTTGCCTTGCCTTGTTGTATTTACATATAAATATTCTATATGCGTGCATTTTATTTATGATTGCACAACGGACAACAACAGCTCACTCATTGCACTCAGAGCCCGCAGGCAAGAGTTGGACTATATAGTATATGCGGGGATATGGAACGTTGCGGCGGCCGACGCGGAACGCCAGCAATTCACATTTTGATGGCATCATCTGCTTCTGGCGGCCATATTTATGTGGGTTGAGTGAGCTCAAAGCTATCCCTTGTTGTTGTTGTTGCTTTTGCTGCACTTAAAAGCGATTAAATATAAATCAATATAAAAATTTGCATATTTAATGTGTATATATTGTGTTGTGTGCTTGTTTATGGAGGCACTTCTTTATGGAGTAAATGCTTGTGCATGCAAATGTTTATTACGTGTTAAAAAAAAGAAAATGTTGATATTTATTATATTTGTATACGATTTACCGATATGCAACTTAAGCACATTGCATCGTTGCGCTCACTTTCATAAATCAGACGCTCTATATCAATTCAATATCAATATCAATTGAAAAATATACTTTAGATGAAAAGAAAATGAATATAAATTGCTTAGAGATGAATAATCTAATAGATACTTTTTAGAAAATATGATTTATAAAACATGCATCATAATACAAAGAGATAACAAGACACACTTTTAACATTCAAAGTAACTTTTGAGTTCTTATCGTTACACAATCTTAATGAGATTTTAAGGAAATTCTATAGCCTCATTTTCTAAAACTACATTCCCCACTCTGAAAGACTTCTTAGGGATTAGTAAGGCAATTTATAGCAAAGATCTATTGACAGGCCTTAAAATAAATTAATCCTTTCCCCTAAAACTACTGAGCCTTGCGCCTTTCCTTATATGTTCTCATTTGCATACTTTACTTTCGAAAATCCTAAACAAAAGCCATAATCGTAATCGTCTTTTGTATCGTTCTCCATTTTATTACTACTCCTCAGATATTAGAAACTTCTCAAATTTAATAAAATACAAACCAACTCCTTCCCCTGCCCCACTGACTTTTCGTTTTCTTCTACATTGCTTGTTGTCTTTGTTGCCTAATGCTTTTATATGTGGCAATAATCGTTTGCGAAGGCTTTTGGCGTGAGGTTTTATTATTAGACTCACACTCACACACGCATATGCAAATGCTATAAAACAGCAACAAACATGTTTTTTGGCAATTGAAATATTGTGGAGATTAGCTTGATGCCTCATGACAACGTACCAACGATCCAGAGTTACCAAAGTTGCCTTTACGACGATGGTTGCTGCGACATTTCTCCGTTGACACTGTCATCGAGCATGTCAAAACAAACAGCATTATATGCAAAATTTTCATAAAACCCACACACACACACACACACACATCATATGCACACCCTTACGGCATAGGCAGGCATATTTTTAATGCGTTTATGGTAATCGCGTGGGTTTTAATGCGGCCAGCGTGTTAAATGTGCCACAACTGGACTAAAGGAGGAGGAGGAGGGGCGACGCTTGACATTGCTGCCTGTCAACACACACATTTTCGCTGATTGCCATGTGCTCGTCTCTCGTCGTCTTCGGGTACGTTGCTAGACAACCGGAATTTGCATAAATTGCGTTTAAAGCAACCGCTCCACAATGAAAGACCCTTGCAACATCATCCAATGGTTGTGTGTGTGTGTAGGTGTTGTGGTTGGGGTGCCATCATCTCCAAAAAGCTAAGCGTCATTGTGCGACGGGCAACATCCAGCTACATATATATATATTGGCAATGGGGACCAACGACGTGTTGCCAGCCAGTCTAGTACAGGACTTTTTGCAATTACAGTGCTTCAGGTAATTACGTGGCCCTGGCAGCCTCAAGTACGGGCACAATGTTGTAAAATTATGCATCGATGAAATTGAATGACTCGACTGAATTTGACATGAAGTTTAAATTACTTTGACACACACACACACACGTACGAGCACATGCTGCTGAGAGCCGCAGACAACAAGCGTATAATCAAGTGGCAACAACTGCTGTGCAACAGCAACAGCAAGGGTCACTCCGAACTGGCTGAAATTTTGCAATAACCAAACGTCACAACACTTAAGGCCAACATGCGATTGTACGAAGGTGGCATAAACTGGCCCGTTTCATTCGTAGTCAGCGAAGCGGCTAAATTTCAAAATTTTGTTCCTCCCCATTTGTGCTCCAAACCAAACCAAACCAAACATTAGGCTCACAGGGGTGCATGCAAAATTCTCAATTGAATTGGCCCTGATAATGACAACTTCATGCATTATGCGTGCTCCCCCCACCCCCCCCACCTTGTGTGCACCACAGATTTTGAGCGACAGAAGCGAATTCGCCGCTGCTGCATCCAGCACTCAAAAAACTTGACAATCTCGTTTGCCGGCCGCAAATATGCGATTGCCTTGTTCCCCTAGCAAATGAATGGCGGGCGCACGGTTGTTGCCCCAGTCCAGAGGCGCCATTTTCTGTACTGCTCTCTCTCTCTATGTTTTTTTTCGGGTTTTCTATTTTTTCTTCTTTTTGTAGGGAAATTGGACAGCGTTGCCAGCCACTGTCCCGCTTGTCGCCTGATGCAGTGCAAAATTTTGCCCAAAAATGTTCCCCAAAACATTTCGTTGAACATCGAGAGGCACGGTATATATGTGTGTGTGTTTGGCAGGCAAGTGGCATGTGGCAAGTGGCATGTGTGCTACTAGCAACGACTGGGCCTGCCAAACCAGCCTGTGCGCTGACTTATGCATTCATCCATCCAACTAGGCAGCCGCTAGCCTGGGTTCGCTTTTAATAAATTCATAAATATTTATATATGCAAAAATGGGCAACTCTCTCTCTCTCTCTCTCTCTCTCTCTCTCTTTTCCGACCAGTCCAGCTCAAAATGGCTGGCAACGAAGCTGGCTGGCCCCCAAACTACCAATCTATTCAATTTTTGGCAAGCCAGAGCCAAAGCCAGAGCACCAAACACAGTTGTTGGGCGAAAAGCTGGGGAAAATGTATGGACATGTGAATTTAAATGGGGAATGTGAAAACTGGCATCGAATAGCTCAGCTCTCAGTTCTCTCTCTCCCTTGTATGGTGCGGAAAATGGTGATAGATTGATGCGGCATGTCACAAAACCGCAGCATCAGCAGCAACAACAAATACAGCAAGAGGTAGTGTCACTGTTGAGGCAAGTGCAATTTCCATATTTTGTGGCGCACTAGTGAATTATAAGTAAAGTTCCCCAAAACGAAAGTGAACAAGTTGAAGTTGAGTTGAGTTGAGTGAAAATGCAAATAAGCTTCTCGAAATTTAAGACCGTTGTCCAATACAAAAAAAAAAAAAGCGTCAGAGTGTTGCTTTTCAATCAAACTGCTAAGCACAAATCAAATTCACATTCACAAAGGGCAAACATGTTTAGTAACGTTGCTCTGTGTTTGCCATGTCTTCCGTGTTTTCATCTCCATCCCGACAACAACTTGCCCTTGTATCAAAATTCACAATTCGCCAGCTCAAATTTACACTTTGCAGAGCAGAGAAGGAACATCAACACACACACACACACACACACATGGTTGAAAAGCTGGCTACGATATTTCCATTGAATTGGTAGCCGCTGACTGCAACTGTCACATCAAAGGCGCGGCGGAGAGGGTGAAAAGCGGGGAGGGGGGCTGTAAATCACAACATGCGGTGTGACTGTCTGTCTGTGTCTGCGTCTGTGCTTTGCCAGTGTGGAGAACACTCCTATTTTAATCTTGTTTTTGAATACTCGTTAACTTGGCTTTTGTTATTCTTATTTTCATGCTTATTTGCATACCAACACCCACCCGACCGCCATTCCCCCCCTCCCTCCTTGATAAAGTCGTCTGCGAAAATGATTTAAAATCAATTTATTCTTTTGCTGTCCTTCTTATGTAAATCATTTTACGCGAGAGAGTGGAGCAAAAAAAAGTTTAATCTAAATAAATCAACTTGATGCGTATCTAAAAATAAGTGAATGAACGAATGAATGAACGAATGAGCGAATGAATACTTGTGGATTTATTTACAAATTCGCTAACAAATTTTCACATCACAGACAAGTTAAGGGGGAGTAGAAAAAAATATTTTTTTTTTGGTTTGCTGTTTTTTGCTTTTTTTGTTTTGCTTTTCACGTGGGCTTATGAAATAAATATCGTAAAGTGCAATTTGTTTTTACTGCTTAGGGCAGCTGTTGGCCTAGTTTTATGTTTAATGTTTTTTGTTGTTGCCTACTAATGTGAATGAAAGCATTAAGAATTATTAACAAACATTTCCCAGTGACATAGAATTCATGACAAGCCACAACATACAATTTTAAAATTATAATATGCATAACTGCATTTGAAAACCTTTAAATATTCATACGTTTCGCTCAGCAAAAAATAGTTAAAGTTAATTGTGTCATTGAGTGTGTTTGACTAATAAATACTCTGTTATATTTTTGGTGAAACAACTTAAAAATATATTTGAAAAATAATATTAATTATAAGAATCGCAAAAGCAAATTGTTTCTATAAGCTAGCTTAAGCATAAGTTATGATTGTCACCCACTTTTTAAAACTACAGGGTAGTTGTATACAATAAAAACGGATGCAAAGCATAAAAATGTATCTAACAAAATGACAACTCAACTTGCATGGCAAATCATGATGAAATTTACATGCAATTTGCACCAATAAAAACCAAATAACAAGGTAATGTGTGTGTAATAATGCGTTGTGTGCGAGTGAGTGTGTCAAATGTATATGAAAAAAACATCAAATTGCATAAATAACTAATTAAATTTAAATGTGCAATTTGATGAGCGTAATTTATGAACGTGTGAAAAATGGCAAATTGTACTCGCTGACTCGCTCTGGGCAATGGGTCTGCCGCACTTTTGGGAGCGCATTATGACTATTAAAATGAATAACAAAATACAATTTAATTGAAATAAAATTTGAATAAATTAAACTCAAAAAATAGTTGGAAAAATAATGCGATTATAACAGAAACCTTTTGACATTTATTAATTCTATAGCTGACAACTTTTCTCTTACAATAACTTTGTGACAAAGTTTCAGTTTTTTATTTTTTACATTTTTTTTTATTTCAAGGTTCTAAGACAAAACATTTTGTTTAAGACGCTCACCGAAAACTTAGCATGACATTAATTAAAAATTACAAGCTTTCAAAGGTACGCTTTTCTATTTTTTTTTACCGCTCCTCTCTAGTTGCAATATCAAGCTAATTAAAAGTTTTGGTCAAAGCACAAGAAAATAAAAAATAAAAAGAAAGAAGATTGTTCACCAAGTGCGGCATTTTCTACTTATTAGTCAGTCGTCTGTGTGCTATATGGCTTAAAAATTTTAAGAGCTAGAGCTATGCAAAATACCGAGAAACCCAGAGAAACTTGGAAAAAGTTGTAAGCATTGTGAAAGAAAATACATAAATAAACAAATACTAGAAAGAAACCAAAAAAAAAACAACGAAAATTGAAAATATTGTGAAGTGGCTTTAAGTACATGCTAAGTAAACACATGGAAATTGTGTAAAGTTGGAGGGAGGAAGAGAAGGAGAAAGTGACTACAAGTGCAGAGATTCTAGTAAGAAAATAAAAGAGTGGACTGAGTTGCATGAAATACGAACGAGACAAAAATGATATAAAAATAGCTGCAAGCCAGCAACTGTGAATGTGTGTACGTATGTATGTACGTATGTGTGTGTGTGTGTAGAGGGTTTCTTACTTGCCCCATTATATGCTGTTAAGTTGCCCCAAGTGGTTGACGTAGACAGCGACTCGTTGATGACAGCAAACTGCATCATTTTCAAATGAAATAAATCAAAGCATACAAACAAACAAACAAACAAACAGACAGACTCAAATACTCAAAAAGGGGGATTGAAACCTTACGGGGGGTGAAGCCAAAAACCCAATTGAACTGAACGTTCGCTGTGAATATATATATATATATTTTCAGGGTCAGGTCCTATGCGGAATTGCCTAGTTTGAGTTAAAAAGTAAGAGTTTGAAGAGGGTTTGTGCCTGTGAACGGCGACAGTTGTGTGTGGCTGTGAACATCCCTTGAAACGAATTTATATATATATAGATGGATAGCATCTATAAGCAACATTGGCCACAGTTATTTTAAGCCGTATTTACATTTTCACATTTAACGTTTCACATTTTATGGAAACTCATCAACGATGCCAAGCAAAAGGCAACAGTAATGAAGACAAAAGCATCGGCATCGACACTTAAAAAACTTCACATGTCGCATTATGCAAAGCACCTGAAATGTTGCAACATTTTGACCCTTTTTTTTATGTGTGCTTGTGTGTGTGTGTGTGTTTGCGATGATAATGATAATGGTAATAATATTAATAACGCCTTTATTGCACACAACAAAGGGCCAACAAAAGGCAGTCAGTCAAGGCAGACAGAAGTGGCGCCAGCGGTTTAATTTAATTAAACAATCCCGTTCCCTTTGTATGTGGCCACCTTTTGGCCCTAAAAGCTTACTTTAATAAGCCAAGCCAAGCACACAAACATACACACGCACGCACATGTCAAGTGTGCTCCTCTCTCTCTCTCATCATCATTATTATATGCTTGGGATTTACAACTTTTTTGTTTAATAATTTTCAATTAAAAAACGCACTTCAGGTTTGCTGCTCTCTTGCTCTTACTCTCGAGTATTTAACATTTTTTGGTTGTCAGTGTTGTATATTTTTTGAACTGACAAATAAGATTTGCATGTCACTCACACACACACACACACACACACGCACACACATGTACGCACGTTTGAGCTTGGTGTTTCTGTCATATTAACGGTACTCTGCACACACGTGTCTAAAAAGGATTTAAGTCCTTTTCTGTAAGCTCCTCCGCACGAATGCGTCACCAACGTTGCTATGTCTGCAAATATTTGATTAGCCCTGGCAAAAGTTTCTACAGCTTTTTAATTTTAGACCATAGCATAAAATAAACCAACAGATATGTAGAAAAACTTGAGCAGCAGCAGCAGAAAGCAAATTTATTTTATATATATATTTTTTTTTTAAGTACTCATCAAGAATTAATATAATTGTTTTTATGCCGTTGCCATACCCGACTCAAGTTCGTGACACCTTAGCTAAGAGCAGTAAGGAGCAGTTCGCACTTTGCTTGAAACTGGTTTTTAACCGCATTTAAAGTTGAGACACCACCAAAACTGTAGTCAACTTAGATTTTGCATAGTGTGTGTCTGTGTGTGTGTTGCCAAGCTGTGGATGCTGCTACATTTCATATTTTTGTTTTTTTAACGCAGCAGCAAGCAACTGCTACAAAGTTGTTGCAGCTTCTGCCTCTGTTGCAAATGCGTGTAACTTTTTAATCAAATTATGTGCAAATTTTCTTTAGCAGTAATTTTAAGTTAAATTTTATACGACATATAAATGGAAAAACGAGCAAAAAGCGATAGAAAGAGAAACGTTCTCATTTTGTTCGTCATTATCATCAACGTCATCAACTTGGTGTCTACTTTTTGCACTTGTATTTCATTTACATGCCTCATTCTCACTACACACACACACACACACCCACAGACACATACATACATACACATATAGAGGAGTACTTATATCTATAGCTCTCTTTCACTTCAACTGTCTGTTTGTCTGCCTTGTCGCGCTGGCATTGCATAATTTTTAATTGAATTTTAAAGTTTTCTTCGCCAAAGCCAAAGAACATTTTTGTTTTCATACGCTTGCCAAAAACTTTGGCTTGAATTTAATTAGAAAAATGATTTTGACTGCGGCTTTACCACTTTCCAAAAACAACCAACTCTCTCCAAAGAAAGAGAGAGAGAGAGACAGTTTTCGCGGTCTGGCAACAAAATTAATAAAGTAAATTGCAAAAATTCACTCCACTGCCAAAGAGTTGAACTAAAAATTTGGGTGTGAGTTAACAGTTAACAATTGCGGAGTGTGAAAATGTGAAAATGCATACAATATATAACATTAGTAGCCATGTTTATTTCATTTGAACGCGCACAGCGGGGCAGCCATTTAATACTGGACACGGATCCGGATACTTGCACTCAGTTCGACTCCGAGTTGGAATTGGAGTTGGAGTTTGGGGCATGAAAACGTTGCTGGACTTTAGCTGGAAGTGCGTGTGCATTTGGTTATTGTCTGCCCTTTGTAATTTGCAGCAGACACATTAATCAAAAAATTGTTACTACCCGTGGCACGGACTCGTATACGTCCTCATCCTCGTACTCTTACTCGTACTCGAACTCGTTCAATGGTGGTGCACTTGTTAGTCAGCAGCTGACCGACCATAGGCAATGACATTGTTTAAGGTTGCACGCTTTGGAGATGGTGGTGGTGGGTAATTGAAATGTCACCGGAAGTGTTTGCTGGCCGTGCACTGTCTCCGGTTCCACATCCACATCATGCTCATGGTACTGGACACTAAAACCACCGCGTTACAGCCACCTCAACCACCAAACAACGTGGTGGGACTACGTACGTCATGGTGTCGTGCACGAACTGAAACTGGACCGATGTGTGTCCATTTGATACGCTCGATCGCTGACAGCAATGTTTGTGGCTGCTAATGTGACTGACTCTCTTCTTCGGACGCTCAATTACGAGTATTTGCGCAATTTTGTAATTAAAATTACACGACGTGAGCACCATTAAAAATAGCAACGTGTCTCCTGCTAAATATACTGTCCATATGCTTTTTTCTTTTTTTGGGGGGTGGAGGTTCAACTAATTAACAACAAATGCAGCGTTCTGTTTAAATTGGACTTTAAATAGAGAACAACTTAATACAGTCTTGGGCAAACAAATAGTACGGAATTATGGAAATAAATTGCGGAAAACTTTATTCTTTAGGTTTATTAACTTAAGGGAATTAAGCAAAGCAATAACACCAAAAAATAAAATAAATTTATTTAAAATGAAAATAGTGGCAAAGCTGTAACCATATGTCAAATTGACATTGACACTTGTCACTGACACTGAAACGGTCACATTGTTCATAGAAATTTGCGATTATAAAAACGAGAAACACAATTTAGTAA
The DNA here is from genome assembly GCA_035044465.1 of Scaptomyza tumidula. Lineage (NCBI taxonomy): Eukaryota > Metazoa > Arthropoda > Insecta > Diptera > Drosophilidae > Scaptomyza > Scaptomyza tumidula. The sequence continues at coordinate 12,617,203 of JAWNNW010000444.1, read as the reverse complement.
CAATATTTCAGAAATTTTTCATCTTGTTGTGAAAAGTGAGTGTCTGAAGCCTTCGCGTAAAAGATTCAATAATAATAATAACTTGTTAACCGACCAACAGAAAACAAGAAAGAAAATAAATTTCTTTCAATATTTTCTGCACCACACATTGAACAATTCAAAAATGGGAAACACTATGCGTAGACAATGTGATGATCGTGACGGCGGATCGCCAACAACACGCAATTTGCAGTTCGCTGAAGATGATAAGGTGCACCGTGGCACAAATGGCTGCTACTCATCGGATGCACGTTTGACTCCACATGCTAGCAACATCATGTGCAACAATGTAACAATGCTTGAGCATCAGCGCCGGGAAAACAACTTGTACAATAATCTTATCGACAATATGTGCATGCAAGATGCCGAGCGTTTACACAATGAAAATACCACATACCGCCATAATAGCTTTACCCACCCATTGATAAGGAATGAGCCGACAGTTTTCATCCACGAACCGGTTGTCGGCCTCAGCGATCTAAGCACTAGAGGGCGTGACTCAAAATCTTATAAGAAGAAGGAACCACAACCATTGACACGAACTAAAGCGATTCTTAATCGACATAGTTCATGCTTTTATAATACCACAAACTTTGCAGATCGTTTCATAGAGAAATGCAAACGTAAAAGACAGGAGACAAATAATGCAATAAAACTAATCCTCGAGGATTCTGACGAGGCGACTGCAAAGCGTCGTCGCTGCGAACAAGAGTGGCGTTCTTCAGCTATAAAAAATATTGGGATAGGGTATTCCTCCAAGGAAGGAGAACCTTTGTCAGGAGATCCTTTACGTGAAGAACCTGTGCCAGGAGAACCAGTGCCAGGAGAACCTGTGCGAGAAGAACCTGTGTCAGAATATCCTATACGTGAAGAATCTGTGCCAGAAGAAGTTATGCCATCAGAACCCGTGCTAACGGAACCTTTGTCAGGAGATCCTATACGTGAAGAACCTGTGCCAGGAGAACCTGTGGGAGCAGAACCTGTGTCGGAACATGCTATACGTGAAGGACCTGTGCCAGAAGAAGTTATGCCAGAAGAACCTGTGTCAGGACATCCTATACGTAAAGAACCTGTGCCAGAGGAAGTTTTGCCAGAAGAACCTGTGCTAAAAGAACCTGTGCCAGAAGAAGTTATGCCAAAGGAACCTTTGTCAGGAGATCCTATACGTGAAAGACCTGTGCCAAAAGACCCTGTGCTAGAAGAACCTTTGTCAGAAGATCCTATACGTGAAGAAAATGTGCCAGAAGAAGTTATGCCAGTAGAACCCGTGCTAGAAGAACCTTCGTCTGGAGATCCTATGCGTGAAGAACTTGTGTCAGAAGAAGTTATGCCAGAGGAACCTTTGTCAGAAGATCCTGTACGTAAAAAACCAGTGCCAGAAGAACCTGTGCTAGAAGAACCTTTGTCAGAAGTTCCTAAACGTGAAGAACCTGTGTCAACAGAACCTGTGTCAGGAGATCCTAAACGTGAAGAACCTGTACCAAAAAAACCTACAAAGTCGGAATTCATACCACTAACCAAAGCTCATCTGAAGCGGTATTATAAGCTGATCACTGGCAGACAAACAAAGGTGCTTGTCTTTAAATTCAATATCAAAATAGAACGCCGAGATATATGCACACTAATTGAAGATAACTGGCTCAATGATGAGGTGATCAATTTCTATATGAACCTTCTGACCGATCGTTCGGAGCGGAAACGTACTCTGCCCAGGGTGTACGCAATGAATACATTCTTTATGCCCCGTCTGCTGCTGGGATACAGCAATGTGCGACGTTGGACGCGCAAGGTGGACATCTTCAGTAAAGATATTATTCTTGTACCGGTACATGTGGGCGAGGATCATTGGTGTATGGCCATAATACACCTAAAGGATAAGACGATACGCTACTATGATTCAATGGGCGATCCAAATACATTGGTGTTAAATGCGCTCAAGAACTACCTGGAGGCGGAATCGTTGGACAAACTTAAGAAACCCTTTGATACCAGCGATTTTGTGCTTGAAAACGTCCCTGATGTGCCACAACAAACTAATTACAATGATTGTGGCGTGTTTTCTTGCATGTTCGCCGAGTACATAACACGCAACAAACCATTAACATTCTCGCAGGCAAACATGAAGTATTTCCGCAAGAAAATGGTACTGGAAATATACAGCGGAGAGCTCTGGTTGTAAAGTTTTGAATACACGATATATTTTTATAATCAATGTTTAAGGAAAACATATATACTTTTGATCAATATAGCCCAAATAATGCCTTATAATTTGCCACACCGAAAATAACTGTACTTGTTCTGTTCTATTTGTATGCCCTTGACTGTTTCATATACATATATCGTATATATAAAGCAATGCTTCTTTTATAGATAAGTTTGGTTTAGCAGAGTGAAGGGCAGAGAAGCAAGCAGCTTCTTTCACTGACAGACAGCGTCAGCTTTGTGGCGCTTTTACCTTCGAATTTTATGAACTTTTTTTATTTTTTTTTGCTTCTTGTTGTTTTTGTATTCGTAACTTTTTCATTACATTTCGACTTGTACAAATTTTCTGGGTGTTTGTGGTTGTTGTTGTTATTATTTGGCTGCAATTGCCGTGCTGGCTGGCTGGCTGGCTGGTTGTTGTTGCTATTGTTGTTGTTTATGAGCTAATTACATAAGCTCGTTATTAGGCGAATTACTTGTTTCTTCATTTGCAGCTGGCTGTTGGTGATGCTGTTGCTTCTTACTGCTGGCAGCAAATAAGAAAACTTTTTTAATTATAACCTCATTTAGATTTGACGTTAGCTCCGTCGCGTGTCTGCCTCTTGCCTCCTCTTTTTCCGCCACATTCTGATTCCCTTTCCCTTTCCGTCGGCATTCAACTTCCTTGGCTTATGCCATTTATGCTTGCTGCTGCTTCTTATCTTTACAATCTAATCAGTGCACATTTAATTTGATTTTCAGCACTGTGACAAACAATTGTAATGTACTACAATCTCACCCACAGCAGGGCTCAAGGACAGCAGCCCGCAGCTTCTCAATGCTGGACACCCAAACCAAAGATGTTGATGATGAGGCTGCCAATCATCTTGACTTGGCCAAGTTTATGCCAATTTCCGCTCTCAACACCTCGACACAGCGGCAAAGTTATTGAACTGCTTATTAAGATATGCATTGAAGCTTTGAGAAATCATTCATTTAATATTCATTAAAAATCTAAACTTTGTTTGGCAACTATAATTTCTTTGTTTGTTGATTAAGTAAGATTTTGTAATATCTGCACATCTGTTTACTAACTTTGTCAATGATCTTCTTTCTTACACACATTTTTTATTTGCTTATGCTTTTTTTATTAGATTGTGAAAATCTTGCATTAAAGTAATGTCAAAGCTTTTTTTTTACAAAACAAAAGGTTTTTATATTTATTTCCTAACATTGTTAAATCAAATTATTTTGAAGCGAAGCTTCTACCTTTTGAAGAACATTTCCTTCAGCCCGTAAGTCTGGTATATTTATTTTCAATTTACTTTCGCTACTTTTTATTGCACTATATTTGCACTTAAATGAAGACTTTACTTGATTTAATTTCATAGTCATTTAGACCTTAAATTTAGCTTATTTGCATATCAATAACTAATTGAATAAAACAATAATTAATAAATATTATTCAATATTTATTATTTATTGTAGTACAACCAAGTATCAGAGTATATTTAAGTGCTGCTCTATCAAACGTGAAAATTCTTACCATTTTCTACAGCAATGAAGCGTAAAAATACGATTTTCTTTCCGTTCTTTTTTTTCGTATGTTGCACAAGACACAACAAGAAATATGTGTGTACATACATATGCATTTGCATATATTTGTATGTATTAGTAAGTATCTTTGTGAACAGTTTCGAGCCAGACGCAAGGCAAATACGTAGCAAATGCTCGCCTTGTTAGTTGTTGACTGCAATTTCCTTGGCATGCAATCGGTTTTTCTTACTCATATCGAGTGAATGTGTGTGTGTCTGTGTGTGTGTGTGCTGAACAAATATTTGGTTTACGTCAAATTGACACGCATGAGTTAATCAAAAGATGATTTGTTATTCCTTGCAAATGCATCCGCATCCGCATCCACAGTCATATCCGCATCCGCATCTACATCCGCCAACACTTCTCTTTACACAACGTACTCAACTGAAGCAGATGCTAAAATCAGCAACAGCCGCAAATTTCTCCCTAAGCACTCAAAGCGCACTTTGGCGCTTATTTCACGCGCTCTTCTTCTCCTCGTCTCTCTCCACTCTCATTAATAAGCTCAAGTATTTCCCATAAATTTACAAACTCCAAAGCACAGACAGACAGTCCAGTACTTACATTTAGTTAAATATATTCGCACATCTTGGGCAAAATGGGCAAGTTTGAACCCAGACCCAGGGCTAAACAAGATAAATGAGTAATGTGAAAATGAAACATCACCTTTGCCTTTAAGACGATGACGATGACGCCCACGCACACTGGAACAGAGCAGCAGAGAAACCTTTGGTAGAAGAACTACACATACTGTGGCTTTTCTCGCCGGGCCAAAGACTTGACTAATTTTTTTTCTCCTCTATATATAAATATATATATATGCTAGCTAAGCTCCTGCTCTCTTGCATCTCTTTCATTTTCTTCCTTTTGCTTGCTTGAGGAGAGCTGAGCTGAGCAGATAACATTTTAATATGGTTGGAAAAAGCACTTGTTAGTCAGCCGCAAGTTGTTAGCCCTGGACTCTGGTTTCGAGTTTGAACTCATAGTTGGACCAGGGAGGAGAACAAAACCTCTACCACCTCTGACTCTGGCTCTACGCTCTGGCCATTAGGTTAATGTGCACTTCAAACGAAATTAAGATGAATTGATTAAAATTACAAAAGTGTTTGGGTTTCTAGATGGTTGTTGTAGTTGTTGTTGTTGTTGTTGATGTTGCCTCCGTTTTGCAAAGTTCAAGCGCACAAGATTAAGTGCTTTCATTTGCCTGCGTTTGAGAAATGATGCAGCCCACAAGGAAGTTTTGCTAAATACAAGTCCTTGGATAATATTCACAGAACCGAGAGAGAGAGAGAGACAAGGTCCAAAAACTTTATGCAGGTGTAATGAATGTGCTTGCATTTATTAATGCTCCAAAGTTTTGGCAAAATTAATTGGCATTTAATTTATTTTGTGGTTAAAACACACACTCTAAGCTAAAGAGTCAGTCATATTAGCAAATTATGCAACTCTCGGATATACTAAATATATATGCATTAAAATAAATTGCATTCATGTTCAGAACTTGAATTAAATTGTAAATTAGCTTGCTTGCTTCCCGGACAAATGCACAAAAATTTGCAATTAAGATAATTATCTAGCAAAAACAAAATGTGCATTTTTGCCCCCAAACCCTTTCGTATTTCACCTCGTTTTTTTTTTTTTTTTGCCATGGATTATGTGTGCCAGTTGTTTTTATGCCATTTCACAAGCTGCTTTGCATAAAATTCAAATGAATTTCAATGCCAAAAGCGCAGCTAAACAATTGCCACTGATGAAACGCTATCTCTTCCCACCTGGCACACCCAACTACACAACCTGCTGCAATAACCCAATCAAAGCTATAGAAGGGTATTGGGTGGGGTGGGGTGGATGAACCAATATGAGCAAAGCTCGAGCAATGTGCACAATCCACAGAATCGGACCTGAAGTCCCTTGTAAGCGTAAGCGCAAAATTTTTGTGTTATTCTTACGGATTTTCTACTTTGTTGGCAAAGCAAGCAGTAACCACCATTTCATCCCCTCTTGCTCTTGGCTGGTTTCATCGGGTCGTGCTTTCATTTGCACAGCGCAAACTTGTCGCCTTTGTTGGATTCGTGTCGCCGCTTCTTGCATCTGACCAAAATGAAGAAAGCACCAGCGAAAACATTGTTCAGCGCGCAACTTTACTTTTCTTTTCTTTTAGGAATACTCGTGAAAGTCTGCACTTTGCTTCAATTATGCAAAAATGTCAAATGAAATTTTATGTGCAGCTCAAGTGACTGGGAATTGTTTTCGCTTCTCTCGCTCGCGCTCTCGCTTCCTCTCTGTCTTTCTCCCACTACTCTGCAACAAGAGCAATAACAAAATGCTGAGCGACTTTTTAAAAACGTGTGAAAATCCATTTAAATATTGGAGAGCGTGCAAAAAAGAGAAAATGAAAGGCAGAGAATAATTCAATCTTTCGTTAAGTTTATGTAATCTGCTGGCAACGCTTAAATAGCCAATGCCAAATGGATGGAAGTATAAAAAGTGTAATATAATTTGTTTTATCGTAAGACTTTTGAGATTGCAAACTGCAACTATTCTCAATTATAAGTGCAAAGTGCAACTGAACTGTGCCACCTAAAACATATGTGTCTTCACCCGAAATGAGTGTCTTCGAATTTGCTTGCCAATAAATAATACAGGCTTAAGCAGCTTGTTCTTGTTATTTCACAAAATTTATGGTTTCCAATGGTGGCTTTTGTTGTGCAGAAGTTTTGCAATTTGCTTTTACATTTTTGCTAATTTCAAATGCACTCGTCGAGAACTGAAAACTGAAGGCAAAAAAAAAGGAATGCAGCTGCGTGCTGAATGTTTGAATGCTTGAGTTTGGCCTAGGCACGAACTGGGCCATCGAATCATTTGGGAGCCATAAGCAAAAGGCAAATGAAGCTACAATTACGGCTAGAATGGAACTGAGAAAGAGATAGAGAGAGAGAAAGGGAGGGAGTAACGAAAGCGCAGTGAAAGCAGCAAAACGGACACACAAACACAAAAGGGAAGTAATTTGCAATTAAATTACGACGAAATGGGCAATAGAAAAGAAATTAATTGTCCACGAAATGCAATTATGCTCCGGTTGCAACAGAAGTTAGACCGAACGAATGAGCTGGGGATAAAAGAAGGGGTGGATGGGGAATCAGAATTGTAAATTGACAACTTGCAGCTGCTTGCTGAAAAGACGAAGGGAAGAGGACGGCTCCAGTTGTTGACAGCCAGAGTTGTAATAAAATTGCATACTAAGAAGTTGTCAAAATTATTAGTTTTCAAACTTAGGCAAAAAGTGAAACTTGTTGTTTTTGGGGTAAGCAGCTTAACAAAAAAAAACTGTAAATTGAAGTTTAAAAAGCTTAAATTGCTAACTTAGGTGGTGGTAAAAATCTTAGGTGCAAGCAAACCCTAATAAATTACGTATACGCTTTTTATTGAACTTAATTTCCTTTCGTAGACCACAATTTTTTGGGTCTGGCCAAGTAAGCCGTTTGCCAAAGAGATATATGGGCGCCAGTCAAAGATTACATTTAGTGGCGCACACACACACATACACACACACACATACAGTTAGCTGCAGTTTGAAAGCGTAAAAGATATTTCACAGATTTTTGCTAGGATGGTGTTTGCTTGCAACAAGGTTGACTGGTGCTTGCCTCAAGCAAGCCGCAAGCGCAATGCAATGCTTTTCATGTTGAACTATTGCTCCCGCACACCTCCCACACCGCATTGCCCGTCTTAATGCAAAGAAAAGCAAAGCGATCAGCATAGAAACCTACAAAACCGAACAACGAGTTCCGAGTGCGTTTGCATTTCGGTCAAATGTTTGCGGCTTGCCTGCTAGCAAACACACACAAACACACACATTGAGAAAGGCAGAGAGTATAGAGAGAAACCTTGTTGTTTGCGCTTTTATGGCAGCCAAAAACTTTGACCACATTTTACTAACACAAAATATTACAACAATGTTGTTGTCGGCTCTTTTTTTTTTCTCGTCGTCGTATGACCACAAAAAGGATGCAATTAATTTTGTAAAAGGGACAACTTCATCTGACAGCAACAATAATGTATTGCGTATATATAGTATGTTTCGGGGGCGGCAAACATCGCTCAAGGCTGTGTGAAAGTAACTGAAACGGAAATTGGTAAAGGATTACGGCCAAAGATTAAAATGTGCTAATGCTGCTGATAGCTGGCTAGCTGGCGTCGCCTCTCTATTCCCGTCCACTTTACTCTGTTCAATGTTGTTGTTCGTCCGGCAACAAACTTTTTACTTTGCATCCACACACAAAAAACATACACTGTGCGTGCATTAAAACAAAAACAAAGTGTATATAGTACAATGAAAAAAAAAAAATGTGAAAAGTTTTTAATTTATACTTAAACTTTTTCAAAGTGCTGAAATAGGGGCGTTATCTACTGCTACTGATGCTGTTGCTGTGGCTGTGGCAAATGCTTCGAATGCAAAATAGTTGCCGACAACACCAACGGCTTCTTCTGGTCCCTGTTTACATGTGGCTAGTTCTTAATGGCATGCAGATGTTAAAGAAGGCTAACAAGCACAATATATGTACACACACACACACACACACAAAATCAACATAAAACACTCAACTAGACCAGTTCATTAAGGCTAAACAAAAACCATACTGAATCATTAAAAATTTGTTGACACAACTCAATCAAACAAAGTTTTCCACTCACATTCGTCAATATATATATATATCACACATTTAATGAGCAATTTTCATTAGTGCTTCTTAATGAAATTACAGCTGCATATAAATCAACACATTTTACATTTAAAATACACACACACAAAAATAAAAAGCACAACCTTTTTCAGCCAATTTCAGCGTTTAAAATTATGCGGTATATCAATATCAGCGGCAATGTAATTTACGCTTAATTTGTAGCCATTACCACAAAAATGCATTAATTGTATGTGTGTGCGTGTGTGTGTTGGTGTGTTTGTCGAACGCCTTTAAATGTGCTGCAATTATTTGCAATGCAATTTTAATTGAGTGCTGAAATATTTGCGGGCAATTCGCGTTATTCGCAATAAAATACAAAAACGAGCATCAATTATATATTTATTGAAAATCTCCGCAAGGCTCATAAAACAATATACAACTAATACACACACATACATATATGCATTTGTAGTTTTTGGTATTGTGCATTTTAAATTGTTTATAAATTGCATTCACCAGCTGATAAAATCTGTTGCCAATTAAACTAGTTTAGTTTGGATAGAAAAGCCGAAATTTTTCCCTTTGACATACAAATTAGTAACGCTATCAATTTCATTCAATATATTTTACATTTTATAATTGCATATTTAAAGATTTAACTTTTTGGCTACGGAAGATTGTGATTTTCAATTAGTCAGACTGAAATCGATATGTTTATTGTAAATATTGTTTACCCATTGTTCAATAAAACTTTCAAACGTTGGTTGATCAAAATTCTTGTTTTAAAATCACATAAAAAAGCCAAATATATATTTAATAACCGATTCGTTTGTGCTAACATGATACGGAATACTGCAGCAGGTTATGAACTATTCAGCTTATCCTTTATCATTCAAGCTCGTTATTGACAGACATACAAACACACACACACACAAACACACACACACATACACATGACATTCTGCTTTATGGCCATTTACATGATAAACTAAAACTGCAGCTGGCAATTTTTGAAAGATGCATGCAATTGCATTCCATCATATTTTTGCATCGTGTTTCGTTCACCCCACATAAGAAGAGCGAGAGAGAGAGAGAGAGAGAGTTGCCACTTAAACACAAATGTTTGCAACGATCACAGTACAGCTGTATGTGTGCGTGTGTGTGTGTGTGCGATGGCTTTTTGCCAAACTGCCAAAGTTGTTGCACAAATGCATTTGTAATAATTTAGCTGGCCAGCCGGCATTTGTAACCATGTGCTGCCGTTGCACATTGCGTGCCCCAAACTTTGTTGACTGCCCCCAGGGGCATGTAAATGTGTGACAGTGTTTGTGGGTTGGGGTTTAGTGTGTGTGCGTTAATAAATTGAGTTTGGACGTCTATATAGGGGCAAATAGTGCAACATTGAGCATTAGAGTTGCATTCCCCCAAAAATGCGAGATTTTGCTGGCAGCGCTGAGCCTGTCGATTTCATTTCAAATGTGCCTCTGGACCATAAAATTTGACACAAAACATGCAACACACGCACACACACACACACACACACAATCGCCCGTTACATATGCTCATTTGCAGCCGTTATTAAATTGCGTTTTTAGGCACACAAACAACACACACAACACACACACACACAAGTAGTTCAATGTGAAGGTACTTAGGAACTGGGACAGAAGGCATTTTAATGAACTGACGCTTGGGCTGGCAATGGAAACTGCCCTTTGTGCATTTATTTGTTTGCATTGCCACTGATTGTATTTGTATTTGCATTTGTGTGTGTGTTGCGTGTGTGTGTGTACAATTGGCAAGCGTTCGATTTCGTGTAATGAAATTTTCTAATCAAAGGGTTTTGTTTATTTGCCCGGGCGGCTGTTGCATTGCAAGCTTTGGATTGGCTTGTTGACCGTGCGACACACACACACACACACACCCACACACGCACAAACAAAACAAATACACACAGACATGCATAAATGTTTTTGTTTGTTTGCATTAGGTCAAAGGTTGTCTGTTGTGCAAATAGTAATTAGTTGTAATTAGGTTTTACATATGCATCCAACTGCATCGAGACGATTCCTTGCCCCTAAACACACACCCAAACACCCAAACACACACACACACACGCACTCATACATCTTTAAACAATAAACAATACTTGAAGGCGATCAGCCATTTAAGTTTTAAATTGCATAAGTCAAAAAACCTTTTTAAGCTCAGCGCCTTTGAAGTGCAATTAAATATTTTAGCAAATTTGCATTTAACAAGCAACAACAAAAATATATTTATATATATGTATATAAACGAACAATAAGCCATAATTTATATATTTTGTCTATGTGTACATAATTAACTCTATTCCCACAAGCCGTGCACCGTGCTCCTAAAGTCTTTGAAAGCTCATTTGAATATGAAATTCTGGAAAATTCATATTCAAATTCAAATTTTCGCAACTCAACGTCCGCTTGCCCCGCCCTCTCCCACTTTCCTTCCACGTCCTGCTCTTTGTCCCGCCGCTCATATTGCGCTGCAGAGTTCAATGAGGTGTTAAACCATAATTTGCACAAAAAACCCAAACCCGCAAACCCACCACATCCCGCTTTGCCGCCTCTGCCACACCACCCCCTACCCCTCCCACACACACACACACACACACAACCCTTGGCAAGGCGCGCGCACATTTGCATTTTACGCGTTTTTGGCGCTTTAATTTTTGTGAGCGTTTTCTTTTTAGCTGATTATACCCTCGATTCATAAAACAATAGCTATCAAGTATTTATATTTATGTTCGAAAGATTATTTACTTCTAACTGTTTAACTACTACTTTCGGTTACTATAGGTACTTTATAGTATTGTTTTAACGTCTACTCTATTTATAGAGAAAACTTTTTCTAGGACGCTGTCACAAGCTTATATTCCTTCAGTATTTGTAGCATAGTTATGATACTTTCAATACTTTCCCATACTGCAAATATAATCTATAATCTATATAATCTAATATGACTTATACTACTCATTCTGCTTCCTATACTCTCTATATACTCTCATACTTATAGTACTACTTCTTAAATAACTAATATATTTCTTTTTAGTTTATTTATACAATCTCTGCTACTCATCAAATTATTACCACCTACTTTCCTAATATCCCTTAAATTACTACAACTACTTATACAACTGCTTCTTTAGCTACTACTTTTTCTTCTACTACGTATACAACTGCTTCTTTTGCTTCTAGTTTTGCTACTACTACTTATACAACTGCTTTATACTACTACTACTTCTACGACTGCTTTCATTACTATAAGTTACCTGTGTTTTGGTACAACATCGACCTATACTACAGCTCTTTATCCAAGTGGGTACAGTTTATGTACAGGGCATCTCTGGAGTCGTGCTCGCTCTTTCCATTACTTTTGCTTGTTTTTTCGTTAGCAATTTTTTGCAGTTTTTCATTGTGTGTGTTTCATTTGGCAAAGGCGTTAAAGGGCAGCCAGCTCAATTGTTTGTGCTCTCAGCCACAGCAGCGCCTTTCGAAAGTGTTTGGCCACAATTACGCAACGAAGCAAAGAAGTAGTAGGGGCATAGAAACGAGGAGGGAATAGGAGGATGAGATGCGCAGGAACTGGGCGTAAGATGCATGCGCTGCTATCAAATTTAATCGCCATGAAATTTGTGGGCCATAAAATGGGTGGCGTGCGTAACGTAATACTAAATTTTATTAGCTTCAATTTAACAATTTGTGGCCAAAGAGGCGTATCTCTGGCCAACACCAACACCACCCCGCCACTCAGTCGTCTTTGTTATTAATATTTAAATAGGCAGGCATTAGAATTATGCGAGCGGCAAGTTCATTTCACCTGCTGCAGTTAATAAGGCCAGCGAAATAAAAAAAAAAACTGAAACAGCAAGCATTTTAATTTTTCACTTGGATGAGTGCAAAATTAAGACATTAAATGAATGCGCATCGTCCCCTCAAATTGAGCTCTGGCCAAAAACTAGAGATAGACAGAGAGAGAGAGAAAAAGAACATTGCACAGCTGTCGCCCCAAACAACAACAATAAGAAAAGCAACAACATTGTATGAATGCTTGGATGCTGGGCTGCTGACGAGAACAACTGATTTTAATAACAGTCATCTGCCGCTGTGCATAACGATGCGTAACGCGAATGCGAACGCGAAGGCAACTACTACTAGGGCTCCCTTGGCCACGTTATGACTTTGATTCATCAGCCAACCCAGCCAACCAAACAGCCAAGCAGCCAAGCAGTCGAGCAGAGAGAGAGAGGAGTAAGAGACATTGTCCGTGTCGGCATTTGCATACAAATGGGCGTTGCCATAAGTTCAACTGTTGGTGGCGCGTACGCCACAAAATTTGCTTATAAAACGTGCATATTCTAATTGCCAGCAATTTGAGGTGCCGTCTGCTGTTACCGAGTGACAAAAGAGCAAAAGTTTATGGAGGCTAATACGATGGCATTAGGTAAGCGCTTTTTGGTGGTTATCCATTTCCGTTTCCTCCAAAACGCTTAGCGAAGCGGTTAAGACAAAAAGCCGACTTTAAGTCAAAGCAATTCGCTCATTCTCAATTCCATATCTCTCTCGATGCACAATAATAAATTCCCTCAAGCGGATTTCTCGCGATTGTTTTACTCACATGATGCTCCTTTTCTTTTTGCCAGTAAGTCGTTCTGCTTCTACTTGTTCCCCTGGCAGCGTCAGTAATAAAACTTTATTGAATTGTATTGATTTTAAAATTATTACCGCTGAGGCGGAAGTAATGCCATGTAGCTTTATGTGTGTGCGTATGTGTGTACGTCTGTGTGTGGGTGTATATGTGCCTGTTGGAATTCTTCACAAACAACAACATTTTCATTATTGTGTGCAACTGTGTGCGCAAAAAAGGAAAGAAAAGAACAAAAGGCATTGCGTCTTATTGTCGACGTATTTGCAAGAAGCAGCAACTTCGACGTGCGTACGTTAAAAAAGGGGTTGCAAAAAACAGGAAGTAACAGAAGGAGCAGTAGGAAAACAGACTGTTTGAGCTCTTTGCCTGCACTTCAAGGCGGCTACGACGAGTGCTTAACTTTCCATTTCGATGGCGCCACAAAGTAGGCAATGCTTTTTGTGTATGCCAAACACATGGAATACACATACAGAAAAAGTTTGCAACCGATGATAATTTGTGATTTAAGAATACAAAAAATTTGCAAATTTTGTTTGTGATTTTTAATAAAATTTTTCTACTTTTAGTAACATCAAAAAATGCTCTGCTGCAGAATATCCTTTCTATGAGCATATTATTTCTTAACGTGTACAAGGTACATAAGCCAGCAGCTAGCGCTTTAATATTAAAATTCAATAGCCAAGCCATGCAATAACGTTGGTTGTAATTTTCTCAGCTATTTGAGCGTTTTAACTTGAAAAGTGTTTGTTATGGCACGTGCACAAGTACAGCAACAACAACAAGCAGCAGCAACAGCAGTAGCAGCAGCAGCAACGATTATCTGAGTACCTAAACAATACTCGTATGCAGACACGTGTATGCACATAATCACGACTAAACACACAGTTAATCGAGTGTAAAAATGCTTTTGGCTAAACGCCTGGAATTTTATGCACCTTAAAGTCTGAAGTCTGTCTGATCAATTTGAAATGCTTGTCCGTAATACAAATAATAATGAGTATTTTATTAAGTTAAGAGTAGAATAGAATTGCAGACATTTGCAAACTTTTTATGTGTCTATGCAAATGTTTACATGCGTCGAATTGAGGCGAAAAGTGCATAAATGTCTCGCATTAGAAGGTTAGGCCACATGAACTTGCAACTTGCAACAGCGTCTATGCAAATTTGAATGCCAGTTAACTTTTTGGCCAGTTTCGAGTGGCGCTAGGTGAGCCGCAGTATATGTTTGCCCATTGCCACTGTATGCTGCAACTTCTGCTTGTCTTCCTGCCTTCCTGCCTGCCTGACTGCCAATTCATTTCTATTCATGTTATGCAATTCAATTGCGCCATGCCCACTGCCCCACCTCATTTCTTGTCACTGTTTAAACTTCCTTTTGGACCAATTCTACTTCTCTACACTTTCGTACATGCATATGCACCAGAACCATACTAGGTTTTGGTTTAGTTTCATCTTTTTTTTTTTTGTGTTTTTGCTTACTTCACCGACACAAAACCAAAAGCATTTCCTTTGTTGCACAGCTTTGTTGTTGCTGTTGTTGTTGTTGGTGGTGCCTCGTTGTCGTGTAAAGACAGCACTTGCGGTTGAGTTGATCTGACCGCTTGTCCGGCAAGCCATAATTATGCAATTTCTTGTCAACATGCTGCTGCTGCTGCTGGGATGTTGTTCAATGTAGATGATGATGATGCACTTGCACCGGAAATGTGCACACAAAGTGCTCTGGAACATTTTAACTTCATGAAAATGTTGGCCAGATAGAGAGAGAGAAAGAGAGAGAGAGAGAGAAATTTATAGGCAATTATGCAGAGGTTTTAGCTTCCGTTCAATGTGAACAGAGTTTTCGGGTACAGTTTTGTTTGCCATAAATTATTCATAGCTCTAATCAAATGCCTAATTCTTGCATGCTTAGCCAAGCAACCGAGCAAACAGATTCACAAACACAATGCAACATTGTTGCAGCAGCAGCAGCAAACAACGCAACAGCAACGCCCCTTCCATATATAACATTGCATATAAAAATGGTTATATTATTTTTTCATACACTAAGCTACACAGCCAGAATGTGAGTGTGTGGCATGTTCGTAGTACTACATTAAGAGGCATGTTAAGCCAGTGGCAGTGGCAGTAGCAAGTGTCTTATCTACTTCCTGGCTGCTGTTTACGATGCCACTGATTATCAACTGCACACAAACACACTCACACTCACACACACACACACATACAATAAGAACGAAGGCGTCGAAGGAAACGAGAAGTTATTGCAACGAGCTTCTCGCATTCTTCAGATATGGCAAATGGAACAACGACTCTGGCAAATGCCACACTGTAAGTTGTCATGACGACAGCCAAGTAAGCAAGCAAGCCATTCACCAACAGCAGCATTGCCATATCACTGTGTGTGTGTGCGTGTGTATGTGTGTTGGTGTGGGCTTCCCTGTCAGGGCAACAGATTATGATTGAGTTTTGGTGCTGCTGCCTGGTTGAATGTCATTTGTTTAGCTGCACTGTGTCATGTCTCCGAGAAGCAGCAGCAGCAGCATCAACGACGACGACGACGACATGCAAAGTTATGGCAAGCGAAAAGCGTGAAGCCATCAACGCGCATCATTATTAGGCGAAAATTATTATTATCGCTCACACCCCTACCACCCTCCCACCCGCCGGCACGTATTTTACAACCACTCGCAACGCCTCCTCCTACTTAAGTTTGATGCGATAACGACATTTGCTTGGGCGAAGAATCTCATCAGCTGGATTTATGGCACGCATAATTTTTATTGTGTTTGAACTGCAACCGTCACAAAATTGGCAAACGAGCAACAACGAGGCAACAACAGCAAGAGCAACAGTGAGCAACAGTGAGGTGCCAAAGCCAATAATAACGCTACAACATACACTGAAACAAATTGTAATGAAATGAAACTAACCAATGGAAAAGAAAATCCTTTAAGATTTGGAATTCCTTTATCAACCTTCAAAGTCAAATTAAAATATATATTTTAAGCTTTATAATAATGCAATTAATACATTTTTTTTTATGGTTTCAACTTTAATAACATAAAAGTAGATTAAAACGACAATCAGTAGAACTATAATAATAGCCTATAACATTTATTTCTCTCAGTGTAGTTAGCTTAACAAGGCGCATGCCAACGCATTGCCCACAAGTTAATTTCTTGCGATTTCTTATGCACGACTGTGTGTGTGTTTGTGTGTGCGATGTGTGTAGCTCACTTTTATTAACCATAAAATTCTTGTAATTTTATGTGTGTGGCAAAGAAAAAACGTTGCAAATTTGCATGTGCTTCAAAATGAAAGTGCTGTGGCTTCGTTTTTTATTGCATCATAAATACGTATGTTTGAAATGGATTAAAGTCCGGAATATGGCAACATTAAATTTTAAGCCGGGTAAGGATAGTAGTAGTGGGGGGAGGGGGGGTAATGCCTCAGGCCTCCAACTGAAAGCCTTTTTAAGTGCTTCGAGCGATAGAGGTAGTTGTAGCATTTGCAGAGTAATTAACAGAAACATACACAGGCACATGCTACTGCCTATATATATACATATATGCATTTGGCTACAACATATGTCTATGTGTGTGTGTGAGTATGTGCGTGTGCCTGCGGCAGCTGCATTTGCAATTAAGCAGCTTATTATGACCATCAACCCGATACTGACACCTTTCATGTCATGTTACGCATGTGTGTGTGTGTTTTGGACACTTGTCTGAATAATTTTAGTTGCCCCGTGGCAAATAGTAGTATTGTAGGAGCTCTGAGTGAAAAGACAAAGCCTCTTGTAATCAGAATGCGATCGTATAAGTAGCAAGCAGTGCCATCAAGCAGTTTTATTAGACACGCCTCAAGAAATACAAGTATCAAAAGCAAGCAGTATTAATGTTAACAGATATTGCCAAGCTCATTGTGTTTATTATATGAAATTGGACACATCCGCCACTCAATAGTTGACAGCCAATAGTAAAGATGACGCAGCACTTTGATGGGCGACCAGCCGATACAGAAATTAAGCAAAATGCAAGGCGTTAAGCACAATTTTCATGCCAACTAATAAGTTAACAGCAGCATAATGGCCTGTTTCCTGCATGAATTGCCAATTATGGATACTAGTATATATACGTATATATACACCCACAAAGCTGTGGCACGCCTTCATTCAACCAGCCAACCAACCAGCCATCAAGCGCTATGTTGCAACGTCACGGCTGCCAATACAACAACAATAACATTAACTGGCTCTGCACCTGCCCCTGCCCCTGACCCTTGCGTTGTTCCCCTTTTGCTTGCTTGCGTGCGGCATTGTGATTGATGATGTGTCTGATTGGAATCATCAAACAAAACAAGTGGCAATTGCTATATCAGCGCCACAATAAACTAACTACGCTTTGCACTTGTTTTCCGAGGACAATTGACCCACTGTGATTTAATGCTAGTTTTACGTGTTATTTAGATATTTGAAAATGCATTTCAATCCCGAAAAACTTTTAAACACTTAAACAGTTTTTTAATTTATTAGTCAAACGCTTTTTAAAAAGATATTGCTTTTAAAAATCGGTTAAATTTTAACGAAGCTAGGAATGTGGAAAATGAGGAATTAAAGATTTTAAGATTCTTACTTTAAAAAAAAATAATAATTAAATAAAAACATCTGCTTAAATAAAGTCCTTTGTCCTTATACTGTTAAACTGTTCATTTTGTGTGTTTATTTTTAAATACGAGAAATACGCTGAAAAACGATTAAACTGGCTAAACTGGCCACAGTGTTAATTATAGCGCTTATCTCTTGCCGCTGCTTGTTGCCAGAGAACTTGTAAAACATTGTTGTTGTTTGTTGTTGTGGCTGTTGCTGTTGTTGCTGTTGTTGCCACCCACGAAATGCTGGTGTTGATTATTAATTACATGGCTTTAAATTAATTATAGCGCTTAAAACATTAACAACGTCGCCAGCAAAATTCCCCTAAAAACGAAAAGCCAAATGCCCCAAGCAAGTGGAGTTAGATTCGATTAACAAATTGATTTGAAAATTCTTCGAGTTGTGTAAAAATGTTAAAAATAATAGAAAGTTCGAAAAACAAATAATGAAAAATTGCTCTAATGACGAGTTTAATAAAACACAGAAATGCTATAATGAAAAGTCAAAGAATAACAATGAAATCAATGCCAAACCATATATCATTCCTTTATTGGATAAGTCGCCACCAAAGCTTCCAAAATGGGAACTTTTCACAGACTGTTAAATGAATTGTTTGTTAGTTTGTGTATGATCATTAATCAACACAGCACACACACACACACTTGCTGCCAAATGCCGCTAAATATACCCAACCAACGTACCCTCCCCAACCCTACCACAATCCCATACACACACACACACACACACCGACACACAATGAAGCTCTTAAAATTGGCAAATTGCTGTGTGATTTACCAGCAAATAATAAACATCTTTAGCGAATAAATTCATCAAAACTTTGCTTTTCATATAGACGAAAGCACTAACGAGTCGGACAACGGATTGAATGCCCCATACCAACCACCCTGCCGCCCTCTTGTGTCCCTCTCAAGTCCTTCACAACACACACATGTATGTTGCTTGTACTGCGTGTAAAGAGTAAGAGCAAACAAAAATGGCAGCAGCAGCAGTGTACAGGTGACACAGGTAGCAAAAAGGTACAAGTGCGGGTGGAAACGAGGGGGGAAACGAAAGTGTGCGAGTCTAGATAGGTTGGGTATTGTAAAAACATATATAACCCTATATAATACAAGTACGCAATTCCCTGTGTTTTCAATGTGGGTGAAATGGCACTTGACTTGGTTTAGGAAAATAATGGATGAAAATTTCGTTGAACTAAGATAAAAATAAATATGCAATAATATTTGTTATGTTAAAAATAATATAATATGCTTGGGTGCATCATTAAGAGTTGCTTAAAAATATAACAACTTTATTACTTAACAATTAAATTTAATGAAAAGTAATATTCGAAAAAGTTACTAAAAACCAACTTGTTATGCTTTAAGCCAACATGACTTTGGTTTAGTAACTTCTTTTTTGGAAAATTCCAACCACACAACATCATAATACTATCCTTTAGGAGAAAAATGCTTGAAAAAACTAACATGCAATTCTTTACCAAACATTTACAACGTTTGAGCATATGGCTTGCCAATAATTTTTCCTCAGAATTAAGGATTTTTTTTTTTGTTCATTGAATGCATGTTGTTATCCTAGATGTTGTTGTTGTTGTTGTTGCTAACCTGCCGATTGAGCGCTTAATTTGTTAAGCTGCAAAAGTAGAAACTCAAACAAATCAGAATATCTGACCAGAAGTCAAGGTGTGTTTGCTTTTGGGACTCGAATGTATGGGTTGGATTTTGTGGCTACTCAACGGCTGCTGCTGTCTATCAGGAGCCACAGATTTTATCAAACAACACACACACACACACACACACGGAGCAAGAGACAGATCCGACAGCAGGGAACGTTGATTGTTTGTTCGTTACGTTTTACTCATTTCGATCCTTTTTTCTTTTTGCTTGCTTTCTTTCTTTTTTTTTGTTGGTTGGTGTGATGTGCAAAATGCGACTGGTTAGCCTTTTTTTTTACTGTTGGTTGTTGTCAGTTGGTCTGGGATTGCTCCATTTTTGGCTTTTGATGTGCAGGAAGCTCATCATCAAAGGCTGCAACAAACTCACACACACACCCACACACACACAGTCGATGTGATAATTGTGTGTCTGTGTGTCCCAAAACTGTTGTATTTTTCAGTATTTTTCTTTTTTTTTGGTTACCTGTATGTTGTCTTTTTTGTTGCTTTGCCTTTTAGCTGTGTGATTTTGTGCCCTTTTTTGTGTACTGCTTGCCGCTTGTCGCTTGCCTCGTTCGCTGTTTGGCCCTGACAAATATTGACCCGCATTGATTGTCGTTTTTCCGCTTGTAAATTGTGTGTTGTTTTGTTGGTTCAACGTGGGGGGGAGGGAGGAGCAGAGGCAGCTTGTCTTTAGTTTCACGCTCCTGGTTTATGCGCAAAGTTTTCACTTTCGTGTACAACGTAATTGGCTAACAGTTGTTAGAGACAGGTGTGGGGTGGGGGGGTACTACCACCTCCTCGGTCGAGAGGGTTTTGTGCATTAGAGACGTTTAATAATTACAGTTACAGTTGCTCAAAGTTGTTCACATACACCCACACAGCACACAGTATTGAGCGATTTTTATGTATATTTCATAAAATTTTTGATTATTTTGTTTTTGGGTTTTCTTGCTTTTTGGCGTCATCGTTAAAATGGATTTTATTGTTTCCGCTGCCAGCGTTATTAATGTTGTTGCTCTGCTTTTGACTTTACTTCCGTCGCGCACACACACACACACGCACACATTGCCACAATTTATATTTTTCAATTAAGCAGCAAAAGTTTTACGCTTTGTTTCGTGCAACTGTAATAAATTTCAACTACTTTCCCTCGACAACAGCCCTCAACCCCGATTCCCCATTCCCCGATTCCCCATCAGCCATGGTTTCACTTCATTTGAGCGCATATGTACCGGCGGCAGCATCGCCCACTTCTTGTTGTTGTTGTTGCTGTTATTTTATTGTACATATCGCGTTATGGTTTAATTTTTGGAGCACGCGTGTAATTGATAGCCACCCATGGCTTAATTGATAATTTCGTAGTTTCAACACAACACAAACACCCAAACACACACACACACCCACCCGCAAGCCCTACAATCAGCGAGGCAATTTACCCGCGCTTAATTGCCCGTCTTGCCATTTATTTATTTTTGAAAAAATAAAATATCATATTTTTAAAAGTGAAATGCAACCGAATTATTATTTCCAATTTACACCACACAAAGCGTAGACTAATTTTTTCGAAATATGTTAAAAATATAAAAAATAAAGTATAAAACCAATTTGAGAGTTTCAAAGGATAGAAATTAAAAACTATTCACAAACTATTTAAACCGTTTAGGTTTGCACAAACGAAAGTTCTAATTCCACACATAAGATTAAAATGCAATGAAAATTAAGATTGTAAAGTTTTAACCAATTGTTTTGAGCTGCATTTATGTACGTTTGCTTTGCCATTAATCATACGCCCCGTAAGCAAATCAAATTAAATGAACTGTTTCTGTGCTTGTAGCAGCATTTTAGATTTGATGAATGCTTGCGTCATCGCATTCATTGCATTAAGACAAGAATTTCTCACAACTCAGCTACAATGTACCAAATCCACCCCCCCAAATACCCCTTGTGAGCTCATGCGATTGCCCTCATGCTCCTCATGTATTATACTACAGGAATGATTCGGGCTAAAGGGCTCGTTTATCGTGTGCAATCATCAAACGGTTTAGCTGCAAAACTAATTGCATTACATCAATTTTTCTGTTAAAAGTCAATAACCAATCAAACAGACACACACACACCCACACATGCATGCATGTGGATACAACAAACCAGACGCATCGCGGTTCAAAGTTTGCAAACGTGCAGTTAAATGCACACACACACACACACAGCCATATGAACGGAGCCAGCTAGTGGTCAATTTAATAGCAGAGCGAGAAGGACACAACCCGAACGGTACGGAGACTGAGACAGAGAAGGAGCAAGAGAGAGAGAACAGTGAAAAGCAACGCAATAATGACTGGAGTAATCACATTAGCCCCACATATATAAACTTTTGCGTTGCTTGTGATCTAAGGGTTGTCAAGTGCTCTTAATTGAATGTAATTCAATACTAAAAACTTGCTCGAACTTTTTGTAAAAGACCAGTAAATTTAGCTTATAAATGCAGCCGTCTTTTTTAAATCTTTAAAATAATTTGTTATCAAAATGCAATTTACTAAATCGAGTTTGAAATAAGTAAATATATATCGTTATGAAAGTTTTTAGCTTTGGCAAATCAGTTTAATTGATTTAAGCTTGATATCAAATTGCATTGAGTTCTATTTAAGTTTATTTGATTTTCTGTGTAACATTTAGTTAAACAATAATTAAGTAAAATACATTTGATTATCAAGAGGATTTAGTTACATTCAAAACGACACAAAATAAGTAATAAACTAAATAATAATTCAAGATGCAGCAGAATCGACAACCCTGTCAATGATTTGACATTCAGCAGCAGTCCGAATGCGTTTTCAACTAGCTACTTTCCACTGTCCACAGACCTCAACCCCTGGACTTAGTCCCCAGGCCAGCCACATATATATATATATGTATTGGAATGACGTGTTCATGCAGCCGCTGTCAACGTGGTGCATTTCAATTTTATCAGCCACATGACCCGCAAGAAGGTGGGGCGTAGATGGAGTGTGATGGTGGCGCCAAATGCTGATGGTTCTGCACGTTGACCCATCCCGTATGAACGTTAAATCGTTAATTGATTACGGCCAACATTGATTGTTGTTGTTGATTTCTTTTTGTTTCTGTTTGTTTTTGTTTGCCCCTGGCCCGCCCCGCTGCTTGTTTAACTGGATAACACACACACAGCGCCAACAGACTGGGATGCTTTTATGGATGCGTCAAAACGACGGCGACAACAAAGTATAAAAATCCATTTCTGTTTTTACAATGCTTGCTGCTGCGAGCTCTAATGAGCGTGCAGCAGATAGATATATATGGCATACTATATGGCTGGCACATCAACATGGACAGCAGAAAACAAGGCAGCCATTTTAAAACTAATTGCTAAGCAAAGGGCAATGAAAGCAAGCAAGCAAAGAGAGATCCACAACCAGAAACCCAGATCACGTACGCATCAACAACACAAACGCACCGCACCGCACCACCACCACCACAGCAAATACAGACAATCTGGCCAAAAAATAACTAAAATATAAACCAACACAGGGGGCACAGGGCACAAGAAGTTTTTCAGCGAACCGAAGCAAACAAGCCAAAGGCTATGAGCACAAAAAAAAAGAGAAGAAATTCCACTCAACGCTTACCCATTTAAAATCAGAGATAGAGATAGAGTGAAAGAGAGAGAGAGAGAGAGAGAGAGAGAGCTTGTGTGGTGTGTGTGCTCCAAATAGAATATGAAGTGGATTGCGCTGCTGGCTGTGTAACTGATATTACAGTTAAGGCGGTGCGGTGGTAACACAACATCTACACCACATCTCAGAAAAAAAGAGAAAAAACCCAAACACATCATTCGCTGCGACCACTCAAAAATTGTTCGCAACAACAACAACAACAACAAAAAAGGGCTGCCGAAGCTGAATTGAATTTTGACCAAAGTC
Source organism: Scaptomyza tumidula (assembly GCA_035044465.1). NCBI lineage: Eukaryota > Metazoa > Arthropoda > Insecta > Diptera > Drosophilidae > Scaptomyza > Scaptomyza tumidula. Next base: position 12,593,758 of record JAWNNW010000444.1, on the reverse strand, counting down.
AAAGTCAAATACATACAACGATAGCTGACTAAGCGGCCAAGCATATGAGAAGTGTAATGACGAATCAAGTGTACCCTAACAAGTAATAAGTAAAGTGGTTTTACCTTTAATATAATAAATATGCAAGCAATTTGTGATTAATTTTAAAGAAAATCTAAATAAGTAAGCAATAGCAATGGCATGAAAAAAATTATTTAAATAAGCTAAAAAGGATTTTAAGAAAAATATATGATGAGGAATAATAAAGTATTGTATAAAGACTTCAAGTGTTCATAATAAATAATTTTACAAAATCAAAAAAGAACCTAAATTAAAAATGTGAATTCAAATTGTTATTAAAGAAATACAACACAATTGCAATGCACTGCCCAAAAGAGCATACAAAAACTGTATTGAGAAAATTCCTGACAAGCATTTAAAGCAGCAATTATTTACTTGATGCCAAATGACAACAGCAAACAGCAGCAGCAACAGCAACAGCAGCAGCAACAGCAGCAGCTGGCATATGAGTTAGAGCCCCAAAGACATAAAGAAAATCAGCTCTTGATGCTTTTGGCAGCTTTTGGCCCAAAAAGATTCAATTTGATTATTTTACAAAAAGGAGTAGTTGGAAAACTGGCTGCCACATTGAAGGCAAATTGGAGTCGGCCGCACTTTGGCTTAATTAATGCACAGTAGGTGCCACGCCATGAGGCAGCATTGCAAAACGTAACAATGTTGTTGCTGCAAAAGTACAGAACATGGCAGTCAGAGCCAGGCTCAAGGTTAGAGATCCGTAGGCAACATTGTATACAAAACACTAATTGAAGAACATCCTTTGTGTGTGTGTGTGTGTGTGTAGGTGGGCTTTAGAACACGTGTAGAGCAAGTTTCTAACGAATCGAATGACTCTTAACTGAGAGCCTGCCTAATACCAAGTAAAGTTGAACGCATCCGCATTTCAGTTACCAGTTCCGAAGCGCTTGTTATTTTAATTTCCGCCTAAAAAGTAAATGCAACAAATTGAAAGGATTACACAAAGTTTATGCAATGCAGCAAGCAGTCAGCGAGCGTGGCGGCAACTTAAAACGGCAAGACAAATGCGACAATTTAAGCGCGTTTTAGCCCGTTGGCGTTGCCTCTTTTGCCGCTGCGTTGCTGTTGCTGTCGCTGTTGCTGTGTTGCTGGCTCCTTGGCATGAAGCAACAAACCCAGAAATTGTTACTGTTGCAGCGAACAAGACCAACAGCAACAAGAAGTAGGAACGCTGCAACTGATACTAAACGACTGAGCAATACTCTTTTAGCAGTGATTTGTAAGCAAATGTTAAGAGCTAACTTATTGACATTCAAAATAAACCTGAAAGTGGTAAATCACTATTTGTGTTTGATTCCCAATTAAGCTTAGAGCTATTAAACTCTTGATAACCCTTTCTTGTAAACAGTGCATACAAAACAAGTAAGAAAGCTCTAGTCGAAAAATCCCGACTAGACGATACCCTGATCCCTATATTTTACGCGTACAGTCAGTGCTTGCAAGTATATGTGTGTGTGTGTGTGTACGCGCATACAGCATAGTGCATACACAACTTCAATGTCCCATATCTCCGGTGTTTATTATCCGATTTCAATAAAATTTTCACAGATTATCATTATTTTGTTTTATAATTCAAATTGCATCTCAAAGTTTTTCAAATTCAAGATTTTGTTGTTATCGATCCCATGTGTATATCGGAAACGGGAAAAGTTATCGAAAATCGGAAACAAACTTGTACTGCCTAGGGATTAGGCGAGCTTAAGTTCGAAATCTGGAGTCTCTAGCTCTTATAGTCTCTGAGATCGTCGCGCTCATACATACACACAGACAGACAGACAGACAGACAGACAGACGGACAGACAGACAGACAGACAGACAGACAGACGGACAGACGGACATGGCTATATCGACTCGACTGTTGATGCTGATCAAGAATATATATACTTTATAGGGTCGGAGATGCTTCCTTCTGCCTGTTACATACTTTTGCACAACTTCATTATACCCTTTTTCCCATTTTTAATGGGATCAGGGTATAACTAGAGCACAACAACACACACACACACCCAGAAAGTGCCAAGCATAAAATTAATGTCAAGCAAAATGGAGAAACAGCAGCCAGCAGTTGCAACAGCAGCAGCAGGCAGTCGAGGACATCAATGCCAGCTACAGCTGCAGCCCTGCCGCACCAGAATCATCTACAAACTGCAACAACATGGAGTACATTTCGCGCTCTAACTACATTCGACGCGTTACTGCAACAGTGTCAGCCAAAAAATAAAAAATAATAAAGAAACGGTGCGACAAAATGATGTGGGTCGTTGTTGCTGGTCGTTGTTTGTGGGCGTTGTAACTTTTGTTGCACATTCAGCAGCAACAGCAGAAGCAGCAGCAGCAACAGCAATTTGCTTCTTAAAAATAAACTTGGCAGCGGGCTTACAACTACAGCAACTACTTCGTCTATCATGTGAGTATTATGTTCGTACGCATTTTGTGGCAAGTCAGCTTTGCAATAAACCATGTTGTAGCATAAAAACTGTGTCGACGCTGCATAAAAAGAAATGTCGCTGACAACACACAAAAATATACACACTATGTGTGGCGCCACGATGTCAACGTAATTGACATGTCATAGGTCAAAATCAATGTTACGAACACAAACACACACACACATTTGATTTCGAAATATGCCGCCATTAAGAGCTTTACCTACTTGCAAATTGCGTCAACTGGCAGGTGGCATGTGTGGCAAGCTGACAAGCTGGCAAGTGCTAGCTTTGTCTCCAATCTCCCTTGACGCCAGTGACGCATAAAACGCTCTAATGAGTGCATATTGTGCAGCAAGCAAATGAGGCATTGTTGTTCCTACCACCCTCTACCCACCCTCCCCTTGCTCCCCTGCATTGTGCAAAATTAGTGAGAAATCGATGCGAAGACTCTCAAACAGAGAATTCAAAAATCTCTTCATCATTTCGTGGCACGTTCCACACCAGTAGGTTGAAGAAGAAGAACACGAAAATGCAAAATGAGTGTGAAGAACCCTTTTTTAGGGGCTTAGAGTTCCTGTAGCGGAACTGACCCCGGAACGACAGTCTCGACGTTCACAATTTACGGTTTGAAAAGCACTTAAGCTGTACTTTGCATGTTGTTTTATATATATATTTTTGGTATCTTTTATTTATTTTTTGGGTAAGCATCTTAACTTTTGAGAGTTTTCTCTCTCTCTTTCCCTTTCTCTTTCTGTATTCGCTGTGCCGGTTATTTAATGAGTCATGTGCTTCAGGGTTAATTCATAAATACTTAATTATAACTTGCTGCCAGGGGCAACAACATATACAGCAGTTGTATATTTAACGGGACCCTTGCGGACCCCAACTTATCAACTCAAACACGATTTGTATGATTTCATCCACGTTGATGTGCTTGTTGCTCAACTTGTTCAGCGACGGCTGCAGGTCCGGTGAATGCTGTAAGAATAAAGGATCCTTGAAGTTGAAATTTAGGTGATTACATTTAAAGAAAAACTACTTTCAACTTTGAGGTGAGGAGAAATCCAATAGAAATGGCAATATAATCGGAATTAGAATAAGGTTTTGGAAGAAAGATCAACTATACTTTAACTTACCCTCGCTGTATCCACAAGCTCCTTAAACTCCTTATCCTTTAGTGCCTTGTAGAGTTTCGCAAAATCACCTTTTTCTTGCACTTTGCGTGCCATCAAACTGTAGAATTTGGCTCGCGGCAACGTTTGCAGTGCCTCGTGTAGAAATGTAGTTAAGTCTCTACGTAACATAAGATCAACTGGAACAACACGCGATAACTGATAGGCACGTAAACGATTGGGTAACTTATCGATAACACTGCTCACATCATAACCAGAACCATATTCTGTTACATAATCAATAAGATCAGCAAAATCGGGAGCTTTGCGCATTTGTTGCCACGTTTTGGCAAAATCATCGCTGCGCACAAACTCAGTGGCTTGACGAAATCTTGGATCGAAGATATAGTATCTGGCAGCGATGTGATTAATGCGACGCCGTGGCACCAAAGCCATAAAATCACGCAAATCGCCACGAAGATCAGCTGCCACAAACAAGCAACTGCAAATGCTTAAGAGCAAGAGGCCAATAAGCACTGTATGATTGGCCATGTTGAGCATTAGACGTCGTCTGTCTGGGCCAAGTTAACGCACAAGACAATTTATAAAAGCCAAGAGACAATATTTGCCTTTGTCTGCTTAAGTATATATTTTTTTTTCGGGTGAGATGAGGTGCTAATTGATTGTTTGCGTGCGTGTGTGTGTGTGTGGCTATTTAAACGATTTATTGAACCGTAAAGAGTCAATTAGCTGCTGTAGCTGCTTTTACTTTCGAAAGTATTCCAAAAATCGATGGAGAGAAAAACAAAACAATAACAACTATTTCTATGCACAACAGCTCAAGTTGAAAGCTTTGTGAGAACAAAAGACTCTGCCACACTGCACTCTGACCATATTTGTTAACAAGGGGCTTGTGGTTAGAATTACACAAACACACACACACACACACACATACACTTATGCATAAACAATCAGCTGGCTGGCAGACTAAAACAACAATAAATCAAGTGTAAATTCTTTTGTCTGCTTGACTGACTGTAATTGCTCCCATTTGTGCATTAAAAATCATGATTGATTTCATCATTTCAACTTTCAGGCAGACGCAACGCACAATAAGCTTTACTCTCTATCTCTATCTCTGTCTGTCTGTCTGTGCATTCATTCCCTCTCTCATTGTTTGTCTAGTTTATGTTTGTTTTTCCAAAATTACAATTCAATTGCGTGATTTATGCAAGAAGCAAATTTACGAGCCACAAGAGAGATTTCTATTTTCACAGATTTTCGACTAGCTAAATTAAACTCTTGTAATTGAAGCCAAACAACACATTAAAGGCACCATTATTCGTGTTCAGTTATATATATATATATATATGTATATATATATTTGTACAATTTCTATGCCTTAGGATGGCGCATCAACACTAATGCTTATCTAAATTTCTGTTAATGAAATCTACTGATAGGTCAAAGCTTTTTGTGCCTTGCATCGTCTGACTTCCGGCATTTTGGGTCAAAAAAGCAGCCAAACACGAAGAAACTGGCTATAAATAGTATCAGGAGCGGTTCAAGGGCGGCCACAAAAAAGGCGTTAACAAAAGACAAGTAAGATATAAGTTTAATAAATAACGTTTTAGTTCGAAATAATGTTCGAATATAATGCAACAAAAAAAATATATTGATTAAAAATGTATGAATAACATTTACTTAAACCACAAATACTTTCTCCAATTCGAATTTATTTTAATCACAACAAATTTATTTTTCTTAGCTTTCTTAAACTTGATTAATATTCGAAAACAAGTTCCACTTGATTAAAAATTGATTTAACTTAATTTCTCTTTGCCTAAGGTAGCTACTGCAACGTAGATCTTTATTTTTGTAAATTTCCTGATGCTCTATTGTTGCTAAAACGCTCCTGTTTGAGCTGTTTAGTCGCCTGAAAAGGGTTGACGTGTAGTAAGCGGCTTCTAAGCACGCACGCACACACACATACACACACAGCACACATACACACACAGCACACATACACTTACAACACACTTATACGTATTTGCGGCAAATACAAAAGGCAAAACAAATAAGCCATAAATTTGCATGCCAACAACAATTGGCAATTTTCCGTAGGTTAAAGCACAAACTGGGCAAACACAAAAACCGACTAACAAACAAACAAAACAAAACTTCACACACACACACATCACGACAAAAAGGTGAGCCAAATCAAGCCTCTACCCCAGCCCCTGCTACAACTCCACCTCAGAAGCAGTCGTAAGTTTAAAGTGGGCATTGTGTGGCAGTAACGGCGACGGCGGCGGCGTTCAGTGAAAACGGAAATAAAAATGAAAGCGTTGCGTGGGCCAAGCAGTAGTCGGACTGTTATCGTTGGTACAGGTATTGCGTATACGTAACGAATGTGTGTGGATATACACAATGTAATTGTATAACTATGTATGGGTGTGTGTGTGTGTGGCACAGCACAAATGAAGCTGAATTGTTGTGGTTGCCTAGGTGAGCGTGTGCGTGTTTGTGAGTGTGTGGGTGTGTCGTATCTGTGCGTAATAAGCTCCACATTGGCTCAAATTTTCTTCTCTTTTGTATACACTGCAAAGAGGTTATTGCAATTTTGTTCTTAGGTTTGTAACAGCATGAGAAAAGACGTCTTTAAAACTCTTTAAAGCATATACTTTAGATTAGACATACTGTTTGGCTATTAGTTTGTTTTCTATGAGAAATAGTTTCTTATGAAGATTCTGGTTGGAAGATAAGTTTTTGATCGAAGTATTGAAAAATCTAACTTTAAAGTAGACCTTCTGAAAGATAGTTTCATGAATGATAAATAATATATGATCTGCAAGGGTATATAATCTTCGGCGTGCCTACCACTGGCGTTCTTTCTTGTTTCTCTATATTTTTGTTGCCAGTTTTGGGCAGTTGTCGACAGTTGTCCGCTGTGTAAATGTCCTTTGAAGTTTGTTTATGATTTTCGGATGTAGTCATGGGCTCGCAGTTGTTGTCGAGTTGTTCTTGTTGTTGTTGCTGTACAAACACCCAACAACATCACCAAAAACCAAAAAAAAAACCAGAAAGCGGACAATCGCATAAGCCGCGCTTAGATTTTGTTGTGCGTATTAGTGAGATTTATGCATTTAGGAAATTAAACATCCTGCATGCCAACCAAAGCCAGCAATATGTGGATGTGTGGTGTGGTGTGGCCAAGGTGTGCAATGTACATATGTATATATGTAATCAGTATACGTATGTGTGTTTGTGTGCGTGTCTCTTACTCACTCTCTATCTTTCGGTTGCTGTCGCCGGTGCTGTCATTAATTTTAAATCATGCGTAAAATCGCGTAATGTCGCCAACACAGCCGCCAGCATCCTTTGGGGCCACGCACGACAACCAAACCACGTTCTCTTCACTCTTCCTCTCCTCTTTTATACATATAAAAAATTATTTCACTGTTTTTATTTGCCACTCTACCATGTCTGCATTACATGCTGTTGTTGTTGCTTCTGTAGTATGTGTTGTTGTTTTTTTTTTTTTACTTTATTTGGCTCCAACCACCGGCAGCGGCTGCTTGGCGGAAATGCGTTCGACCACATCAATCACGCGACATTGACAAATGTGCATATTTTTGTTGAAATTATATGGGCACACACATACACACACACACACACATAGTCTGAAGAGTCTACCAACCAAGTGGCTGTGCAAATTATTGGCTACAATAGTGCTTCAAATTGGGCAATTTATTGCTTTATTGCATTTACGTGTTTCGTCTGCGGCTTGGTTGCATTTTTTTGCACTCTTCAACACAAAATTCCTCCTCGTTTTTTTCACGCTTTCAACACTTTCTCATTATGTCAGTCTACCCAAATGCACTTGTTGTGCTTTTTTGTTATAATTGCAAATTTAATCATTCGCATGACATCAAATTGTAATTTGTTGCAGTCAAGTTGGTGTGGCAACCATAAATGTCATAATTGTCGTTTGGAGTTTTCAGTGAAATTTTCAAAAACCTTTCAACGAGTTTGTTAAAAATATTTGCAATTAAGCAGCAGTAAAGGATTATCCAAATTGCAGGTAATTTAAATTATACCATTAAAAAGTTAAAAAAATAAATATGCCTTTTTTTCTAGGCAGCAAGGTTCAATCAAAACGACTTGACTTTAAAAATATATCAAAATTTCAATATTTGATAAACGTTTAAAAAACATTTTATGGATCTTGAACAAAAAAATCTTGAGTTCTAATGGAAATCAAAGTTAACTAACCTTAAACTTCAACGTTTTAACATAAACACAAAATTGTTTCATTTTTTCAGTTCAGTTTGTTGTTTTCGATTATGCGTAGCGCACAGAATTGTTTTTTTTTTTTAAATACAGACTAAACGTATATATAACTTTATGCATTCTTTCTTTTATATTTTTTTTTTTTAAGTAGTATGTAAATTTATGTGCAACTAGACTAACACGTGATTGTAGTTTAAACAGAGCGCATTCCAAATTGCAACCAATAAAAATAGAACAAGGAACAAAATGGCCCGATCTCCAGCGAAATGTTATGGCAAATTGATGATGAAAGCTCTACCACAAAATCGCCTGTTGCCCAGCTACCATTCTATGCAATTGCGCAAGATGAGCAAGTGCGAATTCAATGGCGTTGTGATTGGACTGTACCTCAAGGAGGGCGATACGCAACCAAAACTAACACCGAATGGCCAAAAGTTAGATGATAACTTGTTGGGCAAGATCAGTGAACTGATCAGGGAAACCGATATGGATGGCAGCTTGGGTAAAGGGCGTCTGTTCAGTAATGTACACGATGAGTACAAATCGGTGGCTGTTGTGGGTTTGGGCCAAAAAGACGTTGGCTTCGATCAAGACGAGATGCTTGATGTGGGCATGGAGAATGCGCGCGTTGCTGCCGCTGTCGGCGCGCGTGCTCTTCAATTTCAAGGTGCCCAAACTGTTTTCGTGGACAGCATGGAGTATCCGGAGCAGGCAGCCGAAGGTGCTGCTTTGGCTGTCTGGCGTAACAATGCCAACAAGAATAGCAGTCAACGTCCGACAGTACCCAAGCTAGAGTTGTACGGTTCAACGGATGTGGATGCCTGGACAAAAGGACTGTTCAAGGCGGAGTCACAGAATCTAGCGCGTCGTCTTTCCGACTTGCCGCCCAATCATATGACGCCATCGATCTTCGCTCAAGCGACAATCGATGCCTTGTGCTCGTGTGGTGTTAGTGTTGACGTGCGTGCGCTGGATTGGATTGAGGAGCAGTCACTAAACTCGTTTCTGAGGATTGCTCAGAGTTCCTGTGAGCCACCGGTCATACTAGAGATTGCATATTGCGGCACTTCACCCGAAGATGCGCCGCTTATGCTGATCGGCAAGGGTTTGACCTTTGACAGCGGCGGTCTTTGCCTTAGGCCGAAGATGAAGCTGAACAAACAGCGTGGCGCGGTCAGTGGTGCTGCAACTTGTGTGGGTGCCATGCGAGCTGCAGCGGCTCTTTCCTTGCCCATAAATCTGATAGCGATGCTTCCACTCTGTGAGAATATGCCCTCCGGTATGTCAGTGAAACCCGGTGACCTGGTCACCCTATTGAATGGTAAGACACTGTGCATTAAGGATGCCTCGAATGCAGGCACTGTGATGATGGCTGATCCAATGCTCTATGCCCTGGGCACGCATAAGCCCAAGCTCGTCGTTGATGTGGGCACACATTCAACGGGTGTGGAGTATGGGTTGGGTGCATCATCAACGGGTCTGTGGACGAACAACCGAATGCTGTGGAAGGAGTTCGAGAAGGCTGGCTCCCTCAGCGGAGATCGGGTTTGGCGTATGCCATTGTGGAAACACTTCAGAGATCTAATCGAACCGAATGCCACGTACGACTTGAGCAGCAAGGGGCGTGGTCCTGCCTCCTCTTGTCTGTCGGCAGCATTGCTACATTCGTTGGTGAAATGTAAGGATTGGGTGCATTTGGATACCGAGGGCACGGGTATGGTGGCCGACCACAATGTGCCACCCTATCTATTAAAAGATAGCATGACGGGCAGACCAACTCGTACATTGATACAGTTTCTGTACCAAATGGCATGCAGCAAATAGGATGCCTGATGTCGAATATGTTCGGTTCAAGATTTATAACGAACATCAACATGAGAGTTACTGAATTCTGAAGTCTCTATCGTTTTTAACATATTAAACCAAAATAAAACAAGTAAGAAGGCTCTAGTCGAGATATCCCGACTAGACGATACCCTGATCCCTATACTTTACGCGTATAGTCAGTGCTTGCAAGTATGTGTGTGTGTGTGTGTACGCGCATACAGCATAGTGCATACAAAACTGCAATGTCCCATATCTGCGGTGTTTATTATCCGATTTCGATAAAAATTTCACAGATTGTCATTATTTTGTTTTATAATTCAAATTGCATCTCAAAGTTTTCCAAATTCAAGATTTTTTTGTTATCGATCCCATGTGTATATCAGAAACGGGAAGAGTTATCGAAAATCGGAAAAAAACTTGTACTGCCTAGGGATTAGGCGAGCTTAAGTTCCAAATCTGGAGTCTCTAGCTCTTATAGTCTCTGAGATCGACGCGCTCATACATACACACAGACAGACAGACGGACAGACGGACAGACGGACAGACGGACAGACGGACATGGCTATATCGACTCGGCTTTCGATGCTGATCAAGAATATATATACTTTATAGGGTCGGAGATGCTTCCTTCTACCTGTTACATACTTTTGCACAACTTCATTATACCCTTTTTTCCCATTTTTAATGGGATCAGGGTATAAAAATATTTAAACAAGCAAAACAATCGCCAAATCCACTTCAGAGGGTGGGAAATAAGTAAACGATAAGAAAAATAACAGCCATAAGTTTTAGCCGAAAGTATCTAGTGAACTAGAAATTCTTTAAAAATGCGCCTCTTCGTACAAACTTAGCCGGAATTTCTAGGCACTCAACTAATATTCTTAAGACATTCTTTTGGTCCTGGCTGACTAATTGTTTGGCTCACACCCAGAACCTTGTTACTCCTCAAGCACTATACGTGTTGCCTACAAAAGTAACGTGTGTGTGAGTGTGTGTGTGTGTGTGTGTAGAGGGATCTGGGTATTATGGTTGGGTCATGACAGAGATGACAGCCGCAAGTCACTTTGACTCGCACTCGTTTGACATGTTTTATTTATGCGTACAAGTTGTGCATAAGTAATGAGTCCACAGGGGCCAAGAAAGGGATCGGACTGCAAGCTCTCTAGAAGCACTCTCGCTTGGTTCGCTCGCCTTGCTTATGAACGGAGCCGCAAGTCGTGCGCATGGAAATTAACCGCAAATACGCCTAAAAGCATACAGTTGTGTCCTGTGTGTGTGCTTTCCTTTTTGGAATGCCAAATTGTCCTGAATGTGCTCCTTACTGTTGTTGCTGTTGCTTCTGTTATGTATTTTGTAGATTTTAAATGAATTGTACCAACGTGTTTTCATTACGTTTTGCTTTTTACGTAACTCTGTGAATAGATTTCATTTCGTTTCATTTCTCGCTCGATTCCTGTGCGCGTTTTTTTTATTGCCAACGTTGAAAGGGGGCGGGTGGGCGTTTGGGCGGTGAGAAGAAGCGGACCGGGACTTGTTTGTTGCTTAATTGGAAGGAAATTAAAAAATAAACAAGCAAACGTTGAAAGTAAATACTACACATTTGCGATTACCTGGAGGAGACTGGACCCAGGACTCAGGACCCAGGAACTCCTCTACAATCACTAGCATCAAGGCCCAAGGGCTGTTTGGAATTTAATTTTCATTTCGCTGGCCTCGCGTTAATTTCGTCTTCGTCTTTGGGCGAGTTTTTTTTTTTTTTTGTATTTTTATTTTTTCATTACACTTCGGACCCCCTTAACAGTGCAAATAGATTTCTGGGCTCTCTACCTTTTGTTGATGTTTATTTTGTACTTTTGCCTTTGGTTTTGCAGTTAAAAACTTTTAATTCTTGTTGCACAATATTTGCCCTGAATTAATTAAAAGTCATTGACGCTTATCAATTGCTAGCTGAGATAAGCAGCTAATTGAAGTGCTGTTATATAAATGTTCCATTTACTTCAAGTGTAGCAATCAAACTACAGCTGAAGCAATCAATCTGAATCAGTGTTGGCCGAGTTTGAGAGCTTTAAATAACTAAATTGACATAATAAAGTAGCTAGAAAAATCAACAAATAATCGAAGAAATCTTATCAAAGATTTAATTTCTCTTTTAAGAATATTTGTTATTCGAAATAAATCAATAAAATTGGTTGAAAATAAAGCTGAAATAGCTTAATTAACATAATTAAGTAGCTAGCAAAATCAACAAATAATTGAAGAGATGGAATTGGTCGTTATTAAACATTTTGTTTGATTTTAATTTCTTATAAATTCGTATAAAAATATTTAAGAATATTTGTTATTCGAAATAAATCAATAAGAATAGCTGAAAATACAGCTAAATATGCAGTCAACGCTGCTTCATACATTTAGCCCATTTATCATTCAAGGCATATTCATTCATTGAGTTGTGTAAACAAAAATGGTTCTATTCAAATTTTGGCCTGGTCACATGGAAATTGTCACTGATTCTACATGGGACGTGATGCTTTTGGCTCTAGTTGCGCCCAAAAACTAATCGTAGTAACTGAATCGTAATGCTACTTTGGCTGCTTCTCTGCTGCTGTTGCTGCTGCTGTTTCTGGCATAACTAATAAGACACTTATTATGCTATGGGGGTCTGTGTAACGTTATATGTACACCGAGTTTAACGATATCACGTACATACGTTAACTAACGCTAACTACGTCGTTAAGTGTGTTGCGGTGGGTTGCGGCTGCTGCCTTTCGCCTTTGTCGCCGTTGTTTCCAACAACCTGGCCGAGCAGGGACAAGCAGCCTGAACTAATCAGCCAACCATGTTAGTGGGAGCAAAGCGGAAGGCAACAGGGTGGCACGCAGTAGTGGCTGTGTACAATATAGTGAAATAGGCACCATGCTGCGCGGACAACGTGTAAGCAATGGGACGCCAGTGGCGCCGCCAGTCAAGGTACTCAGCCAAAATTTACATTTTGCTGGCGGACAGCAAAAAAAACACTGAAATCAAATTAAAAAACTTATCGTTGTAAATTTAAGAACAATTTTGTATCCCAAAATTCACTAACAAATTCATTTCTGCTATAAGTAAGCGCCAATAAAAAGAAGTAACATTTTTTAAGAATTAAATATTATAAAAAAATTAATTTCTTTAAAAAAAACAAGTTCCTTTTACAGCTTTTTACAGTTTTAAATAATTTTTTTTATCTTTTTTTTAGTTATTTATTGAATAAGCAAAATGAGTAAATTGCTTGAATACAAATCGCAAGAACTTTGTTTTCGAAAAGTAATATTTTTTCAGTGTACAATATATAAAAGGTATAAGAACGTACAGGCTTGTGGCCGTATGTGCCGCATGGCTTTGTTGTTTTAATAACCACGATCACGTCGTATTAAAAGCACACACACACAGACACACACACAGCAGTAACAGCAACAAAATATAGAGAATAAAAGCGCAATAACGCTGGGAAGCTTAGTTAAACGCTGCTAATTAGGCTTTTCTGCACATAACTTAGGCACAGAAGTAGGCTATTAAAAACTGAGCTCAAATATTTGCGCAGCCATAAAAAGCGTTAATCAGGCAGTAACAACAACAACAACGAACAGCAACGAAAAACAACAACGAACAACAAAAACTTTGGCACGCAAAGCTAAAAACATACACAAAACTGGCCACAAAATGAGCCACTAATAAAATGCCCATACAAGTAGTACTTACCACACAGGTAAAATAAGCTAATAACCATCTGATAAGTATGGATGTTGATAATATATACAGTAGAACAGTAAATGGCAAATTTTTGTGATATATCAGCGTTTTTAATTATGTCTGGACAGCTGCCAAGAGCGGAAATGACACAACAATTTGCCAGCCAGAATAAAAAGCAAGCAAAACAGAAAAAAAAACTATTTCAAATTGAAAATTGCCAAAGACAAAAGTCGACAGACGACAGTCGACTGGCGGCGGCAACAAGAAAGACAAACTTGTCTGCGTATAGATAGAAAACAATAAACATAATGGCCATATTTTATATTATTGTGTGCGACAAGCGTGGTTGTGTGTGTGTGTGCAACAAGAAACAGCGGGCAATTGTCAAACCCGAAAGTGCCACAGCAAAGCCATAAAACTATAAGCCAAACAATTGTTGGCATTGAATCCTGCCGACTTCGAGTTTGAAGTTTGCCAAAAAATACCAACAAAAAAAGACTGGCTGGAAATGGCTCCATTGAATATTGGCTGACATTATGATAACGATATGCTTTTAAAGCGCTGCTCATGAATAATCCTTTTGCAGCCTAATCACGAAATGGGCCTTTCACTAAGTATGCAAATTTAGCGAAAATGGAATATTCTCACAAAGGTTTACTTTAGCACCTTTTTGTGCTTACAAAAGATGTTTGTTTGTTTGTTTGTCACCTATGAAATCGATTAGAGACGAGGCCAACAAAATGGAAATTCGCTTTTATTAGCAGAGAGAGAAGAAAGTTTGTGAAATTGAATTTATATGGCCTGTTAAGAAACGAAAAGTTTTGCTACACATTAAAAATGGTGCAGACAAATACAATTCAGTCATAAAACAAAGCCGGATTTAGTGTTAGCGTATTTTGAAACAATGTTCATTGTTCCAGTGCCCTGAATGGGTTTACGGCTTAAAGCTTATAACAAACTATCAAACTTGAATTAAAAGCAAACACACGCACACGCACACACACACACACACACACACTCACAGAGAGAGAATGCAGAGGTGTATGGAAGTGTGCTTTGTATAATTATGCAAATGCGTTTGATTGTGAAAATTGTGCGCCAAGCTAACACCAACAAGAACAATGAGTAGGCAACACTTTCAAATGCGCCACTTTGAATGCCCGAAAAACAACACATTTGCATAATTATGCAATCTACTAGGGCAAAACGCCACCCACCCACACCCAACACACACACCAAACACACACACACACAGGCGTACGCAGTAAAGTGAAATTTTTGGCTAATTCACCGCAAAGTTTCGACCACTCGAGCAAAAGTTTCGATATTTCGTTTAGCTTTTTGCACCCAACAAATTTATTGCACAGTGCTTGAGCTTTACAACAAAATTTGCATATGTAGCACACACAACGCATCCCAACCACCCTCCTACCCATCCAACCACTTCACCATTTTAGCGAAAAGAAAAAAATCTGCCTTTTCAACTTTCAACAGCAAATTTAATGAAAATGGTTCTAACAGCAACTTGAATTGCATTTTAAACTTGCACAAAACTATACTCAAAAGATTCAATCATTTTTTTTGCTCGAGTCCACTCAGAAGTTTACCGATCTCAATTTTCATGGCTTTGGCTCGTTTGGCAAGCAACTTGGTCATCAGGGCATGCTTTTCAATCAGTGCATTTAGATCTTGTGCATTGGTTGTCTGATTGGCTATTTTGCGGGCTTCCGACAAGGCTATATCAGCCAGGCCGATAGCTCGAGTCGCCTTCTGTTCGGCTGCTGTGTAAACGAATTTTAAGCTTTCTATATTATCGGGATTTTCATGTTTTGCCGTTTGAATGATTGATTGGGCTTCGGAAATCAATGAAGCAGCATTATTAGTCATTTCGAAAACAGTCGTTGCCAACTTATTGGCTTTTAGTTTGCTCAATCTCGCTTCTTCTGACTCGGGAACATCTTTTCTTAAGCTATTTATTGCTGGTTGCGATTCGGAGATGATCATTGTGCCCACTTGCTGTTTTTGACTTTCTGTCGTAATATTTTCCATCTTCAGCGCGTGATCAAAATTCATTTCCTTCCCTATCAATTGTGAGGATTCACAAGTAGGCAAGTCGTTTTTAGGTTTAGCAGCAGAGACATTTAAGGAATAACAAGGGTTTTTCTCTTCTGGACATTTTGGTTTCGAGTCACAAAGCTTTTCCATTTCTTCCGCTAGAGATATTGGTTTCGGGCTACAAACATCTTTCTTTTTCTCTTCACATTTTGGCTTCGGGCGACAAACATCTTTCTTCTCCTCTTCACATTTTTTTTTAGGTTTCTCATATTTCTTACATTCATCGGGTTCTTTTGTCTGTTCAATATCTAAATCAACATGGTGTGGCTTAATATCCGTGTTAGCAATCTCCTCGCCTCGTATTATTGTCTTGTTGCATATGTCTGAACCGCTTTCCCTGCGAAAATAGCTATCCTCATCATCGTCTCGCTTGGTTTGTACAGCGTTAGCGGTCAACATACCTGTTTTTTGAGCTTCATTCTTTAATCTCACAGCTTCTGCTGACTCCGCAACTTGTTTTCTTTTATCTTCAAATTTCTGCCACAGCGTATTCAACATGGTGACAACTCTAGCTGTCAAATCTTGAACAAATGCAACACCTTTAGTTGCCAGTTGGGCAGCTGATTCTACAGCTTGGCTTTCCAAGTCGGCTTTCATATTTGCTTTCGCATCGGAAGGTTTTGTGTCCTTTGCGACGTTAGATGGCTTTTCTTTCGCATCCTTTGCCTTCGCATCTTTTGCCGTAGGAGGAGATGGTGCATCTCCAGTAGGTGGTGTTTTTGGTGGCGGCTTTTCCGGATCTGGTTTACCATCTTCAGTTTTGGATTTGGGTTTTGGATCTTCAGAGTGCTCCTCATCATGCGACACTTCCTCACTTGGTCCCGGCTTCTGTTCCTCGGGTGTGTGTGGCCAAAAGGTGGGTTTGTTAATGAAGTCGGGCGCTTCATTGGGATGTGCAAAGCAAAACTCCTCCATGGTCATTTCATTATATGGCCGTAGGCTCTTCAAATACTTCATTTTCGACTCTAGAATCGCAATGCGTTTATTCGAAGCCTCCTTATACTTATGGACATCGCATTCGACTTCTTTGGCCTGCTCCAGCACCTCGCCAAAATATTTGGAATGATCAATCAGATTATGTCGATTGGCAAACATATTATCCAGATTGTCATACATGGATTCAAATTCCTCCACCCAATCAACCATCTCTTTACGCACATTTTTTTTGTAATACTTCCAATCGATATGTGGAATTGCCGCCGGATATTTTCGTAGTCGCCTGCAAAAAGGATTATTATCAATTAGTGGCTTCTATTTTTGGGAATAACTATTTCAAAACTTACTCTTTGTATTCTTCATTCTTTTTGGCAAACGCTTTGAATTGTTTGAGCTGATTGGGAGGCACGCGTTTAATTAGATCAGTTAAACTGTACTTATCACAACCCTTAGCTTTGTTGCCTTTATTGAAGCACTTTATTATCTTCTCCCACATTCTTGGCGTTGTAAAAGATGGTGTTAATAAAATATGCTAAATATTTCGATTTTCATATATATATTTGTATAAACGTAATGTGTGTGTTTTAATGTGAATGTTGTACTTGTGAATAGTTGATATGAATATGTGAATAGTCTAATATATAAAGTTAAGTCAGGTGAAGTCAAGGGTAAGTTGACCTCCCCCATAAAAACACAACTAAACAAACAGGATCATTAAACGTACAATTTTAAGTACTTTCGATTTAACGAGTTGCATCAAAGAAAGGGCAATAAAAGCCATAGCATTAACGAGCTTAGTTGCCTAAAAATTGCATATTCATGCATTTTCAATTAAATCAAAGTCAGACGCTGCTACCAACTAAGCAGTTGACAAACTGACAATAAAATCGAAAATTAATTCCATGTCACAGGCAAACTTCCCACTCACAGACACACGACAAAAACTGAAATGTAATTGCATAAGCAGTATGTGTTAGGGGGGTCGGGCGACGAAAGGGTATTCAAGAGGGTGATGCTCGTAATCGAACGATATGAAAGTCATACACAAACATCACATACGACTACGACTATATGAGTTGAAGACACCCTGCAGGCACAATAATATGTACACCCCCATCTATCCATCCATATGGATGGTATTGGCAATACGGTCGTTTGCAAACGCTCCAAAGTGACAATCGCAATTTATAACGCAACGAAAATGGGCTAATGCCAATTCTCCAGGTAATTGTCGTGGACAACAGAGACGCTTGACGGGGCCAAAGGGTGCATTAGTATCAAGCAACCCTTGATAGCAGGCCCAAAACACAGCGTCCTTTTGCCAGTTTTACAAAACGAAACGAAACGAAACGTTCCGGCAACGAAACAGGATGCAAGAGAGAATGTTAGAATGAGAGCTGCGCATGCGTCGGGAATAAATATACAAAAAGCCTTAGGTCAGCTGTCAGTTTGACAGTTACCAAATACCGCTACCCACCCCCGAACAGCACCGCGTCAGCTGCACTAAGCGTTTTCTCTCTCTCTCTTTGCGAGTGCTCTGGAATGAAACGGTATATGAAATGGGAGAGAGAGCGCACATTGACTTCTCTGTCTGTCATCGAAATAAAGTGCGGTTGTGAATTTTTCGTTAATATTGTTTTTCATCCAAAAACCAAATAAAACTTAACAAAACCATTAAAATTTTAACAATTTGAAGCTGGTGAATGTGTTAGCAATGAAATTATCGAGCTAAAAGTGTTGAAAGTGTGCGAAATTGAATCCTGTTTCAGCTGGACCCCAGGACACAGAGAGACGCTTGTCGCGCTCTTGTGTGGATTTTCTATTTGTGTATCATACATAAAAGTGTTTACATTTTTTTTCACTGCACTGCTTCCAAAACATTACGAAAATATGCGCTTCTAAGCTTTTTAGCAGACTGATTTGTTAATAATAGTTATTAATATCCAAGTCGAGTAAGTATAATTGTGATTTTGTTGATGTTCCATTTAAATAAGAGCACCTCCTGCATAAATATTGCTTATGTATATATGTATGTGTACATTACGCATGTGTTTGTGTGTGTTTGCGTGTGTTTATTATTGTATACATCTGTGTTTGTGTACGTGGCTCCTGTGTGTGTGTGTGTGTGTGTGTGTTGGTAGAAAAGCAAACAAATAGCATTGCTCTAGAGTCTAGATTATATCTTCAATGTTCTTAAAATAATATTGAAAGGCAGAGAACACATCTGAGATTCAATCATATTTTCTTTGAGGAAATATTTCTTTATGCCAACTAAGCACTTATATGAAAGTGCGATTATTTTATTTTATTTTGGATAAAATTAAATTTTGTTCAACCCAGAATAGTTTTTTAAGATTTAAGATGAAGTATTCAGTATGAATCTCTCTTAGTTCTGTGTTCGTTTGATACTATAACATATTATTTTCTTAAGTTTGTTGACTAAGAATCACGTTTTCTTATTTTAATGCAGCCTTAAACAAGATGCAAAAACAATCGCAAAAAGCTGTTCCATTTCCAAATCGGAAAGATTTTAACAAACTTTTGCTGTACGAAAGATCAGAACCACTTAATTTTAATTTGGTTAGAATAGACTATGAACATGAATATTATTTCAGAAACAATATTTCAGATTTCAGATCAAGATGTAAATCATAGATTTAACTTTTCCTACGTTAACAATAATTATGTTTATGTTGTTTCTAGGTTTAAATCCTAATGGTTTAATCCTTTAAAATAATTGTTACCTTTCAAATATAAATTACATTTTGAATACAGCCCTTTCCTTTATTTGACACAAACAAATTGGTTAAATAAATAACTTGTGATTTAATACACTTGCCAAGTATTTCGTACTAATTTCAAGCCGACTTTTACGCCCCAAAATGTTGCAACAAACACATAAAAGTGTAGAATTAATGCAAAAACTTAATGAAACGCATTAAAATTCCAGGCGCCTAAACGAAATGAAATTGTACAAATAAACTAATTGCCTTGAAGGATACTTTACAACTTTGGTCAGTTTCGAAGCAACAACAACAATAACGAAAAATAACAACAACAACAACAAACAAGTTCGAGTAACTGCCACTAAAACGTCCAGGCAGCTGTTGTTGTTATTATTATTTTTGCTGCCCCGAAGCAGCGCTCGCATCGCCAGAATAAATACAATTTGCGGCAAGCGGATAATGTGCAAAAATAAATTTCCACTGCGAGAGGCTGATGGCTTAGAATTTTAATGTAATTTATTTTGTGGAAACAACACAAACAGCAGCAACAGCAACAGTAGCAGCAGCAGCAACAGCCAAATAAAGTATGACCAACATAAAAATTTATGCGCAGAAATTGAAAATATATATATATATATATCTGTATAGAAGCCAAGAACATTTGGGACGTAGGCAAAGCGAAAACTTTGGCTAAAGGGCGTTCCTTGTGCTTATCCTTATATAAAGGGTTCGCTTCGTTAAGCCTTTCACGCAAAATAAGTAAAGAAAAAAAAAAACTTTAAAGTGCGCAATTTAAATGAACATTTTGCTGTAGACCCTCAAGCATGTCATGCAACGCCAATAGACTAACCAAGTGGTAGTAGGAACACACACACACACACATATACACATACATATTAGGTTGCCGCCAACTATTTATGTGGCAAAGCGGCTTCCTCGTCCCCGTTAAGGCAGCCAAGTGATTTTATGCTAATATTATGGGTCATTGGGATTTGCGCACAGCAAAGTGCTTGTTAAACATTTCATTAGACTTAGTGTAAATACCCGCGGTTAACAGGCGCTCGTAAAACTTGCCACAAACACACACACACACACATGTACACCCTTTACATACAAACATACACGTGGTTTTTGGACCGAGCGTTTAACATTCGATATTAGCGAAAGTTTCGAGCTGCTTACGAGTAGTTTGTGAAAATGAAAGTAGCTTTTATGAAGTACATATGTGCCAGATTAGTTGTATATGATAGCCACATATGGGATACCTCTTTCAGCTCGAAATTCAATCAATATTCGTAAGCATGTTGCACGTGGCATATGCTGTGTGTTGCTACGGAAACACACACACACACAGACACATGTGCATACATATCAAGTGCAAAGTAGCGAAAATGAAAATTTCAAAATAAACACTCGACTATTTATCAAAAATACGAGCCTGACCCACGCAACCAGATGGAAATGGCAAAAAAAGCTGATGCGAAGCTGGGGCCAAAACTCATTCGTTACTTTCGCTAACATGCACCGAAAAGAATTTTTGGGTTGAATTTGATAGTGGGCGGTTTTGAATATGTAAAATCTTTTTGATGAAAGTATTTTTGAATTTAGATCAAAATTGATTAGAAAATGTAAAAGTTGTGATTTTCAATCGTTTGTTCAACGGATGAATAATAATGCCTCACTTAACTTAAATCGTTTCCATTGTATATCGAAGTTAATGTTAACCATTTTCACATGTTGACAAAGCTTGTTGAAAGTAAATATTTGTAAAAAGACATACCTGAAAAAGAAAAGAAAAAATAATATTAAAATATTTTGGCAAAAATATAAGGATTAAAAATAATAACTAAAACACAATTGGACAAAACCATTCAACACCGAAAAATGATTTTTAATCCGAAAATTTCTTCGCGTGTATTTGCAATACACATATTACGTACATTTGCTGTCCGTTCAGTGTGAGGATAATGCCAAATCATGTCACTCGCACATGTGGCCGCATTACGTTTATTAAAATCGTGCCGGCTGACGCTGACGCTGACACAGTCAAAATGCGTTTTTGATCAACTGCCTCGTCACCGAAAAAAAAAGGCGGTAAAACTAAAAACGGTAAAACCGTTTTGCGATAACTGGCAAAACAACCGCCAACAACCGAGCAAAAAGCTAAACGGGTTTTCAAGCCAAAAATAATACGAAACTGGTAGTACGTTAGCTAGATGTATATACATATATGTATATGTAGATGTATATTGAAGCGTTGACAAATGATTTGCGTTCTAAGTTGAATATTTTGGATTTCGACACACACTCACGCAAAATGCGCATGAATAATGCGAGTCGGAAGTTTTAAAGCGTTAAATTTACGTTGCGGCCTTTGGTCTCCCGTCCATTGACAGAGAAGAGAGAGTGTCTGCAATAATTGGAAAATTTTCATTTGTCCTTTTTGCCCTTGCGGATGACACACGGATGGCCCAAGCAGACGGAATCGCCGCATTCACATTTCGCATTTCGCACTCAGCCGACTCTCGTCTCTCTATCTCTGTCTGTGTCTGTGACTCTGGGCTGTGATCTGGCGGGGCAAGAACAAACGAGCTGTAGGCGCATTTGCCATCTGTCACTCTGGTACTCGTGATGAATGTGTTTGACGTGTAGCCCAAGCGCGCGCCCACGAGCATTGCTAACGGTGATGTTGCCAGTTGCCAATTCGCTTGCGTCTCTTCTACGCCGTTTTTTTGTTCCTCTGTCCATTGCGCAATGCTGCTGCTGCGCCTGCTGCTGGCTGCTGTTTTCCGCCTGTTACAAGCTGCTTGGTTTGCCAGCTTTATCCCTGGTCATGCACTTAACAAAATATTGTTGAGTTTAGAAGGTAAATGCCGGAGCCAAAGGCTTTCACACCAAGCCTTAATATACAGCAACACTAACAAAAAAATCATAACTTTTTTACAAGCTACCTTTGACATCGTTTCTTTTCTGAGTGTACGCATTGGCGTTGCCCCATTCCCAATTGCTGGTCTTATGATGAAACGCACCGCAGCGCCCCATGACATTGCATACTTTGCGGCGCGTTGGCTACTGTGAATGATGTGGCAGCTAGGCTTGCCGAGACTGACTTTGTGCACGTCAGACAAAACGATAGCCAGCCGTCAATATAGCCAACGTTGAAAATATTAATGGATTGACTTCATTTTCCAGCGAGGCAAATTGCTCTACAAAAACCAACACACAACACAAACTACAAAACTTGGCCCAATTGCAAAACGAAACTGATTGTTTCTTTTATTCTTTTTCTTTCAGCTGAAGGTTGGAATATAGGGTATATATGTAAGTGCATATAAAGACATTGTGAACGAGACCTCATTGATATACACATTAAAGGAGAACAAACAGTGGCAGGACTCCTGCTACAGCAACGGCAGCAATGCAAACAACTCGGACTCAAACACCACGACAAGTGCAACGAAGGCAAAAGCGGCAGCAGCAGCAACAACAACAACAGCAACAGCATATGCCACAAATGTGGCAGCAACGTCAATGGCTGCTGCTTGCCAGCATCCTCATGTTGACACTGTTCACGCGCACCATTCAAGGGATTACCGAGGAGCTGTCACCAGGTAAGTGTGGCCAAGTGCGATTACAAAAACAAATGCAAAGCAACATTGTTAACAGGGAAACTCAACAATAGGTTCGCTCTTATGTGTTGCACTTGCACCCCCATTCGTTTGCCTGCCTCATATGTCAGTTGGTTGAACAATAGTTGCAACAAAAGAGTGAACTATAAACATTTGGTGAATAAACAACTCTCTTGTATGTACTTCAAAATGTTTTACAAAATAATCATCAATGTGTTTTTTCTAATCTTTATTTAAAGTTTAAAAAGATTAAATGAAATTTATTTAATGAATCACTTTGTTAAGAGCGAATTGGCTTGAAATAAGAAAAAGCTTTAAGGCTATTTAATTTTTGCTTTTATTTGTAATCCCCAAAAGAAACTAAATTACTTGAAGCTTAGCCACAAAGATATTTTAATATATTTTGAAAATAAATTTCTTCTTTTCTTTGTTTTGCATTGAACTCAAAGTCTTGATTTTGGCAGCTTAATTTTTCCACAAATCAATTTCAAAGATGAAATATTTGTAGCTTGGATTTTTGTTCATTAAATTATGTTTTCTCTACACTTTCCATGTCCAAATATTCTTCACTTCATTTAATATAAACGTCAGAAGCATATGCAACGTCAAGTTGCAAACAGATTGTGGCCTCAAAGACATATGATTTAATTTCCTGACCATTAAAATTGATTTAATTAAAGTTTAAAGATTCATTTAATAGCCAGCAATATGGGTTTGGCAATAACTAATTATCCAAACACTGCACACACACACACACACACACACACATTGCCTTGTGTGTGTGTGTGTGTGTGTTGAGCATGAAAATTAATTACATATATTCCTTTGGATGCCATTTAAGAATTTGGGCAATGTGTTTGATAATTGATTGTCTGTTGTGTCGATTTATTCTGAAATCGTTTAAGAATTGAGTGTGGCAACATTCGAATAACAATTGTCATAAATACAGAGAGAGAGAGAGATTAGATACTTGCCAACTTGAAAATCAATATAATCTATATATATTATTCATAAACATACTATACTATACAGGGCGAAATGTACTAACGAATCAGCTTCGGCTCGCTACAATTTACATATAAATAATTTATAGCAAAATTTCAATCAGGTGAATTTTGCTTTCCAAATTGCCAGTCGTACAATAAATGAACAATGTCGAAAATAGCAATAACCTAGTCTTACCAACCCTCTCTTCCTGTCTCTGTCTTTCGGTGCCAAACTATGGTACATAAGTACATCAATATTAATTATGCAAATGATTGGCTCGAGGCTCCATACTCAGGCTTCTCGAACAGTTGGACGTTGGAAAGTCCTTCGCATCCTTGTACTGTATAGCTTAAGCTCATTATAAGTGCATTAGCCAAAAGTGTCAGTCTTGCTTACGTTCTCCTTTCTTGTATCGCTTTGTGTTTATGTTTGTGTGTGTTGTGTTTGTTAGACCCGAGAAACAACCCAAAACGACGACTCCATTAAAATTGGCTAAGAACGACGAAGCCCATTTCAAAAATTTTCAATTTTCCTGCCCAGCTGGCACTAAGGGGTGGAAGGGGGAGGGAGGTGGAGCGAACCAGAAGCAGTGAATACAAATTATGATGAATGCGCCACGCTTTGACCCAAATAAATTTGTCAATTTATCATTTGGTTGGGGGGAGGGGGGCGCAAGCAACACCGAAAAAAAGAGATATGCCACACTGCCCGGATTTATGCCACTCGATTCAACTCAGCAAGCAACAATTGCGGTGGTGCCACTCAAAAATGCTGCCATCTTATGATAATTTAAGCAACCTTCTCTCTCTCTCTTCCCTCCCCTCCCCCCTCAAGCATATATCGTAGATTTCTTTTCTTTGTGTCGTTAGCTGTTGCTTTGAGTCGGGTTCTTGCCACACACAAAAGTTCTCGGCAACAACAACAGTATCTTTTGGGGTCGGATAAGTGTCGGCTTATGCACTTATTAAACAATAATAATTGCAAATCATTTTACTTGACTTGTCTGCTGTTTCTGCTCCTGATGCCACTTGAGTATCAAGTTTTTGAGTGGTATGTGGTTTGGTTATGATTTTGATTTGAATGGAAGCAAACTTGTTTTTTGTTTTTGTTTTGAGGCCAGGCCACCAAGCTAATCAAATAAACGTTCTCATATATGCATAACTTTTGGGTTTATTTTTCAATTGTTTACAGCTGCTTTTGAAATGTTTGACATTTGTGCAAATGTGAAAATGAAAATTGTTCTTCAATTGCTTCTTGAAGTTCTTCTTCGGAACAATGGAACAAGAAAATTTCGTTTAACTTTCTGTATGAACTTTAAGTTTTTGAGAGTTTATTGAGAAAACACTTAGCTCTCAAGTTGAGTTTGCGTCCGACCATCGTTTGGGGGGCATTAATATAACTTGCCGTCATTGTGGAATTTATATTAATGATCTATGGCGTAAGTATTAAAAAATGAACGTCAGGAACGTTGGAGGAGCAACAAATGACAGGACACTCGGATATGCTTGAGATGATTAACTTTAAAGGGCGAAACCAAAATGAGGATGAATGGTATTAAGCATTTTTTTCTTTTTTTTCTCTGTCTTTTTATAGACAATGATAAGCACTTGAGCGGATGATGGGTTGAAGGGGTGTGGGTCACCCTCTTATACTTATTATTATTATTAATGAGCGCAGTGCAACAAAAAAAAATAAATGAATGAATGAAATAAAGCGCCACAAAAAGGTGCGCATAAAATGCGTACGCGGCACACCTTTGCACAGCGAGAAATTATAAATGTCGATTAATGAGAGGGGGGGGGGGGGGGGAATACAAATTATATAGATAGATGTATATGTGTATGTTTTGGCTTGGTAATGGTGCAAATAATAAAAGGGAATTATTAATATGACAAAAGACAAATGACTGATGCTGAGGCAAAACCAAAAGGATGCTACTCACACACAGACACTCAAACCTTGTACACACACACATAAACCGGACTAACCACAGAGACAGGAAGCGCTACAAAGACAAACGGCTAGGCCATGGCCTTTGTCTGTGTGTGTGTGTGTGTGTGACAGGGTTTGCGGGATTCGAGTTGAGGGGTTTGGTTGGCGTTGTCCTTTGACTTTACTATCCTGTGGCGAATTGAAAATGTGGTTTAGCTCTTTCACTCTCTGTCTATTTATATATATATATATATGTGTGTGTTTGTGGGTGTGCGTGTGGTTGGGTTGAAAGGGATGCGCTTGTTGCTGGTCCCTTTTTTCTTGGTGGCCAAAAGGTCAAAGGGAAAAGCATAATACATTATGTGCTAATGCAAAGTCCATGTTAATAAATGTTTATTGAAATAATGATGATTAATATATATTTTGCATTTTGACTTCGACTTCAGACTTCCGACTTGAACTTAAACAATAGTTCAACCCACTCTCGATCCCTCCCCTCCTCTCCTTCTTCTCTCTTCCTGTCTTTTCCGGCTTTTATTTGTAGACCACATTTCTTTTTTTTGGGGCAAGTTGCGCTCTTTTGTTTGCAATTTTCGCTACTCAAGTTGATTTATTGTTAACAGTATTGTCTTTTGCTATCCTCTCGCTCTCTCTTTGTGCACTTACATTGTGACAACAATTTATAGCTAAAATTCTTGTCAAACACACACACACGCACACATACATACACCTGCCACACACGTGCCTTTGCTCGCATGCCCGATTTGCAGCTATTTCATGTTTTATTTAGTGCATTTTCTTGCCTCACTGAAATTGCTAAAGCTCCTCCTCCTCTACCCTACCCTACTACCCTCTCTTCGAAGCAGCAGCACTCCAATCACCTAGCTTCCAGCATTCTGGCCAATAATTCCTAAGTTGTGTGTGTGTGCGAGCTGCATTGGCATTTCTTTTTTTTTGCTTCTTTTTTTTCGATTATTGGTTTTCTTTCATTTGATTGCACATTTACACAATATTTGTTGCACCTCTTTTTTTTAGTGCCCAGCTTTTGCTTTTGCTTGCACCACAAATTTTTACACGTTTTGCCATTTTTTTCCGCTCACTTCATCTCCATCTCTTTCTCGTACACTTGGCATACCTTCGCTTCATCTCTTTCTCGCACATTTGCTTTAACTTTGGGTTGGGATTTTAGTCGTATTCCTCTTTTTTTGCGTTTATTTTTTAGTGACAACAGTTTTTTTGGCTCGTCCTTTTTTTCGGGTATGTGTGTGTGTGTGTGTGAGCTTTTCCTTGGGCTGCTGACGCTGTCAAGTGTTTTGTCGCTTGTCAACGAATTTTTCACAACTTCCGTTAGCGCAAAATGCTTGCCAAAATAGTTTGCGTGTGTGTATGTGTGTGTGTGTGTGTGTTGTGTTTGCCAATTGCAATTTTCGTATATTTATTGCCAAATGCATTGACTGTGAAAAGTTTCGCGAATCGAGCAGAAACAACTGAAGTGGACCGAAAGTTTGGATGTGTGGGCAGACGGCGGAAAGGGGGGTTGGAGGGGGAGTTAACCAAAATCAGGTGGATTTTCTACCCCTGTTTAAACCGTTTAATTGGGCACTTTGTAACGCTGGTCGGGACACGGCAAAATGTTTAACCGCTCTTCGTCGCTTTGGCAAAAATGTTGCATATTATTGAATTAGCAACAGACACAAAGTGCTTTGCATATGAAAAGTGACAGTAAGTGCACACAATTTAGCCCCCACCCCTCCCCCCCCCCTCGTCAAAAACACAAAAAATATGCGAAAAATATGAAGCCACAGTCGTTGAGAGTGTGTGTGTGTGTGTTCGTGCACCCTTATGCATAGAGGAACCCCTTACCATTTATCTCATCTCATCTCTCATCCGCTTTCTCTCTATCTCTATGTGTGTGTTTGTCGCATGAGCCAAATGAGTGTTGGCTGGCGCAATAAACTTAAAAGCCTTGTCATGTTTACTTAACATTCGTTTTTCACACAGCGCGCAACTTAATTGCGTTAGTGTAACGAACATTTTGCATACCCTGCACAAAAGGGAGACACCAAAAAGTGTCCTTTTTGGCTTTGTTGGGTGAGGATTCAGGGTAAGGAAAAGGTTATGCGAAGGAATGGTAAAAGAGAACTTAATTCTTTTATGTAGACAAAAATCGCGTGAAGATATAATAACATTTCACAAAGAAGTCAATTTTGTAAGTTAAGTTCTTAAGATTTTAAACGAATTTTCAATATTTATAAGAATAGTAGAAATGTTCCTATGTATTGCCAGGCTTTCCCAAACATCTTTATAGAGCATTTAATAGTTAAGTTTTAATGTTTCCAGCGATGTTATTTGGGTTCAATATTTGTTTTAGATTGTTAAATAAGTATATTAATTTAATAATATACATGAAAAAGTCCGTTTTTTGACTTGTACTTATCTAAAAATGATGATGTTTGAAAATTTGTGTTCTTTTCTTCATTATTTTAGTCGACTTCAAGTAAAACTTTTTTTAATAAAAAGTCTAAAATTTTTAAAATATTTATTTGGCGGTGATTTGAGCTCAATTTCATATAAAACTTCCCATTTCAAAACACGGGAAATCCTTTTAGGTTAGGAGGTCTCTAAAACAAAACAAAAATGTTCTATTTTTCAATTACAAACCTCTAACATTAAAACTAGTCATAAGAAAGAAAAATGTTTCTATTCAGTTCCATTTATTACTAATGAAGCAGTAATAAACAGATCTGAATAGTTAACTGTGTTTTTAATTATGACTAGACTAAACGTTTTTATTTTGCATTTATGAATTTCGTGCCACAAAAAAACTGCAACAAATATTTCGGTAAATTCTGCAAATAATTGTTACATTTATGCAACTTGTCTGCAATTAACAGCAAATAGTCTTCAATTTGGGATCTGGCAGCAGCAGCAGCCGCCGTATTAAATACTGCCCTGTTATTTTGTTAATAATTGTTATCCAGCTAAATATAGAAGGAAGCATTTGAAAAAGCTGCGAAAAGCGAAAAAGTTTTTTTTTTGGTTCGCCTGCGGTTCAAATTTCCAGGTAGGGAAATAAAATAACTTTCGAATGGCCGCCAGCTGTGCGGACCCGTGTCCGGGAAAGGCAACATCAAAGCGGCGGCGTACGCCACGTTTTTCGATTTGGAACTTTTGTTTTTGTGCCAAAAGCATAGCCTGCCGGTCAAATTGTGGCCCAAATAATTAATTTTTCTCTTCGTTTTTTTTTTGCTTCATATTTTTATGGCACAGATTGTGACGTAATTATGGCATTATAATGCAGCTGTGGCAAGCAAATTGTGTTTGGCATATTGAAAATTCCGAAAAGTGTATAATTTAAAGCTTAACGAACAGTTTGTGAGGCGAGAGGTGCGAAAGGAGAGTGAGTTGGAGATGGAGTTGGAGTGAGGCAAAATCTGAGCACAAAAGTTTTCTTCAAGCTGTCGAACATGCATTTTGCATAAGAGAGCAGCGCCACCCAAAAAAGTTGCATTCGTGCCCTGGTAACAGATACGCCAAATAAACAAAGAGACAGCTCAGATAGACACATAGAGTGAGAGTGGGTGAGAGGGGGGGATGAGAGTGGAACGGGGGGAGGAAGCCTACTAGAGTTTGATGTAAAATGCTCGGCAAGAGCAATAACAATAGACAAACACGCTGGGGAATCAACACCAACAGACAAACAGACAACAAACACAACAACAACAATTGGACAAAGAACGGACATATGCAAAAAGCTTCTGTTCTTAAAGCATGGCAGGGTGTGTGTGGGGGTATGAGTGAAGTAAAGAGGAAAATTAGAGTAGCAATCGTAGCATTCGTTGCATACTCAAAAGCTTGGCAAATGAGCCAAAGGAAGAAGGAAGCTGTGAAGTAGATATCAGTTGAAGATACTTACACACACACACACATGCACACACATGAAAACACACTCGAGCTGTCAGTGTTGGTTAGCATGTCAGTTGCAGTGGCATGTACGTAGGGATACATAGTATGTGCTCCCAAGTGGCAGCTGCATGACGGAACGACTCCGAACTGAAGCGAATCCACAATCCAATGGCTAACAAACAAAAAGGCTTATTTTGCCCAAAATTATACATATGTAAACTAGATACATATATATATCGAAACACATTCTATATGTGCACTGAAAGAGCGAAGCCAATGATTTAAATATGTGCATATTTAAATGTTAAACAGAATTTTACGTTTGAAAAAGAAACCAAAAAAATAAATAAGAATCTTAAAGATTTGGTTTATAATATTAAGACTTAAAGTAGAATATTGGAATAATGTTAAAATGGAGTTTTAACAATTTTTTTAGGATTCCAATAGAAGTTTTTTTAAGCAGAATAAAGAATTTCATTTAGCAAACTTTCGACATAAACAATATATTAGATAAACAAAAATAAAAATAAGATATATTCTTTTACAACACATTTTAACAATTCTTAAAATTATAATACAAATATCTTCTAAGTATATTAATGATTTAAACCTTATAGGTTTCTAACATATTTTATCGCCCTTAAATATTGCTCAGTGTTTTGAGTACAAACAACTCAACAGATTTGAATGGGGTAAAAGGTTTTTGGTGGTTGAATTCCAAGTACGAAAAGTTCTGTTAAGCACAATTATATGTACAAATACGAATGTGTACGTGTGTGTGTGTGTGTTGTAAGTTAGGGGATGCATAGAAGCGCATAATGGACAACTAAAACAAGTGCACTGAGAGTTCAAGTAGCCATTGGCCATAATACAACAGCCCCAAGTGATGTTTGCATGTGCGACCAAACTTTCCATGTGTGTATTTTTGTGTGTGTGTGCGTGTCTGTGTGTGTGTGTGTGTGTGTGTGCTTTTCTTTACCAATGAGGAAGGCGGAAGCAGTAAAGGGTAAAGGGGATTGAGCTGCTGCTTATGGTCAACTTCACCTTGTAGTTTGCCGGTAGTTAAAAGTAAAATTGAAAATGCCAAATGATTTACACACTCGACGCCTTATTGCTTATTTGCACTTGACTCGAGAATGCAATCAATGTCTCTCTCTATCTATCACTCTCTCTCTCTCTCTCTTACTATTCATTTGCGTTTGTGGTCTTTGTCATGAAAAACGCAAATGTATCTAGCGAATGTGCTGCCAGCTATTTGAATCAAACAAATACAAATTCCAGCTAAATAAAAGTACATAAATATTTTACAATCGTTTCTTATGCATTTATCCTGTGGCTTTTAAATGTATTGATGAGTTTTATTATGTAAAAATTGAATTATGCATACTAAATATTAAAAAAAAAACATGTTTAACGTTTTAAGACATTAAAGACTCATGCAGATATTTTTAAAGGGCAGGGTTTAAGTATTCAATGCAAGATTTAAATTCTGATTGAATAGTTTTGAATCTTAAAGTCACTTTCCCTAACGAAATACGTAAACGTAACTAAAGGAGATTCATAAACACTATTCAAAAATATATAGCTCTTACTACTGATATATCTATACAATTCAATTCGAGTACTTCTTCAACAAAACTCCTTAACAAGTTTTTACTTTTTCAATTTAAAAATTAATTTCCATCTTTTAGCTATATATATATGAGCCCAGCACAAAAGGGTATTTTAGATACATTTGTATATAAGACGATTCTCTCCACGCTTTTTAGAATTGTAATGCGCTTATAATTTTGAACAATGAAATGTTTGCTGTGCTGGCCGTAACTGCAACTTAGTAAGCCTACTTACTTAATGGCAACAAAGGCGCTGTCTACTGTTTACACAGCGCAATCAGACAGACAGTCAACAATAACAACGACAAGTACACAACTTCATTTGGACTTCAAGAAGTCTGTGCTGCAATTAATAATGCCCTGTCGGCGTTTGCAAATACACCCAGAAAAGCCACAACTCTTTTGAAATTTCTCTCGCAAAATTTCTTATTCCTTTTTTTTCGTTTGGTTTGGTTTGTTGTTGCTAATGATGCATTCATTGCCTTTCATTTTGTATTATTGTCTTGTCTGCGACTCAACTCAACTCGACTCAACTCAACTCGACTCGACTCGACTTCTTTTTGCATTCGAACAAAAGAAACTTAGCCTCAAAGGGAATTTGCGTAAAACTTATTTCTTTGGCTGCACAAACCTCAAAGAGCATATTTTAAGGCATTCTTGAAGAGCATTTCAAATATGTTAGCCGCAAAAATAACATTCAATTGTTAGAGAGTTGGATTTGAAGATTTTCACAATTCAGCTCAACTTGTTTAAACTTTTGCCCTTATCTCGTTGGAAATAGAGAACTGTTGGCAAACTTATTTCTGCTTCTTAGCTCCTCAATCAATTATGGCCAAATGTAATAAACGTATGTGTGTGTGTGCGAACGTATGTATGTGTGTTTGTATGTTTTGTTTGTTATTTGCATAAATGCAAAGTCAACATGTTTGCCGAGTGAGGGGCAACACGAATAGGGAACTACTGTTGCAACGGAAACGGAAATGCAAATGGCTTACAAGAGCGGAAATCTATTTCAATAAACCTGCGACATTGATAAATTAATAATCGGACAGTTTGTGGCAAAACCTTGCAACTGCAACTGTGTCTGTTGCACAACAACACAAACATCTCAACACACACAGACAGACTGAGTGAGTTTTTGCTGTCATTGTTACTTTTGGCTTTGGAAATTCAATTATTATCCAACAATGCCAAGAAAGACATAGGCATATGTGCAACAAGGGGCAACAATATTGCAATATTGTACCTGAAACCAGGAAACAAGAACTCCCAGCAACAGCAACATCAACATCGCACAACATGCAACAACGTACGTACGTACCATGTACCATGTGATCAAACGAGCAATTTGAATACCAACATGTCAGAGCCAAAAATCGAAAGGCACAAAAAACTCTCCCGTTGCCTGCGTTTTGTTTGTGCGTTAGGTTTGTGCCTTTTGCACATTTCTCGTTTTGTGCCTTTGTTATGTCAGTTTGACATTCGGAATTAAAATTCTGCCAGATGATTTATGCATCAGATGTCTCTGTGCAGATACTAGATATAGATGCATTGCTACATACATACACTATCATCTATCTTCAGAAAATACCAGCTTACCTGTCTCGTGCCGTGTCTCATGTCAGCAAATTCCGAGAAAATCTGTTAATTGCAAAATTGTGCGTAGTTTGTGGGGGGCAAAAACGTTTTGAAAATAGTACGATTCAGCTTTAAGAGCGATAAAAAGCAGTTTTGCTGCTGCAATTACCCCTGCCACACGCACAACAGACACACACCCCCCCACCCCCCTTCAGCCGGCTGTCTTCTGTCAAACTGCCAACTAATTTGCAGTCAGGCCCCCGTCAAGCACACACACACAGTTTTTGCCTCAAACTGCTAGCTTGTTAGCGTGCGGTTTGACTTTGGCTTTCAACCTCTCTCTGCCTCTCCTCCCCCCCTCCACCACCACCCCATCGTGCAAGTGAGTTTAACTTTTGCTGCTGCTTCTGGCTCTGGACGTTGCCGCCTTTGAAGCTGCGGCTTCGGCGCTTAAGTGACAAACCCAAAACTCGGGTTTGGGGCATGCAACACAGCACGGGGCACACAGTTCGAGTGCTGCCGCTGTTGCTGTTGCTGCTGCGGTAAATGCTGTCATCTTCTGCTCCTTTCACTTTAGCCTTTTTTAATATTATTTCAGCTAAACGTTGCAAATTTTCTAATTTGTATTATACAATATAAATATTATATGTACATAAATATATATATATGTGGATATGGATATATATACTTGCTACAAGTATTAAAATTCATTAGAACAAGTGTGAAAGCTTGCTGAGCTTGTTTTGTGTGCCACTGCCACACAACAAAGAAAACATTTCAAAGGATTGCTGCAAGAATAAGCAACATTTTGGTTTTAGTTGCAAAATCTTTTCAATGCAGACAACAAAAAGGTTTTAAGCTTTAACATTTGATTCTTAGGGATTAAAAGTTCATTTAAGTTTTTGGAATAAAGAAAATGATAGGATACACCTGGAGCTAATTATTCACTTAGCTTTATTAATATTTTAATTGAATTATATATACTATATAATTATATTTTTACTTTTAAAGTAGGATTTTTTTTTCTTTTAAAGTTTTTGAAATTATTAATACAAACTAAAATAATAATAAACGAATTTATTCTTCTTTGACTTTGAATTATATTGAAAATTTTCTTGTTTGAGGATCACAAAAAAAAAATTAAATACTTATTTTAAGTAGATTCAAACCCGAAAGCATTTTTGTTATCTGTTCTCTGTGTTTCAGCTTTAATGTTATGCCGAGATAAGTTGCTTCACAAACATTTTCAAAAACTTTGACGCGATTTTTAAAGCGATCGTTGACTGACTGTTTGTTGTTGTTAGTATTGTTGTTGTTGCTTGAAGGCCTTCTGTAGCCAAACTAACATTTATCAGGCAGGCAGCTGGCAAAAGTTTTTTCGCTGGTTTTTCTTTTTTCTCTTTGTTTTTTGCCAACACTTCTTCTAGTCTGTTGATTCTTTTCAAATGGTTTTTTTGTTTTTTTGTAAATGCAACGCGCAGCTTTTTGCTTGTTTTCGTGTTCGTTTTGCTGGCGACGACGCATTTGAAATGCAACGAATTTTACACCGTCTGCTGCATTTGCATTGAGTGACACAATATAAATCCGAAAGTAGTTGCACCACGTCACCCAAATGCTTTTTTAATTATGCACCACACACACACACACATGGAGTTAGACTTGTAGAACGCTATCTCTTTCTATCTCTCTCTCGCTATCTCTGTCTTTGTTTACTTGTGTGTGTATTTGGTTCTTGCTGCTTTGCGCTTTAATACTCTTCTCTTCATCTCTTGCTGCTTCTTTCTGGCGGCTCAGACGGCAGCTAGACAAGATTTGCCAAACTGACTTTTGTTGTTATCGCCAGACAGCTGTTGTTGTTGCTTGTTGTCGGTTGTTGTTGGTGGTGTTGGCCATGACAGACGCCAAGCTAACTGAGGAGATGACTTGGAGGAACTTGACATTGCTGCATAGGCCTTCTGCTTGCTACTCCTTGAGATATCCTGCGGGCGTCCTTCGTCGCTAAATGTCATGTTGGTTGACATTAATCCTTGTCACACACACACACACACACATACATATGCAAAAACACACTTCCTGTTTGCAAATTTATTTTAATACTGCTTTAAGGTGTATTTTTTTCATCCAATTAAATATTATTTTTATGCAGCATTCAACAAAAAACTATGTCAATTCAATTCACAATATATATATACGTATATATATTCACAATATCTGGAAAAAAACACTTTGCCAAGTGTAACAAAAGCTTATGGATATAAAGAAACGCTTGATAAATTTTTAAATGTCAACAAAAATACCAAAAGCAAAGCAAAACCACAAAATCGTCAATTGTAATCGTATATATATATATTTGTTATTTGATGTTTGCAACATTAAATCATCAAAATGTTTGTATTTATGTTGTTGTGTTGTAACACAAAGAACATAAACATAAAGTTTCATAGGTTTTGTTTATGCAACAAAACTGCATGAAAACATATTTAAAGTACTTTTAACGATTATATAAATCTAGAAAAAACCAGATTGCTATATTAGCAATATAGTAAAGAAATCTTAAAGAATGAAACGCTTTTGTTTTGAGTTAAGTTTAAGTTAAGTTAAGTGTTTTGGCGGAGAATGAGATCTCATATGAACTTTAACCATAAATGAAAACACCTTGCAACATTTTGCAACACCTTGTTGAACTATCACAAAAGCAAATGTTGCAGAATTCTTTGCTCTAACCGTTTTGAGTTGTGGTCAAAGGGTTAATACAAAAATAAACTAACTTAAATATTCCCTTGCGGTTTTTTGTGGAAATTCATTAAGAAAATTCACAAAGTAAATGTTTCCCTTGTGGTTTGTTTAGTTTCTTAAGCTTGCAACCTTCAATACTTAACCTCCGAACCATTTCATATGTTGGTCTGTTTAAACAAATTAGTATGAATTATCTTGTTGTTTGACTTTGTGTGTACTTGCCTCATAATTTGCATGTCGATTGCATGTCAAAGTAGCGAAAATAGAGCTTGCAACATACATGTGGCATGCAATTAGGCAGTTGCATTGGCGGCGGGTTAACTAAGGCAACACAAGTGTATATTTAAGGTTTGTTTTCGATTCGTTCGTATTCGTTATGCAACCCCGAAAGTTGTCATTATGCAAAAAAAATGTTGCATTATTTATAGCATAAATACAGGCGCTGACATTGCATGTCCACAGCTGCAACACACACACACACACATGCAGCATGGAACCGCAACGTGCAACACACAATGGCGGGCCGCACTTAAAATTAATTGAACTTGAAATAAGTGCCGCTTCGCATAAAAGTTTCATTGTTGCAGTTGTTGTTGCTGTTGTTTTGCCTCATGAGAAATTCTGTGGTCGAGCCAAAAGGCAAAAACTTTTGGCAACAGCGAGCAAGAAAGACAGAGTGAGAGCGAGAGAGATAGAGAGCGGTAGGAAAGCTTTCATTAGTTTTTGTAAAGCATGCTGCAAGTTGTGTGTGTGTGTGTGTGTGTGTGTGTCCTGCCCGAACAGTTAACTTCTTTTTCTAGTTGCTTGGTCAAGTTGCAAAGAGGCAAACTTAATATTTAGTGCCATTTGCTTGCTCTGACAGTTTGCACAAGTCACAAATTGTTGTTGTTGTTGTTGTTGCATGGTCAGGTTTTGCAGCAAGAGTAAAGTGCATTGAAATCTTTTGCAAATTGTTGTTAGTTGAGTAAGCCAACTTGCCACACAACAACAACAACATCAACAACAACGAAACAACACACAAATGGTTTTTATCGCTGTTTTTTGATCCGAGTTGTTGTTGTTGTTGCTTTGTTGCTATTGCTGCTGCAACATAATGCATAAAAGTTGCCATTGCCGCTGACAGCTTGAGTGACCAACAGCGAACAATAACAATAACAAACAACAACAACAACAAAAAGTTATATCATCAAAATGCGATTTCAACAGCTTAAACGTTCATGTAAATTATGGGGGGATGGTTAAGAGGGGGGTTGGGGTTATTTTGTCATGTATCTTTTGTTTTCGTTAGTCAGATAAAACTGAACAACAACAACAAGAACAAAAATAGAGGAACGTGTCAAAGCGCACGCTAAATTAAGTTGTCATTAAGGACTTAATTAAAGTCCTTTGTTGAAAAGTTGACATTGTGTAAAGAAAACGTTTTGCGTTGCGACCAACAAACAGCAACAACAGCAACAATTGCTGCTGGCTGCACTTGAAGTGAGAGAAGAGACGAAGAGAGAGAGAGAGAAAAAAAGGGATATGACATCAAAGCGAGATGCTGCAAGAATGAGTAAATGCGAGTGTGTGTGTTGAGTATGTGTCAAAAAAGTGTTCAACAGTATCATGGTAAGCGATGTGTGTGTGCGAGAGAGCGAGAAGGGGCGAGACAAATACGTTGCATGCGGCATAATGAGGCAAGGCGATGTTACGAAAACTCATTAGCAGGCAAACAGATACATAGACAAAGACAGAGACATAAGAGTACTAAGTGTGTGAGTGAGATAGACTGAGTCTAGGCTAGTTCTCACCATTGACAATTGCAGATTCTGTTTTATTAAAGAACATACGCAGCACAAAAGCAAAAGAAAGAGACAGAGAGAGAGAGAAACACTTTGCCGAAAAATGACAACATAAACGACTTGGCTTTTAATTAAATACGTACACACACATATACATATAATAGTGAGTGTGTAGATGTGGAAGACAGTGTTGTCTTATTGGCTTTTTTTGGCTAGCTTTTTTGGAATTGCGTAAAAAATATATATTCATATATGTTAAACTGAGAAAATATTTTTAAAAAAATTATAATTTTTGTCATTAAGTTAAAATTGTTAGAAACAAGATTTCTATATGAAGAAAAGGTTAACGTTTTTTACTATTTATTATTTTCCGTTCATTTTAAATGGTTTTTGTGAAGGAAAATTACTTACTATTCACTTTATTCTCGTATTATTCATTAAATATTTAATTATTTACTAAGAAAATTCGAATTTCTTTTATTTAAATATTTAATAGTTTCTTCTAGCTTTTTTCTTAACACAAACATCTCTAATATCGAAAATTTTAAGCGTAGCTGAATATTTTTGGGGTTATTGTTTCCAGCTTCTCGCTCCCAAAACGATATTGCTGGTTTTGACAAGACGGTGCTTATTTAACAAGTGGCTGGCATACTTTGTGGCGCTACAAGAAGAAGAAATTGCAGCTGCGACTGTGACTGCCAAACTGTTTTTAATTGCCGCCCAAAGGTATACAACAAAATACAATCAGCAAAAGCAGCCAAAATGGCAACGCCAGCCAGACAACAAAAACAACCTCTGCATTTCCGCATGCGACTGTCTCTATGCTTGTGTATCTGTTTCTTTGTGTATGTGTGTGTGTGTGTGTGCAGGTGAAGCAAACGGTTTGCTTTCAGTGCGTTTGTGTCTGACTGCTTAACAAAACTGACTTTTATTTTGAGCTCCATTCAAAATTGTTATGTCGCCGGCGTCGTCGTTTGCAGCATTTAAAATAATAATAACATTTTGAGCACTGAGCATTAAGCACACGCACGCACATACACAAAGATAGACAGACTGGAAAAATAACGGCACTTTTAAGTTGCCCAGCTTCAAGCAAGTTAGAGAGCGAGCGAGCGAGCGAGAGAGAATGCAAACTAGGTTTTCTGCACGAGTTTGCATTCCCAAAAATTGAAACTGTAAATGCAATGAGAGAATCAAGCAGACGACGGCGCGTGCTGCAATTTTTGCATACTTCGTCTCTCAACGTTTTTGAAACAATTTTGTCTAGGCAAACGTGTTGTCTGCCTTCTTACTCACCCCTTTTAAATATCCACACAAAAGTTGCAGTGCAGCCAGCCAGCCATTTGTTCGCCATTCATCCACCCACTCCATTCCACTGAGTTTCTGTGCAAGGTGTCCACGTAAAATTCCAATGGGCCACCCTGTCTGGGAATTATGCGCTGGACGTCCGCAAGTTTTGTTGCTTTTTCGGGCTTTCATTTGCGGCGCAAATCGAGCAAAGCCAAATTCCAAAAACTTTGCGGCAAATTCCAACAATCAATGCGCATGATACATTTAAATTGTTTCCCATTGTTTTCGTATTTCACAAATTATAAGCACAAGCAAATTCGAGTCCAAGTTGCAATGGCGGTAAATGGAAAGACACTAACTAAAAACGTATCGATATCATTTATTCAGATATCACTTTTCTTTTGTCTGCCTACAGATGGTATTTTTCTTGGTATATTGTATTGTCTAGTCTTCTGTATCTTTTTCCTTAGGCAGTTCGGTCACACTTGTTGGAGACGCAACCAGTGATCTTGTTTTTGTCTTTCTGTGAAGTTTGCGCGTTCGTCTGTTGTTTGGTTTTAATAATTGTAATTTTGTGTAAAAATAAATATACAGATCGGATATTGATCTTTTGTGAAACAGTTGTTAGAACAATGATTGTTTAATGTTATTATACTGCCCACACACATATCGTTCAGCATTTTTATACATTGCGTTGAGTTTTTTGCTTGCTAACATATTCAGTGTGTATGCATCTTGACCCAAGCATGTACATATGTACATGCATATACACATGCGTGTGTGTATATTTCTTGCACTCGATGCAGGTTTATCTGGGCTGCCAGAGTAATTCACAGACAGCCAGTTGCTTAACAGTTGTGTTGAAATAAGAAACCTAAGTTGATAACAGCATAATGTGTAGCTAAATAATTTACTTACTCCAGATTTCTTATATTTCGCAATAAAATTGCAAAATTTAAGTGATCAACAAAGTAAAAGAAAAAAAATTGCTGTGCGCCGACGCTCTGGCAACCTTGCAAAGCAGCTTGTTTACAAGTTACACCGCTCGCACGCAAACATTGCGCTCTCTCTCGCTCGCACTTAGCACCGGGTGCTTGGCGGAAATGTTAAAG
The DNA here is from genome assembly GCA_035044465.1 of Scaptomyza tumidula. Classification (NCBI taxonomy): domain Eukaryota; kingdom Metazoa; phylum Arthropoda; class Insecta; order Diptera; family Drosophilidae; genus Scaptomyza; species Scaptomyza tumidula. Next base: position 12,553,955 of record JAWNNW010000444.1, on the reverse strand, counting down.
AATTTTGTCGGTCTGCTCTTTGTTGTATTTGTTGCGTGGGTACCGCAGCTGAAACCAGTTTGTCGCCTCTTTTATTTGTACATTGTATAGTTTGTGCCTTCCTTTTATAACTATTTTTTTTATCAATTGTTAAGTGCTAAATGCCTTGAAAATTGAATGCAAACCAACGGCGCCAAACTGTAAAAATGCAAAACTGTAAATGTGTATATGCATGTGTGTGTGTGTGTGCATTTATAATTAATCAAAACGAAATTGTAGCCAATGCACAGCGCAAAAAGAGAAATTTATTGAAAATCCATTTGCTGTTGCATCGAAATCCATTTCTTTAAAATTGCATTGCAATTGTAAAAATATTGTTTGACCATTAAAAATAATACAACTTAAATGTGTTAACAGTTATTTAAAAAGGACAATTGTTTTTGTACCTGGCAAGTAAATTGCCAGCGGTTGCCAGTTGGATCAACAAACACAGCCGACAACAATTTTCCATCTCTCGCTTATAGTGTGTGTGTGTGTGGGTGTGTAATCCAATTAAGGTTTGGGCAACCCAGTGTGCCCATACCCAAACAAACAAAAAAAATAAAAGAAACAGAGAATGCATTTGCAATTGATTCCTTCGCTATTTGCGCTCCTGCTGCTATGCTGCGGTGCCCAACAAATTGCTGGCGACTATGAAAACACATGGAATTTCTACTATGAGCAACCCTGTTGCTCCGGCAACGAGCAATCGAATTATGCGCGCCATAAAAGAGGTAAAACTAAATGACATATTTATTGCAATTAACACGCAATTTGATCGATCAAAATTAATTACAAAAATATTTAAATGCTTTTGTACAAAGGCAAAACATTGTCGATTAATTGCTCTACGTACTATTTTTTTTTTCTTGCTCCCTTTCGCTAATACTTAATTGTTTATTTATGAGTAAAAATCGCGTGAGGAATTTTACATAAATAACATTTTTAATCAGTACATCGGGTATTGATATTATTTTTCAATTTACATGCAAACGCAAAGAAACAAAGTAATATACATAAATATTATACATAAAAAAATAAAGCAATTGTAATTTATTTGCCACAATATTGTTTTTGTTATTTATCTTATTGCCCGGCGATATTAATTCAGCACGTTTTTGTCATTATTGCAGATGAACGTTTTTCATATAGGCTCAAACTACTTTTTAATATGCATTTTTTTCCAACTTTTTGTTATTTGTATCATTTTCACAGCAGAAGCGCATAATTTGCATATTAATATTCATATAGCCCGGTTTATTGTTATTGTTATTGTTATTCATCTACAAACATTTATTTATCAGCATTGTACAAATAGCCAAGTTAATACGTACACAGCTGCAATTATTTATTGTCCCAAAGGATAAGAGTTAATAATATATTATTGCAAAATTATTGTTTAACTAAATCCACATCTCAAAGTTCGTTAACCCATTTCAAAAATTGTTACTTTTCGGTTTTGTACTATAATTTCGTAGAAGAAGGAAAACCGTTTATTACCTGATTGAAGAACCGGTTTAATTATTGATACGCTTCAAGCCAACTTTATTGAGTCATTTACATTAACCAGAAACCCCTTAAAAAGCCAGTTTCGATCGGCCAAAACAAAAAAAATCTGTTCATTAATCATTTTGTCGGCAAAATTTCGTTTATACTATTTATAACAATGGCTCTTGCCATAAACTTAACAATATTTTTCCAAAAATAAATAATCAAGCAAAGTCATTAAAATCATGTGTTGAGTTTAAGACAAGCTATTAAATATATCTTTTTCGTTAATTACTTTGTTGTATAACTTGTTTAAAATGTTTAATGTTCACATTGAGAATTTTATGCATTTTTTTAAAATTCTTTGCCACATTAAATATGAAAATACGAAAAGAGTAAAAATCACAAATCGAATATCAAATATTTCTTATATGAAACAGTTTCTTAAGTTAGTTATGTTTATTTGAAAGAAAGTATTAGATGTATTCTTTCATATAATATTTATTATATATATTTTTACGATATCTTCTTGATTTTGTTGACAACATTTTAACTTTAACTTTGTTGTATAACTTGTTTAAAATTTATAATGTGAACATTGAGATTTTTATGCATTTTCATAAAAATAAAAATAAAAATCATTAAATAAAAAAATACAAAAAGTGTAAAAATCACAAATCGAATATCAAATAATTCTTTTGTGAAACAATTTCTAAAGTTAAAGTATTAAATTCATACTTTAATTATAATATTAATTATATATATTTTTAACGTCATCTTCTTGATTAAATAGCACTTTTTTGACTTCATTTTAACTTGTTAGTTAAACAACTTTCTCAAAAAAGAATATGCATAAATATTTTTTATATATTTTTTTCTTCCTTTGAATTCTTACAATATGTTCTTATGTTAACTGCTTGCCACATTCCTAACTGTTCAAGAACCTTTCTTACCTATTGAAATCTCTTGTTAAAAAGTAAACAGTTGATTGTTGTAGCCTTTTTCTTCTTCTTATACTTTGTGTTTTTTCCATTTTCTCTTGCGAACAGTGTATGAATAAGAAGAAGAAGATGAAGCGTCGTCGTCGCAGTGTGTCCTGTGGCAGCTTCGTGTTGCATGTACATGTCCAGTAAACATTTTCTAATAGTTCACGTTCTAAAGATGCTGCCCCAGTGGAGTTAAACGCTTTTTGGATGGGGCATGCAACATACGGCAAGGCAGCTTCAGTTTCAGGTTCAGCTATAACCGCTGCATAAAACTTCACGTGCCACGAGCAACAATTTTTCGTTGTTGTTGTTGTTGTTGTTATTGTTGTTGTTGTTTGACGCATATTGTAGTAAAGTCGCCGGCTAAGCACTTGTAGCCAAAACGTGAGGCGATTAAAGAAAAAGTGCTTTCAAGTTGTTTGCGCATACTTTTAATACAGACTGCATTCAATGAGGTGTGAGAGGGAGGCAGGTAGGGTGGCAGGGAGGGTGCAAGAGAGAGAGAGAGGGAGAATGTGTGTCCTTTGCAGCAGCTGCTCATTTTAGAAACTTGTCTGCATTAGTCAATGTTTATGTGTATTTGTGTGTGTGTGTGTGTGTTGGTGTGTCTGTGTTTATGTTTTGAGCCATAAATTAAACGCCAAAGCCACACACAAAACTATTAAAAAAAAAAAAAACAAAAACCTTAAAACTAAACAAAAACAAAACATTAAATGTCAACTATAAATTTTCATGGTCGAAATAAAGTTTTCTTTTGGCTTTTTGCTTTTTTTCCCCCATTTCCATTTCTGTTGCTTTTTCTGTTTCTGTTGCTGTTTCTGTTTTGCTCTCATGGCACATGCAATGAATAATTGTTTGTTATTTTTTTTATTGATTTAACGAAATTAATTGCATTTCGTTTTTGATCCACAATTTATGCTCCATGCTACCAGAGAGAGAAGTCCAGCTGCCACACACACACACACACACATGAGAGAGACTCCCAAAAGTGTTTTCCAATTAAAAAAAAAATAACCAAAAAGAACCATGAACTGAATGCAACACTTTTCCCAGCAATATTTCATGTTATGCCTTGTTGCCTCTCCTTGCCACAGCCACATTTCGTCAGTTCATTTGTTGACTCAGCGCAGTGGCAGATGCTTCGTTTTGTGTCTTTATTTTTAAAAATATACATATATATATATATATATGTTCGAGAGAATTGAGGCCTGTTCTGTTGTTGTTCGTTGCCTTTTCGCCTTTTGGCCTTTCGTTTCTTGTTCTGTGTGTGTGTGTGTGCTCTGCCACGCCCCGCTGTGTCGTGTGGCGTCAAGTTGCTCATTATTGATGGAATGACTTCATTAGGTAGTCGGAAACTTTATCTTTTTAAAAAGGTAGCTGCCGCAGGTACTTGCCACAAGTGCTCTTATGACACTTGTTTCCTTTTGGTTTGTGGAATTTAAAAGTGTTTTTATATTTTTCAATATTTATTTTAAGTAACAAACTTATCTTGCTTAAAACCAATTCGTTTATTTAAAATATCTTAAGTTTTCTTCATAAAAAATGCCCAAAGCTATTTTCTTATCACATTTTGAACTGCCTCACACCTACAGTTTGAAATGCACTGCGTTTTTGCAAGTTGTGCTCAAACTGTCGCTTGAACGCTTGACCCATTAAACGAATTGTGATAAGTTTGAAACAGCGTAGGCGTTATCCAAACACTGACCACGCACAAAACTTACATAACAACAGCAACAACGACAATGTTGCTCTTTAGCTTGTGTTTGTCACGTTTGTGTGTGTGTGTGTGTATTTGTGTAGATGCTCGCGCAATTAAAACTCAGTGACACGTTTTCATTTAAGTGCTTAAGCTTTTGTATGTACTATATGTGCGTGTGTGTGTGTGAGTTGTGTTTTTGTTTGACAGGGACGACTTTTATGAGAGTCACATGTAACATGGGGCACATAATGAAAGTTCCTTGCCGCAAATTGAGTAACGAAGTGTGCAGGCGTTGCCCCATTGTTGTTGAGATACCCTGTGAACATTTCAAAATAATATCAAAGGGTATAAGATGTTGTAAGAGTGTTTCATAATCTATCGATAAATATCGATAAGTTAAGAGTTGTAGGTTAGAAGAACTACATACTGCTATTGCTTACAGGATATCTACCGTTTTAGTCGATAGTGTATCTAGTATCTGTATTTAGTGTATCTATCGATAAATATCGATAAGTTAAGAGTTGTAGGTACTACATACCTAAAAGTAAGATTATATCTCCTTGTTTACAGGATATCTACCGTTTTAGCCCTGCTTAACAATCTCATTCTTACCTATTCTTGTTTTTGCTGGCTGTGTGGCAGGCGGGGCAAGCAGCTAGGACGCATTTGTTCCAACTGGCGTTAATGCAATGTCAAAAGCTGTTAGCTCAAACGGCGAGGAGAACGCAACACGCACAGCACAAAAGCTGTTGGGACATCAGAGTAGCCAACATTTTGTATGTGTGTGTGTGTGTTAGTGTGTCCCAGTTTTCACTTTGATCAGCCTCTTTGCTGTATTCAGGACCGTCGCCAAAGTGTGTTAACGCCAAAGTTTGCAACCAGCGTTCACAAAATTGAGTTTCAATCCGAACACCTGACACTAATATTAATATTGTTAGCCTTCTACTTGCCTCTTCGCTACTCGCTGTGTGTGGCAAGGCAAGAGAACATAGAACAAAATGACAAAAGAAAGGCCATCATTAAAAAGTAGATTCTTAAAGTATTTTGTAGCAAGTTTTAAGCATTGCAAAAAAATCACGTTTTCTTTGCTTTTCAACAACTTTTCCAACTAGAATTTATGTACAATATAAAGTAGTTGCAAAAAGTACTTTGCAGTACTTGCCACATACAACTTCCGCCTCCATCAACTTTCGCAGTTCATCGCAGTTGTCATTGCGCATCGACCAACTGACTGACTGCTATCAACACACACAGCACAATTGCTAAGACAAAACTATAGCAAATGGACCGTGGTAGAACACTTGATTGGTTTCATTTGAATTGCAGCTGCCAGTGAATAGATTTTTAGGTCAAAGTTCACTGTGATTGCTTCATTGGATTTTGTATAAAAGTTCATTGATAAATTTGCTGTCATACATTTATTTATGTTTATATTTGTTGAATAATCATTAAGCTGCAAAAAGTTTTACACTATAAAAATGCTTGCCAAAGTTTTCTAAGTAAAACATTCGATTGATAAACTCGCGAGTCGCGACTTTGGCGTCTCGCTTGTGGCAGCTGATAAGAGCAGCAAAAAGGAAGTTGCAATATGAATATAATGCTGTTTATCACAACAACAACAGCAACAAGGGAAATCTAAGTATTAAATGAATCAAAGTTGATTAGAAACAAGTAAAAACAACAATCGACAAACTTGCTAAATTGCATTATGTAATTGTAAATTGGATTCAGTGTCGCATTAATAAATGCAAATATTACAAGAGTGAAAAAGAGAGAGCAAAGCTTTTGGCCTAGTTAACTGATTCATGTTCATGTCTTGTTATTAAGCATAACTTAATTATTCAAACTAAATGTCGAATATAATTTGTGCAAGTAATTACACAACGAGCCAAGTTAGGTTGAGTTGAGTTGGTTTAGGTTTTAGTTGACTAAAGTCAAGGACGCAAACAAGTCACTTAATGCCAATTTGCATTTGTAATTTTCGACAGGACAATATTGAAAGAGTTGCACAACACACACACACATACATTCCCCCAAATGATTTGCATGCATTAGTTTTTGGCCACTTTAATTGAATTTCATTACAAACACACACACACACGTACACTCATACACACTTAATTGATTTAGCTAAAGCGTGTAGAAACTTGATTTTCTATTTGTTGTTGCATTGTTAATCAGGCTTCATTTCATGAACATTATGCACTTAATTATGCATACGATTTAAGTACTGCAATTTTCGTACTCTCATCCTCCCCCCCCCTGCTTAAGTGCCACAAAATGTTTATGTTGCCCACAAACTGGACTCTGAAGGTGAACCCACAAAAAGAGAGAGAAGCTTAGTTGCTGCTGCTGCTGCTGCGAACCTTCAAATGGCTTGTCCTCGTTTATGACGCTCACACACAGTTTGGACCAGGCCAAAACACACACACACACACACATTTATGTTCTCTGCTTGCTGCAGGCTCATCAAATGATGTTGCCATAGCTCGCAAAAAACACCAAAAATGAAACGGTTTGCCACATTTGTTGCGTTTTTGTTGCTGTCTGCTGCTGCTGTTGCAGGCTCCTCTTTTAGCTGCTCCTTTTTATGAGTACTGTGTTTTTGCATTTGCCATTTGGCAACAAAATGAACTCAACTTCTGCTGCTGCTGCTCGACCATAAAATGAACTAAATAGAGTTGAAAATGTTTCGCACTCTCTCTTTGGCCAGGCAAAAAAAATGCAGTAAATGACTGCAGCTAGCTTTAATATCTCTGCATTTGCAATATTAATGCCCAATTTTGATGTTCAGTAAGCAAAGCAACAACGCAGAGGAAATTGCTGAAGTATAATCAATGTGATACTTTATTAAGGCATAAATTGCTCGAATGTTTATGTTAAAACAATATTTAAAACATTCATTTGATTACATTTAGGTGGAGATAGAAGTTCATCACATAAGTGTGTATTGAATCGTAGGACAACATAACCTTAACTTATTTGCATCTCAAGGTCATTCTCAAACTCTTTCTCATTAGATCTATATAGACTTCTGCTCTGTGCATGTAAAAGAGATGAACCAGAAGTTGTCGCTGCTGCGTTTTAATTATTTTTACTTGCCAAATGAAATGGCAACTACTCGAAAGCAGCGGTCTGGCAAGCTGGCAAGCTGCAAGCTAGCAATTTGCTCCTCCATTCTCCATTGGGGCCCGCAGGCAAGGAATCAGCGCACAAGTGTGGATAACAACACACGCCTAGACTACAGACGACGTCAGACGTCTAGACAGTTTTCGAGTGCTTTATGCAACAAAATGAATACACACACACACACACACACACACACTGTAAAAGAGTTTTTTTTAGACATGAAGAGAGAGAGCAAGAATAAGGAAGCCATTGCTCATAATTAGCCAGCAAAATAATGGGAAATTTACATACAAACAAACATTCGTTCGTTCGTTCGTGCGTAGTAAACTGCAACAGAAAGAGAGAGAGAGAGATTAGAAATGCAAGCTGCATTTGCAACATTTCATCACACAAGACATTTCAAATATGCTAAATGACAAGCAGACAACTTAATACCAAGAAAAGCATTATTTAAATTTACAATTGTGAGATTTCAAAGATAAAACGTATTCAAAATCACAATTCAAAAGTGTTCTTGAACATTTAAGACACAAAATCTTTAGAATATTACAAGTCTGATTTACAAAATGAGTTTTTTTATATTCAAAGATAAAACCTATTCAAAAGCACAATTCAAAAGTGTTCTTATGACCTTATCTTCAGAATATTACAAGCCTGACTTCAAAATGAGGTTTTTGTATATTCAGTTTACAATTTCTTTGTAGAATATGATTGCAAAAGCATTAACAAATCGTATTTCTTGAAGAGCTAAGCTTTGTTTCCTAGAACTTTGATGAAAAGTATTTTAATAGCTTTACAAAAACTGAAATTTTTGTATCTTAAAAGAAGCCGTTAAGTGATTTTTAAACAGCTTTCTGACTTTACATTTTAGGCTTGTTAAAATGTTTCTGAAAGCAACTTTTTAGCTACTTTAAACTTAAGTTCAACAGCTTTCTGACTTAACATTTTAGGCTTGTTAAAATGTTTTTGAAAGCAACGTTTTTAGCTACTTTAAACTTAAGTTCAACAATTAATCTTCAAGTCAAACAGAACTTAACTCAAGAACACAGCTTTTGTGTGTAATCCTTGTACTTTAATTGCTCACACTTTCAACACACACACAAACAAAGGCGAAACACACACACACACGCAAATTTTTCAAAGCTATTTTAAATGCCTTCATCAAATTTGGTTAAGCTTTGTTGTTGCAGCCTCTGCCTGTGGCATCTATGAGACCCTTTTTTAGACCTTTACATAGGTAAAATTGTAACATTTCAAAGGAAAACTGTCCTGTCACCAAAAGGCTCTGTGCCTCCGTGCCTCTTGTGCCTCTTGTGCCACATGTGACATGTCTGTGGCAAGTTGTTGTGGCCTGCGGTGCACAAGACACATTATGCAATATGTTTACTGCACTTGACTCGCATTATGTCTTTTCTTTTTCATTTTGCTTTTTTTGTTGTATTTGATTTCGATTATAACGTTTTCGAAATGACATTTCTGTCATTCAGTCAAGGGAGAGTTAAAGAAATTGATTTGACTGCCGGGACAGAGACAGAGTCGTAAAGGGGGGGGCGAGTAAAGACGTAAAGGACGACGCATACGCATATTTATGAAGCGCATAAATATTATTGACATATATGGAGTCATAAATACCAACGAAATATGTTTATGTATATGTGTATGTGTATGTGTATGTCCATAATAAAAAAGTATAAAAATCTAAAGCAATTTGGTTTTACCCCCCAAAAAAAAGGAAAAGAATACAAGATGGAAAAGCGAGTGAGTAAAAATGTTTGTGAATGCCATAAAATTGTGCGCGCTTTGAAAGCCAGATCGTAAATGCAATTTGATTTTGATTGGACTTGGATTAAAAGCAAATAAACCAAACGAATCTCTCTCTCATCCTGTACCTTCCCCCCCCCCCCTCCCTTCGCTTTGATGGTTACTTTACGACTGCTTTCGGGGGCGTAATGTTTACTTCTTCTTCTCCGCTGCTGTTGTCGCACCTGCAACATATTTTACACTTGCAACTCTTGCAACACTCTTTAATGCAACAAAGCACAAAATAATGCTTAAACTTCTTCTATTCAAAAGTTTGGCGCCACAAAAATATGCCTACGATTAGCTTCCGTTCAATTTGCAATTTATTATCACGCCAACGGCGGCCAAAACGGAGACGCCACTCATAACAATTTATACTGTCGCCGCGGCAGCCTTTCGACTACATACATTTTGGGGCCTATCTCTCGCCAAAACACACACACACACACACAAACAGTTTATGGTCCATATGTATTATAATTTTATAGACTTCATGAATGTGCGTCTCTTAATGCTGTGCGAGACAATTGTAGACTGCCAGCAAGTAGTAGCAAATAGAATATGTTTGTTGTTGTGTAGTAGATATCGTAAATATCGTAAATATGTTAAGAAGCTATTCTTATTCCCCCCTCTTAATAAGGCTCAATAAAGTATAACAGTTTTTGGTGCACATAAATTTAACTACAAACTCGTATCGAGTATTGTTACATTATTGATACAACCAATTAATATATGCGTTAGCCATATTTATGTTAACTAGTTTTTCGTGGCGCCACAAAGTTGGCAATGCTAAAGCAAGAGCTGAAAAAAACATCTTGTTTTGTGTATTTAACTTTTCTAACAAATCTTTGAGTTGAAATCCCTTGCTAAAATATTATTAATAAGCTTACTTAGCTTACATTAAATAATGAAATAGTTGATTTCGTTATTTTTCCAACTTCTAAGCTACTTTTGAATGCTAAAACTTTCAACTTTAACGTTTTCCAACTATGCTCTATTAAAATTTCAAGTTTTTCTGCTCCATTAATATAATTTTCAGCTTAAGTTATCGATTTCTTTTTTCTTCAATTTAAAATCCTAGACTTAAAGAGCGTAAAAAAAAAATTCTACGTAGAAGAAAAAAAGTGGCCAACAACTAACTAAAAGAAAATAGAAGGGATTTGGGGGGGTGGAAGAAAAACAACTACAAAAGGCAAAAGGAAAAAGTTCGACAGCGAGCGACAAACAAAATGCGGAGTACACATGCAAAGAGTGCCGAGGTGTGGAGGGGGGGGGGGGGGACGGTTCAAGTTTGAATCAACGGGAGTATGGGTGCAATAACAATTCAAGCGAATACAAGTCGACTTCCGGTTTGGCAAGGACATTTACCCGAATTGTGCGCAATATATGCAAAAGCACACACACAAAGGATATGCATATGTATTGTTGTAGTTGTTGTTGTAGCTGTTTCCCGTTGGCAAACAAAAGACGCAGATTCCTTTTTCTGGTGTGTGTCTTTTTTGCCTGTTTTGCCTTTATTGACACTGCTACTTTTGGGGTAGAGAGAGAGAGAGAGAGCTGGAAAAGCTTCAGCGTGTTTGCTTTTGTCCAAAATGTACTTTAAATCGGAAATCAAAAATAGCTGTGCACTTGTTCGAGCGAGGGGGAGAGGGGAAAGGAAAACATGGACAATGACATAGGAATGGAGCAGCATTTGCATTTTGGCCATTGTTGTGTTGCAAGTTAGTCATATATACAAAAATAAACACACATATACATTTATATATATATATATGTTGTATGTTGTATGTTTAGTTGCCTTTTGTTGTTTATACTTGATTCGAATTCAGATTTTCACATTTCTTTTGAGGTCAACTTGAACTTGGTTGTAGATAAAATTCATTAGCATATTGCAGATTGTAAAGTTTCTGCCTTGACAACGAATTACATATGGCACTCAAATGAAATGTTTAAAAATGCCAATCGAACGACAGCTGACAATTTGTATCGTGTTGACATCATATGTAGATTATAAATGTTGGCTGTCTGTCTGTCTGTTAACGTGGCCATAATGGCATAATTGTAAGAAATGTTTCGCAAATTAATTGGACGCCATATCGATATCGCTGTTGAGAATTTAACTTGCCTGACAGCCACATTAAATGACAATGTGTGCATGTGTGTGTGTGTGTTTGTGTGTGTGTATGTGCGTGTGTGTTTGTGTGTGTGTGTTTTGTGGCCAGAACATCGAGCACTCTAAGCAAATATTAATTAGTTTAATTAAGTAAATGCGTGCTCAGCGTTTTGAGCCATGCTCTTTCTCTCCCTCTCTCTCTCCCTCTCTCTCACACTCATCCAAAGTGCAAACAGAGCAGAGGACAGCGCGTCGTCAGTGAAATTAACATAATAAGTGTGCACACACACACACACACAAACACACACAAAAACAATGCTTTCATATAATTAATCAGACATTTTTTTTTTCAATGCTTGCTTATTATTTACCGAGTGAGGCAATCTAGAAAACTGTAATCTGTAATCAAGCAATAATAATTTTTCCTCGATTTTAATACTTTGGACTATTAATTAAAGCACGAGTTTGAGCTATTAAAACATTATTTCAATTCAAAAGATTTTTTTTAATAAACTTCCTCGCGAACTTTTTCATAGCCAACTTTAATGCAATTTATACATGTGAACAATTTCAAAGATTTTCATTGCGCTAAACTCGCATTTAACCGCAACCGGAACCGGCGAACGAGTGCGCAAAACAAAAAAGAAGGGGAGAAGAAGAGGAGAAGTTGATCAAAAAGTTTGCTAAATTGAAATAAGATATAAAGTTACACACACACACACGCAGTCAGAGCGCAATTCTTAGCGTTAAAGTCAGTGCACTTTTTTCACTCTGCAAGTGTGTTTGTTTGTGTGTGTGTGTGTGTGTGTGTTGGCCCAAAGTTAAAAGTAAATAAACAACATTTAAAGCTTGCACTTTGGCTACATTTGCTCGACGCCGGTACGGTTAGTGTCCAAGACCGTGTCCACGTCCGTGTCCGAGAAAGGGGGAAGAGACAGAAAAATGTCAAAATGTCATTTGATTGAAATGGGATATCTCACTCACAGGCGCCGGCTACACACACACACACACTACACTTCTTTGTGGCCAGCCTTTGACTATGTATATGTGTGTGTGTGTGTGCAAAAACTATGTTTGTGTTTTGTCAATGTCTGTGCATAAACTTTGTTGACAGGCGCTCATTTGTGCCGGACTCCAACTTCGATTCGTAAACGCTGTCTCGAATTCCAAATTCAAGTTTTTGGCCTTCACTTAAGAAAATTTGTTGTCTAAATATTGAACGAGCATCAACTATGCTAACTATTTACTATTATTTCACTCACTCTCTCTCTCTCTCTCTCTTTCTCACTCTTTTACAGATCATGTGCGTGAATTCACATGCGGTAAGCTTTACTATCGAACGTTCCATTTGAATGAGGAGCGTGATTCTCTCTATGTTGGCGCCATGTAAGTACAACAAAGTAAAAATAATCCAAAGCTCTTATCACTTATCCATTTCTGTTTTTTTTGTACAGGGATCGTGTATTCCGTTTGAATTTACAAAATATATCCTCATCGTATTGTGATGTAAGTATGAAAATACATAATGTATTATGTATTGACAAACAAACTATTGCGAGAGAACGAACAATAACAATAAGTTATTCGTACATAATCCTAGCATTTTGCTTTTAGGCTAAGCTCCCACGAGTTTCGTTTGTAACGATTACAGCTCGTTGTTGTTGTTGTTGTTGCTTCACAATTCCCTTTGGCCACAGAGCGTAGAGCACATAAAACGTGTAGCACGCTTTTAGGCAAAACAAGCTGTGTGCGGCACTTTTTTAAAAATTCATTACGCGCCTTCCGCACAACATTTATCTATCTATGTGTGTGTGTATTAGTGTGTTAGTGTGTGTGTTGTTGTTGCCAAAATGGTCGCCACTGGCATATAAGCCTGTCCTTATTTAGCTTTATATTTTTTTATCGTCGGACGTTGTCAACACTCGTACTACGAACAACAAAAAAAAACATACAACACAAGGATAAAGTGTAATGTCGCAGCCGGGGTTGGGGTTGGGGTTGGGGTCGGGGGGGTTGCAGGATAAAAGTTAAGCCACCTTTTTAGGCGCACATCAAATGTGAGCCACAAATCTTCGATTCCCCGATGTAAACGAGTGAAAAATATATGTATATGTTTTAGTTATCCCCACCCACCCACATTATCCAGTAGTACACACCGGGCATATCCTTTGTTAACGTCTCCCTGTCCACCTATACTAACCAACAGAACAAAAAGGTCCAGCAACAACAACACATATTTAATATGCGCTCAGGGGAAGGCTTGCATTATGGCCATTTCGTTTTTAGCCCTAACACGGCACTGCTGCCAGATTTCACGTTTCGCGGTAATGGGCTGAGCGCAGCTCATAATTTATGTACACTGTCAAAAAAAAGTCATAAAGAAACTTAAAACTCTACTTCGTTATCAAGCTAAAAACTAGCAAATAGACAAGGAATAATAATTTTTAAAAATTATTTTCAGGCTTATCAGACTTCAATGCAGTATTCAACTAGATGCTAAGCCATGTCAAAAAAAAATATTTCTATTAAAAATCGGCTTAATTTTGTTCCTTAGTCTATTTTTATAATGCAAGTTTCCAGATGTTTAGGTAGAAGCAAAAGCATAAGCATTTAAGTATTTTCTTCTTAAAATAGGCTCAATTTTGACAACGTTATAGTTAATATAAAACTGCCTTAAAGCTTACCATCGATATCAAACTTTACATCAAAAAATATATAAGAGAAACTTTGCAACAGTTTATGTATAGAGGTGTGAATATATAAAAAACTGGCTGTAAGTTATTTTGAATAAATGTCAGAACTGCGAATTAACGAAATTCATAAAAGTCTATAACACAAACTGTGCCGCACACCCTGCCAAGGAAGAGTATATATGTATGTGTGTGTGTGTGTGTGTGTGCTTATGAATTTATGTCATCCAAAAGCTTGTTTTATGAGTGAAACGTTGCGCTGTGCGTTGCGTTGCGTTGCCTGCACCTGCAGCCGCTTGAGAAACCTGGCCGCAAACGTATCGTAAAACCGAAAGATGCCACATTTTGTTGCCATTTGAAGACTCACCCTCTCACCCTTCCTTGTCCAATCCAACCAATTCCACTAACACCTAACACACACACATTTATACGGCGGCATACGTCAATATATTTTATGTCTTATTTTATACACACACACACACACATACACACGAATAACTGTGTGTGCGCCGTGGGCATCATTTGGTAGCGCCTACAAGAGGCAGTGGCAGCGGCAGCTGGTGGCAAGGTGCTGCTGTTGCTGTGACTGCTTTATGCGGCAAATGCAAATTTTACTAAATAATACATGATTTTGGTTTTATGTGGACGCGCTATACACCACACCGTCTACCTCTCCCCCACTCTCTCTCTCTCTCCCCTTGGTGGTGGTGCGTGCGCGCATTTTGCGCTTGAAAATATTTCGTATGTGCTCGTTACATTACGTGATTTATAAATCAATTTGCTTGAAAGCATGCTACAAGAGGCAGAGGCAGCAAGCCCAAGTTTCGGGCAATACCACACACCCTAACCCTCCCCTCCACCACCCAACCGCCTGACAGCATCTAGTTGTAGTTTATGCGTGCCACCAGCGAAAAGTAGCTGAAAGAGAAGAAGCAGAAGAAAAAACCGAACCGAAAACCATTTCGCCCAAGAAGCTGTTGCAGCTCAAAGCAAAAAAGATGCCTTCGCGACTTTCCGGCTGCATGCAAAATGTATTAATATTAAAATTTAAATTGCGACTTGTGTGGTGGCATATGCCACGCCCACTCCACACACGGAAATGCCAATAATAAGTAGCATCTAACGTGGAAATTATTTTGCAATTTGCAATCTACATTCAATTGAATTAATAATTGATGAACGAGTAGATAAAAAGATATGAGGGAAAGATGCTAATAAGCAAATACAATAAATGAAGATGTGAAAAAAAGGTTTTTACAACACAAAAGATAATAAAAGGTAATCCATGAGAGTATAGCATATGTGAATATTTAATCTGTTGGTAAGAACATTATAAAATTTGATTATTTCTTAATCACAAATCCATTACATTGGTTTTTTTAGTTAAATGGATTGTTGAGATACTAAAAAGAAGCTATGTAAAATATTATTATTGTGTTTTACTCTTCGTTAACTTGATTTAAAGTATATTCTTTATAGACCAAACACTTCACATTACGATAATTATGTCATTATTCATTAAGTTAAGAATAGTTAAGTTTTAAAAACCTTTTCAAGATTTTCTTAAACACTCAATCAAAAAAGCAAAAGTTATTGATATAAGTATGCCCCAAATAGGCCAAACCGTTGCCCTTAATACTCATCGTTTATGACATGAAATTCTATTTTATTAAACTGTTTTCTTTGTTCCTCTTTTAGCGCGATGTGATCAATTTGGAGCCGACACGCGATGATGTTGTAAGCTGTGTGTCCAAGGGCAAGAGTCAGGTAAGAGTCGAATGAGTTGAACTGTTAACCTTGTTAACCAGGCCAATACACATGTATATATACGTTATTAAGACTTCAATCAATGAACTGCCAATTGAATCACCTTCTCTTCTTCTTTTATACTATGTCAAATACTTAAGCGCACTAAAATATATGTATGTATATATAAAATGGTTGCAAATGTGACATGCTCAGGATTTGATTGATTTTTATATCATATGGTGGCATTGAAGACCCCAACACATGCAGTGTCTGTGGTTTGAATCAATTTTCCTTCGCGAAATGTTCCAATTCTAGTTGCTGTGCTTTGCAAATGTTGCAAATGCAACAACGCTGCTGCTGCCTAACACAGACGCTTCTGTGTTATTGTAACTCGTTTATAATGTGACAGCAAATCCTTTCATTTGAAATCTTTTTCAATTTATTTGTGGCTTTTCAATTTGTTGCGAATTCGAGTTTTTCGTGCGCCACAGTTTCAGTTGCTGCATGCCACAGACAACATACATACATACATATAGAGTACATGCATGTGTATATACTAGTATCTGTATCTGATTCGAGCTGCCTTGTATCTAGATGTCAATTGAACTGTTTTTGGTGCCACACACACACACACAATTGTGCCACACACAGCTGTGTATGTATGTGTGTGGCTTGCTTAAGTCATCATAATGCTGGCAGGGATTTTCCACTGTTGCATTGTTGCACAATTGATTTAGCGACAGTGGCATGCAGCGACGCGTGCTATTACAAATTGTTGTATTTCAAGCAACACACATTTTGATTTATTTCTAGTGTAGTCTGTGTGTGTGTGGCAACTTGTATAGAATACTTAGTGGCAAATTTGCTGCAACGCCATCCAAATGCGATATCATCTTTATTGCTTGCCGCATGTTGTTGTGAAGGAAATAACTTAAAGCGCATATAGAATACTTTATCATAAAATTGATTGTAAATTGTAATAATCTTTGGCTTGATGAATAACTTATTTAATCATTTTTTCACTTCTTTTCTTTTCACAGGTCTTTGATTGCAAGAATCATGTACGCGTCATACAATCGATGCAGCAAGGCGATAGGCTCTATGTTTGTGGCACCAATGCACACAATCCCAAGGATTATGTCATCTATGTAAGTACCTACACACACATATATATATGTGTTTATATAAAAGCTGCCCTCTTTCTTCAAGGACAAGTTGTGTGGCAATCATAACACGCAATAAGTACGCAACTTTTCTTTTCTGAAAGGAATAAGATAAAATACAGATATCAAAACTAGAAGGCTGCTTTGTGTTCTGTTGACTTAAGATCGCAATCCAGGAACGCACACACACACACACATAGAAAGTAACACTTTTCAAATGTGAACTGAATAGAGAATAGAGCGTAATTCTTCATGTTCGACGTCTTTTAGTTTATCTGCAACTTGGCATACTGTACCGACTAGTACTACTATATAGAAAACTTTGTGTACAAGTTTTGTGTGTTGTGTACTTTTGTGTGGCGCACATGTTGTGAAAATAATCATTAGTGTGCACCTGCAGCCAAAAAGCTGCTGCTGCACAACGCATACAAATCAAACAGACACAACCTCTCTCTTTCTGTGTTTTGTGAAGTACAACTTTGGCTTGAAGAGCAAAACTGAGCAATAAACCATGCATTTTGATTTGCTGCTTGCAAAAAAACTTCAACTTCGCATCGCCTCGCCTCGCATCGAATAGAAACAAAACAAAATCTTCCTTAAATAAGTAAACAACAGCAAAACTGAAAAAGCAATATTTGAGAAACAAGAATTGGCAAGTTTTTCTCCTACTGCTGCTGCTGCTGCTTTTGTATTCAACATTTTTGGCAGACGGCAATCAGCTCAACAATTAGTAGAAAGTTTTGGCCCAGGGCTTTGCATTGAACGTGCTTCGACAATTATTTTACGTACATCTTTTCAAATATTTCGATATGACCTCATTTCTAGTTTTTTAAATAATATTTCTGACTTTGAAACTTTGAGAAACCTACAAATTAAAGAAAAAATCATCAAAAAATATTTTCATTAATTGTTCTTTCGTTTTTCAGTCAAATTTAACGCACTTGCCGCGCTCGGAGTATGTGATCGGTGTTGGTTTGGGCATTGCCAAGTGTCCCTATGATCCTTTGGATAACTCAACAGCCATTTATGTGGAAGAGGGTAATCCTGGCGGACTGCCTGGTCTGGTAAGCAACAAATGCCTGCATATATATATATATGTGTATCGCATCAAAATCCCCAACAAGCACTTCAATCAAACTTTTATCTTACACACTGTTTTTGCTTTATGCTTTTGTATCATTTGTTTTTTCCCACGCACAGTACTCGGGCACAAATGCGGAATTCACAAAGGCGGATACTGTGATCTTTCGAACGGATTTATATAATACGTCGGCAAAGCGACTGGAATACAAATTTAAGCGCACGCTCAAATACGATTCCAAGTGGTTGGACAGTAAGTAAAACTCAGCTAGATAGAAAATATACGAAGAGGTTTCTGCTGCTGCTGCTGCTATTGTTGTTGTGTTGCAACAAAGCAGCAACTAAGCAGCTTATTGCAGACCATCCAATTATGTTGATCGTTACTCACTCAGTATTAACCATCAATCTCTCTTTCTCTTCTTCTCCTTGCGAACAGAACCTAACTTTGTTGGCTCCTTTGACATTGGCGAGTATGTGTATTTCTTTTTCCGCGAAACTGCTGTGGAGTACATTAACTGTGGCAAGGCTGTGTATTCGCGTATTGCACGTGTCTGCAAAAAGGATGTTGGTGGCAAGAATCTGTTGGCACACAATTGGGCCACATATCTGAAGGCACGGCTCAATTGTAGCATTTCGGGTGAATTTCCATTCTACTTCAATGAGATACAATCGGTTTATCAGCTGCCCAACGACAAGACGCGTTTCTATGCAACATTCACGACCAGCACCAATGGCCTGATTGGATCAGCCGTATGCAGTTTTCATATTAACGAGGTCCAAGCTGCTTTCAATGGTGAGTGGAATCGAATCAAAACGAATCGAATCGAATCGAATAGTTAGATGTTAAGTGTTGTGTGCAACATGGATGTGATGAACGAGACGTTATCGTGTGTGGCCACACAATGTTGCCAACTGTCAACTTGCAACTGACGTGTAATTTTCTCTTCTGTTTTTCTCCAATTCCCTTTTTTTTTTGCCCCCCCATCTAAAACTAAATTGTTCTCAATCCCTCAAGTGCATTGAGTGAAAATCGAAGTTGAAATAGAAAAATGGCAAATGCAACTTATCGGCAAATTTTATTTGCAAACTTCAGCAGCATTTGGTTTAGTTTGGACTCGAGGACAGTTGCGAGTTTTGCTACGATAAATCCAATAGGTAGCACAGATCCAATACACAACAGTACCCCCCACTCGCTGAGTGTTTTGTTATTTCAGCGATTTTCTCTCCCTCTCTCTTTCTCGCTGGTAACATAAATCGTATTAGAAAATCCATTTGAATGGATTATTGCCACACATACACACACACACGCTCGTTGAGACGCTTAACAGCACAACAGCTGACACTTTGGGGTGTCTCTGGTTTAAAACTTTATTTGCAACACTTCCTACACCTGACTATATATATATATATATATCTATGTATGTATAGACTAACTCCCCACTTACTTTAGTGTTTAACTCTTAACCATAATCCTTTATTTTTTCGCACATTTTTTGTTGATTTTGTTTGTGTGTTCACTTTGCAGGCAAATTTAAGGAGCAATCCTCTTCAAACTCTGCTTGGCTGCCAGTGCTGAACTCCCGTGTGCCCGATCCGCGACCCGGCACATGTGTCAACGATACCTCAAATCTGCCCGATACCGTTCTGAATTTCATACGCTCGCATCCACTTATGGACAAAGCCGTAAATCACGAGCACAACAATCCGGTCTATTATAAAAGGGATTTGGTGTTCACAAAGCTCGTTGTTGACAAGTAAGTTTTATTTTCTACTTGTTATCTTCTCTCTCTTCTTTCTCTAGATTGCTTTCATTCGCATGTTATATCCATATATTTTTATATATATGTGGATGTGTCATAGATGTGTGTACATACATTGTCCAGTTAGTGAAAGGTTTTCATTCGATTTTTAGATGCATTTTTTTTTAAGTTTATTTGCATATATAGATATATTTCGAATTGTTTCTTTTTGTGGCTTATGTGTTTGTGGCCTGTTGTTGAAAGTGCAAATCGATGTTCGTAAATTTATTATTTGATTATTTGAGTGCTTTAAATAAGCCCAAGACAAAAGTGCGCTTGTTAGCCAAATTGTACACAATATCCATACGAAATTTTGTTTGTACTACTTTCCATTCTCAGGTAGATTAAAAACAACAATACCAAAAAACATATCCTGAAACTGTATTTCTTTTGTCTGTTGCCAACAAATTTTAACATATGTGCATAAATAATGTGTTTATATCTATTATTTTATAGATTTTTTTTTTTTGTATTTGTATGTGAAACATTTATTGGTTGCATTTCTTATTTGTTTCGCATTTCGCTATTGTTTTAAGATTCGCTCATATATATTTATATAACAATAAATATTTGGTTTCGAGTTAAAAATGAAACATTTAATTAAAATCAAATTAAGAGCATGTTTGAAAAAATGTTATTAATATCATAATTACTAATACATTTTTAACAAAATTTTTTACTTTTTCAAAGTATTTTTTAACTGTTAAATTTCTTGTAAAAAAAATGTTGTAAACATTTTAAACTTGATTGCAAGCACATGTAATAAATAGATAAATATTATACACCCAAAAAAAAATGTTGTTCAATATATATTTTATTCACATAAACGAGCAAAGCGATTCAATAAATGCATTAATTGCCCGGCGAATCGTGTGACGAATTTTAATGCCTTCATTTACAACACATTGCAGCAACAACAACAACACTCTCAGGTGTTGCAAGCTTAAAAATGGACGCGACACAGCTGCGACTATTTAATTCGTTAATATTCCAACCATTTATCATATTAAATAAGCATTTAATTTCCATGATGGCAATAAGCCATTGATACATATTTAAATCTCAACACACATACACTTTAAAGTTAATGTAAATTTTTGTGATCTGTTTATCTTTTCGGGCAGAATCAAAATCGACATATTGAACCAGGAATATACAGTGTATTATGTTGGCACCAATCTGGGACGCATCTACAAAATTGTGCAGTATTATCGCAATGGTGAATCGCTATCGAAACTGTTGGACATCTTTGAGGTGGCAACGAATGAGGCCATTCAGGTGATGGAAATAAGTCAGACACGTAAGTCGCTATATGTGGGCACCGATCATCGTATCAAGCAAATCGATTTGGCCATGTGCAATCGTCGTTATGACAATTGCTTCCGTTGTGTTCGTGATCCCTACTGTGGCTGGGACAAGGAGGCAAACACGTGCCGACCATATGAATTGGATCTCTTGCAGGTTAGTATTTGTTTTGTTCTGAAAGCCTAAAGTCAAAACGTGCGCCTCTCTTCATTTATATATAACAGGATGTGGCCAATGAGACAAGCGACATTTGTGACTCGAGTGTGTTGAAGAAGAAAATCGTTGTTACCTACGGACAGAGTGTGCATTTGGGCTGCTTTGTTAAGATACCCGAAGTGTTGAAGAATGAACAGGTTACCTGGTATCATCACTCCAAGGATAGAGGACGGTAAGTAATAACTTGAACTGCACAAAAACTTAAAAACATATATATATTGTTGTATATTTTACTCTTTTTAGTTATGAGATCAAATACAGTCCAACCAAATATATTGAGACCACGGAACGCGGCTTGGTTGTTGTATCGGTGAATGAAGCCGATGGTGGACGTTATGATTGCCATTTGGGTGGTTCGCTATTATGCAGCTATAACATTACTGTCGATGCGCACAGGTGAATACAATATTATAGTTATCCACCCCCCCCCCCCTCTCAATTGACTGCTAATTACCAATGGTTTCCCTTTTGTTTTTTCATCAACTCGTTCGTTGTGTAGATGCACGCCACCAAACAAAAGCAATGACTATCAGAAAATCTATTCGGATTGGTGTCACGAATTCGAGAAATATAAAACAGCCATGAAGTCCTGGGAAAAGAAGCAAGCGGTAAGTTATTATCCCGATTGAAATTATCACCCGCTGTTGGCGCTAATGAGCGCAACACAGAACACACCAGAGGGATGGGGGGGTGACAGAGTCGCTCCTGGGGGCAGACACATGCCATAATAAATGATTTGCTTGGCAATTATTTTAATAGCCTTGTGGCTAACTGACACCGCAAAGACACAGAGAGGGAGAGAAGAGGACGGAGAGACATTCGGTCAAATCACAAACAGTGTAAAGTAGTTAAGCTGTCATTATCCAAACACTGGTCAACACACTCGCACACTCGCATGTCACGTCACTCAGCCAAGTCAGTTCCAGCTGCCAAAGCTGCCAACCTATCGACCAAATGTGGCTTAGAGGTTCAGCGGTTTTCAAACGGCAGCAGCAATGTGTCTCTAAATATGGTTCGATACGCCTAGGTGCGACCTCAATATATGCCTGATAATTGCCTATATGGTAATGGTAATAGTAATGGTAGTGGTGGTAATGTTGGTGGTTGTTTGACGCCATGTGCGCCCGGAACAAGCAATTAAAATGCAATCACTTATTTTGACCCGCTGTCATAGTTTATGTTGGAGAAAAACATTATGTTTTTTATAATATCCGTTATAATATATTCGAAACATTTTTCGTTACAGCAATGCTCGACACGCCAGAACTTCAGCAGCAATCAGCACCCCAATGATATTTTCCGTAAGAATAATGTTTGATACGATGACAATAGCTATTCGGTCACCATGCCACCAACATCCATGTCGTCCCTTAAACGTTTCTACTAATGAAGGAGAAGGAGAAGGAGAAGAGAAAGAAAATAAGTTTACAGCATTTATGAACTCAAAACAATAGATACTGCCAATAACTTATGCCGCATAGATCAATCAAATCCATTGGCGCTAAACTGATAAATTTAAGCAGCATCATCAACAAAAACAAACCTAATAATCGTATTAAAAAAAAAAACTCTCCTAGAACTAAACTGCATTTATAAACGAATATATGAATATCTACGTACATATGTATAGTGAAGCACTGCCGCCAGTATGCTGCATTTATACTTGAACTAATTAAAGTTTATTAAAATTGCAATTTATTAACAATAACAAAATACAAATACACACACCACAACACAGACCATTTCAAATAGCTAGCTACAAATAAATAATAATAATATTAAAAACTGCCGCTCGCATCGCAAACAATTCAATTGAAACAACAAAAAAAATCACTTCATATCGTTATTATAAACATTTAAATATAACACTTAACAATTACATTATTAGGCATACTTATTGCAATTTAAAGTAACGCAACGTTTCAAGATGTTAATATGTAATTCTATCGAATATAAAACTATATAAAAACAAGAACAAACAAAAGTATTACAAGAACATAAGCAAAAACACACACATTTCATGCATTTTAAACAACACAAACATAATAAAATCAAATAAATATAATATCAAATTGCATTTAAAAGAAAAAAATATACAAAAACTTTACATGTAATTGAAGAAGCAATGTGATGTTAAGTTTTGATAAATTTATTAATTGTCTATTAAAATAATATTCACACGAAACAATTGAAACATACATAAAAACCGAATGAATATTCTACTGCCGCATTGAATACGCACACATTCATAAATGCATATATATATACATACATATATATAAGTATAAATATTCAGATCTGCTATTAAACTAGACAAACTTTTCATAAGCAATATTCTACTCAAATAAAGAGCAAAAGAAACAAAAAAAAACACAAACATTTAAGCTGAATTATACAAATAATTTACATAATATATATATATAGCAAACAATTTACATCAAATCGGTCCATAGATTATATACAACATAATAATATACATAAATAATAACAAATCAAGTAAATAATTTGCAAATATTTTGTCATTTTCATGTTAATCATTAGTTCAACTCCTTTAATACTCGTATGTAAAATTGTTTGGTTGTGTTTTCTGAATTTTTATATATTTTTAAAAGTGTTTTCCTTCTACTTGCCAAGACATGCATGAATAAGCAAAATAAAAATAAATAAATATGAATTTTTAGCATACTATTCTCTATCTGTACTTAAGTTAAAACGACAACATTTTAGTTTCTAAGCGTTTAGTTGTAAAATGAATATTAAATTTTAATAAAAAATTATCTTTAAAGTGAAAAAAAAAAACGTTTTTACTGTTTTCATTGCTAGCTAATAAGCATAATGTTTCATTAAATACGTATACTCTGTTATAGAAGATATAAAGAGTATTTAAATAATGAACTTCAAGCATCAAACTTTTTTTTCTATATCGCCTTCCGTTCCCATAATTACCCACTTTGATCCCTCTTTCACACTTAGAACACAGCAACGCACAGTCGGAAACTGTCTTCCCCCTCGCTTTATCTACAAATTGTTATCATCACACACCCCGAAAAAGTATGCAACAACAACCCTGAAAGTTGACTTCGCAGCATAAAAAAGCAACAGTAGAATTATATATTGCGGGAAGAGTGAAAGAGAGAGTGGAAAGAAAGTTGAGTCGCAAATAACAATCACAAAGGAATTAGAAAAGTTGGGCAAAGAAAAATTAAATCAGTCTGTTAAAAAAAAGAAATGAAAACAGCGCTGAACATAATTCACACGCAATGCTGAAAATGCTTCAAATAATTTGCTACCGGAAATTTCACACCAAAATGAACTTGAAACAGAAACGAAACCAAAAATGTTGTAGTTTAATATTTGTTCCCTTAACATTTAGTTAACATGCTTTAAGAACTAGGTCAAGAGCAACATTTAATCTTCACGTTCACTTTCATTTATTTCCACTCAAAGAAAGCACAGTTCTTGATTAAAATTTTAGAATGCTGCAGCAATTAATGTTTATATATTAAAATAAATGTAAGTGTATTAATAAAGCGCTTAACCTAGCGCCTTGTCCGGCCAGAGCTAATTAAAGCTTAGAGCAATATTTGGCTTGCACAAAGGTCGCGGATATTGCGTAGAAGAAGAAATAAATAAGAAAATGGGAAGATATTACTATTACGATGGAAGGAAAATGCCCACTTTTGGCTTTCACTATGAAAATGTTCGGTGTCTTTGTTCTTTAAAATTATCGCAGAGCAAATAAATTTTGTTGGAATCTGCGCCTGTCATTGTCCTTGTTGCTGCTGTTGCGTTATATCGTTGTTGCTGCTGCTGCCAGTCGTTGTAATTGTTTTAGCATCCTTTTGGCCTCGGCAGGGTGCCAGGCACCGTGCCTCGCCTGGCCTGGCCTGCTTTGCTGTGTACTCTGCCTGAGCATATTACCAAAATGGTTGTCAACACTTTGGCGCAAAAGCTTTTAGAATTCATTTGGGGCAGCCATCCACTTGGGTTTGGGGCAGCCAGTTAATGGTGCTCGCGGCCATTTTTCCACGCTTTGTGTAATTTGGTGCTCATTATTTTATTGTTGTCCAGCGTTTCGTTCGTTCGTTCGTTCGTTTCGTTCGTTTCTCGCACGTTGAATATCCAAATTGCAAATTTTTAGAGCCCCCCAAGCAGTTAATCTTTTTGTGTTGTTTTTTTTTCGATTATACGGGAAATACCATTAAAAAACAATTTCAAGTTTATCACACGGCTGCGAAAGTGGCAGAATAAAAAGGTGAAAATAATTGTATTCAAAGGTTTAGATTAACGTTTAAACTATTGTGAATGAGAAAGTGTTTGCCTTTATTGAAACATGTAAAAGTAATTTAAGTTTTCTTAGTTTTAAAGCTTTGCCTCTGCCCTCGAAATTCATGAAAAAATTCTTCCCAAAAAATTAAAGATAGGTCAGATCTTTCCGAAGTCATTATTCCCTCAAAAACTAAACCGATCAATATGCAATACCTTTTAAGTCTTAGCTTGGCATCTAGATTAATACTCTAGTTTATAACATTCTAAATTCTACCCAAAAAAATCAGCTTGAAGAACTTTTATTTTGATTTTTAATTCTCTTCACACTTAACTTATTTTTGGCAGCAATTCCTTTAACGTAGCGGAATTAACTACGTTTAACCAATTTAATTGTAGTTTCTTTTTGTTTTATCTGCTTTTGCATGAGGTACGATTAATTCGACAGCCGCAGGATTGTTGGTTGGCTGCTAAACCATGACAAGCAACTGATGCGCAACAGACCGTAAGTGTTTGCCTCTGCCCCACATGCACTACACTAAAATTTACTTAAGAGGAACACACACACACACACACACACTCACAAATAAGCCTTTAGGCACACTCTTATATGGTTGTCTATGTCACATTGCGCATACGCAACGTGGCCTCACTGTGTATGCTGTATGCTATGTGCAACGTTATTATTGTTGTTGTTGTTGTTGCTGTTCGTGTTTCCGTGCAGACAATTAAAATCTGGCAGCATTTTACTTGTAAGCCGCTTAATAGCACTGTGTGTTCTCGCAGCAACTGCAGCATCCACATCCTAACCAATGCTCCGACCCGAAAATGTGTTCATGCGTGAGCATCACACACACACACACACACACTCAGCCAGTGGAGGAGTCACAGTTCAGGGGTCAGGTAGGTTAGGGTAGAGTAGTTGGGGATGCGAGCGTGTTAACTCAAGCTAGACAAAGTGCATGGCCAAAAGTTTGGCACACGGCTAGCTAAATTATGGCTAAAGCTTTCGCATGCTACGTGGCCTAAATGCGGAAATTAAAGGTAAGAAAGAATAAAAATTCTATACGTAAAAGTATTTAAAATAGAACGTTCTGCAAAATGCTTGCATTGGGGCCAAATCGCTTGAAACGAGCTTATCGGCGAGCACATTGCATAATTCTAACTGAGTGCGCAAAGACAAATGTTAATTTAAAATGAAATACTTTGAACTATTCAACTTGGGCAAATATTTTATCATCATGCAACAACCAGCAACCGAGCAAGGCAAATAAGGCGAGCGACATTTATGATTGTCGCACACACACATAGCCCAAAACAGTCCGGCTAAAAGCTAAGCCACAAGGATTCTGGCCAAAGCCTCGTCTGTCTTTCACTTGTCCCTTTTGTCTCTGTTTGCATTTGCACTCCATGTTTGTTGCTGTTGGGCATTCATTTGCTGCTTCTACTGCTGCTTCATGTCCTTGTCTGTCTTTGGTTATGTGTGTGTATGAGTGTGTGTTATCAAGCGAACAGGTCAAGCGCAAAGGTGAGAAATAACAAAATTTCAAAATTTGCTTTCAGGGTATTTCAGCTGCTGCTGCTGCTGCTGCAATGCTGGATTATTGGGTTAATTTCGCACACCCTTCTATCTGGTATCTATTCCTGCTTTCACACAAGACAAATTTTCGTATTTCCATTTGAACACTTTTGTGCTTGTGGCAGTTGCCAGTTCTGGCAACGTTCTTTGGCCCATTTGGCCCATTTGCCAGTCGTATATTCAAATTTAAACATTTGTCCACACTTTGCAGAACTGCATATTGAATTTTCGAGCCTGCTGCTTGACAAATACGAATTGTAATAATAATTATATTTGTGCCAGCAAGATAAGTGTAATTAAATCTACAGATTTATATATTTGTACAACAAACCATCGTCGGCCAATTTTAATTGCGAATTTTCAACCAATTTATTTGATCGGACTTATTGGCATGCGTTTCCAAACTTTAAAGTGTTATTGGTTTGTAAAAGTTGAAGTTTTAAACTATTTTTTAATACTTAAATCAGTTATGAAAATGGAATGGAATTTATGAATTTCTGTTAACAATATTTTAAGCTTATGAATAGTTAATAATTAATATAATATAAATATTTATTTCATATGTTCATAGCTTTATCTATTAAGATTGAAGTAATATTTATATTAAAACAAGTAAGAAGGCTCTAGTCGAGATATCCCGACTAGACGATACCCTGATCCCTATACTTTCCGCGTACAGTCAGTGCTTGCAAGTATGTGTGTGTGTGTGTACGCGCATACAGCATAGTGAATACAAAACTTCAATGTCCCATATCTCCGGTGTTTATTATCCGATTTCGATAAAAATTTCACAGATTGTCATTATTTTGTTTTATAATTAAAATTGCATCTCAAAGTTTTCAAAATTCTAAATTTTTTTGTTATCGATCCCATGTGTATATCGGAAACGGGAGGAGTTATCGAAAATCGGAAACAAACTTGTACTGACTAGGGATAAGGCGAGCTTAAGTTTCAAATCTGGAGTCCCTAGCTCTTATAGTCTCTGAGATCGACGCGTTCATACATACAGACAGACGGACAGACGGACAGACGGACATGGCTATATCGACTCGGCTGTTGATGCTGATTAAGAATATATATACTTTATGGGGTCGGAGATGCGTCCTTCTACCTGTTACATACTTTTGCACAACTTCATTATACCCTTTTTCCCCATTTTTAATGGGATCAGGGTATAAATAGGTTCTGTTTTTCAAACACATATTTTTGATTTTTTTTTTAATATTTGAAGTATAAAAAGTTAAGTTTAAGAGAAAAAACACTGTCAAACCATGTCTCACTCTCACTCTCACTCTCCCTCTCTCACTCTCTCTCTCCCTCTCTCTTTCTCTCTCATTCTCTCTCTTGTTTTTTTATCTCCTGATAAATCTTTCTTACTGGTGTTATGCACATCTCTCATTTTAAAGCGCATTTTTCGCACCAACAAAAAAATTAAGCCCAATTATCCTTGATTCACTGGCTTGGAAAATTAATTATGTGCACCTATTGTAATTGTTATTGTTGTTGTTATTGTGGTGCCTGTGCACTTGGCCGACAGCATCCGGCGCATTCCGGCGACAAATTAAAATTCATATGATAATTAAAAAAGTAAAAAAAATTGTATTTGTTGCCACTGCTGTCTTGCATATTAAGTGTCAGTTGTTGTTTTTTATAAATGTTGGCTAAGCGGCTTAAGGCCAACAAAACGGATATAAAAAAGGAGCCAGTGCAGCTGAGAACAAGTACTTAGTGCAATTCACTTATTTATGGTCATGCAGGTATATTTACATAAAATTTTAATGATTCTTTTTTGCCACATCTGGATGTGGGATTGAAAATAATGAGCTTAGCAGCAAAGCTTTAACTACTGCAGTTGATTGTCCACAGTACAAAAGTTTCTTTGCTGTATATGTGTGAAAGCTTAATTAAAAACTTGCATATTATTTTTTTATGTTTAAACAAACAATCTTAGTGTTAACTGTCAGCTGAACTGTAGATTCGTGTTGTATTTTATGGAAATGTATTTATTTACGTGTTGCTTGTCTAACGGAGCAAACATACAATATACATCCAGATTTTACTAAAAAAAATAAATTTGTTGCTATTGTTGTTTTGAAATACAAAATTCTTTAGTCATATAAATTGAGTGTACAAATTTTTGTTTTCCGTATTTTTTCGCCCTTTTGTAAATATATACACAGAGTAAAATTTTTTAAATAACAAGAAGATTAAAGAAGCATGCCAGCTTTTCGTGAATTCCGAATGTTGAGATCAATCCGTCTGTTAATTCGAGCTCGGCAGCACAGCTACTCGACCAAATGTGGCTCACCGAAGGGCGTGGTTGTTGGTGTCTATCAACAGGAAGGCGATAAACCCATCAAGACATCGGAGAATGGCCAAGCGCTGGACGATAGCGTTGGTGGCAATCTTATAAACCTGATCAAGGATCGCGGCATGAACGGAGCACCCGGCAAGGGACTACTCTTCAATGGTCTCGATGGTGAGTTTCAGGCAGTGGCTGTTGTTGGCATGGGTATCGCCGAAGCCGGTTACAACGAGTCTGAAGAATTGGACGAGGGCATGGAGAATGTACGTGTTGCAGCTGGAACAGGAGCACGTGCATTGCAGTTACAGGGCATGACTGAGATCCATGTCGATGGCATGGACTTTGCGGAGCAGGCGGCTGAGGGTGCCGGCTTGGCCGTCTGGCGTTACAATGCCAACAAAATGAAGAAGGATCGCGTAAGAACGCCCAAGCTGGAAATGTATGGCAAGGGTGATCATGATGCCTGGGTGCGTGGTCTGTTCAAGGCCGAATCACAGAATCTCGCCCGGCGTCTGGCTGATACGCCAGCCAATCAGATGACGCCCTCCATCTTTGCTCAGGCAACCGTTGATGCACTGTGCCCGTGTGGCGTCTCTGTTGAGGTGCGCTCCATGGACTGGATTGAGGATATGAGCCTCAACTCGTTCCTGATGATCGCCAAGGGTTCCTGTGAGCCGCCCCTCATGCTCGAGTGCACCTATTGTGGCACCTCACCCGAAGACAAGTCGGTGCTGCTCCTTGGCCAAGGCTTGACCTTCCACAGTGGTGGACTCTGTTTGAAACCCAAGGCTGGTATGCACAAGTATCGTGGTGCCATGTCCGGTGCCGCCGTCTGCGTGGGTGTACTTCGTGCCGCTGCCGCTCTATCCCTGCCCCTGAACGTTACGGCCGTGCTGCCGCTGTGCGAGCATATGCCTTCGGGCATGGCTGTCAAGTGTGGAGATGTTGTGACGTTGCTCAACGGCATCACCATGGGCATTCGGGATGTGGGCAAGGCACCCGTCGTCATGATGGCCGATCCTCTGCTCTATGCCCAGTCAAACTTTAAGCCCAAGATGGTTATCAGCATTGGCAGTGTGGCGAAGGGTGTCAGCTATGGACTTGGTGGCAGTGCCACAGGTTTGTGGAGCAACTCATCGTATGTGGCCAAACAGTTTCACAGTGCTGGCGGCATAACTGGTGATCGTATGTGGCGTATGCCACTCTTCCGCTACTTCAAACAGATTGTCGGCAAGAATCCCACCTACGATCTGTCGAACGTTGGACGTGGCCCGGCTTCCTCCTGCCTAGCTGCAGCTGTTTTGCATACGCTTGTACCTTGCCTGGATTGGGCACATTTGGATATTCGCGGCACTGGAATGTTGACCCGTGTAAATCCTTTGCCGTATCTGTTGAAAGAATCGATGACTGGTCGTCCCACTCGTACAGTTATTCAGTTTTTGTACCAAATGGCTTGTGCGCAAAACTAAAATGGGAAGTTGTATAATTTTGTATCCTAATATTTTTTTTGGCTTGTCAGATATGTAAGTTTGGATAAACTGTTAATAGATGGACAGAAGTAATAATTAATTAATAAATGTATTCGGTTTAAACTTGATTCATTTTCATTTGCTTAACAAACGGGATAAAGAATTTTAAGTTAAATCAGTTCATTATTATTATCATCATTATTGCATTAACAAAATTGAGTTTGAAAATGAATTGATTTCACATTAGATATTGCATTAGCATTTAAATGGCAAATGTGCAAAAGTTCTTCGTGTTATTTTCCGTGTTTAAATTCCATTAGCTTTCATTTAATCACCTCAATTTTATTACATTATAAACATATTCAATTCATATGGAAAAAGCATAAACATTTAAACCTATATGGTAAATTAATTTATATTCTATTATTTAGTCAAAATAAATTTAATTTTTCATAACTTGTTTGTTGCCATAACAGAATGAATCAAAAAAATAAATAAGCAACAAAAATTGACATATTTGATATTAAGCATCTCAAAAAAGACTTATATATATATTTTTCCAACTGTTTGTTTATACCTAATACAGCTTCATCTAACTCTTAAGCCACATTATTTAACATTTAAGAATTTTGTGTGTGCTTTTCTAGCGCTTGTTAAGCTGTCCGCCCGTCCGCCTGTCTGGCTGTCTGTTTGTCTGTCTGTCAGTCGCTGCTGTCATTTTCAATTACGCAACAGACAACTTTGAGAAGCCTATGATGAAGAAAAAAAAAAAAGGTTGTGTGCAGGTGTTGATTGAAGCGCAAATCGAATTTACGGCCATAAACGTTTAGATTTTCTTATACGCTGACGTCAACGCGCAAAAGTATGCTATGCAAAATGTAAACGAGAGTAAGTGTGTGTGAGTGTGTGTGTGTGCTTTCACCAGGCTTGACAGCTTTATATCTATTTTTGATTTGACGCTGCAGCCATATTAATGTTGTCTGATTAGCGTGTGGCAGCAATTGATTTTCACATTTGATTGAGTGTCTTAAGCTGTGCCTGATCCCCTTTTGCATGTGTGTGTGTGTGTGCTAGCTTACCTTTACATTTAGCTCATCAAGTTGGCAAAGCTCAAGCACAGTCAGTCAGTTTTGAAATTGTTTTTCTTGTCTTTGATGTTCGCTTGGCATTATTATTATTTACCATAAATTGTTTCTTTAGGGAATGTCTTCAAGTCGTCGTCGTCGTCATCGTTGTCTGTACAATCAATAACGTTTGATTACATTTATGTTAAGCTTAGCCAACATGAGATTTCCTTACAGGTAGGTGTAGGTATGTATGTGTATGTGTAAGTATATTTGTGCCACATCTCTGTGCCATGCAGCCATGCACATAACATTAGTTCCTAATCACAGACGGAGGCGGCACAAGCAAACCGTATATGCCACCACATGGCCTGGCTCAATATTTAATTTGGCCCAAACGACAAACAGCAAGCGAATTCGTGTTATTTGCGAATGCAGATTTTGGGTGCACTGTATTTGACTGCAAGCAGCTGGCAGCTGGCAGCTGGCAGTTGTTGCCAAAAGGTTTACACAAAGCCCCCAAAATGGAGCAGTTTGGAGACGCAACACGCTCGAGACGTTGTCCTTGCCACCAAAACTGTGTGCGTGTGCGTGTGTGTGTGTGGCCTGTGGCATGTGTAGCATTTGTGCACAATCAAATTTAATCCCGCTTTCAAATGTCAAATCAGCAACGGCTTGATTACACACTGAAAGGGCCAAAACACAAATAAACAAACGAAAGGTTTTATTTATTTAATGACTTTGGCTTCGTTGTTGCTCACCTTGGACAAATCTGGCTAACAAATTCATTTGCTACATTGATTAATTAATGCTAATTTACGAAAATTCCATTTGGCCATTAGCCGCAACACACACACACACATACACGCATCGAAGAATCTAGCTTTCCGTTTATCCTTGCCTTACTGTGTATTTAATTTAGTGCTTTAGCAAGAATCTACCGCAAGCACAGACACAGATACATATACAGTTACAGATACAGATACAAACATACGACATATGTATCCACTTATCGTAACAGTGTAAACAGTTCGGTTTCATTCTATGCTATGCCACAAAATTTATGTCTTAACTCACATGTTGCCATTGTAGTTTTGTTGAGACAACTCAATTTGTGAGTTATTGACCACTAGACTAATCAAGCTTAAATGCTGCAAGCTGAAAACTATTTTAACTTTCATCTAATTAATGTCAAGTGTGTAAAACAGAGTTTCTATAAGGAAATTACTAAGGCTTAAGTGTTGGTTTATAAGATATTAGTAATGGATAGCAAGAACTTTAAGTACTGAATACATATTCATCATAAATTTGTTAAGATTGGTTATTTGTTAATTAACTTTAACATATTTACTTTCCAATGGATTTAATTAGGTATGAAATTAGATAAGTGCTGTCATACAAATATTCATTTCTGACTGATCCTTAAGACGTATCAATCTAGTTTTAACGCAAAATAATACTAAAAGTGTTTTAAGTCTACGCTAAGATTGCATATATCGGGAATACACCTTTACTTTAAAGGTTACTGATAACTTTCGTTAAGATTATTTTCTGTTAATTAACTTAAACATATTTATTTCTCAACTCTTATTAATCGGTTTAACAAAGGTTAAATTATTTGTTTAACAGTCTGTGCTTGCTTTTGCTAAAAGTCAAACTTCAGCAATCTATTTAATATTTAATAACATTTATATAGCTACTTATTTGAAATGTCTTTGTGTGTGTGTGCTTAAGGATTTTATTGGCCATTTGGTTGTGCATAAGGACATCAAATGGAGGCAAATTAAAAAACATGCTCCTTGCGCACAGCACAACTCACACAATTGGCTAAAAATCGTAACGGCAATTGGCTCAAGGCGGCATAAACGGCTGCTTTGGGTCTGCTGCTGCTGCTGCTGCTGCTGATGCTGCTTCTGTTTTTAGTTCCTGTTACGGGTTGAATGTCGAAGGAGAGAAATGTACGGATTTTATTGCTTATTTGTTAAATGACTTGAAAAAGTTAATCAAGCGTGATTTTGATACGCCCCAGAGATAACGAATTATTGCACATATATATATACATATATATATATATGAGTGTGCGTATAAGTTTGTTGCTTGACTTGTTTGTTTATCGTTGCTATTGTTTTAGCTTTGTATTGCGTGCTACTTATTTGTTAACGAACAAATTTCAATTTTCTTCGGTTTCCTTCAGATTTTTTTTTTTTTTGTTCTTGGGTTTAACATGTGCACATAAAAGTAACGGTTATACAGCAAATCGTTGGGGCGACACCTGTCGACGCAATTTTTATGAATTAATAAAGGCAACCAGGGCTGTCGAAAATCATCTAGGGTGGCTTTGAGAGTGCTGCAACAACAAGAACAACAACTGATTGTGCGTTGAGCTTATTAAACGCATTTTTACAGCACGCTTAACACGAATTTTCACTTTATATGCAAACATGTGAAACACTATAAACAAAAGGACGCCAATTTGCACGAAAACACACACAAGCACACACACATACACACACACACGCGCACACACAGCCATATAAAGTCACATGCGCGCCAGTTGTGCAAAAAATTT
The DNA here is from genome assembly GCA_035044465.1 of Scaptomyza tumidula. Lineage (NCBI taxonomy): Eukaryota > Metazoa > Arthropoda > Insecta > Diptera > Drosophilidae > Scaptomyza > Scaptomyza tumidula. Next base: position 12,519,468 of record JAWNNW010000444.1, on the reverse strand, counting down.
CCTTTCTATTAAATTTTACAGTAAACTGAATTTACACCCAAACAACAACATCAACAACAACATGCACAACAACAGCGCGTTATTAAACAGCATGAAAATTGCTCGAGCAGGGGAGGAGTAGGGAAGAGAACAGCTCTCTCACTCTCACACTCCTTGTTGTTCTCTGTCTTGCTGAATATTGGCAAAGCCAAAGACGCTTTCTGTGTGTTATAAACAAAATGGCACAAAATGGCGACACCTGCTGTTGCAAATTAGAAAAATAAGATGTTTCATAAAAAAAAGTATGAAATGAAATGTCAGAGGCGGAAAACACAGCACAACAGGTGAAACTGGCAGAGGGCTGGAAGATTCTTTGGCGTTGAGGCAGTTGGAGGGGAAGAGGGAGGTGGAGTGGGAGTGGGAGTGAGTCAAGCAGCGGGAGTTTCTGCCACATTAGCAAACAAATTCGAAGCCAAAAAATATATAAAAATATGGAAATAACAGCCTGTCGACAAGAAGTCTTTATGCTTTTTTTTGGTTGTGGCTTTAATGCGTTTGCCCTCAAATTATTCGTTGTTGTTGGAAACTACACTTTAGATGGAACTTTTTGCCAAACAGCCGAAGCAATTGAATAAAAGTCAGCAGACCGCTTAAAAGCTAATAAGATTATATGAAAATGGCCAACGTTAAATGATAATGCATTACAAAATGAATAACATAAATTAAAATTCATAAATAAAAATTATTTTTAAGGCAAACAGAATTTTTAAGATAAAATTTGATTTAACAAACCTTTTTATTTTTTTTGATATTTACTAGAATAGACGGAAAATATATTTTAATATCAATTAATTTGATATTTTAGTTGCAAAGCCCGAAAAAAACGTTAATAAAATAAAAAAACATTTATTTAAAGGTATTTATTACTCGGATTTAATTAACTATATATATCATATTAATTATTGGAATAAACAAAAAATATATTTTAATGTCAATCAATTTTATATTTTGGTTGCAAAGCCCAAGAAAAAGTTAAAAAAAACTATTTAAAGGTTTTTATTTATTCATTGTTATGTATATTTTTTATATTTAAAGGTATTCATTACTTGGTTTTAATTAACTATATATATCATATTAAATATTGGAATAAACAAAAAATATATTTTAATATCAATAAATTTGATATTTTAGTTGCAAAGCCCAAAAAAAAACGTTAAAAAAAACTATTTAAAGGTTTTTATTTATTCATCACTTTGTATATTCATTTAAGTATTGAAATATGCAAAAAATATTATTTCTTATATTAATCAACTCGATGTTTTAGTTACAAAACCCAAATAAACGTTAAAAAAAAACATTTATTTAAAGGTTTTTAGTTATTTGGATTTAATTAACTTTTTTATAATATTCATTGTTTTGTATATTCATATTCAAAATTGGAATAAGCAAAAACAATATTTTATATATCAATCAACTTGATAATTTAGTAACAAAAGGTTTTTATTATCATACGTTGTGACATTTTGTTAGCAGCTTTCAGTTAATATCATTCGCTTGCAACATTATAATACAAATTATGCTAAACGCAGTCAACAACTTGTGCTTGAACCTTGGAAGCATTCGAGTCAAAGGGCAATGCTGTTGGCTGTTGGCTGCTGGCTTATCAAGAACCTTGCTTACAGCGATTGGGCACAAAAGTCATTTAAAGTTAGCCAGGTTTTGTGTTACCGCTATTCACTTACATTGGCTCATTGCAGCAACACACACACACACACACAAACACACACACACAAGACAAGAAGATGCAGGAACAGTAGCAACAGCAGTCGAAACTGAAGTTAAAGCAATAGCAAAAGCAAACAAACAGAGCAAAGGAAACAAATCTAATAAAATCAGCAGATGATGGTCATTAGACCGAAAAGTAATTTCATTTATTCGCAAACTCGATTTGTTGCTTTGTAGACCGAAGAGCGCACGAGTGCGTCTCCCTTCTCGCACTCCCTCTCTCTCTGTCATCGAGGAATTGGAAACGGGAGTTTGCCGGGTCAGAGCAATGGCAAAAGACACTGGAACTGGAACTGGGAACTGGGCAAATCGAAGCAGCGAAGCGTTCAACCAACGGTCGCGCATAAAAACAAACAACGGGCAACAAAAGAAACTCAAGCCAGACAAAGTGAAAAATCGCAAGGGGCAAACAGCAACAAACACACAAACACACACACACACACACCACACTCACTTCGCTTATAGATACCTTAAGCAAATTCCAAAAGACGCATCGTTAAAATTTTTTGGGTACTAAAAACAACACAAAAACAAACGGACGGACGGATTAGTGGAGAGCAGGAAGCAGGAAGCGGATCAGTTGGCTAAGAGGCGCACGCTACGTTTGGGCCATAAAAACTGCTCACATTCACCTGAAATAATGGCAAAACAATAAAATGGCTGGCCAGGCAACGGCAACGTTGCTGCAACGTGAGCTGCTCGTACTGGCCAAAAGTTGTTAGCTCAAATTTCCAATGGCCAAAAACATAAATGAACCAAAATGTAAATGAAATGCTTTTAAAATGAAATTTACTGCAAAAATATATCTCCAACTTGCACCAAACAAAGCTGACCAGGTGGCGAATGGGGGGGTGGCAATGGTTTGCCATTTGTAACGGCACTTAAACGGAAATGAAATTAAGCGCAAAATGCGTCAGCTGCCATTTGCCATTTGGCATTTGGCAGTTTTTGCCTTTTTTTGAAACAGCTGCCCGCACCGCTCGTGTGTAATTGAAATGTGGCGCTTGGCGCTTCATCAAATGCTACTCCAACAACAACAACAACAACCACCTTTTTGTAACTGTATATCTTTTATGCACACACACACACACAAACACACTGCTTCTCATTTGTGGTTATTCATCAACTTTCACTTGGCTCATTCAAAATGCAACATGCACTCAACATTTTGAGTAAGTTCTGCTGTTTCGTTTTCCTCACCTCAAAGTCAAGCACAACAACATTACTCACACACACACACACACACACATCGCTCACACACACAGTCTCGTGGAATATTATTTATGGTCGTACACATGTTAAGTGAATTTGTCAAATATGCTTGAATGACCTCAGTTCTTCACTCGAAACGCATGGCAAAAGTTCTCAAGTTAAATTTGTCTTTGCTACCTTTGCAACTTGTAGCATTCACTTTTGATTTGATTAGTAAGTTTTTTCCCTCTATAAACTGATAATCATTTTACCAGCACTCACACAGATAGTTCTTCAAAAGAGGGAACCACTCGCATTCATAAATAATTGTGTGCAAAAATGGAAAATAATTGCATTGCGCACACGAAAGTGTATCATTAATGGCATAGCTTCAGTCCAGCAAGAGTTGGGTGGGGAGGGAGTGACACTCACCCTTAGGAAGAAGAAGCAGAAGAAGAATATCACACTTTATGAACAATTCACGCTTTGTGCAATGCAAAAGGAAAAAGTTTAGCAAGCGCAGCTGGAACGGGAAATGAAGCTGAACAAAGCTGAAGTAGAAAGATAGGATAAAAAAAAAAACCTAACAATATCTTTCTTTTCTTTGCTGAGCAGTTAACAGTGCAACCAACTGCCTTTGCATTGCAATCGGTTAGTTTTCTGGACACGACAGCATTTTATACCCTTACTCGAACATCTGAGGAATCACTAAAAGTATATATTTATAACTGTCAAAGCAAATATTCAAACAACTTGACAAAAAGGTCTAGAAGTTTAAAAACATAATAATAGTGCCTCAAAAGAAAGCAATATATGATTAAAAATCAATTTATAGTTTTTTGGCACTTAAAAGGGTTAAAATATTAAATCAAAGATCTAAGAAATATTAGAAAAATATATACAAATACTTTGCCTAAGCTATTCAAACAACAAATAAAATTATTTTAAAAGTTTATTCGAAGAATTGTTTAGCTTTGCTCTAAGCACTTTCAAATTGATTATGCCCACTTAAAAGAAAGGATACTACACTTTCGTGTCCTTGTTCCACTATTCACTATTCGCGCTGTTGCTATTTTGTAGCCTCTGTCGCTCGGACTTCTTCTATTAGCGTGCATCCTTTTGGTTCGCCTTTGGAATTTTCTTCTTTTTTTTTTTTTGTTCACGCTTTTGCGGCATCTCATTCATTCATTCGTTATGGCCGCACAGCAACAAAGCGTGAATTACCGCCATTTTGTGCACTTTGAACGCCATGTTGCCAGTTTTTATCGTTCTCGTCGCTTGCAGGGCTTTCAGCCAAAGTAATTGGCCGGTGGCAAAGCGCCTGCAATGCAGGCAAGCTAGGCAACCTCTCGATGCCTCTCTTATTGAAACTGATAATTGATTTATGTACTTATTTATGCTCATTTTTAATTAATTAATACGCTTAGCAGCACGATATTTTGCTGGCTTTTTATTAAAAATCTGAACGATGTTGCAAACTCAACAAGCGACTCAATAGAGGAAACTTAATAATAATAATTCGCAAAGCCACAAAACATACAAAATTTATGTACATACATACGTAGATTGCGCTGCTACAAAATGTTGTTTGAGCCACTCGAATATGCATGCATTTTAAATATTAACTAAATACGCGGTCAGAACGAAAACAGCAATAAAATGGACAATGGACAATAAAGAACACTGCTGGCCAAAAAGCAACAACAACAGCAGCAGCATAATGGGGGAAAGAGTTGGCGGGGGGTTGATAAACAAGTGCTGCAGCAAAAATGTACTCATCAAATTTTCATTATTCATAATTAACAAACCGCAGTCGCAGAGCCAAAAAGCAAAAACAAAAAACAAAACGAAACAAAACGAAACGAAACAAGCGAAATGAGAAACACATAACGAGAAATGGGAAACAAAACGAAACGAAAACGAAAACCGCCAAAATGCAATTATTGCGATGCTTTGCGGATGTGATTAAAATGCAGTACGAACCAGTGTGACCAAATACGCAGAAATATTCATTATTCAATTGAAGAGACTTGTTTACGACCAAGAAGTGCAAACTTATTTAAAAAAAGTTATTTTATGTAATTATTGTTTTTATTTAATTAATTTTAGATAAATGCAAATTTTTAGCTAACTTTTGCAGCCACTGTGACCATATTTATAAAATATTCAAATATTTCCGGCTTATTAAAAAAGCTGAATTTGGGTCACTTTTTAAAAGTTTGTTCTGTATCATGAAATTAGTATAAATAAATAAATTACAATATAATGCAAATTTTCGTTTGTTATTCTAAACGCTACGAATTTAAAATTATAATCAAAAAGTGCAGAAAATAAAATTATGCTAGTTAGATTTAATTTTTTATAAAAATTTAATTTTTATAAAAGAATTTTAATTTTTTTATAAAAGAAAAAAACTTTTCAATTTGTCAACTAAATAGAATTTTAGCATATTTTTGAATTTCAAATATAAAATTATGTTGGATGTGGCTAAAATATAAAATATTTCGGCATTTACTTTGATGTTATTATTTAGGATTAATATTAATTAGTTATTAAAGCATATTAAAGCGTCAAACAAGTTTGAATTTTCATAAAATGGTTATTATAAAATCTTCCATAATACGAAATGATGGCGAGGAAATCATCTCCGTTTTGTTGGCCGAAGTATTTATGTCATTAACGGCTGCTGGCGATAATGAAATACTGTTGGACAAAATACAACGGTGCAAAAATCAGTTGGAAAAATATTTGCGTTCAACTTCAGCTGCATAATGCGGTCAGCTGTGGACCGGACATGGCAAGCGACGACAGTCCGGACAGATTTGTCATCAGAGTCCTGCAGAGAGAGAGCGAAAAAAAGAACGAGAAAATGTTACGACCAAGTTACATAGGCCTCACCATTGTTGGCTGCACCAATCCAATGAGCCCATAAAGACACTCTCCCCTCACCTTCATCCTCATCCTCACCATCACCCTTTTACCATATGCATGAGTGTGTGCGTTTTAACATACATATGTGTATGTGTATAGGGTATAGATCCTGGCTGGCATTGTCATAACGCGAATGTTATCCTTGTTTGCGCTGATGTTGTTCTTGTTGCATCTGTTTTTTTCTACCCGTAGCGTGTGTATGAAAATTAAAATTGTTGACAATTGTCATTTCATTTTTTTTGCAATTGTTGTTGTTGTTGCTGTTGCTGCTGTTCATTGTGTTGTGTCAGTGTTGTGTTACCGCGGTTGTTGTTGTTGTTACTGTTTCTGCATGCCACAGCTACAGCTGCTGTTGTTGTTGTTGTTGTTGTCCGCCCGATGCCACACGCAACTAACCACATTTTGATTGCTATGCATTCGCCCGAATCGTGCTCCACGCCAAATTGAATGCATTTTCCGTGCCGTGGATTGAACACACAAAAAACGAAAACAGCCATTGCGTGTGCGAGTGTGTGTGTGTGTGATGACAGGGCTGCAACTGTTGTTGCTGCCACACGCATTCAGTGGCTGATACGAAGCCTTTAGCTTGGGCTTTGGTGGCAAGCTTAGCTGCTTGTTCTACTTGTTGTCGCTTGTTTGATTTGTTCGCCGCGCTTTTGCTCAGCATTTTCTACTTTTTTTTTCTTAGCCAGGTTAACACTTAGCAAGTAGCAGGTAGCAAGTAGCAAGTAGTATGTGGTACGTGCAGTTTTGCAATTATTATTTAATCTCGCACAAAATTGGTAAAAGACGCCGCCACATAAAATTAACAAAATACATTTTTGCAAATTAATGCCAATGATTTGGTTTTGTGTGTGAATTTATCTATTTGTGTGTCTGTACGTGATTTATGTTGTCTGGCCAACAACAAACACATTCCACACCACCTGCTCATTACACACACACAGACACAAACAGACATTTTTAGGCAGGCAGCCCGGGCTTTTGGTCAAATATTTTGATAGACGAGGACGTGCTGCGGGGCTGCATTGCGGTTGCACAATCAAAATATGTACATTCATTTGGTTTTTGCGGTGCCACTTGCATTCGCCTCAACAACATGAAAGCGTTTATATAATTTACAGTGCAATTTATTCAGTGTTTAGTTTACCAGCCCAAAAACCCAGTATCCAATTGCCAGTTGTCAAAATCACATTCACAATATGCTTTGTCAGTTGGGAATTTAATTGATTTTTCATATCAAACTGTTGAAGTGTTTCTTCGTATATAATCACATTCTTAATATAAATATGCTATATCAAGCATAAATATTCTATAACGCTGTTTTCTGTGGAAAAATATCTAGTGGAAGAAGCCAAAATGCCGCTGAATATAGTTTTTTTGACCTGAAGGAAAGATCTATCATGTGATCATTAATCATGAACATTTTGAGCTTTATCTAAGAGTTTTTCTACTACTTTACAAGTGTCTAAAGTATATTGAGGTAACCCATTACCTTTTAATATGAGAGTAAGGCAAGAAATCACTGGCTTTTGGGTAAGTACTTATAGATAAGCTTCCTTAACATATAAAAAGTTTTTGCATATAGAATTTGTGTTCGAAATCATGAGTTTCAGGGCACGAGAAGGCGTTATGATCTACGAGTTCTTCTACTGTTTGCATATTTCAAGAATTTCAAAGTAACCCATTACCTTTTCATAGGAAAGTAAGGCAAGAAATCACTGACTTTTGGGTTAGTACTTGTAGATAAGCTTCCTTAATACATAAAAAGTTTTTGTATGTAGATTTTAGAACTTTTAATATTTCATAAAAAAATTTTGCTTAATTCTGTTGCTTTCCGTCAAGTTTGTTCATGCCATGATTTTTTGTGTCCCACTGGGTAAGCAACAAATAAAAAGCTAAAAGCCAGGAGATATACTAGAGCACAGGACACAATACGTCTAGGCTGCTAGCGAGCGCTTATAAGTTCATTAGGGGCCACAGAATATAACATAATTATTCACTTACAATTTGCGCAACGACGCCTTAGCTTCATATTCAGCTTCAGCTTGTTTATGTGTGTGGCGTATACGTAATTTTGTTTAGATGTCTGAGAGTTTTACCTTTGAAAAGATTGAAGCATAGACTTAATCGGGGAATGGTTGGGGATTGTGGAGAGTGCATTTTGGCTTTAAGGAGCTTGAAATGGAGGGGGGGGGGTCGCATTTGCAAAGTCAATAACAGACTCAACAAAGTCAACAGACAGACTTTGGCTAATGCCATTAGAAAGACCTCAAACCGTCCGGAAAATTCCAATAGAGTGCAAGTGAGCGAGAACGAGAGCGAGCGAGCGAGCGAAAGGGACAGACTGTGGACCAAAGACAAAGAAATCAAAAAATTTCTGTGTGTTGTGAAATGGGTGAGCCAGAGTTTTTTGGGTTTGGGTTAAACCACAGCTCATTGCAAGTAGCATAAATAAAACCAACATTGGCTCAGGAAACGGCAGCAGGCCCATAAATTCCAACATTTGCCAATAAGTTGAAAGGCTAAAGTTTTACATTGGTAACCGAAAAATATGCAAAGCAGTCATAATTTTACTTTCGCAACGAAATATTTTTGTATAAAATTGTTAGCAAACAAACTTTTTTATGCTTCAACTAATTTCAATCAGCTAACAAAAATGTTCTCTGCCTGAGCTCAAGCTTGCCATCCATCCACCACCCACCCATCTCTGCCAGCCAAAAAACACACGACGCAAAACTTTTGTCAATAATGCCGACGCCTTAAACCTTAAAAAACCTCCCTGCCAAACCGATTGCTTTACACCCAGTGTCAAGACAAAGGCGCAAACACAAAGAGCACAAGCTAGAAATGATCCATGCACCTGTCGGGCTACTTTTAGTTATACCCGGCTGAGTTTATTAAGTTGGGTGACACCTTATTTTGGTTCTTGTTGTTGTAGTTCTGTGTGAACTTCTCTCTTAGCACATTTGGTATCCTCGGGCAATATTTGTATGTTTGCAACTTTGTCTTGCTTGTTTTTGTTGTCACATCATCAGCACGTTGCCTTCTGCTTGAGGGTCTGAGGTCTTTCATCGTTCTCGTCAAAAATATCCTGAAGATAGATGGTAAGAAGTATTCTTAATACGGACACGAATGTAAATGCGAAAACGAGATCATTTCAAGTTTTGACTGTCACCTTTTGTGCACATTTTGTGTTTTGTGTTTTGTGATTTGCCTTTTGGCCAATTTGCATAATTGTCAATTGCCATCAATAAAGTGTTTATTAAAAAGTTTTCTCCATTTTCACCCAACTTCACCTTTCAAACTCTGTTGTTGTTGTTGTTGTTGTTCATCTCATGTGTAATTTCAGAACCTGTCTGTATATACATGTAAAATCTGTCTGTCTTTTGGGTTTTAATGCTCAATCTTGCCAAACTTATCCCAGTCTCTTTCGCTTTACTAACTCATTAATTAACTTTGCCGCCATTGTTTGCGAATGCTATTTATTCTTGGCTTATCACTTTGCCCCCAAAGTGCCCGTTGTGCAAAATAAGTGAAAATGCTTGCCTGGCTCGTGTCCAAAAAAACAAAAAAACAAAGAACAAGAAAGACAACAATAACAAGTGCGAAATCCCAAAGTTTTAATGAGCATACACACACACACACAGGTAAGTAGGCTCACCTTCTAATTAACATTTAACGAAAATTAATTTAACTTTTCCACATGCTCATGTAACAGAAAGAAATAGTATTCTCATTACAAGATTGCTCATCGAATAAAAAGATTTATATTGACAAGCACAATATATCAGTGAATAAGTATCTTTAGATTATCAACTTTCCTGTTTGTTAAAGTATTCTCTAATTAAACAAAGTATTTCAAAGCGCCATCTGTGGTCTTAGGGGTTAAAATATTGCCAGGAACTTGTCCTTGGCACAAAAGATACTTTCATAACCTGTTTTAATGAGAATAAACTTTATCTGAACATAAAATCTCTGACAACCATTTGTTGATAAGCGAAAACTCCTTAGCTTTGGTGATATCACGGAAGAATATGGTACTACAACCTAAGAAGACTACCTTTCTTAACTACAAGCTTTTTCATAAGCTTTCACTTGTATAAGAACCCTGTGTAATAAAGCTTGGTATACAACTTTGTCAAAGCTTTGAGCACTAAGAATTTTAGCACAACAGCTTACGGGACTTTTATCGGCCAGCACGTAAATCGTGTCAAAAATTTAATTTTACTAAACTTATAGATGAAACGTAATGTTAAAAGGCAATAAACCACTAAATATTACAATATTCAATATAACAAAAACTTAAAATAACCCAAACAGAATATCGAATATATTAAAACGAGATGGCAACACCGTGCCGCCGCTAAGCATGTGTGCAGTGCATGGGCCTGACATGTGTTTGTGCTTAATGTATGTGTGGGTGGTTGAGCGAGCGCGAGCGAGAGAGAGGGAGACACAGTTTGTGCTTGAATTGCTCTCTTGGCACGCATTTGACTTCATTTACAATTGAGTTTCAGTGCGTTCGCGAACAGCCTTTCAAAACGTTGTGCTAGCATTTAGAGCGGATGGCGGACTAACCCAAACTGAAGAGAAGTGAACCATTAAGAGGAAGAAGACAAGCTAAGGAAAACAGTGACAAAATAAAAATGTTAGCATACTTATTTGAGTTAGTTAAACGATTAAACTTAAGTTATACAATCGTAAGTTGACGATTAACAATCAAATCAAAACAATTTATCAAAATTTGTGACCCAATTCCACAAGTTTGATTGTTTGGCGAAGATATACATAGTTTATGAGCAAAAGAGAAGATTGCAAAACGAAAAAAAAAAACAACAAAAATGCATTTGCATTGTCGCAGTCGTATAAATCTTAATTTGCGACACGCGAAACACAAGCAATAACAATTGCAATAAAAAAGTAGAAAATTTTCATTGCACTTTGCTGTACGTATGAATTGTTCACAACTTTGCTGCATTTGTCGCATTTCATTGCATACTATAACAATTAAATAGGAACATAAATACACCAAGTATACGTTTATGTGTGTGTGCGAGTAATACTTCAGTTGAGCAGCAGCAGCCCCAAAAAGTTGCCTTTTGCTATTGCCTGGTTGCTCTTTTAACCAGCCAACGGCACAGCTGATTGTCAAACGGCACTCATTCCCGACTTTGAGTGAGAGCAGCTTGTTTGGTTTATTTTTTCCAGAGTCAGAGAGAGAGAGAGTTCGACTAGCCACCCCTGCACCACCCCCTGTACCACCCACAATCGCCTACTGTGAGCTTTGCTGGCTAACGTAACGAGTTTTGAGACACGCACGCCACACACGACAAAGTACACGTAATATAGCCATAATCAAAGGTAGCCCTCGCTATACCCATTGCCATAGGCCAGGTCAACAGCTTCAAGTTCTTCTTCGTCTTGCAAGCCAGCACGCACGTTCATATGTGTGTGTGTGTGTGTGTGAGTCTGGTGTGTTTGTGGTAAGTGCATAAATTGTATCATTTCGATGGTACTTTGCAAGTTTTACAGGCCAACGAATGAGCTCAAATGAAATATTTATGTGTTTTGGGTAGCGCATCTCTGACCCGCGGTCGTGACAGCATGTCAAAAGGTAGTACACTGAGCGAAATAAAAAAGGATTCCAGTCTGGGATGGAATGATTCGAGCTTAACAAAAATTTTTTTATATTTTTTAGATATTATTTACTTTACTTGGATTATTTCTTTGAATTATAAAGAGAAACTCAAAACTGAAAGTCTTGAAATTTTGTATTAAAATCTTTTTAAAAAGAAAATGTTTTTTTTTAATGAGATTCACATTTTCAACAAATCTTTGGTAGAACATTGTTATAAAATATCTTTAGCTCAAAAGAAGTTTTCAAATATGCTATATAAAATTCTAAATTGTTGTATCCTAAGTTCAATACTTCTTTAAAATCGATATGAAAACGTTTTCTAGAAAACTTCTTCAGAAAATTTAATAAAACCTATTTATGGTATTTTTTAGTACACAACTTTGTAATTAATAAGTTATACCTTCCGATCCAAAAGAGTTCCTTTTCTAGGCCACGCGTTCTTTTCTTCCAGTGTAAAAAGGAAACGTATTTTAACAAAGGAACACTCTAGAGTTGAAAACAGGATTTGAAGTTTGTTTTCTCTTCTTCTCTAAGCCCGGTTGCCAAGCATTATTGTATAGATAGATAGATGGCGTCCGGGTAACCATTGTTATGCACATTTTACTCACTCGGCGACAAAAAAAAAAAAGATTGGGAAAAATGCGATTTGATTTGCATAAACAATTCATATTTCAACATTTATTTCTCACATTGAACGGCGAGCAACGGCTTGTGCTTGAACATATAGAATAACACCTGTTTTACCCAGAATTACTTCTGTGAACGGGCACTCAAATAGATTGAGGGGATCTGTTTTCATGCTCAATACGAATACGATTTAAAACGAGTGTTTGTGCGAGTATGTGTGTGTGGGTGTGAGGGTAGTGAAAGTGGTGTGTGCACATACGGACGGCATTCTCATACATACATCAACACCTCCGCTACAAAATACACATACATACATCCATGCATGTATATTTATGTCGGCACTTGTGTTGTTATTGCTGCTGTTGCTGCGTTTGTTGTTGTTGTTATTGTTGTGTTATTCATTACATTCAGCCAGCTGCAGCCACACACTCCAAGCATCCATCTAGAGCAGAGAATGCGAGTGAGTGAGAGCAAACTTCAAAGTGTTTTCAGTCATATTTGTAATACTTATAACGTTTTCCGGTTGCATATATTCATATTATTCTTTTAATTGAAAACATATGTACATTGATTTATTTTTAAATATGCATAAATATCCAAACATATTTGTTGTTGTTCATTTGTATTTGTAAGCCACACTGTTGACAATTTGTTTATTCGTTTTTTTCTGTGTTGTGGTTTAATTGTAAATTCAATTAAGCACAAACAAATACTGATTACATAATCCACAACATGAATCCACGCCCTTATCAATGTATCTATAGAAAAACTTTTAAGCGCTGACAAAAAAGATAGATAAAACATGCATCTTATCCGCATCGCATGCAGCATATCAAGTCCTCAAACTCAAATACAAACACAAACACTCACACACACACACACATATTGACATAAAACGCGTTGTGCGCATTTTGTTTGTGTGCATTGTTAACTGGGTCGCCATATATATATATATATAAATTGCAAGTCGACACAATCGCAACCAATTAAAATCTTAAGCAATGCTAAGCTTGCTACGAACTGGGATTACTTTGAAAATTCAATAATTTCAAAAGGATTTCGCTTCAATCATATTTCAGTTGGTTTAACTTGTTTTACCAACTGTCGCTATGGCAATAATAACTTTTTGTGCTGCAAGACTTTAAGCTTAAGTAGCGAGCTAAAGTTGAGTTGATTGACTGTGAGTATACCCTGTAGCTGGATTTTAGGAACGTTTAAGTGCACTTGTGTGTATTCAAGAATCGAGTAGTATATAAGTATTATTATTACTGGTTAGAAAACTTTTTAGTTTGAAGTTTTCTGTACAAAGATAACTTTCTCAAGTATTTATACAACCCATTTGCAACCGATTACTGGGTATGCAAAATAACACCCTTTTAGCTTACTTGCAAATAATCCTTCCCTGCTTTTATGCACGACTTATTGAACATAATCATACTATGTGTACTAAGAAAATACAAAGCTGCTCAAAGTAAACTATTTACAGACATATTCAAATATAAGTTTATCGTTTTATTTGCTCAACTTGTAGGCTATTTGGTTAAATAAGCACAAAATATGAAGCTCTCGGACACAATGGCGACGCCGATTGAGGAAAAACTCGATCTTAATTTAAAGGTAAACCCCTTTGGAAGAATCTTACTCAAATGTTATTAATCATCAACCCACCACCACCTCCCTTCCCTCCCGTTCGTTAAATGAAACTAGCAACAGGTGCGTTCGGGCATGGTTCATGTCAGCGATGGCAAAAGTAGACCAGAACCACTCAGACTTTGTTTAACAATGGAATTGTTGACCTTGCAAAAGTTGGAAATAGTTACGCCAACAAGCTCACAGCTAAATGGACCCCCAATGGAATCCAAGGTATGTTAATCAACAACAACGTACTGCATATATACTACACTCATTAAGCAAACTCAACAACAAGATGGAAAACACTTTGGTATTTTTTTTTTTTTGGTTTTTCGAACAGGAGCGCATGGTGCAAATAACGCGAAACGCGAAACAGGGTGGCTTGGGACTGAGCATAAAGGGTGGCGCCGAACATAAATTGCCCATATTAATATCACGCATCTACAAGGATCAAGCGGCCGACATAACAGGCCAACTGTTTGTCGGCGATGCCATCATCAAGGTAAACGGTGAATATATTACGGCATGCCCTCACGATGATGCTGTCAACATTCTGCGCAATGCCGGCGACATTGTTGTCCTCACCGTCAAACATTATCGGGCCGCAACACCCTTCCTGCAGAAGCAATGTAAGAGCACGTCGATGTGACAGAACGAAATGCATTAAAAACAATCATTATTCTTCATCTCGTAGTGACAAAAGATACGCCCGATTCGGACAATGATGTCACCTGTGCCGAATTGAAAGCAGATGAAGGATACAAATCCTCAGTGAATAGTGGCACCATATCACGCAGTTGCAGTCGACCAATGTCCATATGCTCGGAGCCAGAGAAACGCTGGACAGATGTTGTCGCAGGCAAGTTGTACACAAAGCAAAAACCTTGAAAAACTTTTTTGCTTAGCTATCTTTCGCCGTTTTTGTAGTACCCCTAATGATGGCCTATGTCACACGTTACATTTACGGCACGGACAAGTTGCGTCCGAATGCCTTTGAGGTGCGTGGCTTGAATGGTCTTACCACCGGGGTCATACACTGTGATGAACTGGCGATACTAAGTCAATGGCTCAAACTTATTACAGATAATGTTGTGGGTCTAACACATTTGCAGGTGAGACAAAGCATAACTAAAATAACTACCTATACACGTTATGAAATATTTGTTACTTATCTTAATCGCAGATGAAACTTTACAATCGCAATTTTGCTGTGGGCGAACGCATTGAGTACATGGGCTGGGTGAACGAGGGTGTTATCAATAACAACATATCATGGCAGAGTTATAAACCGAGATTTCTACTGCTCAAAGGAACTGAAGTGATGCTGTTTGAAACGCCACCAGTAAGTAGAAAATTTTAATTATCATATTTGCACATAAGATTATTGAAACGCAAATGATTTTTTCTAAAGCTTTATAAAGAAATATATACATTTATTTCGTTTAGTTTTTGCAACCCCTATTTAAGGCACGTATATAATTGGATATAAAAGCATTTTGCAGTCAAGCTTTATGCTGGCTGGCACTGTGTTCATTATGCCCCGAAGTTGTTCAAAGCAACTGCACTCGGTATAGTATGTGCTGCGCTAATTTTATGTGTCAAGATCTAAGCCTACATGAGTTAGATGCACCCCACAAAACCCACACTGACACCCACACATACACATGAGCGCGAAAAATTTAAAATTGTACCTTTTTTTTCTCTCTAATGAGCAGTCGTTGCATAGCAAATGGAACTTGGTTGCCTACGGCTTATGATGATGAATCATGCAACCCCCTTTTAACCTACCACTTAACCCACCTGACAGAGTGCAAACTTACACTCTGATTATCAACAGCTACGCAGATGATAATGATGGTGATGGTGTTGGTTATGGTGATGATGATGATGTTGATGTGAAGTGCACTTAATGCACTTTCAAATTATATAACTTAGCTTTATCCCATTGTAAGTTTGTTTTGCATTTGTTTAACTCATTGCAGCTTAATGTGGCTGGCATCAGCAAGGCCTTGGTTTTCTATAAAGTATATCAGACCATGTTTCGCATTGTCAAGGAATCAGAGACGGTGGACAGTCGACAGCATTGCTTCTTATTGCAAAGTTCCGGTCACGAGCCGCGTTATTTGAGTGTCGAAACACGACAAGAGCTGCTGCGCATTGAGAACAGTTGGAATGCGGCCATAGTGACGAGTGTTATTAAATTAGGGGTAAGTAACAAAATCACACACACATATAGATAACTGTTAGTGCGAGTAAAGTTAAGGCTGCTCTCATGACCTCCATTAGTTGCACAGACTAAAATACACATACATACATATAGTATTAATAGTATGTATCTGTGTACCTCGCACTACTCGCTTGTTGATAATTTCGCATGTTTGTTTGTAATTAGGCTTGCCTGGCCCCGCTGTGCTGGTCGCAATGCAAACTACGAGTTTCGTGATTGCCAATTGCTCGTTAATATATATATATATATATATATTACAAACACAATCTCCTTCCAACTAGCCTTGAAACAAAGTTCATGGTTGCTGACCTCAGAAGTAAATCAATATACTAATGTTTGTCTAGCAAATCAAAATGCAACAGGTGATTTTTTTCACCTTGAGATAACGTATTGAAGAATCTCAGACAACAAAGAACTTTTTCTTATTTCACAAGATTATAATTTTTCGATAGCTTGTCATGTTAAAACATCGATAATAATCGATCTTTTTCAATGATTGCATTGAACCAGAAGCTTAAATCACAAAGACTTTTAAAAGGCAAACAATGCAAAACTTTTCCATCAACTTTACAAAGTTGTAATATGACCGAAAGGGTTCATATTTGATGGCACAAAGAGATTGAACGTCTATAAAGACCCTTAACTGAATTCATCCCACTTATCATTTAAGGAACACGTATTGATTTTCAAACTTTTGGCAATCGCTATAGTAACACGGGCAACAAGTTTTGCGGCAGATTATATTGTTTAATGTTGCAAGTTTTTGCTAACTCAAACATGTACATATTTACTTTAGACATACATAAACTATATATGTATGTGTGTACACAATGCTAGTAAGCTGTTGAAAAGTCAGAGCAAAGCCAATGACCGGCCTTAAGCGACGCACAGGACAACAAACAAAGAAAAAAGGAATTTTGGTTCATGTTTTGAATCGATACGAATTCAGTTTTGCAATTTGGAACATTTAGTCGAGCATATATATATATATACATATAGTATGTATACACAGAGAGACACAAAAGCGGATTATTGAACCTTTTGTTGTTCTTTTTTTTATGTGGTTATTGCGATTGCCCAAGTGTGTGCCAAGCTATTAGAGTTATTCCCATTGTCAGATATGGCGTATACATAATAAGTATAAAAAGTCAATTTCAATCAATGTGCTTGCTTGCTGCACAGCCCGCTGTCCTCATAAATGTCTACTATTTAATAAAAATAATACCACTTGCATGCAATATCAAAAAAAAAATTGTATATGTATATGTTTAATCGTGTGTATCTATATAGCGCAAGACTTTTGCCGTTTCACATCATGGCAAGAGTGGTGGACTGACACTTGATTGGCAGGCGGGTTTCTCACTGACAGAGGGCGCCGATTCCACTATGGTCTGGCAGTATAAGTTCTCACAGTTGCGTGGCTCCAGCGACGATGGCAAATCAAAGTTAAAGCTACACTTTCAGGACAGCGAGTCGCGAGCGATTGAAACCAAGGCAAGACATATCAATTAGTTAACCTAAATCATGTGCAAACCCTCTTTAACCCCATTTTATCACTTCGTATAGGAATTGGAGTGTCAGGTGCTGCAAAGTTTGCTATTTTGTATGCATGCTTTCCTTACAGCCAAAGTGGCTTCGGTGGATCCAGCATTCTTGAGTTCGATACAGCAGACCTAAGCTAACGAGTCGAACAGAAAGTTTTTTAGACTAAGTGAACTTATAGTTGTATTTCAAAAATACGCAACAATTACATAAGTATATATATATATATATATTAAGCAAGTTATAGATACATGTATATTATGCGATTATGTATAATGTGTATGTAAATGGAATTAGTTAAATTTTGACTAGCTTAATATAATACTGAGTTAGATTTGATACTTACATACTTACTTAAAATACAAAAACAAACAATTTGTAGAACGAATGAAACTTTAAGTGAAATCTCTTGGTGCAACACAAAAAATGTAAATTTAAGCGTGCTTTTGGCTTCTTTTTCCTATATAATCAATTCAAAGTTGTCGATATAATTGAGCATACTATCTACATATTAGACTATTACACACTTAGAGAAAATACGTTTGTATTTGTTTTTAAATTAGGCTTTATGCAATTACTAAACACACACAAATAAACGAAGCTACTCAGTCATCTGAAATCGAAAAAGCTCATTAATTTGACAACTACAACATTATAAATGAATGTAAACGATGTGCATTATATAGTGAAAATATAATTTTCAATTTTAATGAACATGCTATATATTGTTAGAAAACTAGATATTTATTCAAAACAAATGTTGCGCTTTTTAAATTACCAAATCACTTATTTATTTAATATAATATTTAAGCATGTCTTAAACGCGCATTAAACAAACAAAATTTCTAGTTTGATTTTAATCTATCTTTTACACAACAAAGCTATAAACAGCCACCGAAATTTGCATTCACAGTTTTATATTAGATCTTTAACATACAAAGGATCGTAACAACTTTAAGATTCCATTGTAAATACATCTTAACATATGTCATGCGTCAATTCAAATGTGTCTTTCAATTGAGCGTTCACTGTACACACGTAGAAAAACAACAATTTGTTGCTCATATATTTCCAATGGAACGAATGGTTGATTTATTGTACGTATTAATACATAATCGTAACAGCTTAATTCATAACATACTCATAATTATATTCGCATACATGTACACATGCCACAAACTGTCAACGCAACTCATCAACGCAATCATATCAATTATATCAATTATCAAATCAAGCCCACGTAATCACATGTAGATGTACATTAAACCAAAAAACAAAGCTAAATGTGACAGGATATTAAACAAGATAACCACAAACTAAGTGTAAAACAGAATTCATTACTAACTGCTTCGGTCTGCCGAAGATTTAATACCAGTGCAGATTTTTTAATGTTTTACATTATTGTACAAGTCAAATTAATGCTGTTAAGAATGCTTTTTTCGAGAGTAGCCGAAGATTTGGATTCACATGAGTATAAAGTTGTTAATTAAAAATAAATTCTTGATAATGTCCGTCTGCCTTTCCGCATATTAAAGTCGATCTCAAGGAATAAAAAGAGCTTAAATCAAACATTTGGTAACTAGTTTTTTGTACATTAAAATCGATCAAAAAATCTGTATGAGTCAGTACTAAGAATCTTTAAGCGGAATACTCTCGAATACACAATAATAATTATAATTAATAACAAAAAAAATATGGTCCGTCCTTTTCTGATACGAAATATTTCCCAAAAATTGTCCGTAAAAAACCTTTAATAAGCTTAGAGATTTCTGCAAAGGTATTCTGGAAAATAAATACAAATATATAAAACACACAACATATTATATTCCAAAAAATAAATGCAACATAGAATATTTACGTAGACTGCAAAATAAAAAAATACCAAAAACCAGCGAAAATCAAAAAGCTTGCACAAAACAGCTAAAAATGCACCACAAAAAAGCAGAAATATTAAATAACCTGTAAGTATATTTACAAAATATTAAAACAAATTGAACTACTGTATACCAAGTTACAAAAACAAAAACCAAAAATATATATATATACATACAATATAAAGAGATGTCTAACCATAAATAACAAGTATAAAGCACATTCAGACTTTTTTCCATAAACTTCGACAACTTTAAAAGCTTTTAGAACCTAAACATTATTTATTCACAGAATCCGGTTGAGAAATCCTGTCGGTATTTGTGTATTTAATCCCAACTTCAAGGCACCTAAACAGACCAAAATACGTAAAATGCACTACAAAATAATACATAGAAATTACATAAATACAGAAATATTTAATCCAATACCAAAGCAATTGCAGCAAATAATCGCAAAATATTTTTTAAAAGCATACGTCGACAAGAACAGGGATTATATTTTCGGATAGCCGAATATTAAATACTCTTCCAGACATCGAACGTTTCTTGGCCGCAAGGGTATACAAAAAAAAAAACACAATCCATAACGAATACCAAAAAACATAAACTGTGCATACCATATACATACATAAATCCATAGGATCAAACATCCAATATATAGCGCACTCAAATTATTGATGTCTTTTAAATGAATAGTATATTGCTTAGATAAGCTCAACCATGATTTCAAGTCGTTATAGTATTAAACTCAGATTGCTTAACAACTGCTCAGAAAAGTATTAATTTCAAAAACCAAAAATATCTAAAGCACAAACAAAAGCTAAATAAAAATAAAAATAATACTGTTTGCAAAGTCAGAATCAGATACATAAAACACATCAGAAGATCAACATACGATTAGCTTTATATATTTACACATTATAACTAGCATTTATATAGTTCTGTTAAATGAATTTCATGCCACCCATAACCAATTACTTTATATACTTAGTATTTATAAATGATTTGCAAACAAATTTTTATATATTTAAAATATATATTAAAACTTTATATATAGATATATATATGTATTCGTTTGAAATTATAATATAAAGCAAAAGTAAATATAATAAAGACCTTAAATATGCAAAAATGATAAATTTGTTGTTATTATCGGGACTGCCTGTCAGATATAGAATATTGTTTTTACATACTTATCCTTAAAACCTTTCCAGGAAAAGTTATGTTGAAAAAATTAGTTTTTTGCTTTTCCACCCAATTAAAAGACGTTTTGTTTTTTTACTATAAAATAAAAATACAATCTTTTAATTAAATGTAAGACAACTAAGCAAAATGTATTTTATATTTAGTTTTAATACTTGTTCATCACATTGCACTTTCACATGGCTGCGTGAAAATGCATTGAAAATCACTTTTCAACCAATAAGTTTTTTTGATTTCAATAAAGTTAAAGCAAAGTTGATGGCTGCCAACTTTGCTTTTGTTAACACTTAAGATTAAGATACATGTGAGGATGGCAAAAATTATGCAAATTGAAAAAAAATTGTTGAATTTATTGAGAGGTCTAAATATTGGCTGTTTTAAACCCTCAATAGCTCAATATAATCAAATATTAATTTGAAATTATAATAAAATTCTCTTTTTTATGGCAAAACCTTTTTATGGCTGTATGAAAAAGATTTTACCTAGAGCTCGACAGGGTTGAATATTTTATTTTTACTTAACTGTAACATGGTAACACTGGCTAACCTTATATACAAACATACATAACACATTGTGGTTAAAGCTTCTGCTAGACAGACATACTATATTATAAAGCTAGACGACATGTACATATACAAACTCTCATATCCATTTCAAAGGTATTGAGAGTTGATCGTACCTTAAATTCCCTGTTGCATATGCACACAAATAACTTGAATGTTCTTCAATACTTAAATATTTCTGTATTATCTACACAGCGGTTTTTTGTTGTTGTTAAATATACAAACATACTTCATATGGTAAATGTTATATAATTTTTGATTAGAATGTATTAATGTTTATAATCGATATTATATAGGTTTTTTGTAGCATTATTGTTAAATGCAGCGCAATTTGAAACTACTGGCTAAGTCTTAAACTTTAGGCTTTTGGTTTTGAGCTACAACTTTTTGTTTTTTGTTTTTTTTTCAGTGTCGAAACCTAAGTAAGTACGTTGTATGCGAAATTTGCATTAGTATCCTAAAGGCTTGAAGTGGCCTTAGAGCTAAGCTAAAAAGTGTTTAGAATTTAAACATAAATCAAATTCTAATCTGGAGGCATGCTACACACAATACACATTCAAGTTTAAGGTTATGTTAAAGTCTGGTTAATTTTGCCCAAAATCTAAACGTAATAGATTTGAAAGCGTGCCATTGGTCGAACTCAGACATCGGCTGCATCGCTTGCCTCGGTGTCTGCCAGTCGGACCAGGGTCACAGTCACTTCGGTGGCAAGTCCATTTACGGCTAGTTGTTGATCCCGCCAAGGTGTTGTGAGTGTTCGTATGCGTTGCCTAAAGCTGCCCGGGGTAACAATTAACTTGTATGTAGCCACACCCGGAATCATTATGATCGAGGAGCCAGCTATGCACCAGCCCAAAGCATTTGCCCAATCCGGATACTCATAGTCGCCATAGGTCAATGGCTCATAGCCTAACAGTCCATAAACTGTGATGAACAATAGAAATATGGGCGCTACAAAGCGCCAACAAACAATCCAATATCGGCCCGGTGGAAAGCCAATCATATCCCGGATATCATCACTGAAACGCTTTGTGCCATATATCCAGGAAACAGCAATCGCCTCAAAGAACACGGCCACCAGGATGGAATAGCCGGCAGCATAACGATCCAACAGATGAAAGAAATAGAAGCCACCTTGTGTGCAACTGGCCAAGCCAACAACAAAGTAAAGTGAGAACAAGCCAGCCACGAACAGTTCCCTGTTCCTCTTTATCTTAGGGAACTCATCGCTCAACGCTGTGATAATCGCTTCCGAGCCACCAAACTGTAAGACAGAATCAAATAGAGATTGGAGCGTTTTGAAAAGTACTAAGTCTTACCGAGCTGTCCAATCCCAGCGTTAACAGCATCATGAAGAAGATTAATGCCCAAAAAATGCTGCCTGGCATTGTGGCTATAGCCGCTGGATAGACAACAAATACGAGACCTGGTCCCTCGGTGGCCACATCCTCAATTCTCACTCCCGAAGTGTGTGCCATGTAGCCGAGCACAGAGAATATCACAAAGCCTGCCACAAAGCTCGTTGCAGAGTTTATGAAACTGGTAAGCAGGGCATCTCTGTAAAAACAATCATATCCAAAAAAGGAGAAACTCGTTATACAATACGATATCTTGCTGCGGGTTAATCACATTTTAATGATTGATTTAAGCTATAATAAATTCAACTTACTTGTAAACATTATTATGATATTTGTTGTACGAAGCATAAGCGAGCAGTACACCAAATCCAGGACCCAACGAAAAGAAAACTTGGGTGGCAGCATCGACCCAGACCTCAGCCTTATAGATGGCATCAAAGTTGGGACTCAAATAATACTGAATACCCATTGCAGAGCCCGGCAAGGTAATGCCACGTATAAGCAAGATGAGTAGCACAGCGTAGGGAAACAGTGCTGTGAACCAAACAACTTTACCCGACGTGCTAATACCCTTCCACAACGAGAAGTAACAAATCAGATAAACCATCAACAAACACAATGCCATATCCCAACGTATATGGCCAAGATCATGAATACCCTCGCTGTGATTTAGCTCCAGAATATAACGACTGTGAATTGAAGATGTTAAGTTAAATAGTAAAAAACTTAAAAGGTTTCTTAAGATTATATTACTCACTTGAAGTACTCGGATGCAGCTGATTGGAATCTTTCCACTGGAACAACAGGAGCCATGCTTGCAAATGTTAAATTTGTATACGACTCATTCGCAAAGAACAAACTTTGATTGTTAAAGGCATAGAAATCACTTAGATTGCCAACAACAGGACGTGTATTCTGACCCTCAAACTAGAAACAAAATGTTTTGATACCTTTCATGCCATAAACCTTTCAATTATCTTTTACCGGCTTGCAGTTGGGCGTATTCCAGACATTATTACATGACGTCCAGGGCAGCACACTCGTGAAGGAGGCGAAAAAGAAACGCAAAGACCACGCAATGATCACATTGTAATAAAAGTCCACATAGAACGCGATTAGCACCACAGCATATCCTATGCCTAAGATTAAACTCTTTTTGGTTACGAATTGCTTAACGAACAAGTTTGTTACCCTGTACTTACCTTTAAATAGCGGTACTAAGCGACCCCAACATGTTATTGCACCCTTGCGATTGTGCTGTCCCAGGGCCAATTCCATGTAGAATAGTGGTATACCGCCCACAACCAACATAATGCAATAGGGCACAAGAAAGGCGCCTGCAAAAAAATATAATCAAAAATAAAGAATGAATATGAAATGAAAAAAATTTTTAATATATGATACTTTATAGCCAAAAAAATGATGCCAAATTAGCCTAAAAATCAAAAATTGATTAAAAATGCAGTTAAGGGAATAAAACTGCCTCCAAGTTGAATTTTTGATACTCATTTTACAAATTTAAGTGCAATACTAATCTATACGTTCCACCAAGGACAGAGAGATATTGCATTCGATAATCATTAGATTTTTTATGTTAGGGAAAACGTCCCTTACAACCTAGAATCTCATTTTCAAACTTTTACCTAACTATCCATGCATCAACAACCTAAAATTTAATAACCAATTCATGCACAAATAAGTAAATTCATTCTAAATCGCTTCACTTTTGACAGTTATAGCTTTGAAAAGTGCTTGTCCCAACGCTAAATAATAAACTGCATCAACTAGTTAATGTAATTTGCCTGAAACTAACTAACGGTTGGCCAGTGTCAGTGTGATTAAAGCGCAATTAAGTTTTCTAATATTCAACAACTTCCCTAGACACTATAAATATTATGAAAAAACAATGCATGTTGGGTGTTTCCGAGCGAGTGTGTGTGTGTCTGTTTGTGTGATTGACCCGTGTCAGAATTTGTTTTTGTCGCTCTATGGCTTGAACATAGACACTCACACACACACACACACACACAGAGATACACACAAAATCAAATTGTTTCACAAGTGCCACTCTAAGGACATTTTAAAAACATTAACAGCATCCCGGTTGCTGGCAATAGAACAAGCATATATACATATATATATAAAGGGCAACAAGGACATGGAGAGCCCGCTCTGCTGTGCTCCAGTTCAGGCTCTGGGTCCTGTCTCATGCAGCCGTCGACCGTCCCTCAAAGTGTTCGGTTAGCTTCCTTCTCTGTTCTTTGTTCACAGTGTTTTTTAGTGTTCCTCTGTTCTGGCAATTGCTAAAGTGCCATCGATACTTTGTTGAGTGACAGTGGGGCGTTTTATGATTTGATTATGTCTATTAGCGAGGCAAAGTGGGCGACAAAGTCGACTGCGACTACGACGACAACTACACTGACAACATTGCCCATTATACAAACTCATACATACATACATATTTACATACATAACACACATAACTGGGAGAAAAAAGGTTTTGCTGTCAATGATGTAGAAAATGTAAAACAAAAAAAGACAAAAGCGTACAACAACATACAATACTAATACCAGACAGAGACAAGTTAAGGATCTTTAGGATCAAATGCAGCTCTGTTGCTGAAGCTGTAATTTCCGGCGCTTTGCCCCACAACACATTTCCGGTTATCTCACACGGTCTATTTATAGCACAGCAAAAGTGGCATATGGAAAATTTATGATTATTAAAGTGCATATTTATTAAGCCAATTAAATGGAAGTATTTATAATGTGGCATATCAATACGGACTTTAAATTTGTCTAACAATTACAAGGAGAGCAAAAAAAAAATGAAAGAACTTTTAGGAAAACCTTTTGAGGACTTTTATTTTCATTGCTTAAAGTACAAAGTATCTCAACTGGGACTTTAAATTTGTCTAAAATTAATACGGAGAGCAAAAGAAACGCTTTTTAAAATTACTGAAGGAATTTTTAGTAAATCCTTTTGAGGACTTTTAGTGAAAAACATTTAAAAAAACGTTTATATATTAGTTAACTTCATGTGTGTTCAGGCCTAAGGCTTTTTTTATATTACCCCATCAACTATTGTTGGGAGTTTGTACTCGAAAGACTTAGAAAATTGCTGGAAGCGGACCTTTGAAACGATTCTTTATCATAAAAAATAAATACAGAATTCTAGCTTAAATAGAAATGAAATACTCGGAAAGACTTAAGCTTAAAATGTGAATAAAGCAAACGCAACAGCTAATAAGTTCTTGGTAAAAAAAATAAGCTCTAACAAACGCAACGTTAACGTTTCCCTCTTCAACTATTTTATTATTTTAATGCAGTATGCGCAAAGGTAAACATCCAACAGTTTACAAAAAAAAGCCACGCAAATACATACTTTATGAACAAAAATAAATATTTTTTCCATCTACTGCAACTTAAATTGCAAAGTTCCGGAATTTCATTACAGTTGTGCTGTGAGCTAAATAATAAAAAATAAAAAAATGAAAGTAGAAAGGGGAAAAAAATATTAAATTCCCACTAAGCCGTGGGGGCATTAAAAGCTAATAATCGCAACCTGTTGGTAACCGCCACAATGTTGAGGCTAACGGTAAAGTTAAGCCTGGCAACGTTGCCAACCAAGTAAGTAACAACAAAAAAGAAAGAAAAGCAGCAAAAAATAAAATATGAAAACTAAGCTGTCACTGATTGAGCGCAATGAAGCGTATGAAATAACAATTTATTTTTTAAGAGCTGGCAGAGAGAAAAAGAGGAAAACATATATATATATGAAAAAATTATTGTGTCAAAGGCCAACCAGCAGCATATGAAATAGTCATGAAACTATAAAGGAAAAAAGGCAACCAGCACACACACAACCAAACACACATATATCCTGATTTACGAATGAAAATTCATATCAAGGGGGCTAAGTGCCGCCGTCAAAAAACGTGTGCCGCACATGAATTTGCCACACACAATGCGTCTTGGTTTGATGTACATAACCCAGTAACAATAAAAGCCTAGAAATCACCCTTCTTCATCTACCATCCTCCCCTCATCCACATCCTGTGTGCTTGGCTGTCTGAGTATAAGGAGGCCAAATGCGATTATGACTGCCAGATTTAGTTGTCATACAAAAGCACTTAACTTTGAAATTGTTTTGAATGATGGCGTTGCCAACGAAGATCACAAGCTCTCTCTCCTAACCATATGTATGTTTCAAGCTATATATGTATGCATGTATGTGTGTGTGTGTTGAAGTCGCACGTCTGGACTCTTGGGTAATTTCGTATAGGAAGTACGCACTTAGAACACCCCCCTGCAAAACCCGCATTCGCCAACACTTGCGTTAATGGCAGCACTTCGCACGCATTTTAGCCCTCCCCCCCGGCTCTCGCTCAAACAGCACTTGTCAAAGTGTTAACAAGGCCAAGTCACTTGTTATGCGCCACAACTCGACTTGCGTTGAGTTTCTCTCGCTCAAATGATGTGTAAAGCCTTATAAATGATTTTCATTGTGGCATTGTTCGTCTAATTGGCCAACCCAACCCAACTGTACTATATGTTAAAAGGAATATAGACAGAGAGAGAGAGAGAAAGATGATGATGAGTTATTTAACAACTTTTACTTACCACCGCCATTTTTGTAGCACAAATAGGGAAATCTCCAGACGTTTGCTAAATCGACGGCGAATCCAATGACCGATAGTAAAAAATCCACTTTGCCGCTCCATGTTTCGCGTTGATCGTTAATGCTATCTGTATTATCGTTGTTGTCGTGTGGCGTTGACGTTTTACCAACTTGTCCGGTCGGTGACATCGCCGTGTTGCGACGATGTCCGTGTTACCTTGGCCAAAACGTCGTCGTC
Organism: Scaptomyza tumidula; assembly: GCA_035044465.1. Lineage (NCBI taxonomy): Eukaryota > Metazoa > Arthropoda > Insecta > Diptera > Drosophilidae > Scaptomyza > Scaptomyza tumidula. The sequence goes on along the minus strand of JAWNNW010000444.1, from coordinate 12,492,059 downwards.
TCGTCGTCGTCGTCGTCGCCGTCGTTTTGCGTTGCCAACTCACACGCCGTCGCCCAAAATCAAATCTACCACAAAGAATGAAAGAACATACATATATTTATTAAATCTATCAAATCGTATATACAGGTTTAAACATGCACGTTTTGCATGTTTGTGGCATACGCTGCTTGAGAGGGTTTAAGGCCCAACACTTGATGGTCAATTGAGCTCAACGTGTGTGCGAATGTGTGTGCGAGTGTGTGTGCGAGTGTGTATGTGTGTTGGTGATATGTCCAAAACACTTGAAATTCGGTTTGGCCACGACATGTGTGCTCTCTTTAGCCCTTCGAGTGTTTGTGTCCGTTTATTACGCATACGACATGTGTGGTGGACAAACACTCGACAATTACACACAACAACAACAACAAAAGCCTTACCCAATCGACAAAATCTGAGTTTCCTTTTTTATTTATTTGTTATGTTCGCAGGCATTTAACATAGTGCTTAATTCCTCGCACATTCATGCGGGTAACATAATTAATTGCTCCACTTTAAAATCTGTTCGCGCATTAGCTTAATTTAACCCAAGAGGAGGGAGGAAGAGAGAGAGATTAAGCGAAGCGTAGCTCAATTAAAAGCGAAATGCATAGACTCAAGATTCAATTAAACAATTAAAATGTGTATGTGAAGCTCAGTGAAGATCTTAGTGCGAACTAAATTGGCTTCTTTACCATATTAAAATCAAGACTTTGACTCATTCGTATCAGGCAAGAAAATATGTTTTAATTCAAGTATTGCACTTTATTGCTTAAGATTTCACTTTATTGACTCGATTTTATGCGTCTTAAACGTAAATATTATATATTCAAATAAGACGTCAGCTATAGTTTACTATATTTTTATGTCGTTTTCTTAACATCTGTTTTGTAATTCAAATCGTATAAATACATAAATACCCAATAAAGTATTTACTTTCAGTTTCATTTAATTGCAAAAGTTTGTAAAATGTAATAACTGGTTTTGTTGCATCATCTTATTCAGTAACAAGACAAGATTTAAATGTTAACAACAGTTGTCAAGTGAAAATAGTTGTGTGTTTGATTATATATCAAAGAAGTTCCGAAAATTGTGTATTTTGTCGAAAATTAAATATTTATGCATATGAAATTGTAAAAAATATTTATTACTTTTTAATTTAAACTCTTTTGAAAAATATTTGAAAACTATACATAATAAATATAGTATTAAGTCTTGCGTTAAAAATATAAAAAATACATCTTTTAGCCATGATTTTGTAAATTTTAAAAATCTTTTTATTTTGTTAAACGCAATTTTTTTTTCTATGCGTATTTTTAACATATTAAAAACTATTAAATTTTAATACAAAACATTGTAAAAAAAATTCATAAAGGTAAAAAAACAAAACCCTTCAACTTAAAACAAGATTTTTCCACATTTTTGGAGGTAAAAGAAAGCAAAAAACAAAACCCTTCAACTTAAAACAAGAACTTTTTGGATTTAATTGTAGTTTATTTCACTTTAATGTAACTTTTTACATACCTGCTATATACCAAAGCCTAAATCACAAATTTTTGCCAATCCATTTTCTCAGATTTAACAAATTCACACACAAATAATGCAAATGTTTTAATTTTAAATTAAGAACTTTCTTAAACCTCTCCCTCCAATCTTTCTCTATAAAACGCCAACGGTCCAAAACTTTTGCTCACTTTACTTGGCACTGGCATAAACCACACATACTACTTTCACTTGCCATATAACATTAAGCCTAAAATTATAGCTCAACATCAGCCAAAATAAATCAGTTGTTGCGCTAACGGTAACATTCAAACGTATGCAAGCGATTTCACTATGCCAGTGTCTTTTATAGCCAGCGACAAGTGGTTGACTGCACCTGCTCCCCATCCCCCCCAAAGTTTTTTTGTTTCTGTGTGTGTCAAACGCAGCAAGTTCTGAAGTTGAAAAGTCGCATGCGCCAAGGAAACGTCGTCCAAAACGGATGTGACCAATTAGAGAGTTGCCTTTGTGCGTATGTACGCATGTTAGTATGTATGTATGTATATTTGCGTGTATTCGTATGTATGTCGCAGAAAGCTTGCTGTTAAATGCTAAACTTTTGCCTGCCTTCACGCTGAGCTTTCTTAACAGCGCTCTGTTAAGCAGCTGTTATGCATTTTATTCTCATTTTACAACAAAATTCATTGAATGACATTAAATAAATAATGTAAAAATATTAATACAATATGATTTAAATAAATAACACTAATGCCAATCAATTTATTTCACAGCTTTCGCAAATAAATGCTGCATAAATATTGACTAAACGAATGAAAAACAGACATAAATATTTTTGTTATGTGTAACACATTCATCTACATACGATTATATCAAAAAGTTTTAGCAAGATCATTACATATAAATATGTATAGATGAAAAGCGGCAAGAGAACTATTTATGCCACGCTTTTCTCTCATTCGAAAATGCTCGCACACGACTAAGAATCCAAGTGAAAATCAGCGTAAACAAAATGTCTTTTTTTAAACATTTTCAATACGATTTTTCCTGGCCAGCGACACAAAATTGCGCGAGAGTTTCGAGAGCAGGCAGTTGCCAACGGATTTTCATCGAAAACGGCCACGGAATAATGCAGTGCTAGGAAAAACGCCAAACGCATTTTGAAAATAGTGCAACGGAATCTAGAACTTTAAAGAGATTGGAAGAGAGAAAAGAAAATGTGCTTATGGAACTTTAAACTACGGATATAACTATACAAAAATCATAGCAAGACAGTTATTTTTGTATATTTGTATAAAATAGTCTATATGCTCGTTTCGGTTTATGTTTTTATATAAGAGGCAACGAGCATTATTTTTAATTTCGCTGTTGATAATATGCAAATGTGTAGGCAACAAAACAACCACAACAACAACATACAAAAACTAGAAAAGAAAAGAAATTGAGAATTTGTACGAAAATCGAGCAACAAAATCTGCAAAAACAACACCTAGGCAAAAACATACAAACTAAACTAAACAAAATAAATAAAAATATTTGCAAGCTTTACAAACTGCGAATGTTTATGTGTGTGTGTATGTAAGTGTATTGGTATGCGTGCAGGCTGCTAGACAGCTCAATCAAATATTTGTTTGACAACAACAACAACAACAAGCACAAAAGAGCTAAGAGCTAAACTAAATATATACACACTACACCGAAAATATCAACATTGAACTTAAGCCGATTGGCACTTAAATGCAATTGAGGAATGTTTTTGGTTCTCTTTTTTGCATGTTAACAAAAAAAAGAAGGAAAAAAAAGAGTTTATAAATTACATTAATTGTCGTTGTTTTGGCGCCCATTAACCAGGAAGTGAACACAACAAACAATGAAAACGCATTAATAAAGTGAAAGACCAAAGCTGCAAAAGATATAAATTTGTGCATAAGAAGCGAGAATAAAACAAGAACACATGTAAAATAGGCCGATAAAGATACATCCATACATACATACATACAGACTGTCTGTCTGTCTGTCTGTATGTAATGTATTTATGTACTGATTGCCTTTGTGCAGGCTGCTATAAATATTTACAATGCTTTTGTTATTGTTGTTGTTGTACGGCAAATACCGAAATACACTTTTTCCTACGATTTACGATTTAAAACCGATTTTTTTTCTATTTTTCTAGTCGCGCATATATATACATGTAAATCGTATACATGTGGTTAGCTGTGCAATAATGATTCAGAACAAGAACTGAACAACTTAAACCGATTCAGACACTCCAAGAACATTCTCCATAATAGTTTAAAAAATAAACTTCAAAAATGTCGAAAAAACCACGAGGGCATATACACAAAATACGTGAATTCGAATTGGAAAAGGTAATGTCTATAATGAAACTAATTTAATGTTTTCAAAATATTCCTAAATTGCCTGAAATATTAATTGAAATCGACCCCCCACAAACAATTTTATAGAAAGCTATAAAAATTAAACAACAATGAAAACAATTGTTTTTCATGTGAATTTTCCGATTTCATTATGTGCCTGTTGCCGGTTTATTATTATTATTCTTATGCAGTCAGTTTAAACTTCCTTATGTATATTTTTTCCCGGTTGAGTAGATTTTTATCTAGAAAAGCAGCCGGAAAGATTAATGAAGAAAACATTTCTTCGTTCTCTAATATGATTATGCAGGTCTGTTTTGAATACCCTCGACACATAAAACATAACATCATATTTTACGAACTAGGCCCAATTAAAAAATATTAACAATAATCAGTTTTTGGTCACGCGTGTTTCGGCTCGCATTTTCCAAAACATTTGTGCTTCGAATATAGTTTTTTTGGACAAATTGGCAAACAAAAAAAATAATTGTTGCTGAGCCAAAATTTTCAACTTAACAGTGTTCCTTCAGTACAAAGAACTCAAAAGCGTACATCAAAATCAAAATAATTTCCTGGAAATTTTATAGATGTGTTTACATAAGACTTAATAAAAAAAAATTATTGCTTTTTGCGAATTACCAACACGATATAAAACTCAAGTTAATGCATAGCTGATTCCACGAATATACAAATTATCTCGTTGATTTATATCTAGGGTATTTGAACTTCAGTCAGTCGATCAATATTGAGTTCTTTTCAGTTGGCAGACGGCCAAAAATCTCTTCGCTTTGAGCTAATAGTTAACGCTAACGCGAAGAAGACAAAATCATTTTATTGGGCAGCAAACAGAGGCTGGGCATAATGTCAAAAATAAAGTAACATTAAAAATGTCTGGTCGTGCATTTTTATATAAACACATGCTATATATATATATTATACATAAATAGGGCAATTTCATATGATAAATCAAACATAAAAAAAAATGTTCTTACCTTTGGAACAGATTCAACTTGTCGATGAGTTTGATATCATTCAAATTGTGGGCGAAGGATGGTTTGGCAAGATATTGTTGGTTGAACATCGGGGATCTCAAACCGAAATGGTACTCAAGGCGGTTCCTAAGCCCTACGTGACTTTGCGCGATTTCTATCGTGAATTTCACTATGGTCTCCATTTGGGCGTTCATCGGCATATTGTAACCACATACGATGTGGCCTTTGAGACGGCCGGTTTTTATGTATTCACACAGGAATACGCACCACTGGGTAAGTATATACTATATTAAGTCACACCTCATTAAGCAAACTATTAATTGGGCTTTCTCATTTTAGGTGATCTTACATCAAACGTGACTGAAACTGGTGTGGGTGAGGTTTATAGCAAGCGTGTGGCTAAACAGTTGGCCTCCGCTATAGATTACATGCATTCAAAGTAAGTAAAGACTATTTATTTATTTCACAGTTTCCCACTAACTCTTCACCACTCATTCTTTGAGAAGAGAAAATGTTGTTATTAAGATAGGAGAAGAGAAGTGACACAAGAGAGAGAGAGAGAGCTTAGGTTGGTGTGAATGAGCAAAACTTTAACAAAAACTCACTAAAAACTTTTCACACACTAAATCACTTTACTTAAAACCCATCAAAAGCTGCTGAGCTTACTTGGAATTTTGAGAATCGCGGAGGAGAGCGGTGTTTATAAAAACTTGTGTTTAAAAGTGAATTGTAGATCCTTTCTGTTCTTTCACCCTTTTCCACTAAAGTCTCGCTCTTGGAGAAGAGAAAATGTTGTTAATAAGATAGAAGAAGAGAAGTGACACAGAGAGAGAGAGAGAGAGAGCGTAGGTTGGTGGGAATGAGCACAAAACTTTAACAAAAATTCACTAACAACTTTTCACACAATCACTTGACTAAAGACCCATCAAAAGCCTCTGAGCTTAATAAGAATTTTGAGAAGCGCGGAGGAGAGCGATATTTATTAGCACTTGTGTTTAAAAGTGAATTGTAGCTGTTTTTCAACCTTTTCCACCAACTTTTCACCTCTCACTCTTTGTTAACTATGTGCTTCTTCTTATTCTTCATTTTGTTTATAAATTTAACTATTCTTATAGAGACATAGTGCATCGCGACATTAAACTTGATAATGTGCTCATATATCGTTCGGATTTTCAACGCGTCAAACTTTGTGATTTTGGCGAATCATTTCAAACTGGTACGACTGTGGAACGGCGCAACGAATGGTTGCCCTACAGTCCGCCGGAAGTATTAGAAGTCAAGCCCGAAGGCACCTACAAGTAAGTTATCTAAAATATCTGATAGAAAATACATGTATCACAGTTTATATGTTCCACCTTAAGAGCTGATCCCAGTCACGATGTTTGGCAATTCGGCATTGTTATATTCGTGTGTCTGACGGGCTGTTTACCCTGGCAAAAGGCATCCTCCGAAGATCCACGCTATGTGCGCTATATGGTCTGGCAGGGCAGTATAATGATGATGCCTTTAAGACGTACACCAAAACTTTTTAAAGTAAGTTTTAAAGTCGATAAAAAACTTTAAAAAATCAATTTTTATAAATGATTTATTTTTGTAGCTGCTCACATCACGCGCTCAGCGAATGTTTAAACGGTTTCTGGAGCCACGCAACGGGAACAGACCAAAGAGCTTGGGTGATTTGACCAGGTTCATCGATGATCGATGGCTTGCAAAGACGGCGGAGAAGGAGATGGCCGAATATGAGACAGACGAATTATGCCCCTCCATGTATTCCTTTCACAGCAGTCCCGATGAGAAGAATCGTCTGTTGTACACATTGGCGGATTGTGGTATTGAAACCAATGTAGATCGTCTACAGAAAAAGAATCGTATAAAAGACTGGATAGAGTCGTCCATAATAACAGAGGAAGATGAAGTAAGGAATATTTTTTTAAAAACCATTAAATCCTTTCATTTTGTCCAATTTTCACAGGAGGAGAACGAGGAAACGAACTCGGCATCGCCATCCTCATCGGTATCACGTGAACCAGTACCGGGTCACATTTCCTCCATAAGAAAGCCACTAAAGCAGCCGGATAAGCCCAAAGAGATAAAGAGCACATTGAAGGATGCGACACAGAAGCACTTTGATCCTCGAACGGGTGCACTGCAGCAGGGGCCAAGTGAAATGGGCATGGCCCTACACTCATCGAGGTCCACTACTTTGGCTTCCACATCAACGCTTAACAATGCAGATAGTTTGCTGACTCTGGGCTCCCGGCAGGATATGCTGGCCAGCAATTTGACCATATACAATTCAATGGAAATAGAGCTGAATCGTTTAGGTAAGGATCAGGGATCAGTTCTGCAAGTCGATGGCTTTTTAAATCAGTCACGGAGCAGCAACAACCTACTAACCGCACTCGATGTGCCGCCGCCACCAATGCACGTCGCCCACTCTACCTCCTCCTTCATGGCACCTGCCAAGAACTCCATTGGGGTCGGCACACGCAGCTCCACCAAGAGCATACTGCAACGCTCCAAATCCGATTCTGTGCAGTCGGCAATGTATCAAAGCATGCCGACAATTGATAATGCCAACTCCTATGCCGCCGCTTTTAACACCAACAATAATAATAATACTATTAGTTATAACAATCCGGGATTGCAACCAATGCAAAGCAATTATGCGCCAAATGGCAGCGCCTACTTTACAAGTGGCAATAATCCAGTTGGTAACAAAACTAATGGTCAGAATAAAACTGTGACTTTTATGGGCTTGACTAATGCCTTTCAATCGCTTGCTCAACTCCCAGTGCTGTCCAATAATCCTGTTATGGCGACCGAGTCGGCGCCTTTTGCGAATTATTTTAATCGCTCTCCCAATGATTCTCAAGTCAAAGACAGCGCATATGGATCGACAGATGTGAACGATACGATGAGCCATCACCAACTGCCGCCACTTAACAGCACAACACCCAGGCAGACGGTATACAATGGCGCGCGAGAATCATCCCAATCCAATATGAAGGATACGGCCTATGACCGAACGGTGATGACCAACAGCAATAGTGCGCGAAAGCGAAGATAGCTTAAGTCCAATTCAATATTCAACATACACAATTTGCAAGTTCCAATAAATTATAAACGTAAATTTGTTAACACTTGATGTTTTCTTTTACTTTTTAAACTTGTTGGGCAGGTGGAACTAATTGAAACGCATCATTACGTTCTTAAAAAATTACGTTTCCTTTATTTAGCGTAAAAATCCAAAAAACAAGCAGCAGACTACGACTCCTGTTGCACACAGGATTGCGGCGCTTACTTGAGGGGAATAAAACGTGAGCTGTGGGTGGCACCAATACCGGGCCTACCGTGCTTGACGGGCTTATAGGTCAACGCAAATTCACCCAAATAGTGTCCAATCATTTCAGGCTTGACCTCAACCTGTTGAGAATACGAGCGTTGATTATTTTGATCCAATATAAATAGCGTCTTCGCCTTTGCTTACCTGGCCAAAGTCCTTGCCATTGTAAACACCAATGATGGAGCCGGTCATCTCGGGCACAATGATCATGTTCCTCAGATGAGTCTTAACAATCTCGGGCTTCTCATTTGGTGGCGCCTCCTTCTTGGCCTTGCGCAGCTTCTTGATCAGAGCCATTGGCTTGCGCTTCAGACCACGGGAGAAACGCCTGCGAGCACGGCTGTGCATCAGCTCCACCAACTGGTTGCTACAGACAAAACAATGAGGTTAGTTTCCTGGGGACGCTGCTGACCATCGAATGTTATTACTTACTTGGGCATATCCAACAGCTGGTCCAAGTCCACACCACGGTAGGTGAACTTCTTGAAGGTACGCTTCTTCTTGAGAGTTTCATCGACTTGCTGTTTGCGACACCAAAAAAATACAAAACAAAAACCATATAAGCTTAGTTTGTCACCGCTTTTTTAATACGATATAGTACATTAAACTCTAAAATAACATTGACATGCATGCGCAGAATAGCGTATTTGCCATTTTATAAATTACTCTAGCTGTTCTGCACACAGATGCTCAATATTTTCTTAGATTTTAACACAAAAATTACATCGGCCATCTTGACGTTTGCAGTCTAGGGAACGGAAAGAAACAGACCGAGCAGCGTTGCCACTGGATTCAAAAAATTAGGCTGCCACCTTTTTCGATCACAGCTTAAATAGTTGGTCACATTGCTAAGGAGCCAGAGATGATTTTGAACTTATGGAACTAGCTGCGAATGAACACGACCAATTTGCCGCCAACTTTTTTGACTTTAGTTTAATAATATTTATAAAATGTATGTACCATATGCATTGTTCTAAGTTTTACAATGTTTTGTAAGATCATGACACATTGCAATCGCATTTGTGGACACGCTTCTTCAATAAAACTGTGAACTATAATTCCTGGAAAACTACCTACTGCACATGTTACTTATCACAGCTGTTATTAAATATGAATAAAATCCTTAAAATCGTGCTTAACTCACGTTTATTAGTAAAATTTTTAATTAAATTTTTAAACAGCTCTTGCTTATCGTAAGTCGTGTCAATAACTTTTCCTCACGCGCACGTCAGCAGGAAAAACAGCTGTGCTCGTGATGGTCGCGCAGAAACCCAAACAATGCTGACGTTACCAAAATTGCGCTTTAAACGACAGAAGAATACGACATGCGTAAAATGTGCACGACGTAAAAACGAAATTATTACCTCAAATAGTATTTAATGCATTTTCAAATAGTATTCGCTTGCCAAATGTAAGCTAAAATCAAAGTGTACTGCCCTACGTTTCGTATATAAGTTGTTGTTTTTGTTATTAATTTTTTTTCTGTGCTTGCACTTGTTTTCTTGCGTGATTATCAAGTAAGTGTTAGAGATAACAATTGCAAATTAGTGTAAAGCTATCTCTATGCTTGTTCTCTTCTGTTTTATTTTTGTCTACGCAAACAGAGTGCCGACGGGGAAAAAAGTAGTTACTTGGCTTAGCTCATCATCAGCCACAGGTGAAAGCGAGTTTTGGTTGCATCATGTTCTCGCATTCGGGCCATGTAATGACGCTGGCCAATAGCATAATTGGTGTCGGCATTCTGGCCATGCCTTTCTGCTTCCAAAAGTGCGGCATCATCTTGTCCATTGTGCTGCTGGTGCTCAGCAATTGGATAACACGTGTCTGCTGTCATTATTTGATCAAAACATCGTTGCTGACACGTCGCAAGAGCTTCGAAATGCTGGGATTGCATGCTTTTGGTACATCGGGCAAACTCTTGGCGGAACTCTGCATCATTGGCTATCTGATTGGCACGTGCATAACCTACTTTGTAGTCGTTGGAGACTTGGGTCCACAGATTGTTGCAAAGTTTTTTAATCTGGAAATGGCCGAGAATCAACATCTACGCACAGTGGTCATGTGTGCGGTCACTGTGTGTTGTATTGTGCCGCTAGGCATGCTACGCAATGTGGACAGCTTATCGGCAGTCTGCACCGCATCGATTGGTTTCTATGTGTGCCTCATGCTTAAGATTGTGCTCGAGTCTGAGGCACATATTGTGGCCAACGATTGGACAGAGAAGGTTGTGTATTGGGAGCCAGCTGGAGTTCTACAGTGTTTGCCCATCTTTAGTATGGCATTATCTTGTCAAATGTATGTACTTTCCAAAATTATTATGAATATATTGCTTTGCTTCATGCCAAACATTTTGAATTGCAGGCAACTTTTTGAAGTCTTCGAGAGCATCAATAACCAAAGTCTGGACAGGCTGAATGGCATTGTACGCAATGCAACTTGGATATGTACACTTGTTTATATAGCCGTTGGTTTCTTTGGCTATGTGGCTTTCTGCACGCACAGTTTTTCTGGTAATTCTTTTTACTGCCCATAAAACTGCATAAATGTCTCATCCTCACTTTTATTTAAGGTAACATTTTGGTAAATTTGTCGCAATCGTTTGGCAGTGATGTAATTAAAGTTGGTTTCGTGCTATCGATAGCATTCAGCTTTCCCCTGGTCATATTCCCCTGCAGAGCCAGCATATACTCGTTGCTGTACAAAAAGGTAAGGACTTCAACTATTTTAACTGTCATAGATATCGGATTTATATTTATTTTCACTCAAAGCAGGGACACATGGAGGGCGGCAGTTATATACCCGAGCAACGCTTTCGCTTGATAACACTTTTCATCGTATTCTTTTCGCTGTGCGTGGCGCTTGTGATTCCTTCGGTGGAGCTGATAATTGGGCTGGTTGGCTCTACAATTGGTGTGGCCATTTGCATTATGTTTCCGGCATCAAGTTTCCGAAAGATAATCAAAAAAGAATCCACCGAACGCACTTTGGCACAATTCGTATTTGTGAGCGGCTTTTGTCTAATGATACTCGGCACCTATGCCAATTTAAGTGCAATTGATGCCCAGAGTTCGGGTCCACAATTTGATGGAGTACAAGTAGTGACACCATTATTGCTTAACGAGAATCCGCCGCCGGATGTGCCACAAGATTTAAAGAACTCCGGCATGCTTAAACATTTGTCGAAAATACCTGATGTGGAAATCAAAGAAGTATTTAATAAACTTGAAGATGGTAAAATTAAAATGGATAAAAAAAATCCGGTCGAAAAGCTAAGTGTTGTGATTGCTTCATCGGAGAATCCACCAATGCCACCGCTGCCAGTGGATGAGTCCCATGGCATGGAACAGAAAAATGATTCACCAGTGGAGAATGTAGAAAGCTTACCTGAAGTAAAAGCTAAAGTAGTTTCCGGAATTGAAGATAAGCCAGTTGCAAAGAAAAACGTGACAAAAGTAGAAATTCCACCTGCAGCTGAGATGCCAGCTCAAAAGCCGGAAGCTTCAAAGCCATTGGACACAGAAGTACAGCAAACCATTGATGGAGCTGCTATTAAGAAGGAAGAAGAAATTACAGCTGAAGAGCTTAAAGATAAGCCAAGTGGCGATGAGCTGCGTGCCCAAGAAAAGGAGCTTAAAGAGAAAATGGATATCTTGGAACGTACCGTGAACAAATTAAATGAGGAGTTGGCAAAAGACAAGCCACAAAATCCAGATACAATGAAACTCTTGGAACGCAGCGTAAATAAACTGAATAATCAATTGAAAGATAATAAACCAGTTATACCAAAACAAATATCGGTGAACGAGCTCGCTGAAGCACTGAATCAGGTTAAAGAAACCAATCGTCTAGAGGAGCAGCAGCATGAAAAATCAAAACTGCCTCAGCCAGAACCAGAACCGCCAAAGGTCGACAATCAGCCAGTTAAAGAACGCAAGCCAGCTTCACTGATGGATATTCTGACAGAAAATGTGCATGCACAAGAAGAGCTGGAAGCGCATGCTGGCGTCTTTGAGCCACTATCATACAAAACGGGAGAGCTGCTCAAGCATGCATCCAATTCAAATGTACCATCACTGGCTCAACGACTGCCAATACCTTTGGCATTGCTAGCCAATTTAACACAGACCAAACCTAACAATACCTTGAAAGAAAATGTCAAAGATAACGCATCGGACAATGTTGAAGCGATTAGACGAGAGTTGTTGCAAGTTAAAGAGTTGCAAGTAACGCCTGCGCAGTCTGCGTTGCGCGTCAAACGTGATGCCGATAGCGACAACGCGAACTGTCTTAAGGAGCCCAAGCTAGATGAAGTCAAAAGCGGTTCGCTAGTTGGTTTAGGATTGCAGATTGGAAATACGGGACGTGAGCTAAAATCAATAAGAGATGATGATTTGGAGACGACAACCACATCAATGACGACACCACCCACCAAACAACTAAATAAAAGCTAATAGGAGCACTGAACTGAACTGCAAGCACTAATGATATATGTATATAGATATTAGATACTTTATGCGTACAGCTCCGGTGTAAAAATGTTAACAGAGCCCAAATTGCTTTATGTATATATACTCTATATTATTAACTTATTTTTATTGATAGTATTGTATTAATATAGTACCTAGCAGGAGATATATATATATATATATATATAATATGCTTAGCAATAAACTATAGGTTAAAAACTGAAAAACTTTTTAAATTTGAAAAATTATGTTTGAAATCTGTCATAATTACAAAATACAAATTGAACGTATTCTTACATTGCTAATCAAAATTTTGTAGTTATTAAATTGTTATAACCATGTCACCTTTTTTGGATGTTGCAAAAAAGATAGTTTTATATAGTTTCCACGAATTGGGTTGGAGAGCAGCATGTAAAGTACTCAACAGACCCAAGATCGTAAGTTAAATCAATATTTCAAAGAACTGAACCTTTAAAACAAAGATCAAAATCTGCCAGCTGCACGGAAAAGCAAATGAAATCCCTGAATTTGAAGATCTGAAAGAGAATGAAAATGGAGACCATGTTCCTCCATCCGACTTGGAAAATTCACTGGAGGCGGAAATAATAACTAGTGTAGAAGATCTACAGTCAAGGCCAATAGTAAAACGTACAAAACCTAAAGTCAAGGAACTGGAAACACGTCATGTTATCTCCCAGCCAGATATGTCAAGACATAATGGTCCGATTTGTCCTCCTACGACATCCTGCATGCGAGTGGCTAGGGATAGCTATTTCTCGTAGAATCAAAGAGATACAAACTGAATTCTAGGGATAAAATAACTTTAATAGAGAGTTTGGATGATCCACAACAACACTTGTGTAACAAATTGAACAACTATATAACTTTATGGCCTGTGCAAACATCAAATGTATCAAGAAGCCAAATCCTTTAAGTGCGTATATGGATAAATTTCGTTGGATTTAGATTAATAGGATCTCCGATCAGCGACACCTTTTAAACGTCTGCGCCCAGCGCATGCAAATCATTCAGTACCTCCAGAACTGTTGCAATGCTCCAGGCCTGTGTGCGGCAGGAATCGTTGCAGTAGGTACCATTATCATTTGTCAGCTCGGGCAGGCCATGCCAATGGGATGTTTGAATCTCACGGAGATGGGCACGCAGAATAGACCACGTCTCCGCAATGGTCTCGTCCAGATAGCCACACTTCTTGGCAAAGATAAGACGGGCACGCAAGTAGAATCCAATTGGCCAAACCCACTCGGGTCCCTGATGATAGTTGGCGCCATGTGCGACCGTGCAATCAGCCGAATCATTGGAGTTATCATAATTGGCTCTGTAGTTCCAGTCATCCGGATCCAATGTCTTCATGCCCAATGGGCCCAATAGATGCTTCTTAGCCATCTCCAGTGCCTTCCAAGCGTTCTGTGGATTGCATAGATCTGGCGCCACCGTAAGGGTGATGGGGAAATTGCAACGCAACTGGAAGTCTGTCCAATCCTGAGTGGCACCAACGCTGTCCTTGTAGATGCACTTCTTGTTCGCCACCGATGTGCGATCCGTCTCCTTGACAAAGAAGTGTGCATCAAAGTTCTTCTGTATGCGATCGGCCCATTCCTTATAGCTCCACTTGGTCACCTCGCCCGACGGACCCTTGCGCTCCACACCGGTATGTGGGATTAGCTTACGCTCACTGATGCCCTGCATGAAACGCAGCACAGCGTATTGCAGTCCAACTAACTCCACGGCAGAACCATCACGTGGCGTGCTCGGACGTCCACGATTGCCAGCCTTCTCGGAGGAACCCATTTTGTCCATCCAGGTGCCGCAGTTCGCGCTGTTACCACCAAAGACAAAGCCTGTCTCTGGATGAACACCAATGTGATTATTAAAACCCTGATCGGTCATGTGTGCATCGATTTCATGGCCAGCATTCCTCTCACGATATTGCAATCCCTGGAAATGAACTTGCAACGCCTCCTGCATCACATCATGCAGCAACTGGTCAAATTCACCCGGCGCATGTGGCTCCGAATCGTCGTAGGGGAATATACGTGACACCATATCGTTAAGTATATTACTGCCCTTCGGCGTTTCGTGTACGTATTGAGCAATGCTGTGCAACCACCACCAAACAGCATCGCGGCAGTTGAAACGTGGCTTCGAACCATTATCCAAGAGGTTCGGGATTAGGCCATGACGCATTGCCGATGCAAAACCGATTATGATATAGCGTGCCTCATTGAATCTTCCCGTAAGCAGCATTGTGCCACGCAAGGCAATGAAAGTGTCGCGACCCCAACAGCGCATATAACCTAAGAAAGCAATTAAATAAATTACAGAAATATATAACTAATGTCATATCTATACTAACCTGTTGAAAAGTGAGGTAAACCGGCAGATAAGGTAACACATAGCTTGGGTGGCTTTGGTGGGCTGAGCGTAAGACTGAAACCAGGCAGATTGGCCGAACGGCAGGCAGCAAGGAACTGCAGCGTTGAGAGTGCCAGAGATTGGGTAAAGTGATGACCATCTCGTACAAAACTAAAAGTTGAAGATCCATTAAAGAACTGTACAATTGCTTAATTAGAAAAGCTAACCTGGGCATTAATTGATTAACCTGACTAACGAGAACATTATAGACACCACTGACAATGGCATCAAAATAACAGGGTATGAGGTAGCGTGGCACATTCTTTAATGGATCAAAGGTTGCCTTGAGCCAGACGGAAAGTGGTTTCAAATCATCGAAATTGTTAAGACGATCGGCAATGTAATCTACAAAACGTAAAAATAATTAAGTTTTTGTTATTCGGTAATATTTAACTTATAAACTCACCCATCATCCAATTGCCATCACGCAAGTTATTGCACAGCGGATGACCCAAATCATCACGTGGTGAAATCTCCGTTAGCAACGAGACAAAGCCCTCTAGGCCACAGTAGACAATGGGTCCAAAGTTGGGTATATCATATGCAGAGCCACCCAAGCCCATGTCACGTTCCTCCTGATCACAACTGAACAGCGCACGACTCAATGCACTTAAATCCAATTTTGAAACAATCGCCTGAAGATCTGCACACTTCGTTCCAGACTCTAAACGCAGTTCATTGCTTACCTGTTGCAAACGATCGAAACTCTTGCGAGCAGTGGGATGCATTGAGACGCGTATGGCAACCACTGTGCCTGGCCGTAGATTGGCAAAGTTGAGCTGCGTATTGTTACCATCCTGGTGAAGATGGCCCTCGAACACTTGTGACTTGCTGAGCGGTATATGTTCCTGCAGCTGAAGTTGGAATTGTGTGAAGCCATTAAGTACATGCTCAGCCTTTTTAAATGGTGCTGGACGATCGAAGGGCTTGTCGCTCTTCATGGTCAAATTAGCCTCCAGTATGATCTCCTCCAGAACGCCCTCGAAACGCAGCGGACGCACATTGGTTGCTCCAGCATTCGGATGCGGATAGCTGAAAGCTGTATGTGCTACCAGGATGACCGTCTGGTGGGTTTTCGGGGAATGACGTGTAACAGCAACCACATTGGGATCCATTTGATCCACATAGACCTGAGTGAAACCCTCCTCCGCAAGCTGTCCGTGGAGTAAATTCAAAGCACGCTTAGCGGCAACGATGCCTGTTTTAAAGTCAACACCCTTGCTCCATTCCTGATACGGACGCTCCTCGTCGACGACATGAATCTATAAAATATAAACAGATTAATGATAGGTAGTATGAAGAGTAACTATTACTTACATGATGTGGCACCAGCTCATCATAGCCACGAGTGCTTCCAGTGGCACAACAGGCCATGGCCACCAGAGCAGATGAGGGCAACAGATCGTAGACGGTACGTTTCTCCACTGCCGATGGATTATCGTGCGTTAAATCCATAAACAATGCATGGGCAATACTTGAAGCCACATCGCGATTGGGATTCGCATAGAAACCACCAACGGGTGAGCCACCATAGCGATACACTAGACGACCCTGCTCATGGGCATCCCAAGCAGACAGAGCTTCACGTATCAATGACGTAATGCCCAGACGATTGACGAACACATTGTCGGTGCCATCGGAATTGGTAAACAATTCGGCGACAACGTACAACTCTGGGTTAACTTTACGTGCCGCATCCAGCAGATACTCGGCCACATGCAATGGTGTCGAGTGGCAGTTGTCCAGGCGGACACCGTCAAAAATACGTGCCGTTGTCTCCACATACTGGGTCATGTGCTGCCACAGATATGGACTATCCTCCGGACGCTTGCCAAAACGCAACTTGACGCTGTCGCCCCAAGCGATGAGTTCACGCTTCAAATAAACATTTGCACGCGTTGGCTGCTCCTCGGCAAAGTCCTGCAGGGGATCACTGCTACCCATAACCCAGCCATTGTGAGCCATAAAGAACTCACCTGCCTTGCCACACATATCCTCCTCAATTTCTTTCAGTGACTTTCCCTCGGTGCCCGTTTGCGTAAAGTATGTCATAAAGACCGCATGCTTAATGGAGATCTCGTTAACATGTGGTCCATCGTGCTGCACGCGTTCGTATCGCACACCAGCCAAACAGTTATCAACTGCATAATTGAGACAACCCTGAATTTCGTCACGCACTCGGTTATTCAACCAGTCCAGATGTTGACGCATTGTCTCCGCACACTTGCGAAAACGTGACTCCTCATCGAAACAGTCGCCATGGAAAGCATTAAAGATATCCAATGCCCGCTCAAAATCAATAGTGCTACCCAAACGTCGATATGCCGGGTCCTGTATCAGTTGTATCTCCTGGAAGCGTTCCTGCTTTGTCAATTGACTGGGCGGCTCACGTGTACGAACCTGAGTCATAAACTCATTCACATACTTCATCACATCGCACTGATACAGTTCGTGTATATTGACTTTGGATAGATAAGTGTTATGCAATTGGTATTTTAAAGCTTCCAAATGGCATTCCTGTTCGATGACAACGGGCACACCCACATGCTCCAAACTACCGGCAGCTATATCAGCACCACATTGCGCCAATGCAGCATCCAGCAAGAAAGCCGGACGCAAATAGGGACATGTGGCGCAAGAGTAAGTTGCATCTGGATGCTTGAGCAGCCACTCTGATTCGTTGGCTGTGTGATTGAGCACAATGTCGCAAATGGAAGCAACCTAGAAAATAATTACACACACAAAAGAATTAAAAGGATGCAACAAAAAACAATTACACCACTTACGCCCCATTCTTGACGGCATTTCTTAATAACTTTCTCCACATCCTCAAATGTTACTTTAGCGCCCTTTTTGGTTGCAAAATTTGAACTGACACTGAGCTGATCACGCAGCGAATATCCAGATCGAGAGCTACCCAGCTCCTGTATGGGCGTAAAGTGTATGACATTATAGCCAGACTCCTTGGCCACACGCAACTTGGCCTCCCACGTGTTAAGTGGTCCCAGCAGCTTGGTCATCACCGTTTGGCAGCGCACAGAATTCAGTGGAATTATCTTTTGTGCACCCACTGGACCCACATGAAGCGTTGGCTCCACCTGAACATAGAGTGAACCATCTGCTGGAGCATCTGCTTTCCTTTCACTATAACAGCAATGGTTTAAGTTTCAAATCATAATAAATGATAGTACGTCACTCACCGATCAGCAAATGTAAAGTAGAATCGGAACGTGCCCGAAAGCTTCAATTGCAATTCACTGAAGATATCCGTATCCACGACATGCACTTCGGGATGCCTTTCATTGGTAATCGCCGTGCCATCCTTTAACTGCCAGCCAAGCACGCGGTATTCAGTACGTACAAACTTCTTGTCCTCGGCAGGATAATTGGTAAGCAATATAATCTTACGGCCCAGCAACGAGACATCCGGATGGACACACAACTTTGAGCCACGTTTGAGGCGGTACAAAACATGCTCAGCATTTTCACCCTCTGCAATGGGTATGCTGTGCGATTCGATGTCCTTGCTCATTTTCAATGCCGGCTAAGGGAAAATAAAAGATTCTCTACGCTTTAGTTTGTGTATATGTGTATATAAATGTGTACATAGATGACCAAACAGATATGACAACTTTATATAAAGCATTACGTTAAAGCAATCAATTTATATTCGATTCGATTCAATTCACTCTCAATGTCACCTTAATAAAAAACAAAATTAAAGCACAAATACATTTTGAAATATGTTCAGCTCCAGCAAACAACCATTAAGACTTGTTAAGCTACAGTAAATTTTTTTAATTAATTATGATTATTATATGATCATGTTTTTTTCGGTAAAAAAGTTTAATATTTTAGATCTACACATGTTTTCATTTAAAAATTTGTTGGTATACTTTTCGTAACTTTAAGAATCCTTAAAACTTTTCATTCGAATTTCTTTTTCCTTTAACATTTTCATACATTAAATGTAGAGCACTGTACTACAATTATTTATAGCAAGGATTTTTATTTCCGTGATTTGAATCTATTTTTAGTAAATATAGGTTTTTAGCGATAACAATAGTAAAGTTTACAAAAGGCACACACACACACACACGCACACAACTACAGGCAATCAGTTACAACACCACAGTAGAAGTAATTTATAGAAATTTTTTTTAGATTTCTTACAACTTTTAGTTACTATATAGAACACGAGGAACACACGGCACAGACTGAAACTTGTCGTCAGGTTTTAATTAAGTTTCTGCTACATATTTTGCACATTTATGGTATATAGTATATATTTTGCACATAATTACAATCAGAGATTGTGATCATCATCATACCTCACTGTGGTGTTTTTTTTGTACAGATTGGCTGCTGTCGTTGCGGTAGCTTTTGCTGCTGCTGATCTGGCTGCCTGCATTCCCCATAACTGCTGCGGCGCTAAGCTTATTTGCACTAATCTTGACTGGCGCCGAATCAATAAGCACAGCTGTTGTTACGGCTGATGCTTCTTCTTGTTCTTCTTGATCATTCACTGGCTTATCAGAATCTTGCACTTGTTGTAATTGCATCCCGCCATTTACCGCATCGATAAGCCAGCGAATGATCTGATAGCTTATCAAGATGTTGAGCAGTGCATAGAAATTGCGTTTGACGCTATTATAAAGCCAATTTATACCCTCCGATAACATTATAATGTTATTAATAATTTATTAGCACGTTATCTTCAAAAGCGCTCTCCCTTGGTTTTTCGGGCGAGTTTCGGTGTCGGCTGCTGTGTTAGAGCTACTGAATTCTGTCTTTCAACAAAGCCAAAATATTAATCAAAATTAATATATATGCAGTGTGTGCACACACATATTAACATGCATAAGCTTTAATGTAAGATTGCCTTGAGAACTTTCTTGAAGCTTTTTAACCATAACTCTGATGCATTCCTTAGCACGCAAAGCTCGCATGTTAACTGTTAAAGTTCGTTTGATCAAAATATAAGTTCAAGCACCTCAACCCTAAGCCAGTTAGGTTGATAGCCACACGAAAAAAGCTTGCGCATGTTTTTTACCGGTTAAAATTCACTTTCCTAAGCATACATACACATATAAGTATGTATTTGTGTATCTAAATAATTTTTTTATTTTGCACAAGATTTGGTTTTGTTATTATTTCTCAGCAAACATTTTTGGCGAACAGTTTAAAAATAAACTTTAATTCATTGTCGTCCGTTGACCTACATACATATTTAACATATGTATAAACTTATCTTATCTTGGCATATGAATATTTTTTTTTGTAGAACTCTTCAAAAACATTGCAAATTGTTGAATATTAAACAAATATTATAGCTTAAATTAACAAAAGAGCTGGCGAGCACATTTTGCTACCGAATTAAATGTATATTTGTGTTAACACTTAGATAATAGTTGTTTGTTGGCACAATAAAATTGTTTGGACTTGAAATTTAATTTATTTCATTAATTTCACTTGTTTCTTATTAAAATCATTAAATTTTTATAAATTATTTAATAAATACTACACTAACTATTTTATTAGAATTTATTCACCAATAACTATGATCTGCAACTGAATAACACTTTACCAGCAAATAAATTTCTCAATTCTTTTTTTATTGAGCTCAAGGTGACCTTTCAAGTTTTCGTGCGCGCACCAGCTGTTGCCGCTTGAGAATGTCGCACCCCCAGTTGCTGGTAAACAAAAGTCAGCTGTCTCCGCATAAGTGGTTTGTTCTTTCGTAGTATTGCGGTTAATTGATGTTCACGTGCAACTTGAATGTGTGCGTGTTGTATATCACAAATGTACACCCGCAAACACAGCGCGTCTTAATGAATGTAATGGAATATCTTGCGCCAAATGGAACTTTATACACTATTGACAATCACTTTTAATCATGTTCCATGCAATTTTACCGACTACTTTTCGTTAAAAAAATAATTTTACCAGCACTTCGTAAGTCCAAAGTTGTCGGAAGCATTTTTGGAAGCAAACAAAACAAACTGGCCAAAAAAAACTAAGAGATGGCGTTCGATATCGATAAGTTGACAGATATCGAAAATGAGCTAGTCATTGCGAACCGTAAGCATTTTTGCGCTACGTAACAAATACGTTTGCGTTAAAACTGTAACGGATCACGCAAGTGTTTAAAAATTATTTGGTTATTACATTTTCAAGAAATGTCAGTCGAAAGTTTGATTTAATTTTTTGTAAAGCTTTTTATTAAATTAAATTGTCTTAATCGTCATATGCATACTCTTATATATAGCAGTATGCACATTAAATTCATTATATGATAATAGTGTACATATTTGAACAATTCTCTACCTTTATCTATTACAACAGTTAACAGTGACACACGAGTTTCTCGAAACTAATCAGCCTAACTTGTATCTTAATATAACCTGGCACTAAGTAAAAAGCACAAATTTGTTTATATTCTTTTTTTTGCAGTCGCTGTAGTTCTTATCATTTGCGCACAGTAAACACCAATGGCGCCGACTCATCCTCTTGTTGCTCAAGCAATGTGGTTCTAATCGCACGTATTGTCGGATGATGTTGTGCCTCCACATCATCGTACTCAACGGATGAAGAGCGCAACAGTTGAAATTGTGGAGTTGAATCATTTTTGGTAATGATCAGAGATGCGGGACGTGGACCTGGTTAAAAAAAAGGTATGAGTTACTATTAGGAACCTGAATTATAGATATATTCTATATTACCTGCTGGTGGTTTGGTAGTTAAACGACCTTTGCTAGTAGTAGCTTGGCTAGCTGAGGCCATTTCCACTTGCCTCTCCGATACATATTCCACATTCGATCCTAGTTTTCCACTGTTGTTGTTGTTTATAAGATTAACCAAGTTACTGCCGCTGGGTGTTGGGTTAATTGATACCCGCTTTTCGGTCTTAACGCTGCCCTGTTGTTTCAATATGGAGTCACGACGTTGTTGCAGCGGTGAACCTGAACTGATCAGCGTTGGGGTCAATATTGCACCAGACAGGTCATTATCTAAAATTTACATTGACGAGTTGGAAATATAAGATAAGGTATTTACAAATAACAAAATAAAACAAAACAAAAAACATTTAAAGCCAGTTTCTTTTGGATTTTGCATTAATTATATTGAGACAACATGATGGCAGTGCAAAACTCATTTTCCATCATATACAATATATAAAACTTACATTAATAGATAAATGTACCACAACCCGTGTTAATTATTTACAAACTTATCTAAGTAAAGCAAATATAGTCATGCAAAATAATTGAAAGCAAATATTACCCATCGCTTAAAGTAGGGTCATTTAAAAAGTATTCTACGCCAAAAATTGTGTTAAAAACAAACTACAATTAAAATGCAATTATAACAAGATTGTTCATATGATTATATTTATTTGTTCTTTGCACATAAAAGTTATTTAACTTGGTTCTTAAAAGCATCAGCCCATATGTTAGATACTGCTGTTAGTTGTTATTGTAATTGCGATGTCGATGAGAACTTAAAACTAATCTAGAATAATCGTGCAGTCGTTTCGTTTAATACAGATTTCTATATAAATACTAAATCATATTAGATATCTTTAAGAGTTACGATTTTAGATATCTTTGAGCAGCAACAAAAGCAAGATGTCGAATTGCGCTTAAAGCAATGTTTTCAATTAAATTATAAAAGCATTAAAACTTTTGAAACCAGCACCAGCAACATTATAGTAGTTGCTCTAAGTGGCACAAATATTTAGTTAAGAAAGGTTTTTTTTCAAACTGTTAAAAATACTTAAAATTAAAACTATGCCAGACCTGAAGTTACACCATTATCTAATTTTTGTTAATTTCTTAATTTAAAATATTTTTATACACAAATTTAAGTGCATGCATTTTCTATATGGTTTTGCGTTTTTAAGCAGGCTCGTTGGTTACGTATAGGAAGCTCATTCTTTTAGTACAGATATGTTGGGTTAGAGTATACTATGTATGTGGTATATGTTCAATTTATAATTTGGTATCGTCATAGATGGTATCACTGTTGGGCATCACGATCACCGTTGGCACTGTCATATAGGGCGACATAGGTTCAATCAGCTCATCACCAATGGATAATGGACGACCTAAACTGCGTGGACTGTAATAACTACTAGCACCACTTCCACCACCACCACTACCACCGGCACCACCCACAATTAATAGATCTGTGGTACTGCCGCCATTACCCAGACACATTTGTAGACCGACAGCGCCAAGACTTTGCAGCGAAGCCGAACTGGCGCTGCGATTATAATCGTTATTTAAATATTTGGCTTGTTGTTGCTGTTGTTGTGCACTGTCGCTGGCCATGTTGTTGTTGCTGCCACCATTGTTGTTGTTGTTGTTGTTGTTTTGTAGCAAACTTGTTAATTTCAGCTCATCCGACGGCGAACCGAACTCGGATGACTCACGAATGGGTGCTAAATGCTGTGCGGCAGCAGCTAACATCTCACCTGTTGGCATACCAGATGGACTGGGTCTCTCACTGCTCGCCACATCCTCAAAAGCCTCCTCATTGAGTGTTTGCAAGGCGCCACATATCATTTGCTCCTCCAATGTTACCTGTACAAATGCGATGCTTATTAGAACTGATTTTTTAGAGTGATAAATAGTTAATAATTAAATGAGCATATGAATATACCTGTAGATATTCATAATCATGAATCTTTGTCTATTTTCCGAAAGCAATGTTTAAAGACAAACAGATAAGCATATTTATGTACACATAGTATGTGGATATAGTTCCAATTCTATATTGACTTACCTGTTTCTCCATATGACTGACAGAGTTTCGGCGCGACAAAGAAGGTTGCGCATCTGTTACATCTCGAATTACAGGCGCACTTGGTGGCGTCTCTGCGATAGCGGGTTGTGGGCGTATTTTTCTTGGCATACGTTCCACATCGCGCAATGTTGTGATTAGCAAACGAAACAACTCCCAATGGCCAAAGCTTAATCCCAACACCTGTGGCAGAAAATACACAAATCGGTTAACAAACTTGTTCCTATTTTGTAGTTATAGTTTCAATCTACCGCTTTGAGATCCGACAGCTCACAATGCTTAAGAACACGTCCGTTGATGGCATTGTCACGTAAAACTGGCGACAATTTATGTAGCGTTGGTTTTAGATCTTCGATGCGCTCTAGCAGACTAATAACGCCTTCAACGGTGAGATCTGTGATTTTTGTTGCCAATATATCATCCTGTTTTAAAAAGATAGCAAATGAGTTAATGCTATAAAGAAAACAGCTTCAATTCAAACTTACACCAAAGGAATCGCTGGGTGATGATAGTAGTGGTGTCTGTGGCTCAATTGCAAGATTTCGTGGTCGCAGATCAGCGGTGACAAATTCATTCTGCAGCATTTGATACGGCGGATAAACTTGAGGCGATGGCACATAGGTTGTGGGCGCAGGATGCGAACGAATGTTGTGTGAGATGCTGGGACGAGTTTGCAGCACTAGTGAACCTTCATCCTCGATGATTTGCTGATCCTCTGTGAAAGAAGCAAGCGTTAAACATAATCTTACGTATCGAAAAACAGCTTTTAACGAACTCACCCTTTAACACCTTGCGCAGATATGGATCCAAATTGATTGTAAATGGCAAAAAGATGCGTAAATCCGCAACAAGTAAATCAGATTTATGCAGCTGCAGAAAGGCATCCAGTTTGCGCTCATCGCGATCCAATTCAAGCAATGGAGCAGCCTCGCGCAAACAATTGAGTTTTGGACGCACTCTGAAAGATGTTTTAAAAGAACAAAATATGAAATTGTAAACTTTGCTTCAAATCAAGTATTTTGCTTACTTTTCATAGACGCTCTGCAGCGAGATATTTTCATCGGCATTGGTGTCCATGAACTGATCGTGGTGCAGGACAATCATGCTTGCACGCAAAGGCCACTGCTCGGTGAGATTGATCCAGGAACTGAGGCGATACCAACTAAAGTCGATTTGGAATGCTTTCAGCAAACGCACCGTTATATAGATGACATTCATCAAGCGTCGCATGCTACGTGGATTCACATCACTGAAGTAGTCATCGGTTAGGACAATGCGTGATAGGTCAAGCACGCCCTGCGGGTTCTGACCAAGTCGATGCAGATTCGAGCCAATTGAACTGGCCACCGACTCAGATAAACGTAACTTCTTTCCGCCTCCTCCGCCACCGCCGCCGCCACCACGTTGTGCATTGTGTGGGGCACGCAACTTCTCCTGGCTGGACATGATCTCCGATGCATTGGAGAGTCGTCGCGCAGACACCGAGTGACCCAGTGTGGGTCCATCGTCTCCCTGGTAATCCGCTGTGCCGCTGCGCTTAAACAGTAACGCCGTCATTTGGGCACGCTGCACCTTTCTTAAACCGGAGTTCTGCAGATAAACCGGCAGATGAACCAAATTACGTAGGAAATCGTGACCACCAATGCCGCCCTCTGTGAAGAGACGTCGACTGTTCGCCTCCGCAGCCTTAGCAATCACATGTGGATCCACTGAGATGAGGAGCACAAAGGGACGATTGGGTGCAGAGAGTAGCGTTTGGACAGCATTCAACAGTGTCAATATACGCTCCGTATCACAAGAGTCCAAAGCATCGATGACACCCACCAGACGACTCTGTTGATTCGTAAAAGCATCCAAACACTTCACCATATCGGTCATAACAGCCACCTCGGCTCCCAACATAGTCAAGGGTGCATTCTCATTGGAACGCACGGCTTTCTTCAACTGTCGCTTATGTGAGATGAAGAGCGAACCACAGATCTTGGCCAGCACATGCAGATGCGTACAGATCAGCGTCACCAGCACCGCTGCAATCACATAAATGGCAACCAGAATCTTCTCACGCTCCGCATCAGTTGCGTATGTGAAGTATGCTACTAACAGGGAAATGCCTGCCACCAATGTGATCAGGCCCAGTTCAAAGAGCAGGACAATGGGTAAACAGCACATGCGACGCCAACGCCAGCCCGAATCCATTTTCTGGCATTTGGGGCGAAAAGCACGATACAACCGTGTCGACAACCAGCCATAATGGGATTCTAAAATGATAAGTATTAGATGAGATAATCTTAACAATGCAATTCGAATCCTTACCAATGGCATCTAGCAGTGCCGCCAGCATATGTGCCACTGCACCATCTCCAGTGGGTGAAGCGCTGCTTGCTTCCGCAAAATGAAAACGGACAGGTTTGGGCTGCGAATCCGCTTGTGGGCCAGGTGGATGACAGAAGGACACCTGGAGTATAAGACGCAAGCGTGTGACACGCTTCTGCAGTCCATGCAACACGGAGTATGCCCAAAACATGTCCATTTGATAGTTGAAATACTTAATTGCCACCAACAGTATATAAGCCACAACCAAAAAGAGTACAGCAGCTAAGCAACCCCATAGTGCTGACCAGCTGGCGAGACCTACAATCGTGCCAATCAGCAGCGAAATGTGCAGGCTGACAATGAAGAGTAATCCACTGGTTTTTGCCGGCGGCTCCGCCCACTGTTTGGCAAAGTTGTTCATCTCCTCGCGCAGTTTGTTGAGCAGGAAACTTTTGCCACTGCCCCACTTGGCGTAGAGGCCAACCGTAATGGGTGTGGTCAACGTGGGTTCGCTGAGTACATCCGCTAAGGCGGATGAGTACAACTCATAGCCCAACATGCCCTCTGAATCCTCATTGGTATTGAGTCGTCGTGCGCCAAACACTTGACCGAGTATTGTCTTTTGGTGCAGGGAATCAATGTTGTAGGGCGTCTCGCCCGCCTTGTTGGCACGATAGAGCAGCTGACTGTGCTTGGGATTACGCAGCAGTGCCTCCACAATGGCCTTGGAGCGGGCACGCATTGCAATATGGAGGCAGGTATCGCCACGCTTATCACTGGCCGTCACCTTGGCCTTGCGATCCAGGAGCATGTGCACTATCTCCAGATTCCTGTTGCGTACAGCGCGCAAAAGCGGTGTATCGCCATCTTTAGTGGATGATTCCAGATCGGGATTGGTTGAGAGCAGCACTTTAACAATGGGCGTGTGTCCCTTCTCTACCGCTGTATAAATGGCCGACTTGCGATCTTTGCCCTGTATATCCACATCGGCATGCTTCTTTAGTAACGCCTCAACCACAGTTCGATGTCCACCCTTAACGGCATGGATTAGCGGGGTATCGCCACCACGATCCTGTATGTTGATGTAAGCGCCGCCAGCAATCAGCGAGGCAGCAATATCTTGATATCCCTCACGACTGGCTATACTCAGCGCCGTCATGCCATCCTTATCCAATGCATTCACATTTGGCTTCTTCTCCAGTATGGAACTAACACAATCCGTATGCCCGCCAGCGGCAGCGACCAACAGTGGCGTCCATGAGTACATGCCAGCAGTGTCCACATTAGCACCAGCCTTCAGCAACGTTTCCACAATCTCCACATTACCCTTGCGACAGGCCCAAACCAGAGCCGTTGTGCCATATTTATCACCCACATTCACCTTGGCGCCACGTTGCACCAACAGCTCAACAACATCCTTGAAACCGCGCCCTGCTGCCCAGAGCAACGCACCCAAATGATAATTGCCATGTGCATTGCCATCCGCACCCTTGTCCAGCAGCAAGCGAACGAGATCCGTGTGTCCACGATACGAGGCCCACATCAAAGCTGTCCAACCACCCTGCAATTAAACTGCTTATTAGCATAGCTCGAGGGATATTTGTTGAGCACTTACCATGTCACGATGCTCGACATCGGCGCCATGATCCAATAGCAGTTGCACAACATCCAAGTGTCCATTACGTGTGGCACACAGCAAAGCCGTCCAGTTGTCCAAATCCTCTGCCTGCACATCGGCCCCACGAGCCAAAAACTCACGCACAAATGGTGTTAGGCCGCGACCCGCAACCACCATAAGCACTGTTGTGGCATTCTGTTTTAAAGTAAAGTAGATTAATAGTGTTGGAAAATTCAATGTTTTTTTAGGTAGATAGAAATTTCAATTTGTAAAAGTACTTCTTTTATGATAACAAGTAAGCAGGCTCTAGTCAAAATACACCGACTAGACGATACCCTGAACTTTATACTTGATATTTTACGTATACACTCAGTGCTTGAAAGTATGTGTCTGTGTGTGTATGTGTGTGTATGTGTATGTATGTATGTGTGTGTGTGGTATGTATGTATGTATGTGTGTGTGTGGTATGTATGTATGTATGTATGTATGTGTGTGTGTGGTATGTATGTATGTGTGTGTGTGTGTGTGGTATGTGTGTGTGTGTGTGGTATGTGTGTGTGTGTGTGGTATGTATGTGTGTGTGTCAGTGTAAGTCTGTGTGTGTCTGTGTTTTTCTGTGTGTGTAATATGTAAAATATGTAGTTGTAAAAACATAAAAAAAAAAAAAATTAAACAGGCCTTAAGAAAACTTAGCAAAGCCCATACCACTCAAAGCTAGAACCAGTTGGGAATTCTTAGGCAGGGGAGGTCAAAAATATTGGCTACTATTAACGATGGGTGCTATATATTGTAAACAAGACATCCTGAACCCAATACTTAACGCGTTCAGTCAGAGCTTGCAAGTATGCGTGTGTGTGTGTGTATGTGTGTCCGTGTGTGTGTGTGTGAGAGCGCATATACTGCATACTTTACCGAATGTCCCATATCTCCGTTGTTTGTCAACCGATTTCAATCATAGATTTTCATTAATTCATTTAATGTTTCAATCAATTTAATGTGTATATCGGAAACGGGAAGAATTATCGAAAATCGAAAACTAACTTGTACTGCCTAGGGATTAGGCGAGCTTAAGTTCCAAATCTGGAGTCACTAGCTCTTATAGTCTCTGAGACGGACAGACGGATATGGCTATATCGACTAGGCTGATGCTGATAGAGAATTTATATACTTTATGGGGTCGGAGATGCTTCCTTCTGCCTGTTACATACTTTTGCACAAAACCATTAGACCCTTTTTCCCATTTTTAATGGGACCAGGGTATGAAAATATCACGAAAAACTTAAATATTTTGTTTCATCTTTCGATTTAAAGAATAAAGACATTTTTTATTCTTATTAATTATTTCACATACAAAATTATGATGGTATTAAAAATATTTTAATATGATATAAAAATCATCTTGTAAATTTGGATTTATAGAGTACGAATCGTAAGCTTTCAAGGTCAAGCTCAAACGTTTTGTAATATGTCAACAGATCGATATAAATAAATATGTAAATATAACTGTTTGTTTGATATTCACTATTGACAATATTACAAATAATTTTTCAATATTGATAATAAAGATTAACTCTCGATAAGTGAAAGCAAAATATTTGAGTATGTTTTCTTTGATTACATGAGATTACAGATTAATGTCAAGGTTAAGTTAAGTGTAAAAAATAAATCTCAATAAGATAAGATATATCACTTACATCATCGCGATCATCGATGGTTAGATGACGACTGTCGAGTATAGCGCGAAGACCCGAAATATCATTATTATCGATGTACTGCAGCAATGCACGATGTCCGAGCGAACCCATGGAATCTCCGTATCGATTTATATTCTGTACACAAACCAAAGTAAAGACATGTCAGTTAATTGTTTCTTTGTGTTTTGAAAATAATTAATAAATTGCATGCAGCTCAATTTCCAACATTAGTTTTTGTTTAACCTAACAGGGAGGGGAGCTGGAATTTTTTTTTAATTAGGTTACAACAATGCAAACATTGGTTAAATAAATATAAATCAACATACTATAAAAACACTTTCTGCTTTGTTAAAATGCACAAAATTTAATTGCAATC
Organism: Scaptomyza tumidula; assembly: GCA_035044465.1. Classification (NCBI taxonomy): domain Eukaryota; kingdom Metazoa; phylum Arthropoda; class Insecta; order Diptera; family Drosophilidae; genus Scaptomyza; species Scaptomyza tumidula. Next base: position 12,462,126 of record JAWNNW010000444.1, on the reverse strand, counting down.
AAGGAAAAAGTTTTCAACTGGGGGAAAATTGAATTGGGATATGCACATAGAGAAGGTAAGCATTGAACTAATTTGTATATTTAGTAGTTAACCAACACTGCTTATTTTCTAAGTGTTTTTCAACAGCTGTATGTATTTTTAATAAGCTGTTAAAGCATTTACTTTGCTTAAATCTAAATATAATTATTAACCCTAGTTTTTACCATCTAGTAACTATAATTAAAGTTCGTATGATAATTTCTTTACAAAGTAGTTACTAAAGTTATATCACTTTAAAATAAATATGTATGCAAGTAGTTTATTGATTTGACATTGCCAGAGAATCGACGTTATTTATTGATAACAAAAATATCTCGTATATAAGACCAGCAACTTAAATTGATAAATATTGCAGTTCATTTGGGATAACTTGGCCCTGTCAACTGAGTGTGTCATATCCATAAATTATATTCTGGCAAAGACAGCGAACTGTCCAAATTGTAATACCAGTCAAAAAATAAAAACATATGATAGTGGCGCCTAATAAATTGTTAAGGAAAATGTTTTGAATCTCCCGGGTAGCTGGTTTTTTTCTTGGTAAGCAAACATGTATGTTAGTGTGCTTATGCTTGTTTTAATGATAGCGCTAAAAAGATTAGAGTATTTGCCATGGTTAAATATGCATTCATCCACTCACGTTTTGCAGTAGCTTTTTTAAGAACACATACGTTTTTTTCTTTCATTTACTTAAATATGATCTAAATCAAACACATTATGCTGTCAAGTGTGACAGTTAAATTTAAAAGAGGTTCAAGAGCATTAGCTTAAGGAAATGCCAAGAGGTGAAATCTGAAATGCATCAATTTGATGTTGTTTTCAATTTTGCTAGCTTTTTCCTACTGAGGCGTGAAAATAATATTAATAAACAGTCTAGCGTTAAGCAAAGGGTGTGTTAACTACGCAAATGAGTATTGTAAGTAAGTAGTTCTGTTTAAATGTTTATATCCAAGTATTCAAAACAGTTTAGTGCTAATACGCACTTAAGCGTAACAAGCAATCCAACATTGCTGAGTACTTTTCTAGAATACACTTGGATAATTTGAGTATATTCCATATTTATTAACTTATTTCCCTACTTATGCTTACAAATATGAGTAACTAACATTTTTGTGTTTTTTCTTTGTAGGTGAACGTAGATTGTTTAAACTTAAACGCGATGCGCTAAGAATTAACTCGTCAAAACTTTTTGATAGTTTCATTTTGTTAACTCGTTTTTGTTACACTGCAACAACACGACGAATTGCTGCTTTAAGCAGCAGCACTTGTTGGTAAATATTTGTAAATTAATGTTTTATTTAAGAGCAGATAATGCACATGATTTACAACAGCCAAACACAAAAGACAAATAGCAGCGCAATGAGTGTGGCTTAGCAATAATAAAAACTAGATAAACGTAGTTAATTATTGTCGTTACAATTAGCGCGTGTCTTTTTATGCACACACTTTAGTTAAATATTGAATACTTTATTGTTTTTATTGCACATTTAATTTGCTTTAAGAATGCTTCTGCGCGCGCCACCACAACCGATTGCCTTTGAATGCGCGACGCGACAAGACAAGACACCGCAGAGATCTCTGAGCTTTAAGAGCTTTGAGCAGCTGGTGTCATTTGCTGCAAGCTGCTATTGCAATTGGTTTTGGGGTTTTTGGTTTGATTTGATCGTTGGTTTGTGGTCGACTGTGGCTTGGCTATAGTCAGTCTGTGGAGTATATATCGCACGACAGTGTTGCTTATCAACCAAAAAACCAAACACCCGCACACCTCTCCCACACTCTACTTCTCTCTCTCTCTCTCACTGTCTGTCTCTCGATCACGTCACAACGGTGCGAATTTAAAGCGCGCACGCAAAATACAAATCATACGAAAACTCGAAACGCGGCACTGATTACAACCTAAGAGGCTGCGCGCGAGAGAGGAAAACAAATGGATATAGTATGGGGATGTGTAGTAGTTGCATTGAAAATGCTGTTATTTTTTTTTGCCACTCAAACTTGTTTGCCAATTTGGCTACACACGATTTAGGCTTCATCAAATGTTAGCAGTTGTAAATAGCCGTCATCAAAAAAGTTTATTATTTTTCCTTAGCCGCACCGCACGCTCTTAACATGAACACGCACTGCCATCGACTGACTGAAAAAAAATGAGACTAAGACAAGACGACCAAGTCCAAGTAAGTGACCAATGACCAGAGTGAGTGGCGGTGACCAATGACCAATGCTGCAGTTTGCAGCTGATATTCTTGATACTCTTTTACACTATTGTGCAAACAAAAAGTTTCTTTGGCATTGAAAAATAATAGTTGCGCTTAGTTAGTCAAGACCCAACCTTAGTTAGTATTAGATTGCATTTGTTAATTGTTTATTGATTTACCATTTTTTTTCTTTAGTTTTTTTCCTACGTTCCATTAGTTAATTAAAAGCACTTAGAACATAAAACTTACTTCACTTTATTTATATTCGTGTTTGTGTCTTGCTGTGTTATTTATCTCATTTCTTCGAGTGAAATGGGGAATTTTTTATTTTTTGTTTTTTTTTTTTTTCGTTAAACCGCGTTGGTCGAAAATTACAACAAAAGAAAAGAATCACCTTTTATTTTGGGTCAACTGCATTAAAGCGACTGACTCCCTTGATTTAAGTTCGCAGCAAAAGCAGACTCAATTTTTTTTATGGTATGCAAATGTGAAAGCAAAATATTTTTGATGCTTGATCAGCTAATTAGGTTACATTCGATTTATAGTAATAAAGATTGATTACACTTAACCTTTAAGACAACATAACAAAGGTATAATTTATAATGTGTTGTCTTCTTTTGAGTAATGCATTGTTGTGACTAAACATGATGGACAGTTATCGATAACAGTAAGACATTTCATAAACGATTACCAAATTTCAAGTTGATTTTTTTGCGATTCGATTATTACTTTTATCTATGGCGTAAAACTTAAAGGTATGTAAGAAAGAACGCATTTTAAATATAAAATAAATGAATAAGCCTTAAGAGTAAAGAACTATATTACTTATAACCAAGCTACTTTCGAACATTCCTTTCAGTTTCTTATATCCTAAAATATGATTGATTGATTGTTCAATAACTTAAAATAACAATGAAGAGTAATCAACATCAGGCATGGAAGAACATTAAACTTGCCGCATAAAAGAGTTTGTCCAAAGTATAAAAATAACAACAAACAGAAAAGAAAAGGCAAAAAAAAGTAAAGCGTAGCTTCGCATGTTTATTTTTAGATAGTAGTAGGAACATGGGATGCGCAAACACGAGAGAGAGAGCGAAACAGGACAGGTTACAGGCAACAAAGATTGGTAGTTGTTGTTGTAGTAGTAGGCTAGGGTTAGAAGAAGCAAAAAAGAACAACAACGAAGACAGCAAGACAAACTCAACGTTTGTTATTATACACGTTTATAGATAGATTAAGTGTAGTTTGTTGTTGTTGTTGTTGTAGGTACATTTATATGGATGTGGGAGAAGCGACGCAAAGCCATATTAAAGTGACTGAAACGTCGCGTTGTGCTTGGCGTTGGACTCAAATCGAGATGATGTTGATCGCTGCTGCTCATGCTGCTGCTGTTGCACGCATTGCCATTCAAAGTACTCGACTCCTGACCATATGGTTCCGGTGTTAGCGATCGTGCTCGCGTCTTAAGCGGCGGCAGAGATAGTTTTGCTGCCTTACGCTTGCTGCTGCTGTCGCTGTTGCTGCTGCAATCATTTGTCGGTGGATCACAGTTCTCAATGTTGATCACGAGTCGGGGGAGCGCGGCATGTGGTGCAATCTCATTGAACCTAGTGTTGCATTCTAGCAGCGGTTGATGCAACGACTGCGGATCTGTATCATGTAAGACACGCACCAAAGATCCAATTGTATGCTGTTTGAATGTTATTTTGGTGTCTGTTGAACTGGTTGTTGTTTTTGTTGTTGTTGTTGTTGCTATCGTCTGTGGGTCAGACACTGACGTTGATGTCTTTGTTGCTGTTGTTGCTGTGGTTGGTTTTTGTTTAAGCTTGAGTGCTTTATCATTCGACGGCATGTTGGCTCTTGGGCTCTGCTCGTTTCTTTGTATTTAAGTTCTGACACTCTGAAGTTTATCGCGCAATGCTAAAGTTGTGTTTATAACTGCACACAACAACACACACACATACAGAGAGAGTAAAAGAGCAAGCTGCAGCTGCTGCCTGATCCGATACTCATTAGTTATTGATTTGTGTTTGTTTATTGTGGATAGCAATTTATTTGCTGTTGTTGTTTTGACTTTGTCCAATTGACTTAGTTTATTTGAACATGTCAAAATTAATTGTTCATTTAACATACAAACAAACACACACAAATGGTATAAGAGAGTGAATTCACTGAGTAATAAACATATTTATATATATATTTATACGCAGCTGCCCAGAATGAATGAATAAACACAACTCATAACTGCTGATGCTGCATATGCACAAAACTGTATATATGTGTATTTGAATATGTATATAAGAAATGTAAAAACCAAAACAAATTACCCAGAACATCGAACAATCAGTTTGATGTGGGAGAAAAACAAAAAGAAAGAGCATTATTAAACCATATGTAACTAGATTTGGTTTAAGGGAAACCAAACAACTGATTATTGACTCTGATCTCAAGAGTCAACATTGTATAATTTTGTTTATGATTAAAGTAAAATGTTGCGAATAAGTCAGCTATTTTTCATGTACAACTGATGATAAATTGTTTCTGGTATGAGTTTACATACATCTACATTAAACTGAATCTCAAAAAGAATGCAGTTGTAACAGTTTTATCACTAACTTTATCACTAACTTATCTTATACAAAGATTACGAGTACACAAAGTCTTAACGTTTACACTAGTTATAGTAGGATGAAGAAGTTTTTTTTACACACACCTCAGATTCGGCCGGATGCGTTTTTAAGCGGGCCTTAAACATTTTGGTTAAACTTTCGCCGGTTAGTTCCGTTTTGAAGGTATTTTTAATGAAACACTAGTTAAAAAAAAAACAAAAGAAACTGAAACTCTATTCTCTACTCGACCGCTTGCCAGAGGCGTTCTTAATAAACTGTTGAGTTTAGCCCGCATGCAAGTGCCATATATGGATAAATTTCACAAAAGATACGCAGTTTGCTTTCGACTTTTAATTAATAGAATAAACAAGTGTGGCACTGAGATCTGCCGATAAGCTCCACAGATAAGCAACGGATATTAAACACAGAGAGAGAGAGAGAGTAAATTTTGGTATCTACTTCCTATTTACTCAATATGCAAACTTTCAAGATAAACTTCTTTTGTTTATCTTTGTTTGTTTTTGCGTTTTTGTAATTATTTTCACACTTCTACGATTTGGAACGCGTGGCAAAGCTTAAGATTTTTCAAAAACGAAGCGTTCCAGGCTGCGTATCAAATAAAACTGAATCAAAGACTGTGACTTTGAGTGAAGCGGCCCGTGGAGGGCGTTTTGAATGTTTGTTTAGAATGCCGACTTCAATTATGACAGAGGCCCATAATAAACTTTATAACAGCTGACATACAGTGAGTGTCAATAGTTATTTACGGCTAGCTTGAAACCAATATAGACAGAATTAAATGCATTTTAAACGAAGTTTTCAATGTTTAATTTCAAACTGTTGTCTTCTAGTTGTGATAAAGTTCTTGAAGAGGTTTGCTTTTATAATGCTGTTCTTTGTGACACGGCAAATAAATATGTGACATCAAGTATGATAGAAGTTCTGGAGACCAAACATACAGTAAACGTTTGGTATCACTGTGCCACATATTTGAAGTAAGCTGTCTTTCAAAATTTTGTATGCCTTATTGTTTTAATCACCGTTTGGAAGTAAATTTGATTGAAATATTTTTTTTATTGTATTTTGTTATGTTATATGTTATGTTAAATGTGTCTGCTTATTAAATTTTGTATTATATTATTCCCTATTTAAAACGAATTAATTAAAAACTGAAGAATCGAGCGAAAGGTGACTTTAATGTACCGCCTATGCGGTATGCAATGATTTTTTCCATTTTTCGCATAGGCCGTATACTAAAGTCAATTTTATGCATTTTGAGTTTTGAATTCGTTTTTGAGTTTTAAATTCGTTTTAATCAGCAGTCGGGGAACTTTTTTAATCATTAACCCAAAATATTTTTGTAAAAGTTGATATTACCCCATGGCAAAGAAAAATATTTACTTTTACTCATAAAAGTTTCATTTTTACACCCAAAAATAGAATTTTTAACCAATTTTGGGTAATTTACCCAGGTTTCCCGACCGCTGCAATAAATATATGGGTAAGAAAATGACATAAATTACAATGAAAAACTGTCTCAAAACACACTTTAATATGAACTATTAAAAACAGTCACCGGTCTGAAGCTATCGATTTACAGTTTTGTTGAATTCTAATCAGCGAATGTCAGCACATGCATTATATATATAATTATTAAGTAAATATATATAATTCTCATGGATGTATATATAGATTTTCATGTTTATTTACATAGCTGACAGTCTGGCTGACTACGCAAGAACCAAACGAAAAAAAGAAAAACAGTTTTCTGTTCTTATCTGTTTAAGCAAACAAACAGTTCACATATGGGTAAATACTTCCGTTGTGGAATTGTTAAACGCACCTGAATTGAATTACCGCTGCGGCCAAAGGAGCTGCGAAAAAAGCCAAACGGAAATATGCTGCCATAGCCACCAGAATCGTTACGCTCATGGCCCGAACTTGTTGTCGGTGGAGTTGTGGAGCGGGCCGATAAGGGCGGATTTAGTGGCGACATCTCCGAATAGGCGCGCCCCAGTTGAGTTAACTTTGGGGTGCGACCCATTTTTGCAAACCTTTTTTTGTTTTTGTTTTGTTTTGTTTTGGTATGTACACAACAACAAACAGTTAACAGACAAAGCGGAACATTGAGTTTTTTTTTTTTTTGTATACGTTTAGTTTCCGTTTAGCAACGTTTATTCGGGTTGAGAGCAATTATTTGTTGTTTAAATATTTAAGTTTGATAACCCATTTGATGCTAATTACGTTTGCCAAAAAGCACTGATTCGCCGGAATATTAAATATTAA